>JAJEOX010000044.1:6595876-8049252 GCA_020740385.1 Mylabris phalerata | reverse complement strand
TGGTGTTTAATTCTTATCAATATGTTGAAAATTATAGAAATGACGGACAAATGATGGACAGCAGAAAGTTTCATCGAATAACAAGCTTTGTTGAAGAATTTTCCAATTCTAATGGTAATTATCGTGAAATTTAGGCAATTTCCTTCAAAATGGTATGAAATTTTCAAGAATTCATTGGAAATTATACGAATTATAAACAGTTTTGTTTTAGTTGTTTTGGTATGCGGTATGCAGAATCGATAGGGTGGCATTTTAAAAGAAATTCAAGACTTTTCCCATGATTAATGGATATCATCGTAAAATAGACAAAAAATCCTTTCAAATGAGATGAAAATCATTGAAATTGGTTGAGAATTGTAGGAGTAATTAAAGATTAAAAATTAATTGAGTGTTTCTTTAGTTCAACCTTATTCTCACCGATGGCGCTGTCGTCGAATTTCTGAAATTTCGATTTACACCAATGTGCACGATGGCTTTTCTGCTGGATTTTTCAACGAAAATCAATGTGAAACGTGCCGATTTTACGATAAATATCAACTTTATTGATCAGAGAATAAGATGTGTAGGATTTTAATCGATTTTCTTTCGAAATTTTTAGTGGAAATCGTTGGAATTTGATCGAAGACAATATTGGAAAAAAACACAACGATTTCGAAATGGTAACGTGTTTAAAGGTGAATCTTTTGATAATTTACAAAATTCCCCATCGAATGAAACCTAATTCATGGGAAAATGTTGAAAATGATGGAAATTATTGAGAAAAAACGTTTGGCAATACCAATGGTCGAAGTTTAACATTGAATAACAAGCTCTATTGATCAATTTCCCCATTTCGAATGCAACAATCGTAAAATTTGAGAAGTTCCCTTTAAAATGGTATGAAATTCATAAGAATTGATTGGAAATTGTAGAAATTATTAACAATTTTGATCTTCTAGGTAGCAGCAGTTGAATGGATTTTAAGGAAGTTTTTTGTTTTCGTTGACTTCTTATCGCCCAAATCCAAGGGATGACTTGCTGCTCACTCCTTCGTCCAGGTTGGCACCAACACTTTGTTTTAAACACGTACGTAAATTTATTTTTAAATTTTCAAAACGATAACACCAACACTTTGTTTTAGGAATCGCGTAATTATTAAATTTTGTAAACGAAACACTTCAACGTTCAACAAAATACGAGGCACTTTGTTTTAAAAATCGCGACAATTTATTATTAAATTAAACAAAACCGATTTCACGACCGATTTTCGCAACGGTGTTAACATGTTGACGACGAAAATTCGATGTTGACGACGAAAAGACAGGCACAGACAAGATTGGAAAATGACGTTAAGTAATCATTCCTTTGTTGTATTCTTATCAGAAATTGGAAAAAAAGTTGTTTGGCCGTACGTACCAACAAGAGTACGTAACCGGCAAAAAACAAGATAACTTAAAAGTGTTAGTTTACGTAACGCTGTAACGAAAGAATTATGAACTTCTAGAATATTGTAGATTTTGTAAATAATAAATTTAAGAGCAATATTCAAAGATTTTGTATTTGCGATGATTTCTACCAAATTTCTCGGTCTAAATAGTTTGAAAATTAGTTAAGATTGTTTAAATATTTTTCCTTGATACTTTACTTGCAAATTGATATAAAAAATAATAGTATTGTAGCAAAAATTATAGTATTGGAAAACACAGAATGCTTAACTAATTGTAAGAATTAAGTCCCAAAGTAGATTAATAGGGTGGGTCTAAATTAGCACATCAAATTCTATAAAATGATGCTAATTTAGAAACATACGAACACACCGCGCATTTCAATTAAATGTTGCTATCTCTAAGAAGGAACGATTTGAAAAATTCAAGGGGGTTTTTAGAAGAGGTTCCTTGGAGATCATTTTATCAAAATTCGAACCCCGTGGCTCATTTGGAAGTTGGTAAAAGAACGCTAGTTTTAGACAAGGTTGCGATTCTTGAAACCGAGATTATTTGTGCCAATATTATACACCTAATTTTATACAACCAGCAATACTTTTCTCATTAGTTTGGATGCAAACCACCATTTCACCAGTTGTCGATCAACTACTTCAATTGGTTCGCGTCCCCACTATCAAAGATGTCTGCCAAAATAGATGGACACATTTTTTAACAGAATGATCACTCTACTACCTCATTGACATAATGACGCTAAAATTTGGTTATGTTCGTATTGTTTACATTTTAGGAATCAATTTTTCATGGGAAAATCAATGAAAACTTGCAATTTTCACGGTAAATATTGATTTTATTTTAGTTGGCGATTATATTTGTTTGATTTTTCAAAGAAAATCTTGTTTATTTTAGGTTATATCGTGGGAAATTTATTGGACACTGAAAGTGGTGAAATTCACTTGAATTTCGACGAGAAAACTGATTTCCATGTTAACCAATTGAAAATGAAGGTAATTTCCATTCAAATGGTGTTTGATTCTTATCAATCTGTTGAAAATTATCTAAAATAATGGACAATTTTGATGATGGACAATTTCATGGAATTCCAAGTTTTCATGAAGATATTTCCAATTGTAATGGTAATCATCGTGAAATTGATGCAATTTGCTTTAAAATGGTATGAAATTTTCAAGAATTCATTGGAAATTATACGAATTATAAACAATTTTGTTTTAGTTGTTTTGGTATGCGGTATGCAGAATCGATAGGGTGGCATTTTAAAAGAAATTCAAGACTTTTCCCATGAGTAATGGATATCGTCGTGAAATAGACAAAAAATCCTTTCTGATGAGATAAAAATCATTGAAATTGGTTGAGAATTGTAGGAGTAATTAAAGATTAAAAATTAATTAAGTGTTTCTTTAGTTCAACCTTATTCTCACCGATGGCGCTGTCGTCGAATTTCTGAAATTTCGATTTACACCAATGTGCACGATGGCTTTTCTGCTGGATTTTTCAACGAAAATCAATGTGAAACGTGCCGATTTTACGATAAATATCAACTTTATTGATCAGAGAATAAGATGTGTAGGATTTTAATCGATTTTCTTTCGAAATTTTTAGTGTAAATCGTTGGAATTTGATCGAAGACAATATTGGAAAAAAACACAACGATTTCGAAATGGTAACGTGTTTAAAGGTGAATCTTTTGATAATTTACAAAATTCCCCATCGAATGACACCAAATTCATGGGAAAATGTTGAAAATTGTGGAAATTATTGAGAAAAACGTGTGGCTATAACGGTGGTCGAAATTTAACATTGAGTCACAAGCTCGATTGAAAAATTTTCCCATTCTAATGGCAATCATCGTAAAATTTGAGAAGTTTCCTTTAAAATGGTATAAAATTTATAAGGATTGATTGGAAATTGTAAAAATTATTAACAATTTTGATCTTCTAGGTAGCAGCAGTTGATTGGATTTTAAGGAATTAATTATGCAAATCGAGCTTTTTCCCATGTCCGACGAATATCATCGTGACGTCAAATAGAAGACATTTCCTTGAAAATAATTATTAATTTGTTAAGAATTCTTTTAATTATTAATTGATTTAATAAAGAATTATTATTATTATTATTATTATTATTATTATTATTATTTAATTCTATGTTGTTTTCAAAGATGGCGCGCTAAAAATTTAGTTCCCAAATTTTCATTTAGTTGGTACTCGGTTTGTTGACTTATTGACATAATGGCGCTAAAATTTGGTTATGTTTATATTTTTTACATGATTAGAAATCAATTTTTCATCGGAAAATTAATAAAAACTTGCAATTTTCACGGTAAAAATTGATTTTATTTTTGTTGACAATTAGATTTGTTTGATCTTTTAACGAAAATCTTGTTTATTTTAGGTTATATCGTGGTAGGTTATATTGGTGGTAGAAAGTGGTGAAATTCACTTGAATTTCGTCGAGAAAACACATTTCTGTGTTAATCAATTGAAAATGAAGGTAATTTACTTTCAAATGGTGTTTAATTCTTATCAATATGTTGAAAATTATAGAAATGACGGACAAATGATGGACAGCAGAAAGTTTCATCGAATAACAAGCTTTGTTGAAGAATTTTCCAATTCTAATGGTAATTATCGTGAAATTTAGGCAATTTCCTTCAAAATGGTATGAAATTTTCAAGAATTCATTGGAAATTATACGAATTATAAACAGTTTTGTTTTAGTTGTTTTGGTATGCGGTATGCAGAATCGATAGGGTGGCATTTTAAAAGAAATTCAAGACTTTTCCCATGAGTAATGGATATCGTCGTGAAATAGACAAAAAATCCTTTCTGATGAGATAAAAATCATTGAAATTGGTTGAAAATTGTAGGAGTAATTAAAGATTAAAAATTAATTAAGTGTTTCTTTAGTTCAACCTTATTCTCACCGATGGCGCTGTCGTCGAATTTCTGAAATTTCGATTTACACCAATGTGCACGATGGCTTTTCTGCTGGATTTTTCAACGAAAATCAATGTGAAACGTGCCGATTTTACGATAAATATCAACTTTATTGATCAGAGAATAAGATGTGTAGGATTTTAATCGATTTTCTTTCGAAATTTTTAGTGGAAATCGTTGGAATTTGATCGAAGACAATATTGGAAAAAAACACAACGATTTCGAAATGGTAACGTGTTTAAAGGTGAATCTTTTGATAATTTACAAAATTCCCCATCGAATGACACCAAATTCATGGGAAAATGTTGAAAATTGTGGAAATTATTGAGAAAAACGTGTGGCTATAACGGTGGTCGAAATTTAACATTGAGTCACAAGCTCGATTGAAAAATTTTCCCATTCTAATGGCAATCATCGTAAAATTTGAGAAGTTTCCTTTAAAATGGTATAAAATTTATAAGGATTGATTGGAAATTGTAAAAATTATTAACAATTTTGATCTTCTAGGTAGCAGCAGTTGATTGGATTTTAAGGAATTAATTATGCAAATCGAGCTTTTTCCCATGTCCGACGAATATCATCGTGACGTCAAATAGAAGACATTTCCTTGAAAATAATTATTAATTTGTTAAGAATTCTTTTAATTATTAATTGATTTAATAAAGAATTATTATTCTTATTATTTTATTATTATTATTATTATTATTATTTAATTCTATGTTGTTTTCAAAGATGGCGCGCTAAAAATTTAGTTCCCAAATTTTCATTTAGTTGGTACTCGGTTTGTTGACTTATTGACATAATGGCGCTAAAATTTGGTTATGTTTATATTTTTTACATGATTAGAAATCAATTTTTCATCGGAAAATTAATAAAAACTTGCAATTTTCACGGTAAAAATTGATTTTATTTTTGTTGACAATTAGATTTGTTTGATCTTTTAACGAAAATCTTGTTTATTTTAGGTTATATCGTGGTAGGTTATATTGGTGGTAGAAAGTGGTGAAATTCACTTGAATTTCGTCGAGAAAACACATTTCTGTGTTAATCAATTGAAAACTAAGGTAATTTACTTTCAAATGGTGTTTAATTCTTATCAATATGTTGAAAATTATAGAAATGACGGACAAATGATGGACAGCAGAAAGTTTCATCGAATAACAAGCTTTGTTGAAGAATTTTCCAATTCTAATGGTAATTATCGTGAAATTTAGGCAATTTCCTTCAAAATGGTATGAAATTTTCAAGAATTCATTGGAAATTATACGAATTATAAACAGTTTTGTTTTAGTTGTTTTGGTATGCGGTATGCAGAATCGATAGGGTGGCATTTTAAAAGAAATTCAAGACTTTTCCCATGATTAATGGATATCATCGTAAAATAGACAAAAAATCCTTTCAAATGAGATGAAAATCATTGAAATTGGTTGAAAATTGTAGGAGTAATTAAAGATTAAAAATTAATTGAGTGTTTCTTTAGTTCAACCTTATTCTCACCGATGGCGCTGTCGTCGAATTTCTGAAATTTCGATTTACACCAATGTGCACGATGGCTTTTCTGCTGGATTTTTCAACGAAAATCAATGTGAAACGTGCCGATTTTACGATAAATATCAACTTTATTGATCAGAGAATAAGATGTGTAGGATTTTAATCGATTTTCTTTCGAAATGTTTAGTGTAAATCGTTGGAATTTGATCGAAGACAATATTGGAAAAAAACACAACGATTTCGAAATGGTAACGTGTTTAAAGTAGAATCATTAGATAATTTACAAAATTCCCCATCGAATGAAACCTAATTCATGGGAAAATGTTGAAAATGATGGAAATTATAGAGAAAAACGTTTGGCAATACCAATGGTCGAAGTTTAACATTGAATAACAAGCTCTATTGATCAATTTCCCCATTTCGAATGCAACAATCGTAAAATTTGAGAAGTTCCCTTTAAAATGGTATGAAATTCATAAGAATTGATTGGAAATTGTAGAAATTATTAACAATTTTGATCTTCTAGGTAGCAGCAGTTGAATGGATTTTAAGGAAGTTTTTTGTTTTCGTTGACTTCTTATCGCCCAAATCCAAGGGATGACTTGCTGCTCACTCCTTCGTCCAGGTTGGCACCAACACTTTGTTTTAAACACGTACGTAAATTTATTTTTAAATTTTCAAAACGATAACACCAACACTTTGTTTTAGGAATCGCGTAATTATTAAATTTTGTAAACGAAACACTTCAACGTTCAACAAAATACGAGGCACTTTGTTTTAAAAATCGCGACAATTTATTATTAAATTAAACAAAACCGATTTCACGACCGATTTTCGCAACGGTGTTAACATGTTGACGACGAAAATTCGATGTTGACGACGAAAAGACAGGCACAGACAAGATTGGAAAATGACGTTAAGTAATCATTCCTTTGTTGTATTCTTATCAGAAATTGGAAAAAAAGTTGTTTGGCCGTACGTACCAACAAGAGTACGTAACCGGCAAAAAACAAGATAACTTAAAAGTGTTAGTTTACGTAACGCTGTAACGAAAGAATTATGAACTTCTAGAATATTGTAGATTTTGTAAATAATAAATTTAAGAGCAATATTCAAAGATTTTGTATTTGCGATGATTTCTACCAAATTTCTCGGTCTAAATAGTTTGAAAATTAGTTAAGATTGTTTAAATATTTTTCCTTGATACTTTACTTGCAAATTGATATAAAAAATAATAGTATTGTAGCAAAAATTATAGTATTGGAAAACACAGAATGCTTAACTAATTGTAAGAATTAAGTCCCAAAGTAGATTAATAGGGTGGGTCTAAATTAGCACATCAAATTCTATAAAATGATGCTAATTTAGAAACATACGAACACACCGCGCATTTCAATTAAATGTTGCTATCTCTAAGAAGGAACGATTTGAAAAATTCAAGGGGGTTTTTAGAAGAGGTTCCTTGGAGATCATTTTATCAAAATTCGAACCCCGTGGCTCATTTGGAAGTTGGTAAAAGAACGCTAGTTTTAGACAAGGTTGCGATTCTTGAAACCGAGATTATTTGTGCCAATATTATAC
Organism: Mylabris phalerata; assembly: GCA_020740385.1. Classification (NCBI taxonomy): domain Eukaryota; kingdom Metazoa; phylum Arthropoda; class Insecta; order Coleoptera; family Meloidae; genus Mylabris; species Mylabris phalerata. The sequence continues at coordinate 8,041,802 of JAJEOX010000044.1, read as the reverse complement.
ACCTAATTTTATACAACCAGCAATACTTTTCTCATTAGTTTGGATGCAAACCACCATTTCACCAGTTGTCGATCAACTACTTCAATTGGTTCGCGTCCCCACTATCCAAGATGTCTGCCAAAATAGGTGGACACATTTTTTAACAGAATGATCACTCTACTACCTCATTGACATAATGACGCTAAAATTTGGTTATGTTTGTTTGTTTACATTTGTTGAAATCAATTTATTCATCGGAAAATCAATGAAAACTTGCAATTTTCACGGTAAATATTGATTTTATTTTAGTTGGCGATTATATTTGTTTGATTTTTCAACGAAAATCTTGTTTATTTTAGGTTATATCGTGGGAAATTTATTGGACACAGAAAGTGGTGAAATTCACTTGAATTTCGACGAGAAAACAGATTTTCATGTTAACCAATTGAAAATGAAGGTAATTTCCATTCAAATGGTGTTTGATTCTTATCAATCTGTTGAAAATTATGTAAAATAATGGACAATTTTGATGATGGACAATTTCATGGAATTACAAGTTTTCTTGAAGAATTTTCCAATTCTAATGGTAATTATCGTGAAATTTAGGCAATTTCCGTTAAAATGGTATGAAATTTTCAAGAATTCATTGGAAATTATACGAATTATAAACAATTTTGTTTTAGTTGTTTTAGTATGCTGTATGCAAAATCGATGGGAGGGCATTTTAAAAGAAATTCAAGACTTTTCCCATGAGTAATGGATATCATCGTAAAATAGACAAAAAATCCTTTCAAATGAGATGAAAATCATTGAAATTGGTTGAAAATTGTAGGAGTAATTAAAGATTAAAAATGAATTAAGTGTTTTTTTAGTTCAGCTTTATTCTCACCGATGGCGCTGTCGTCGAATTTCCGAAATTTCGATTTACACCAATGTGCACGATGGCTTTTCTGCTCGATTTTTCATGGAAAATCAATGTGAAACGTGCCGATTTTACGATAAATATCAACTTTATTGATCAGAGAATAAGATGTGTTGGAGTTTAATCGATTTTCTTTCGAAATGTTTAGTGTAAATCGTTGGAATTTGATCAAAGACAATATTGGAAAAAAACACAACGATTTCGAAATGGTAACGAGTTTAAAGGAGAATCAGTTGATAATCTACACAGTCCCTAATCAAATGACACCAAATTCATGGGAAAATGTTGAAAATTATGGAAATTATTGAGAAAAACGTTTGGCTATAACGATGGTCGAAATTTAACATTGAATCACAAGCTCGATTGAAAAATTTTCCCATTCTAATGGCAATTACCGTAAAATTTAAGAAGTTCTCTTTAAAATGGTATGAAATTTATAAGAATTGATTGGAAATTGTAAAAATTATTAACAATTTTGATCTTCTAGGTAGCAGCAGTTGATTGGATTTTAAGGAATTAATTATGCAAACCGAGCTTTTTCCCATGTCCGATGGATATCATCGTGACGTCAAATAGAAGACATTTCCTTGAAAATAATTATTAATTTGTTAAGAATTCTTTTAATTATTAATTGATTTAATAAAGAATTATTTATTATTATTATTATTATTATTATTTAATTCTATGTTGTTTTCAAAGATGGCGCGCTAAAAATTTAGTTCCCAAATTTTCATTTAGTTGGTACTCGGTTTGTTGACTTATTGACATAATGGCGCTAAAATTTGGTTATGTTTAAATTTTTTACATGATTAGAAATCAATTTTTCATCGGAAAATTAATAAAAACTTGCAATTTTCACGGTAAAAATTGATTTTATTTTTGTTGACAATTAGATTTGTTTGTATTTTCAAATGAAAATTCAAATTTTGCTCATTTTTAGGTTATGTCGTGGGAAATTTATTGGAGGCGGAAAGTGAAGAGATTCATTTGGATTTCGACGAGAAAACAAATTGACGTATTAATCAATTGAAAATGAAGGTAATTTCCTTTCAAATGGTGTTTTATTCTTATCAATTCGTTGAAAATTATCTAAAATAATGGACAATTTTGATGATGGACAATTTCATGGAATTACAAGTTTTCTTGAAGAATTTTCCAATTCTAATGGTAATTATCATGAAATTGATGCAATTTTCTTCAAAATAATATGAAATTTTCAAGAATTCATTGGAAATTATACGAATTACAAACAATTTTGTTTTAGTTGTTTTGGTATGCGGTATGCAGAATCGATAAAGTGGCATTTTAAAAGAAATTCAAGACTTTTCCCATGAGTAATGGATATCGTCGTGAAATAGACAAAAAATCCTTTCAAATGAGATAAAAATCATTGAAATTGATTGAAAATTGTAGGAGTAATTAATGATTAAAAATTAATTAAGTGTTTTTTTAGTTCAACCTTATTCTCACCGATGGCGCTGTCGTCGAATTTCTGAAATTTCGATTTACACCAATGTGCACGATGGCTTTTCTGCTGGATTTTTCAACGAAAATCAATGTGAAACGTGCCTATTTTACGATAAATATCAACTTTATTGATCTGAGAATTGGATGAAGTTGGATTTTAATCGATTTTCATCGATTTTCTTTCGAAATTTTTAGTGTAAACCGTTGGCAATTGATCAAAGAAAAAATCGGAAAAAAAACACAACGATTTCGAAATGGTAACGTGTTTAAAGTAGAATCATTAGATAATTTACAAAATTCCCCATCGAATGAAACCTAATTCATGGGAAAATGTTGAAAATTGTGGAAATTATTGAGAAAAACGTGTGGCTATAACGAAGGTCGAAGTTTAACATTGAATAACAAGCTCAATTGATCAATTTCCCCATTTTGAATGCAACTATCGTAAAATTTGAGAAGTTCCCTTTAAAATGGTATGAAATTCAAAAGAATTGATTGGAAATTGTAAAAATTATTAACAATTTTGATCTTCTAGGTAGCAGCAGTTGAATGGATTTTAAGGAAAATAAACGGAATTGATAAAGCAAATCGAGCTACCTTTTTCCCATGTCTGATGAATATCATCGTCACGTCAAATAGAAGACAATTCCTTGAAATAATCATTAATTTGTTAGGAATTCTATTAATTATTAATAGATTTAATAAAGAATTTTGATTATTATTATTATTATTTAATTCTATGTTGTTTTCATAGATGGCACTCTCAAAATTTAGTTCCCCAATTTTCATTCAGTTGGTACTCGATTAGTTGACATAATGGCGCCAAAATTGGGTTATGTTTTTGTATTGTTTACATTTTTAGGATTCAATTTTTCATCGGAAAATCAATAAAAACTTGCAATTTTCACGGTAAAAATTGATTTTCTTTATGATTTACTGTAACAGTAACAGCACCGTTATTGTAAGTGCTATTGCTGCTTCTACTGCTCCTGCTCCTGCAACTGCAACTTCTTCTGCTGCTGCTACTGCTATTGCTACTGAAATTGCTACTGCTACTGCTATTGCTTATGCTACTGCTATTGCTACTGCTACTGCTACTGCTATTGCTACTGCTACTGCTACTGCTACTGCTATTGCTATTGCTACTGCTATTGCTATTGCTACTGCTATTGCTACTGCTATTGCTACTGCTATTGCTACTGCTACTGCTACTGCTATTGCTACTGCTATTGCTACTGCTATTGCTATTGCTACTGCTACTGCTACTGCTACTGCTACTGCTATTGCTATTCGTAAAATCGACTAAAAATCCTTTCTAATGAGACCAAAATCATTGAAATTGGGAAAAAAACTGTGGGAGTTATTAAAGAATTTGCTTTCATATTCAAGAAAATTAGTTCAACCGTTTGTTCATAGATAACGCATAAAATCCCCAAATGTTATAAGTTGGTATTGTTCACAAATGTCACCAGATTTTACGTTGGTATCCGCAAGTGACATAATCGCGCTAAAATTTGGTTATGTTTTTGTATTGTTTCCATTTTTAGAAATCAATTTTTCATCGGAAAATCAATAAAAACCTGCAATTTCGCGGTTAAAATTGATTTTATTTTTCAACGAAAATTTTGCTTATTTTAGGTTATATCGTGGGAAATTTATTGGACACAGAAAGTGGTGAAATTCACTTGAATTTCGACGAGAAAACAGATTTCCATGTTAACCAATTGAAAATGAAGGTAATTTCCATTCAAATGGTGTTTGATTCTTATCAATCTGTTGAAAATTATCTAAAATAATGGACAATTTTGATGATGGACAATTTCATGGAATCACAAGTTTTCATGAAGAATTTTCCAATTGTAATGGTAATCATCGTGAAATTGATGCAATTTGCTTTAAAATGGTATGAAATTTTTAAGAATTCGTTGGAAATTGTACGAATTATAAACAATTTTGTTTTAGTTGTTTTGGTATGCGGTATGCAGAATCGATAGGGTGGCATTTTAAAAGAAATTCCAGACTTTTCCCATGAGTAATGGATATCGTCGTGAAATAGACAAAAAATCCTTTCTGATGAGATAAAAATTATTGAAATTGGTTGAGAATTGTAGGAGTAATTAAAGATTAAAAATGAATTGAGTGTTTTTTTAGTTCAGCTGTTTGTTCATAGATGGCGCTGAAAGTCCCCAAATGTTATAAGTTGGTATTGTTTACAAAAGTCACCAGATTTTACGTTGGTATCAGCAAATGAAATATTCGTGCTAAAGTTTGGTTATGTTTGTTTGTTTACATTTGTTGGAAATCAATTTTTCCTCGGAAAATCAATGGAAACGTGTAATTTTCACGGTAAATATTGATTTTATTTTAGTTGGCGATTATATTTGTTTGATTTTTCAAAGAAAATCTTGTTTATTTTAGGTTATATCGTGGGAAATTTATTGGACACTGAAAGTGGTGAAATTCACTTGAATTTCGACGAGAAAACTGATTTCCATGTTAACCAATTGAAAATGAAAGTAATTTCCATTCAAATGGTGTTTGATTCTTATCAATCTGTTGAAAATTATCTAAAATAATGGACAATTTTGATGATGGACAATTTCATGGAATTCCAAGTTTTCATGAAGATATTTCCAATTGTAATGGTAATCATCGTGAAATTGATGCAATTTGCTTTAAAATGGTATGAAATTTTCAAGAATTCATTGGAAATTATACGAATTATAAACAATTTTGTTTTAGTTGTTTTGGTATGCGGTATGCAGAATCGATAGGGTGGCATTTTAAAAGAAATTCAAGACTTTTCCCATGAGTAATGGATATCGTCGTGAAATAGACAAAAAATCCTTTCTGATGAGATAAAAATCATTGAAATTGGTTGAGAATTGTAGGAGTAATTAAAGATTAAAAATTAATTAAGTGTTTCTTTAGTTCAACCTTATTCTCACCGATGGCGCTGTCGTCGAATTTCTGAAATTTCGATTTACACCAATGTGCACGATGGCTTTTCTGCTGGATTTTTCAACGAAAATCAATGTGAAACGTGCCGATTTTACGATAAATATCAACTTTATTGATCAGAGAATAAGATGTGTAGGATTTTAATCGATTTTCTTTCGAAATTTTTAGTGGAAATCGTTGGAATTTGATCGAAGACAATATTGGAAAAAAACACAACGATTTCGAAATGGTAACGTGTTTAAAGGTGAATCTTTTGATAATTTACAAAATTCCCCATCGAATGACACCAAATTCATGGGAAAATGTTGAAAATTGTGGAAATTATTGAGAAAAACGTGTGGCTATAACGATGGTCGAAATTTAACATTGAGTCACAAGCTCGATTGAAAAATTTTCCCATTCTTATGGCAATCATCGTAAAATTTGAGAAGTTCCCTTTAAAATGGTATAAAGTTTATAAGGATTGTTTGGAATTTGTAAAAATTATTAACAATTTTGATCTTCTAGGTAGCAGCAGTTGATTGGATTTTAAGGAATTAATTATGCAAATCGAGCTTTTTCCCATGTCCGACGAATATCATCGTGACGTCAAATAGAAGACATTTCCTTGAAAATAATTATTAATTTGTTAAGAATTCTTTTAATTATTAATTGATTTAATAAAGAATTATTATTATTATTATTATTATTATTATTATTATTATTATTATTATTTAATTCTATGTTGTTTTCAAAGATGGCGCGCTAAAAATTTAGTTCCCAAATTTTCATTTTGTTGGTACTCGGTTTGTTGACTTATTGACATAATGGCGCTAAAATTTGGTTATGTTTATATTTTTTACATGATTAGAAATCAATTTTTCATCGGAAAATTAATAAAAACTTGCAATTTTCACGGTAAAAATTGATTTAATTTTTGGTTGACAATTAGATTTGTTTGATCTTTTAACGAAAATCTTGTTTATTTTAGGTTATATCGTGGTAGGTTATATTGGTGGTAGAAAGTGGTGAAATTCACTTGAATTTCGTCGAGAAAACACATTTCTGTGTTAATCAATTGAAAATGAAGGTAATTTACTTTCAAATGGTGTTTAATTCTTATCAATATGTTGAAAATTATAGAAATGACGGACAAATGATGGACAGCAGAAAGTTTCATCGAATAACAAGCTTTGTTGGAGTATTTTCCAACTCTAATGGTAATCATGGTGAAATTTATGCAATTTCCTTTAAAATGGTATGAAATTTTCAAGAATTCATTGGAAATTATACGAATTATAAACAATTTTGTTTTAGTTGTTTAGGAATGCGGTATGCAGAATCGATAGGGTGGCATTTTAAGAGAAATTCAAGACTTTTCCCATGAGTAATGGATATCATCGTAAAATAGACAAAAAATCCTTTCAAATGAGACGAAAATCATTGAAATCGGTTGAGAATTGTAGGAGTAATTAAAGATTGAAAATTAATTAAGTGTTTTTTTAGTTCAGCCTTATTGTCACCGATGGCGCTGTCGTCGAATTTCTGAAATTTCGATTTACACCAATGTGCACGATGGCTTTTCTGCTCGATTTTTCATGGAAAATCAATATGAAACGTGCCGATTTTACGATAAATATCAACTTTATTGATCAGAGAATAAGATGAGTAGGATTTTAATCGATTTTCTTTCGAAATTTTTAGTGTAAATCGTTGGAATTTGATCAAAGACAATATTGGAAAAAAACACAACGATTTCGAAATGGTAACGTGTTTAAAGGTGAATCTTTTGATAATTTACAAAATTCCCCATCGAATGACACCAAATTCATGGGAAAATGTTGAAAATTGTGGAAATTATTGAGAAAAACGTGTGGCTATAACGGTGGTCGAAATTTAACATTGAGTCACAAGCTCGATTGAAAAATTTTCCCATTCTAATGGCAATCATCGTAAAATTTGAGAAGTTTCCTTTAAAATGGTATAAAATTTATAAGGATTGATTGGAAATTGTAAAAATTATTAACAATTTTGATCTTCTAGGTAGCAGCAGTTGATTGGATTTTAAGGAATTAATTATGCAAATCGAGCTTTTTCCCATGTCCGACGAATATCATCGTGACGTCAAATAGAAGACATTTCCTTGAAAATAATTATTAATTTGTAAAGAATTCTTTTAATTATTAATTGATTTAATAAAGAATTTATTATTATTATTATTATTATTATTATTATTTAATTCTAAGTTGTTTTTAAAGATGGCGCGCTAGAAATTTAGTTTCCAAATTTTCATTTTGTTGGTACTCGGTTTGTTGACTTATTGACATAATGGCGCTAAAATTTGGTTATGTTTATATTTTTTACATGATTAGAAATCAATTTTTCATCGGAAAATTAATAAAAACTTGCAATTTTCACGGGAAAAAGTGATTTTATTTTTGTTGACAATTAGATTTGTTTGATCTTTTAACGAAAATCTTGTTTATTTTAGGTTATATCGTGGTAGGTTAGATTGGTGGTAGAAAGTGGTGAAATTCACTTGAATTTCGTCGAGAAAACACATTTCTGTGTTAATCAATTGAAAACTAAGGTAACGTACTTTCAAATGGTGTTTAATTCTTATCAATATGTTGAAAATTATAGAAATGACGGACAAATGATGGACAGCAGAAAGTTTCATCGAATAACAAGCTTTGTTGAAGAATTTTCCAATTCTAATGGTAATCATGGTGAAATTTATGCAATTTCCTTTAAAATGGTATGAAATTTTCAAGAATTCATTGGAAATTATACGAATTATAAACAATTTTGTTTTAGTTGTTTTAGTATGCTGTATGCAAAATCGATGGGAGGGCATTTTAAATGAAATTCAAGACTTTTCCCATGAGTAATGGATATCATCGTATAATAGACAAAAAATTCTTTCAAATGAGATGAAAATCATTGAAATTGGTTGAAAATTGTAGGAGTAATTAAAGATTAAAAATTAATTAAGTGTTTTTTTAGTTCAATCTTATTCTCACCGATGGCGCTGTCGTCGAATTTCTAAAATTTCGATTTACACCAATGTGCACGATGGCTTTTCTGCTCGATTTTTCATGGAAAATCAATATGAAACGTGCCTATTTTACGATAAATATCAACTTTATTGATCTGAGAATTGGATGAGTTGGATTTTAATCGATTTTCTTTCGAAATTTTTAGTGGAAATCGTTGGAATTTGATCGAAGACAATATTGGAAAAAAACACAACGATTTCGAAATGGTAACGTGTTTAAAGGTGAATCTTTTGAAAATCTACACAGTCCCTAATCGAATGACACCAAATTCATGGGAAAATGTTGAAAATTGTGGAAATGATTGAGAAAAACGTGTGGCTATAACGATGGTCGAAGTTTAACATTGAATAACAAGCTCTATTGATCAATTTCCCCATTTCGAATGCAACTATCGTAAAATTTGAGAAGTTCCCTTTAAAATGGTATGAAATTTAAAAGAATTGATTGGAAATTGTAAAAATTATTAACAATTTTGATCTTCTAGGTAGTAGCAGTTGAAGAATGGATTTTTAAGGAAAATAAACGGAATTAATAATGCAAATCGAGCTTTTTCCCATGTCAGATACGGAAATTATTACTGGTTTTAATATAATAGAGATTTCCAATTAAAACATTCCATTATGGATTTTTTAATGATTAGCAAAAATTTTAGTCAATTATTTGAATTCTAGACTTCAACTGACAATGAGTAGTTTATAGGCAATGAATGTTACAAATGTTTACTAAATTATATTGAAATTTAAGTCTGAAATCAAATAATGAACAAGTTAATTACTGGCTAAATTTCAAATTATTGTCTACAATGTGTTTGTTTCTATGAAAAAGATTGATAATTGATAAAATTGTTTGTTTTTAATCATTCTTCTTATCAACAATTGCAGTTGTTGTTGAATCAACTTGTTTCATTTCATTCTTATCACAAATATGACTGTCGTCTTCTCGATTCTCCTGTTGTTCTTCTTGTTCTTGTTGTTCATTTTGTTTCTTTAAATATTTTGGAAACCAGAAACAAGCATAAATCAATTTAATTAATAACCAGACAGTAAAAGCTAATATTAAATATGAACATGAGGAGTACAACATTTTTAAAATATCAACAGTGACTTTTTGCGTACGCATTTTATCACGAAACAAACAAATAAATAGAGACAAAACAACACGAACAATTGGCAATTAACAACAACAACAACAATAGAAAACTATTAGAAAATGATGACGTATCGATAGTAACACAACAATCACAACAAATCACTAAATAAATCAATATAATGTATGGACAGGTAGAAATGTCGTATTTGTTTATAGAATTTGTTAATGAAATTTACCATTTTTTTATCATCGAGATGTTTTTGTAATAATTGACTGAGTTGTTCATTGCCTTGTCCATAAGTCAAGCTGTTCTCACGTTGTCGACGATCAACTTCCTCTTGCATCCGCCTCAGACCATCTTCAATGATATGCAAATTGCGTCGCAATTGTCGACGGCCACGTACGAAACGACTCAAAAACCACACGCAAAGAAATAAACAGAATGATAACCAGATACTGATGCCCATTTTCAAATGATTCTCATCATACTTCTTGTTCGTTTCAGACGACATAATCAACAACTAACTAATATTTAGACGTTGTGTGTATTGTTAGAGAATTGAACTGAAATCCATCAATACTAATGGAAAATTAATCGAGTACAATGTAGTGATCGGTAATGTGAAGAAACAATTGTCGATACAATGAATTGTTTATTGATATCGATACTTGTATTCCATCAATTTTTAATAAGAATGATTCTAATTGAATCCAACTAATAAATACAGGATGTGTCACGATGATGGGCCGTCGTCGTACACACCCTGTATAACAATAAAATCTAATCTATAACGTACATAAATAAATACTACATTTATAGACACTTAATAATTAAAATATTAATTAATAAATACGTAATTGTAATAATAAGTAAAAATTATGGAATGTTTTGTAGACAGTCCCGTATTTGAGTCCATGTCTGTAAACCCTAACAATCATCAAACAAAAGAATCAATTAATTAATTAGAAATTCGATGGTAACTTTGATGAACCAATTACAATTAACTTGAGTATCAGAAACTGATTATTTTAACCAAAAATTTAATTGTTTAGTTTAAAGTATCGAGAATATTTTCAAAAATAATTCACAAATAATTGGAATTATTGTTTCACTATTCCGTTTTTAATATTTCTAAAACTATTTTGTAGAATTGTTTAATGGTTCAGTGTTTAACTCAAATTCGTATTAAATTACAGGCAATTTTCAAATTGTTGTATCTTTCTGAAATGGAATTGATCCACTATACTTATTAAATAATTTTTCAGTTATTTCAGATAATAAATTTCCACTAATTTTCCCCTGAAAACATAGAAGACTTATCAATCCAACTGTTACAATTATTTTCAAAATAAATAAATTGAATTGTAGATTTCTTTTGGTGAAAAACAACAGAATTGATAATTAATTAAATTACGATTGATTGGATTCTTACATTTTCCATTAAAAGTTGGCTGAAATTGCTGAAAAATCCATGTAAAAGATTCAAAATTCTATGTTTTTATCTATAAACGAATTATTAAAGTTTAGTCGACTAGATGGTCGAAATTTTCAGATAGAGATATTGAAAATTTCGAATTACTTGAATTATTTCGAATTATTAGTGATCGATATAGAAATATTAATAACTACAATTCAATTCAGAATTTTCTAATCTATTCAATTGTTTAACGAAAATCTAAAATTCCATTTAAAATAACACAGTTATAACGGTTTGAAAATTACCCGAAATTAAACACGAATTACAGATAAATGCTGAAAGATAATTCAATTCTTTAGAATTTGTTGAAGAACCACAACATTTATACGATAAGAATCGAAAATTACAACTAATGAATATGAATTTTTGAAAGAAACTCAACAACAATTCTCTTATAATTGACTTTGTATTTAAAATGTCAAAAGAAAGAAAGAAAGAACTTCAATCGATCTATACTCACTTTTTTTGCAGCTTTCAATTGTAGAAATGCATAATTTGTTAAAGTCTCATTCAAATCGATGATTTTCTGATTTTGAAATCGTTCAATATCCGCTAAAGCTTTCGTCGAGAAATCACTAAAATTCCACCAAATCATCAATTAATTTATAGAAAATATGGAAGAAAAATAAAAAAAATAGAACGAATTTTACTTTAGATTCGTTTTTGTGTTATTGGCAGCGATCGCTCCTTCTTGTATTTGTTGATCCAATAAATTCACTTTCAATTCACGCACCTCATCGGTATCGACGGCACCAAATAGTCGCGACATTAGACTAATTTTACCCTGTTGTGCTTTATTTCGTTCAATATTCTTATTTGTTATATTATCTTCAGCATTGATTAATTCCAATTGTAAAAATTCGTATTGTTTACAAATATTCTGTAGGGAATTTGTAAAGAATAAATATTCTTTCAATTGATCCATTAATAATTCTTCATCTTCCAAATTCGTATCAATACTTGAGGCCAATGAATCAAGATAATGGCCAGTTTTTTGTAGACTATCACCAATTGTTGTTGATCTCTCTATAACACTCCATTCGCTAAATACACGGCCATAATTGCCGTGTAATTTGTAGACATTGAATTGTTTCTCAACAACACGCGACCGAATACGTAATAAATTATTTAAAATTTGTTGAAATTGTAAACTCGACAATTTAATTTGATCGAAACATTTATCCGTTTGATGTGAACGTAAACTTAAATTGATATTCTTCAATTTATTCTCCATAATTTCCAAAAAGCCATTATTGAAATGTATTGAAGATAAATGCCAATCATCTTCCTGTTGTAGAAATTCGATAAATAATTTATCCCAACTTAAAATCGGATGGGAGGCTATACGCAATAAGAAATTCTCTAAACCAGCCCGTCGACGATCAATGAAATTCGGATCGAATGTATCATTCGAGATCTTCTGCCAACCGAACATTACCCGTTTCTCTGGCAATGGTGGCAAAACAGTATACGGATACGTTAATTCTAAATAGTTGCGTAATTGTTCAAATTCCGTATAACGTCTCCATACGGTTGTTAATTTGGCGAAACGATCTTGGAAATCAGCACTCAATAATTTCGTTTCTATTAAATAAACCGTGTAATATTCACGTAGATTTAATGTACCATTTGTACGTTTCTCCGATTCCGAAACGGAGATCTCTAAATGATTCAATATTGTCTCCTAGAATATATTTTAATACAATTAAATTGATACAATATTTGCAATTTTATTTAATTATTATTGTTAATTACTTCTTTTGAATTTTTTGCTTTGGTTTTCCTAGTTTTCATCAATTTCGTCTCCATTTGATTAAATCACAACCATAAAATTTGATTATATTGATAACGGTGACAGCTGTCAAATCAAAATATAACCACAAATTTCAATGACAGATCATGATTTAAAGCCAACCATACACTATCACTTTACAATCATGAAAGAAAATTGTCATATTTATTATTATTTTAAATATATAGAATTCACTTACTACTTATCCTCGATCATTAAAATAGTGATGTTATATTTGTTGTACACTATTTTTTTTTTATTTGAAAATTGTCGACTCCAATACAATCATCAATTACACCATTAGCTAGAGTATTTAGATTTATTGGATTCGCACAAAAAAATCCCTAAATTGTCTCTCTGTTGGCGAAATTCAAAACTAAAATTGACAACCTCCTGTCCGACATTATTGTTTCATGTGATTTTATTCCAGTTTCATTGGAAATTCGTTAAAATTACCTTAATTACAATAATTAAAATACAATAAATTAAAACAAATCAATTTTTAAGGTTTCATTAAGCCTTATTTTCTTGTAGTGCAGCGATACAAGAAGATTATTTCAACAAAAATGATGGTAAGTTTGTACAAGTTTCAGCAAATTTGCCGGCACACCTGTAATTAAATTGAACTTTTTTGATTAATTAGCAACCACAAATCTTATTATTGAAAGAAGGCACGGATACATCTCAAGGAAAGCCACAATTAATCTCAAATATAAATGCATGTCAACAAGTCGTTGATGCTGTTAAAACAACTTTAGGTCCACGTGGTATGGACAAATTGATCGTCGATAAAAATGGTAAAGCAACAATATCAAATGATGGTGCAACAATATTAAAACTATTAGATATCGTCCATCCAGCTGCAAAAAGTTTAGTTGATATTGCCAAATCTCAAGATGTTGAAGTTGGTGATGGTACAACTAGTGTTGTTTTATTAGCTGGGGAATTTTTAAAACAAATCAAACCTTATGTGGAAGAAGGTGTACATCCACGTGTTATTATCAAAGCTATACGGCATGCTTTACAATTATGTTTAACGAAAATCGAAGAGATTTCCGTTAAAGTTGACAAAACAAAACCGGACGAATTTCAGCCTTTATTAATGAAATGTGCCTCAACGGCTATGAGTTCGAAATTGATTCATCAACAACGGGAATTCTTCTCGAAAATGGTTGTCGATGCAGTTCTACTATTGGACGATCTATTGCCGTTAAATATGATTGGAATAAAAAAAGTACAGGGGGGTGCTTTAGAAGATTCGCTATTAGTTGCTGGGGTGGCATTTAAGAAAACCTTCTCTTATGCTGGCTTTGAAATGCAACCGAAAACGTATAGAAATTGTAAAATTGCATTATTAAATATCGAATTGGAATTGAAAGCTGAACGTGACAATGCTGAAATTCGTGTCGATAATGTGAAAGAATATCAAAAAATTGTCGATGCCGAATGGAATATTTTATATCAGAAATTGCAAAAAATCCACGATTCTGGGGCGAATGTTGTCCTATCGAAATTACCAATAGGCGATGTGGCAACGCAATTTTTCGCTGATCGTGATATGTTTTGTGCTGGTCGTGTACCAGATGAAGATTTGAAACGTACATTGAAAGCGTGCGGTGGTGCTATAATGACAACCGTACACGATTTAAATGATTCAGTTTTGGGTCGTTGTGATTATTTCGAAGAACGTCAAATTGGTGGCGAACGTTTCAATTTCTTTAACGGCTGTCCAAATGCTAAAACTTGTACGATAATTCTACGTGGTGGTGCTGAACAATTCTTAGAAGAAACGGAACGTTCTTTACACGATGCTATAATGATCGTCCGGCGTACAATCAAAAATGATGCTATAGTCGCCGGCGGTGGGGCTATTGAAATGGAATTATCGAAAATGTTACGTGATTATTCACGTACTATAGCCGGTAAAGAACAATTATTGATCGGTGCTATAGCTAAAGCTTTAGAAATTATACCGAGACAATTGTGCGATAATGCCGGTTTTGATGCAACAAATATTTTGAATAAATTACGCCAGAAACATGCACAGAATTTCTGTTGGTATGGTGTTGACATCAATCAAGAGGATATTTCGGATAATTTGGAAGCGTGTGTTTGGGAACCGGCAATTGTTAAAATTAATGCTTTAATTGCAGCTACCGAGGCGACTTGTTTGATACTGTCGGTTGATGAGACGATCAAAAATCAGAAATCAGAAGCACCACCACAAATGCCAGCTGGACGTGGTATGGGTAGACCCATGTAATCTTTTTACTTTTTTCTTGGAAAATTATTCATACTTCTAATCTAATATTTTGCTTATTTGTATTATTAACGACTAATTAATCAAATAAATTGAATTAATTCAAATTATGCACTTTCAATTTTATAGAATTGAAGTTTCAAACTGTTGTATTTTAAATGGAATGCCCTGTTTCTTTATACAGTTGATTGGAAAATTTTGTAAATTATATGTACATACATACAGGGTGTACAACATTGTTTACGCTCGCAGTAGTCTATGACTTCAAGAACGTAGGTCGGCTTCTTGTTTCAACTGTGTAATCTCCATTACTGACATGCTCTTGTTTCAATAGCTTGTCAGTGTTGAAATAAGAAGTCGACCTACGTTCACGAGGTCATAAGACTATTGCGAACTTAAATAAGGGGTGTTTTAGAATACACAGTAAAAGTGAAATAATTTTTTATTCATGTACAACTTAACGAACAATATTTTAAGGGAATAAGTTTATTGTTTGACGAGTAAATAACTGCATCTTCTATATTGGCTCTACTCATATGAAATCAATCAATCAGTTTTTAAACTTGCTCATTCAATAATTTCTTATCGAATAAGAATTCACCCAAAGCACCATGACGGTCACGTAATTTATCCAATGTTGAAATTTTACCGGCCAAATCTCGTTGACCTTTGTATTGTTCTTCCAAAAATTCACCAGTCAAATAATCAACCAACTAAAACAAACCACAAAATTATTGATAATTTAACAATGATAACAAATCGTTAAACTTACATGATAATCATTCTTGTAGCTTTCCTCGCAAGTTTTAATCAAACCCTTGATACTTTTCGTAACGGAAGCCTCCAATCTTAGGGCATCTTCTAATGCTGCCACACCAGACGGCCATTCGGTCTTCTCAACTTCAATCTAGAAATTCCATTTATACGATCAATATAATTGATTATTATTGTTAATTAACGATAATTCTACATACATTACGATTGATTAAATCACTAACGGATTTCGTTAATTCACCTCTCATCAAGAGATAAGAGATCAATTTGATGGCATGTTGGCGTTCTTCAGAGGCTGCTTCAAAGAACATCTTGGCGAAACCGGGACGATTGATTATATCACGACTGAAATGTGCCCCCATTGATAAATATTGCATTGAGGCGTGCAATTCACGTTTGATTTGATCACGCATTGCCTTCACACACGGCTCAACCATATCCAACCAATCTTTGGGTATTTGGGGCTGGGGATGTTCACCTGAAATCCAACAAAACATTATCAATGCAGCTGGAGCAAACTAAGAATTACGCTGTATCTTGTAGGATTTCCATACTTACATTTTAAATTATCGGCAGCTGTAGTCAAAGCAACCAAACCAATGATTACGTAAATTACAGCAAACGTTTTCATTTTGTTGTTGTTGGTTGTTGTTATCAATTTTGAAGAATTGACGAGAATTATTGCTTTGTTTTGTAGTAAATCTAGTCAGCCTTTACACTCACTGGTGCAGAAGGTATGACTATTACTTACGATTTAATTAAAACTCAACCTAGAGTTTAAATTCTTATTTAAAAAAAAAAAAACAACAACTTCCACGTATACTGATAAGAATTTTATTTGATGCTAATCGAGACACTCATGAAAATTTACGCGTACTTTGCATTTGTTTGTTTAACAATCAATGACAACAAGATGGCCACTCTCATTGTTTACAGCGCAAAATCGAACGAATTTGATTGGATGAAATATTCGTCCCCACTTCTATTTAGAATGACTTGCATGTTCCTTTGTTTTCTCTGGAATAGTGCGTAGAAATAATTGCGCATCTACGTTTTTGTTTGTTTGTTTGTTTGTTTGATAGGAAAAGTACAATTACAGCCAACTTGGTTTTTATCGTCGAATTTTCCTTTAAATAAATAAGGAGAGTTTTAATTGATCTTTAAGAGTCCTTATTTTAATTTATTCAATTAAGTCGTTTGTGATTACGCTGGCGAGATACCAGGTAAGTTGATTTGTTTTTTTGGTATTGTTTTGTTTGACGATTATTTTTATTATTGAACAATTGATTTTTGGTTGTGATAATAGGGATCATGAAGGCTTTCATTGTTGTTTTCTTTGCAATTGTTGCAATCACTTCCGCTGATGATCAAAAATATTGTTATAAAGATGTATTAGAAGCATGTGCCGCAACTAAACAAAGTAAGTTTTAATTGAATTGATTGATTTTTTTCATATTCTGTATTTAGAAATTGTCTTATTTTGATATTAAAAGTTGTACGAAATTTAAGGGTGGAAAAATCTGGAGAAATTTAGTTTTTTAAAGTTGGTAGTCGAATATTTGACATTTTAGTTGTATGATTGCGCTAAAAATCCCTAAATTTTAAGGGTTAATTTCGAAAATCGTTACAAAATTCATTTCTTATATTCAATTTGTGAAATTCATTTTCTAATTGATCAAATCGATTAATTTTCATTTGAATTCCAGCAACATCATTGGAGAATTGTAATGCTAATTATGGTTCAATTACACGTATCGAACCATATTTACAATCGTTCGCCAACAGTCATATAATTCGATCATTTGAATATTTATTGATGTCAACCCATTTTGCTAATTACGAAAAGAATCGTGAAGGTTTCGAGAAATTATTCCGCGATTTGAGTGATAAGAAATGGGATGAAGCAATTGATATTATTAAATATATAACGAAACGTGGTGGCCGTATGGATTTCAATCAACGTTATAATGATGATGTTAATGTTAATCCACCAGAACAAAGTTATGAATTATATGAATTACAAAGTTTAGCTAAAGCTCTAGATATGGAGAAGCAAATGGCCCAACAAGCTTTCAATATTCATGATCAAGCAATTAAACGGCGTAAAGAAGATCATGATCCGCATATTTCGGCATGGATTGAAGAGGAATTTGTTGAAAAACATGCTGACAATATCAGGCAATTGTCCGGTTTTACAGCTGATTTGAATTCAATGTTACGTTCACCGGATAGTTCATTAGCTTTGTTCTTATTCGATGAATATTTACAAAAATTATAAAGTCGTCTTATGATTTATTTCCATAACTGTAGTAATGATGTCATTGTTATTATCATCAATATGAAATTAATAAATAAAACTTTATTGAAATAATTTATTTTTTTTATTCAACGACAAGTTTAATTGTAAACAGCATTTTGCAATTAAATAGGTCATCAAAGTCTTATCGAAATACAACAATTCGATTCCAAGTATTTGCAATCGATTGTGTAATTTCATCTTCAAATGACTCGAATTTTTTCCACTTATCATTAAATCTAATACGTGACTAATCATGAAAATCCATCAATCAATCATTTGAAATGAAAATAGAATTAATTTTTAAGCTTCATAGCTGATAACAACAATCAATTAGAAAACACAACACTCGAATTATAAAAAGCCTCTCCAATTTAATCTTTTTGTTTTGTATAGCTGCGTTATTGTCTTGTCACATGTTCTAATTGAATTCCTTACAAATTACAAAGTGCAATAAATCGAAACGGATCTATTTTTGTATCGAAACCTCTACAGAATTCTTTGTTTCAATCTAATCAACGATACGTTTCCACTTTTAATAGTTCATAGTAGTATATTAACACGTTCAGCCCGGTGCACTTTATCAAAGTCCGTATTATCGGAGGGTTCGAGATTATCAGTTATTTATTCGTCTGACGGCGCTTGTTTGTTTAACATTCTGCTGTCGTCAGTAGTTTGAGTCAGAAGTCTAGATGCATGAAATTGTTATCAGTTTTTTTTTAATTAGAACCCTTCTTTTTCAATGTTTTTTCTGGAAAAGCATATTTTCCCGCGTTCAGACATGTAAAAATTGTACAGGGTTACATAAGAAAATGTTGATGAAAAAAATTTTCTCTCGAACACCATTCTCTCATGTTCTGGCGAAATATGAAAGATCTCTAAGACAGACAAGGAAACGATGTAAGAACTGCTATCGTTCAATAGCTGCACAAGAAGGAAGGGAAAATGCTATCAAGAAGACCATACGAGTCCACACTTATTGCCCAGCCTGTAAAAATCAACCACTTTGCATGCCATGTTTTGCGAAAGTTCATGACTGAGGTATATTTCAATTATAATTATTGTTCAGTTTGATTCTTTTGTTATATTGAAAATAACAATGAAAATTAAATTTTTCTGTATATTGAAAACGACTGTAACAATAGTTTATCTTTTCCATTGCATATAATCATCTAGTCTCTTCCCAACTTTTCGCTTTAAAGTAGATTTTTTTAAATAAAATTAGAAACATGGCAACTACCGATGGCTTCCACCTTCAGACATAACAAACTAGATGTGGCCCACCGGTGGTTCACGCTGGCAGGCGGAGCAAACTAGGTGTGGACCACGATGTGGTTCACATTTCCAGATGAATGGAATGCTGGTGCTCCACGCCGGGCTGAACGTGTTAAAACTGGAATTTTTGATAAACGATTCCTCTTTTATTTTCCATTCGAAATTTAAGTTTTTCGGCTTGTTTTAAAGAGCATTCCAAGCTCTATTACAGGACGTTTATTGTTCTAGAAATCTTGAGTTATCGGTCATTGTCTACAGGCATATTTTATTTACAAATCTGGCTTGTTTTCAAACGAAACTATATAGATATCAAATGTTAATAAAAACATTCTGAATTGCAAAATTAGTCATTCTATTTTAAAAATCAGTTAAACTTTCTAACGATCTAATGAATTATTCTAATTGTTTCTAATGTACATTTAGAACGCAATTTCTTGGAATTCTAAATTACGAATCGTCACTATTTATGTTTGAATATTAACAATGGAGATTCGAGAAAATATTTAATTAGTCATATTTCTGATTACTTTATAATTATCAACGGAAATTCTGATAATAAATAGTTTGATACTATGGAAATTTAACAATAGCGCTAATTTAAATTGTTGCGTCATCTTATAATCGATATTGTAATTAATAGTAAATTATTAGATTACTTTTTATAAATCAAATATTTACACAAAGATGGCAACACATATAATACATAAAGGTAGACAATCAATTATACATTAAAGCAGGAAAGTATATACTGTACGTACCACGCAAATTATCCACTTTAATTTCAATAAAATTTAAATTTAATCAACGTGATAATGCACGCGCATTATCACGTTGATTGTGACTCAATTTATGCTATTTTTGATTTTAATTGGCTTAGAAATTTGTTTAATTATCGAAAGTATAGGTTTTTATATTTTATAATTATTGGGATATTTAGTATATAATTTAGGGATTTTTTTTTTAGTGGAAAATCAATTTGACAGCTTCGTGAAAATTCTTTAATGGTCATCATCATTCTGTCACTTTTACCCAATTTTTCATGATATTTTAATCGAGGTTTTTTCACATTGAAATCGTCTCGATCACGGAGGAAAGCCTAAACAAATTACAGGTAATTCTAATTGAATTTTTTTACGAATTTTTAAATCTAATAATTCCGAATTAATTTATTAGAATTATTGTCGATAATGGCTGATTGCACACTATTTTTTTTTTTTTATTATTTTATAAAATTTCGATTGATTATTAATTAGAATTATTGTTTTTCCTTTGTTGTATTGAATCGAAATTGAAAGATATGTCCGGTTCAGCACATAAGCATCGTTATAAGAATTCAGCATTGGATAGTGTTGAATTACGACGACGTCGTGAAGAGGAAGGTGTACAGTTACGGAAACAGAAACGTGAACAACAATTAAATAAACGTCGGAATGTCAATATCAATCAATTATTACCAGATGAAAATGATCCATTAAGGGTAACTGGCTTCAATTAGTTTGAATCATTAATTAGTTGATTGATGATTTGTTGTTTTTGGTTTTTCTAGTTGGATAATGATATGTTAACATCACCAGGAACACCAGCTATAACACCAGAATTAGTACAAGCACTATATAGCAGTAATATAAAACAACAATTAGAAGCCACACAACAATTTCGTAAATTATTAAGTCGTGAACCGAATCCACCAATTGATGAAGTTATACAAACTGGAATTGTACCAAGATTTGTTGAATTCTTACAAAATTCTAGTAATTGTAGTCTGCAAGTATGTTTAATAATTACTCTAATTATAAAAATTAGTAATTTTTATTATAATTTTTTAATTAGTTTGAAGCAGCATGGGCTTTAACGAATATAGCTTCAGGTACATCTCAACAAACCCGTATGGTGATTGAAGCTGGAGCTGTACCGATTTTCATTATGTTATTAAGTAGTGAATATGAAGATGTTCAAGTAATTATCTTTTTACATAATTAATTAATTAATTAATTAATGATTTTGTTAAATTGATAGGAACAAGCCGTATGGGCTTTGGGTAATATAGCTGGTGATTCACCAGAATGTCGTGATCATGTACTCGATTCAGGTATACTAGTACCATTATTACAATTATTAAGTAAATCAACACGTTTAACAATGACACGTAATGCTGTATGGGCATTATCGAATCTATGTCGTGGTAAAAATCCACCACCGGATTTTATAAAAGTCTCACCATGTCTACCAATCTTAGCACGTTTATTATTCCATTCAGATCCGGATGTTTTATCAGATACATGTTGGGCATTAAGTTATTTATCTGATGGGCCAAATGAGAAAATCCAAGCTGTCATTGATGCTGGTGTATGTCGAAAATTAGTTGAATTATTGTTACATCAACAACCGAATGTTGTATCAGCGGCATTACGTGCAGTTGGTAATATTGTTACTGGTGATGATGTACAAACACAAGTAATATTGAATTGTTCCGCTCTACATTGTTTACATCATTTATTATCATCGAATAAAGAGAGTGTTAAAAAGGAGGCATGTTGGACAATTAGTAATATAACGGCTGGTAATCGCCAACAAATCCAAGCTGTTATTGATGCCAATATTTTCCCAGTTTTAATTGAAATTCTAAGTAAAGCTGAATATAAAACGAAAAAAGAAGCCGCATGGGCTATAACAAATGCAACAAGTGGTGGTACACCAGATCAAATACGTTATTTAGTTGATCAAGGTTGTATTGGGCCATTATGTGATTTATTAACAGTAATGGATGTGAAAATTGTACAAGTGGCATTGAATGGTTTAGAAAATATCTTAAGATTAGGCGAACAAGATGCCAAAGATCATGGTGGTACTAATCCCTATGCTGTATTAATTGAACAATGTTATGGTAAATTAACATCGCAATCATAATAATAATAATACAATTACAAAAATAATTTATTAATTTCTCTTAAATTTCTAGGTTTAGATAAAATTGAATTTCTACAATCCCATGTGAATATGGATATTTATCAGAAAGCTTTCGATATTATTGAACATTTCTTTGGTACAGATGAAGAAGATTCAAGTGTTGCACCGAATGTTAATAATGAACAACAACAATATCATTTTAATGCTGATCAATCTGTACCAATGGGTGGTTTTAATTTTTGAAAATATTTTTAAATTTTCCAACATTTTTTGCTGTTTTATTTCTCTCTCTTCAGCTTATACAAATATACGTATGTATACAAATTAAAAAGAAAAAAAAAATAAAATAAAATAAAAAATCAAACGTAAATTCCCTAAACAACAGACAAAATTATAAAAGAAAAGAAAAGGTGGAGCAACATACAATTTAAAAGCTATATTACAATGTTTTTATATTATTATTATTATTATTATTTTATGTATAAGAAGGAGCATTATTTATTTAAAATGTTTTTGTTTTAATTTGTATTATTATTATTATTTCGTTTAAAATGTTCTTCTAACTAGTCGTATATAAAAGAACATTAATTAATTAATTAATTAAATTAAACAACAAGAAGAAACTATTTGGTATGACTAGTAAATATAATTGTACAGGGCATTAATAATTAACTAAAAATTAAATTAATTGAAGAATTATTGTGAAATTGTATGAGAAAAAGCCATTATAAATTTGAAAAAAATAAAGTTTTTCATAGATCAATTCTTTTTAAATCATATATGTATTTATACATATATACATACATCAAATAGATAGAGACACAGTTAATAATTAATGAAATGTGGTAAAGATGGTGCTTTATAATAATAGCGCCATCTATTAACGAATTATTGTATACAAAAATGTCATTGGTCTTATAAAGAAAGGCGGCAAATCTGAAAGGTAATCAACCTCTATATATTGATATAGTCACATGGTAATTGCCACACCAAATATTAATTTTTATAGCAATTTTTAAAATTTAAATTGATTATTTAGCTTCATTTCCATTATGGTATTATCAAATAAGGAAATTCAAATAATTTCTAGCTAATTTTCTTTGTTAAATTAAAATTGGGAACATCTGTTTTCTCGATATTGGGCACAAATTTCTTCGATTACCGTACTGTACTAGTGAACATTTTGAAGATTGTTGATAGATGTCGCTATGGTGTTACTGTTATGACAGTTGACAGATGTCTTTTGTGTTTTTTTTTTGGTTGGTGCTAAAAGTGATAAGAAGAGAGGTTGGAATTTGTTTTTTTTTGTTTGAAAATTATTTAAACAAATTCCTTATCGGCAATTATTATAATTTTAAAACAAAATAAAGGTACTGTACTGTACATACAGATACATTCCATGATAGTACAATTGATAAGTGAAGAAATACAAACACCTAAACTACAACGTATGGAGTAAATGAATTGATAAATAGAGAGATAATTGTTATTGTATTGAATTAGAAATAAATTTTAGGAAATGAATCAAGAAATTGAGGATAATATTCGCAATAAAGTGCGATGGTCACAATTACCTACACATATAAAACAGGTAATTGGTATAGTTCGAATAATTAGATGCCAATTATCGATGATTTTTATTCCAGATTTTAGGTAATTCATCGAAAGATTATGATCGTTATATTGTTAATTTTAGTATCAAAAATCAATTAAGATATCGTGGTAATTTAGTACGTTATGTATTACATGATGAGAAACGTTATTATGAACGTATTATTGCTTATAGTAAAGAACGTTTAATGCTATATCCTTATCATTTAGCTGATATGATTGTTAAAGGTTTAAGAATAACACCATTCAATTATTATATTGGAATGGTTGAACGTTTAATACAAACTGAAAAAAGTTACGATACACTACCAAATTTTACAGCAGCTGATTGTAAAGGGAATTAACGATAGAAAATTTTCATTTCTTTTAAACAGAATAATTTTTAGGTTTACGTCTTCTTGGTATTGGTCGTAATGAATATATCGAATTAATGAATCGTGCACGTTCGAATAAAGCACGTCTATTTGGCAAAAAGAATGTACGCGAACTTTTACCAAAAGTCCCATGTGATATTTTTATTGCACCATGGTGGCGTGTCGAAGTTGGATTAGTTTTAGAAGACGATATTAAAGTAAATGATTGATTTAAGTTTATTAATTTATTAAAATAAATCAATAAAATTGTCTTCTATTTAGATGGTAAATGAAGAAGAATTGGCATTGATCGATAAATTAATCGATTTAGGATCACAAACTGCTGGTGAATTGAATTATTACACAATTTTAAATCTATACAAGTAAAGAAGATTTAAATTAGTTTTTATAATTTTAATAATTATAAAATTTTAGGAAAGGTCTAATTTATTTGGATGTTCCAATAACGGCAGTTGATTGTATTCATGTACCACCATTACAAGGTTTCGTAATGAATCGTATAATTGGTGATTATTTTGAAACTTTATTATATAAAATTTTCGTATCCATTGATAAACATACAACAATTGGTGAAATTGCTAATGTTTTACAAGTTGATTTAGAATTAGTTAAACAGGCTGTTTCATTATATTGTCGTTTGAAATTTGCTTATAAATTATTCTCAATTGAAGATTATGGTTTAATTAAAATTAAACATCCATCATGGGATCATTTACCACCATTACAATTTAATAAAGAAACAACAAATTCATTATTTAATGAAGATACACTTCTTTTAAATGATAGTCCCGATAGTGGACAGAATTTGAAGAAGAATCGTGTAGCTTTCTTATACGATTCAACATTAACGGCTTTCTTAATGATGGGCAATCTATCGCCGGTAAATTTCAACAATTATTAATTATTGATTGATTGATTGATTAATTAATTAATTAGGGATTGAAGAAACATGCTGTAACAATGTTTGAAGTTGGTAAATTGTGTGATGAAGGTCTTGATAGTTTATTGATTGAATTGGAAAATGTCTCATTATTGGATGCGGATGGTGAGGGTGAAGCTCGGCGTTTTTTCGATCATGCTGTCATTTTGAAATCAACAATAATTGCATTGAAAAAAATACCAAATTGTAGTGGTTTAGATTTGATACGTTTAGAAAGTTTACATTCATTAGATGAGGCTACACGATTACGTTTATTACAAAAAAAATACAAGTAAGTAAAATTAAAATAAGAGCGAGCTGAGTAATCTTTAGAAATAGCTGAGACAAGCTACATACATACATATGTATGTTTCATTTAATTGAATTGATTGATTTCTCTTTCAAGTTTATTAGTATCAATGGCACCATTAAGTCGCGAAGTCCGTTCAGTTGGTTGTCTATCACCACCGCATCTTGGACCTTCTGTACCAGAAGTGAATTCCTTATGGTTTAAATTATTCCTCTATCATATTACTGGCTATGGACCACCATCACTTTTATTAGCT
Source organism: Mylabris phalerata (assembly GCA_020740385.1). NCBI lineage: Eukaryota > Metazoa > Arthropoda > Insecta > Coleoptera > Meloidae > Mylabris > Mylabris phalerata. Next base: position 8,016,094 of record JAJEOX010000044.1, on the reverse strand, counting down.
AAAGGTAGATTATCATGGTGTACATACGATAAATAAATAAATAAATAAAATCATTTAAATAAATCCCTTTCTCTAGGTACAATATTGAAACGCTTACCTCATATGTTTTTGGGTTATTCACGTATTTTAGTAACAACATGGCTACATGAACCAACAATCATACCAATTTCGAATATTTTCCATATAAATGGTGCCACACAATATTCACCTGTATTAATACAAGCTTATAGTATTGAACAACAAACAACAGTCGATATAGAATTTATACCATTTCCATTCCAATTACAAAATACAAATAGTAAAGATTATCGATTTTATAAACATCAAGCAATTCAATATTTATCGGAAATTGTTGATTTTAAACATAATTGTGGTTATTTAACATTTATTAATACAGGTGTACGTGATTTTGGTTGTTCAATTCGATCAAAAAATGTACAATTAGATAATCAACAACAACAACAATCGAAACATATCAATAATAATACATCATTGACAATAACAAATGAGAATTTTAGTTTTTCGAAACTCGATGATGATAATAATAAAGAAGAGATAACAACAAATAATAGTGAAAATTCATCACCAATTAACGGTTTTACAAGTAAAGAAAGTTCGGAATTATTACAAGAAGAAATTGATCAATTATGTAAAGATGATAATAATGAGAAAATATCAATTAAATTCCAATCTACAACATCAATAGAATCATTATTGAGTCCAATTGATGGTAATATTAATATGTTTAATCGACATTTAGAAGAACAAACTACTACTACTACTACTACTACTGTTGATATTAGTACTGCAATTGATAATAATCGTATTGATGATAGTGATAAGAAAATAAAAGAAGAGATTGTTGAAAATAAAGGAGAGGTAAGCTTCTATTGTAATAATTAATAATAAGCATATGGATGTATGTAAGTAGATGCAACTAACAAATTAATCGTTGTTTTAATTAATTTTGATTGATTTTTGATAATAATTACTATACAGATTTGGACATTATTAGATTGCCATTTTGGTGTACCATTATTTGATGTTAATGCAAGTACTAAAATTTGTGATGCTATCGTATCGGGTGGTTTAACAAATCCAGAAAGGTTTGTGCTTTCAAATTCTTAACTATTTCTATACTAAACAAGATGATTATTATTATTATTTATAATAAATTGATTAATTATTGTACCTTTTGCGAATTTCAAACAGTTTACAAGAATTGATTGAATCGAGTCGGCGACTTGGTGAAATTCTACTAGATTTTATTTCACAGTGTCAGGTGAGTTTTTATATTTAAATTAATAAAATTAACAATTAAAATGGTAATTAATTCAAGTATCGACCCGGTGAGAATATGGAAATAATTAAACGTGGCCGTTTAGTCCCATTACCACGGTACAATTTGATTTTTGATAATGGCAGAATTAGCGAATGGCCTGGTAAATGAAGTTTCTTTTTAAAGAAAAAATAGCAATATTTACTATAATTCTATAAGATATTTGTATATAATTTACAATTAAAAGAAAAGTATATATTTGAATAGTAACAACAACAATAATTAAATCATTTACTAATCGATTTATAGTGTCTTTATTATTGTTGGTTTACCTTCTAAATCTTCTTTCAATTTGTATTTTGGTGTTAAACTAACGTGAATCCTTCGGTGTGTTGTATGGCTTGCATCAATTTATATTTTAATTTCTCTTTGGTTTGATATCGTGGTAAATCTAATAAATTAAAGCACGTATGAGCTACTGGTAAACATTTATCATCATTAACTGGCTGGATAATAATCTGAAAATTGATAAATTTTTTGTTTTGTTTTAATGGAAATCTAATTAACAATTAGGTTTTACTTTAATTGCTTTCATTCCTTGTATTGGTATACGATCACTACCAGTTAAGAATAATAGAAATTTCTTTTTATCAGTCAAAGGCATTTCATGTAGGGCTTCCCAAAACCAACGTATCGTTTGATCGGACGATTTATAACCATTTTTATATTCACAAGCTTCTTCTAATGCATGCCAATCATAATTTTCATTACCAATAACAACAGCTTGTAATTCATGTGAATGGAATAATTTTAATACACGTCCACCACAAACTTTCATGAAACCATTATAGAAAGCCTCATATTGTTTTTTAACTGATACATTGAATATATAATTTACATATAAATCAACATACTCTTGTTTATTATCATTCGTTACTTTAATATTTGTACCATTTGGTTTTAATTCAATTGTTATAGTTTCATCCCAATGTTGTGTTGTTATTTCAAAATATAAATTAAATACGTCAAATAAATCATCATCATTATAATCGAGTAGACTTTGTAATGATTTTGTTATTGTCGGTGATAAGCCTTTTAAATCGGATAAAACGATTGGTTCATTCAATAATTTCTTATATAAAGCTAATGGAAATGGAACATCAATTATTGTAAAATTATAAATGGCTAAACCACAAATTAAACCTACAAGATTTCAATTAGAAATTTTATGGTAATTCTTGTCGCATTAGGCTGTGCGATTAATTAAACGTAGGTCAGTTTCTTATTTCTATCAGTGAATCAAAAGGAAGTTATATATTCCAACAAGAAACCGATTTACATTCACAAAAATCACAGCTTACCCCAACGAAGATGTTTTAATATTATTATTATTATTATTATTATTTTAAATGTTATCGAACCTATTAAGAAATAAACATCATCATCTTCAAATGTAGCATCCGAAAACCAAATTGCTCGTGTCTCTTCATATTCTTTAAACATCCCATATTTTGGATCTAGAATTTCACGTAAAACCAACATGAAGAATTCTTTACGTACACCACCAGCATCTTCAGCTTCTTCACCACAAAATTTCACACGTAATGGTTTTTTCAAATCGTTCGTATTAATTTGACTTAATTCACGTAATGCATCTTCAACAATATGTTCACGTGTTACATTTAAAATTAAATATTGTTGAATTGTATGCATTGTTGATGGTGATAACATCATTGTTAAGAATGCCTGTTGGGCAGCATTTTGCATTGCAGCGTGCATCTAGAAATCACAAATGATTCTACATTTCAATATACATACACAATGTAAGTACATACATATATAGAATGAGTTGAGATTTATAGGTTACATGTATGTATGTATGTACATACATACATATGTATGTAGGTATATGTATACATAGGTATAGAGTTGAGCAACTTATCGTTTGTCCAATGAATCGATAATTAGAGAACGAAAATCTATCACATAGATTGCTCAACTCTATCGAAATGTTTAATAAAATTAACTTATAAGAACAATTTTATACATACTTGAATCGATTGATCCGTTTCTAATAATTGTATTTTAGCATGTGCATCGAATATAAATGGATAATTACATAAAAACAATTTATTCGTCGTTGTTGTATTTGGATCTTGTAACCATAAAATATAATCAACACGTACATCAATATAATCATTTAAATCATTTAAATGAAATGTATCATATGGTACTTTTAATCCATCAATTTTACGATTTAATTGATTTAAAAATTGTAAAATATCTAACATTGCTATTAAACTTTTATCATAGGCTATTGTTTTATTTGGTGGTATTTTTTGTTGTTGTATTATAAAACTACAAACCATTTTAAAAGAAATGATTAAATGTTCAAAATAATCGTTGGTCATATTTAACCACCAATGTCCAATTATATTTTTAGCTGGTTGATTTAATTGTAATAAATTTATAATAAATGGTGTATGTAATTTTAAATATTGTTTACAATTATTAAATTCATAATATAATGGTAATAATAGATAAATACGTAATGCTTCAACATCTGGTGGTGATTTTGTTAATTTTAATATAGTATCGTCAATTATACAATTTCGAATTAATTCTTTTATTGTTTGATTTTCAATTTGTGCTAATTTATTAAAGAAATCTTCGGCTAATTCTAAATTTATACCATGATTACGACTTGTACAATAATAATGTTGATTATTATCTAATAGAAATGAACCATTAAAACACATTAAACTTTTAAAAGCAATTTCTAAATACGTTAATAATTCTTGATCAATAATTTCATTTGGTTTAAAACGTATACATTCATCAATTATTGTTGTTTTTAATTCTAAAATTTGTTCTTCTTCATCATAACAACAATAACGATAATCACAAATTTGATGATTGTCTCTAGTTGTTGTAACAAAACTATGATCACCACCAGCATGAATGCTTTTGATGATAATAATCCTATTATCTTGTTGTTGTTGTTGTTGTTGTTGATGATGATGATGATTATTATTATTATTATTATTATTATCATCATTTGATATGAAAACAACTTGTGGTACAGATGAATTTACAGCTTTTCCAATGCCCAATTGTCCTGAACCACCTAAACCGAAACTATATAAACGATTATTTCTTGTTGGTAGAAAGACTAAAGAATGATATCGGCCACATGCAATTTGTGTTATAATTGTACCCATTAATTCGATTATTTGTTTGGGCAATATTTCATTATTACTATTATTATGGCCTAATTGTCCATATTGATTGGATCCACATGTTAATACACGACCATCTAATGTTAAAAACATTGAAAAATCTTCACCGCAACTTATATAACGTACACGGATATTACGTAATGTACGTAATTGTGTTGGATATAATTTTGTTTCATTATCATTTAAACCTAATTGTCCAGAATTATTTTTACCCCAACCAAATACACTGCCAGACTTTGATAAGGCAAATGTATGATAACTACCGCATGTTATAAATGATATTGGTATACCATATAATGATAATAATAATATTGGTTTTAATTCATTTATATTTAATTTACCATTACCTAATTGTCCATAATTATTATTACCCCATAAATAAATCTCACCATTATTAATTAAGGCAATTGAATGATATTGTCCAGCTGCTATTTGTATACAATGTTTTGTTGCTAATGATTTCAATATTTTCGGTATTTGTTGTAAATTTTGTCCTAATTGATGGCCTAATTGTCCATAACAGTCGGAGCCCCATGTAAAAATCTGGCCCCATTTATTTAATGCTATTGAATGATGGGCACCACAAGCGATACTAATTATTGGATATGCTTCCAATCCAGTTACCAATTCTATTAAATCAAGAGAGAAATTAAAATTAATTTATAGTTGTTAATTGCTTTTACATATGTAGGTTGGATTGTATATAGGGTGAGTTGATAATTGTCGGTTATATTTATATTGTGTATATTTTAGAATTGAGCAACCTGTTCTTATAATTAATTCAATCAAAACTGATTATTGTTGAAAGATATTCAAAATTCCAACGAATTAATAAGGCATAATCGACTATACCTGTATGTATTATACATAAATATGCATATAGATACTAGTAAATTTCATACAACAATTGGAGACAATTGGTTGTTTCACTCTATATACACATATCCATCTACAAAATTCTAATAAAAAGAAAAATAATAAAGGTCGTTGATTAACTTTAAAAAAAACATACTAAAGATGGACATACGTGGCCGTTTTCTTGGTTGATCATGTCCCAATTGTCCATAATCATTACTACCACACGAATAAACTTTACCATTATCAGTTAAAAATAATGTGTGATTATCACCCAAGGCAGCTTTAATTACAGTTCGAGCACCCGACCATTCCAATTCTGTTGGTGTATAAACATGTTCCTCTTCAATACCACCTAAACCAAGTTGGCCATGTATTGTACTACCCCAAGCATACATTGTGTAGTTGACTATGACAAAGACAAAATCAATTATAATAAATTTAATTTAATTAATTGATTAAACAAAAAAACACAATCACTCAATTAATTTATTTATCATTAAATAATCTAATCTAATCTAAGAAAGCTCACCTGTTTTATCTTCTCACTTGATTTAATATTAAAACATTATTTAGAAAATTGTAAGAAACAAACGAAAATCATAAAAATAATTGAGGTTATGTTACACAATAATATATAAAATAGATTGTTCTAGATTTCCATAAATTTGAGTTTTAAATTTACGGAAATTTCTAATAATAGTGAATTTTGCCAAAGTGTCTTGTTCGAAGGACGTGACTTGGAGAAATTGTCACGTGGAAACTCAAGAGAAACTTCACAAATTAAGAGATTTTGAATTTTTTCTTTTTTTTTGAAACAAAAACTTTTTTGACAGAAACAGTTTAATCAACCTACTATTTAAAAAATGTTAATAATTTGATTAAATTTCATCAAAATTTCAACGATAATTTCTCAAATATTTCCATGATTAAATCACTAATCATTAAAAAAAAATCCATTATTTTCATTTATTTACAATAAACTTTGTTTTCTATTCGTTGTTGTTGTTACTTTAACCACAGCTTAAATCAAGTAATAATTTATTTACTGATAAACATAGACTGTTGAATAAACTGAATTGTTTCATTATACTGAATTAATTTTGAAAAGATAAATTTCATTATTGTTCAATTTTTTCCAAAAAAACGTTTTTTATTTTGTTCTGATTATTGTGTAAGCTTAGACACGTAGTTTTCTGTCAAATGTGACTTTAACCACAGCTACATTGAATTACAATTTTATGTTATTATTTATTATATTAGATTCAAATTAACATTTACAAGTAAATTTACCGTAAATTATCACATGTATTCATGAAATTTCGGTGTAATGCTCTAATTTTATAACAAAAATATCAAAATTGTGTAACCTTAGACACGCATGATTTTTACATCAAGTGTGACCTTGATCAAATCTACTGCACCGTTAATTGTCAATTGAATTGCATTATTTTTCGTTTTATTGAATTGGAAATTAGAATTGGAATTTCTTTAAAATGCCACCGAAATTCAAATTTCTTGAAGGTGAAATTAACAAAATTATTGATCATTAATTTTTCGTTAAAATTTTTTAGGTGAGAAAGTCCTATGTTTCCATGGCCCACTCATCTATGAAGCGAAATGTTTAAAATCAACCATTACTAAGGATAAACAGGTGAAATATTTCATTCATTATGCCGGTTGGAATAAAAAGTAATTTTAAATTGAATTGCAATTAATTTGTTCATTGATGTATTTAAATTTTGTAGTTGGGATGAATGGGTACCAGAGAGTCGGGTTTTGAAATATAATGAAGCGAATGTTGCCCGCCAAAAAGAAGTACAAAAAGCTCATTCAACACAACCAAATAAAAGCAAAAAAAACAAAAAGACTACAAGTACAACAGTAAAAGAAACGAGAGAAATCGATTCAAGATGTAGTACACCTAGTAACGAAATGAATAAAACAAAGACGAAAAGTGTGCCAATAACAACAACGACAACAACTACAGCAACAAGTACGCCAACTACGATTTCAACAAGTACAGCAGTACCAACGATAACAACTGCATCATCAAGTAGTCAAGATTCTAGTTCGGATATGCCCCGCAAGAAAAGGGGGCGTTTAGATCCAACCGTTGAATCTGAAGAGGAATTTTTAAACAAAGTTGAAATAAAGGTAAAAATACCGGATGAATTAAAACCATGGCTAGTTGATGATTGGGATTTAATAACACGTCAACGTAAATTGATCAATTTACCGGCAAAAGCAACGGTTGAACAAATTTTAAATAATTATTTAAATTACAAAAAGTCTATAAAATCGAATAATTTAAATAAAGAATCGGCAACAATTGAGATAATGAAAGGTATCAAGGAATATTTCAATGTCATGTTGGGCACACAATTGTTGTATAAATTTGAACGTTTACAATATAGTGAATTGTTGGAAAATGTTGGAAATGACGGCAAGACAATGTCGGAAATTTATGGCGCTGTCCATTTATTACGTTTATTTGTCAAATTGGGCCCAATGTTGGCTTATACACCATTAGATGAACGTAGTATACAATTACTGTTGCAAAATGTTCAAGATTTTTTAAAATATCTAGTCAAAAATAGTGCACAGTTGTTTAATTTAAATGATTATGGTAATGCATCACCCGAATACCATCGGAAAGCTTTGTAAATTTTCCTTTCTTTTTTTAATAAGTTTTAATAAAGTTTAGTATTGCAAGAACTAGTTAAACTTGTTGCCAACATACATGGTTGAAATAAACTCATTAAATTAATTTGGCCGCTCAATTTATTTATAATTTGAAATTGACATTAGAAATACGGATGTGTGACTGAACCTGTTATATATTTGCATTGTTTTCGTTTTTTTCTATTGATTAAACAATTTATTATTAAGAATTATTAACGCAATTACTTATAAGCTTTTGATTAAATAATCAAATTTACATTTATTACTTTAGTTTCATTGAACTTCTTTTTTTTCTTTGTAACGCGTGTAATTTTCTAAAATAATTAACTGCCAAAGATCATCTCTCTTGTTTTGGTAAATGGAAACCTCCACGAATTTTCCCATGAATTTGGTTTCATTCGATTAGGGACTTTGTAAATTATCAAATGATTCCACTTTAAATATGTTCCCATTTCGAAATCGTTGTTTTTTTCCAATATTGTCTTCAATCAAATTCCAACGATTTAGCCTAGAAATTTCGAAAGAAAATTGATTAAAAGCCAACACAACTAATTCTCAGATCAATAAAGTTGATATTTATCGTAAAATCGACACGTTTCACATTGATTTTCGATGAAAAATCCAGCAGAAAAGCCATCGTGCACATTGGTGTAAATCGAAATTTCAGAAATTCGACGACAGTGCTATCAGTGAGAATAAGGTTGAACTAAAAAAACACTTAATTAATTTTCAATCTTTAATTACTCCTACAATTTTCTACCAATTTCAATGATTCTTATCTCATTTGAAAGGATTTTTTGTCTATTTTACGATGATATCCATTAATCATGGGAAAACTATTGAATTTCATTTAAAAAGCCATCCCATCGATTCTGCATACTGCATACTAAAACAAGTAAGACAGAATTGTTTATAATTCTGATAATTTCCAATAAATTCTTTAAAATTTCATACCATTTTAAAGGAATTTGCATAAATTTTACATTGATTACCATTTGAATGAGGGAAATTCTTCAGTAATGCCTTGTTATTCCATGAAATTGTCGACCATCAAAATTGTCCATTATTTTATATAATTTTCAACATACTGATAAGAATTAATTGCCATTTGAAAGGAAATTACCTTCATATTCAATTGATTCATATGCAAATGTGTTTTCTCATCGAAATCCGAATGAATTTCTTCACTTTCTACCTCCAATAAATTTCCTACGACATAACCCCTAAAAATGAGCAAAATTTGATTTTTCATTTCAAAATCAAACAAATCTAATTGTCAACTAAAATAAAATCAATTTTTACCGAGAAAATTGCAAGTTTTCATTGATTTTCCGATGAAAACTTTAATTTCAAAAAAATGTAAATATTGTATTCAAATTTGTATTCAAACATAACCAAACTTTAGCGCAATTATGAGAACCAATTGAGTACCAACTGAATGAAAATTTGGGAACTAAATTTTTATAGCGCCATTTATGATTTACTGTAACAGTAACAGCAGTGTAATAGCGACTGCTGCTGCTACTACTACTGCTATTGATACTGCTATTGTTATTATGACTGCTATTGCAACTGTTACTGCTGTTGCTACTGCTATTGCCATTGTTATTACTATTGCTATTGCTGCTGTTACTGCTATTGCTACTGCTACTGCGGTTGCTACTGCTACTGTTATTGCTATTGTGGCTGCTACTGCTATTGCTACTGCTATTTACATTTATAAATATTTTTATTTTTACAGTGAAAACAAAATTTATATTGATTTTCAGATTGAAAATCGACTAAATGAAACAATTGAACATGACCTAATTTTGGGGCTTATGTGCTATCAGCCGCTACCAACCTAAAATCTGCTGACTTTTTTTAACAATACCAACCTATAAAGTTTGCGAAAGTCACTATATATAAAATACCGTAATTCAATGTTCAAATGTGTTAGAGAGAGAACTACATTCTTTAGACACAACATGGATGCCTGACAGAAGGCGACCTTCATTTAACAGAGAACAATAAATGCTGACCAATGAATGACACTAGTCATCAGCATTTTTAGCGCGCCAACTTTAAAAATTTTAATTTTCAAGATTTAATGTTGCCTACCCCCACTAATATATCTGGCAAGAGCCTGCCTTGTTTAATTCTGTTTGAAGTTGGCGTCAAATTTCAGACACAAAATAGATGCCAATTGAGGTACTTTATATATCTAGGGACTTTAAAGTTTGGTGATTTTCAGCGTTATCTATGAACAAAAGGCTGAACTAAAGAATTTATTGGAGGTAGAAAGTGAAGAAATTCATTCGGATTTCGATGAGAAAACACATTTGCATATGAATCAATTGAATATGAAGGTAATTTCCTTTCAAATGGCAATTAATTCTTATCAGTATGTTGAAAATTATATAAAATAATGGACAATTTTGATGGTCGACAATTTCATGGAATAACAAGGCATTACTGAAGAATTTCCCTCATTCAAATGGTAATCAATGTAAAATTTATGCAAATTCCTTTAAAATGGTATGAAATTTTAAAGAATTTATTGGAAATTATCAGAATTATAAACAATTCTGTCTTACTTGTTTTAGTATGCAGTATGCAGAATCGATGGGATGGCTTTTTAAATGAAATTCAATAGTTTTCCCATGATTAATGGATATCATCGTAAAATAGACAAAAAATCCTTTCAAATGAGATAAGAATCATTGAAATTGGTAGAAAATTGTAGGAGTAATTAATGATTGAAAATTAATTAAGTGTTTTTTAGTTCAACCTTATTCTCACTGATAGCGCTGTCGTCGAATTTCTGAAATTTCGATTTACACCAATGTGCACGATGGCTTTTCTGCTGGATTTTTCATCGAAAATCAATGTGAAACGTGCCTATTTTACGATAAATATCAACTTTATTGATCTGAGAATTAGTTGTGTTGGCTTTTAATCAATTTTCTTTCGAAATTTCTAGGCTAAATCGTTGGAATTTGATTGAAGACAATATTGGAAAAAAACACAACGATTTCGAAATGGGAACATATTTAAAGTAGAATCATTTGATAATTTACAAAGTCCCTAATCGAATGAAACCAAATTCATGGGAAAATGTTGAAAATTATGGAAATTATTGAGAAAAACGTTTGGCTGTAACGATGGTCGAAGTTTAACTTTGAATCATAAGCTCGATTGAAGAATTTTCCCATTCCGAATGCAGTCATCGTAAAATTTGAGAAATTCCCTTTAAAATGGTATGAAATTCATAAGAATTGATTGGAAATTGTAAAAATTATTAACAATTTTGATCTTCTAGGTAGTAGCAGTTGATGAATGGGTTTTTAAGGAAAATAAACGGAATTATATAATAATGCAAATCAAGCTTTTTCCCATGTCTGCTAGATATCATCGCCACGTCAAATAGAAGACATTTCCTTGAAAATAATTATCTATTTGTTAAGAATTCTATTAATTATTAATAGATTCAATAAAGAATTATTATTATTATTATTGTTATTATTATTTAATTCTATGTTGTATTCATACATGGCGCCCTAAAAATTTAGTTCCCAAATTTTTATCCAGTTAGGTAAATGTATAGTTTACGGGCTTTTGTCAATATTTATCCGATCGTCATGAAATTTCACATATAGCATCAAAATCACTCATAGAATTCAATTCTAACTGCGCCTTATCGAAATTTAGGCCCTAAAATCCTTAAAAAGAGCCTTCTGTCTTAGCCAATTACAGCAATTAGATTCACAATTTGACGTTTATCTGAGAGAGATGCCGCCAAAATTTGACATTTGTTTGACAGTGTTGTCATTTAACCATTTATTTAATGTGCATTTATAAATTTTTGTGAATTGAAATTGGTCAAATTTTTATTTATGCTTTGAAATTGTATGGTATTATTATTTCTAAAAGTATTTTTAAATGAACTGAGTTCGATTATGTATTGTGTATGTTGTGTTGACTATACCAACTCTAGGTTGATACATCGCTCGAATGTGGCAACGCTGTCAAACAAATGTCAAATTTGAGCGGCATCTCTCTCAGATAAACGTCAAATTGTGAATCTAGTTGCTGTAATTGGCTAAGACAGAAGGCCCGTTTTTAAGGATTTTAGGGCCTAAATTTCGACAAGGCGCAATTAGAATTGAATTCTATGAGTGATTTTGATGCTGTATGTGAAATTTCATGACGATCGGATAAATATTGACAAAAGCCCGTAAACTACACATTTACCCTAAACAACACGGTACAATTACTGGCAATTCATTAAAGAAACGATGGCAATACTAGTAGGTTGGAAATATGCAGCATTGATTGGCGGCCTTGTTGGTACAATTTCGTTGGCCATATATCCCATAGTGATTGATCCAATGATAAATACAGAGAAATATAGTTTGTATCGGCTTTATTGTGATGTTCATTGATTGTGCATTGAAAATTCTATAATTTTTAGAGAAAATTCAAGAAAGAAACCGCGCCGGGATACGACAACAAGACATCCAACCTGGCAGTTTGTATATCAATTGCTTGAAAATCAATAAGAATTGAAATTCTCTTTTTAGATATGAAAGTCTGGAGCGATCCATTCGACAGGAAAAAATAGTGAATTCTTCTCCTTAATGACTATTTGAAAATTGATAACAAATAAATGTAAACATTGTAAATAACTAGAGGGTAAAAAAAACACAAAATGGACAGTTTTGTTTGTTTTAATTGTAGTTGCGAAAAATAGAAGAAGAAAAGAAACCCATCACAGCCAATATGCATCATCACCATCATCTTCTACATTAACAAAAACATCGAAAGCATCACGATAACAATTTCCATCATGGTTGAAAATATAACGATGGAATGTACCGTCGAGACAAGCAACTAAATTACGTAGAAAAAAACCATTAATATCAAATGTTTCACGATATTTCTCCTCGCCTGTGATTTTTATGAACGTAGGTCAGCTTCTTGTTTCAATCTTCATCATATGGCTTGTCGGTAATGCACATTACTGTGAGTTGAAACAAGAAGCTGACATACCTTCACAAAATCACAGGTGTGAGCAGAAATATCAAACACCATAAATGAATACGAATAGAAAATTACCAATTACTGAATTATTTAGAGTAAAAGCACATATACATGGTTTTTCTGGTGGTACAGTGAATGTTGCAAATGCCCATTGTGAATCACAATAACCACCCAAAATTCTCGTCTTTGATATCCTGAAATTTTACCAAAATAATGCAACTATTTCGATTCATAAAAAAAAATAAATAAAATCATACTTACAACATCCTCTTGTTCAATTCGGTATTTTTAAGAGCGAAAATATGAATTGTTCCTTTATCACTTGAACAACATAAATAATCTGAATTTTTACTGAAATTTAGACTATAAAAAGCTTGGAATAATTGATTTCAATAGGGAAATTTAGTGAAATTTACCAATAGATGGAGGCCGGATCTGTACCTCTACGCAATTCTAATAATTGTTGTCTTGTTGTTACATCCCATATACGAATTAATGTACCTTGAACTGATGCCGTTGCCAATTTTGTAGCTTGTGGATTTAATGCTAAACAAGCTAAATCACCCAAATGGGCATTTAAACGGACAGATGGTCGAGACATACTTATCTCAATACATGATAAATCCTACAATTATAAATTACTATCATTATTTTACTATACAACATGTGCATTTGCTAAATAGTGTCGTAGCTTGCTTCATACTCTGACATTTGTTCAATGAAAAAATCAAGTTACGACAAAAAGCATAATTAATTCTAAAATAAACTACGCCTTTAAAATTCATACCAAGTGTTTCACTTTGGGCTTTAAATTATACCAACTACCATTATGTGGTTACAAATTTGCAAAATATTTAAAGGCAATCATTAGTCACCGACAAATTGGTCGAGTTTAAAAGAACTTTTCAACCTACATACTTCTAAATTCCGAACAATTAAAACTGACCACAGTTAAATGGGACACACTGTATCGATTATGTGCAGTTGGCCATATTTTTGATACATGTTGTCGTAACTTTATTCAAATCTTTGAACAATTGACTACCAAATATCAAATTTTAGTAAAATATGAACCAAACTACGACACTACGTAACCAAATCGTGGCCAACTAGACTCATTATCGTGGTATACTCGATATAAGAAGAAAATTTATCAATTTCCAACTAACCAAAATCTCAACGGTTCCAGTTTTATAACCGGGAAATATTAAAATTTCCCGTTCACAAGATTCCGATGAACTTAATTCTAATAAACCACGTGGATTTGGTATTGTATTGATTGAATAGAGTTTCTGTGTTGGTACAAGATATGAATAAATATGAATTTCTTTTAATAGAGCCACAGCTAATCTGGAAATAGAATTTTTAAATTAAATTCGAATTTTATAAATCATAAAACTAACTTATCTTTTCTGGCACGTATAGCACGTATCGACGATGGAAATGTTATCTCCAAGACAGTCTTTCGTTCAGCATTATCGAAAATTAATAGAATATTATCGGAATATTTGGGACGTGAACCACCTGATACAATTGCCAATAGATTTGAATTTGTTAGAATTTCACATTTCGACACACTACCAAAATACGAAATATCTAAAATCATCAACAAATCAATCAATTAAAACAAAATAATAATAAAAAGAAAACCAACCATAATGAGATTTCTCCAATAATGGATCAACATTGAAAATCTTCAAACCAGTCTCTAATGAACAAAGAAAACAATCTAAAAACATAATTAATCGTGATTAGCATTGAAATTAATTAGAAATTCAATAAAAAATCACCATGATCCTGACTGAATCGTAAATTATTTATTATCTGTCGATCACAATCCATAATTGTTTATATTTACAAAATAAAAACAACGCAATTCTTATTATTATTATCAACAATCACTTAACATTAATTCCAATATTTCAAACAAATTAAAAAATAATTAAAACACTAATTATTTGAATTAATTAATTAATTAAACGGAGAAAATGTGAAAGTAAACTTCAATTTATTTGGAACGAAGAAAAACAACAAAGCATGCCATGATTTATAAAACACGCATGTTGTAGATTACGCATGCGTGACCAATTCAATCAAATCAATATTGCCAATTAGCCAACAATTCTACAAATTTAGTGTAATTGTTTTAAAATCCAATATTATCAATAATTTTTAACTTCTAAATTTATATTTTATTTCTAAACAGTTTCATCTCATCAAATAATACTTAAATAGAATATAGTTAATTTTAAATAATTCTCCAACTGTCGAATAATCTAGGGGGAATTATTGTCGAAATATTAGTTATGGCAATACTGATACAACAAAGCAGAAAAAAACAAAACACAAGTCATTGTTATTGGAAAAAAAAAATGGCGTCAAGTGATGAGTGGTGTGAAGAGAAAATTTCGAAATTAATTAATGAAGAAACTCGTTTAATTACTCTAAAAGAAATGAAAGACTATCTAGAATCAATACCGCGTACGGAAATTACACGTACAACAAATCTATTACAATTACCATTGATTTTTGATTGTTTAAATGATTCGAACAAGTAAGTTGACCTCAAAATTGTTGTTTTGTTTTTTGTTTTTATTTTAATTAACTGTAATATTTTAGGGAACAAATCGATTTAGCTTGTGATGTATTAACAATCTGTATGCAAAATTTAAATTTGGGTGAAACTACACAGAAATACAGTCTATTTTTGGAGAGAGCCTTAAACCATCCGGTAACAAACGTAAAATTGATGGCATTAAATGAGATTAAAAGGAACATAAATGATGATGATGTTCTATTGGATTTGTGTAAAAAACAATCATTAATTAATTCATTAATTAAATGTATCGGTGATAGTGAATTAGAGGTTGCTAATTTAACATCGGAAATTTTAGTAAATTTCGGTATATCCGATACAGGTATCAAATATTTAACGAATACGGATGGTTTGAAAGTATTACATGAAACAATGGCAATTAATGAAATAACACGTTTACGAATTTATGAAGTTTTAATTCGTATTAGTTGTCAATCGGAATTGAATTTTACAATTTTAAAATCAACCGGATTATTAACACAAATCGTAACGGAATTGGAAAATAATGATGTATTGTTATGTTTAAATATACTTGAATTATTAACACGTTTAACTGAATGTAAACATGGTTATGAATTTTTAGAAATCTCTGAAATAATGAAATTGTTATTAATAATGTTGGATAGTAATGATTTGATTCATGTACAATTATGTGAACCGGGTATATTGAAATTTTTCGGTTGTATGGCACATTTTAAACCGATACAAGTCCTATCGAAATATCCATCAATTGTTAAACGTCTATTTGATAATTTACACGATACAGATTTTACAAAAGTTGGTGTATCATTGGATACATTGGGCTATATTGGTCTAACCAATGAAGGTAAAATTGCCTTAGAGGCATTAAATCCACATACTGATAATGCAATCAAATCGATATCGCAAACATTACCGTCGTATCCAAGCGAGATTAAAGTGCGTGCTTTTAATTGTTTAGAAAACCTTTTAAATCTCCAAGAATTCAATAAACAATGTAGTGAAATTACGAAAAAATGGTATCATCTAATTAGCGATAATCCAATTGATTTTATTTGGCGATATGCAAAGAATCCATTTATTGAATTTCGTTTAAGTGCTTTCAATATTTTATTAGCAATAGTGAAACAAACATGGGGACAAGAAATTATTAAAAATACACCAGGTTTAATTGAATTTCTATTGGATCGTGAAACTGAAACAATAAAAGAATGTAAAGAAATCAAATATCAAATTGTTCAAATATTGGCGAATTGTTTGATTTTTGATGATTTAATATTGAAACGATTACAGAATTATGTTAAAGAAGGTCCGTTTTATGTTCGTGGAATCACTCAAGTTGCAACTGAAGGCGATGATTAAATCATAATTGTTTATTTCTAATTTACTTTTAATAAATTTGGTAATATTCGAATTTGTTATTATTTAACGGGTCTACCAAAATAATTCACCTTGTTGTTGTTGGCCATGCCGTTGATACGTAGTGTTGTAGCTTCGTTCAGCTACTTGAAAACACATTAACAAGTGTCCTAATTAATAAAACTAGTAAATTCAGTTTTAAATTTAATTTGCCAACCTTACAGTTCAAGGTTTAGTAACTTTAACATAGAAATGGATAGTAAAATTGCTATCCTTATATTGGTGCCATTGGCAAGCTAAATGAACAATTATTTGTTTGCAAATTAAAAATATAACCTCAAATTTATTGTTGCGCTCTTATTATGAACGCAGTTTTAAAGTACTTCTAATTTTTAATTATTGATGAATTTGTTTTTGTTGTTTGTGAATTTAAATAATTTATTATTTAAATTTTCCCGCTTTTTTTGAGATATAAATTGTTAATTAGAGCTACAATTAGTGACTATTCTCACTCCAAATGCATCAACCAATCAGATTCTTGGAAAAGTGACGCTTTTTCTAAATGTCAAATTTCTAACCTAACCTAACTTTTGTCAAACACTATACAAAAATTTATTTATTTAAATTTTTTTTAATTAACTTTTATTTAAACAATTGTTTTGTTTGTTTATAAAATATGGGTCGTCAGAAATCGGTGCCAACGAAGAATTCAAACGATGGTCCAAGTTGGAGTATGCAACCAATCGATTATATCCCAGTACATAAGAGAAGACAAAAGAAACGAAACAAAATCAATTATCATAATGTATTATTAATGAAAAATGATAATAATGATAAGAATCAGTATTATTTAGGTGAATTATACATTGGTACAACTGATAATTCATTACCACAATCATGGCAAACATGTAAGATTAGTTTTCTATCATCGAATGATAACAATGATGAGAATCAAACGATTTTAATCGATTTAGATTCAGTATCGATTCTTGTTAAATTACTAATCGATAAGGAGTTTTTTAAAGATTTAATTGTATCGAAATTATTCCAATTCCAAATCAAATCGAACGAGCCGGATGAAATCCATTTCGATATCTATTTTGTAACGTTACCATTACGAAAATTCAGTAAACGTATCGGCGCCTGTATCCAAATGTTATTCTCATTATTCTACGATTTTCCAATATATCGTGACGATGATGATGATGATGATAATAACGAGATTAATGACGGCAATAATGCCGTTAATAATCTTTATGGAAATTTAAAGAAATTTCGCCAAATCAATTCGAATATTGTTGACGATAATGTCCAACATTGGCGATTGAAACCATCATTGCGTCCATATCAGAAGAATGCTATTGAATGGATGTTATCAAGGGAACAAATGAATCAAACTATTGATAACGAATTACACCCATTATATACTCCAATTACATTAAAATCGGGTATTATTGTCTATTATGATAAATATTCCGGGTATGTGGAATGTAATAAACCGTTGATTAAAGAAACTGGTTGTACTTATGGGATATTAGCCGATGAGATGGGTTTAGGGAAAACTGTAGAAGTGTTATCGTTAATTTTATTGAATCCAAAATTGGTGGATTCGCGTAATCGCAATCAAATTTTAAAGAAATCGCCTACAATCGAACGAATTTCACGTAAACGTAAATCTATTGATAATGTTGAAAATAATATTGATAATAAAATAAAATCAACGGATACAATCGAAACTAGGAAGATTAAAGTTCGATCGGATTGGGTGAAATCTTCAAATAATAAAACCCAAATGCGGGTAGCTTTAGAGAATTGGTATACGGCATGTTTAGAAGATGTGAATCGTCGTATTGTTATTGATAAAGGTCCAAAAGTACAATGTGTTTGTGGTAATGATATACAAAATAATAATGTTAAATGTATTGATTGTGGTAAAATTCAACATAGTGATTGTTTAGGTTATAAACCATTGTATGGTGATTATTATTGTCCACAATGTTGGATAAATCAACCGTTAATTGAAACAAATGCAACATTAATTGTTGCACCGATTTCATTACGTACCCAATGGTGTAATGAGATTTTAAATCACATTAAAGGTGATTTAAAAGTTTTAGTCTATAGTGGTTCATCGATTACGCCGATATATCCAAAGAAATTAACCAATTACGATATAGTTTTAACAACTTATTGTGTATTAAAATCGGAATTTCGTCTAACTGAAAACGAGAAGATTATCGATTTACGCCGCCAAAAGAAATATTCAAATTACGGTAGTCCAATATCGAGAATTAAATGGTGGCGTTTATGTTTAGATGAGGCCCAAACTGTTGAAATAACAACGAATATTGTATCGACAATGGCACAGAAATTAAATGCCCATCATCGTTGGGCCGTTACCGGTACACCAATATCGAAAAATATCACCGATCTGTATGGTTTAATTGATTATTTACAAATTGAACCGTATAATGATGAAAATACGTGGCGTTATTGTCTATTAAAACCGTATTTAAATGGTAATATTGATCGGATGTGTCGATTTTTAACGAAAATCATGTGGCGTTCATCCAAATCGGATATTATCGATCAAATACAAATACCAAAACAAACAATAATGGAGCATTGGTTGGATTTTTCAGCTGTTGAGAATTATTTCTATAAACGTGAACATAATTCGAATTGTCATGCATTTATAGAGAAGACAAATTCATTTAATCCAACAACAACATTATCATCACTCGATAAACGAACTTTACGATCTGTAATTGAATCATTACATTATCGATAATGTTTCATTTCATAGTAGGCTATGATTTGATTGTGTCGTACATTGATTCATACACAATAACAATAGCCAACTACGAGATGAAATATTGTTGTATTTTTTTTTTGATGAATAATTTAAATTGTTGTTTTTTTTAGTTATTGGCACCATTGTTATCGTTACGGCAAGTTTGTAGTTATCCGAATTCGTCGCGTCGTCGATATTTGGCAACAAAAAAACCGGTCACATCAATGAAAGATTTATTAGAAGCATTAATAATGAAGAATACCAATGAATGTGAAGAATATTTACGTATAATAATTAGTTCGTTAAATGGTCTAGCTGGTATCTATTTATTATTTCAAAATCCTGTACAAGCAATTGAAGAATATCGTAAAGTTCTACAATTGCATACAAGATTTACAATAAATGATTCAATCAAATTAACAATTGATACATTACAAATTATCCATACGATGTATAATTTGAATGAAACTTTAACAATATTTCCCGATATCAATTGTGGACGGACATTAAATGATGAACATCTAATGCGCGATTATAGGGAATTGGAACAGAAATATATTAAGAAATTTATACAGCAGGTATGTCGTTGATTAATTATTAAAATATTGAAATAATACAGTAGTTGGCTGTGTCTAAAGATTAATTCATACTAAATTTAGCATTGTTTAATGTATTATTTCAAGTGTCCGAACATAGTTACGACAACGCAAAGATACAGGCTGTATATTTGAGTATGCTTGTTTGATTTCTTAGTGTCGTAAATTGATTCATCTGTTAGTTATAACATTTCTGAATATACTTTGTCTTAGCTGGATTGTCAAAAATAGACAAATATGAAGTAATCTACGACTACTAGTTGAAAAACTGTTGCACAATAACAATAATAATAATAATAATATTGAATATTTTATTTTAGTCAATGATAGCCTATCAAGATTGTATAATGTTTTCGAATAATATCGATAATCTTCAAGGTAGTTTTATATTGAAAGCTGGCCAATGGTATTATGATCTATTAAATTGGATACAAATCCATGATTTCCAACAAGAATTAGAAGCGAAAATTTCGAACGCCCATAGTGGTGCGAATGTTGAATGTACAATTAAGTAATTTTCGATTAATTAATTTCAATTTTAAAAAACAAATTAATAAAATTTCGTTTTTAGTTTACGCCATGAACGGAATCTGTTGTTTACTATAGCAACATGGGATGAAGAAATCTCAGAATTACGTGACAAAACTATTGATGTAATTTTTAATCTATTCACACATTGTCCGGATGATGAGTTTACAATAACAATCGCCCAAGAAATTGTTGATAAAGCTACCGATTGTCATTTACGTCCATCTAAAACAATTAGAAAATCAACAAATAATAATAATAATAATAACAGTAGTAATAATAAAAAGAAATGTCCATTATGTGAGGCTAATGATCATTTGAAACGTTACGAATTGAAATTGTTCTCGATGTCGCAACGTTCGAAAACGTTCACTGAAATGTCGTTGAAAGGTAGTTGGAAACCGGCCTCAGAAGAATTAGTCTTCCGTTCATTATTATCGATTGGTAAAATGAAACATTGTAATAATCAAGATTGGATACGTGATGGTGATGTTCATATCCATCTATTGGAAACAATAAAGAAAGAATTTAAAGAAATCCGTAAATTATGGACGTATTTAGATCAACAGATTTGCGCCCAAGATGAATTGAATATGTGTAAAATACGTTTACGTGTTAAAGAATATGATACAGATGATAAGGATATGAAGAAAGTTAAATCGTTATTGAAACGTTTAAATTACAATTTAGAAAATAAATTGGAAACGATCAATTTATTAGATGAACATGAATTAGATTATCAACGGACATTATTGCAAAGTGAAGAGAAATTGAATTTTAATAAATTGGAAAAGAATTTGGGTATACGGAAATATTTGGAAACATTAAGACGACAACAATACGATAATGGAAATAATCCAGATCCGTGTCCGATTTGTAAGAATCCATTAGAACAACATTGGAGTATTATACCGTGCGGACATAGTTATTGTTTAGAATGTATCCAATTACTTATCGGACAGGTATTAATTATTTTAAGGTTAATTATCAGTGGGAAAATTGGCAATACTTAATCCAAAATGTCTCAGTTATTTTCCAATGGATTTCAACGATTGAAACAGGATTTGTAAGAGCATTTCAAGGTCTATACAACCATGTTTTTTGTTTTTCCAAATTCTAAAGCAACTTTGAGTTATAGAAAGAAATCTTAGAGTATGTTTTCTTTTTATATATTTTCCTCCGTCACCTGATCAAAATTGCGTATTTTCTAATGATATTTACACAGTATATAAAAAAATTGAAAGCGCTTCCCAAATCGTTAAGTAATTTTCCGATTGTATAGTTAGTTTTCCGGAAAATCGACAAATACTTGAAAACTCCTGGGAATAATTGCAAGTCTAGAGAATTGAACATTTGAAAGCTTACACAGGGTGAGTCAAGAGGTTGGTTATTAAAATTATAAGAAATCTGCTATGGTATTGAAATGCTCTTTCGAACAAGTCTAAATCTTGAATTTTCATCGAAAAAAATGAACGAGAAATCGTCAATTTTTCCACTTTTATCTACCGACGTCCAGTTGGGCCCCTTGAAACTAATTAAATTTTAGACAAATGGTAATCATGTATTGTGTTCAGTATGTCGCGCTAATCATTTAGTAGCGGAAATTTCCTACATTAAACTCGGCGAACAAGCCAATAATCCAAACGATAATCCAACATTGGAACGTATTCAAGGCAATTATTCAACAAAAATTGAAGCTGTAATTAATCTTTTATTAAAATTACGTAATTCCGATGAGAATGTAAAAGTTTTAATCTTTTCCACATGGTTATCAGTATTGAGTTATTTAGAGAATGCTTTAGTATTAAATGATATAACGAATATTTTGATAACTAATGGTAATTTGGAACGACAAATCGAGAAATTCAAAGATCCAAATGGTGATATTACAGCTTTATTATTACCGATACATTTAGGTTCGAAAGGTTTGAATTTAATTGAAGCAACTCATGTTGTATTGATTGAGCCATTATTGAATCCTAGTGATGAATTACAAGCGATAGGTCGGATTCATCGTATTGGACAGACAAGGTAATCAATTTTTAATTCAATTCAATTCAATTCAATCCAATTAATTTGTAGACCGACAGTTGTCCATAAATTCTTTGTGAAGAATACAATCGAGGAAAGTATCCAGAAAGCGATCAGTACGAATGTGGCCGATTGGGACAAAAATAAAGTTACATTAAAACAATTGATTGATCTCTTTACAAATGCTGATTATATCTCGTAAATATTCCAGTTTTTTTTTTTTTTTTTGTTTTTGTTTTTTTTTTAATCTGTAATGGTAGTGTAGTTTACGAGGTTTTAAAGAAATTATAATCGACTCTTTTATATTTAAAATGTATGTGAGAAAGCATTAATGTATACTCTGAAAACAACAAATATTTAAATTTATAAATATGATTCCCCTCTCATTGTAATTAAGTTTAGTGGCGTAACAAACAAGTGGGTAGAAGTATATTAGTTTGTTAGTCTTGGAGGCGTTATTGAAGGAGATATTTCGATTATAACGAAGATTTAATTGAATTATTTTTATAAGTTTTGCTTTCAAGTTTTAAATCAAGGTTTTAATGGTTTATTGGTAAGAATTTTTGTAGTTTAAACGATATTTTCATTAATTTTTTAGCAAATCTTTAAATGGCGATATCGGAACAATATAGACGGTGAGCCATGAGAATGGGGGATTTTTTCTTAATTTGGTTGCGTAAAGTCAGTTTAGTTAGCCCAGAGTGTCTCAATGTTGAACTATCGGAGCCAAATTTTGCTAAAATGTTCTTTGAGAAGCCCATTTATACTCTAACGTCTCATTCTCTTGGCTCAACCTGTAGATAAAACTACTAATTTCCGAAAATTGTGTAGAATTCTCGATTTTGAATCGTAAATTGTTTTTATTAATTTTTTTTTTTTTTATTTATTGAAAATTTGGTCAGTTTTAGTCTAGAAACGAACTTCCACCGCTACGACACTGGTCGTACTTGAACTTTCATCGAACTTTCCACAAAACAATTCCAATTCAGTGACTAGGCGGTTCTTCGACTAGACAACAACAATTCGATTTTCTTTATAAACAAAATAATTTCCAATTGCACCAATAAAATAAAAACGAAAAGAAGTGATGTCCGAGTGGTTGGAATTGATAGCGGCAACCAGTTGGTTCTGGGTCTTCTCGGCCGGCTTCCTCGCCTCGATCTTCACAACAATAACGGCCGTCTTCTGTCCGGCAGTTTGGTGGTTGCCGATTTTGTTGATTTCCTGGACGATTTACGATCGGAAAATTTGCGAGAATGGGGGCCGATCTATTGGTAGCATCCGTAAATGGTCTTGGTGGAGATCGATGAAGAATTATTTCAATTACCAGCTAATCCCACCGGCGACTAATTTGAATGTACAACGGAATTATTTATTCGGTTGTTTTCCACATGGGATCTTTCCAATCGGACCATTCGCTGGTTTCGTTGATGGTTATCAACAGTATTTCCCCGAACATACAGCGTTCTTAACTGCTTTAAATCTGCAATTTTTGATGCCCGTTCTGCGTGAATTGTACTTGGCAATTGGGGCCGTTTCAGTGTCTGCACAATCTTTACGTTATCTTCTCTCGTGTAATGGTGGCCGGATTGTTACTTTGATGATCGGTGGCGGTGATGAAGCCAAATACAGCCGGCCCAATTCTTATAAAATCATCCTAAAGAAACGGAAGGGTTTCGTAAAATTGGCTCTACAAACCGGTACGTCTCTAGTGCCGGTCTTTACGTTCGGTGAAGTGGATGTTTTCGATCAATTGAATTTTCCCGGTTTTGCTACAATTCAGAATCTTGTTAAGAATCTGACTCAGATTGGTTTGGTGATACCGATTGGTAGGTATTTGATTTGCCCGAAACGCGTCCCTATTGTTACAATCGGTAAGTTTATCTAATGATTTAATTGTAGAATAATCGGATTTTATTGGTTTTTAGTTGGGGAACCGATCGATGTGCCGGAGAAAATTGAGAAACCGACTGATGAACAAATCAACGAATTACACCAACGATTTGTTGATGAACTGACTGAATTATTTGAAACACACAAACATAAATATGTTAAAAATCCCGATACTACATCCTTAGAGATTGTTTAATTGTTGGTTTTGGTCAATTTGGTGGTGGTTTTTATTGTTTTTCTACAAAATATACAAGTCTCATTGATAAACTTTATTATTATTATTATTATACGTATTTTTAATAATAAACGGAATTAATAACAACTTAATATTCTAAAGAAATATTTTCGGCATTCTTCAAATAGAGATGTTTCTGTTCTTCGAACAATTTCACCAAGGCTTCTGTGAATTTCTTGTGGAGTTCTTCGATTTGTTCGACTGTTGGATTTTCAATACGTTCAACATCGATAGGATCACCAACTGGAAGATTTCAATTTTAAATTAGAATCTATGTCGGTTACCAAACCGGAAGTGGACTTTTGATAAGCCAAAACTATGACAACTGATAAATCAACTGAAATTGATTATTGCGAAACAAGATTGAATCTAAAGTGCTTCGAGTGCCTTTTGAATCTGTTTCGGTCGCCGAATCGACCACCCTTTTACTGAATCGTAACTGAACTCACCAACAGTCGTAATAGGTCGTCTCTGTGGCAATAAACCGAACGAATATTGCAAGAATCCTCGACCTAACAATACAACCGGCGCCATTCCAATGTATTTCCTCAAGAATTCCTGTAATTTCCTCAAATTCGGCCCTTCTAACTGATTGTAAACATCCGTCTCACCGAACGATATGACCGGCACTAGAGACGCACCGGTTTTCAAAGCCACCCTTACGAAACCTTTTCGTCTCCCCAACAACAATTTATACTGGCCGGGACGAGAGTAATACGATTCAGCCGCACCACCCGGCATCAATACAACAATATGCCCACCTTCGGGCCGTATTAAAACATTATAAATCGATTGGAATGAAGCCGAAATGCCGCCTAATGCCAACGCTAATTCACGAAAGAATGGCATCAGGAAATGTTGTGATAATGTGACAACTCTGGCTTGATGCAACGGGAATAATTGTCTATAAGGGCTGGAATTTGTAGCGAATGCACAAAAAACACCAGTTGATAAGATGCCGTGCGGAAAACAACAAAATAAATAATTCCGTTCCGGTTTCAATTCGACACCTTTCGTTATTGTCAAATTCAATGGGAAATAATCACGGAAATATTCCCACCATAACCAGCCCCGTACGAATTCCGATGGTCTACCACCATTCTCACAAGTATTTTTATCAAAATACATCCATAGTAGATAAAGAAATGCCAACCACCAATAGTTGGTGAAGAATAACAAATAAATCTCAACAAGTAAACCAATAAATCCGCCAAAAGCGAATATAATAAACCAACCAGCTGTGGCTGAAGTTTGTAAACGGCGTGATAATGGAATATTGATTGGTGCAAATCGGATACCAAAGATTTCCATATCGCTATAAGAAAACAATTTTTGAAATTAGCGCCATTTAACAAATTCAAAAACTCCCGCTCTAATACCACCAATTAAACAGCTGGAATTGTGCGGGAGCTTTTAATTGAAATCACTCATTTCGATCATTATCAGTACTTGTAAATTTATCACAAATTGATAAGACAATATATTCAAATTAATAGCGTTAGTATTGTGCAATTTAATCGAATTTATTAATAATTTATTGTATTCTAATAGAAATTTACACAAAATACGGTAATTTTAAGCAAAATTTAAATAATTCGAATGAATCTCACCTTATTTATGGGGTTTAGTTCACGAAAATCTACAAATATAACAAATCAACTGTTATTGTCTTGAATAAAAAGGCGCATTTAAACAAGTACCAATGTTTTTTTGTAAATATTTTAAGCAAACAATTCACCGGTAAACACGTTCATTCAGATAAGAAGCAAACAAACAGAAAAATACGTGAAATGTGTGTGAACTTTAAAACCCCACTTTACGTATCCAATCAGGAGAGGAACTCTATTAATAAAACAGTTCCAGAAACCGGTTATAGTGAAATCAAACGATTGTTTGGCTTTTAAATCGACTTTATTGTCGTTATAACGATGGTAATTCTTGTATGCGGGTACAATTTTTCTTTTCTAGTTCCACTAGCACTTGTGAGTAATTACTAATTAGGGATCAATTAAAAAAGCCTTGAATATAACGAGATGAATCATTTATGTGTTGGTGGTTGCTGATCTTTCAGTAGAAACTGGGCCATCACTAGACTCGCAGAACTCGCTAAAAAAAAAGGGACATTTATTTTCCGATAATTTTGGAAAATGTGAACATTTTGAGATGATTATAGATGAACATCTAGAAGTATGTTTTGTTAAAATTTCCCCCATAACTCAACTTCTATCAATTTCTTTGCAATGAGTAGTAAATTGAAAGAGCTTTCCAAATATGTGAGAAATTTTCCAATCGACCTGATAGTTTTCCGGGAAATTAAGACACAATGCAATAGGGGAAATTCGTTAGCCATTAAAAGGAGGAATTGTTTGACAATTTTACATTAGAATTTGTTTCAAATATTGTAATATTCTTAAAAATGAAGTGAAATTCTTTAAATTTTTCATTGAAGACTAAAAGGTTTGTCTTAAAATGCCCACGATGCTATTAGAATTGCTATAAATGCTGTAATTAAACAGAATAGACGCCACAATAATTTGTCTTGCCATTGTCGGATTTCGATGCATTTCCTATAATTGATATCGGTGAAAGTTACCGCATTATACAACGGTACCCATCGATTTGGGAAGAATTTATAGAGAAATTCATCTAAAAATCGCCGATATAAAAACGATCTTCTTATCACTAAATCACGCATCTCGATATAATTATAGAAAGCTAAATCACAAATAGCATAAGCATCATCACAACGAATCCGTGTAAATTCGCTTATCGATTCTTCAAAATCGCCAAAATTCCGCTCTAAGATCCGATCGAAAATCAAACAATCTTCAAAACCAGCATTAACACCTTGCCCATAGAATGGGACAATCGTATGGGCGGCATCACCGATCAACAAGAATCGACTACCATAATGGTAGCGATTGCATTTAATCGAAATTAAAGGCGATGGTCTATTTCGATGGAAATCCTCAATTAATTCATCCACGCCAATTAATTGTAGAGCATCGGGGAATGTTACACGGAAGAATTCGATTAATTCGTCATCATTGTTTGTTAATTGTTCGAATTGTCGATAGGGCATGAATAATGTAATCGTCCATGATTTATCAAGATTTGGTAGGGCGATCATCATGAATTGTCGACGTGGCCAAATATGAAGATGATTGGAACGGATACGATCACCATTCTCTTTCGGTATTGTTAATTCTAAATAGCCATGATCGATGTACGTTTGATGGTAGTCGAATAATGGTCGTTGTTGGATTGATTTACGTAAAGTACTGAAAGCTCCATCGGCGCCAATAATCAAATCTGCCGTACAAGTTTTCATTATTTTCGTATTTGTACTGAAAAATTAATTAATTAAGTTATTATTAATGGAAGGCGTTTCATTCTTGCCACGAAATATTTCAAAAAGTAAGCTGTGCATCTCAGTCCAGTGTTGAAAATATCCAGGCTATGAAATCAAATTTTTAGCTATAAGGACCGCATAACCTCATAGTTACAAGGTTGCGTGACTTCATAGCCTACTTGCCAACAACTAATCAAAGTGGACTGAAACACACAGCTTACTTTTCCAAATAGTGCGAATTTATAGCGTCATTACTAGAGTTAGGATTTCGCTCCCTAGAAGGAGCAGTAGGGGATCTAATTTTTGAAAAATTTGACAAGAGCGGCACATAAGTTTCAATTTTGAATCAGTTGTTTTATCCGTTAACAAACAACAACAAGGCAAGGCGCTCTATATCGATAGCAACAGAATTTAGAAAAACAGTCGACCAATTATAAAGATTTGTTTAACTTAGCAACGTCATCGCTAAAACGCAGGTGTTTGATTTTAGCGAAATTTTGACAAATTTAGCTTCCCCTCCATTATTCTCTCATTGTAGTTCGTTTAGGTTAATGAACAAATGATTTACACCGAAAAATAAATAAAATATTACTCACTAATTTATAAATTATTTATAACTCTGAATTCATTTACTAATTCTGTTGAATACCAATCATAGAAATTATTTTTATATTTAATATGTGACAAGTAAATTGCCGATTATTTGTATTTTAAATCAGTTACGTCACTGGTACGTTTTGACAGTTGAAATTTTTATTGTGCGACTGTACATCCTAACTCTAGTCATTACTCCCCGTAGTGAGTAAAATGCCTCTCTTTAGTTATTATTACTATTATTAAATAACGGATGGACTAAAAGTATTTGGATAGAAGATTTTTGGGCTATCTTCATGGGAAACAAAGCGTGAAAAGCAGGAAATCGAGTTTTTATAACAATTTTTTCCAGACACTTTTAGTTCACCTGTTGATAAAAAAGTAAGAAATACCAACTTGATAAACGTGACAGACCCTTCATCTAAATCCACATTTACTAATTTATAATTAAAGTAAATATCGACATTCTTCAAAGCTTCCAATATAGTTCGATTTAAGAAATTCCGTCCAACTGAATAGATGCATTGATTTCGATACGAATTATATTTTATGATTCTGGTACGACCGGATGGTTCATGTATCAATCTGCCCTGCATTGGTACCGAATTTTCAAGTATTACACTTTCTAATCCAACTGAAGCTAAAGCTCGCCGGCCACGATGCGATAAAGCCAAATTGATTGAACGTCCTTTGGTTTGTCTATTGACACGAATATCTGCAACTTATTGGTTGTTTTTGCTTCATTTTTTTAATAGAAAATTAGTTTAGTTTTACCGTCGCGATATTCGTAGAGGCTGACTTGATAATTGCGTTTCGCCATGAAATTTGCAGCAAGAGAACCGACCTATTTCGTTTGAAAAAACTTGAAGATAAAGGAATTTTTGATTGGCGAGTTCTCCCTTACTTCAAAATTTGGACAATGTGTGGGTTAAAAAGGGCATTTCTAAGTTTTAGAATATGGAAATTTTTAAAGAAATTCAGATTTTTCAATATTTCAACCTATACTTAGTAGGTACCTATTTATAATTTACAACGATTCAAACTGCTGTATAATTGAAAACACATTCCTAATATTGAAGAAATTTTCTGATAAGCTTGTTAGTTTTGTAAAAAATCGAAGAAAAAATATAGAAATCCAAGAAAGAAACACAAAACTTGGATTTTTAAATGAAGCGATTGAAATTTTCGGGGAAGTACTATTTAATTTAAGGAAAAAGCTGGGATTAATAAAAAATCATTATGAGCTACTTATGTTTTTTGCCTTCGCTTCTCTTGCAAAAGACTGAAATGACGTCCCTGATCAATTATAAGCGACGAAATATCGAAAATATTAAAGAAGATGCTCTGATAATTTCTTCAATAATTCCGAATTTGCTTAGAATTCTCCAAAAGAGATCTATCCACATCAAATATCAAGAAATACCCTTTTCAATGTTTTAAAATAAGGGGGAAATCGATAATTAAAAATTGAAAACTATTCGAATTTCAACTTACCAATCCACCACCGATAATAATAACATGTCGATCACAATTCTTCGACGACATTGTTACGGTTACAATTAACAGTGAAAGACTGAATTCGAAGGGTTTCTTGTTGTCAATAATACGGCGATATTCGAGAATTATTCCATACTGTAATCTTATTATCAGTTTATTTGAAACGAACTTTGTGGTCATTTCTAATTATATTTATCTTCTGACCTACGTGGTTGTCTCAAATTACACGTCTGCATTTTTAAACAGATTGGCCGGGTTATGTGAACCTTTTGGATATTTCTGCATATTTTGACTAAATATTGAAATTACACAAGAATTAACACATTCTATTTCATAATCGTGTTACCAATCGGAAATTCAATACTGTAATATGTAATATTATTGTTATTATTATTTTTTTTAATAAAATTCTTAATTAACCACAGATAACAGAAACTGAGCCATTTTTGAGATATTTGGAAAATTTGATTTGCAAGTTGGAGTACTCCTATTAGTTCTCTTCGATTCAGTAATTACTCAAAAATATCACGATTTCTCACTTCTTTTTCCATAAATTGAAATAATTCGCTCAGAATTAGAAAGGACATTTTAAGGTGCATCTAGGATGTATTTCGTTTAAAAAAAAAATCCAGTTAAATTGTCAATTACCAAGGAAAAATCTTCAAACATTCTTTCTAATCCTGGTTCAATTATTTCAATTGGTTATTTCGAAATTATGCAAAAATCCGTTCCGCTTATCAATTTTGCAACAATACAAGCGATACGAATGGTCAAAATTGTGGGAGCCATCTAATGCTTATTGTTAGCTCAGATGGTCGTATACGTTGTTGGTGTTGTTGTTGTTGTTTTTGTTCATTATTAGTACAAATGAGTGGTGGTGGTGGGAGTTTAGAAGCGCCGCGACGCTATTCCCATTTCACAACGACACAGTAGTGGACGGCAGCATGTGGTGGTGGCTGCTGCTTGTGGCGCTGGTGACGGCGAAACGTGCCCCGTCTACCCAGGAGTCCATCATTGAAGAGGTCACGGCCAAACAACTGGAACGGATCTTAACTGAAAAAGATTATGTGGCCGTGTTTTGGTGTAAGTAACAAAAAGACGGTTTTGTTTGCGTTTTTGTGTTTTTGCCCAAGGGGGTGGTGGTGGTGTTGGCGAAATTTTTGCAACAAGTACTAGGAACGGCTTGAATTTCACCTATCTCCCCATCTAAATATTCCACTAACTATAACCATCTATAAATGTGTGTGTGTCAGTGGGTTTGGTTGTGTGCGAGAGTTAAAATAATGACGATGACGGTCAGTGAGTGTAAAGTGTCTGGCGATCCGGGAGAGGAACATGCCATATCCCGATTTGGCGCGTCTAACAGTGGCCCGCTAACCGTTAACTGTTGTGGATCTTCTAACATTTAAGTCCTCCCGCACCATGATCCATTTTCAGAACACACACACACACACACACACACACACACACGATAAATATTTTCGGTACTACTATTTTTATTATCATTTTTACAAAATTTTATAAATAGAGGGCTTGATTTTGACAACAGACGAAAAAAAAAGAATGTTAAAATTACACGATAAGAGAGGGACACATGTTAGCAGATTATAGCTAGGCAACAATTCGTAAAGCAAATCTCCGGATTAAAAATAGACAAAGAAATATGTTAATCGTCGATTTTTCCCCATTTAATCTCGTTCCATCATTAATTTGAAATTTATTGAAGAAAATACACGAGTAATCGAACAAAATTAGAAGAGAAATTGCGAAAATTCCGCCACATCTCGATCGAGAAGCCTTCAATTTTTTTCTCATTCGCGCTGTAGAAATTCTCAAATTTGGCTTTTGGCCAAGAAATGTTGTCCTTCAATTTCCGCACGGATTAATAAAATAAGACCACACTCCTTGATGATTTATTTCAAATAACTAAATATTTTAAATCTTTTTGTTTTGTTGTTCTTCTTTATAGATGCTCGCAGCTGTACCACATGCGATCGAGTACTACAAGAATTGGAACAAATCGACGACGATACAGACTCATTTGGTGTGGATTTCGTCAAGATTAACGATAAACGATTAGCCAAACAGTATGGCATCAATAAATTTCCAGCCCTAACGTATTTTAGGGAGAAACAACCGATTATATACGAAGGTGAGAGGGATTATTTCAAACAAAATTCCATCTTCGATTGTGTGGATTTCGATTGACAGGACACAAAAAAAGCCTCCATTGATTTAGAAACAACAAAAAAGTAACGAATGCCAAGAATTCTCTAGAGTTCTGATTTGAGTCAACTTTAATAGAAAACGAAACAATATAAAGGAGGACGAATATAAACTTTCTTCTCTCTTCGTTCACAATGATTAATTATTGTCTTTTTGCTTAATTTCGTCTTTAATTATTGAAAAGACACCAAAAGAAACTGCTACTGTATAAATAAATCGACAGAGGCGTATTAAGGGGTGGTAAACTTAAGGGGCGCACTTCCAAAATGGGACTCTCAAATGATAGCAAAAATACAGAAAAATAAAACATGAAACATGATTTCAACAGCCAAAGTTATGTGCCAAAGGGTGTACAACGATATTTCTAATGGAATTCTTTAACTTTTTCCGCAATTCGTTACCATGACAACGCTCTTTATAATTCCATTTTATAGTATGTATATATGTATGTAGAAGAATAAAACGAGCAATTTGAAAATGACTGTCAGTCTTCAGCGTTGGCATAGCGACGAATCGTCAAAAATTTAGAGAATACCATAGACAATCACTTGTATTTTATCATATTCAGTATTATTGACGATAGAAGAAGCGTATTCTTTAACTTTTTGGCAATTCATTACTATGACAACGTCAAATAAAGCCGCTATCTCACTTTTGACAATTTCATGTGTAATTGAAAACACAGAAGAATAAAACAGATTATTCAAAAATGACAATTAGTATATCTAGCACTGTCATGGTAACCATTTGTTAGAAAATTAAAGAATACTACTATTAGTGTTTTTTTTTTTATTCGTAGTACCTACATTAAAATTTAATGTTAATTTTGTCCAATACAGGAGATTTAATGGACGAAGAAAATGTTTTGGACTTTTTAACCAGTCTGGAAGCCATGGACCTACCGGACCGTATTGAAGAAGTGAATGCAAGAATTTTAGATAAGATCGTACAAGAGACCGATTATGTTGCCGTTTTATTTTGTAAGTAATGACAAATTTCGTGAATAATTTCCAAAGATATTGGCATAAAAATTTATGTGTTTTAACCAAAACATAAAAAAAAAAACAACAACAACAAAAATTCCTCTTGTGTTATTATAACCATTATTGTTTTAACTAATGATGTACACAGGTCCTGATGTTAGTACATGTTCGAGTAAAGGAGCCAGTAAGTAAATTGAAACCGAGAAAAATCAATGAAAAAAGCAAGCATGTTTTAAAGTATTCATTCACAATCATCACCATCAAATGTGATCATTTGAAAATGATGATTATTTAGTGAATACTACTACTACTACACAAAATCTATTGCTTCATTTACATTAAATTTAGTATTGTCTTAATTTAAAACAATTAACATCACCATGTGTTTTGTGTAAAATGCACACATTTTCGTAGAATTTACAAATATTTAAATCGATTTCTTCACAATTTGAATGGAAATCTACAATAATTCCTCTTTCTCGCCTTTCTTCTTCCATTTCAATTCAATTTTCTTATCTCACAATCAGAGCCGCAACAAGAGTGGTGCAAAGATTTCAAATTACACACGATTTGCTGAATCTACGTAACCAGAACTAGATCCCCATATCTATTTTTATATGAATTTCTAACTTTATTGAAACATTCTATTTTAATTTAAAATCTCCAAAATTGAAAAAGTACTTGCTTCAAATTATAAATTTAGCAAAATTTTGGATCAAGCACCTCTTTGGACACAAATTTGGAATTGTAATTGGAACTGTAGTTAACTGGGAGATTTGTTTTATGAAGAGTGTGCAATGGGAAATTTCCAGTTTAATTCGGTCGAAATTGAATATTTTGAACCACGCTCTAGTTAAAAAATGAGTTAGTAACCAAACTTTCTAACCTGACAATTCTAAATTAATTTAACTTCAATCTTATTAGTTAAGGGAGCCATTTCATTATTTGGAAAAGTAAACTGTGCATATCAATCTACGTTAATTAGCTATTGACTAGTAAGCTATGAAATCACATAACCTCGTAACTTACGAGATAAAGTGGCCTCTATTGCTAAAAAAACTGATTTCATAGCCTACTATTCAACACTGAACTAAGATGCACAGCTTACTTTTCGAAATATGACGAAACGGGAATGAAACGCACGCCTCACTTTACTTATTAGTGTGCTATTCGGTGGCGTTGTTGTGGCGTGCGGAAAAGTGTTCGTTTTAAACACGGAAAAGTTTCACAGCACCCACATTGATGCTACTGCGGCTCTGTCTTAACTACAATCTGAATAAATCTTCCGAAATTTTCACAATTATCAAATCAATACTCCTAATTGTTGATGATGTCTGTATATTTCTCTTTTATGTTGTTTATTAACTTGGAGATTTTACAAATGATAATAGATAAGCCGGAATGCAAGAAATGTTCAAAAGTCTTATTGGAATTGGAGAATATCGACGATGAAGCTGATCAATTAGGTATCGGTTTTGTTAAAATCAATGATGAGAATCTTGCTGAAGAATACAATCTGGGTACATTACCGGCTTTAGTTTATTATCGTCATCAAATACCCATCATTTATGAAGGTTTGATTATCTCGAATCAAATTTACAAATAAATTTTAATTTTAATTTCGGCCGCAAACAGGTGAATTAACCAAAGAAGATGATGTCTTGGAATGGTTAGTGCAACATAAGAGCACCGGCGATGAGGATGATGTTATTGAAGATGTTACATTGAAAACATTAACAACATTAATAACAAGCGTTGATCATTTAGCTGTATTGTTCTGTGGGTGTTTAATTCGAATTAAAAAAATTAATAATTTCTTGAATTTAGATTTTCACTTTTAGATGATCACGGTGATGACGATTCAATGCAAGTCTTAGAAGAATTAGAACATATCGATGATGATTGCGACAAATATGGAATACAATTTGTTAAAATCGATGATGAATCAGCTGTTGATGAATTCGGTTTAGATCATCTACCTGCTGTTGTCTATTTTGAAAAGGGCATACCGAATGTTTACGATGGTGATTTAGAAGAGGAGGATGAGTTTTTAGAATGGTTGGTGCAACAATTGGAAAAAGATGAAATCGAAGATGTCACCGATGAAATGTTGGATAAATTGATCAATGAAGGCAAAAATATCGCCGTATTATTCTGTAATAGAATCTGCTTGTAAAACGACCCTTTGATTGTTCAACTAAAATTCATTTGATTCTTAGATAACGAAGATGATAGGAAATCACAGAAAGTCCTCAATGAATTGGAGAATATCGACGATGAATGCGACCAACTTGGTATAGTTTTTGTGAAGATTGATAACGACGAAGAAGCCCATGAATATGGAATAGAAAAAATACCATCATTGGTATATTTCGAGAATGCTATACCGACCCTATATGAGGGTAATTTAGAGGAGGAGGAGAAAGTCTTGAAATGGTTGGAACATCAAATCAAATCGGATGAAATTGAAGATATTACCAATGAGATGCTCGATTTGATCATCGATAGAAAACAATTTGTTGCTGTGTTATTCTGTAAGGAAATAATCGATTCTAATACAGTTAATTATTGTAGAATTGGTGATTTTTTTAGATGATAAAAATCAAAAGAAAAGCCAAAAGGTTTTGAACGAATTGGAGAATATCGATGATGAATGCGATCAAAACAATATTGCATTTGTGAAGATCGACGATCCGGAAGAGGCGAAAGAATACGGAATTGATCAAATTCCAAGTTTAGTATTTTTCGAGAAACATATCCCACATCTGTACGAAGGCGATCTAACTAAAGAAGAGGAATTATTAGGTTGGTTGTTGCATCAGAAGAAACACAGTGAAATTCCCGATATTACCGATGAAATGATGGAGAAACTTATAGAATCAACCCAATATCTCGCTGTTTTATTTTGTAAGTACCAATTTTCTCTTAAATACTCGCAGATTCTATTACAGCTCAAAATCCATAAGACATTTTCCAAATCATGCAGCAATTAATAGGAGCTAACATCGGGATTAGGACGATTTAATGGAACACTCAGTATATTGTTTGTTTCACTTGACTCGTCCCACTTCTTACAGCAACACTTAATATTTGACGATCAATTTGAAAAATATTTTAAGAATTTCTACAGAATGCCCTGGAGATCAGTTTAGCAAAATTTTAACCCTGCAGATTATCGGATCGCTTCAAAAACGAGTTACACACACACACACACACACACACACACATTAAGTGACTCAGAATGCTCCAAAGATGCTCCTAATAATGGACAAGCATTAAGAAAATTTTATTGGGAGTATCCTTGAGTCATTTGATGTGCTTAGCTCAGTTTCAAAAATCGCGAAATTTTCTAAAACAAGAGTTTTTTGACCAATTTACTGATGAGATGCAGGGTTCAAATTTTGGTAAAATGATCTTCAAGGATCCTCCTGGTTTTTTTTGCTCGTCAATCTATAACAGCTTGGACCATTTAAGTGAAACACAGTATTTTCTTCGCATTTAATCAATACACAGTGTCGTAGCTTGGTTCGAATACTTGGGAAGTAAGTACATTATTAACAAATGTCAAATTTATTGAAATATGAACCAATCAACGACACTATATAACAAAATCATGGCCAACCACAGTATATTCGATACAATTTTACAATAATTGATAATTGTTGAAAACAATATTGATAATTTTAGATGATAAAGATGATAAACAAGACATACGTGTGTTGAACGAATTGGAGAATATCGATGATGATTTAGAAAAAGAAGGTATTGTAATTGTACGAATTGATAATGATGCTGAAGCTAAAGAAATCGGAATTGATCATCTGCCAACTTTGGTCTATTTCGAAGATAAAATTCCATCAATTTATGAAGGTGATTTAATGAATGAAGATGAAGTTCTACAATGGTTAGTTGAACAGAAGACAACGGCAACCATTGAAGAAGTTACCGATGAAATTTTAGAAGATTTAATACAAGAACACGAATATGTTGTTGTCTATTTTAGTGGTAAATGCGATGAAGGTGAGAGATGTGATGATATTTTAGAAGAATTGGAGAATATCGATGATGAATTAGATGATTCTGGTATAATATTTGTAACAACGGAAGATTTGAATTTGGCAAAGAAGCACGGCATTAAACAATTCCCAAAATTGGTATTCTTCCGCAATAAAGAACCGTTGATCTATTCGGGTGATATTGGTGATGAAGATGAAGTATTAGCTTGGTTAACCGATGAAGACACATTAGAAATACCCGATCGTATTGAAGAAGTTAATACAAGAATGTTAGATAAGATATTAACAGAGAATGAACATGTTGTTGTCTATTTTTATAAAGAAGGCGATAAGAAATCACAGAAAATCCTACAAGAATTAGAGAATATCGATGATGAATGTGAGGACAAAGATATCGATTTTGTTAAAATCTCTGATGAGGGTATTGATAAAGAATATGATCTACCATCATTGCCGGCTTTAGCATTCTATAGGCATCGTTTTAGAGATATTTACGATGGGGATTTGATGCACGAAGAGGCAATACTTGAATGGGTATTGGAATTACGCGATTCAGCACCCGATATTATTGAAAGCGTCGATAGGAAAACTTTACAGGTATCACCAGTAACTTTAGACAGATTTCAGCCAGTGTTTCTCAACATTTTCTTCTTCTAAATTGTTCATTTTGGAACAGTATTTCTCAACTGTTTCTTGCATCTATAAACCACCAATTGAGAAACACTGGTTTAAATAAGCCCGAGTTTATATCATGTATAGTATTGTTGTTATTTAGGTTTTAATTAATGATGTTGAGCATTTAGCTGTTTTATTCTATACGGATGATTGTGATGAATGTGAACAAGTCTTAGAAGAATTAGAGAATATCGACGATGATGCTGATAAACATCAAATACAATTTGTTAAATCGAAAGATACAAAATTGGCATCAGAAATTGGTATTTTTAGTTTCCCAGCACTTGTTTATTATGAAACTGGTGTACCAATCATGTATGATGGTAAGCAATTAAATACAAATTTCTTTCCAGAAAAACAAGAAGATTCTTTATTTATTTGTTTGTTAATTTGTTTAAATAGAAGAAATGATAATTCTCATTGTGATATGTTATAGGGAATCTTAAAAACGAGGACAAAGTTCTGGAATGGCTAATTGAACAAAAAAGTAAGAATCATAATTATTCATTTAAAAATTTTCAAATATTTTAATTTTTGTTTTAACGTCTAATTGTCGCGTCAAATTATTAAATTAAATCGCGGTCAACAATTGGCTTGTGCTTCGGTGATCGTGCGGGTGTCTTTCAATTTTTGACTCTCTCTATGTGTGTGCGTGTGTTGTTGCATGATTGCTGCATGTTTGTCCTAGGTGATGATGATGATGATGATGATGAAGATGAAGATGAAGATGAAGATGACGATGACGACGATGACGATGATGACGATGAAGATGATGACGATGAAGATGACGAAACAGATATTTTAAAAGGACGCCTTTCAGGTAAACTGTGGACGAATATCTTAAAGATGGACGCAAAATTTTCATACCAAGAGACCTGTGTTACTTCTTCTACATTTCGGAATGGAGTGGGTGTCCTAGAGTCTATGCATGTGTTTTCCTACTACTACCAAATTTGATATTTTTCTTTTTGATTTCTGCATGCAGGACATAGTGTCAGACTCACTCCTGTTTGAGGTTTTTTCTCTCATCATTTGTTCGCTGATTACACACAAATTCAACTACTAACTAAGCTAAAAAAATGCTCTCTTTAGGTATAAATATACAGGATGAACTTTACTAGTACTTTAATAGTTGTCACTCAATAAGATAGAGATGTAGTTTAAAAGTGTGAGTAGCAACTATAGAAGTAGGGAAACTAGAATTACAAGGCTTGCCCTGTATATTTTTATTAGTTTTATTCCAATACATACACAACAATATCAATAGAAATCGAGTGAATTCTGACATTATGTTTCCTGTGCTGCAGGCGATGGTTGTTTCTACATTGGAATGGGTGGAAAAGGTCCATTACCTAAACCTAACACATATGAACCTTATAAATGTTGCCTTAGTAAACCGAGTCGTGGTACTAAAGTTGCTAAATTAGCACCAAAAGGTATCACCAAACAACAACCGCCACAACAACAATTGAAAAGTAGTCGCCAACAACAACCACAGCGTCAACAACAGAGCAATAAAAAAGAGCCAAAACCATTCGCTCAAGTGTCCAAAGCGAACCATCCAATAAAAGAGACGAAGAATTTATTAAATAAACCGGATAAAGGCAAAGGAAAGAAAGGCTTTTTCGGGACGGGTAAATATATATGGTGGTGGTAGGTACAAGAATACAATTATTAAATCTAATCAAAAATTAATTTTCATGTAAAGCGTGAACAAATGCTGAGTTGTACGTTGCTCAAAAACAAAAATAAAATAAAACTATAAATAAAAATGGACTCACACACCACCACAATTAATTTTAATTTTTAAGAAAAACTGCTTGTTTTGTGTTCTTCTCTATTTTATCTCTCTTATTCTTTAAATTATCTGCGAATTCAAAATTTCTTTTTGTTGAACTTGTTATTGTTAAAAAAAATTGCAAAAATTAAACGAATTGTAAATAGATTTTTGTTAAATTTCTGTTAATAATAATCATCATCATCATCATCATCATCATTATTTGATAAAACATCAATTGTATTTAAAGCATGAATGTTTTATATAAACAAATAACAATCTGAATATTTCTGATCTGTTCTTATTTTGAAAAAAAGGCCCTACGTGTTTGCATCAGTTCTATTCAGATCTGTTATTAATTTTGAAAAAAAATATAAACAATTGGTGTTTGTGCTGGAAATACAAAAAAAAAAAAAAACACTGCCAAACACCTCGCATGTACACTTTTCTTTGTTTTAAAACAACAAAAATAACAACAATCAAAACAATACACATGTAAATCAGACACTCGAAATAATAAAATAATAATAAAATTGTTTTCTATTTGTTAATTCTTATGGATTTTCTCTTTCTTTCTATTTTTTTTTTTCTAAATGTCCTATCAATTTACGAGCATGTTCCGAAATTATCAAAAATCGGGTAAGTTTGTGTGAGCGTGCGTGTGTATATTTTATTTAACAATTTATTTATTTTAATTAATTTGTTTAAAATAAAAAATAGATTCAAACAAACGCCATTCCACAACTGTTGTCCTCTTTAATTACAATTAAAATTTTCGTTATTATTATTATTATTGTTAATATTGTTTAATAATTTTGTGTATTTTCTGTAAATTTAGGTAATCTCTTTGATGAATATGAAGTATTGGAATGGATGAGCGACCAAAAAAATGACGAAAGTATCGAACAAATCGATCGGGACACTCTCTTCAACTATATTGAAACTAAGGAGTTCCTTGCTGTTATCTTTTGTAATTATTTCGCCCTCAATTCAAGATTGGACTGTAATTTTGGCAACTCGTATTTGTGCCTTTTGAGCAACTTTTTGGCACAAGTGGTAGCCTAAAGCTCAGTTTGAAAACCAATTGGAGCCAATCAATTGGATGGTTTTGCAAAAATAATTGCAGTTTTTTTCAGAATACAGCTATCTCTAGAAGTTTATATAGGGTCCTGTTATTTAATGCGCGATTTGAAAAATATTTTAACGATTTCTAAGAGGATCTTACAATTAGTAGAATTTGGACTAAATGGCTCATTGGGAAGTTGGTCAAAAAAGGCTTGTTTCAGGTATTACTGCGATTTTCCACATATCTTTTTCCATTTTTCTCCAGAGAAAAACGAAAAAAAAATAGAAAATCGCAACATGGCCTAAAAAGCGTTATCTGAACGACCTCTCAATGCGTTACGAGCTTCAAATTTCGAAAATATATTCTCTAAAGACCACCCAAAGTTCTCGAAATATATTTCGATTATCTCGCTACCTAATAGAACTTTAAATTACCCCTAAAATTATAGTGGAAAGCAAATTTACGAAATATGACTTGCCATAGGTCCAGTTTTGAACAACTCTAACACCGCATAAAACCAATTAAAATTTGTTATTTTCGACTGTAGATAAAGAAGAGGATCCGGATAGTCCCCGGATATTGCGCCATTTAGAATTGATCGACGATGAGGCAGCCGAGTACGGTATTAAAATTGTCAAAATGAAAGATCGTCTAATGGCAAAGAAATACGGCTATCGCAACCCACCTGGTATCACCTATTTCCGTAAGGGTAAACCAATCAAATACGATGGTGATATTGATGATGAAGAAGAGATATTGGATTGGTTAACCGATCCAGAAAATATGGAATTAACTGATCACATTGAGCGTGTTAATAAGAAGATGTTTGAAAAGATCCGACAACGTTCCGATTATGTTGCTGTATTTTTATGTATGTTCAAAATCATCAACAATAGAAATAATTATTCTTTTTTTATAATTCCGGTGATATGTTTTAGACAGCAGCGACTGCAAACAATGTCCACGAGTACTTGCTGAAGTTGAACATATTGATGATGAAGCTGATTCAGCTGGCATTAATTTTGTAAAGATTGATGATAAAGAGATGGCCCGACAATTAGGTGTTTTCGCATTACCGGCTATACTATTCTTTAAATTAGGCACAAAAGAACCGGTAATCTATGCCGGCGATTTATACGATGAACAACAAATCTTACAATGGTTGTTAACACAAAAAGACCCATCTGGTGATGTAATTGAAGCAGTTGAAGGCAACGATTTAACGAAATTAATTGAAGAAGAAGAAGCTCTAACTGTCTATTTCTGTAAGTTGCCATTTAATTTCAAATTATTTTCAATTTCAAAAAAACCAATACCCCCTGAACCCGCCACCCACCCCCCCGAAAAAATTCGTTTCTTTCTCGACAACAAAATCGAAATCTGTGTGCAGGGAACAAGACATTGTGTGATTTGTGCAGTGCACAAGAACGTCAACATGGACGCAAAGCTTACAAAATACGGACGACTTCTTCGTCTTCATCTTCATCCGGTGAAGATCCGGATAAAGACGGTATCTCTCTACCCTGTAGTAGATTATTTGAGACTGTTTTTTTATATAAAGCAAAATTTCGATAAATGACTCGATTTCCTCTCTCTCTTTCTCTCTCCCGGTTAGAATTTCTCATAGAAGGGACCTTATCAGATTTTAATCTTTCCTACTGATAAGATCCGGTTGAGAATAATCAAGCTACAAAGTCTGAAGTGAAACAACAAATTTTTAATCTGATAAGGTCCTCACCGTATTTCTAATCCCAATTAACTCTCAACCCTGTTTTGTAGTATCTAGTTGTTGTTTTTATTGGAGAGAAACACAAACACACACCCAATTAAACACACAAAACTTATAAATAAAGAGTGGTGTTTCATCCCTTATAGTGGTGGGATGGGGGGGCAATATTTGGAAAAGTAAGCTGTGCTTCCCATTGTCAGTTCACTTGAACTAATTGTTGGCAAGTAGGCTATGAAATCATGCAACTATGAGGTTATGTGGTCCTTATTGCTAAAAAACTGATTTCATAGCCTACTATTCA
Source organism: Mylabris phalerata (assembly GCA_020740385.1). Classification (NCBI taxonomy): domain Eukaryota; kingdom Metazoa; phylum Arthropoda; class Insecta; order Coleoptera; family Meloidae; genus Mylabris; species Mylabris phalerata. The sequence goes on along the minus strand of JAJEOX010000044.1, from coordinate 7,972,787 downwards.
ACACTGGACTGAGATGCATAGCTTACTTTTCGAAATATTACGAGGCGGGAATGAAACGCTTCACTTTACTTATAAATTTTATAATTTTGTTAAAAAATATGTCTTCAATGGAATTTCTTAGATAGCAACGAATGCGAACAATGCGCCCATATTTTAGAAGAATTAGAGAATATCGATGATGATTGTGAACGCCACGGTATTGTATTTGTGAAGACGCAAGATTTACAAATAGCCGAACAATATGGTGCCACTGATTTCCCAGTATTGATGTATTTCGAACAAGGCATCGGTGGCATCTATGAGGGTGATTTAGAAGAAGAAGAGGAAGTCCTACAATGGTTAATACAACAACACCAAGAAGATCGAATCGAATTGATTACACGTGTGATGTTAGAGAATATGGTCCAAGAGACGCAATATTTAGCCGTTTATTTCTATAAGCCGAATTGCCATATATGCGAACAGATTTTAGAAGATTTAGAACAAATCGATGATGAATGCGATGTTTACGGTATACATTTAGTACGAATACAAGATCCACAATTGGCGAAACGTTATAGTATTAAAACATTCCCAGCATTGGTTTATTTCCGTAATGGGAATCCGTTATTGTTCGAAGGTGATCTACAAAATGAAGAATCCGTTTTGGAATGGTTAATCGACGATGATAATCGGGAATTGGCTGATGAAATTGAATCAGTTAATGAGCGCATGTTGACGCGACTCCTAAACGAATCACCGTTCTTGGCCGTCTTCTTTTGTAAGTTTTTTACAATTCGACAATAATTTAGAAATGGCCGTCTCTCGTTCTAGATGATGAAGATTGTCCAGAGTGCGACGAGATTCTTGAGAATTTGGAACAAATCGACGGTGAGGCCGATATGTTCGGTATCGATTTTGTGAAAATTTGTAGTGCCGATGCTGCCAATGAACAAGGTCTACACACATTACCAGCCTTGATGTATTTCCGTAAGAAAACACCAATGGTCTATGAGGGTGATCTGATGCAATCGGACAAAGTTCTAGAATGGTTGACATCACAGGATGTGTTCGAAATTAAAAATGAAATTGAAGAAGTCAATAAGAAAATGCTGGAGAAATTGTTGGAAGAGAACGAATTCGTCACTGTTTTCTTTTGTGAGTAAACGATTCGAATTTCTAATTACTAAAGGGAATCTTTGTTAAACGATTTCTCTTTCATTCTTCACTCGGAAATGTAGTTTTTCGGCTCATTTGAAAGAGCATTTCTAGCGCTATCACAGAAAGTTACCGCTTTGGAACAAATTGTGGAAGTTTTGAGTTATGGATCATTTCTCAAAATCAATTTTCCCCCATTTTAAAGAAAGAATTCTTATATGTACAATCTTAAAGATAGAGGATTGAAGGTGGTATTTTCGGTTTTTTCAGTTTTTTATTTTCCTGGAAAATTGGGTGGGAAGTAACCTAAAAGATCAGAAAATCTCTCGAATTTTCACAGCCTGGATTTCTCTTTTAACTCTTGTTACACTCCCATGTAGGTATAAGTTTTCAGAAAATGCGCCATTCAAATCTCTATCTTTAAAACTTTAAATCTCGAATTTCCGGAAAACTACTAAACTAATCGGAAAATTCCTTACAAATTTGTAAAACTTTGAATTTGTCATCTTGTATTCATTGTAAACAAATTAATATTGGCTGAGTTATGGGGAAAATATCAAAATATATGTTTCTAGAAAATGATCTATAATTCAAAAATTACACAAAATTCCCCAAATCGATAAACTCTCTGAGATAGAGCCAAAAAATCTCTTTGAAATAAACCTAAAAACGTCGATTTCGATTCCAAATGAACGACAACGATGGTCGATCAAAGATTCCACATTTTACCGACTTGTAACGCAATCGTTTAATTCTAATTTGATTTACTATTTAGACGAGATCAATTCGGAGGAGAGTAAAATAATTATGGAGAAATTGGAGAATATTGATAGTGAATTGGATAATTTCGATATAACATTTGTTAAAATGGCCGATCCAAGGTATGCACGTAAATGGGGTGTCACCAATCTACCGGCTATTGTGTATTTTCGACGACGTTTCCCAAGTATCTATCGTGGCGACATACATTCCGAACGGGATGTTCTGGAATGGTTGCGTAAGAATCGTTTTCGACAACCGGAATTGAATATTTTCATGTATGCATTGTTCGCATTAAGTATTGCCTTCATTATTTATACAGCATTCTTATTACAATGCTTCAAACAACAACCACAAGCTATTGTGCCACACCAGAAACAAACATAATCTTTATCATCATCATCATCATCGTGATTATCACCACCATTATCATCATTATCATCATCATCGTTATTTAAGTAATGATCGAAATTCTATACTGTATTCGTCCGTATTGCCGCATGAATATTTGTACGAAAGTGTGAATGAAAGAGTCAAATGAACGATTTAAATCTCTAATGGAAAATAATTTAAATAAAACGAACAAAAGATCCTCAAATTCTAATGTTAATTAATTAATTAATTTTAATTAAAATTGTTGTTTCTTCTTTTTTTATTATAATTATAACTGTTACCGAAAAAAAAAGAAAGAAGAAAAGTTAAGAGAACAAGTGGAGGTTAAAAGTTATCCTGGACCAAATCCAATTACCATTAAAATGTTCATCTATTGTTAAGCGAAATATTAGAGAGAAAAAAAATGTATACAGCCAATCATTCCCAAGAACAATTAATGGCAACAATAGAATTATATTTAAAAACGAAAAAAATGCAAAATTATAGAACATTTAGTTTAAGTTTATCGTTATTTTTTAGGTGAACATTATTATTAAATGTAAATAAATCTCTTGTAAATAATATAAATTTAAATAAAAGTGTTGAGTTTTTATATGGAATTTCTCTAAATCAACACATAATTAATATTTGTTGATTAATAGGGCCAGATGAGGCGCAATATTTCTGCTACACAATCGATCAATCGAAAAGTACACGTTGTAGAGACTGTCTTTACCAGTTTGGATACCCTAGCTACGATACTGAACCTACCACCCTACAAACTGTACGAGACATTGGGTTAATGCTGTTTAAAAAGGCTTGTAATTAGCCCAAATTTGGGTTGATTTTTAGAGTAATCATCGGTTTTAATCTTGTCCCTATTCAATTTTATATACCATAGAGTTGTAAAGTCTAGGATAGAAAGTCTATTCAAAGAGACCGTCAATCTTTAGAATTGTCATGGTGATGAATCGTGAAAAAGTTAGAGAATACGACTTAAAAGCAATTTTTTTTTCAATTCTTTGTTTTACGCTGCAGCCCATAAAGATCACGACTAAATCGGCCTCTAAATATGTTGAAATAATCGAGATTCAATCACAAAAATTACTTACAGTTGAGAATTTTACTCAAAAACAGGCTAAATTATCTACAATTTTATCCACGAACATTATAATTAATAATATTATAAAAATACTTACCAAGTTTGTAGAATTTACAGAAACTTTTATTTCGACAGGTTCTCGACAATTTAAATAAATTTTTCCATTACTACATTTTACACACAAATAGTTTTAAAGATCGTTTAAAATATCAATCATGAAATCATCACCAACATAACCTGTAAATTATCCCCAAATGTAAATACTACCAACACAAAATTCAGTTATTTTCCCATTATAAAGTTGGTAGTTATGGAAACTCGTAGTTAGTAATGGCGGCAACACAAAATACTTGTCAGTCAGGTAAGTTGTATATATAGTTTTTTTTAAGGTAATTTAAAATATTAGAATTATAATTAATTTCAATTATTAATTACTAACACCTAATTCAAATAATTAATTAATCAATTAATGCAATACTAATTTTTTTCAAATAAGTTTTGTAGATAGTTTCGTGTATATTATTCCATATTTCACCATTTCACTATTATTAGAAAATTCATCATTATCATTGTTATTATTGCTATCCCCATCATCATCATGATTATCATCGTTATTATTATTATTATTACTGAGAAACACCTATCTAAAACCTACAAACTCGTCTACGTGTGCGCATTGTTTAGCAAACCATACAACCGACTGGTTTGTTATCAGTACTGATTGTTTTGTGTTCTTTAATTTATTGTTAATTTCTATTTATTTTCCTAATAATTTTAAAGATTATCAGAGGGAAACAACAACAATCAAATAATTATCCAGGTAAATAATTTTTTTTCAAAATCTGTACATTTTCTTACATTACAATAATTATTATTATTTTAATTCCATTTCTAATTGATAATTAAATTAACCACCAACTTTTATATTGATTCGATTGATTGATGTTTACTTATAAAATGCAATTAAATTAATTTAATTTAATTCTATCGTCATTTTTCTTCAATTAAATTGTAAAATTGAGCCACGTCTTGTATCACCTGTATCTTATCTTTAAGGATAATCTAATACCTGTTTAAAAATTATTTGATATTCGACTAAATTTAGGGATAATTTTTAATTATTATTATTATTATTATTATTATCTATAGAGAAAGTGAAAGGGTTTGTTTGTTTGTTTGTTTGTTTATTTTTTCGTGCGATTGTTGTAATTAATATAACCGCAAATCCGGTCATATTATTAAAAGTTTTATTGTTAAATGAAAGAGGGACGATAACGTCCGGTGGCAAGATTAACCGGAACTATTTTTTTTTATCATCAAATCCGGTAATATAGGTAGGTATAGGTGTATATACAGGGTGTACAACTATATTGTAGTGTCGTAGCTTTGTTCAACCGTTTGAAAAATGCATTAATGTCAGGTTTAGTAAAATATGAGACAATCTAAGACACTACTTCATTATTAAAATACAGTTATACAGAATATTCCATCTAAGTTGTCATTTCCTTTTTTGTTATTTCTCAAATAAGCTAAAGAAAGGTTTGAAATAACTGTTAATAGAAGGACAATAAAGTTCCCGTTAAGGCTTATTTTAATATTTAATTAACCCAAAATTAGTAATTATAGAAAACCGTTGATAAATTATTAAAATTTCGCAATCCAGAGTCAATAGGTACTTTTACCAGGGGGCGACTCGTCCATAGAAACTCAAAATAAACAAACGATTATAGTACCAACATTAGGATAAAAATTTCACCATACGTTTCTATATAAATATTATAAGTCCTTGAACTATAAAGTTGGCAATAAATTTGATTGGATACATAACATACATAACATTAATTTACCTTTTGCAATTGTTTTGGTTATACTACAGTGTCGTAGATTAGTTTACATTTCACTAAATTTGACATTTTAGAAGTGTCTGAAGAAAGCTTCGACACCATATACCAACTATATGGCCAACTAAAAGATAAATTATCGTAAATTATTCAATGGAAATGACTTTTCGAATTGAGTTAAGTTAAAAAGAATAACAATAAGAAGAATTAACGATTTTTATGCAAGTAAATAATGTTACTTTATTATTACACGCTAAAATCTAAACTGCTTTATTGTTAATTATTGTAATTAACATAGGCAGGTGTGCATACAATAGAGAGTTATAAAGAAGAACAATATCTGAGTTTATAAGGATTGTTAAAGATGGTTGAAGAAGGGAAATTAAGAGACTTCTTTGAGCACAACACAACAACAGTTCAGTGATCTCAAGCAATAATCCTCATTATCAACATCACGATTGTTCTTTCTTTCTTTTTTATGTGTAAAGAGAAAAAAAAACTAGAACACAAGAGATACAAGCAGTGAAAGAGTTGCGAAAGTTATTACAAGAACAATAAAAAAATACAGTAGAAAAGTAAGTATATATTCAGCATTATTCATTCAAATTGTGGCTAAACTGTTGCAATGTGGGTGTAAAATTAACTTCGAAGCTGGTTTTTTTTCATTATTTGTACAAATAATTTCCAAGGTTATTCATGTGAGTGTAAGTTAGACGTCATTATTGCAGTATTATTATAAAAAAAATATCTGTATATGTGTAGAACAATAATTTATTAATTATTGCAGTATATCTAAATATTTCGATAAAATCGAATTAAAATCAATTTGTCAGTTATAATTATTGTTTGTTAGTAACAAATATAATTATAGAGATAACTAAAGTTTAATCTAATCAGAGATAAAGTTTTTTTGTTGTTAGTAAATCAATTAATTTAGTGCTCAAAGATTCTCAGTAGCGTAGAAATAGGGTGGGTCAAAAATGTCTGTTTTTCCATCATAACTTCATGGCTCTAGCAACCCCTATGGTCTATTTTCTAGTTTTAGACTGTGTTGTAACCCTCCTTCGAGTTCAAACTTTATTGATGGACGCCTAAACAGATCCACTTCTTCTTGGAAATTTAGTTTGATTCGTTTGAAAAATCTTTAATTACTTGTTTGTTGGTTAGTTAAATAAACATCTGTTAATAGGTATGACAGTTTTAAGAAAAGAAAACCACAAAACCGGTGAAATTACCGATGTAACTGTTATAAATCAACAGATGTTTAATTTTTTATTTCTGAGGTCTTTCTACTTTTTATCAAAACTGTTATCAATTGCGGCAATTTTCACTATAAAATTGTGTGAAAAAAGAAAGATAATTTAACAATTAGAAAGTGAATCTAATTTTATTTACGACGAGAAAGTTGTCAGTTATGCTTCAATTATTATTGTTTATTTTATTCTTTATTATTGTTATTATTATTATTATTATTGTTACAGAATGGATACCGTATGGGCGAGAGACCCAATAGAAGGCTTCATATTAGGTCGGATAACTGAATTATTGGCTGATGGGGCTGAAGTGATACCATTAAATCCGAAATATCCAAAACGTATTCTACCATTTCATGATATCTTCAAAGCACAAAAGGAGGTCGAAATCAATAAAGATTACGATGATAATTGTACGTATGCTATTAATTAATATTATTGGATGTTCGAATTAATTGGTTTTTCTATTAGGTGAAATGATGTTCCTCAATGAAGGCTCTTTGTTGAACAATATTCGAGTCCGATATTATAAAAATAAGATTTATGTAAGAATTTTTATTTATATTTAAATGATACTTTAATAACTATTAACGGATACTTTTTGTGTACTTTAACAGCTAGTATAGTTTATTTTCTTAAGATTGGTAGTTAAACATTGGAATGCTCTTTCGAACAAGTGTAAAAACTTGAATTTAAGAAAATGAATAAGAAATCGTTCGTTAAAGTTTCCACTTTTCTACTGACTTCTAATCGTGCCCTTTAATAAACCACAACTGTTGCTACTAGTTTCTCAATATATTATTTCTATTTTTCAGACCTACGTGGCAAATATTCTAATTGCAGTCAATCCATACAAAGACATACCCGAATTGTATGCCCCGAAAACGATAAAATCCTACCGTGGCCGGTCATTAGGCCAAATGCCACCGCATGTCTTCGCTATAGCCGATAAAGCATTTCGTGATATGAAAGTCTTCAAACAATCCCAATCGATTATTGTCAGTGGTGAATCGGGTGCTGGTAAAACCGAATCAACCAAACATCTATTGAAATATTTATGCGATAGTGGTGATGATCAACATAAGGCCGGTCCAATTGAACAGAAAATCTTGGATGCCAATCCGATTTTGGAGGCCTTCGGTAATGCGAAAACAACAAGAAACAATAACAGTTCACGTTTCGGTAAATTCATTGAGGTCCATTTCGATCGACAATTCCATGTGACTGGCGGCCATATTTCCCATTATTTATTAGAGAAATCACGAATATGTTCAGCACAAGATGATGAACGTAGCTATCATATTTTTTACATGTTAATGGCCGGTGGACCCGATCAATTACGCCAACAATTATATTTAACAAAACCCGATGATTTCAATTATTTAAAATCGGGCTGTACGCGTTTCTTTACGAAACTGGATAGTGAAAAGAGACTATCAAAAAATCAAAAAAGCCAACAACATATCAATAAGGGACCATTACGTGATGTATTATTAGATGATGTTGATGGTTTTATTGAATTGGATAAAGCATTAACCCGTTTAGGTATCAATGAGGAGGAACGTTTACAAATCTTTAAAACTGTTAGTGCCGTTCTACATCTTGGTAATATTGAATTTGATGATGATCCAGAAGATACACGTGGTGGTTGTCGAGTTACACAACAAACTTTAAACTCATTGGAAATTGCATCGAAACTTTTAAGTATTGATGGTGATGAATTACGGCAAGCTTTAGAGGCTCGTGTTATGCAAAGTAGTCGTGGTGGTCTTAAAGGAACCGTTATCATGTTCGTATCTTTTTTTTTTTTTCTTATTATTTTGATAATTAAAGTGAGGCGATATTTCGAAAAGTAAGCTGTGCATCTCTCAGTCCAGTGTTGAATAGTAGGCTATGAAATCGATAGGGACCACATAACCTCGTAAATTACGAGATTATGTGATTTCATAGCCTACTAGTCAATATCTAATTAACATGCACAGTTTACTTTTCCAAATAGTCCGAATTTGTGACATCATCACTCCCTGTATTAATAATTGGGTGGTAAATTATAGGAAGGCATGCGTGCCATTCAGTAATGTTTTAAGTATTGACTATTTGGTCATTTTTAAATGAATTCCAAGTCCAGTTGTTTAAGGCCGAATTCTTTATCTTTTTAGCTAGTTTTAAATATGACTTCTTGCCGATAAATTAAAATAATCCAATTCCAGGGTGCCGTTGAAAGTCTATGAAGCAAATAATGCCCGTGATGCTTTAGCTAAGGCAATTTACAGTAATCTATTCGATCATATTGTAAATCGTATCAATCAAAGTATCCCATTTCAAGCGTCCAGTTATTATATTGGTGTCTTAGATATTGCCGGTTTTGGTTCGTTCTTTTTAATTCTATTATAGATTTAGAAATTGTAATTGTTTTCTAATTTTAGAATTCTTCACTGTCAACAGTTTCGAACAATTCTGTATTAATTATTGTAATGAGAAATTACAACAATTCTTTAATGAAATCGTCTTGAAGAACGAACAAGAATTGTACAAAAAAGAAGGTTTAAGTGTTGCTGAAGTTAATTTCGTTGACAATCAAGATTGTATTGGTAGGAATTTTCTAATTCTAGAAAATGTTGTTTTTACTGTTTAGAATTGTTTAAATTCCAGACATGATTGAAACGAAGAATAAAGGCATTCTAACACTGTTAGATGAAGAATCCAAACTACCAAAACCATCCTATACGCATTTCACAAGTGAAGTATTCAAACATCTATCAAATCAATTCCGTATCGGTTTGCCGCGATCATCGAAATTGAAGGCCCACCGTAGTTTACGTGACGATGAAGGTTTCCTAATTCGGCATTTTGCTGGTGCTGTTTGTTATCAAACGAAACATTTCATTGATAAAAACAATGATGCCTTACATGCCTCATTAGAAGGCATCATACAAGATAGTCAAAATAAATTCATACAGACATTATTTACAACATCGATTGCCCAAAAGGGCAAATTAACATTCATTAGTGTTGGTAATAAATTTAAAACACAATTGGCTGAATTGATGGACAAATTGAGACGGAATGTACGTTAGAAATTGTTTAATTAATTTAATTTTTTTCTATAATTTAAAATAATTATAGGGAACGAATTTTATTAGATGCATTAAGCCGAATAATAAAATGATCGATCAACAATTCGATGGGGCTTTATGTTTGATGCAATTGAAATGTTCCGGTATGACGGCTGTTTTGGAATTAATGGAACATGGTTATCCGAGTCGGGCATTATTCACCGATTTATACAACATGTATAAAGATTATTTGCCGAAAGAATTGAAGGCTTTAAGTCCGAAATTGTTCTGTGAAGTAAATTCGATTCTTCATCAATAGTTTGGGCTACAAGTTCTTGTGGCAATTTGTTTGGTAGGCGATTTGAAAATTATTTTAAGGAGAAGATTTCAACAAAATTAGAACCTTGTAGCTTCTTTCTAAGTTGATTGAAAAACTGTCATTTTTGAAAATCACCAGCCAGCTTTCTCCACCAACTTTGTAACGAACTACAAGCTCCAAATCCTTCTATAAATTCTCAAATAATTTTTAGAATTGTCATAAGAAATTGTAGCCCAAATGCGTTATTATCAAAAATTCCAATTATTATTTTTATTATTAGGCTGTGTTGCATAGCTTGAAATTGCGCGACAAAGATTTCAAATTTGGTGTAACACGTGTCTTTTTCCGCCCGGGAAAATTCGCCGAATTCGATAGAATCATGAAATCCGATCCGGAAAATTTGAAAGCTATAATCAGTGATGTTGAGAAATTCTTAATAAGGTCACGATGGATTAAAGCACAATTTTGTGCACTGACTGTAATCAAATGTAAGTAATTATCATGAGTAAATTCAGATTTAAGTAATTAATTGCAATTAATTGTAGTGAAGAATAAGATAATTTATCGGCGACAAGCTTTGTTAATAATCCAGAAGCATGTTAAAGGTTATTTAACAAAGAAACGCCATGGGCCTAGAATTAAAGCATTAACGAAAACCAAAAGTCTTATTGGTAATTTAGACAAAATGGAAACTATAGCGAAACAACTGAAACAAGATGCTGTAAATACGAAAAATGATATCAATCGATTAAAAACTGAAATTATATCAGCTGTTGATAGAATTAAAGTAATTATTGTTTAATTAATTAATTAATTAATTAACAAAATTTATAATTGTATTGATTTTCTTTACAGAAAGATGATAAAATTCAAGCAAATTCGTTAGAGATTTTATACACACAATTATTGGAGAAAGTTGATAAACAAATGGCCGGTTTACAGAAGAAACTCCAAGATCAAAAGAGTGCTGAAGAACAGGAGCGTTTACGTAAAATCCAAGAGGAGATGGAACGTGAAAAGAAACGTAAAGAAGAGGAGGAGCGACGTCAGCGTGAAGAAGAAGAGAATCGTAAGAAGAAAGCCGAAATTGAAGCTAGACGTAAATTGGAAGAAGAACAACGTAAAAAACAGGTACGTTTATTATTTTACCTAAATGTGTTTCACTTAAATGACTCACAATCAGACTGGTTCACAGATGCTCCTCCTAATATTATTTTCTATGTTTTTCTCCATTTTATTTTTTGAGTCATTGTGAATCATTTAATGCCTTTAGTACAGTTTTTGACCAACTTCTCGATGAACTACAGAGTTCAAATTTTGCTAAAATGATCTCCAAGGACCGCCTTATAAATTCTTGAAATTCTTGAAATATTTTGTAGGAGAAAGCTGATTTAGAAGCGGCACTTGTTTTACAAAAACAACAGGAAAAAGAGGCTCTCGATGAACGACAATACCAACAACAATTGGAACAAGAACGGCAAGATCACGAATTGGCGTTACGTTTAGCACAAGAGAGTAATGATCAAGTTGAAGATAGTCCACCAATGATTAGAAAGTATGTTTTTCTTTACTTTTCTTGTAATTTTATCGATTTATAAAAATTAGAGAAATTTGTTTTCAATCGAAACGAATTTTTTTTCAATTTCATGTCTGTAATGTTTATTGTATTTGTCATGCTCTTCAATTTCAATGCTTCTTTGTTTCCATGAAACAGCGGTGGTATTGATTCAACCAGGCAGTCACACAAACTTGTCAGGTACAATTGAAAATTTTTGTAAATAGTCTAAAATTAACATTTCTAACTGTAAATAGAATTTTATTACTAATCCTACTGACTTCATTACGATAATTTAAGCTTTATTTTTGTGTTACAACGCTATTTTATCTCGTAATTGGCTTGCAATGTCCTAGATTGGTTCAGAGTATACAAAATTTGACATGTATGAACTGATCTAAGAGACTCCATAATTAAAGACAACTACGAGATGAAACACACCTTGTATTAACTAATTTGTTGATTAAAGGTCTGAGGCGGCAAGAAACCAACAGGCGGCTCTCGTTAAAGGCAAATACGATTTAACAAAATGGAAATATTCGGAATTACGTGATACAATCAATACGTCGTGCGATATTGAATTGTTGGAGGCTTGCCGGCATGAATTCCATCGTCGTTTGAAAGTTTACCATGCATGGAAGGCAAAGAATCGTAAACGTACAATCATGGATGAGAATGAACGTGCACCACGTTCGATATTAGAATCAGCAACAAAACAATATCAATTACAACAACAACAACAACAACAACAAAAAATCAAACCAATACTAGATAATAATACACAACGTTATTTTCGTATACCGTTTGTACGGCCTGGTTGTAACGATAATAGTAAACGTGGCTGGTGGTATGCACATTTCGATGGGCAATATGTTGCCAGACAAATTGAATTGCATCCAGATAAAGCTCCGATTCTTCTAGTTGCAGGTATATTCCGATAATTCTAAATCAATGATTGATAAATTGTGGAAATTTTTTAGGTAAAGATGATATGCAAATGTGTGAATTGTCACTAGAAGAGACTGGATTGACACGTAAACGTGGTGCTGAAATTTTAGAGAATGAATTTAATCGTGAATGGGAGAAGTACGGTGGTAGTAAATACATACGTCCAGCTGATAGAAAACAATAATTAAATTACAAATTGTAGAGAAAAAGAGACAGAGATAGAAGAAAACAGGGTGCTTTATCAGATTATTCTATTATTATATTAATTGAATTAATTTATAATTAAAAAAGATTGGGTGATTAATTGTATTTCTATCCAATCCTTTAATATGTGCACATACCATAATTATTTATCCATACTACGTACTTTCTTCTTCTCCCTATACAAACATTCTTTTTGGACTGAAATAACGGGTGAAACTTAAAAATTAATTTTCTATTAGACGGATAGGCTTACTCCAAGGATCAAATCTAATTACTTCTAATTTGTCGGCTAATCTTTCACGAATTTTATTGAACGTATGGCCACTAACAACGCTCTGCATTTGGACCATTATATTTCTAAAAATTGATACAATTCATAAAAATAGAACATGAGGAGAATATGAGGAGTTTGAATACTTACTTGCTTTTAACACGCTTGAATAGAATATTTGTTAAAAACATTATTTAAAGTTCAATAAAAATAATGAACAATTTTAGGTTAAATCACCGAAAATTATAGGTTATTTAGAACGTCAAACCAATGAGGTAGAGGGGATCTCTATTTGACGAATAATCCGGCCATAACAGTTGCTGAAAATTTCGATTTTGTATCAGGAATATAGGAATTGATTGGGGTCTTTTATAGTAACTTTAAACAAAACTAACTATATTTAAGTTGGTTAAACTGTTTCCACTAACTCACACAGTGCACATTGTGCGCATGCTCCACACAGTGATAGTACGACTACCGAAAGCTTCCTTTTGAGTTAATTGTTTGTTTATGCAACACACAATACATTATTGTACAAATTGAGTATTTTCTTTCTGAAATTTACATAAAATTTACCTAAGTTTGATACATTAATGTATAATCTGAATATTTTCTTGTTGAAATCTACATAAATTTTTACAAATAAACGCTCAATTCATACATTAATGTATTGTGTGTTGCATAAGTAAACAACATCTTAAAAGTGAACTTTCTGTAATTTGTACTATCGCTATGTTGAGCATGCGTAGTGTGAGTTAGTGGAAACAGTTTAACCAACTTAAATTTAGTTAGCTTTGTTTAAAGTTACTATAAAAGACCCCAATCAACTCCTATATTCCTGATACAAAATCGAAATTTTCAACAATTCCAATGGCGGTTTGTTCGTTAAATAGATAACCCCTTCCACCCCATTGTATGACGTTTCAACTTTTTTCCATTAGATAGCGCCTTTACGCGGTACATTCAAATTTTCCATCTCAACAGTTTAATAAAATTGCTACAAAATTTTGATTATTTAACGAGTTTTTATTGAATATGATAAACTATTTATAATAATCATTTTGTATGTGTATGTAAATTATTATAAAGATAAACTAAAATATATAAATCTAAAATGAAAGATAAAATCATTCCATTTTGAAAAATAGAAACTAAATCAAATAATAATCGCCCATATAAGGTAAAAATGAAACGAAACGAAACGAAAATTGTCCATTCATAATAATTAGTCACACTCAATACTGGAGCGAAATATTAAAAAGCCACAATTACTCCTTCTTTGATTCATCCTCATCTTCATCTGCCCAATCATCCATTAATTTATTTACAGTCTCATCTGTAGCTACAACAGCAGTTGTCGTCGTTGTTGTTGTTATAATTGTTGAATTAATAATTGCCGTTGTTGTATTTGTTGTTGATGTTGTTTTCTTATCATCTTTACTATCAGATTGTTGTGAATCTGTATCCTCCCAATCATCCAATATAGCAATTTTCATCGATTGTTTTATATTATCATCACTAATTGTGGCCGTATTACTTTGATTCTTATCAGTTCTATCATCATCATCATCATCATCATCATTAAGATGTAATGATGAAAATAATGACGAATTTGACTCATTAATTCCACTTTCCTCCCTCGCCGTATCATTTGATATTTCATCATTATTTGTTTTATTATCATTATCATTTGTTTTATTATCATCATTTTGATTATCAACAGTTTCTTTCGTAGTATCCAAATCATCTGATATGTCTTTCTGGATTTCTTCTTCTTGTTCTTCAATTTTCTTATCTTCATCTTGTTCTAAAACTGTTTTAGATTCTATCGATGTTTCTTCTATACTGTTATCTAATTGTGGAACATCGTCCTTTTCGATTGTTGAATCAGTAATTTCCGGTAATTGTGGCTGGAAAATATACAAAAAAATCAATAATTCTAATAAAACTGATTTATATTAGCTACCTCTGGAATTGTTGCTTCATCATCAATACTCTTTTGTTCTTTTTCTTTATCTTCTACTACAATTTCTTGATCATTAGATTTCTCTACAATATCATCAATTGTTTCCTGATTATCAATATTATCACCACTATCATTAATAATATTGTCAGTGGTAGGTTCTTTAATTGTAGTTTCAATAGTTTTATTATTATCATTATCTACTTCTTCATCTTTAACATCAACACTATCATTTTCTAGTTTATCGATATTCTCATCAATTTGTTTCGATTCTTCTCCATTATCATCAATTTGAGTATCATCTTTTGATTTGTCCTCATCAATTGTAACATTTGTTGTTGTATCATTTGTATGACTTTCAATTTCACGTTGTATCATCTCAATTGATTCAATATGAGATTCTTGTTGTTGTTGTTGTTGTTGGTGTGATTGTTCCGGTTGTTGTTCAATTACAATTTGCTGTTGTTGATTTGTAGATGGACAAACTGGCGCACTATTCCGTATCTCAATCATACCAGTACGCGAATTCACCATAATATTTCCCTATAAGAGAGAACAACAATAAATTAATTGTGAAACAATCAATGATATTATTACTTGTGATGTGATGTATTGTTCTTGTTGGCCACCTTCAACTGGATGACTGTACAATACAACAATATTCGAATTATCACTATTCATTTCATCTTGATTACCATCACCATAATCGTGATCGGTTAATACCATCACTAATTCATCAGTTGAGGCGATATCATTGTTTGTTAACATCGATTGTGTTATAACACCATCTGTTGTTATCACTTGTTGTTGTTGTTGTTGTGATTGTTCGTTTCTATTTGTAGTTGTCGTTGATAATTCCGGTAATATAAATTCCGTTTGTTGGTCATTTTCTTGTTGTTGTTGTTCTTCTTGTTGTTGCTGTTGTTGTTGATTATGATTAAAATTAGCTTGTTGATCGTTTGATTGTAAATAAATCTGTTGATTATCATTCAATACAACAATATCAACTAGACCTAAACTGGTTGCAATACCACTAGCTACATTATTTAAAGCTTCAGCTTCCGAACTTGGTTCTAATAATTGTTGATTTGTTTGATTTGGTTGTTGTTGTTGTTGTTGATGTTGAATATGAGTTGGTGTTACTTTAACATTCGATAAAATATTAACTTTCTTACTATGATGATGTGCATTAACAATTTCCGGCAATATATATTCATCATTCTGTTCATTATCATCGATATTATCATTATCATTATCATCATCATCATCATCCTCATTCTCATCACTATAATAATCATCATCTTCATCGATACTAACAATACCATCGCGCATTGCTTCGTTTCTATGTTGCATACGTACATGAATGAATAGACCAACACTAGATTGATAACGTTTCGTGCAATATTGACAATCGAAATTCGTTTTATTCGTTTTTACCAGTATGGCCAGTTATTTGAATATGACTGGTTAAAGCTATATGCGATGAGAATGCCAATTTACATTCGCTACATTGTTGTTCGTTGATATTGTGGCGTAAACGGTGGCGATTTAAAATATCCTGAGTTAGGGCAATATACGGACATTGATTGCATTTTGGAAAATTATAATTCGACGGTGGTCGCATTCCATGTTTTATATATAAATGATAATACAAAATATTGTTCTTATTACAAAAATGACCGCAATATTTACACGAACGGGCATCGAATTTCTCATTATGGAAATCGGTCATATGTTTACGATATAGATAATATAAAACGAATTCGACTGTTTCATCCGGTGTACTACAACGGACACATACCCACGGTTCTGTATCGTTATTCGTTATTGTCGATATTATATCTTTCGATTTCTTACCAACTCGTACGTCGGATTTTAACGCCGATGATGACTCGCCAATATCCTAAAATTATCAATTTATAAGACGAAAAACAACAATAGAAATAGTGACTGTGGCCTATGAAGATTAAAGGTGGCCTATGAAAAGTTAAAGTTTCAGAAATTTTTGATTTAAAACAATTCATACTTTTATTGCACTGTTGCACTAAAATAATTAAAATTTCGAATTCTAATCGTATAAATATTGTGCTTTCTATCAAATTTTAATAAAATAGAATTCTCTTTCAGCGTTTTGCTGAAATAAAGTTTTCTTTTAAACTGAAATAGTGCATTTTTTCTGATCTTTCTCAGTAATTTCACCAAATTTTACTTGAAAAACAAACCCAATTTTGATCTAATTAATCATCAATTTCTTCTATAATTTTTAACATAAAACAATTAAACATTAAACGTTCATTGAAATTCTGTTTTGATAATTTCTTTTTGCAGACAAATTGATTGGAACTTAAATAACTGAAAAATTATCAGACTTATCGCTGGTAATTTTTCAGTTTCTACACCGATATTTTTGTCTGTCCATACAAATAAAGAAAACTATGGTGTTCTATCTAAAATAAGGAAAATATTACAGCTCGAAGTGACTAAAAAAAAAAAAAAATTAATTTCAGCTAAACGCCACCAGATTTAAATTTCAGAAAAAGAATCCGAAAAACTACCAACATAAGTCAAATAATTAAAATCCCTGTCAATCTCACAGGATTGATAGAATTCTAGAGATAGTTTTGTACTTTCAATAGACCACCCTCTTGGCCCACCCTGTCAACTTACAATCGATTTATTAAACCGTGCCGTTGATCGCGCCTGTTTATTAATATTGGTAGTAATTATTTTCTCAGATTCTTTCACATTTCGATTCTTCGACATAATCTTCAACCGTATATTCTTATTCTCTTTCACCAATTGTGGATATTTCTTCAAAATTTCCGTAACAATTTTATTATGATCCAATTTACTATTCGATTTACCATCTGTTGTAATACTAATTGTTGTTTTACCATCAATATTCTCACTGAAACGTACACGTTTCACCGGTTTATTTACAGTTGTCTTATCATCAATTTTACGTTTATTACTTATATTCGAATCATTCGAATTATAATCTAGATCATTATCGATTATATCGTCATCATCATCATCATTATTGGTGGTATTACTCAAACCGGAACGGATTTTTTGTTCTTTAATATAATTCTTCATTTCTTCCATATCTAATGTTGTTTTGATTGTTGGTTTTGTTTTCAATGAACTCGTCGTATGACTAGCATTTGGTAATTGTTTTAAATCATCAAATATAGTTGATGTTGTTGTATTATTACCACTACCACCACCACCACCGCCACGTATCTCTTCTTCTTGTGTTAATAACGGTTTACTTGTCAACGATACACTTTCATAACTCGTATCCATTAATGGTAAATTTGGTAATTCATCGTCTGGCCATTCGAAACGTGTCGGTTTTGGTGTATTATCAGGTAATGATAATGGATCCGGTGGTAAACTCCATTTATCATGATGATGATGATGATGGTGATGTGTTGTTGTTGATGACGATGAAGATGATGATGTTGTTGTGGTTGTTGTTGTAGTAGTTGGTAAACTTTTCCGTTTCCATATTGGTAATTTCCGACCGGGTAACGGTGCCGGTAAATCTATATGTTGTATCGCTTTCATTTTTGTAGCCGTATTTGTATTACCACCACTACTACTACCCGATGAATAGGTTTGTTGTTCGATTTGTTTCTTTTTATTATTGCCACTTTTCATAGCTGTATTCACCGATAATTTTTGTGCCTCTAATAATTTCGTCAATATCGTTATATTCATTGTTTGTGCTGTTTTATATAATTTCTCATATAATGATAATTGGAATTCCAACATTCCTGTATACATAAAATTGATGATTGGTACGATCACATCGGCTTGTAAATCGGCCGGCATTAGAATTGTATTTTCATCAATTAAACATGTTTGTTCTAATAATTGGAAATAATCAGTACATGCGTTTATAACTAATTTATGTACTTTCAATTGTACATTGCCATTAAACTGTAATGTCATATCACAATAATCGGTTTTACTGAAGAATAATTGTAAACGTTGTAGAAAGAATACAGCCCAATTATCAACGCGGACCTGTTTTGTTGTATCCGCCGCCATCTTTACTGTATTATTATTGTTATTATTATTATTGAATTTCATATTATTCCAATAATCGACGGACTTTTTGTTGATTTCTATCCAATCCACAAACACAAAGCTCCCTCAATTTATCATAACCTAAAAACATACAAAACAACAAAATTAACAACAATCCCAAATTTTGTACAAAAATCCATCAAATATGGAAATTTTATTTAGAAAACAAACAAAATTAATAGAAATCTCCAAATTAGAATAAAATTAAATTCCTGATATTGGATATAATGGTGGCCAAATTGCGGCAATACAACCACTTTATTTGAAACAATAAACAATAAAATTCCAAAATTTGATTCTTTTAATTATTATTGTAATTGTTGAAATTGATTATTAATTAATTAAAATTGGTTTATTGAAATTTTGCTGACCTTTTCTTTTAAATTTATGAAAAATATTAGCTCCATCTCTGCAGACGCGTAAACATATTGAACAGCTAATAGTACACTATTATTACTGTAGGTGGCGCTCGTGTTGGAGTAGAAAAGACAGTGGCGTACACAATTTTTTCGTTCTTTTCTAAATTTAATTACGTAGATAGTAGATTGGTCCATATAATTGAAAATTGTATCTACAAATGTCGAAATTGGTAAATTGTGAATCAATCTACGACACCGAAAGTGTGGTTAATTGCAAAATACCGTAAACACGCCGTCTATGTTTCGAATTTGTGATGGCGGGAATTTTGAATCGGATAAAATTTCTAAAATTTACAATTGCAATATAATTATCATTACTATTATTATTCATAATAATTACAAAATAATAGAATCGAATAAAATAATTACATTTCAACGACCAATGTACTATCACAATTTGGACATTTCAATACAACATCCTGTAGGACCGATTCTTTCTTCAACATTGCAAATTGTTTCGAACATTTCATACATTGATAATCAATATGTGTTTTTTCCGGTAAGCGTGTATCAATTACCAATTTGATACATTGATAGAACTTGTCAATATCATCATCGAAAATATAGAGGCGTTGTTGGCGATCACGGCGCATCGTCTCGAAATCAATCTGTACAATATTTCGATTCTCTTCTAAAATTTTAATATTCGTTATACTTTGGATATGCCAACGGATACGTTCACGACTCGTTGAACATTCCTTCTCAATCAAATGGGTCTTGGTTATTAATAGAAAAATCTGTTCATCCTCCCCCTTACGGGTGGCTAAATAGATCGATTCTTCACCATCTAAATCAACATCCCCATCATCATCATCATCATCACTATCGGATATCGCATCGATATTATCACCGTTATTTGTCGAATCTAAAGCGGTCGTATAACTAGTTTCCGATTTATTCGTACGATCTTGGTGATTATTCGAATGCAATAAGAAATCAACATCGTACGGACTTGAAGAATGGATCGGTGGTGTTATTGATTGTTCTAAACCTAAAACATTCTGTACAACAATACCGGAATCTAAACGCAACCAAGAATCGCCGTATTGTTTGCGTAGATTCTCGATTTGTTTCTTCGTTTCTAAATATTGTTGTGACATTGAAGTTGATGGTAGAATTGCCGATTGTTCTTCGAATTGCCGACGATTCTTCGTATCATCCTCGATGGTAACATGCCGTACTTTACGTACTTTATCTGTTGTTGTCGTTGTTGTTATCGTTGAATTCATTGAAGATTCTATCGAAATTGTCGGAATAATCACCGGTTTCGCAT
The DNA here is from genome assembly GCA_020740385.1 of Mylabris phalerata. NCBI lineage: Eukaryota > Metazoa > Arthropoda > Insecta > Coleoptera > Meloidae > Mylabris > Mylabris phalerata. Next base: position 7,952,220 of record JAJEOX010000044.1, on the reverse strand, counting down.
ACAAACTACCAACTTGACGTTTCTCGATTTTCGTTAAATTCGAATTATCCAAAATGAAATTCACCAATAACGTATTCATATGGAGATAACTGGCGGTTTTTAGACGATGTAACGGATGATAACTGATTGGATTCTCGTTTAAATTCAACCACTGTAATGTGATTAGATGCGATAATGATAATAATGATTTGTGATTAATTAAACAATTATTACTTAAATCTAAAACATTCAAATTCGTTAACGTTTGTAAATTGGCAATATCGTCAATAAAATTGTTTTTCAATATTAATTGTTGCAAACGTGTACAGATTTGTCCGTGGAATTTCGGCAAATTCTCCAATTTATTGTACGATAAATTCAAATGTTTCAAATTAATTAAATTATTAATTATATCGATATCTTTGATATTATTATGGCTTAAATCTAAAGTATGCAGCCATGGTACTGTATCGAAACTATTATCAATTTCATTAATTCCATTATTAATGACGCCAATCTCTTTCAATTCATTCCAATAGAAATGTTCACTACGATCACCGCCACATGATATTAGAATATCATCGAGATTATTCAATGTCCGATAGAGAATCAATTTATTCAATTGTGATCGTAATTTTTGTAAGCCTTTCAATTGATTCACATCGACTTTGTGTAATTCCAATGTTGTTAAATTCTTAAATTTCGTTAAATCAATCAAATTCGCGTCAAGACAATTATCAAAATACAATTTAACAGCCTTTACTTGTTCGATATAGTTTTCTAAATAGTACAAATCATGTAACAGTTGCCTTTTGTTGTTGTTATTGTTAGTAGAACGCGTTTGAAATGTGGTTGTTGTTATAGTTGAATTCAATTCGTCACCGTATTTCTCAAAAGCTGACAATAAAGTCGATAATAGTGTTGTTGATATCGTGAAAATATTCGCCGTTTTCGACGGTGATAAACGGACAACATTTGCTAATTGCGATATTCGTTCAGTCTCCATTATTTAACCTAGAATTGGTTGTTTTTTTTAATAAATTTATCTAAATGTTGTAATATTTGATACAACTTACATCTCTTTGTTTTGCTGATTTTCTCTTTTAATGAATAAACAATTTATAATCACTCATGAATTATATAAGACGATTATAATTGAGGAAAACAACAAATTACAAATTATTGTTATAGGAAGACATAATTATTTATAATAAACAATTCTTATTACTTATTACTAATCGTTATCAGTGACAGTTGACAAATAAACAATAACTAATTGTAGCTCGATTTCATTTCCAGCGTTGTCAATTTATAATATTTATACATGATTATTATTTTTCAGCTTTTTGGGATAATGAACTGTTTAGGACATTTCTTCTAGTTTACGATGATAGCCTTCAGACATGGGAAAAAGCCCGATTTGCATTATTTATTCCGTTTATTTTCCTTAAAAATCCATTCATCAACTGCTACTACCTAGAAGATCAAAATTGTTAATAATTTTTACAATTTCCAATCAATTCTTATAAATTTCATACCATTTTAAAGGGAACTTCTCAAATTTTACGATGATGGCCATTAGAATGGGAAAATTCTTCAATAGAGCTTGTTATTCAATATTAAACTTCGACCATCGGTATGGCCAAACGTTTTTCTCAATAATTTCCATAATTTTCAACATTTTCCCATGAATTTGGTTTCATTCGATTGGGGATTTTGTAAATTATCAAATGATTCTCCTTTAAACATGTTACCATTTCGAAATCGTTGTGTTTTTTTCCTATATTGTCTTCAATCAAATTCCAACGATTTACACTAAAAATTTCGAAAGAAAATCGATTATTCAAACACATCCAATTCTCAGATCAATAAAGTTGATTTATAACGTAAAATCGGCACGATTCACATTGATTTACGATGAAAAATCCAGCAGAAAAGCCATCGTGCACATTGGTGTAAATCGAAATTTCAGAAATTCAACGACAGCGCCATCAGTGAGAATAAGGTTGAACTAAAAAACACTTAATTAATTTTCAATCATTAATTACTCCTACAATTTTCTACCAATTTCAATGATTCTTATCTCATTTGAAAGGATTTTTTGTCTATTTTACGATGATATCCATTAATCATGGGAAAACTATTGAATTTCATTTAAAAAGCCATCCCATCGATTCTGCATACTGCATACTAAAACAAATAAAACAGAATTGCTTATAATTCTTATAATTTCCAATGAATTCTTTAAAATTTCATACCATTTTAAAGGAATTTGCATAAATTTTACGTTGATTACCATTTGAATGAGGGAAATTCTTCAATAATGCCTTGTTATTCCATGAAATTGTCGACCATCAAAATTGTGGATTATTTTATATAATTTTCAACATAATGATAAGAATTAAATGCCATTTGAAAGTAAATTAGCTTCTTTTTCAATTGATTCATACGCAAATGTGTTTTCTCATCGAAATCCGAATGAATTTCTTCACTTTCTGCGTCCAATAAATTTCTGACGATATAACCTAAAATAAGCAAGATTTTCGTTGAAAAATCAAACAAATCTAATTGTCAACTAAAACAAAATCAATATTTACCGTGAAAATTACACGTTTTCATTGATTTTCCGATGAAAACTTTAATTTTAAAAAAATGTAAACAATACAAACATAACCAAATTTTAGCGCAATTATGAGAACTAATTGAGTACCAACTGAAAGAAAATTTGGGAACTAAATTTTTATAGCGCCATTTATGATTTATTGCAACAGTAACAGCAGTGTAATAGCGACTGCTACTGCTACTGTTACTGCTATTGCTAGTGTGATTGGTATTGCTATTGCTATTGCTACTGCTTTTGCCACTGCTACTACTACTGCTATTTGTATTTATAAATATTTTTATATTTACAGTGAAAACTAAGTTTTTATTGATTTTCAGATTGAAACAATTGAACATGACCTAATTTAATCTGCTGACTTTTTTTAAAAATACTAACCCATAAAGTTTGTGAAAGTCACTATATATATAAAGTACCGCAATTCAATGTTCAAATGTGTTAGAGAGAGAAGTATATTCATTAGACACAACATGGCTGCCTGACAGAAGGCGACCTTCATTTAACAGAAAACAATAAATGATAACCAATGATGACACTAGTCATCAAAACTTTTAGCGCGCCAAATTTAAAAATTCAAATTTTAAGTATTTAATGTTGCCTACCCCCACCAATATAACTGGCAGGAGCCTATCTTGTTTCATTCTGTTTGAAGTTGGCGTCAAATTTCAGACACAAAATGGATGCCAATTGAGGTACTTTATATATCTAGGGACTTTAAAGTTTGGTGATTTTCAGCGTCATCTATGAACAAAAGGCTGAACTAAAGAATTTATTTTAGGCAGAAAGTGAAGAAATTCATTCGGATTTCGATGAGAAAACACATTTGCATATGAATCAATTGAAAATGAAGGTAATTTCCTTTCAAATGGCATTTAATTCTTATCATTATGTTGAAAATTATATAAAATAATGGACAATTTTGATGGTCGACAATTTCATGGAATAACAAGGCATTACTGAAGAATTTCCCTCATTCAAAAGGTAATCAATGTAAAATTTATGCAAATTCCTTTAAAATGGTATGAAATTTTAAAGAATTCATTGGAAATTATCAGAATTATAAGCAATTCTGTTTTACTTGTTTTAGTATGCAGTATGCAGAATCGATGGGATGGCTTTTTAAATGAAATTCAATAGTTTTCCCATGGTTAATGGATATCATCGTAAAATAGACAAAAAATCCTTTCAAATGAGATAGAAATCATTGAAATTGGTAGAAAATTGTAGGAGTAATTAATGATTGAAAATTAATTAAGTGTTTTTTAGTTCAGCCTTATTGTCACCGATGGCGCTGTCGTCGAATTTCTGAAATTTCGATTTACACCAATGTGCACGATGGCTTTTCTGCTGAATTTTTCATGGAAAATCAATGTGAAACGTGCCGATTTTACGATAAATATCAACTTTATTGATCTGAGAATTAGTTGTGTTGGCTTTTAATCGATTTTCTTTCGAAATTTCTAGGCTAAATCGTTGGAATTTGATTGAAGACAATATTGGAAAAAAACACAACGATTTCGAAATGGTAACGTGTTTAAAGGAGAATCATTTGATAATTTACAAAATCCCCAATCGAATGAAACCAAATTCATGGGAAAATGTTGAAAATTATGGAAATTATTGAGAAAAACGTTTGGCCATACCGATGATCGAAGTTTAATATTGAATAACAAGCTCTATTGAAGAATTTTGAGAAGTTCCCTTTAAAATGGTATGAAATTTATAAGAATTGATTGGAAATTGTAAAAATTATTAACAATTTTGATCTTCTAGGTCGCAGTTGCTCAATAAATTTTATGGAATTACTTATACAAATCGAGTTTTTTCCAAGTCTGATGGCTAGCATTGTAAAATAGAAGACTTATCTTTTAAAATGAGACTAAAATCGTTGAAATTGGTAAAAAATTGTAGTAGTGATTAAAGAATTTGATTAAATTAATTGTAAGATTTTCTTCTTTAACTCATGATTGTAAATTCCCAAAAATTTCGTTCTAATCTCATTCTAATCATTCAATTTCGTTGAAGAGCCAATGGGAAATTTTTGATCAAACATTAACAAATTTCGCTTCAAATTAAACACTGACCCTGTACATACAGACCTTTAGAAAAATCTAAATAAACGATTGGTATTTTCTTACTTAAAAAAGATTCAGTTGTTAAATGATTGTTTGTTTAGAAATTCTTTCAAACTACAAATAGGATTAAATCGTAAATTATCGACGATAGGGGGTAGTTTTCAACTACAAATTCTCCAAAACTCGAATATTTATTGTTGAACAAATACAATAAGACCCGTTTCGTATACCTGTTAAAGAGACAATAGGTGGCGTAGAAAAGCGGCTTCTTTGGCTGGAAATTACCATTCTACTTCTACAATTGCTCCACAATTAATAAAAATTCAACTCTTATTAATTATAGAATTAAATTAGCCAATTTTTCTATAATATTAACGCATATTTATCGTTAAATATTGTTTCAATTGAATTCGAATAAATCCATTTTTACAAGAAGTGGTAAAAATTTATTTGCTCATTTCCTGTTTGCATTCTTGTAAAAGGACCGCTCTTTTATCTCAACTGTGTGCAATAGTTCCGAATTTCGCTCTTCTATTTCCGAAATTCATCAACAACGATATAAATGAAACATGTCCGGACGAAATTTCAGTCTTTCACGATCTTCACACAAACTTCAAGACAACAACAACAAATTTAATAAAATTAAAAAAATGTTTTTGAAGATACTCACATTTTTCGTTGTAATTAATTTAACAAAATCTTGGTCATCTGTGATTAATTCAATAATAAAACCATCAACAAGATTACCGATAACTGTAATTATATCGATTAATTAATTAATGAGAATTTGATAAGTTAATTTGATTTTGATTAGGATGGTTTGAAACCGGATCTGATTGAAGCTGTAGCGATTGGGGCCCAAATGGCAATGGACGAATGCCAGAACGTATTCAAATGGGACCGCTGGAATTGTCCACAATCATCATTTTCACGGTAATCCATTTCCTAATCAAATTTATTTCAATTAATTGCGACAATAATCGTTTTCAAGTAAATTCAAACAATTAACAACCAAAGAAAAGGCGTACACTGAAGCCGTCGTGGCTGCCGGTATTGTTTATTCGCTAACAAAAAATTGTAGTCGCGGTGAATTGGATGATTGTAATTGTAGTCGTAATTATAAAATTTTAATCGATGAAAATAATCAAACGAATATCGAAAAAGATTGGAGATGGGATGATGATAATGGATGTACAGATGATACAAGTTATGGTCAACAGATTGTATTGAAATTTCTACAAAACACCAACGATAAAAGTATTGGTGATATTCAAACATTGATCAATCAACACAACAATCGAATAGGACGAGAGGTTTCTAATTAATTAAAATTTTAATTTAATTTAATTAATTTGAAATTTATTAGATTGTTGGTCAATCGATGGTCCGCTATTGTCGATGCCATGGTATTTCTGGCAGTTGTTCTTTACAAACATGTTGGATGCAATTACCATCAACTTTTACAAGAATAGCACAAGATTTACGTGAACGTTATCAGAAAGCGATACGTTTAAAATCCAATATTTCATCTGATATGAATCGTATCCGACCTAATTTTCTAGAAACATTACAATTAAACCAACAAAAAAATCTCATCTATATCGATGAATCTCCAGATTATTGTTACACGAACAATAAAACCGGTAATTATCACTAATTAGTTGTTTAAATTAATTTAAAAGAATTCTATTGTAGATTGGACTGGAACAAAAGGCCGAATGTGTTCAAAACCCAATGGACCCTCGGTTGATTTAAACGAACGAAGAAGTTGTAAGAACTTGTGCCGTTCTTGTGGTTATAAAGTCCATAAAGAGAAGAGATTGTTGAATTATCGATGCAATTGTAAATTTAACTGGTGTTGTGAAGTCTCTTGTCAAATTTGTACAAAACAAGTCGACGAATATTTCTGTTCTGATTGATATTTATTTGTTCATTTGCGGCGGTGGATTCATCATAGGCGGTCGGACAGGACCGACTGGACCCATCGGCCCCATCGGCATCATGCCCATCATCGGCGGTCTGACACCCATCATCGGTGGCATTGGTCCATGCGGGCCCATTACCATCGGTGGCATAGGCCCGTTCGGACCCATCGCTATAAAAAATTCGTTAAATCAACGCGATTTTTATATAGATGATTGAATATACCTGGTGGTACCATACCGGGGGCACCTGGAGCGCCCGGCCGTTGGCCCATTGTAGTCAATTGGGCCGGTGGTGGGATGGCTACACCTTTACCGGGTTGGGCGAATGGATTGTTGGCAATTTTGCCGGCTTTAAAGGCGGCCGTTGTTGCGTCAATTAAATGTTGAGCTTGTTCTTCCATCCATTTCTGATAATAGAACTTCACGTTGTCTTTATGTTTACGGCCAGTACAGTGCGTTTTACGGACACTTGGTGAATCGTGCGTTAAATAAGTGTCACAGTAATCACAATAGTATTTTGGCATTATTGTTTTTAGGTTATGTTTATATAGATAATTGTAAAACTAGAAAAGTGTTCCTTTTATCTTATTATCAATAAATACAATTATTCTATGATTATTCTGGTTGGTTTTAATTGAGTTTTCCACAGTATTTCCGGAAAATTTTAATATTTTAGCGATTCCAAATTGACATTTGCACCAATCATTGTCACCAACATAAAACAAACAATAACTCTACACCGATGTCAACTTAACAAAATGTAGCTCAATTGCACAGAATTCAACAATAATAAATATCTAATTTCCAAAAAAAAAACATATAACAATAATAAATGAATTATTTAAATTGTTTATGATTATATAAAAATTGCTAAATTATTACTAGTATTGTTGTAAATATATGAAATTTAAGTGTATGAATAGGAGCTGCAATTATCCAATTAGACATCAATCTAGTTGCTAATTGTCAAAATTTTCGTTTTTGAAAAATAGCGGGATTTTCGAAATTGGAAATCATTAAAGACTAAAATAGAGAATCAATAAACGTTTTATTTTAGTAAAGTGTAAATGATTAAACTGATAATAATAATAATAATAATAGTAATAAATTTGTAAATTACAGCCTTAATTATCGTCATCTGATGAAGATGATGATGATGTGAGACGAAAACGACCAAAAGATATTGATTCATCTTCATCGCTTATATCAATTTCTTTTTTAATACAATTAATTTGCTTCTGATTAGTTTCATCTTGTTTATTACTATGAATAGAGCGTCGATCTTCATCACTTGTGTCAGTATCATCTAGGATGCAATTAATTATTCCTTTATTTATCTTATCACGAGTATTCTGGAATTTACAACGGTAACACTGATAGGCCTCCATTCGCTTATATTTATCAACAAATCGTTCTTCTTTAATTCTCGTATTATAACAATTAATTTTATTTTTATCACTATTATTCGTATTCTTATTATTAGTGGTACCCCTAGACATAGTTTGATAATATTCATGAATTGTTTTTTGTACATGAAAATCGATCTTTAATTCCGGATAATGTAATTGATTGATTAATTTCTTTCGAAAGTGTTGTTTTAAACTGTGCCATGATCGTTTCAATTCACCACTGTCTGCAATATCTTTCCATAAACGATCACCTTTCATACGTGAATAATCATTATTTCTAACAATATAATCAATGATCTTTCTCTGTTCGTCAATTGTATACGGTGGACGATAACCAGCCATTCTTCGTTCAATATTTTCGCTCTCAACTTATTATAAATCATGAAAATTATAATTTCGATTAATTCATTAATTAATTACAGATTTATATAATTATACATACAAAAGTTGGAGTATTTAATATAAGATAATTACAGAAAATTAAGAAACCTAATAAAATTTTCTGTTAAAACATATTTTTATTATCAAATTTTTAAATGACATTTTAGAAGATTATCCAACGTAATGTTTCAAAAGTCACTAACAGTTGGTAATTTTAACTTGTAGGAAAAAGAGAGACAGCGTAGTACTGTCTATTGGTACAATTGTTAATACCAACTTAAAACAGTAAACTTGATGTTTTTAATTCACGAATTAATATCGACAATCTGTCTTTTAAAATACTAAATTCCGCAAGCTTCTATTATTAGAAAAATGTTAGAATAGAGACGTGAATTTATTTTATAAAATTACTGACAAATAAATAACAATATTACAGCGCCATCTAGTTGTTTACACCCGTATTGAATGCAACATTGTCAAATTTGGTTCATAAATCCGTTTATTGAAGAGCCTTTCATTCTTATCTAGTGTTATTGAGCAAAATTATCATTCGTACTTATATTTTGTAAATATTTTAAAGTTGGCGCTATAATTAGTTGTATCAATAAAATCAAACGTTTGTTGATTATTATACCGGAAAACATTCAAACAATATTGAATGTTGCCAAGTTCACATATAAAGTTTTATTATATTCGTATTTAAAATCAGATTAATAAATCTATTAATATAGAAATAATTAAACAATATAATAATATATAATATTTAATAATATAGTTCTTTTCAATTTTTATCCAAACAATTTCATAGTCATAATGGTCAAGTTTAGATATGGCAACACTGTTAATAAAGAACGATCACCACCCAATTGTTAGACAAAGACAACGATAATGTGCAAATTTGTCGTAGATTAGTTAGTTTATAGTAATAATTGATTCGGTATTTGCTATTATTATTATTATTTTATGTATTAAACAATTCAAAATTATGTTATAAATTAATAACAATAACAACAAAAGTGACAGTACTTGTGTTTGATTGAATTAAATGATGTGTAATTGATTTTATAACCTCAATCTATCAACACTAATAATAATAATAATAATAGTAATAATGATCTAGTCTATATGTTTTTTTGATGATTATTATTATCAGCGTACTGATAAAGTTAGAAAGAAGAGAAACATTCCCAATTGTGCTGTGATAATTGTTTTTAAAAATTCCAATTTTCGATTAGTATTGATAAGAATTGGAAAGAATCATGTCATCTATAATGAATAGTGATGGTGATAATAATAATAGTGATATACCGCAATGGAAGAAAGATTTAATTGCACGTCTCCGTAATCAGAATCGACGTACCGCTAATTGTGGTGGTATTCTTGTTGAAAGATACCAACAACAACAACAACAACAACAACAACACTCCCCACAAAGTTCCGCAAGTATGGTCGCCGTCATCAACGCCGAATCATCATCAACACCATCATCATCATCATCATCAATCCAACACAACAATCAGTATGAATCAGTTTGTCGTAGCAGTAAGAACAAAGTGAATAGTGAGTGTGTGATTAAATCATGTAAAACAATGGTCCAAGATTGTGTGATTTACGATAATAATTGGGAGAATTTTGAAGATCATCAACACAAACATCATCACCAATATAAGAACGGTAATAGTCGTGATTATTACGGTGATCATTGTACTAGTAGTGATGATAATAAAGATGTCGATGATGATGATGATGATGATGGAAATAATGATTCCGATAAGAATTCAATTGATGATCTTCATTACGGTCCCGGTATTGTTAATAAATTGAAAAATAAATATTTGAGTTTAGTGTTAAGAGAAAGTATTAAAAATAATAATAGTGGTAATATAAAACGATTACCAATGCGTAAAGCTGCATCATTAGAAAATATTTTAGATGATTGTAATGATGATGATAATAATAAACATGGGAAATTATCGAATAATAATAGTAATAATAATACAGAAAGTTTATATAAAAAATTCAATAATAAAAACGATTTAAATAAAGTTAATTGTCGTTATAGGAAAACGACACGTGGCAATGATAACAATAATAAAAAAATCATTGTAAAGAGGGCTCGTTCGGTTGAAACAATATCACGACACAATCATGAAATCGATGATATTGAAAAACAACCACAACAATTGAATAAACAACGCGAATCTATGCCTGAAGAAATTCTTATCAAGTTCAACAATAATCAAGATCTATTGGAACAAAAATGCGTTGATAATAATCATAAATCATCATCATCATCATCATCAAATATGGTAACACCACGAATAAATAGACCAAAACGTATACAACCGGTTGTTAATGAAAAAGAGAAACCACCTGTTGATTTTGTTAAACAAACGAAATTAATATTTGAGCGTCATCGTCCTGAATTGTATAAAAAATCATCATCATCAACTGGCAATAACACCAATAATAATAATAATAATGAAGTAGCAACAAAGGTGGCGAATTATAAAAATATCGTTAATAATAATAAAAATAACAAGAATAAACCACCAATTAAACAGAAACCAGTTTTGTTGAAAATTAATGAAAAATCACCAAGAAAATCGAAGAATCATCAAGATCATGATGGTGGTGATAATGATGATAGAAAGGTGAAAATATCACCGCCTGATGTATCACAATTGAATGATATTAAAACGAATCAATTATCATCAAATACACCGGATCTTATTATAACATCAAGTCCTGTATCATCATCACCGATTTCTGTATTTTATCATTTGAAACAAGCAACTGAGACTTTCCTTCAAGAAGAGATACGAAATAATTTCGTTAATAATCCATTAGAAATCAATTCGATTGAAAGTGATGAAGTGAAAAATCAAATTGATGGAAATGAGGTGGAAGATTCGTTGGAAAAATCCGAGGATGATTGTGGTGGTAGTTTAAAAAAAGTCTCACCACAAGCGATGATAAATATTGATAAAGTATCAACGACAATAACGTATAATTTTATAAAAACGAATAAAACCACAGAAAATCATCTAGCACCGACAACAATGGATTTAAATGAGAAGAAAACGCCAATAAATCAACCCTTAAAATTAGATACAACATTAACAACAACAACAACAACAACAATAACATCAACAGCAAGTCCGAAAATTATCGAAAAAATCAATAAACTTGTATCACCCCCATTAAGATCATCATCATCATCATCTGTATCAACATCAAAACCAGCCCCTGTATTGACAATGTTAGAAATTGAGAAGAATATGAAGAATACGGTAAAGACATTAGAACAACCGAAAAGTATTGTTAGTAGTATTAATAATAATAATAATAATAATAGTAATAATATTGATAATAATAGTGCGAATTGTTTACAAAAAGTGCCAAAATTAGTAAAAAGAAAACCACCAGCAAACAAACAACAATCGGATAATAATTCAATTGTGTTCAAATTTACGGATCGTAAAGATGTTCCCGATTATTTACATCATGATGGATTGATACGTGTTGGGAAAATTGAACGACCCAAGGTAAGATTCCATCCTCTTTATAAACCCAACAGGCTGTAGACACCACAGTTAAGATCGTAGCTTAGTTCGATCGTTTGTTTTGCATTGAAAAATACGCTAAATGTGAACTAAGTAACGATACTAAACAACCAAAGAAATACTGGTTTTTTCACTAGAAAGGTGATTATTTTATCAAAATTTGGCCCTCGTGGCTCAATAAGACTGAAGGATTTTAATTTTTCTCCATTTTATTCTTGGACAGGTAGAATGCAGTGGAGGAAAATAGAGGGGGGGATGCTCCTCTATTTTCGAAATTTCTTGATAATACTATTCTTCACTATTTTTCGGATAAAAAGTCGTGTACTATTGTACGTAGGTATACCTTGTATGAAAACATCCGGTGTTTTTATCAATCGTTTGTTTTCGTTATCAAAAAATTGTGAATTTTAACGGAATTTGCGTGTGTATTTTGTGTTTTTTCCCCAATTGGATAAAAAAAACCCACATCCTTTTTAAAATAAATAGAAGAAATGTTCCAAAATTTCTCATCATCATTTCTATTGTCGGAGGAATTTAATTTTAGATGTAAAATATGTTAGTTCTATAATAAAATTTATTAAAAAACTGATTGAAAATGGGAATTATAATTGCTTTACTTTTCTTTAATTAGATTCGTTAGTTATTTTTCTATTTCTAATTATTTTCAAATTGATAGATTAACTTTCTGTCCTATGCAAGAGTAACTCGTTTGGTAGATTAATTTTTAGCACTAGGACGAACAATTACTTTTCCACAACATATTTTATTATCGGAAATTAATCATTTGAATAGAGCTGTCCAATGTTTCCGTGTTCATTACTCAGACAGGAAGTATTTTTACAAAAATCTCGTTGATAAGTAACCTTTCATGATTTTATTGTTCGCTATTCCCTTGTTACGCCTCTGATTCATTCTCAAAAAATTTTCATAAATTCTACAAATCATATTTTATCAATAACTGATAATAATAGCAATAACAGCAGCAAAAAAAAAGAGAAATATTTATAGAATTTATACAGGTAGATAAATTATTGATTTCTTTGAAATTTTAAGGACGATAAAGAATAAAAAAATATGATAGGGGAAAATTATTACTTATTATACAATGTTTATTATTAACTATTTATCATCAAATAGATAAGTAAATTTGGAATCAATATTACCCAATAGAGTGTTACTAATTCTAAATAATCAATCAATCAATATTGAGACTTTTTTTTCTATCTAAGGAAATTTCAATAATTATTTGATTCGAAATCAATTAGAATAATTAATATTCAATTGTTTCGAATTAGTCACGACAATATTGTTGTATAATTTCTTTTCTAAGATTTTCCTGTTACTTTAGAAATAATGAATCATACCCATAATAGACCTAGTGATTGTATAATATATAACTTGAAAATAGTTAATCAATAGATTTTTTTAACTATTGAGGAAAATTCTTATTAGAAAAGAAAAAAACAATTTCTGATTTACGGCTTGAAATTAGATACGATATTTATATTATATATAAGTTTTATTTTTTGATATTATACCGAGTGTTCCACTTGAAGTTTGTCTCGTTAGGAAATTAGTCAAAAAATACTTTTGCAAAAATAATATTTTTGTAGGGTAATCCATAGAGAATATATTGGCAAAATTAGAACCTTCTAGCTTATTGTTAGTGAAAATTAACAAAAAAATTTGATGTAGCGACGTTCGAAAATATGTTATTTCTGTAAAATACTCAGAAATGATTAAAAACCTTTCCCAATATTGATTTTACTTGATTTTCTCCTAAAAAAAAGACAATATTGGGTGGATCTGTGTGTGAGTCATTGTTTGTCGTTTACTCGTCCAACTCATTTTACAAAATCACGAATTTATCCGAAATTTAACCAATTTCCAAATGAGCTACGTGGTTCAGTTCTTCTAAAATGATCTTCAAGGCATCCTTAGACATTTTTCGAAATAATAATTGAATTATATAATCTTAACCCATTTATTTATTTATTTATTTATTTATTTATTTATTTATTTATGCATTTACGTTTACATAGGTAATATGTAAATATTTTAGTTATTATTAAATAGGAATTATTGACATAATAATATTAATCAAATAACCAGAAAGTAGGTGATTTCAACATAGTTTTTCTAATAATTAATATAATTCAAAATAAAGTTCTATCAAATCAAATTTAATTAATTACTATAAATAAAATTTCACATATTCAAATAAAGTATTTCAAATATTTAGAAACATCTAGGCAAAATATGTTGGACCTGTTTCTTAGGTTTGTTCGGATACTTCAGAAATGCATTGAGAAAGGTCAAATTTAGTAAAATATGAAACAATCTACGACACCAAGTAATCAAACCATAGCCAACAACGAAATATCTCTTATACTGTGTACATACAAGGGCCTTTAATTATGTTTAATTATTTCTCTATATACCTTATTTAGAAATAATTGAAGGAGTGGTGTTTTAATTGTAACCAATATGAATATTTATTTATTTATTTTAATTGATTTTAAATTTAATTACCTACGATTTAAGCAGATTAGAAACATTATAATAATGTGATAGATCGATAGTAAAATTCGATTTAAAAGGGGTTAATGCTATTTAAAACAACAACAACAAAAAAAAAGAAAAGAGGAAAAACTAGATCAAGGTTCCTCTATTGTCTATTGTATTGTTCTAAAACAATACATTGTATTGTAATGAAAAAGTTAAAAAATTAAAGTAGTAGTAATAGTAGTAGTACAAGAAGAAGAAGAAGAAGAAGAAGAAAAATATACAGGATTACGAAATTAGTGCGGAAATTGTGTATTTCTATTGAACAACTGAACAACAAATACGGAATGTTTAAAAGAAAATTAGTCACTCTTCTTTTTAATTCTAATTTTTTCAACTATAATCTATTTAATATCAATGTAGAGAAAAGTGTGATCCATGTACTTGAAAAATGTTAAATTTAACATTTTTCAAGTATATGGATCATAGTTTTAAGTGTTTTAAGTTAAGTGTTAAGTGTAACACTTAACACTTAACTTCAGTAAATTATGAAATAATCAACGACACTATATGTATAATCAAAGCATATCTTAAGATGAAATACCATTTTAATTACGGCTGTAATTAATAAAAATGAACATTTGATGATGAAATTTTCCATATACACGAATTATCGAATAAATTTAACGCTAACGAATTAATTTCTAGATGAATTAAAAGTAGGAAGACAAATTTTATTACTTTTTGTGTGTGTTTCTAAATTTGTAAAGAATAATAACAAAAAAGAGAACTACTCTAGATTTTTTTTGGTAAGATTTAAAACTAATTCGCCTTTACCTTAACTATAACATTTCATTAATTTCTTTTGAAAATTCCCGTTTGATATAATTACATGTTTTCTCATCATACTTTATCACATCTATTTAGTATTTATTATAACTGTATTTTGATATTCCCTATAACTTAGATTCGGTTATAATTATACATGAAGAAAAAAAATATATAAACAAAATTATTTATAACATATGGTCTAATTTCTTCTTTTTCTTTTTTTTTCTAATTAAATAATTATTTATAGTATAGGAAAAAGATTATAATAAAAAAAGATTGGGAAAAGTATCGTGTAAAGAATGGAATTAATTGTATTATTTTTAGATTATTGCGTCTATAATAGCACATTAAGGCAACAAAAACAATACTTTAATAGCTATTAACGCACATTTCTAATGTACTTTAACAGCTGGTGTACTTTTCTTAAAGTTCGTAGTCAAACTCAAATGGCAGCTATCAATAACTTTTAAATTAAATTATCATCGATGTTTTGCTGTATTTTCTTTATAATAATCTAACAGTCGTATTCTCTAAGGAGATTAGTAGATATGTTTTATTGTTGTCTCTTTTCAATTATGCGTACGTTTGTAATGTAAAAAGTGAGATAGAAGTTATGTAAAGAGATTGTTGATTTCTAGTATTGCCATAGTAACCAAACATCAGAAAGTTAGAGAATACGACTGTAATATTGAGAAACTGAATTTTCTTCAATTGTATTACATTTTAAAGGGGGATTGCTCCTTCCTTCTGTTTTTTTTTTTGTTATTTTTATTGTTTTATATTTGGTATTGTGTTATTTTCATCATTTCCTTTTAATATGAGCAGTTGACCAAACTATAGCGTAATGACCAGATAATTAAAAGACAATAAAACTAATGATTATTATTTGTTTAGATAGTTGTTCGTTTTCTTATAATATTCGTGGAATATAAAAGATAGAATTCGTGGTTTTTCTTCATTTTTATTGATTTTATTATAATTCTTATTAATTATGTCCGACCATGACCTTCTGTGGAGTTCTTTTTGCTACTGCTATACATAAATAGATACGGTAGATATCGAATAAATTTGAATCTAATTTGAATATTTCCATTTTAAATGACAACAGTATCCAGTTTTGTTTTTAAATACGATACTTTCACTTATTTTTATTTATAAGCGAAACAAAATCACAATTATACTTAAATTTAGTAATGATAGGGTCATTTTTAAATTTGTCAATGATTCTTTTATGATATTTGATAATTTTTTATGACTTTTAAGTGGGAATTAATCAGATAAATAACCAACAAACACCCACTCTTATATCTGTTTCTAAAGTCTATCGATTAAATTAAAAAGTTTAAATTGCGCGGAATTTTAAAAAAAGTGGTGTGGTAAACTTGATAAATAAATCGTTTACTCAAATTTCTAACCGGAAATTTAATTCTTGTTTGTATATTTTCCAATATTTCGGATCTTTGTGAACTATTTCATCCATATTTCGTTTTATATTTTGATAAAGAAACCAAAATTGCGATTTTAAGGTTAGAAATGCACTGAAATACAATTATACAAGCTTATCAACTCACTTTTTTGAAAATGGATAGAAATTATTTAGATTTCTTTTTAAGTTTAGATAGAATTTGCAACAATCGTGCGACAATTCACAGTTATTTAAATCCGTTCAAATGAGGAAGAAGATGAAGAAGGGGAAACTGGGGGAACAAAAAATTTACCACTATTTCCTTTAACAACAACAACAATAATAATAATGATAATGATATAATTAAATTTGATATGAATAGGAAAAAACTAAAACTACACGACTCTAGCGGTATTCCCATCAAATACGGAACTAATTATCAGAGGAGTAAAGCGAAGAAATTTTTCCACATACGTACAGTTTTGTCGTTATCTCCATTTTTTTTTGCTTTTCAGGGTTTTTTGTGTTGATTCTACGGTTGAAAAGATTAAATGGAACATTATGTATAACTGTACTTTAAACTTAAAAAAAAAATAGGAAGAAATTGATTGAATAAAATTGTGAATGTCTAGGTCGTTAATAATTTCGATCTTCTATTGCCAGTGTCGTAAATTGATTCATACGCTTATAAAATTGACAAAGTCCCAGCCAACTATGAGATGAAATATCATATTACGCCCTGTATATTTCATAATCAATTAATTAAATTGCTGGAGTTATATACAAGAGTTCTATTTTAAATTGGATAATTTATAGGGTTTCTAATTAGTTAATTACATTCTAATTTCATGATAAATATCCGTTTTATTATAGTGTTGTATCAAGTTACGTTATACGTTCATAAATGTATCGTTTTTCTTGATTTGAAAATAATTCTAATTGGATACATAGTGTTACATTTTATTTAAATCTAGGCGGAATAACGTTGAATTTTCGCTAAGATGTCTCAAAATTATTTATTTTATTACTGTTATTTTTTTTTATAATTTTTTATTTTATAATAATATCTTTGTGTGTGGATGAAATAGACCGAAACATCCTCTATTATTGTTGTTCTTGTTGTTTAGCTATTTAATAAAAATTATTTGCTTTGCATTTCTATTTTGGTTTTGTTTAAGGAATTGTGAAGAATTTTGTAAGACTTTCTATTTGGATTTGTGTGATTTATCGTAGAAATTGATTTTTCAATTGAGATTTCTACAATTCTCTTTTTGTCCCCTTTCCCCTCCAACACCTTTACTATTTTATAAACAATTATTAATATAACCAATTAAAAAGAAAATATCTCAAAAATAAATAGAGTAATAATGATTGATTATCATTTTATTGTTATAATTACGAAATATTGATTGCTTAATATTTATTTGTAATAATTCTTTTTCGATTTTGACTGGTTCTAGGTCGGTGAAGGTGGCATAATTTTATTGCCAGGTGCTTCAATTGAAGAATCATTCACAGATGATGATGTCGATGAAATAATGCGTTCGTTAGAAGCACCACCAAGTCCGTGTGATGTTACATTTATTAATGACAATATTTTAATTGATGGCAAATCTAGTCTAATTACACAGAAAACAAGAAAGAATAATAATAGCAGTAGTAAGGTAAACGAATAAAAATTGAATTTCTCTTTCAATTGTCACTTTCGACAAATTTCGCTACCAAAAAAGGGGGAATAAAATTGTTTATTGTCGTTCATAATTATTTCCGGTTTTTCTTTATATGGAAATATAAAAGAAAAACCGAAATTATTATTATTATGTTTAGTAATAATTGTGCGCGTTCACTAGTGCGTATATCGACAACATTAATTTTCATGAATTACATTAGAAACAATACAATCAAATTTTTAAAGTTGAGCTCTAGTGAAATTGTGGTGGAAAATATGAAATTTCCACAACATTTTTCAAATCAATGAAATCCTTCTAGTGCAGCTTGAAACGCTCTCTCCAACGCCCCCAAAAACTCGAATTTTTAGTGAGAAATGAGCGAGAAATCGGTCATCAAAGATTCCACTTTTTCCAAGTTGTAACCCCCATTTTTCACCAGAATCAATTGAAGTTCCCCATTAATAATTCGTCTTGTTATAGTTGAAGATTTCTTTCGTTGACGATGGACCAGAAGTCTACGAATATCCATCCGAATCGTCATTTTCAATCGAAGATCAACAACAACAAATAAGCGGCCATACAACAGTATTACCATCACTCTCTGGTAAATTTCTACTTTATTATCATCACAATTATCAAATAAATTATTGTGTTTAGGTTCATCGTTAGGAAATTATACACCAAAAAGTACCGAAGAATTCCATCCGGGTGTTACACGTACGTGTCCAATTACACCAACCAGTTGTACGAGTAATAACGATAATAAGAATAGTAATGAGACAGTTTTACAAGAAACTGAAAAACCAATCGTATTCAGTGCTGGGACCAATTCTGATATATTATTTTAACAATAATAATAATGATAATAATGAAGAATATTAGCGATAAACATTCCATTTTTTTTATATAAAAATATTTGTAAAATTAACAAGCGACAAATTATTGCGTGCTTGCTTTCTCCTTATAATCAATCAATCAATCGATTCTTTTTTTAATGATAAGAGAATAAATTAGTTCTTTTATACACAATACATACAAACATATATCTCTATCTTTGTGGTATTCTAGAATTATGTGCTTATTGTTGTTTATTTTTCGTATTTTTTAAAAGAAAAAGCATAATTTCGATAGCCAAAATCCAAAAAAACTGTGATTATTACAACTACAATACAGATGTAATTGTGGTAATTGTGTCGTAGCTTTGTTCATCCGTTTGATGATACGTTAATTATGTCGAATTTAGTGAAATATGAACCAATCTACGACATTTAAATTTGTGTTTTGTTTGTATAGAGGAACAGTTAATTTTGATTGTTTGTAATTTGTGTAATTGCTGCTTCCGTTTCTGTTTGTTTTGTTAATTTGCAATGTACTTTTTGTCAATAATTTTCCAGTTTTTCTTTCAAAGTAAATACACTCAAATATAATACGGAAATAAAATTAATCGAAACATTTTAGAATACAATAATCGAATATTTATTGAGTATGTCCTTAGAAAAACGAAAAAATACTAATAATTATAATAAAAATAAGGAAAGATAATGTAAAATTACATTCTATAATTTTAGAATTCTCATCGGATCGATTTGGTCAACAGACTCGGTTTCTCTTGTACTTTACCCGATGATTTCGGCTTACCTTTTGGGTCTTTTTTGATGAAACACTTCCATAGACGCAACGTTTCATCAGCACCAGCCGACAAGACAGTTGTACCATCCGGCGACATTGCCAAATGTAAAACTCTAGCCGTATGTCCAGTCAACTCGGCAATCTTTGTCATTGATGGATATTTCCATATGATTAACTCATTATTAGCAAAACCATGTCCTGATATTAATTCTTTATAATTGCTCGACCATAACAATGAACATACTTGTGATTTGGTATCGATGAAATTCAAACAAGTACCCGAATTACAATTCCAAAAGCGTATATGCCGATCGGCGGTACCGCCACCGCTAGCCAACAGATTACTCTGCCACGGACACCAAGCTAGCGCTTTAACGGCGGCTTGATGGGCGGTAAAAAACGTGCACCGGTTGATTGTTTGTGTGATGATCTTGACTATTACCACTATTGATACTTTGCCAAATATTTAAAACATTATCATTACCACCACTGGCTAGATATCGCCCATCTGGTGACCATTTTAAGCCGCACACTTCTTGCGTATGGCCGGATAAGGTGGTGATGAGATGGTCACGTTGGCGGACATCGTGATGGATGATTTGCCCGCTCCGGCTACCGCTTGATAAAATGTACGAATTCCAACTCAATGAACCAACACGGGCCGAATGGCCGTTCATTATGCGTAAACGTTTCATACGTTGACAATCCCATAATTCGACGGTACCCATTGTTGTACCAACAGCTAGATAATCGCCTTCTTGCGTCCACGATAACGAGCATACGTAATCGTTACCGCCTGGTAGTTCTAATAATTCTTCGATATTACCGGTTCCTAGAGGAAAAAGCCAGTTTTATTAACCAAACTAGATATTTAAACTCATGAGTCGTAGCTTGACTCATACTTTACTACCATATGTGCCACGATATATGCAGTAGCCTATGACTTTGTGAACGTATGTCGGTTTCTTGTTTCAACTTTATAATCTGCATTACCGACATGTTCTTGTTTCAATGCAGATTATAAAGTTGAAACAAGAAACCGATATACGTTCACAAAGTCATAGGCTACTGCCTACATAGGAATATCGTGGCACACATGTTACATCCAACAACTATTGTCGCATCTTTGATCGAAACAAACAACGACATACGTTCCCTATACGAATTAAACTTTACCAGCATTCCAGAGATAGACGTGTGGCCCCAATGCCGCCGCTAGGATGTTCGTCGAACTCCAATCGATCAAATTCAAATAATAATCGTCGATAATATCGGGGGCATCCAATATGCGATCGGGTGCTTGTGGTATATACCGACTATTACTACTTTTTATACTGCTTGGCGTCTTGATTTGTGTATAAAGGACACGCATTGGATTCTGGAAGCCTTCCGGAGCCGTTGGTGCTTTATTCCGATACGATAGAATCTTCTGTTGGCAAATATCTTGTCCATGGAGATTCTCGCACATCGCCTTCTGTAATTCTTTCTGATGTGTCGGACTACCACCGATTGTTTCAGTATTTTTAACACCATTATCATCATCATTACAACTATTATTATCGGTGATTTGTTGATTATTGATTTTATAATGGGCTAAATCGAAATTCGTTGTATTTCGTGTTGGTATAAACCGATCGGCTGTTGGTGTCTTTGATAGATTCTTATTCGGTGTTGGTGTAGTTTTATTATTATTACTATTATTGTTTGTTGTTTTCAACGGTGTCTTCGATGGGGTCTTCTTCGATTTGACCACACCACTCTCGCCATTCGCTTGTTTCGTTGGTGTCTTTGTTGATGTTGATGTTGAACTTAAACTCAAACTCGATAAGGATTGATGACGGCTGTGATGATGATGATGGAATGATTCTTGGGCTTTACGTTCCCAACGTGGTGGTGGGCCTTTCGTTAATGGCCCATCCATTGTCAATAATGTGTTTATTTCATTCAAAAATTTATATTGTGCCATTGATTTGTTATTGTTTTTATCACCAACACACTCAATTCTACAATTAAATTCAATTCAATAAAAAAAAAACGAGATAATTAATAGAAGAATTACTAAAATTGAAATGACAATACACACACGATTAAATTTCGATAACAATTCAACAGATTTAAAGAAATTCGCACAAAAAACGACGGTTATACCGGTATTTAAAGGTTTAAATCTGGACAGGTGTACCAACTTTGGAATATTTCCCTAGAATTCACCACCGGTTGATTCATATTAATAAATAACAACAAATCATTGATTATCGCTAATACTGTAATTTTTTATTATTTCTATTGTTAAATTATTAGAAATAAAACCTGAAATACTATATCAAAACAATATTGTTTAGAAAATCTGGGGGTTTTTGTTTATAACAGGTGCGCCAACTTATACATAAATTACTTTGATTATTAATTTTAATATTAAATTAATTCTTAATTAATGAAATGCGTCAAGTATACAATTCTCTCGAAATTTATTTGAATATATTCAATTATAATCAATTAAAAAAATAATAATAAAAAATTAAGGACTTTTATTATAAACTATATAACCTAAAATTTTTCGCGGCAATAAATTTTCTTAATTATATTAAAAAATTATGGACAAAAATCGTAGTTTTATAGTTACAATCATTCAATAATTGTGAAAAACTTTGAAAATTTGGGAAAATTTCGAAAAAATTATCATAACCTCAAAAAGTAAACTTAACCTAGAAATATTGCCGCATGAAACGGAACATCGAGAATGAAGCGATTGAGAAAAAGCGACGATAATTTCGAAATTACACAATTTCAAGTAAGTTTCAGTGTTATTATTCGAAATTTGGGTAATTTTCTTTAAATTATTTGTTTTGTAGTCGACAACGAGTCTTGGAAAACAGCACAACAATGATTGGGAAATATCGTTTTTAAATTCGTACCAAATTACTAACGATGACGATAATCAAATATTAAAAAAGAAAAGAAAGAAATCCATAAATTCCAATAATTATGAATTCAATGATAGTAATGATGATAATAAAAGTAGAATTCTTGTATTGAAACCTGAAGAAATTCAATATTTTTACGGCATGTGTCGATTGACCGTGGTTCATGGTAGTGTAGAAATCCTCGGTTATCATCTAGACCAATCGTTAGAACAACCAATCAAGATTTACTCATTCCGTGGACATTCTCTATTGTATATCCGAAATATAACACAAATCGACAATAAAAAGAAGACATTTATCCATAAAATTGGTAATAGGAAATTATCAAAACCGATAATAATCAAAGATAATACAGCTGTAATATTCTGTGAATTGATACAAGAGACTTCTATTAATTTTATTATCAAACATATACCACAAAAGATCCTACCACCGGAACAAATCACGTTTCAATCCGATAATGGGGGTGATTTGAATTTGTTAAAATTCCACCCGAATTGGCACAAATTCATCGATCAATTCTCGAACAATAACGTTACAAAAAAGCCGTTAAAATTGATGATTTGCGGCGGTAAAAGTACCGGAAAAAGTACATTTCTACGTTATTTAATCAACACATTTTTGAAGAAATTCAAGCGAGTTTACATCATCGATTTAGATCCAGGACAATCGGAATTCACTCTACCCGGTTGTATTTCAATTCTTCAAATAAATCAACCGATATTCGGCGTAAATTTCACTCATCTATCGAGCATTGTTGACAAATCCTTATTGACACAGATTAATATTGCCCATGAACCCGAATTGTATTTGAAATTGGTCCAACAATTGGTGTTGAATCGAAAATTTGCTAATTTACCGATTTTAATCAACACGATGGGCTATACGCACGATATTGGGTTGAATTTGATTGCTTCATTGGTGTGGTTGTTAAAACCGACTGATTTATTACAAATTAATAGTTGTGGGAATATTAAAAAGAATTTCCAGAAACGTTTAGTTAGCGGTGTGATCGAGAAGAATTTGCGATTATTTTTTAAAGATGGAAAACTCGATTTTTCGTATAATTTCCATGAAATTGATGCAATGAATGATGATTGTACCGGTTGGCAATTCGAATCGAGACAAATACGCGAAATGGCGATTTTATCGTATTTCAGTCGGACAGTTGATGGTGATGATTTGATTTATACAGAAAACCGATCATTATACGAGTAAGATTTATTATTTATTCCATCTTATAGACCAAATTAATTGTTGTATTTAAGAATTAATCTCCAGAGTGTTGAAATTGTCGATTGGAAAGGTAGACGAGTCCATCCGGCTATTATTAATGCAAATATCGTTGCTTTATGTTCGAAAGAATCGACTAATAATGATGATGAAACGATATTTCGTTGTCACGGATGGGGTAATATTTGAGAAATTCACAATATTTCTTCTATTAATTTTCTTATTTTAGGTATTGTACGAGGTATTGATGTAGAAAAAGGTATTTTAGTTTTAATAACACCGGAAAATCTACAAAATTTACAAGATAACGTTAAATATTTGGTTACGAATGGTTTAACATTACCACCATCGATTTATATGACAACTGATGATATTCTCGATGATAATAACGTTATTATACCTTATGTGAATAGTGGTAATCTTTTATATTTAGGTCAATTAACGAAACGTTCGATTGTATCGTCCAAAAAATTGAAAGAAAGGAGATAAAATCTAATTGTTCTTATATTAATTTTCAATTAAAATTGTTATTAGAAATCTCTGCCTCTGCTTCTGCAACTTTAGTATTCCCTCTTGTGAGTTGTTTCTGTTTCCGCACCTTTTTAAACGGATGTATAACGGAATATGGATGTATTGAAACTTGCAAATTGCCAAAGTTTAATCGTCAATATTTCGTTTATTTGAAGATGTATTCTAATGATTAAAACAGCATTTTGAGGAGCATTTCTGAAGGTGTATTTTATTTAAAAAAATCCGACTGAATTCCGAGTTACAGAGGATTATTTTGGAGCAATCTAGCGGGTAAAATTGAACGCGAACGTCCTAAATCGCGCGGTTAAAAGCGTCCATAAAGCCGGTTATTCTAACGACAAAATCGTCGAGAATCTCAATTTTGTATCAGGAATACATGAATCGGTTGAGGTATTTGAACTAGCAAGATTATTATTACTATTATTGATTTTAGTTGATGCGATTCTACATTAGGTGTCGCAGTGCGCGGTAAATTCAAAATGTAACTAAACCAATAAGATTATCAATTTTATTGCAATATTGTATTGTTTTGGCCCTTATAGCCCCCAATAGTAAAATTGTCAAATATTTTCATTGATTTTTCAATTCGTATTTTGATCCACACGGACAATCTGCGGCCGAGATTGGCCCGTGAACGTCTCAAAATCGTGCGGTTAGGAGCGTCCGTGTAAAGACGACAAAATCGTCGAAAATTTCAATTTTGTACCAGGAACACATGAATCGGTTGTAGTATTCGAACTATCATCACTACTATTATTGGTGGATTTCAAATAATTTGCGGCAAATTCAAAATTTTTGAATCGTAAGTAGAGAAAGTTCAACGCCTTTTATTTATTATTATTATTAACATATTTTAATGATAGTCGATTTCTGTAGGAGAAAATATTAATTGTTGAAATAGAAGGAAGTATTTTTAATTTAATATCGTGAAGAGAATGTGAAAGTGGGTCGAATAGAGAACAACTACAACAACAACAGTAGTTTTTTACAGAAATTCCACGAAATTCAACGAAGACACATTCGAAAATAATGGAAAATTCAAGAAATGGTGACCATTTGAATGATTTGAGTCAAATTAAAGAATGGCTATTGAAACAACCGCATCTACCCCCAAATATCGGTAAATTAAACCTAATTTTAAAGCAATTCAATAATTTGCTTCAATTTCTAGATGAGGCCTTCTTAAAACG
The DNA here is from genome assembly GCA_020740385.1 of Mylabris phalerata. NCBI lineage: Eukaryota > Metazoa > Arthropoda > Insecta > Coleoptera > Meloidae > Mylabris > Mylabris phalerata. The sequence continues at coordinate 7,926,347 of JAJEOX010000044.1, read as the reverse complement.
GTTTTTACACGCTTCCAATTATAGTTTAGAACAAACCAAGAGTCTGATCGATTTGTTTTACACGATCCGATCGCAAATACCGGAGATATTCGCGAACCGCGACCCCACCGATCCGGCCATCCTGCAAGTCTTCCAAATCATGTAAAACAAAAACAACAATAAGGAATTTTAGAATTAATAATTTCGTTTCTAGTCAAATGGTACCGTTACCGAAATTAACCCAAGATGGGCACAAATTATTGGTGTATCGATTCATCGATAGCGATCCGGATAAATACAATTTCTTGGACACGAATCGCGCCTTCTTCATGATGGCCGATACACGTTTAACTAGCAATAACGAATTTAGCGATGGTGAAATACCAATCTTCGATATGGCCGGTTATAGTTTGAAACATTTAACGAAAGTCCAATTGCCAATATTGAAGAAATACATGACTTATACGCAAGAAGCACACCCAATTAAATTGAAACAGATCCATTTATTGAATGTACCGCCTTTTCTCGATCGGTGTTTAGCGTTAATCAAGCCGTTTATGAACAGTGAAGTTGCCGCAATGGTAAATTCAATTAAATTCGTCTTGTTGTTGTTTAATTTTGGTGATTTTAGTTGAATTTCCACGCGCCTAAATCACAAACTCTCTTCGATTATATACCGAGAGAATTGCTACCGGAGGAGTATGGGGGTAGTGTTGGGAAATTAGCGGATTTGCAGAAGTATTGGATTGGGCAATTGTTGAAGAAACGCGTATTTTTCACCGATGAAACCCAATGGAAAATTGATGAGAGTAAACGACCCAGTCACGATAAAAATAGGAGGCAATTATTCGGTATTGAGGGATCATTTCGTACATTAAATATCGATTAATCTCGAATAATTATTATTAATAATCAATAATAAATCAATTAATTCTCATCATCGGACAATCCGCCACCTTGATCGATATTCCTAGCCAGCATATAATTATCCATATCAATAGAACGACAATTATTGATACTGTAACGCAAACGTTCTGCCATTATTTCAATCGAACTGTACATCGGTAGGCGTAATTGAAAGAAGCACGTCTGAGCCGTCGGTAGACCATTGATAGCCTTATCAACTTTCATCACTTGGAAACGTTGCGTTAAATCGGCTAGATTCGATGGTAAACGCGACCGGCCCGATACAAATCTCATAAACAATACACGTTCGTTTTCGGTGAAATTCTCCAAAATCTCCCACAACCATTTGACAATTTGGTGGTTCTCATCGAATTCACGATAACGGACGATTCTCTTTAAAATATCGATGGATATATGCGAAATACCACAGACGAGTTGTTCCATATAATCGGCCATGAATAGGGAGAGTAATGGTATGGTACTGGAATTATGTTCGACATTCCATCTAAAATACAGGCGATTTGTAGATTGAATTCGTCTAAACGATATTTGATGGCTTGCTCGAAATATTGGGTGCGATTATTGAAAGTTAATGGGATACTGCGGCCGCCGTGGACTATCGGGACAATCTAGAAAAAATCAATTTTTAAATAATTTGTTAACAAAAAAAAGGCTAATCCAAAACGATGGCCTATTTAATTCGTAGAAATTCTTGAAATTTAGTCTACTTTTGAAAAATCGCAACTAAACGAACAAAATTTTGAACTCAAATTATCCAAATTATGTATTTTCAATCAAATTTAATAGAATTGGATTATTTTTCAGCGGTTAGTTGAAATTAATTGATAATATCAGGCAATCTTTAAACTCTAATATCTCACTTATTTTGAATTAAATAGCTTATTTCTCCATATGGTTGGATAGAGAAATAAATTCTGTATTAAACACCATTAACACCCCCTATAGCTTTCTGATAATTTTTCAGTTATTTAAAATTTTCAGTTTCAATTAATTCTTCACATGGAAGAAATTACTAAAACATAGAAGGCTTAGCAAGATAACCGTCAATTCAATTGTCACAATTAACCCTTAAATAATTCATATTTTGTGATTGTTTAAATGGAAAATAATCGAAAATTGACAATTAATTAAATCAACATTAATAGGATTCTTTTTTCAGGTAAAATTTGCTGAAATTACTGAAGAAAACTTGTAAAATATTCAATATTAACCTCGATTGTGACAATGGGATTTTGCTAAGCCTTCTTTGCATTTATATGCTAATTGAATCTCGGACGACTAGGTACAACAAACTTTCAACCGGAAAACTAAATTTCAGCAATTTCGATTAATTATAGAATTTTACAAACTTTTCCGGTACAACTGGTGCCTTCGAAACACTCCAACGGTATAACATCATGGAAATTGTCCGAATTAATCCCAGACAAATGAATATCGCGAATACTACGCAAACTTTGAACGTACATATAATCGACATCTTCCAAATCTTGTATCGTTACAGGCTCACCAACTATCAATTTCCACATCATTGGAGCTAGCGGTATAGCTAACGGTTTCCTGGTCCGAATCGCCACACCAAATAAAATACCTACAATTGTAGAGAAAATTTATAAAAATTACGATTGAAACGTGCGAATTACCTAAGAATTTAAACCATTGCGGTTGATTCAATTCGGGATTCAATAGATAGCGGTCACGATTGAAACCTTCATCGTTGGTACAATTCGGCGTTGGTACCAATAATGGTACACTGCCATTCGTTATTTCTTGGCACATTTCCGTGATGGTATCATCGAAAACACCGCCAGCATCATCGGCGCCTTCACCAACCAATTTGATCTTCCACGCCCGCGATGGTAGACATAAATCTTGTAATTTAACATTATTATCGATGATTTGTTTGGCGATTTGTACGAAAATCGGTTTGATTTTATTCGTATTGGTACCATTAGGATTGCGTTCATCATGGATACGTTTAACGATAATTTGGGGCCCGTAATTTTTACCTTGTACCATTGTTTTACCGATACAACGTACAAATGGTAGAGTATAACAACGTGATGATAATAAAGGGCGTAATTTCGGCGATATTAAATTATCCAATGGTGGTAGATTCATGTCGTTTTGTTGTTGACTTAACGGCATCAATTGCCAACAAGAATACAATTTATTCGAGAATAAATTCAAGAATTTCAAACGTTCATAGATTGATTTTATTGGTAAATCAATTAAATGATCGTATTGACTTGGAATTTGTTTGGGGATATTGAAAATTAGCGATCTTGTCTGTCCTGGGATACGTCGCGGTAATAATGGGGCAGTCCATGCGGCACTATGTGTACGTCCGGTTGAAATCTGTTTAATCCCTTTATCACTTAATTCGGTGATAATATCCGGTTCGCGTACTAGAGAGATGTGTGATAGGCCCAATTGGCCTTCACAATTCAAGCCCCATCCTAGGACTTTATTGCAAGTTGTTAAAAACAACACATGTTCGGTACCGATAGCGAAATCTTCAATCACATAATCATTGAGTGATGTTAATAATTTCGGATGATAATCACTAGTACAATGATCACGTAGGAAAGTCTGCCATGGTACACAATCAATACCACAGACGTAGATTTTACCATCGAATGTTAGAAATACGGTTAGATTTGTACCGCAACCGACTTTTTTCATTCCAATATTACACAAAGATTCGACTTTTTGCGGTATTGATTTAATTGTCGAATAACCCAAACCTAATTTACCATAATCACCTTCACCGAATGTCCAAACCAACATACCATCACTCGATATACAAGCTGTATGGTTCAAACCACAAGCTACTTGCCCAATCTTATAATCATCCAAAGCCGATACCCGTTCTGGTAATTTCTTATTAACTGTCGAACCTAATCCCAATTTACCATGATCACCATTACCGAACGTATACAATTTACCATCGCTAGTAACACAAGCGCTATGTTTAAAACCGCAAGCAATTTGGACGATTTGAACGTATTTTAAAGCTTCAATTTGTCTAGGTCGCCGTTGCCGGTCACTATTCCCATGGCCTAATTTGCCATAATCACCATCGCCCCATGAGAAGACCTCACCGCTTTCGGCTAACGCTAAAGTATGGCCATCCGACCCCACCGACGTCACTAGATCGGTTATAATAAAACCCTGAAGACTTGAAATTATCGTTAAAGTGTGCAAATCATCGGAATTGCCTTGGCCTAAACGACCATAACTGCCCTCACCGCACGCCAAAGCCGTCCCATCCGATTGGATAACGAATGTACAATTTTGGCCGCAGACTATCTTACGAGCTGTTGAAAACGATTCGATTTGTATCGGTATCGAAGTACTGTAACCTAATTCGGCTAATTGTCCGTGTCGATCGGAGCCCCATAGATAGGCGCGGTATTTACCACCGATTTGCCAATCTTGCGGCCTTCTATTCACCCAATCCATTATCTGTTCGTCCTGTTTCAACGTCCAATTAGTATTCTGAATTAACGATAATTGCGGTAATTTATCAACATCAGAAATTAAAATCTCCTCCAATAATTCATCAGATAGATCGTTTCTTTTGATTAAAGAATCGGCTAATTGTGTACTTAAACTAAACGTATATAACCATTGATAATCTGATATTCGCTCGATATTATCGTTAATCGGCCGGATTTGATAACACAAAACTTTATCAATCTCCAATAATAATAGTAGTGATGTTAGACTTTTCAAATATATCGAATACATTAATTGTAAACCGGTTTGTACCGGTAATTTTTCATAATTGTATTGTTGTTGTAGTAATTTCGGTAGAGATTCTAGTAATAGTTTGAAAAAATGGGCCGTTTTCAATTGTTTGACGCCATTTTTTAATAAGACACACCGAGCTCGCGCCAATGGTAATACTTGTTTGAATAAATCACAATTGTAATGGAACACATTTAGAGTTTTAGTACGCGAACAACTGATTATCAATAAAGAATCATTATTATCATTATTATCACACCATATTGTTTGATTTACACTACCATTACCGATAATAGTTTGCACTAGACTACCATCAAATAACGACCATAAATTGATAATACCATTTACACAACCACTGACTAGAAATAAACCATTTTCGTGGATATTTAGAGTTGATACACGATTAAAACTGTGCCCTTGATGTTCGAATATCAATTTCGCTGATAAATTCTTAACATTATTCGATATTTTCCATAAACCAACAGTACCATAAATCGTACCAATTGCTAATAATAAATCAGTATTACCAATAAATGGCGACCATTTTAAAGCGGTCGGTTCGAATTTCTGTACCAACGTATGCAATAAATACAATTTACAATTATTCTCGTACCAAATTCGACAATTCAAATCACCAGATATGGTCGCTATCAATCTACCATTAGGGTCGTATTCTAGACCGTTCAAACCATCATCATGGGCTTTAATTGTAATGATTCTATCCGCATTCGAATTGAGCCAATTTAATTTCAATGTGCCATCATTGAAGCCGATAATGAAAGCTTCATTATCGTTGAACCAATCGATACCAATAATCGGTGTAGTTGTGGAGCAATTATTTAGAATTTGTAGATTCTTATCGAATTTATCGATTGTTATTAGAATGACAGTACCATCAATTCGACCTATTAGAAGATGATCTTTTGTATCGTTCTTAAATCGCGGCCATTTTATTGTTGTTATCAATTCAGTACAATCATCAATATACCAATGTTGATAACCATAATCGCTGTTATTTAAATCATCACACAACCACCATAAATTGATATAATTCTCCATAATTGCAACGATATAATCACCATTCGAGGACCATTTCAAATGGCCAATTGAACGCCCATATAAATCATTACCATACAAATTCTTCGATATATGAAACACTAATGTTGTATCCAATTGTAATTGTTGTTGTTGATCGAATAACCATAAACGAATTGTACCATCATAACCGGCTGTGGCAATTTTTTTGATTTTATTATTCCAAGTTATAATCGATATTCGATTATCGTGTCCATTGAATTCGTTCGATTTTAATTTCGGTAAATAATTCGTTAAATCCGCCAAATTAATATTGTAGCCTTCATTTTGATTCGAATCGTTTAAAATCCGGAATTTTGTCGATATACATTTGAATAATTGTAAAGCCGCCCATTCTTTATTCTCGATTAACATTTGATTTGATAATAAATAAGCCGATAGGGCGTTAATTAACGTTAAATTATCCAGATTATTATCAATTTTTTGTTGTTGTTGATTTGATAATAAACCGCCATATTTCGATAGAATATTAATCAAAGATTGCGTTACAATAAAACCCGATTGGGAGATATTTAAACCGATTGATGCCATCAATAGATCTCTTGTACACATATCGAGAATTAGATTCGATGAATTCGAATCGTTTTGTGTTAACGCACAGATACTTAAACTCAAATTCTTTAAATACAAATTAATTATAGGCGATTGATTATCGAAATCATCGATTTGATAATAACGATCATCGATAGTATCGAATTGTTGTTTTTGTATTATCGTAATATCAATTCGATTCATTGCTGTTAAAATCATCAAACGTACAACTTTACGTATATCCGATAAACCGATCATTTCCAAATATTTCACCAATTCTTTACAATTCGTATTCATCGATAATAACGATAATAAATTCAATATTATCGAGCGTGATAATAATATATGTATCGACGAATTTAGATGTTTTATCGCCAATATTCGTTCTAATGGTGTTATTAATAATGATGCCTGTTCACCGATTGATTTCTGCGATTGTTCCTTATGTGATTGATAATTATTGATTTTCTTCACCGATAAACCCCCCAACGGGTCGTTATTATTCAATTGTAACCCGTTATTACCATTATTACCACCATCACCACAAAGAAATGAACGAATTTTCTCCAATAAATCATCATAACTCAATGTGGAGAATTTGATATTATTTATATCCTTCTCGGTTGTATCTGTAATTATAAAATGAAATAAATTTAATTAAATTAATTGTAATTATTACCGTTTTCATCGAGGATAATATCCGGGGCTTGTTGGTTTAAACAATTCATTGTACGTTTCTTATTCGTGTATTTCTTATGGCAACGATCGCACAATATAAAATAATTATTTTGTATTGTATTACCGCAAATATTATTACACCAATCTAGGCCACAACCGGGATGATATGATAACATGTGGCCTTTAATAAACGGCGATAGGTGTTCACAATATGGACAAATACTGCACGATTTCTGTATATTTAGAAAACCCGATAGTTTTGTTGTATCAATATTATCGTGTTGTATTGTAGTATTATTCTCATCATCGTCATCATCGTCATCGTCATCATCATCATCATCATCATCATCGTCATCATAATTTAAATTAGCGCCGTTAAAAGGGTGTTCTAACATCCATACGGCTAGTGTATTTAAAGTTTGTTCATTATTGTTGGTACAATTGGTTTCGCGGATTGCTTGAAGAATGTGTTGTAGGGGAAAACCCATTTCTAATAAATTTACAACAATTAAAGGATGCCGTTGTTCGGTATTATCGGAATCGAATAAACGGCGTACAGTTCGATGTTGGCGATTATTACCATTAATTGTAGTATTACCACTACTACTACCAGCTTCTTCACTTATAATAGTTGTATTATCATCGATTTTATTATAATTGGTATGTTTACGGAATAATTGGTTTTCGTTGATTTGATATTTAGTAAAATTCAAATGTAGTAAACTTTGTGCCCGTTCGAATTCATCGATCGTTACGATATTCTTCAATTTCAACTCTTGTATACTCTTCTCAACTAACGCATACATTATATGTTTAATTGTATTCTCATCATTCTCTTTAATATCGCAATTTTGTTTCGTATAATTCTGATTAATTGCAAATAAATTCGATGTTAATAGAATATTTAAAACTTTCAAACTTGTAAATTGTAGAAAACCCAATTTCAAATAGCACATCTCGATATTCAATAATTTCCGTTCTAAATCGCCCAATTTCTGTTTCTTCAATTCCTCCTGTTTGCTATTATTGTGTTGTTGTTGTTGATTTAATAATAAACGTTCAATACTGTACTGTTTACTCTCACAAAGAATATTCGTTACAATTTCATCGGCTAGGGCGTCCATTGTACGCGGTTGTTGTTGGGGCCGGCTCAATTTACACTCAATGATTCGTTCATTCTTCAAAGTCTGATTGTCGTTTTCGTTCAATAAAAATTCCTCGTCATTAGTCAAATCAATTACCGGAAATTGCATTTCGTTCGTTATACCGCTAATTCTCGCCAATTGTAACAATAAATTCGTTGTTAAACCATTCAATTTATTACAATCAAACTCTAAATTATTATCAATCGATTCTAGATTCACTATTGGAATATCATTGATGATATTATCATTTTCCCACTGTAAATGCACGGTAGTTATGCCTTTTTTTAACATACCTAGAATAACCGCCCGTTTATCGTTTGTGGTAGTTTTAATGCGGCAATAACCGCCCATTTTTAAGCCGCGATCATAACCACCAATCACCACCAAAACCGGCCATACCTTCAAACACAACTCATCGATTTTCTCGTAGAAATTCCGATAATTATTATCACCGTTATTATCATCATCATCATCACCGATTAAATGATGTTGACAGATTTGTATTTTCGTTAATAATTCTTCAATACAATTCAAACGTTCTATTAGAATTGTATTGATATGATTCGTCCAGAATTTCAACGAATATAATTTCCGTATTAAACGAATATAAGATTCGGTTATTATCGCCGGTAATGGTGCTAAATACGGTTCACCCGGCAATAGATCTTTTTCGATATTGTACATTTTCATATCGGTAATTTTAACTTTCTCCCCGGGGGTTGTACTGTAGAAAACAACACAGGGATATAATAAATCACTAGTGTCAATATTTTCGAAAGCTATCCGCGGTTCATCGCCATTCTTACCGAAACTCAACGTACGTGCATCCATATCCAAGATGCACGTGATATAATCACCTTGTGTATAACACGGGAATGATTGTTGGTGATATTGGTGATTATTACAACAACAATAATCATCACGTTCACCATTATGGTAGAGACTACCGTTATAAGCCCGATATAACCACATATCCGATGTTGTACGATGATTTGGATCTTTAATTGGATATTTCGATATACCAATACACGTACCTTCATTACCACGATTCTCTTTAACTATCAAGATTTTCCATTGATAACAACCGGATTTCATCGACTGTAAACTTAAACCATAACCGCGATTGTTCGTATGGATTAAAGTTTGATTATTTTCAATTGAACAATTATTACATTTATCTGGATCGAAGGACATCTCTTCCATCGCAATATTCTCCTCATCGCCATCTTTATTGAATTTTATCGTATTTGTGGTATAATCAACGTGCGGATTCGTCCAAATTTCGTTATTCAACTGTCGAAATAGCCGATTTATTATCAATTTCTTCAAATCCATCGATAGATAATCGTGTTGTAGATTCGATAGAATATTCTGTAACAACTGAATTGTTATCAATTTCGGCCGTAATAATTTCAATTTAATCGTATAAACCAAACTGTTGATATCCAAAACGTTCAATAAACCTAAAATCCAACGATTCGTCGATAATAACGTCTGTACATACTGATTTGAAGCGATTATCCGTAAGAATACAAGAAAATCGATGAAATTCTTATCGCAAATCTTCACAATTAGATCATTTGCTGTTGTTGTCGTTGATAATTGTTGGAAATTGTCGTATAAACAATCCACAATGTGCTCAAAAATACCCAAATCGATATTGTTAGTATGCTGGCAAGCCGATAGAATTATAATTCGTTTCAAACGAATCGTCGATAAATTTATATAATTATCGCCACTAAATTGTAATAATAATTTAAACAAATTCTTCTCGATCAATAAATTCAAATCGTTCGTTTCATATTTGATACTCAAACTGAAGATTATCGTTAAAATTAAACTCCGATTACAATTGTGTTTTTGTAATAAATCGATTAATATCTCATAAATCTTATAGACGTATTGTTTAATTTCAGATTGTATCAAATTTGGCGAAGCTTCAATATTTTCCAAATAATGCCTCAAATAACTGAAATTTTGATCGAATTTATAGTTACAGAAACCCAAATAACCCGATAATAATTGCGGCAATACAATCTTCAATTCATTCAAATTATTATCTTTCAATAATCGATATAAATATTTCAAACTATTTAAACGATTCTCACTACGTTGTTTTTGTTTTATTAACGCTTTATAAACTATAGTTGGTTCAGTACAATTATTACCATTATTAATTGTATTATCGTTATTATCATTCAAGGCTTCATTCGATATAAAATTCAAACAATTCGTACAAATCGTCGATAAATTATTGAAATTACCATCAATTCCGACACCTGTAATTTAAAATATAACAAATAGATGGCGTTATTACTATAATCATCCTGTAACAATCAACTTACCATTGATGAAAATCAATAGAAACAAACACCGTTCGATAATTTTACAATAATACAAATTAAAATCCCCATCGTTTGTTGTTTTCATACATTGATAATTGAACAAAATCTGCTTTAATAATTGCGAAAATTTCGTCAATTCATTGATAATAATCTGTTTTAATTGCTTATCTTTCGAATACTTCCGACTATTATTGACAAGATTCGTATGTTTTAATAATACAACCAAATAGAGACGTATTATCAAATTGATATTATCATCACTATCATCATCGATATCGGTACATTTCAATAATAATTCATCGATAAATCCATCATTATCGGTATTATCATCATTGATTAAAGCGCAAGCCTCGTCGTATTGTTTCGGTAAATTCAACGATAATTTCAATAGATTCTGTTCGAATTGTTGGAATTTCTCGATGAATACCAATAACGAATTTTGTTCTTTTAATAGAATCAATTGCGCTAATTCTTTGAGTAAATCAATCGAATATTGATCGTCAATTCCGTTAGAGAAAATCAATTTCGTCAACCAATTCTTACATAATTTCTCATACAAATTCATGGTATCGTTACAATTATTAATCAATAAATTATTCAAACATTGGCCGATTAATAGCGAACAGATTCGTTGTAGATCAATGATCCAAATCCAAGATTGGTTCGTTAATTGGGATAAAGTTGGAGTTTCACACCTGGAAGTCTCGCCATCATCATCATCATCGTCATTAATAACGATATCATTGGCCAATAAATGATTGAATCTATCTAAAGTTTGTAGTAATTCGATCAAATCGTCCAATAATTGTTGGTTAATCTCCATCGGTATTAGCAATAATGACGATAAAATCTTCAATAATATCGAACCGGATAGCGAATCTAATAGAACATTATACAATAATTGTAGCGAATTTGGATAATTCTCGAGGATTATAATCGATTTCTTTAAAACTCTAATCGATAGTGGTAATAATTGTTTTAGATGTTTCAATATTATCGTTAATATCGTTAAATTATTACCAATTAAATTCGCTAATAGATGATTCTGTAATAGTGATAATAATTTACGTAAATGTACAGTTTTCGTGTTGTTACAATTGTGCCATTCGATTTCCGAACAATTCTTCATATAACTCTCAATACTAACCAAAGTCTCTTCTGTGTATTTACACAAAGTTTCCAATAGAATTTCCATTAGACGTTCAATAGAGTTTTGGTCGCAAGTCTTCCGATTCGTTGCAATCTTCAATAAAGTTGCAATATGATTTGGATCTTCCAAACTATTTATGATAATATTCAATAATAATTGTTGCCCATGTGTTAGATTATCGTTTCGAATTAGATGTTCATAAAGGAAATCGATACGTTCTTCTAGTTTCGGTAGCAATAAATTCGCCCCAATATTAATCAATTCGATACAAGTCGTATGAATATCATTGGGGGTAGTTTCAATGTCTACTAATTTAAACAGAATTGATCGTAATTGTTTCGTGTGTTTCTCCAAAATTGTAGAATTATTGAATAATTGTCGATTAAATTGATAGACATTCAAATGTGTAGTTAACAGTTTTAAACACAATAGAATGAAATGTTGGTGTTGTTGTTTCGTTTGGAAAGGTTTCGGTTGGTCTTCATTAAAATCGCTCATGTATTTCTCTAAAAATTGTTTTAAAATCTCAAAAGTCCGCTCATTTAAATCGATACAATACGGTTTATGTTTGATGATCCGATGGTTTTCGTTCGGTATTGTCGTCCAAGCGATCGAATGTGAAGTACCGGCGCTAATTTGCCGTACATTGATACCGTCCAAGCCGAGAACTTTCTGTGGTTTGATTATAGCACTGGACGTATGTCCTTGTCCGCATTGGCCCATACTATTCGCCCCCCAAGCAAACACCTCATTATCATCACTCAAAGCCAAACAGTGATTATCACCGACGGCTATATCGACAATCCGGTATGATTTCAATTCGTCGATTTGTAACGGTAATAGATTAAATGAATCAACTTGACCGTGCCCTAAAACCGGACCGGTACCCCACGTATAGATTTGTCCAGTTTGTGTTAAAGCAATTGAAAATTCGGTACCGGCGCAGATTTTTTGAATAATCAAACCTTGTAGAGCCTGCACGATTTGCGGACGGTATGATTTTATCAATTCTCCAGTACCCAATTTGCCATGTTCACCATTACCGAAAGACCAGACGGTTTTACCATCTCTAGATAAGACTAAAGTATGGGAACTACCACAGGAGACTTGTCCGATATCGTTTAAACCGATCACTAAAGTCGGTATATAACGGCTATTATTATCACCATGACCTAAACGGCCGTGATCACCTTCACCCCACGTGTACAATTGACCATCACTAGTGATAGCGGCACTGTGCCGATAACCGGCATTGATAAATTTGATTTGTTTATCGATAAACGGCCCTAATATCCTTTCGGGTTGTTTGAATGTTAAACAATTGCCATGGCCTAATTTACCATAATCACCATCACCCCAACTATAAACATGGCCATTATCGGTAAGAGCCAACGTATGTCCATCACTACCTTTAGAACTTGATAATTTCTTAATTTTAATTCGTTCATCTAACAATAACCGTTTCGGTAATGTTTGATTGGAAGATTCACCTAAACCTAAACGTCCATAACTACCTTTACCGCACGCACTAACCGTTCCATCTAAATGTATAGCGAACGTACAATATTGCCCGGCTTCGATCTGTTGAATTTGATTGAAAACCTTCGATTTTATCGGAATTAGAATTTTTTCTTGTTCATCTTCGGCTAGTTGATGAGATGAATTACTACCCCAAACATAAACATCATTCATTTCATTCAATATTGGTGGTGAAATTGTAGATTCATTAAATTCGAGAGGTTCAACGATACAAATACCACCACTATAATCGGTTGCCATTATACAAATAATCTCCATTAAATATAAAGCGGCTTCATAAATCGATAATTCACCATTATCATCGATCAAATCGAATTTAATCTTCAATTTATTACTGTTCAATTGTAATAAAGCTCGTTTAAAATAATGACTACGCATCTGTTGTGTTAATTCTAAATCACATGAAGCATTCAAACATAAATCAATCCATTCTAATAAATAACGTAAATAACCACGTTGTAAGGCTAATATTAATAATAATTCAAACGATAATAATTTGCCTTTACGATCAGCATTGATGCCATCATTTAAAATTGTATCTTTTAAAAAATCAATCACCTGATCTAAACTATTACAACCTAATTGTGTTAATTGTACATCATTTGATAGACATAATGGTGGTAATTTCTGTAATAAATCTATGGAAGTCTCCAATACTGAATTACATAAAGATGGTACGCCCAAAATATCGCTAACTTGCCAATTTTGTTTCAATAATGAAAACAATAAACTTAAACCAGTTTTTATACCGATCTCTAATAGAGCTTGCGAACCATCAATTATTTCTTTATTATTACTATTCACTGTATTATTAATATGATTGATATCGTTAATAATCTGTTCATGTTTACTCTCTTTATTTCCACTGTGATAACGCACCATTATAGCGTAATAAATCCGTTTTAAAATCAATAAACGTTGTTTTAAAACCGTTGTAAACGGTGTAATCGAGCATAAATTCCGTGCTAATTCGAATTGTACATTCAATAATGTGTTAACGTATTGATTAAATTCAGTCTCTACTTGTTTTCTATCATCATCATGATAATAATTGAACATCTCTTGTATATCATTATTGATGATTGGTATTGTTGTTGGTATTGTACGTAATTCGTGATTTTGTATCAATAAATCATACATTGATTGTACTAAATCACGATTCGCTATATTATCACAATCTTTTAATGACCAATTCACATTCGTATGCTCCATCCATTCCATTTCAATACTTCCATACAGATTTTCCATTATTATCAATTTTCGTTTGGTTTTTTCAATATAAAAATCTATAAATTAAAATTATATAAATTACATAATTTAATTTCTTTGATAATTTCTAGGTAATTAAGTCTTTTTGAACACAAATTTTCACTTTAATTACACTGACAAGATTACTTGTTGAAATTCTAACCAAAAATGACGGGTTAGAATGTAGCGCTATCTAGCGATGACTATTCGAACACATTACAGTTGCACGATGAGTATTTGCGGAAAATTACAAGAAATTTTATTTTATCAATTGTGACAGTTTTTATTTATTAAAAACTCACAATTGATGGATTATAATTGAACTATTGGTGTAACATTAATTATAATTGAATTTCTTAGAAATTAACAAAAATTATGTTATTTTCTTATATGTATAATTGGTTGTATAGCCATCACCACATTATAATTAATCGATAAATTAATAGAGAGCGCTACTTTATGATCAATTACAACTACGGCGCAAAATTCAAATTGAAACCTCCCAATTCTAGTGTAAATTCAATTAAAATCACTTCACTGTGGCTATTTAATTTAATTATAGTTTTATTTGAGTTGCTTAAGGCTGTTTTTAAAGCGAAATGTGTGAATTAATGGCAACGTTATAACTGTTTCGATGGAATTTTGTGTACTGTTATGATTTCGAAATAAAAACATGCCTTCTTCTTCCACCAATATTGAAGATTATCTCGATTAATAGTCGCCATATAAACTGTAAGACAACGACAACAACACTGGCAAAAAATTCGAGTTGTAAATTTACCAAATTTATTTTCCTATCAAGCGAATTACCAAGTCTATACCATCAATCATAGTCTACTTGTTTGCATTCTTTTACATTTCTTTGTTTATAAAACAATATTTATACCAATATCAATATAGGTGTTTTCATAAAAACACACGCACGCACACAGTACAATTATTCGTTTTATTGAAGACACAATTCGCATTCAATCGGTATATTTAGTGACTGGAATTCCAACATTATGGACATTCAAGTTGCTTTAACGAAAACAGGTGAGTTTTTATCAACAGTTCTGTGTGTTTAATTAATTCGATCAAATTCCAGGTTACGGTAGATTCCATTATAAAATCTTAACAGTGTGCGCTTTGAGTTTATTAAGTGTCGGTCTGCAAAGCAACATTTCCAGTTTCATCTTCCAATCGATACAATGCGAATTGAAATTGACATCGTTCGAATTGGGCATTTTGAATGTTGCCTATTTGTTTGGGGGTAGTTTGAGTTGTTTTCTATGGGGTGTAATCGCCGATAATTCCGGCCGTCGTCCAACCCTAATCATCGGCCATCTATTCAACGTTATTGTCACCGTATTATCGGCAATTTTCAATAATGTCTCCCTATTAATAACCGGCCGTTTCCTGTCCGGCTTCCTATCAAGCGCCCCAACCAGCATCATCTTCTCATATTTAGCCGAATTTCAAGCCCACAAATACCGCCCGATCGCCCTATCGATATTAAGTCTATTCTTCACTTTAGCCTATCTGATATTACCGTTATTATCATGGTGGATATTACCGATTGATTTGCATCTAAGTGGATTATCGTCGTTTCTATTGTTGACTCCATGGCGGTTATTGTTGGTAATAATCGCAATACCGGAATTGGTAGTTGGATGGGCGTTGGTTTATCTACCGGAGACGCCAATTTATTGTTTGAATCAGGGCGAAATTCAGGCGACTTTAACGATTTTAAAATTGATGTTCATCGAGAATACCGGCCGGAAAGAGGAGGATTTCCCCGTGAAGAATTTGATCTTCAATCGGAAGAATCAAATCGAAATTGTCGATAGTGATCGTTGGAAAGTTACGCGGATTTCCTACCGGATTCTACAACAATTTAAAGAATTATTCCAACCATCTTTGGTGAAATTCACAAGTCTGGCGTGTGGTGTTAGTTTCGCTAGTCTATTCGGGTAAGATTCTTTCTTTTTTTTAATTGTTGTTTTATTTAAAAAAATCGCACTATTTGGAAAAGTAAGCTGTGCTTCTCAGCCTATTTTGACTAGTTGTTGGCAAGTAGGCTATGAAATCACATAATCTAGTAATTTAGCCCTATTGCCAAAAAAACTGATTCCATAGTCTTCTATTCAATATTGGACCGAGATGCACAGCTTACTTTTCGAAATATCGCGAGTCAATAATGAAAAGCCTTACTTTATTTATTAAAATTTGTTTGTAGTTTGTACGGTTTAGGCTTATGGATACCGGAGATCTTTGTTCGTTTCCAATTGTACGAAACACTACACCCCAACAATACAAAAGTGACAATAAAACAATTGACCCAGATGAAAATGACTACAACCAATGAATGCAATCAATCTTTAGATAATTCAGTGATAAGAAACACAATTATAGTTGGTGTTGTTTCATTAATTTGTAGTCTAATCTCGATCTTTATAGCGAAACGTGTCCATTTAAAATTCATCGTTTTCTTATCAATGTTAACGGGTTCAATTTGTACATTTCTATTGTATTGTCTGAATAGTTCTTTACAGAATTTAATAATTACGTCAATTTTCCAATCAACAATGATTATTGGTAATGTCCAAATCGGTAGTTTAGTTACAAATTTATTTCCAACCGATATAATCGGTTTATGTTTATCGTTAGTTATGTTTAGTGGACGTTTAGGTGCCATAGTTAGTAATCTATTCTTTAGTTATTTTATGGACGATTATTGTGAAATACCAATTATTGTTGTTGCAATTTGTTTATTGATTGGTAGTATTTTGTGTTATTTAATACCGAAAAATAACAATAACATGTTAAATAATAATAATAATTTTATAGCCAAATCGATTGAAATTAGTATAATTAAAAGTGAATCTTGATTATATCTAAATATGGATTAAACTCATTTTTATGCGATTTATTTTTAAAATTATCGCTCTTCCCGATTCAAATTTTCCTAATAAATGGTGTTATTCAAAAGATTTTGTCTTTATCTTCATTTGTTTCAAAAGATTTGATTTAAATTATCGAATGTTCCATGGCAGTTTGCCATGCCTTTTGTACGTATTGTCGTAACTTTAGTCATACTATGATACTATAATTTATATTGAAACGGGTAAATAAAAAAAGTCATAAATTTTAATGATGGTTAGCAAAATTGAAGTAAATGTGATTAACCGTTTGTATGAAGATAAAGGCCCAATTATTTTCCAATTTATTGACACTATCGATAAATATCATTGGCCATTTAACACGCATGCATTCTAATTAAACCTTTATGTATACTAATTAAGTATAAGCGTCTCAAAACAAATATACAGAGTGATTTATTAGCTCGTTGACAAACTTTGAAGATGGAAAGTAGATGGAATTTTATGAATAAAGTCTACAAATATAGCTCTGAATTTTACTTCTTTATGAGGAAAATTCAAACTCGTTAAAATTGCGATTTTTCAGTAGCAATACTATTGTTATTGCTACATTTGGCGCCATATAGACAGCCAACATAATTATGTACATAGACTAATAGTTGGTTGCCTATATTAGCACTAGTAGAGTGACATTTAGCGCCTTTATAATTCTAGTGACTTATGAATCTGTATGTTGGCTGAACTGTTTGTCAATATTGACAGTTATAATTTTGAAAGTTTTTTTGTATGGTTTTTTATAATATTTAGATTTAATTTAAATAAATATTAATAATGGATTCATTTTATGACGCCCCACGTCGTCCACCAACACCAACAAGATTCGAAAAGGTATAATTTAAATCGATTTAAAAAATTCAATTAACCAAGTTTTATTGTAGATTAACGTCGTTAAATCGCTACCTGTACCGGAGATTTCGATAATAGCACCCGAAAAACCTCCTATCGATACAATATTGAAACAAAATAATGAAATTCTCTTAAAGAATTCGCCACAATCGAGACGAGTTCATTTTCAAGGAACGTCAAATAAACCGACCATTAGTAATAATAATAATAAAGAGAATCTACAGTTTGAATCTACGAAAAAAGATTTTAATCTCAATGGGAAAACTTTCAAGCACATCTATATGGCGAATATACCAAATCGTGATCTAGATTCAAGTCTATTAGAACCGAATATTATCGAAAAACCTAAAATTGTTGAACAATTGAAACGTACAGACGAAAGTATAGATTTCGGTAGGAATTTCCGTGAATTTCGAACAAAATTTCCAATAACGAATACAAAAATTCCTTCAAATCATAAAATAATAGAAGAAACTTCAATACAAACAACGCAAATACCGAGAAAAATTGATAAATCGATAAGTTGTAATTTAATTGAACCCAACAATAATTTAGAACGTCTCCAAGAACCCACAATTAAAGATTTATTGGAGATAATTAAACAACAAAATCAACAAATAATCTCGTTACAACAACAATTATTCAATTTACAAAATTGTCTACAACAAAACAACACAACAATAAATCAACAACAACAATCGAAGAAATTCTCGATCGATTTGAAAGCGACAAGTTTCGAAGTGTCATTTCGGCCGCAAAAATTACAAAAATTCCAACACCACGAACCGACAATTAAAGAGATTATCGAATCATCAAATGATAATTTACCGAGAAATTGTCAAGATGATTTGTGTTTAAATCTCCAACAATCGATCGATATACGTGAAGAAACTTGTCCGAGTCCTACGCCCAGTATACGAATCGATATGGAAGAGATTCAAGATTATAAAAGTGATGATTACGACAATAGCGACGATTTAGACGAGGAAGAAGAAGAGATTGGTGTTAGTTTATATGAAAATATAATGAGTCAAGTTAATAAAATATTGGAGAATGTGCGTAATCAACAGGGCCGTTCTGATAAAACAACTGTACAGGAAGTAAAAGAGGCGACCATTCGTTGTTTAAAAGACGCCGGTATGGCGAATTCGAATGATTATCGAAAATTGCGCTATAAACCATCCGATGTTAGTTTCGCTGTTAAACAGTTATTGTTGAAATATTTACCGGATGAACAATTAGTTGATTTTCAATTGAACCAAACGAAATCACCTAGAAAACTGAGAACGAATAAAAATCCGATGAAAAATGAATTTTCCATCGCATCACTCGAATATATGAAAAAATACAATCTACTAAATGATCGTAAAACGAATAAATTTCTGGATATTTCAACATTAAAATTACAACCGAAACTTTTATAGATTCTTTCTAAATTAGAATTTTTTTAACAATTCAGACTAAACGAATAAATAGATTCATGTCTAAGATGGTTTTATACATTGAACGATTCACCACAGCCGCAAGTTCCTTTAATATTCGGATTGTTGAAGATAAATTCCGATTTTAATTTATCCTGAACGTAATCCATCTCAGTTCCTAGTAGTGTTAATTGTGCCTTCTTATCGATAAGAATTCGGACGCCGTCTTGTACAACTTCCTCGTCCATTTTATCTTTGGTCTTTGTGTAATCTAAAGTGTACGATAAACCATTACAACCGCGTTGTTTAACGCCAATCCGTAAACCTATCTGGAAATAAATTTCATCGATTTTGATTATTTTAACACAATAATTACTCACATAATCGGATTTATCTTTGAGTAATTGTTTAACCCGCTCCACTGCTGCCGGTGTCTGGAAATTTACGATATAATTATAATAATAATTAATTGATTTATCGGATATTTACTAGAATTAAAGCTGCACGATTCGGGATAACTTTACGTCTGGCTATCGCCCTCACTGTAGCTGTAGCGACCGATTTTGTGGCCATTTCAATTTATAGATTCTCAGAATAATTTACAATCGCACATTATTTACAATTAAATTTGTCGAAATTAGAGTTTAAATAATCGAAATTTCAATAAATATACAGCTGTAAATTCAAATTTTGATATTTGCGACACTAAATCCAACACAGATAACCTATAAACTTCAAATCGATTTAAAGTTGGGTTATATAACTATGATTACGACATCTATCGTTTTTTTACAACTACTAAATTGGTGAATTTTATTGTTTTTGTTGGTAGTATTGTAGTTGCAGTAACAATGGTTACGTTAGAATTATTGAAATTTCTCTAATTTTAATTCGAATTATTTTTGTTATTATTAATAATAACAATAATAATTAATGATTATCGTGTATTGAAAATTTTGTGATTATTTTAATGAATGATTGATTTTTTTCGTGTGATAGTTCAATGGCGTCACTTATGGTTAGTGTGGTTAGTTTGTGGTGTCTAAAAAATGAACAATTGAAAAACAAATCTATAAAATTCCTGTAGTATCGACAGCGCGTGCGCACAATCATTTCTTATCTCTTGTGATTGTAAACACGACTTTGTGGCTTTGTTTATGGTTAAAATTTAATAATTCTTGTCGGATTTATATTAATTTTATATTAAATTAGTGTAAATTGTGTGTATATGTGTTTTGTTAAAAATCATCTAGATATTGTTTGAATAATGGATGATCCAGCTAGGATGATGGCACATAGTGGTAGTGGTCTAATGCCGCCACAGCCCTACGGCATGAATCCCCAAGGTGAGGGCCAATCTGGTGGCGGTGAGAATGAGCCACGTAAACAGGACATTGGTGAAATTCTACAACAAATAATGAATATAACCGATCAAAGTTTGGATGAGGCGCAAGCCAGAAAGCATACATTGAATTGTCATCGTATGAAACCGGCATTATTCTCTGTATTATGTGAAATTAAAGAGAAAACTGTATTATCGTTAAGGAATACACAGGAGGAGGAACCACCTGATCCGCAATTGATGCGTTTAGATAATATGCTGATTGCTGAAGGTGTAGCAGGTATCTGAATTGAACTCTAAGAACATTAATTTAAATTAAGAAATGTTTTACTTAATTTAAGGTTTTCTAGGGCCAGAGAAGGGTGGTGGTGCTGGTGCTGCAGCATCTGGTTCAGCTGCTGCACAAGCTGGCCAACCGGATAATGCTATCGAACATTCAGATTATCGTGCAAAATTGGCACAAATCCGACAAATCTACCATCAAGAATTAGAGAAATACGAACAGGCTTGCAATGAATTTACAACGCATGTTATGAATTTATTACGCGAACAATCGCGCACTAGACCGATAACACCGAAAGAAATCGAACGTATGGTCCAAATTATCCATAAAAAATTCAGTTCGATACAGATGCAATTGAAACAATCGACATGTGAAGCTGTAATGATATTACGTTCACGTTTCTTGGATGCACGCCGGAAACGCCGCAATTTCAGTAAACAAGCATCGGAAATATTGAATGAATACTTCTATTCGCACCTATCGAATCCCTATCCTAGTGAAGAAGCTAAAGAGGAATTAGCTAGAAAATGTGGTATTACAGTTAGTCAAGTATCGAATTGGTTCGGTAATAAACGGATTCGATATAAAAAGAATATTGGTAAAGCACAAGAGGAGGCTAATTTGTATGCGGCCAAAAAGGCAGCCGGTGCGTCACCGTACAGTGGTACACCAACACCCATGATGTCGCCAGCTCCACCACAGGACTCGATGGGCTATTCGATGGGATCGGCATACGATCAAAGTTCAGCTTATGATGCCAGTAGTTGCGGTTATGATCCAATGCACGCCCAAGAACTATCACCTTAATTCTAATTTTTAAACAATGAAAACAAACAGATGTATACTGGATGAATTGTACCTACTTATATACAATTTTTACTTAAAATTTGTGTTAATTAAGCAGAAAATTCGAGTTTGTCAGCAACAAAACGTGCAATATTTATGTTATTAATTGACTACAATCTGTTATTTCGTTTTCTGTTTAATTTCTACTAATCAGGCGTATTTTCTATTATTATTACTATATTTAGTTGTAATCTCGATAAATTTAGTTATATTAAGACGATTGATTTGTTAAAATTCGAATATAAATTGTAAAAATTGCTTCCAATCGAATCAATTATGGTTTGATTGCAATAGAATTGCCCGACAATTCAACGGTAATGGTGTGGATTTGATTTTGTGAATATTATTGTACTTCATATGCTTGGCAATTTGAATAAAATACAGTAGGAAATGGATAGGAATAATTACATACCTTCAATTATACAAAAATCAGGTAATTCCACTATACTTATTTACAATTACTTTATTTTTCGTTTTTATTTTCGCTAGAAATTAACAAAATAATACAAATGTTGGTGCTATTCTCTCAATTTTTTTATAAAATAGTGCCAACAATTAAACAATCAATTGTTTGAAATTAGAAATTATCAAAGTTGTAATTGTAATTTTACAATTATTTACATTGATACAATGAGACATTATCGTTATTGTTGTCGTCTATTATCGAGCACAGTTTATCCATAAAATTATGGTTATAAGTCGGGGAATCATTTAAAATTATATTTACACGTTTCAGTCTCTTTCTTTTTTGTTGTTTTGATGAATCAATTGGAACTTACAGAGATACAGACCGCGATTTTCTTGTAAATAATCAAAATTAAAATGGTCATATATCCTTGATCAATCTTCAGAATCGGATATTTGTATAATTAAAAAAAAAAAAACTAAGTTTAATAATAATAAAGGCAATTGTGGTCAATGTGAATGCCGCTAACTAGACTAGAACTTAGAATAAGAATTACATCGATAACAGACAGAAATTAGGCGCTAATTATTTTTAACTAAACACAACAAACTAATTAATGAATTAAAAAAAAAAATGAGAATTGCTAAGATCAAACAAATATTTACACACATTTTCTTTATGCAATACTATGAGATTTAAAATAATAATAATTGGCAGTGACTCATTGGATTCTCGTTTGGCAGTAAATCGTTTTGGGGCACCAACACGTGTTTAAAGAAGCCCAATTCTTCAAAATTTAAACATCGTGTGCATTTATACTTATCAATATTCAGTTTTAAGGGTATTTGTTTAAAAATTATGAGAGTATGCCAAAATTAGAATAAAATCTTTGGTTAATCCGAAAGAAATTTTGCACATTTTCTAAAATTTCCGATAAGTACATTTGAACATTTTTCTTTCCGTAAATTTCTCCAATCCAATCGCAACTTATTTTGGTATACAATTTTAACATCACTTTATGCAGTCAAATCAATAATAAATAAAATTATTATATAAAATAGAATAAAATAAAGTCACTAAATTAAATTTAAATCGAAAAATAAAATAGAATTTGAAGAGAACATTTCACTGGTTCTTTTCGTTTAGAAAAATCATTTCTATCGAATCATGTCATCGTATTATTGGTACCATCGTCCCATTCGATTAGAAATTCCAATTTACCAGTCGGTCCGATACGTTTTGCTTTTATTGTAAATTTCTCACCGGCGGCTATACGATTTGCAGCACCAAAATAAATATTCACCGAACTCTTCAAATCGACAATATTTAAATCATCGTTCAAATTATTACCATTATTCGTATTGGTATTATTATTATTATTATTATTACTATTTTGATTCATTTTTGTTGTATTATCTTTATCGATTTGTATTTTATCAGGCCGTTGGCGCAATTTACGCCCATTAAAACTATAATCAACATTGTTATTATCATTATTCGTTTGTGTTGTTGTAATTTGTTTCCATTCTTTTGCATCCGGTTTAACTGGCAGTACAGTAGCTGTTTTACTAGCAGTCTGTCCAATATTATTATTATTATTATTATTTGTTAAATAATTTGTACGATTCCGACGTAAACGTTTACGTTTCACCTCACCATTCGGTCCAATAAAAATATCTTTTTCACTTAATTGTCGTTTTGTTGGCCGCATTAATGGTTTACCTGGTATCACAGCTGTTAATGGTAATGGTAATGATGGTTGTTTTTGATCTTTTTTATTACGAATTTTCTTTGTTGTTTTCAACAATTGTTGTTCATTATTATTATTATTACATTTTAATAGTGTTAAAAATGGATTATTTTTACCTTCGAAATCTTTCGGTGGTGGTATAATTAGATCTAATGTACTTTTCGATGATGTCTCATCACCTGATGTATCATAATGTATATTATTATTATTAGTAGTAGTAGTATTATTTAAATTTTTATCTAAACTATTGGAATTTTCACCAAAATCATTACTAATATCCGATATTGTTGTTGTTGCTGTTATTGAACTTAAAGCAGGTGGTGTCGATGGTGCTGATACTGATGTTGGTGGTGTTAATGGCAGTGTTTCGTTCTTTTGATAATTTCGATTATCTAAACTTAATCTAGTAGGATAACCACCTTTTGTTAATAGATCATCTTGTATCATTATCCTATCATTACCATTATTATCATTATTAATTAGACTATCATCATTTGAATTACTACATCTTTGTTTTGATTTCCTTAAGACACGTTCACGCCCATTTATTGTCAATAATCGTTTACGTCGTGTTGTTGTTGTTGTTGTTGTTATCGTTGAGTTGTATTGTACCGATTTTTTAGCACAACCTCTAGTCATTGGAAGATTATCATAATTATTGTGTTTATATTCATTTTGTTGTTCAATTTCAGGACTGGGACATGGTGAATCCGTTTCAGATGGATTATTACTATTATTATGTTGATATGCTACACCCATCATGACATTTTTCATATGATTATCACAAGGTATCAATTTCTTAAATTTACTACCATTATTACCAATATCACCATTATAATATTGTTGTTGACGATGATGATGTTGTTGTTGTTGTTGTTGTTGTTGATGCTGATGATGATGAAGATGATGATGATGGTTATTTAACAATAATGGTTGTTGTACAATTGATAAAAATTGTAAACGACGATTACCTTGCCAATGTTCACGTAATTTCTCTTCAGTAACTTGTCCATTGAAATTCAATGAAATTGTTGGTGTTGGTGGTGGTAAACGGATACGTAAACCCCATATTGTTACACGTTTCTTTATTTCACGGCCACATTTAAAACGATTACGATTACTGGTTAATATTGATAGAATTGTTTCACGACGTTCGGATTCACTTACGTTTGAAATCTGGAAAAAATCTAATCAGTAATCACAAAAATAACCATATTATTGATTAACAAAAAATTAAGAAGAATCATTAGAGATCATTTTACCAAAATTTGAGCCTTGTAGCTAATTTTAATTACGTATTTCAGAAAAGTTAAAGTATTTCGGAAAGATAATTCACATAGGCAATATCACTTGTATTTTGGATAATAATTATTGATATAAGATATAAATATTTAATAACGATCTACACTAATGTAGTGTTACCAAAGATCAAGTAGACCGCAAACTGAAGCGTTACGAAATAAATTCATTACTGTAATTTGGATCGACAAGACTATTTAAGGATAGTTCTAATTTACAGACGTATTTCTCAATTTTATATCACGTTTTATAACATGTTTTCCGAACTATAATTGATAATCTGAAATAATTTGAACCACACCTGGTTTAGACTAAAAGACGTTAATAAAATCTCCTTCAATTTCACCATAATCAAAATATATACATTTAAAATAACAAAAGAGGGGCTTAAAAGAACAACGACAATGTTTTTGAAGGTAATTCGGATGGGAAAATAGCTGTAAACTAAAGTCCAAGAACTTCTGTATTTCGATATTAAATGTATTCTAATTGTATTACCTTTGGTGGTAGTTGTAAAGCATGCCAATTATCGTTAATATACGGAATGATAGTTGTATCTAAATCGTAATATTTCCTACTATTATACGCAGTCAAATTGAATAACATCAAATGTACCAAATCAACCCATTTCATTTCTAAACGTCTAACGAATTCTTTGCCATGATTACAAATCGAACAGACAAATACATAAAACCTACAAAATGTCGAAAATTAATTATTTTCACTTAATAAATTTACACAAATCGAACCTATCACCACAATATAACGGATATTGTAAACTATCAATACATCTCTCATGGAACCATTGTTTACAACGGCCGCATTGTAACATTTGTTTATACCATTCGCCAGTTTCACCACAATAACAATAAATATGTTCGGTATTGACACGATGATTTGCATCCCAAATTAACGAATTCAACTAGAAATTAACAAATCATAATCACATAGTAGAATTATTAAATTAAATTACATCGTATGGTAAAACTTTTGTTGTCGTTGATAATGAAGCATCACTGCTACTACTACTACTGCTACTGCTACTACTCGATGATGATGATGATGATGATGATGATGACGACGATGATGATAATTTAGATTTGCGGTTCTTTATAAATTTAACATCAACTTTACTCCATTTCTCCGATTCAACATTCAAACATCGCCGACATAACCAAACAGCATCTACAATCAAATAAAACTGTAAAGATTATAATTTTTTCATCAAAAAAATAACCTTCTTTTCGATATTCTTCCGGTATTTTTGGTTGATGACAATATTGATGATAACCGCGTCCGCATTGATCACATATTGTTATATCGTGTTGATGTTTCGGTGATGATTTCTTACAAATAACACACAATAGAAAATTCTCTTGTTCCGATGTATTTAATTTTGTTAATGTTTTAAATTTTGCCCAACGATCCGTATTATCGCCGAATTTAATTAAACATTCCTTACTTAAACAACTAACTTGAACTATTGTGCCCAAATAATAGCGACCATCTTTCTGTTTGACTAAAACATCTTCACCTATTTGAAAATCATTCATATCTTTATCGAATTGTAGTGTTGTTGTTGAATCCGGTACTACAACACAACGGTGTTGTTGATTGTTATCTTGATTGTTGTTATCAATGGCTGTTATCAACGGTAAAATATTCCCTCGATTTGCCTTCGTATTATTATTATTATTACTAATATTATTGAAAATAATATTGGTGTTATTGTTTAGGTAACATGATGGTTGTGTAGCAGCACCAACACCAATTGTAGACGTCATTTTCCGATTTCTCTCACATTGATATACCACCTGGAATTTCTAAATAAAATACATCAACAAATACCAAATTATTATCCAAATATTCAACTCCAATTTAAAACTATTTCAATTCAAAAAAAATCAACAGAAACTACAATTTATTGGTAAAACCAACGATCACACCCCAAACTGTATAAACACAAACATTACACGAAACAAATCAACTGAATTCAATCTTTGATAATTAAATCACCGAATTAATAATTAACGTAAATTAAATTAGAAAATTTGAATTAAATACCTGAAATTCTCTTGAAATTCTTCAACGTTCAAGTCCATTGAGAGATGTTAAAACATTTGCGGCCATTAACAAAACACACACGCATCCATACACACACATACTAGATGTATGTGTGTATAGAGCCCGCCAAATTATTATCATTCATTAATTTCGTTATAATTATAAATTCGTAATTTTTTAATTTGTTAATTTAACGATAATTTAACGATTTTTCGTTTATTTCAATTGAGTTTAATACAAAAATTCCGTTTAATTTCTATTTGTTTTATCGTCTCGGTGTATTTTAAATGTCTTTTTTTTCTTTAACGATATTTCAGTTGAAACAATTGAACGATACTAGATGGCGCTGAACTATCCTGTCAAATCTCACCAACAATAGTCCATGAATTGTAACTAGACTTTAATTATAATAACCCTCAAATAATTAAATTTTGAATCATTTCAATTAAAACAACTCAAAATTAACAATAAATATTAAAATAACTACAATTATTAACGATTTTTTAAATAATTTTATTCCAATTTAATCATTTTCCGTGTCATAGACTACAGACAAAATCAAATAGTGGGAGATATGTCAACGCAACTAGCGCCCTCTATTATCAAGTGTTGTAACTACCATTAGAGAAAATCCTATGGAAGTCGAGTTAAAACAATTTTATTGAATTTTCCGAATTTACAGTTGATATTCAGCGATTAAAATTCGGTAATATTAATTTCTATCGAATCAATTTCAAATTTTCAACAATTATAATTTGATTTGTGTAGATTCCTGTTAAATTGTAGTTTTACTGTGTTGAAAAGCTAGACAAGTGCGTCATCGGTCGGCCATTTTGCATTGGCAATTGTTTGTTTTTGTTTGTTTCTGATAAAGTAGTGAGCCTTCTTGATTTAAAGATTTCTAATTTATCAATCGCATATAAAAATAATGAAAACTTATAGCCGGAAGAAATCTGGTGAGGCACAAGAAGTTATACTTGATTTAAACGAATTGTGCCGTTTATGTATGACTAAAGAGGATGAATTAGTGCCGATTTTCAATAATGATGAACCTATACCGCTAACATTACGAATTATGGCGTGTGTTGCGTTAGAGGTAAAACTTATACCACAATTAGATTTCTGTAGATGTTTATTCTTGTAATTTTTAGGTATTTGAAGGTGATGGTTTGCCGAATAAGATCTGCCATCCGTGTAAATTTCAGTTGGAGAAATCTTACAATTTCCGTAAGAAATGCGAGAATAGCGATATGAAATTACGGCAACATTTAAAGAGTCTCCATGAGAAGATCGGTAGTGATGTTGATTTGAGTACGAATGAGGAGAGTCAATCGTCTATTGTTGATCTTGATAATTCAACATCAATTAAAGATAATGCACAAATTGATCAAGATATGAGTACAGAGGAGGATCTAGTTGGTGTCACTCAAGTGGCTTATATTGAACCGGATCCGGAACCGGAAGAAGATCCGGAGAATATCACATTACCGCCGGAAACCGATTTGTTGAATAAAACCGCATGTACATTAAAAACCAAAGAAGAAGTGATAGATGAACCGGTTAATGATGATGATGATGAAGAGGAAGAAGAAGAAGATAACGATAATCGAAATCTGAATGAAGGTAATATTGTTTATATCGATGAGAATAGTCAAGAAGTTGAAGATCCAAATTATGGTGCAATCGCTGATGCTGTTAAAGCAACTTTAGCAACCCTCCAACCGGGTTTCGATCCCCTATCGAAATTACAAATGAAATTTATATCGAACGATGGTAAACCAACACAAGTTGAAGTTATCGCTGAAGATGGTAATGTGATCGTTATGGAATTAATGACGGAAGAGGAGAACGAACCGTTACAACTGAATGGTGGCGATATGGAAATGAACGAAGACACGCCCGAAATTAATGAAGATGGTGAATTGAAGATCTTCAAATGTCCACAATGTCCGAAATCGTTCGCCCGCCGTATCCAATTACGCCGACATGCCTCCGTACATATGCAACAGCGCGGTTATAGTTGCGGTATGTGCGAAAAATGGTTCCCCACACGTTCGGCTCTAGTCCGACACGAACGCATTCATACCGGCGAACGGCCATTCCAATGCGAAATCTGCCAGAAGAGTTTTGCCCAAAAGGAGATCCTCTATCGGCATTTAATGACGCATTCCGGCCAGAAACCGTACACGTGTACGCATTGCAATAAAGGTTTTACGCAACGCGAACCGTTACGGATCCATATGAGGACGCATATGGCCGAAAATGCGCACGATATCAATCTCCATTATTGTTCTTTATGTCCGAAAGTTTTCTGCCATGCTTCGGGATTGAGTCGACATTTGGTCACTCATACCGGTAAAACGTTCAAATGTAGGGATTGTGATCGATCATTTACTGATAAATCATCATTAAGACGACACCATAAACAAACGTTCCATCAGCCATAATCATGGTTTTTCAAATGTATTAAATATTTATCGAGATATTAGTTTTTATCAATTTATGTTTTAATTAAAATAGAAATAGCTTTAATTATGTTTCTTTTTCCTCGATTTAGCGTCGATAACTAATTGGGCTTGGCGTTTCAAATACGTCCGTGACGGTACTTCATCGTCATCCTCCGATCCTTGTCTTGTTGGGGGTGGAATTGGGGATGCATTCTGTTGTTGTGGTAGTGGTGTTTTTCTCAATAAGCTATTATAGGGTGTCGGTAAACCGATTTCATCATTCACCACCACTAAATTATCGTTGTTTTGTTGGAATTTCGACAAATCCATCGTTTCAACTACTACATTTAAATTATCTTTGATTGCTTGTAAAATCTTGGATGGTTTCGTGGTAGAAATCCTCCCATAAGGATCGATAAACGAATATAAATCTCGAATTATTACAGAAATCTTATCCAGAGATTCTTGCCGATTTTGTATACGAATTTTACAATTTTCGTAACGTTTACGCTCATCTGATAACCGGATTTGAATACTCTCAATACGGATTAAATGATCACCACTCTTATTATTAGTATCGCCATATTTGAATTGTTCCAATTGGTTCGTTAACACATCCACCTGTTTCTCTAATTGTTTCTTATTCAATTCTAATTTCATTCGTAACTGTAATAGACGTAAATTCGTATCGTATTGGGCAACGAATCTCTGGTGGATTTCTTCAATACTCGTAGCGCCCGTAGCTAGTTTCAAATCATCGAAAATTCGAAATAATCCATCGTCTTGTTGGGTAGTTTCCGATATTTCTTCGTCAATATCGTTAATTTCATTCTCCTCGGGATTTATCGGTTTCATTGTGATTTTCTGTGTTTGAAACACGAATTTCTCCATAAATTCCAACTGTTCTCGGCCGCTATCAACCAAACGTTGTCCTTCCAGCGTTTGTTTCTCGCGATTATTGCCACTGATCAACGCCGTTTTTTCTTCGTGTAATAGGGAATTTCGTACGGCTGCACGCATCTTTGTCGCCTCTTCAACAATCTGATTTTGAAACGTACAAACATGAGCGAAAGTTGGGGAAATTTCAAGCTCTACTTACTTGGAATAATTTGTTTAGTTGTAAGTGTTGTTGGTCAATTCGTTTCAAGACAGTTTCAAGATTGCTTTCGAATTTCGATGAATCGTCTAATAGTGAACGACGGATCTCGCTATAGCGTTGATTGATTTGATTGCCTTCATTGTATTGGATTTCAATAGCGTCAATGTTGTTTTGGAGGTCGGAAATTTTCTAAAATCGAACCGTTTTAGATTAAATTGGTGATAATTCGTTATTTCGTACAGTTTTTAATGGAACTTCAATATTGTCTTTGGTAGTTTGCGCGGACAATTTCCGATATTCTTCAGCTAAATTGGCAAGTAATTTTTTATTCTAAAACACAACTATTAGCAATTAAAACGAATATTATCTACGATTATTACCAATTTTCGTTTAAAATTCAATAAATCCAATAATTTCACCTTATCGATCACTTGTAAACGCAACGTCTCCTGTATTCCATCGAAAGTTTTATCCTCATAAACGCCGATTATTGTCTCTAAACGTTTCCCATACGCTGGCAATTTGAGTTGTTTGAAATTGTTCAATAATTCCCGGATTTCCTCCTTTAATTTTTGGATTGTCTCGATATTTCGATGGTTTTCACTTTCGCATTCTTCAAAAATCGCCTTCCTCTGGCCCTCTAAACACAAATCAACAATAAAATTTGGGGATTTGGGGATTTGGAATTAACTCACCGGAAAGTTGGATTTTCTTCTTGATTTCCAATATCTGTTTATGGACCATTGATACAACCGTATTTTCATCCAATTTTAGGGATAAAAGTCATATTATCGATCAAACAAAGGATTGTAGGCGTATTAGGTTAATAAAATTTGCCTTTCCAATAAATAAGAAAAATCTCAAATGTTTATTAATTACTCTTCAACAGTATACAGAATAATAATAATAATAATAATTAATAATAATTGGAGAATATATTCTTTTACAAATAGAACAAGAAAAATGAAAGAAATATCCGGGTAAATATTTCATAAAAATTATTATATAAAATATAGATTTTTCTTGATAGTTTCGTACAAATTTTGATTATCGTGTATAATTTTCTAATACGTGTTGTGTATATGTGTATGTGTGTATATTATTTATTATAAAATAAATCCATTAACCATTTTTCTATCAAATATATAAATTCTATTCTCCATTTCATACCCTCTTCAACCCACAAACATGCTTTAGAGTAAATTTAAAAAAAAAAATGAAAGGACAATTCATTATTAAATACTCAGTAAATATCAAAGGCAACATGGTCAGTAATAGTGTTTTGCATTATCTTCTCTAAACTATCAAAGTTATAAAGAGAAATTGCAATAAAACAAATATTTAACCAAATAAACGATTTTTCTTTTTAACTTTGATCTTATACAATACACGAAAAGATAATGGTGATATTTTTTAATATATTTACACAATACAAGGAAGCTCTAGGCCGATTTTTCCAAATAAATGCTACTTGAAAGAAAATAAATTTCGTAATTTTATTGCAAAATAGGAGACAATGAGTGAATGAAAACGAAAAATAAAATTTAAACGGATTTATTTCTTCCAATTAAAAAAAATATATATCACAATGCTTCAATTCAGTTATAAACAATGAGTATTTAAAGAAATCTACCTTTTTAGAGTTTAAATTACCAGAATATTCGAGTGAATTCTGAATGATGGTCGTCAATATACGCATTGTGATATTTTTTTTAATTTTGTAGGCCAAAATAATACTAATAAAGAAAACAAAATAGCCCGTTAACCAAAATGGCACTAAAATTAGAAAAAAATAAAAATAAAATAAACAAAACTATTATTATTTGGAATGCGTTTCTCCTCAAAAAATATGTTAAATTTTGTTTAATTAAAAAACAGATCTCTATCATAAAGCCTTATAATGTAACAAAAAAAAAAAAAAAAATCATCTACAGTGTACCAAATTAAAAACTGAACAAACTAACTAAATGTAAGATTGATAAATGCATGTATTAGCGAAATATTAAAATATTAATAATTAAATGTATAAGAAAACAAAAAATTGTTTGCTTTTTTCTCCTATTGAGCATTGTAAAAGGTTTAATTTTTCTTGTTTTAAATTGTAAGTGTAATAGTTTTTATTGTTTTGATTTAGAAAGTCAGTTTTCTCGTTTTTTGTTTCTTCAATTAAAAATATCTTACATATTTTCAAATTGATCTACACGACGCTTAGTATTACCTTTACGGATCTCACGTAATGTTTTATACTTATCTCGCCCTTGACGTACATTCTCTCTATGGATCTTATCCATTGCAGTTTCTTTAGTTTCATCCCTTGATTGGGCCAAATCTTTCTTCAACGCCTACAAAAATTCAAATTATTAATTAATTAATTAATTTCTATATTTCAATTTACCAAAAGTTGATCTTGTAGACGTTCATTACGCTCAGCTAATGTACGTCGATCTTCAACTGGATCAATGATATTCTCATCAGTTGCTAAATCTTTACTAACATCACCATTTATAGTTTCATCATCTTCATCATGATTGTTCTCTTCTAAATGTCCTTTAGTTGCATTAGCGGCATGTTGTTGTTTTAATTCTTCTTCTTTACGACGTGCCGCTTCAACTTCCTCTTGTAAACGTTTCGTTTCATAATCTTTAGCTTCAACCTCCTCTTGAATTCGTTGAACTTCTAATTGTTTTGCTTTAATTTCCTCTTCTAATTTTTGTCGTTCAACAGATTCCATAGTTTTACTTTCTTCTAAACGTTCCATCATTAATTGTAATTCATTTTGTTTCTTTTCCAATTCCTCTTTAGCCGCTTGTAATTGTTTTAATTGTTCTTCTAGACGGCGTATAATCTCTTGTGCTTCTAATAGATTCGCTTGATTACGTTCCATTTCTTCTTGTAATTGTTTAATTTTATCTTCGTATTCTTGTTGTTTCTTTTCAGCACGCTCACGTGCCGCAATTTCTAATTGTAATTTTTCACGCTGTTGTTGTTTAGCTAATTTCTCTTCACGTGCTTGAGCTTTCATTTGTTGTACATCAATTGTATCGGGTTTACGACGTCTCATATATAATTCATGATTACCCATACATAATGATAAGATACGTTTATTGATACGTACACGTGGTGCGAAAAATACGAAATCTGGTGCTTTCTTATCGATTGGTTTTATTATAAATTTACGATCGTTAAATGAAATATTACGAATTTCCGACCAGGGAAAACCGATTTTTGGTGTCAATCTAAAAATACAAAACAATTAAACATAAAAATATAACTAAATTGAAAAGCAACAACGTACTGATCATCTTTTTCGTAAATATTCAAACCTAAAGCATCAACACCTAAATATAATTCAGTGCCTTTTTTATTACGAATCTCAAAATAATTGACACCGTACATTTCTAAATCTTGAGCAATCTTTAAATATTCCATCATTGCATCTTCACGCATCATACCACGATGCTCTTTCCACCAGGTCATTATACTTTGCTCCCATTCCTCTTTAGACATTTTATGTTGATCCATTACTCTATAATTTACAAGAAAATAATCATCAATCAATTAGAAATTTAAAATAATAACCTTTGTGGTAATAGACGATCATTTGCTAAAAATCCAGCACTATGTAGACTTTTATTATAATCACCATGTCTAGCTTGTACAGCATATGATGCTAATAATACGGATGTTTCCGGTGGACAATAGATTTCATCGGATAATATCGAATTTTTCACTTGTAAATAGAATAGACGTAATGTTATATCTTGGATTAATTCTTCGGCAACATCTTCCGGATAGAATTTTGCACGGAATTTGAATTGTAATGGATTCTCTTTCTTTACATCTTGGCTCATCACCTAAATTTCAACAATAATCGATAAATTCATTGCAAAAACAACAACAAAATAAAATCTACATTATTACAGAAAATTACGAAAAAAAAAAACCTTTATTACAGTACGTAAATTACGCAATTATAAAAATTACAACCCATTATAAACATCAATTAAGAAATATTACTGGTAAAAATAGAAATTAAATAAAACTCGATTTTATTTCAAATGAAATCTAAACAACTAATTGATGGTGTTTTGAATTGATTCTTCGACAATTTCTTGGATGTTTAATAATTGGAAATTATCGTATAATTATTTAAAACAAATATAATGATATTAACCTTGAAAAAATTTCAAATAACCTTCAACTACCAATAATTTATAAATTACTACTACAATAATTTTAGTTAATTTTCATAATGAAAAAATCACACACTTACCAAATCATTACAATATTCATCATCATGTTCGGGGATTTTTAACGAATTATATAAAATATGCTTGAAACATTCGAATGTTTTAAAAAATATCGAATCCTGTACGTTTTTGTATGCATAAAAGATCATTTCAAAGAAAAAATAAATAGATAAATATGAATTATTAAAAACAATCAAGGATTTCAAACAACTCTACAGATAGTAAAATCAAATTAAATGGAAATTTATGGCTAATTGTCAAGATAATGATGAGGAAAAAACTAGCGAAATCTATTATTTTCGTCTCTATCTACTATAATTTTAGTTTCCTTAACTTTCATTTTAATTCGTCTATAATTAGTAATTACACATGTCTAAATAGATAAGCGCTATATAAAAATCCATTACCAATTAGATAATGAATCATTGTTCTAAGTTAATTTGCACTAGCAAATTTTTCTAGAATATCCATCTATGTACCTATAATCTCAAAATTTGTATAATCCACTCCACAATTTACCTTTTTATACAACTTAATCCAGGTGAGATCCCCTTTAGAATCTGTGTATTGTAAACCGAAGAACCATACTTCGCGTAGACCGATTGTTTTAACAACTTGATCGAATAATTGTTTGCCGGATGTTGTTTGCTGAATAGCAAACTCCAATTCGGCATCCATTGTAGTCACTCGGACATTCATCTAGAATTAAGAAAATTAATAAAATTTCAAATTTCAATTGGAGAAATCAACATTTCGATATACATTTGGGTATGTTTTTGTAGTTGAAGGACGATTATTGGCCACAATTTTACCCACATTCCATTATCAAAATAGAATTTTAATCGGTATTTCCTTGTAATCGAAGAAATACCATTCTAAATCTCAACAATTGGCTAGTATAGTATAGTAAATAGTTTTCAATGATTTATTTTCAAGATAAATGAAGGTCGTGTCTTACTTTTCAACAATAAAATGACTCAAACAATTGAATTCGTAATAATCCTTTAAAAAATGTCAACAATTCTACGATAAAATCCATTGTATAAGAAAAACTGGTACACGTATGTACAGGGGGCTACAAAAATATAAAAAAATATTCAAACTAGAACCAGTTTTTCTCTTTTTTGCGTCATTACATATCGTATTAGTTGATAAATATTGGACTATTAATGAAATATACGTGAGTTTATCGAGGGGACGTGTTAATGGAACATTTACATATGTACGTGTACATCGAGAAAAAAAACACTTGTTATGTCATTGTAATTTTTAAAAATAGATAAAAGGGAAAAGACTGTAACCAGATAGAAGAGTGCGTCATTGAATGAAACACTCTTACATCATTTTGCATCTTTTTAAACTGGAATTAATGACTCATTTTATGGTCAATATCGATGTTTTTTGTGTAAATATTTCGTAGGCTGATTATTTTAGACGACAATCCAGCCTACAATATTGAAATCATCATTATTAATATTCAAAAAAGAAATCATCAAAAAGGTTAATTTATTGTGCCAATTTCCATTGATATATCAAGTATCCATTGGAAATAACATCGAAACAAGGTCGCAATGTTACCAACATAGGAATCCCAATATTTTTTCTGCATAAAATTATGCAAAAAAAAAACCAATTGCATGATTCAACAATTAATTATGTATACATATATGCATGGAAAACCGTTATCATCTATTTATCACAATACAATTCTATCGTTGATGTCATCTTAAGTTACATTTGAAAAAACAAAAAAAATTCAAATGTTTCCACCACAAAAAAAACACCACCCAAATGAAGTTATCATTAATTCAACTACGGTAGCTAGATTCGTTGATTATACTTACAGATTTCGGCATTTTGCTTGTTTCTCGTTTTTCCGCCCACAAAGAAAACAACACAAATCTGAAACAAATTGGAAAATTAATTGTTTCAACAATACAAATTGACACGTTTCGTTCTCAAAATTCGTATATATTACAACAAAACATGTCCCATTTTTATAATCGAATTACCTTCAATTTCTCGAATCTTTTTTAAAATAATAAAATTTAATTTTACATAGTTTTAATTTGAAGAATTATCAATTTTTGTGTAAAATTTAGGACAATACCGGTACTTGTTGCCGTTCATACAAACTTTCATTAACCCATCTGAAGTTGGATACTTACTCGAAAAAAACAAAAAACTAACGGAAAAAAGACGATCACACACAGCCAAAGGTGTATAGATTCCGTGCTGTTAATTAATAAGGCACTAATTTTCCGGTTTTATAACAAATTAAACACATCCACATACAAACTGAAATCTTCTAGATTGTAAAAGTACACACCCTTTTTCAAATTTATTTCATTACATACACATCAAATAACGGCAACTTGAGGATAAAAATAACGAGAAAAAAAAATTCAACGATTGGCGAAACTATTCATCAGTTTCGTTGACTTGTTGTGCCGGTAGAGGGCGAATGTGTGCCCAACTGTGTGGCAATAATCACGTGATCTATATGAAAATTTTCGATAAAGATCGGAAATCCGGCAATTTGAAATGTTCATAAATGTGTTGCAATATTAATTATTTCTATAGGAATGTTTAACATGCGGATAATTGGAGAAAATTCCATTCGTAATTGGGAAATTTGTGCAATTGGCCAGGCAAATAGTTGAAAATTTGCGCCGTTTTACAATGGTAATACCAACCGTTGACCATAGGGAATTTTACGTCAATCTAGTGAGATTATCGGAAAAAATACAAAAATTGCACATTTATCGTTATTAAAATTCTAATTAAATTTCTATAAAATTCTAATTAAAATTCTATATAATCCCTTTTAAAATTCAAATTGATAAATTATTTTCTAATTCTTATATTCGCGCCAATTTTGTTAATGATACCAACTATAAAATTCTAGTGACATATCAGTAATTCAGATGATGATAATAGATACGATTCTTAAGAATTTTCATTTTAAAACACAAATACTTACAATATGAAATAAATTATTTGTATAAAACGATATATTTTGGGAAATTTGAGGAATTTGGTGTAATTAGTTTGAAAATCCGCGCCTTATCAGCGATACCAACTGTTGAATTTCAGTGATTTCAGTGATTTTGCAAGTGTTCATCTAGTGACATTATTATATTGGAAAAAAGCAAAAGTGAAGAACGCTTTATTATTAATTAAATTTCAGTAATTTTAAACATAATTTTAAGAAAACTGATTAGATTTAAACAAATTATTTATTTATTTACATTTAAGAATAATCGGTGGTTTTAATTTTATAAAATTTGGGTTTGATTGAAGTAAGGGCCGTGCCCATTTTTAGGTTAGAATCCGAAAATTGTTTATAAATCGAAATTTTCAGGTGTTTTCTCTACGAAAATGTCATCGGGACGTCCAATAAAGTGTGTAGTAGTTGGTGATGGTACAGTTGGTAAAACTTGTATGTTAATTTCGTATACAACAGATAGTTTTCCTGGTGAATATGTACCGACTGTGTACGAGTTAATGTCTTACGTATTGGATTTTTATAATTCGCATTTTATCTTGTAGTTTCGATAATTATTCGGCACCAATGGTTGTTGATGGTATATCTGTTAGTTTGGGTCTATGGGATACAGCCGGTCAAGAAGATTACGACCGTTTACGACCATTATCCTATCCACAAACCGATGTCTTTCTTATATGTTTTAGTGTAGCCTCACCATCATCGTTTGAGAATGTCACATCGAAATGGTATCCAGAAATTAAACACCATTGTCCGGATGCACCAATGATTCTAGTTGGTACAAAGATCGATTTGCGTGATGATCGTGAAACTTTAAATACATTAGCCGATCAAGGTTTAAGTCCAATAAAAAGGGAACAAGGACAGAAATTGGCGAATAAAATACGTGCTGTTAAATATATGGAATGTTCAGCATTAACACAACGTGGTTTAAAGCAAGTTTTCGATGAGGCTGTTCGAGCTGTATTGAGACCTGAACCGCAAAAACGGCGACAACGCAAGTGTCTTTTAATGTAAAACCGTAAACGTTAAAAATCGAATGATTGCGTCGAATTTTTTGGGTGTCCCTTTTGATATATACATTTATATATTTTTTAATAGTTTTTCTTTCATTATTCTTGTTTGATGATAACAATCAACGACTGAACTGAAAACACCCAAGTCTCCAATGTTTTCTCTTTCTTTATTTTATAATAGTTCAGGGCATTTATAGTCAATAACGACTCCAAAACTATATATTAATATACATATATTTATATCTTTACACATTAAAAATGTTTACGAATTCTTCTAGGAAACGGAAGAGGATTCTCTTTTTGTTTTGTGATTAGTTTCAATGCTAATATTTTAACATTTGGCTATGTATTTAGAATAAAAAAATAGTATTTTATACAAAAATTAAACGCACTACAATTTGTAATAGCAAGAAATATTTCAATCTGTGCCATTCTTATAAATATTGTTGTAACCAACTCTTACAAATAATTTATCTGTTTTTATTCATATGGACGGAATGGTCGAATACTCACCATTATTATTATTATTATTTAAATAGAAAATCGAGTGATTATCACCAATCAACGAATCTCTAACAAATTTAAGCAGCTTTTAGGTTTAAAATTTAATTGTGGTATAATTTATATTTGTGTTATATTCTAAAACAAAAGGAATTTTCTATTTTATATTTAAACCAAAGCAAAACAAAAAAAATATATGAAAATCTAGTCACAAATATTTCATTATTGCATTTCACTTGTATTTTGTTTCTTTTTATACTTTATTTTCTCATCAATATACGATAATATGTAACAAATTGTACACATCTGCATCTTTTCATGTTTTTTTCAGCATTAATTTTTTATGTGACTTGTATTTATAATAAACAAATTAAAATGAATTGGTTTTATTAAATTTTAAATTACCGCCAATATTTGAATTATCTGAGATAGCGCTAGTCGTCATTGTACAATTGGCAATACTGATTGAAATGTAACTGTTTCCCTGCAATATAAACAACCGTAAACTGCTTGACTCGATTGTCTACAATTTGTTTATTAATTTTGTTGTTTTTATTATTTATAGAAATATTAATTAATTTAATTTTAGTTCAAATTGAGTTAAAATTTTGAGTCTCTCCAGATAATTGTGTTTTGGTTTGTTGAGAAAAGTCAAGCCGAATTGGGTCCATTGTGTAATTTTGATGAGTCAGCCAAATAGTGGGAGTATTGGTTGTTTGATTGGTCGAAAATTGTTTGATTGTCTTTTGTTATTCCAGTTTTATCTCTGTTTTGCAGTTTTTAAGAATATTCTTGGTGAAATTTTAACTTGTTTGGACGTGTCTAAGAACTTATTTTTTTAAGTTTTTAATAATTTTAAATTAAGTTTATCTTTTATAAGTAGGTAAGTTAAAATTATTCGTTTTTATTCTATATAGTACATAACCTCAAATACGTCTTTTTCGCAGTTGTTTTCTTCTCGGATTTCATGAGAATATTGATAAATTATGGAGAATTATACTAAGTAAGTTGAATATTGGTGATAATTGGGTAAGATAAAGGCTTTTTTGAAGTTGACGTTATAAAAAAAAACAATTTTTATTGATACAGCTAGAAAAGAATGTTAATTATCGTTTTCTCAATTGAAATTTCTATGACCTTATAACCTTGAAGATCAATTTTGTGTTATCTTGATTTTACAGTGGGAAATTGAGAAGAAATC
The DNA here is from genome assembly GCA_020740385.1 of Mylabris phalerata. Lineage (NCBI taxonomy): Eukaryota > Metazoa > Arthropoda > Insecta > Coleoptera > Meloidae > Mylabris > Mylabris phalerata. The sequence goes on along the minus strand of JAJEOX010000044.1, from coordinate 7,885,261 downwards.
GTTAAAAATTCCACATTTTTAGAAGTTGTAATTCTTTAAAACTCTATTCTTTATAGAATTAATAATTGTGTAACTAATTGTATTGTTTCTGTATAGCTCCGAGGAACACCTGACGTGCCCTTACGACAAATCACATAGAATCTTACGCCCAAGGATGCAATATCATTTGGTTAGATGTGCAAAAAATCACGGACCCCAAAAAATGGTGACATGCAAATTTAATGCCACTCATATTGTTCCCGAACCGGAACTTTTAGTAAGAATTTCCACAAAATACAACAACCATAAATTAAATCCATATACTTTTAGTATCATCATCAAGTTTGTGGTGATCGGAAATTTATCGAAACACAATTATATGATCACTGTACTACTGAAAGCAAATATCCAATACCGAATATTCCTGTGGAGTGTGAAGAAAATTGGGATAATGTATGGAAATTTGTTGATTTTTTTAATTTTAAATAATTTCGTTTATTTTAGGAGTATGTTCCAACGTATAATCCACAAGAATATTTAGAAAAAAATAAAATCTTACGTTCATTGGATGTGGCGTCGAGATCACAACGGCGTGATTTCCGCCAGAAAGAACGTCAACGTTTTCTTGAATTAAATCAACAACAAGGATCTAGTAGCAATATGGCACAACCATCTACAACAATTCAAGTATTAATTAATTTAATTCGTAATTTATTAATTGATTTGTGAATTTGTAGAAGGTGAAATTGCCGGAACATCCGCCGGCTGTTGATGAAAATGAGAATATTTCGAAGATCCGTGAACGAATCCGTTTGGGTACCAATAAAACCTTCTTACAATATTCAAATACCGAAAATTAAGAGTCAATTTTCTTTTATTATCAATGTAATTTAAGTTTGTTTTCAATAAACTCGGACTAATCCAATATGAACCAAGCTTAATGATAATCACGTGTAGTGTCTAAAGTTCCATATTCCTCTAGCAAGGGGTGGTATATTGCCGGTTTGATGTGTTGGAGAGAGATCGAATGGTCGAAATTTTTGACATATGCCATTTAGGTTAGGCAATCATCAATACACGTCGGCTATTCAAGATGCTGTCAGTTTTTTCATGACAATAGCAAAGATTCGTTTACAAAAAGAATGTGAATTATTGGAAATCTTCAGGTTTAATTTGTTAAAATTGATCAATGTTTACGTTGTAGTTCTTTTATTTGTTTTTACGGTTGATTTGAATAGTTTTGAATCATGTGGAAATGTCACAAATGCGGCAAACCCGTTTATTTTGGTAAACACAATGTTAATTATAATTATTGTCGAATAATTTGGAACAATTCTAGCTGAGAGGAAGCAATCGTTAGGCTACAATTGGCATCCGGAATGTCTACGTTGCGAGGAGTGCGGCAAACGTTTAAATCCCGGCCAACATGCCGAACATAAAGGCATCCCCTATTGCCATGTACCCTGTTATGGTGCCCTATTCGGCCCGCAATTATTCGGGCACGGTACCCGAGTGGAATCGCACAAGAGTTTCGGACAGCCCCGGGATATCCTGAAAGTTACCCCATCGTTCCCATGGACACAACTGGAAGCCAAACTTAAAGTATTCGAATAATTTCTAGATTGATTAATGAATTAATTTGTGTGATTTGTAGACTTATAATCAGTTTTTCGAGGGTAAAAGCGGCGAGATTCGCAGCCGACAAGGTGAATGGTCGTTTGATTTTAGAGGGCTCATTGCGCATCTATTGGGGCGTTCAGGGGGTGATCCATTTGAAAGAGAACGATGATCAACGTACTGTGGTGACAGTGAGGAAGCGGAATTCTTGCCGTTTATCCACATCATCATTATCATCATCATCGTCGTCATCAATCGATCAAATCAATGATAATCCAACTACTATAACAACTAGTGATAGTTTAACGAATAGTCTAACCGATTTGAATATCACTAATGATCACGATGATACAATTAATGATAGTTTAAAGAAAATCGATGATGTGTTACCGAAAAGTGTGACTCTACCATCGAAACTAGTCGATGTTAAGAATTTAGAATGGGATGAATTAGATGAATTGTTACAAGTCGAGCGGAAAATCAACGATTCGGATAAATTATATCAAACAATGCCGATAACGAAATTCACAGAAACCCCTAGTAGTGATAACACGAAATCTCTAATCGATGATAATAGCGATGATGACGATTGGTTATTACAGAAGAATCATCTGAATCGTTCAATGTCTGGGCCGGATAGTCTAGATCGTATACGCACCGATATTGATAATGATAATGATAATGATATTGATGATGAGGTAGTGTTGCGACGACCGCGTAAAACCGGCTCAACGGCGATCCGTCGACGGCCCGGTCGGCGTTTATCGCGCAGTAAAGTCAAACGTCGTTGTTCCATCAATGGCCATTTCTACGATCGCGAAACCAGCTTCTTTACACCTCCGCACGGTAGTCAAATGAGCGTTTGGATCACATCATTGGTGAATACACAGGAGGTGATTAATTTAATGTTGGAAAAATATAAAGTCGATAGTGATGCTAATAATTTCGCTTTGTTTGTTGTACGCGATAATGGTGAACAACGCCGTTTAAAAGATGACGAATATCCGTTATTAACACGCGTGTTGTTAGGGCCACATGAAGATGTAGCGAAATTGTTCCTAATGGATGGCCACAGTACGTGTGAAGTGAGTAGTGAAGTGGCGCAATTTCTTAATTTATCATTGGCCGAATGTCGGGCGATTTTGAATCAATATTATTCTCAAGAGGAACGTGAAGTGGCACGAATTAAAGACAAGTATACCGATTTCTTACAATTTTCTAACTGTTTTAAATTATTAAAAAAATTTTTAGATTCGCTGAATTGAAGCGACGAATATTGTTCCGAATTGAAGAGTTGAAGAATTGAAAATTCAATAATCAATTTAGCATCGAATCGATAATCTCTTCCATTTAGTTCGTTTATTATTAATTATTTATAATTTACAATTCTTTCAAATTTTTTACACGTGTGTGTTTGCTTTTATCCATTCTCTCTAATTTTTGTAACCTTTGCTTTTAATAATCTCTATATTCGTTTAAAATTATTTTTTATATTTCTATTTAAACTGATTTTTCACGTATCATCATAATAATTATAGAGAGTACTAAAAAAATTGTTAAATTACTATCATTAATAAATGATTTTATATTGTCTAAAATTACTCCGGATTAATTTCAAATTTCCCGCAATTTACACTTGGAATCCACTGTTCAATTGTAGCTAATTGTCGCCCATATTGTCCAAAACACGTTGGGATTTATAACTTGTGATGGGTTGCCATTTCGTTAACAGCTAAAAATAGCAGCATAGCAGCTAATTTTCGTGCTAATTTGTAGCCGGCGTTATCTGCCTGCTTTTTGAACAGACAGTCGCGTTTCCATGGTAATTATAAGCTAATAATTAGCTGATAAATATTAGCACTTGTAGCACTGCTACATTAGGAGTGCTACTGCTAACGGTAAATTAGCAGTTTAGCCCGTCACTATTAAAAACCAAAATGGAATTGGATTTGTGTACGATTTCCCGAAAATTTAAAAAATTACCCTTTGGAACAACTTGAATTTGAAGAATTTTGTTTGAATTTCTTTGGAATTTTCTTTTGTTGTGAGGAGAAAAGCGTGATTTTTCAGCAAAACAACCCCATCGGTGGAACTTAGGTCAGGTCAATGCATCCAACTAAAAGTACACCCCTAGTTGGATGGGTACGTTTTGTACGACATTTTTAGGTAAAATCTACGATTACAAATAGCAAAGGTACATCTGGTTTAAGTGAAATATAACCGGTCGTGACATCTTTTCAAATTAGAATCAATTAATTAATAATTTCGATAATTAATTCTTAATTGACTCTAATTTAATTCGAAATATCGTCAAAATTAAGTTATAGTCGCTATAATTGATAGTTAATATATCAGAAATAATTAAAAATTATATCAAGTGTACCTCGGTAATTCTTCTCACAGTATGCTGTGACTTTGAGAATAAATCCGTTTCTTGTTTCAAGGTTAATAAATCTAACAAATAAAGTTAGCCAAAGATTTGAGATCAGAAATCGGATATATTTTAACGCAAAATCATTGGAATTCAAATAGAAACACTTGTAAAAATAATTCACAAATTCTACAAAATATTGAAACGATTCTTTAAAGTTGATGACATTAATATAATTTGAAATTGTGAGGTTAGAAAATTTGTGGAGTTCTTGTTACCAACTTAATTTTTAAGTTGGTAATATTGGCGCAAATCAAAATTCTCGACTTCTATTAGACAAATTGGCCATCTTCGAGCGCATATTTCGTTGAAGTACTATCGTTTTTACAATTTAATAATAATAATTTAAAATAAAGTGCTACTATTTTTAAAAATTTAATAAATTCTCGTGCATGTTTAAAATAAAGTGTTATTGCCAACTTGGACAAACTATCATAAAATCACAGCTTACGGCAAGGAGAATTACCGTGGTATTCTGATTATGACATCTCGATGGTGATTTTATATTCGCCATGTTGGTACAATTTTGGAGGTTATATTGTTGTTTACTTTTTTCAATTGTAGAAAATTCTAAGATTTAGTTTAATTGAAAATTTTAAAGAAAATGCCTGGAATCATTGCTGTACATTGTGGTAAATCCAGATATTAATAGAATTAATAACGTTTTAAAAATTATTTGAAACTACAGGAGCCGGACACCATGGTAGACGAGACCACATCAGATACAATAAATTATCGAAAAAAGCCTGTAGAATTGGTGTTAATCTCTTGAAACAAGGCATAGATTCATTACAAGTCGTAAAAGAAGTAATATCAGGTTGTTTATTGCAATTTTTCCAACATCAATAATTAAATTATCGATTTTTTATATTCAAGTTTTAGAAGATGATCCTCTAACGAACGCCGGTTACGGTTCGAATTTAACATTAAACGGTTATGTAGAACAAGATGCATCGATAATGTCCGGTAAACATTTGATTTATGGTGGTTGTGGTGCTGTTAAAAAAATCAAAAATCCAATCCAACTAGCCTATAATTTATGTCGAAATCAGATTGATTTAATCGAACAGAATAACGATGGGAAATTACAATTAGGTTTAATACCACCAAATCTACTAGTCGGTAATGGTGCATTACAATACGCTAAAGAGATCGGTTTGAAAATCTATCCAAATCATAGATCGTTGATTAGTTTGAAAGCAGCTAGACAATATCGTAAATACAAGAATCTCTACGATATTGTTAACGGTAATAAATCACCATCAAAATTGGACACTATTGGAGCTGTTTGTGTGGATAATAACGGTTGTATTGCTGCCGGTTGTAGTTCAGGTTGGTTTATTTTTATTACCAATCTGGGATTTTTATTATTGTTTAAAATAGGTGGGATAATTTTAAAGAGACCAGGTCGTATAGGCCAGGCTGCTTTATACGGTTGCGGTACATGGGCTGAAAATAATTCAATTAATCAACCAAATACCCCATCGATAGCCGTTTGTACGAGTGGTTGTGGTGAATATATAACCCAAACCCATCTGGCCAAACAAATCTGTGATGATTTAAAGAAGAGTACATGTCCGACATTGGGATTAAATCAATCGATGACTGATCATTTTTTGAGTAATTACAATTTATTTAGTGATTGTTGATAAATTAATTGTTGGATAGATTCTAGGTACCTTTGTAATATTAAAGAGAAACTTGTGGGGGCTCTAGTTTTATATATTGGATCGAATAATGATGCTGTTGTTTTATGGGGGCACAATACGGAGACTATGAGTGTCGGTTTTATGAGTACTAACGATGAAAAACCTAACGTAAGATTTGTTATTTATTTTTGGAAAATATTTTAAGGGTTTATAAGGAACTCCCTGGAGATCATTTGAGTAAAATTTGAACCTTGTAGCTGACCGGAAATTTGTCAAAAAACCATCATTCCTGACTGTGTGGCGACAAAAACGAGTTACACATAAAATTTTAAAATAAAATGGGAAAAAAGTGGTGATTTTTCGAAATGAGCGTGTTTTTCGACCAACTCTCCGATGAGCTACGAGTTTCAAATTTTGCTAAAATGATCTCCACGGATAACAGAATTTTATTTCGATTATTCGACAATGGCCGTTCGGTTTTCTAAAATAATCCACTTCAATTCTCTATTTAGAGCCTCATTTCGACACTACCGAAGGATATCCAAATCGGAACAACGATTAATGTAAGTGGTTCATATTTCTCTATAACTGACTGATTTTATCTTCATTTATGAAGAGGAAAACTAAATATGCGAATAAATAAGGTTTATTATTATTATTATTATTATTAATACGAAATATTCTATTGTTAAATAGAAAAAAGTGCTACATTCAAACCATTGCGTGCTTTACCCTCTATGTTTTTTTTTGTGTGTGTTGCGATTAATTGGGCCTTCATTAGCAGCGACGACAATAATAACAACGCCAGTAGCTTACCTTCTTGCTCAATTTTAAAGTGAGGTAGTTTTAATTTCAATTACAAAATAATCAAACACAACCGTATTCGTACCAAACTGCTGTTTCTTTCGAATTCTCAATTCGTCTCCTATCGCTATTTATCGATTGTGGCCCTGTTGTTGTCGTCTCTAAGGGTTTTTGTATTCGCTGATTATCACCAATCACTGTAGAGATTCGATTATAAACTAATAATGGTGGCGGTGCCGGTTGTTCTTGTTTAATATTCTGATTATTAATTTTCGTATTTGTTGTGGTTGTTGTTCCGGTTGTTGTACTTGTTGTTGAATTTGTTGGTTCATCTTCTGATAAATAAACCGTACGCCTTGAACCAATCGAACCTAAACTCAATACACTATTATTATTATCACCACCACCACCACCACCAGTGGTAGTAGTAGGGGTGGAAGATTCACGTTGTGATCGACGTAAAGCAATCTCATCTTTCGGTTTATGTCCATGTATTGATGATCGTTTAAATGTTTCAATACGATTATTATAATCATCTAAACTATTATCAGAATCATTACCACCAGATTCATTCGAATTATTACCACCATTACCGCTATTTATAACAACAAGTGGTGTTGATGTGGCTGGTGTCAATCGTGATTGATCATCATGCCATGATCGACGATTTCGTGTAGTTGGTACTTTATTGATAATATCGGAACCGGCTTTACGTACACGACGCACTAAAGTTGCACCGAAACTTTTCCTACAATTTATAAAAATTTACAACGATAATAACATTAAAATAATTGTTATACTTTTTAACTGAAGCATTCTCTAATTTGCGATAATGCTCCATAATTTTCTCCTCCAATTTCTCCTTTTGTCGACATAAATTATTAACTTTATCCGCGTACAATTTCTCTTCTAAATGATAATGTTGTTTATCTTCCAATGAATGGGTCAATAACGAATGGTATTGGGATAATAATTGTGAAACGTGATCCATTAAAGCCCGCCGATCACTATCCAAAGTGTGATTCATTTCGAATAACATCTAAAAAATTACAATCAAATAAAAAAACACCCAAATATTGGCTAATTACATCGCATTTTTGTTGTAGGCGAGCATTTTCCAATTGTAAACCAGCAACTAGATCGGATCTTGTATTCAATTCCCCCTGCATTTCAGTTTGGCCTAATCGTAAAGTCCGCGATTCGATTTTCATCGTTTTCAATTCGTCTTGAGCTGAACGATATTCGAGTTTTAAACGTTCACTGGCTGTAAACAAATTACGAAAATCATCCTAAAAACAAAATTCAAAATCACTGTTATAATTAACGAATTTTAAATACTTTTAATTTGGAATGTTCGGCACGTAAAATCCCCAAATTCTTCGAATCATTCTTCAATGCAACAATCTCATTTTCGTATGTTTTAATTTTGTCGCAACAATTTTGATTTGTGTCTTTTAATTGGCGGATTTCGCTCTTTAATTCGCGATTTTGTCGCTTCAGGAACTCCTCATCGATTTTCAATTTTTCATACTCTTGAGTTAATTGTTCGTGTAATAATTGTAGAGTCTTTTGATCGGCTAATAGACCATCATATTGATTATCTTTAATTGATTGTTGTTTACTTAATTCATCTTTCTCGGCCACTAATTGACTATTAGCTAATTGTAATACGGATTGTTGGGTTTGTAACGATTGTATCGTTGATTTTAACGTCGATATATCGACTTGCATTTTCGCATTTTCCGCCTGTAATAATTGATTGGTATTTTGTAAATTAACAATTTCATTCGCCAATTTCTCATCGTTATGATTACAATTATTATTGCTAATTATTTTATCGCTATTATCCTCCTTATTGGAAGTAATTAGAGTTGTTACGATTTTAACAATTTCGGAATTAAGCAACAACTTCTCTAGAATCAATTCTAAATCGTTCTCCTCTAAAATCTCCAAATTTAAATTCAATTTCTCTAAATTATTCTTGTATTTCTCATTATTAATCTTCTCCGATATTAAATCGTTTTGTAATGTTGTTATAGTTTCATTCAATATTGCCATTTGTGACGATAAATCTTGAGATTTCTTATCGATTTCGTGCAATTTCTCATTTTGATTGTGCAAATTGTCGATTTGTTTCAACAATTTTTGGATTTCTCTATCTTGTTTCTCTAATTTCTCCACATTTTCATCCAATACAACATCTTTATTTTCCAATAATTCCTTCAATTTCACCAATTCACGTTGTATATTATTTAAATCTTTCTCTAAACACGAATTTTTCTCTTTTAATTCGTTGGCTTGTTGTTCGTATTGTTTACTTTTCTCTAGATCTGTATACAGATTTGTTAGTTGTTCTTGTAATTTATTTAGCGATTTTTCTGTATCGTCGGCTCGTTTACGATTCGTTTCGAATAATATCTGGATGCGTTGTTTTTCTTTCGTTAAAATGTCGCAATTCTTTTCTAAATCGTTAATTTTACAACGTTCATTCTGTAAATCTTGTAATTGTCGTTCGGATATTGTCCGTATTTGGTCGAGATTATCTTGTAATTTACGATTCTCTTGAATTGCATTCTTGAATAAATTCTCTAATTCGTTATTTTGTAATTGTAAACGTTCATAATTCTCTTCTAATTGTTCACATTTCAATAATAAACGTTTCTTGTCTTTTTCTAAATCTAAAATACGATTACAATTCTCTTCGAAATTGTTATCTTTCAATTTTTCAATCATTGTTGTTAGTTTTTTATTTTCTAATTCTAAACGTAATAATTTCGCCTCAATATTCGTTGTTAATTGTTCCGATAAACTAACATCACCGGAACCTTCACCATTATTACAATCATCCGAATCGCTTTCATCAATTGTTTGGATTGTTGTTTCTTGTAATGCTGATTTCGTTAATTGTTGTAATTGTAAATTCTCATCAATCAATTCTTGTATTTTCTCTTTATCAACATCACGTTCTAATAGTATCTCATTATATTTCTGTTTTAAATTGAATAATTCCGTTTCTAATTCGATAGCACGATCGGCACGTTGGCGATTATGCAACAATTGTTGTTCTAACATCTCTCTAGTTTCAACTAAAATTCGTATATCTTCGCGTAATTCATCAACGCGTACTTTATAGAATTCGGCATCAGTTAAACGTTCACGATAACGTTGGATTTCTAATTCTAAACGGTCTGTACGTTCGGCACGTTCACGTAAAATATCAATTTCATCACGATAGATTTTCGCACGACGTGCCTCTGTTAATAATTCATTATTTTCAGTTTTTAACTTTAATATCAAATTATTTGCATGGTCTAATTCTTCACGGCACTCAGTCAACAATTCCGTCTTCTCTTCCCTGTAATTTTAATGGAAAATTATTGAAATTTAATTGTGGAAATCTTACAATTCTTGTCGTTGTTTTCTTAGACGCGATTTCCAATCGGCTAACTCTACAGCTAGATGATTCGATTCGAAACCTTCATTTGTTGTATTCGGAGTTATAGTTGTAGTTGTTTTATTATTATTTGTTGTTATAGTATCATCATTTCTTGGTAATTCATTAATCCATTGTTGTAATAATTGATCGCGTTCGTTAATTAAACGACGTATATGTGAATATAAATGAGTTAATTGTGTTTCATTATTAAATTCTGTAGTTGGTGTTGTTTTACTGATAACAATACATTGATCATCTGTTACTTGTTTGATACAATTGACAATATCGTGTTGATCGTTAACGGAAAGATCTTTAATTTTCGTTATAAAATATTCTTTAGTTGGTCCTTGTACAGCACAACCTAATAATAACAATAACAATAATTGGAATTGTTCTAAACCAAGATCCGAACTGGGTGAACGGCCCAATACAATACAATCAGGCAATTTGATAATCATCTGTCCCAATTCTTCTTCATAGATTATTTTCAAATTATTTATAATATAATGGAAGATTAATGTACGGATTGTTGTTAATGGTAGGCCTTTAAAATCGGTTAATACTGGTATTGGTTGAATCGGTTCCGGATCGATTTGTAATAAAACTTCAATGAATGGACTGCCATCGAAGAAAGTTTCATAGATTTGTAAACTTTCCGGATTCTTCACACATGTACCAAGCTAAAAAAGCTGTATTATTAATAATAATTGTATTTTTGATTGATTACCCATGTGACTAATGGTCCATTCAAAAATTCTTCAATACTAGTTACAGAAACTGAATTTATTGTCGTCGTGGTTGTTGTTGTTGTCGTTGTTGTCGTTGCTGTTGTTGTATCTGTACTAGTTGCCATTATTGTCTTTATTGCAACAATTTCGTAATAATTATAGAAAATTGTAAATTATTTATAAAATATACTTGAATAAGTATAAGGATTATCACAATAATAGGCACTTATATTCATTTTTTTCCTTCTTATATGATAAGAATTAATTAATTTCGGGTATTAACAGATTTCACTCGTTCTTTACGAGTTTCCCATTATTGTTCTTCGGCATTTTCTTCTCAACTCTTGTCAGATTGACACCTACGAAAACAAAGCAAACAATAAAATTTTGGGGGTTTTTCGACAGTTGGACAAACTGTGGTTTTGACATATAGATACGCCACCTATCTGTAGATATCGAAAGTAAATCGGCGCCAAATTAAAAATTTCAAATTAAGGAAAATTCAAACGAATTCAACGGAAAACTAATATAATTACAAAATCAATCAAAATTAGGAACAGATCATTTCATGCTTAATAATTATATAAATATAAAATAAATTAACTCAAAATTCTTCGAAAAACAACAATAATACTGAATTAATCTTGACAGTCCTGAAACACTCAAATGAATTTCTACGTTTAAAAATTAAAGAAATTACCCTCAAATAAAACGATCTCAAGGCCGTAACATTAACATATTGACTATTCCGGCAATAATTTCTACGAATCCAATAAAACAATAAACAAATGGCAACAATTCCAACTAAACCACCAAAAATTCCACCGATAATATTGGACGTATTCGTTGTAGTTTCATAGTTTTGTTGTTCTTGTTGATAACAGATCGATGGTAGATTATATTCGAGTATAATACGACAATTGAGATTCTTACGGATTTTCAAATTGGATTCTTGACTACATTTCAAAAATAGATCAACACTATAAATGACTGGAAATCGTGGAATTTTTAGTTAAATTAGCAGTTGGATGGAGCAAACTTACGTTTATCTTGACAAATTGCCCCCGATGAAAATTCCAAATTGATCTCATCGTTATAATTGACCACAAGGGGACAATTTGTTGAAAACGGTATAACAACAGTATCATTTATACAGAATAAACCTCGACAATTGTTGATGCTTTGGTTAAAATTCAGCGTATATTTTGCATTTGAAAAAGTCCTCTAGAATTTAAAATCAATCAAAATTATCAATTCAATCGGGAAACTTACACTCAATCCTGGTAGAGCATTCAATATTATCGGACGGTTATTGTTATCATTAATTAAACAATTTCCAATTGTTGTATAGTAATAATGGCGCGAGTCATTCTCCTTAATTATCTCCCCATATTCATATTCTTCATTAATTCTATTCGTGGTAGTTTTTCTAGTTGGTATTTTTAAACCACAAATTAAGTCGGTTCGTAGTATTTGTGTTAAAATACAATCCTGCAATGATTCATTCTCGAAATGTTCGTTATTAACAAAATGATTGTCGCACAAAATTTTAAAAATAATCGTATGAAAATCAGTAGAATTCGAACAATTCTTCATTAGATCCAATTTAACATCAACCTGCTCTTGTTGTACCGAAATTGTACGTTTTAATTGTTTCTCAACACAATCACCTTTAAATTTATTAATAGAATTGCGATTTTAAAATATAGGGTGAACCAAGAGGATGGCTTATTAGAAGTATAGAAGTTTAAGAAATTTGGGCCATTATCTTGGTTCACCCTATAAAGAGTAAATACCGTTATTGCATCGTTGATAAGTGTCTTCACACAAATCGAAACGATCGATAAACGAATCTCGTTTAATTTCCATTTGAGTATTTCGTAAATTTTTCAAACTTACACTACAAAATTCCAATTTTTATAATTAATTAATTAATTAAAATATATTTACTTTGTATCGGGTATTAGACATTGTGGTATAGGACAAGCATACGATGTTCTCCATACGAATTGATACAAATACGATTCGTTTTTTTGTAATAATTTCGGTAATTCATCACGATTAGAACATTCAAACTGTATATGACTTTGATAGAGATCATAATATGGATCATAATCACCTGTTGTATTAATTATTAGAGAATTATTAACGAATTGTGGCTCAACTACACCACCTAATGATTTAAATCTAAAAATTTACCATTATATCGTATTCTATAACTTGGTCATCACCATAACAACGCTGAAGATCACGTCTCTTTTGAATAACTTATAGTGATCTCGATTCAATTATAGCTCGTTCTTCAACGTTGTCATAGCAACGAAACGTTAAAATTAGAGAATACGACTGTTAATTAACGTACTGTTGTTTTAAATCGAGTTCGCTTCTATTGAACATACAGACCATTGTGCTGCCTTTACATAACGCAAAATTATTTGCAACAACAGGTCCGCAAAGATTTAAACTATAAGCAACATTATTATCATCGAAATCATTGATAATATAATTGCGATTCTTCAATATTAACGGCGATAAATCATAGAAATTGCCTAGATTTGTTGTAGCGTTGCACTTTCCGAAATGTCCATCTGAAAGGCACGCTAAACGTGTGTAGATTGTTAAATTGAATTTACAACTATCTTGAATCTGTAAAGAATCAATTAATATTGTTCAATACGGATAATTTAAAATTTACAATATCAATTTTAGGCGGTTGTTCGTTATAATCACAAATAAAATTGATAATAACTCTACCATAATCACGTTGATTCGGACATAGATCACCATCTAATTCTAATCGTAATTGTCCATAATCACTGATCAAAATACGCCGATCCCAACCTAATACATATTGTCGACTGTTTCGATCCAAACAAAAACTAGCGTTAGTATAATTGCCACAATTCTGATGTAGTGGTCCACATAAATTATAAATAATACGATCGTTTGAACTCAATTGGTGGATTTTATCGGTAGGTTGGTGTAATTTTTGTAGATCGCGCAGACTATACGGATCTTGGACTAAACAATTATCACCTTGATATAATTTTAATGGACAAGCATTCGGTGTGTACCAAACAATAGAAGTTGTACAATTTATGGAATCGATTAGAATTGGTGATTGTTCTATTGTTGAACATTTCAGTTGAATTTCAGTCTTGTAATTCAAAGTATCGTTACATCTACCACCATTACTAATTGTTACATAAATAATATCTAATTTTACAGTGAATGTTGTTAAACTACCCAGATTGGTGTATTTACCATTGTTGATTTTACAAATTTGCGAATATTGATCTTTAACAAATATAAATCAATATAAATCGTCTAGATAAATTATTACAAGTTTACCAGAGCATTGATTTTTTGTATCGAATTCTAATGGTCCGCATAAATTCAACATGATTATCGTATTGTTCAATGTATTGTTCACTAACCAATGATTATTGGGGCGATATAATTTCTGTAAATCGTATTTTAAATAATCTTTACCAGTTAAAAGGCATTTTTGTGGTAATTTTATGCAACCATAAGATGATTCCAATTCGAATTTGAAACGTTTACCTTGTATCAATACTGGGATAAATTTAATATTTGCCACAATTTCATCCCAATTGCATTTAATCAAAATCTCGATTTCTCTTGTTACTAAAACAAAAACAATTATAAATAGAATTTCGGGGAAATTAGAATAGAATTAAATGCGGTTGTATTTTTTTTAATAATGGAAAGCAATTTATGGGAATATTTGACTAGAAATAATCAAATCTCTTGAAATGCTAATGTTATAAAAATATTTGTATTTTTTACTATTATTTATAAACATATTTTGTTTATTAATTTATATCTAAAACTGTATCCTTGTTTTTCGAGATTCCGTTATAAAATTCCAGAAAATAATTCTAGTTCGAAAAGAAAACGTCCAACAATCTGATTATTTCTAAAAAAATCGTTAGAATGAGCCCATTTATTATAATTTACAATCCTTTAGTTCTATTTTTGAGAAATACTCATTTAAAACAAACAAAAATCAAGAAACTATAATTTCTAAATTGGCTCTTTGTCAGAAATCATAACTATAGAGAGGCATTTCATTCCCTATAGGGAGCGATGACGTCACAAATTCGCACTATTTAACAAAGTAAGCTGTGATTCTCACAATCAGTTTATTTTAATTAGATGTCGACTAGTAGGTAATGAAATTACATAACCTTGTAACTTGCAGGTTATGTGGCCCCTATTGCTTAAACAACTGATATCGGCCTACTAGACAATATCTAATTAACAGGCACAGCTTACTTTTCGAAATATTGCGAGACGGTAATGAAACGCCACACTTTAATGATAACACACAATTAATAATAGAATTGATAAGAAGCTGAAAATTTAAAAACATATTTACGCTAATCTAAACTATACGAGACGAGTCAAAATTATGGGACATTAACAGTAGAATTTAAATAGCCCAAATTGGTCAAATTTGATAGAACTGAATCATCTTTCAGAATTTCGAAGTGAAATTTGTAAATTATTCAGATAGTCTTCAAACATATTTCTCGATGTTGATCCATTTGATTTGTATCGAAGATCAGGATCGAGATTTAAGATAATCGTGATGATTAAGCAACTAAATATGTACGATTTAAAGTGAAAATGAGCCATAACTGTTTAAATTTACGGCCAAAACGATTCAATTTTTGTTTTCAACGACCATTGCTGAGTAAAGCCGGCTATAGTCATTACTTCTAGTTTAAAAATTGAATAATTACAGTAGAAATTTAATGAAAGTGACGCTTTACTAATGCGTCTCACTATCATTTTTGCCATCGTAATGATAATTAGCGCCATAATGACACTTTAATGTCCTTATAAACATAACAATACAGATTAGTAGTAAGTGGTCTGTGTGAATAATTAGCTCAAATTAAAAATAGCAAATTAGTGAAGAATTATCGGGAATTTTCTAGTAGTTCAGACGGAAAAACTTCCAATGTCTCATTCTCTTGATTCACCCTGTATACGCATGTTTATATTTTTATTTCATCACAAAAACCAGAGATTTCAAGGGAGCAGAGTACACGAAAATGTGAATATTGGTCCCTCATCTTTGAGGCTACGAGACTCTAAAATACGTTTTGAGAGAAATATTTCTTGCTCTATCCAACGGTGCTTTCCATTTTTCAAAATGATGAAATTTCGAATCTTATAGCATGTTTTTTCTTATATTTTCCCTCAAAACTTGGTCAATTGACCAAGGTGCAAGAGTTCTTTTCAAAATCGTGTTTTAGGTTGTCGTCGCCCCAAGAAATCGCCGTTAATTCGAAATTTTCCGGTAATTTATTGAAAACGTACAGGAAAATTGACTAATTGACTAATCAAAACTTTAGAAAATCAACATTATCAAGTTTCATGTTACTATCATTGTTATTAAAACAGTATCATTTTCCGTCTGTAGAAATAATTTTATAAAAATAAATAAATAAAAAGTGCTGATCAGAACTTTCTAAAACGTAAACGATACTTATCTAGAATATTTCCTGTTTGTTTCTTAAAAATAAAAATAAACTTACTTTTTCTCGACTTGTATCGCCCTTTTACAATCAGTTTCTCATTTTTCAAATCATAATTAACCGATTGACTATCAATATTGGCCAATGGTACAATTGAATTATTTAAAATTTCGCAACTACTAACATCCGATAAGTGGTTATCATCAATAATATTGCAACGATAATCTGCACCGCAAATTGTTAAACCAAAACGCCGGTCTTCCGGCGTTATCACCGTGAGATTTTTGGGGAATTGTCGGAGATCAATTAGATAACGATCATCGATCAAACCGGTACACTTCAACCGACAATCGGGACGGATCATCTCAATTAAATACTGGCAACGATTTGGTGATTCTCTCAATTGTGGTTCGAATAGTGCGTTGTGACAAACAAAATTCACAATCAATTTGTAGCGAATCGTCCGTTTTCCATCGCAATAATCGCCATCGATTGTTTCAACGCGTAAATCACCGGAATTAACTGAAAAATTGGGGATTTTTGTATTTTATTAGTTGTAATTTCGAAATTTTACCGGCTATAAATCGATTGCCCAAATTTGTGGTTTTATCAGAGTTGTGATATCGGATATGAGATTCTGTTCCGTTTCCGCACAGTGCGAATTGAAGAGTGAAATTTGCATTGGAGATCCTCCATAATTTTCTACGATAAAAAATCGAATTGAATCTTGGAAATAATTAAAACTGGTATTTTACCCAACTAGCGATAATTGTGTAGTGTTGAAATTGTACACGCAATTCGGGTAGTTGCGATCGAAAATCAACGGTGTACTATTAACAATTCCGATAATTATCATAAAATGTAACACTACATTCATTTTCGATTAGTTCGAAGGAAGCAGCCCACATATATCACAACTTATCTACAATGTACCCGAAAGCCGACAACGATAAAACTAAAAGCAGCCCCAACCAACTCTTATGGGCGATCTGTGTACATTGAAATTAGTTGAGAGTATGAAGTTCAGGTAGCGCTGGCATCGAAAACGACATAGAAAGTGACATCTATTCTCCATAAGTTAAAATAAATAGTTAAGATGATGGAATACTGATGTCGCGTTATTATTTTGTATGTTCAAGTTCAAAAGAATTTCGCCCACCCCTCACCCCCAAACCTTTTTGTTATTATTATTATTATTATTAAACTAGACGCACAAGTGTAACCATTGAACAAAGAAATCGTGTTTTTTATATTATTGTTTGAAAAAATTGAAAAATAGTTAATTTAAAAGGTAGGCATATGACAATATTTTATTTTATCAATTTATTATCAAAATACTGTTGTAAAACGTTTAATTTATTTTTCACGTGAAGAGGTGTTTTTCTGTGCGAAATTAGAGGACACACAAATGAAATTTCATGGGATTTCAACAGTCTCCGCATACAATTTTCAGTCAGATCTATAAGATAATTAACTATTTAGGTATAATGTAGATTTGTAGTATTAATTTAAATTAATTCATTTAAATTGTATGTATTTGTTTGTTATTGTTTATATCTATCCTTATCTGTATCGTACATTTTCTTGGAAAGTAAACAGAATTAGAGAAAAGTCCAATATTTTTTAATTTGGATTTTTTAAATCAATATATTCATAAATGTAATTATTTTAAATTCTACGATAAAGACACCAAATGTATGGAAAATATGTTCACATTTTTTATTAATATTTTTTTATACTCATCAGCTTTATTTACTTTATTTTTATATTTTACTTGTACATATATACATATTTTTTTAATAAATAAATTGTAATACATATAGAATTATTTTTTAGTAAATCGAATTCCTAGAAGTGTCTAGTATATTAAATAAGTCTTTTTGAATTTCCCGCAAATTATTGGATAAATGTAGCGTGGTGTCAAACGTCAAAAAAATCAATTACAGAGATCTGTCGCCTTAGAGGCTGCCATCAGAGCCATCTGAATATCATGTTACTTATGGCTATTTAGGGTGGGGATAAACTGAACACAAAAATCAACACGGGACTTGCGCATCTATTTTATCTATGACTAAAAGTAAATCTCATTATTCGAGACCAAAGTTTCCGCTAAGGAAACTCCAACATAACCTTCAATTGTGAGATTGCGCGTGCGTTACAAATAGTGGCCGAACCAATACAAGCACGTACTCGAACCGCATTTCCGACAAATTATTTATTATCCATTCGATTCTAACAATTTTGTGCCTATAAAAACCTAAAATAAATAGAAATTTAAGTTTAGGAATTTTCAAAATTTGGTTGATCTACTGTAATTTAAACAATTCAACTCGAGCACGGTTCGAGTAATTGTAAAAAACGCATCAATTCTTATGAATGAATGACTGAATCATTCGTGACCTTTAATTGTCTATTATGATAATAAATTATAATTTTCATATCTATTCGGATAAATGTGTAGATGACTCGCTTTTACCAATTTTATCCGATCGTTGAGAAATTTCACATATAGCATCAAAATGACTCGTATAATTCAATTCTGACTGGGAATTGTCGAAATTTTGGCCCCAAAATCCTTAAAAAGGACCTTTTGTTCTGGCCAATTACGATACGTTGATTCTCAAATTGACGTTTATTTGACAGCGTTGTTGCTCAAAATGATATTTGCTTGACAGATCTATGTGTCAATTGTCCGAGTACCAACTGAATGAAAATTTGGGAACTAAATTTTTTGGGCGCCATGTATGAAAACAACATTGAATTAAAAAGAATTCTTTATTAAATCTAATTATTTTTCCCATGTCTGATGGATATCATCGTAAAATAAAAGAAATTTCCTTAAAAAATATTATTATTTTGTTGTGAATTTTATTAATTCGATTTAAAAAAAATTTAAAATTAGCTTTTATAAATTTCAAGTGCCCTCTGTTGATTTCTTGTTATATTAACCTAGATGGCGCGTTATCGTGACAGTGTCGAAATTTTCGAGGTTAGCTTGCTAGTTTTCCAATTTTCCAAATAATTCTCAATAATTTGGGCCAATTCAAATCAACGATTTTCCGATAATTCTACCACAGGTTATATTTTAACGGTATTATAGTTTGTTATTTGGTTATGGCCGATCCACGTCTCAAAACAATCAAAATCAAAACAGGTGTTGTAAAACGTTTAGCCAAAGAGAAGATCGTCTATGAAAAAGAGGCCGAACAACAACGGAATCGCATCAAGAAATATAAAGATGATGGTCGTGATGAATACGAAGTACGTAAACAAGAGGAGGTTCTGCAAGAGGCATTGATGATGATACCGGATTGTCAACGACGTCTAAATGTGGAATTTGAGAATTTGAAGAAATTGTTGGAGAATGAGAGTGATTTAAATGAAACTGAAGAGTTTATTGCCGCCCAACAAGTATTAGAGAGTGCAAAAAGTGAATTGCCACAAGAGGCATAATTTCACTTATCGCGCGTTCATTAAACATAACCTTACTTTTTTTGTTATAATATTTTTCTAATTTTCTTTCAATTTTTATCAAATATTTTCTAATAATGGATCAATATAGCTACCAAGCGATTAATGATCCTCGTTTAAATAATTCGAATCAGTTCAACTCTACTTTCGAAGCTTCGCCTTCAACAACACTAAATCCGCAATGGAATTTCGACGATGATGCAAATATGCAGTTTATCAACACATGGTTGATGGAACGTGGTAAATTTCAAATGCCGGCAAATTATCTGTTGTGCGACATTAATCAGAAATTGTCGAGAAAAAGCCGACAAATCTCCATCAATTTCGCCAAACATTCCCTTCAAAATTGTCTATTGATTCTACAGAAAATGAGTGCAACCCAAGAACAACTGCACAAGAACGTTGAGACCATGTCGACGATTGAATGGAAACAGAAGAGTTTGGAAATTGGCACGTTACGGGATGAATTCGATAAATGCATTATGCGATTCGAGGATAAAGATTGTTTGAATCAATTGAAATCAACGATTGGGAAACGTTTAAAAAAACGTACGAATCAAAAGAAAAAGAAACAAATCCAACGGGTACAAGCTGTTTTGAAGACACAAAAACGCCTAATCAGACACAATCAAATCGATAAATGGTTGGAGAATAAGAAGGAGGAAACTGAAAAGATTAAAATGGTAATTTTGCTAGACGAAATATTGAAATAAATATAAAATTGTGAATTTCTAGGAGGAGAAATCGAAGAAAGACGCCGATTGTGTGCTGTATGAAGTGTCCCGGAAGAAAACCGAAGCCCGTAAACATCTCTCATTGATTTCAGCTCTAGTTAAATTGCGTACAGTTCGCGATCATATGGCAACTCAAAGGGGTGAAAAATTATCGTTGGAAGACCGGCAAGCTTTCGGTTCTGTTACAGGTTCATTTCTTATCCTCTAAGTGGCCGGATTAGAATTCGGAAAAAATGAAATCGTTCAGTTTTCACACAAAACTCCAGTTTCTGGACTCGTTCAAGCTGCATAGGGCCATTTCAAAGTTTTGGAAAATGTTGAGTTATAGATGAAAATCTAGAGGTATTTTCCTTCATAACTCCTTCAATCGATTGACTCTATATTCATTGCAAATAAATCATAATTGGCTGAGTTATGGAGGGAAATAAGGAAAACGCATGCTTCCAAATTTTCGACCATAACTCAAAATTTCCACAATATTTTCCAAAGCTATACAATCTCTATTATAGAGCTTGAAATTATCTTTCCAGCAAGTCGAAAAACTTAAATTTCGCGTGAAAAACGAACGAAAAACTGTTAATCACTTTTCACTTTTTTCCGACTTGTGATCCGCCTTAAAAAAACAAAAATAATTGTGTAATTTTAGAGAAATTGATCCGTACTTGGGAAAATTGCTATCAGAATTATTGTAAAGAAGAGCAAAATCTACGTACGAAATTAGAACAGAATGCTACAATTGATACAGAAACAGTAAAATTGACACGTTCCAATGAAATCAATCAGGAATGGGAGCAGGTGTTGTTTGGTGAAATGACACCGAACGAATTACAACAATGTCGAAACAATCCAACTTATTGGGCGTTAACTAGTGCCGATCGTGATTTAGAAGTGTTCATTGCATTCCGTCGAAGTTGGGACACTTTTTTGACTCATACAACAACAGATTTAAGTAATAATAATAATAATAGTAATAGTGGTAGTTCGATACCGATCGGGTGGATTTTACCACCGTTAAATCCTAATGAGAAATGGGGTAAATATGCGAAAAATTCAAACAATTGAACTGTATTCGATTTATTAATTAATATATCTTGCTTTATATAAAGTTGGTTTTATTTTGGTCGATGTTGAAATACAGGAGAGTGATGACGTCACAAATTCTCACTAGTTGGAAAAGTAAGCTGTGTTTCAGTCCACTTTGATTAGTAGGCTATGAAATCGCATAACCTCCTATTGTTAAACAACTGATTTCATCGCTTGCTATTCAACTCTATTAATATTTCACGCATTATTTTCAACCCTTTAATTTCTTCAACTGCACAGATGTCAAACTTGAAAAGTACCCCTTCGAACCCCAATTTTGACTAATTCGCCTCCTTGATTTGTTTTCCTCTGATAAAAAAGTAGACGTCTTGGAGAGAACCATCACAGTTTCATCGAAATTGGAAAGGGACACCTGGGATTATAACCTTACAAGTTTTAAGGTTATAAATTATAACCTAATTCGTGCCGGATGGAGTGGCAGAAAGGCTACAATTGTAATGTTCAACATTTTATTCAATTTTTGGGGACAAAGCCGAGACGAACAAAACTAAAACCGAAAATATCACAGGTATTTACTCCTATGTTGTTATTTTTTCAACATCTTAATCAACTAAAACTATCTGAAATAAATTAAAGGAATTAAACTGGAAATAACAGAATTTCAACCAATTCTCTTTACAATATTAGACCGTTGGTTATTTCTCTCTTAAATTACAACAAAGAGACATCAAAACTTTCAAATACTCATAATTATGTACATTTGTAGAAGAAAACAATATGTTCCATTTATTTATAATATACAGAGCGTCCTGATTAAACACCAATTTAGATCACTCTGTATATTGTCGGTAAAACTTAAAAAAATACTCTAGAAAACAATAAACATTTCAATAATAAATGCAACTAGAAAACAAATTTGTTCGCAGGCGGGTCAATTTCGCAATCTCGCCTTGTTTATTCTTAACAATTATCGACTAATTGAGCTTGCAATTTATCCTCAATGTGCTACTTCATCCATTATTATTTATGATAATTAAAGTGAGGCTATCATTCCCGCCTCGCAATATTTTGAAAAGTCACCTGTGCATCTCAGTCCAATGTTAAATAGTAGGATATGAAATCAGTTGTTTAGCAATAAGAGCGTGATTCCATAGCCGACTATTTAAAGTGAATTGAGACGCACAGCTTACTTTTCCAAATAGTGCAAAGAGTGCAAAGCCTCTCTTTAATGACAATTTAAGAAATTAAATCGATTGAATTAAGCCTAAAATACTGCAACAATTGTTGAGATGATATGGGACTGTTGTGTGACGATAATCTACGATGCAATACTCTAGGAACGGGAGTGTAGTTTCTCATTAATTTGGCAAAAATTCCATCCACATTTCCAAATCAACACATGCTAACTGTTCGTTGGCTCTTGTTGGCGGTCGGGTGCTGCTGTTAATAACGCCGATAATGCCTCTAAAGATTGCCGAACTTTGGCAATTTGATCCAGATTTGTATCGAGGAAATTGTGAACAGCACCGGCGGATTTCGTGTGCAGATGTGTTTGCCATTGATATAAATTATTATAAATCTCATCATTTTTATTATTATTTTTATCATTATTATCGTTATTATTATTCTTATTATTACTATTAGCATTATTACCATTATTATTCTTATCACTATTTAATATTATTGTATCGTGTAAGGCAGATGAGAATCTATTTTGTATTTTACTAATGCGATACAATAGAACAGCCGCTGATAAAAATAATAAAATTAATAATAATGTTGTTGCATATAAAATTAAACTTTGTCTTGGTAAACGGGAAAATTTGGAAATGTTCTGTTTTAATACGTTCATTATCTCTAATGAATGCCGACTATTACTATTATTACCAATACTGTCTTTAACTAAAGTCCCTACAAATTCAAATAATTGAAATTAATTGATTTTGAATTTCCCGCCTCACAATATCTCGAAAAGTAAGCTATGTATCTCAGTCCACGTTAATTAAGTAGGCTATAAAATCAGTATTTTTCAGCAATAATTACAAGGTTATGTGATTTCATGGCCTACTAGTCGACTTTTATTTAATATGAACTGAGAATCGCAGCTTACTTTTCCAAATAATGCGAATTTGTGACGTCATAACACCCTGCAGGGAGTGAAACGCCTCTTTTTAGTAATTATAATTACCTTCTTTATGTAATTTTGTATCTTTACTATTTTTATTATTTGTAGTCATTGGAATATTATCACTAATTGGTAGACGATTCGTCAATGTTATCGGTGGTAATGGTGATTCTCGTCCACTTTCACCATCCCTAGTCTCAGAACTATCACTATCAGAGACTTGAACAGGTTCCTAAATTGATTAAATTTATTAAATTCGTTAATTAATCATTAAAAATAATCATCAATTTACTAACAATTTCTGGTTCAACAACCAGCATTGAAGCATTCTGTGCCACTTCCCATACTTTAACCATATAACGGTACGTGTTATCACGTGACATTAAACTACCAAACACGTGTTTATCTTCACTAGTTGCTATACCAACAGCATTCGGTATGATACGGGCTGTTTTTTCTTTTGTTATCTTCTCAACTGATAACATCGGAATTAATAGCTAAAACAATTGATTTATTGATTAATATCGATTTGTGTTGGTGTTATTTATTAATTTTAGAACACTTCAAAAGCTAGATAAACCCCAAAAAAATCGATTTAGCTCTACAAATTGGATAAAATAGAGTAATATTACTATTACTCATTTTTGCCTTGCTTTATTTCGAAAAGTCAGCTGTGCACGTTAATTAAGTGTTGAAGAGTAGGCTATGAAATCAGTTTTTTAAATCAATACCGTAAGATACAAGGTTATGTGATTTCATAGCCTACTAGTCAATATCTAGTCAAAGTGGGCTAAGCCGCACAGCTTACTTTTTTAAATAGCCGATTTTCTTCTTATCACAATTTTATCGAATCATTTAAGCGGCATTTAATAACAAAACTAAATTGAAAACTGATAAAACCGTGATTTTTGCAGAAATAATAACGAACGGAAATGCTTAAGAGCGTCCCTGTTATTATTAAAGAGAGGCTTTTCGCTCTCTACAAGGAGTGATGACGTCACAAATTCGGACTATTTGGAAAAATCAGCTGTGCGTTGACTAGGTATTGACAAGTAGGCTATGAAATCACATAACCTCATAACTGACTATTGTCAAAAAACTGATTTCATAGCCTACTATTCAACACTGAGCAGAGATGCACAGCTCACTTTTCGAAATATTGCAAGACGGGATAGAACCGCCTCATTTTAGTTATTATCTCGAATATGAATTTTTACCTTTGTAACATATCCGAAGACGTTCGAATAGAACGCGAAATAGTTTTTGGTAATGTACAAGTGGCCCTGTAGTAGAATATCACCGATTAAAGCACAGGAATAATCTAAAAAAATTAAAAAAAAGAAGATTAAATATTGGTTGTGGATGCGATTGAGACAGCTTACAATTGAGGACTTTCTCATCGTCAACCGACGGGAAATGCCGGCTGAATTTCTTCTGTCTATTCTTCAACATTGTCGGCACTTTGGCCTCTTTTGTTGTCTTCGGACTTGGTGGTTCCGGTAGTTGAGCTTGTGCCGTCATTGTTGGTGCCGATGTTGACAGATGTTTCAATGATGCTCTACAACAAAACCAATTGAAATTAACACAAAAATCGACAATTAATTGGTGGTATTGTTTAAAAGAAATCCTTACAAGTTTCTTTCACTAATATTAGTCGAATCACTATTACTACTACTAATACTACTACTAGTGCTATAATTACTAATATTATCGTTATTTCTCTGATTCTTGTTGCGCGCGATATTCAACATTGTTTTGATCTTCTTCGCGACCTTTTTACGTTTTACAAAAACTGACATAACACTCAAAACAATTTAAAATTAATAAAAAAAATTGATTAGTCTACATATCAGCACTAATAATAGTGCAGGTGATTCGTTTAACAACAACTGCCTAATTTTCGATCGAATGAAACTAAAATAAACTTTATCGCACGATATTTGTTACAAATAATAAAATAAACTGATAAGAATAACTGAATGTAATAAATTTATGTGTTTCACAAATTGAGAAATTTCTTCAAATTTGATAATGAATTTTATCGTGAATAATAACACGTGTAGTGATTCTAAATTACGTCCATTTAATAACACAATATCTGTATTAAAATAATTGAATCATTATTGTTATCAGTAAAGACTGCACACCTGTTTCCCGTTCCTGATAGTGATAAATAAAAATGAGAAAAATCAACAATGTGGAAAATAGAAACAATATTGATAACTAAAGAGAGGCATGTCACAAATTCGCACTATTTGGAAAAATAAGCTGTGCATCTCAATTTACGTTAATTAATTATTGAATAGTAGGCTATGAAATTACGCAACCTTGTAACTATGGTTATTGCTAAAAAACTGATTTCATAGCCTACTAGTCAACACTTCATTAACGTGAACTGAGATGCACAGCTTACTTTTCGAAATATTACGTGGCGTTAATGAAACACCACACTTTACTGATAACATTGACCTCTATAAATATATAAACAAATTAACCTCTAATTTTCTATAATTTTTAAATTCAATACCACCACAAATAAGTTTCGAAATTACTTGTCGCACTTGCTGAATAAATTGTGACTAGGACTACGTTGTATTGATGGTGATGATGAGGATGTACATCCTGGTGTGGTGCAGGGTGGTTGTTCTAACCCTCCGCTATTATAAGGGTTGATTGTTGTTGGTGTTATCACTGGTTGTTGTTGGGGTTGTTGTTGTTGTTGTTGGGGTGTACTAGGAGCTGAACGCGGCCCCGTCGTACTTCCAAAATTACCAGATGACCTACAACAGAATAAATTATTAAATAATTGGAATTTACTACAATTTAATTCACAATTAGGCTCGTTAGAATCGATAAAAATGATTGATTTTTGGATAATTAACGGTATTAATCGATAGGCAAGAGCATTTAATCTTTTTTTTAAATCAATTTTCCATAAGTAAATGGATTTTATAGCCACCTTGTACTTTGGACATCAGTTATACAAGTTGTTATTAAAAACAACAATTAAACAAAATCTTTATCGTCAAATTGATAAATTGATGGGAATTATCGAAATCATCTCTACTATGAATGTATAAACAATACCTTCGTTTTTTTTTAATACATCTCTTATAAAATAAAGCCAGAATTGTTGTAATAACGGACACGTCCAGTTTTACTGACAAAATTCGTAATTTACAATTAGAATAAAAGTGAAAAAAACACGAATGTTAGAAAACAAAAATTCGAAATGACTGTCCGACCATTCAACTGAAAATATATTTCTAGGATGCGCATTTCAATTTTAGAAAATGTTATTTTTGAATTAATGCCAGATTTAAATCACCATCATCATCATCATAATCATCATCATTATCGGAAGAAAGTATTGTATTTCTTTCGTAATTTGTTTCTAAATAATTTAAATAATAGGGTAGAATAATTAGTATCAATGCCGATGGATATCAATAAATGTTGAAATTATTGGAAATTCAATTGATTTTTCCATTAATGATTAGTTATTATTTTACCGACTATAATTACTATACGAGTTGTGTTTCAGGTAATTTTCCATAAATTTTTCTACAGTTTTTCCGATAACAATAATTCATTTAATTCTCTTTTATTGCTATTATGATTTTTTTATTAATCAATTAATCGATTCAAGTCTGGTTTCCAGGCTCAAAAATTTCATTACTTTTATTCTAACAACAAGTGAAATCTTCCAGTTTGAAAGTTTGCTGTAAAGAAAACTTTCAGCTGAATTTTGAAATCTAATCAAGACTTATTAAACTCAATTAGAGAACATTCTTAGCTACTCCTATGGCAAATTTGGGGGTTTAAGGGTGATTTTGAAGGTATGAATTAAGTAGAGACTGCAAAATTTTACAATAATATACAGGATGAGTCTAAAAGTTGCCCTATTAAAAATATAAGAATTCTTATAGTCTAGGGTTGAGTTTATCAGAAATTTCAAGTTGAAATCGTAGTATATTAACGTTCTCTAATATTTTTTCAGTTATTTGAAAATTTCAGTTTTCATAAGTTTGAAAGTGTCTAGTCGGCAAAGGAGGCTTAGCAAAATCACACTGTCACAATTGAGGTTAATATTGAATATTTTACACGTTTCTTCAGCAATTTCAGCCAATTTTAAATGAAAAAATCCAATTAATTTTGATTTATTTAATGATCAATTTATTGTTTTTCAATTAAAAAAAAATCTACAAATAATTAATTATCTAGATGTCAATTGTGACAATTGAATTTGCTACACCTCCTATGTTTTAGTTTTTTTTTCAGGGGAAATTAGTTGAAATTGAAAATTTACTTTAAATAATTGAAATCAACAAAAAAAAATGTAATTATTGAGAGTTCTGATATAATAAAAAGATAATAATTAAAATTTCATAAATATCAATCGATTGAGAAACGTTTTCTACCTATGTTGAAACTTTGAATAGGCCATGAATCATCAATGAATCTTCTTAGAATTTGAAATCATTCCTAATTTTCCCTTTAAATATTCCAATTTAGAAATCACAACATTTCTAACCAAACGTATATTTTTACACATATTTATATTGAAATCTATTTTAGTATCAATAATGGTTTTTTTTTTCAACAAAATAAGATCGAATTAGTAGTGAACATACACGGAAAAAATAAATATTGGAACTATTTTCAATTCGTACAGTAATTAATTTGTACAGTAATTCCCATCTCATCTTGTTTACAGGGCAAAGTAAATATTGAAAAAATACCCACACACACACACACACACACACACATAAATTTGACCCAGATAGTTTTTTGCGTCGCCCAATTAGATAAAAAAGACCTACATATGAACAGAGTTAATCGGCTAGAGAAACCTTAGGTTAAAAAAAAGGACGAAATTAACGCCACTTTTTGGATTTAACATAATAAGACAATTAACTGTTATTAATAGATGAATTTTAATTTTTCCGTGAGAAAAACTACCAAAGATCGATGATAAAGTACAGTTATTACAGTCAAGTTTGTAATTAATATTTAATAAGACTTATAGATTGATTCTTTAACGTCCATGGACTACGTGTACGTATTTATTACAAATGAGACAATTATACAGGGTGTATGTTGTGTAGTTTACTTCATAGTTGGCCACGTCTTAGTTACGCCGTGTCCTAGATTGATTGATACGATTATAAAGTACATTACAAAGTCTAGTAATGTCTATCAATTTAAGACAATATATATGTCCTAGACAAAACCAACTGCAAGGACATATTGGTGAAATATTACAGGGTGATTCATTATGATAACAGTCTAATATAAGTGCGAGGATTATACTCGCTCCAGTAGACATGGAAAAAACAAAAGGAGATATTTTCTATAAAGACGCCAAATTTTAAAACAACCAAATATCTAGAAACACCATTTTTGTTATGGTCACATGATAGTTCAATTGTAATGCCAACTGAGTAAACATAAAGTTACTAAACTCTAAAGTTAAAATTGGAGACTTGTTGATTGGTACCACTTGACAGGCAAAAAAATGAAACAATTGATAGTCCCAACAAATCGAGATAGAAAAACTATAGGTACTTCTTTTATGTGACCGTTACGAGCGCCATGGCGGCTAAAATTGCAATTTTTACGAAGTTTAATCGCATGATCAGCCCAATAGTACTGCAATAAGCTTAGAAATTTAGCAAATTTTGATCTCTACATTGCTTCATATACAGGGTGTGCCACAGTAATTACCTCACAGATAGCAATGGTCTATAATAACGAATCATCCTGTATATATTCGTATAAACGTACGGGGTGTTTCACGCAGAGGCGCAGTGAGCGTAGAACAGTTTCTAGTTTCATTTGTTTCAAGTTAGTAATCTGCATTATCAACAGTTTCTTTTCTCGGTGGTTTGTCGGTAATGCAGATTACTAACACTAAGTTGGAACAAGAAGCTGACAAAATCATAGGCTGCTGCGGGAAATATCGTGCGACACCCTGTATAAACCGACAATAAATGAGATTATTGATTTATTGGACTTTAAAAAATCGACAAAGACAATAATCATTTAAATTTAGATCCGTATGTCCTCCTTTTATTTGTATGTGCTTGCCTAATAAACTCATATAGAAATATTGTAGATTCATAATGTAAATAAGTCAACCTACTTTTCAGCAAAACAATACGGAAGTACTTGAATCTAATGAAAATATTTTGACAACAATTTTGAAAAAATAAACTTACCGAGATTTGCGCAAGAATCGATTCTTTACACTAAACAATTTCGTTTCTTTCGTTTTATTATTGTTGTTATTATTTTTCTCATTTGTCTCGAAGCCTTGTATGAAACACAACATTTCCGTTATACAATTGACACTATGATATCGACTGTGTGTTTTCACTAAATGTCTATCCGTATGCGAATTCTCCACGGTTCTTGTTTCGGCCACTACCATTTAATAAGAGATTAATTATAGAAAATTGTGGTGTTGTAGAGGACAACTGATAGACTCACCCTGTATATCCGGTTGTTTTGCAAACATTTAAAATTTCAGCAATTTTCAATTTTTTAACAACAAAAATGATTCAATTTCCGCTTTCTTTTCATTATTTCACGATAATAATTGCCGATTCATTAATAATAAAATCGAATTGTACAATTGAAATTTCCATTGTTTTGTTGTGGTGAAGGGGCAAAGTCGCACAGTTGTACGTAATGATTCTATTGACCCTTGTTTCTGTCGTTTTCTTGGTTTTCTTTTTATAATTGGCACGGTATTGTCGACAACATCACAGCAACTGAAACGTCTCGCGGACGGATGGATTGATGTATGGTGAATAAGACGCGGAGTGAGACGAGTTGAACAACTTGTCTGTGTGGCGTTAAAACGGTTTCCACAAAAACACAACCGTTTCCAAGCAAGTAAACGAACGAATCAACCACACGACGGTCTCGCGGTCTCGTTGTGGATTTGTGGAGAGTCGGTCGCGAGTCGGCTTTCCACACAACACATCGGTTTTTTCCTTTACATTTTTTATATTTTTATATTTTAATAGTCGTCTTCTGTATGGTTTAATGAGAGAGGAAATGCGAAAATCCACGAACCGCCTATGACGACAACAATTACAATTCCAATGACCTTTCCAGATGATGCTGATTATGATGAAATTGTCGCTTTTAATTGAATTCAACTCTCTATAATTCAATGTTATATTTAGCAAACATCCGACATATCTTTAAAAATTCCATTAATTTGTAAATTAACAATTATATAACCGTTTATTCGACTTATTAATTAATTAATTGATTAATTAACAAAAAAAAAACCGTCTATTAGACTCAAATATTCGAATATTCATTGCAATTAATTGAACAAACAATAGAAAATAATCGCTAATAATGAAATCGTACAATTTACCTTAGAAACAATTGATTTCTCTAACATTTGAAGGGTTGTAAACTGCACGCCTCTTTCCCCCTCTTGTTGAAGTTTACCCCGTTTTAAACCCCTAACAGGTTGATAACGTTCATAGTAACTAAGAGAGTTCAAAAGGGTGAATCAATAAAAGTGCAATTCTGCAATGGTGGTGGTGGGAAATACGGGGTGAAACTATAGTTTTGTTGTTTTCCAAAACTCAATAACTATATCTCTTTAATAAATCAGTCGATTTTCTAATATACAGGATGTCTGAATGTGCAAAAAGTTATTGGATTTGTAGATTTTATTATCAAATTTACCCAGGTTTTTGGTGGAATTTACAGTTTTGTAGTCTCGTCGAACTACGTATGTAGCTAAAACAATATCAAATTCAACAATTAATAATTATTCCCTACAAAATGGCTGTGCTTTGATTTCGTAGTGTCGTAGCTTGTTTCATCCTTTTTTAAATTTGACATTTGTTACGGCTGCTTGATTATTTTACAAAATTCAAACTATAGTTAGTATTTCTGTCTCTATTAATCAGGACGGCCATCTCGTTTCCTTTTTTTTTAGTTCTTGTAAAGTCTTACCAACAGTTGGTGGAAAAACTGTTGCCAACTATGCAAATAATTCAAAATTGTGTTGGTAAACATTGTGGCGAAAATTGGCGTTTCACAAAAAGTTTACATATGACATTTTTGAGAAATGAACAAGATTAGTGCTAGTGCTAGTGTTAGTGCTAGTTTTCATAGTAAACTTCTTCAAATTATGTAAAATAAAAGAAATAACAAAAGATAACAAACTTATAGTTCAGCTTATAGACAACTTTTATAAGACCCGACCTAGAAAAAACAGCCGTTGACAATTTAAAATTCATACAAGAAGAACTAGACAAATCTTGATTAAAATTAAAACATCTTTTTTTTTCGTTATACAAAAATGAAATATACAGGCTGATTCGCCTGGATCGTACATTAAATCATGAAATTTACACCTTCGGTTAAGCAGTGTCGTTGATTGATTGATACGTTTGAAAATCACATTCACAAATCTCAAATTAGCAGGACATGGAACAATCTACGACACCATGTAACGAAGTATAGCCACAAGTACACCTTGTATATTTTGTTTAATTTATACCAAGGCCTGCTAAATTTCTCTTTACTTATTACAGGCGTGATAATTTGACTTGTTTGACATTTTAGAAAGAAATGCGAATTTTGGCCGTATTGACGCTCGAAACCGTAACATAAAAAGACATAACTATAGTATTTCTATCTCTATTTCATAGGTCTGCCATTTTGTTTTTTGTTGGTGGAAAACCTGTTACCAACCAAACAAATAATTCAGTATTTCTTCAGGTGAACAGCGCCATTGCGGCGAAAATTCGCGCTTCTTATGGCCCTTTAATCAAATAATCAGCAAAGTACAAAAAAATCTAGTAGGTCTTGCTTGTTTAGTTTACAACATAGTCGGCTGTGCCTTTGCATACATATTGTTGTAGTTTTGTTCGGATACTCAACAAATGTCAACTGTAGTGCAGTATGTATCAATCTACGACAATTAGAAATCAAAACAGAGCCAACTAAAAGGCGAAATATCTTGATACACCCTGTATTTTTGGGATGCTCCAAAAATTTCACCAATTTGGCAACTTGTAAATTGGTCATCGTGAATCATTCTGTATATAAAAATCTCAACAGAACGGTTATAGAAAAATTAGACCAAGGTCTGCTAGTGGTAAATGTAAACGTACGCACAAATACACACACATATGTGAAAAAAAAATCAGAAAAAAGACTTATTTACGATTATTCAACACAATATCAATTGTCTTAAGTTTTTCTTTTTCCTTTCATTGAAGTACAGGTGAATGTACTTACTACAGATAAAGATAAGAATTCTTTTCTAACCTACAAATATTTGTTTATAATTCAAGCTATCGCGTGTCACATTATGAAAGACACACCTTTTCTACATATTTTAGCTCGCAGAATTGTAAAATATCGTGTTCCATTACAATAGTTGGCCACGCTTCGGTTATTTAATGTCGTAGATTTGTTCATACTGTCTCAGATTTGACGTTTATAAAATTTCGGACTAACCTACAAGGTTAGTTAGATTATTGATAATAACCTGTGTCAAAGAAAAAAGACTTTTAATTGGTATTAACGGTTGTACCAACAGAAAATCCTCTCTATCTTCTTTTTCCGGGAATTTAACCTTATCAATTCTAGTGACTTTCGAAAAATTACGTTGGATAACATTACAGGTGACGTAATAAAACATGGCCAACTACAAGATGAGAAATCCTTCTGTAAACTTACCAAATTGTACCGATTCGATTCGATCGAGTACGATTTGTTAACAAAACTTTAGTAATCGGTAAACTTAAACTTCTTGTAAAACTTCTATTGGAAGGCGCTATTTCATCCGGATCTATTTCCATATTTGTATTTGGAAAATTTGTGAATAAAATTAAAACACTTTCACTAAATCATAAGACACACAACTTTATACATTGGATAATATCTTTAGAATGTTAAACTGTTAAATTATAAACAAAATATAATTGTTTGAACTTTGATTAGATCAAATTATTAAAAAATAATGTTGTTTTGCTTAAATTATCATTATCAATTCAAATACAAGTACGAATAATTGCTGTAATTTCTGTTTTGAAAATTGTAATAATTCAAATTGACAAAATGTCAGATCAATTAACCCGTTCCGATCCTAATCGGATCGTAGAAATCGAATCGTAAACAAATAAATTAAATATTTACCCATTAAGGTGGGTCGGGTCGATTGGTGTTGTTTTTATGTCGTCCAGATCGGATCCATTATCGGAACTTGGTGGATCTTTAATCAATAACGGTGCTGTTGGTTGCCTAGAAGAATTATTTAAAAAAAATATAAACCCAATTTCTATTTTATCAATAGAGTAAAAATTATGGAACATTTATTTACAATTAGAAGAACAATAGAAGTGTTAATTAAAAATTTGTTAGAAGAACAATAACAATCCAGAAAAAAACGTGCATTAGTGCAAAATTGAATTTGTTTCGAGTGTTTTTGTTTCACGATATACAGAAATGGCAAATTGTACTAGAAACACAGATGTTTCCACTCTAACTGTCCTTCGAGTTTACATTATAAAAGAATAAAATGTATACAGGGTGTCTGTCGTTATCTATGGAGAGCGATTATTAAATCGGTTTTTCACCAACTTCCCGATGAACTACACGGCTCAAATTTTGCCAAAACGTTTACTAGGGATTAGTCTATAAATTCTCAAAATATTTTTTAAATCCCCCGCCAATTAACCTAATTCTATTATTTATAAAGAACGGAAAAATGACCACTCTCTAAAGATATATGGGCAGCCTGTATATTGATGTGTTATTAGTACAAATTGCTGGTTGTGTATATATATTTTTTTTTAAATAAATCATTGTATCAGCCAATCACATCACACAGAGATAATGTGATACCTGAATGGCATGTGTTAGAGTTTTTCATCGGCTCAGCATCTGAAATAGAAGAGAAATAGACGAATATTTCCAATTTGATTTTGTTTTATTGTTTTATTTTTATTTATTGATTTTATTATTAAATAAATGAAAATTACAATTGAATAAATTCAATAAATCACTCTATTTCGGTTCAACTTTTAACAGATCGTATCAGGTTCAGATTGATTCCGATTCTTTTTAAATTTCCATTACAATTTATTCGATTCTAATTCACTCGGTTCTATAAATAATTCGATGTGATTGAAAACGAATTGAAAATAGAACGGCATTATTTCCAATTTAATTCCGTATAATAATGTTTGAATAGATTTTAAATGTAATTGATTCGATTAAATTTCGAATTGGATTCGATCAGTCAGGTTCAACTAGAAATCTCAGTTCTCGCGTAATATCTCGAATTCGATTTAAAACTAATGCTTTTTTTTCAAAAATAGGATCGAATATTGATCGAAATCGATGATCGTCTGCGATTTACAATCGAATCTGATCTGAAAGTAGTAGTTTGAATCGACAAATTTCGATCTTATTCTACAGGTGAGCCAAAAGGATGGGACATAAAAGAAATTCTAATGAGAGTTTCTGAAATTGGTTTTATAGCAGTTGTTTCGTCTGAAATACCACTGTGTAGGCCCTATTTTTTTATCTTAAATGAAATGGTGTATTTTTGACTTATAATCTAGTAATAATAGTTTTTCAGGAATTTTTACTTTTTCTGAAATTTTTAATTTTGTAGTTTTTGATTAAAAAAATCCATATCTTTGGAACTATTGTTACTATAACATCAAAATTTGCAACTCAATTAGCCCAAATTATGCACTTTCGGTTAGATTTTAT
Source organism: Mylabris phalerata (assembly GCA_020740385.1). Classification (NCBI taxonomy): domain Eukaryota; kingdom Metazoa; phylum Arthropoda; class Insecta; order Coleoptera; family Meloidae; genus Mylabris; species Mylabris phalerata. The sequence continues at coordinate 7,849,964 of JAJEOX010000044.1, read as the reverse complement.
AGAACTGAATTATCTTTCAATATTCAGATGAAATTATTATTATTTTAAACAATTTTTAAACTCTAACATCTAAATAATTTTTCTTTATTTAAAAGATTAGATACAAAATTCAGTATTAAATTCTATTAGAATTCCCTGTATCTCTAATATTTTTCAGTCATTTAAAATTTTCAATTTTTCTCCTGAAAGAAAATATTAAAACATAGAAGGCCTAGTAAAACAATTTCCAATTCAATTGTCACAACTGATATCTTGATAATTAACTATCTGTAGCTTTGTTTTAAGCAGAAACAATTGGAAAAAGTTAATAATCAATTAAATCAAGATTAATTGGAGTTTTTTTTATGAAAAATTGCTAAAATTACAAAAAAATTCAATATTTAACCTCAATTGTGACAGCTAATGTCATTTTGCTAAGCCTTCTTTGCATTTATTCATTGGCAAATTATTCAATTATAGCCGACTAGGGGTAAACTAATGAAAACTGAATAAGCTAAATAAACCAAATTTCAGAAACAATGGGAACTTATATTTTCGATAGGCCAACCTTTAGACTCACCCTGTATATTTTATAGAAAATTTTAAATACCATTGTTGTAATTTAAAACGAATAATTCGCACCCCCATCCTTCCATTCGTTGATAATAATAATAAAAGTAGTTGATAAAATTGAAATAATAGATTCTCACCCGTTCAAATGAACCAATTTTAAGAAATGTTGTCGTTCTGTTTTATTCATCGAAATTCGTTTGCGCTGTGGGTGTTTTTGTTTACAATTTCGTTATTATTTTTTTCCAAAAAATTCCAATAATTCTAATGACTTTCAAGGTAACCCACATACAAACTAACACCAATAGAAGGCTTTATATAATAATTAAGCATGAGTTAAATTAATTTCTCCTTCCTTCTTTACGTATTTTGTTTCGTTTTTGATCACTTGCATTAATTAGAGTTACGTAAAAAAAATGTCTGTGTGTGTGTGTGTGTGCCTCTATTTGTGTACTGGTCTATGTAATGTTGTAATAATGTAATAGAAAAAACGCACGTCATTAATTGGATAATCCTGTAATTTAACAATTACGATCTTATTCAATCTGTCTATCTATGTAGCTCTATTTCATTGTATACTTTATCATAGAAAAAGACAACTACAACAATCTACCCCTGTCGTCTTCTATCAAATTTAATTAAATTTCAAATAATAATTAAACCCGGCCTACTCTGGATTAAAAATGTATTCGTGTCCTTATTAAAACAAACATGGAAATTAACCCAAGTGTCCCTCTACAATTCTCCTGTACTATACTATTCCCTTCAAATACGCCTAATTGTTTGGTTATAAAAGTTGTTTGATTGGTGAATAATTTAGTTTAAAGTAGATGGAAATTGGGGAGGGACCCCGGGGTGGGTTTCCTTGTAAGTATTGACTGGGTCAGTTTTCAAGGCCGTATTGTATCAATATTTTATCAAATCAATTGATGACCTTATGACCTTGAATCTACCATTTTTTAAGCATTCATTTGTGTAATTATTGATACGATTGGATAGATTACAAAGATTGATTGGTTAAACTAGTGGGAACTTACCTTTAGATTGTTCTATATTGTCAATTGCTCTCGTTAATTCTCATCATTAGTCGTCTTAACAGATAAATTGACATAAATAAACACAAACACAGGTACACATGAATTTTAGATTGATTGGTGCGAATTTAATAAAAAAATTGCCAAATTATCACTCACAATATTGAAAATTGAGACAATACTGATAATGGTATCTAGTGTGTGTGGAAACTGGATGGTTTGGAATTGGCTCATCATCTGCTAGTGAGAGAACAACCCGGGAACTTGGTGGAGGAATTCGCCAATTCCAGTGGCGGCGCATTTATCAAAATCTCGTATTTTAACCTAACAAAAAACACCAACGAAACCGACCCAGCAACGATTCCAATTCCAATCGAAATTTCCAGTTACAATTCTAATTCAATTTTCGTTAATTTACGGGGAAATGTTGAAATTTTAATGGGAGTTTTACCGGGGACACCGGCACTGGGGGAATTTTTAGGGCGCTTGCTTGCGATTATTGATTCGGTTGCAGCAATACAGCATGGAAATCTCGCGCAACAGGGCCGTATCGGGTACTAGCGGGCCTTTATTAGTTACATTACCGTCTTGATGATTATAAAGAGAAGGAAAATGATTATTTTCATCGATTAAAGGAATAATTTAGATTTTTAGAGAGAATTTTATACGAAAACTTGGAATTCAATGAATCAACTTCGTTTCAAAAATTTAAAAGATCAATTTAAACCCCCTTTGAATTCTATTTTAATCAATTCAACGAGCGAGAAATTTCATTGTCGCACGCTATATTGTTAGACTAAAACAATCGAGTCCGGACCTGTTCGTTACCGAAGAGAAAACGCCTTTAAATTAAACTACAGTTGGAAAAAACCCGTAAAATTGTTATAATTTAGAAGACCCTCACTCTACCCTATTTCCCTTTAATGTTAACCGCAATACTTACGCTTTACTTTCAGGTGTAACGTAGAGAATTTTCGGTACTGTTGTTGTAAAGAAACGCAACGTTTTCGAACGCTTCAATGGAACTCTGGGCGCGTCTTTATTCTTTGCTGTGAAACTTCTTGAACGATATATCGATAACGAACGTCGCAATGCACCACAATTAAAACTTCCCGATTGTTGTTTGATGGTCTCCAACTCTTTTGTCGTTTCCATTTCATAATTATTTTCGTTTTTATTTCGATTTTATTGGAAAATTGCGTAAATTCCGACAACAAAAACGAAATCGAAATCTTTTATCTATTGTGAAATCGTTACCGAAAAAATAATAAAAATTCTAAAAACAACAACACATCAACTTATCAACGCTAAAGATAAAACTGAAACGTTGAAAATGAGACATTAAATTGGACTAACAATTATCTAAAGTGTTGTTGTTTAGATAGTGAGTAATTTTTGTTTAAATATATCGACTGTAATAATTAAAATCTTCGACAATAGTTCAGGAAAATCTAATTTAAAAAACATTAAAACATTTATTAAATTTAATTGTTTTTTGTTTTTAATATATTCTTATATATACATGTACAATTATAGCTATTTTTAATTAATTAATTATGTAAAAAAAAGCAGAAATATTCTCCAACATAGACAAAATACAGGAAAACAATGACCATTTTTCAAATTTCCCGCTTATTGTTGGCTGACATAGCACAGGTCGCTGTAATCGATTTGTTTATTTCTAAACAAAGTAAGCCATGAATAGAGAACGTCAGTTGTTGTTGTCTGTATCATAGCTTTGTTCATGCTTACTAAATTTGATCTTTACAAGTGGCTGAACAAAGCTGCGACATCACGTCTCAAACGCACCACCATAGTGGACTTGGTGCAGACAACTATACAGAGTTGGCTTTGTTTAGAAATACAGGGTGTTGTCCTTGCAGTAGCCTATGAGTTTGTGAACGTGGGTCGGCTTCTTGTTTCAGCTTAGTAGTCTGTTGAAATAAGAAACTGACATACGCTCAAAAAGTCACAGGCTACTGTGAGGAGAAATAACGTGAAACAGCCTGTAGCTTTGTTGACAACTGTCAAATTTAGTTCAGTATGAACAAAGCTACGACTTTATGAAGCCAACTCTGGTTTGCAGTTGGCCATGTCTTAATCATGTAGTATCGTAGATAGCCCCATATTGTCGTAGTCTTTAACTTTTTGGCGATTCGTCACTATAACAACTTCTATCTAATATCGATTTCTAGTGTTGCCATAGTAACGAATCCTCAAAATGTTACTTATATTTACCAAATTTGACCAAGGACTGCTAGATTTCTCAATACTTCACTAGAAAATCCAGCAGGTCTTGTTCGGTTTTTTCAATAAATCTACGACGATACGTAATCATGGCCAACTATTGATCGAATTTCTTAACGACTGTATCGAGTTACGCCTCACGTTCGAAATTCGCAGCCTACTCGATTTGAGAAAAATTTTATCTCGATATCTATCTCTATAGAGATAAAACGATTTGAAATCCATCACTCATTGTTATATTGATAATAATAATTAGATAATAGCAATAAAAATCAAATTATTGATATAATTGTATCAACTAATAGAAAATTCAGCTTATTTTATTAATATTATAGTAATTATTATTACATAATTCTCTCTATTTTGAGTATTCATATTAGCTACTAAAACTTTTAAACTAATTCTAAAATCTTGCAGTTGGGTAGATTTGTGTGTTTTCTTTATCTGTTGCTTTTCTTAATCATTGTAAATATCTTTGTAAAAATATATTTGTTGATTGTTAATTGGATTTTAATTCGAATTAATTGAAAAAAGAAGGAAGATTTGTTGCTTAGAGAATTGTGTGCGTATCTCTCTATTGATTCGTTGTAAAAGAGCATTTCAACAAATATATTTTTAAATAATCGTACAGGATTAATGGGTTGTTGTCGGGGTGGATAATAGGGGATGAAAAGCACAAACAAGACGTAAATTAATCGTGCACCATTAACGTTAATTTGGTACTTGTTGTTCTATAAATTAGGAGAAGTTTAGCTTTAATTTCTACATATCACAAACCGTTTATTTGTTGAAATAACAAATTTTGTTCAAATTTGTTGCGACCCTGCCACTTTTCCTTCCTATTTTTATTCAAATTTTCAATTGTAATTTGAATGGCGCTCGTTTAAATACAGGGCGAACCATTCAGAAGTCAAGTCCAAATCATTTCAAAACAAGTCCTGGTAGTTGAGCGACTGGGAAATACGTGGAGAACTTGTAGGAGAGTCCTTAAGGAAGATTTTTGCAAAAGTTGGACCAGGTAGCTCATCGGGAAAAAAGACGCTTTATTCGGGTAATATCACGATATTGATATTGTCCAAAAGAAGCGTCTTTGGGCGATTTTCCGATAAGCTACAGAGTCCAATTTTTGAGGAAATCTCCTCGAAACACGCCTTTCCTCAAAAACATTTTCCAAAACGCCCACTTATCTTGAGACTGTGTACTTTTGAATGGCCCACATGGCATTTTTACCAGCAGGTTTTTTAATAAAATCCGAAAAAAGCTTATCAGATCAGCACCTATCTACGTTATCTAAAATTTTCTATTACAACAAGTCAATTCTTATAAACATTTATCGTTCTATATTTACAGAGGAAAAAGGGAACCAATCGAAATCTTATCAGTTCTCGATCGATATATTTCTAATTACCATGAGGAAAATTCTATCGAAAGAAAACTGTAATTTCTCAACTTACAGATCAGTCCATATAGTTTTAATTAATTAACGAATTTAATTAATTAATTAATTAATCAATATAGTTAAGCAGAGGAATTATTGGTGTGTTAATGTGTGATTTGTGTGTTTTTGTGTATTTGTGTGGGTGGTTAATTTTCTTTTGTTTAATTGGTAGATTTATTCTCTAAGTTTATGCCAATCGGCAATTTGTCGTCTAGCTGAATTACAAACTTCCTTCCAATGATTTAGAGCGGTCCCTGTACATTTCGGCCCGCCCATTTCAAGTCTTCCGATTACCTATTTTATGCAGAAATTAATCAAAAAAAAATTGCTCCAATTATTTGATTATTACCTCATTTTTGGTGACCCGATCCCAGTCTAATAATAGAAATTCTAAACTAACATTATCGAGTCCTTCACCGCCATTATTACTACCGCCAGTACTACCACCAGCGGGTATATCGAAAACGAAACTTTCGTTAAAAACAGGACTAAGAGTACGTTTCTTGACGTGTGTCTTCTTTTTGGCAATCCTCTGGCCGTTGTATAAGAGATAAATCTTCACGTATGGATCTGCTAGACCGGTCACATCCATTTTGGGTAGATTGCGTGCTTTTAGAACGACTACAGTTAAACGATTTGCCGCCGGTTGCCAGCATAATGATACCAACAATTCACCACGGCCTTGGGAACGAATCTAGAACAATAATTAGAACTAATAGAAGAGATATTGTCGCTTATTTTTTTTTGTATATTTTGCGTAGGATAGACTCGTGTAGGATATCCGGAGTCTCCGATTTTCATAATGATAACTAGAGAGAAGCTACGTGGAGTTATAACGCCACAAATTCGCACTATTTGGAAGAGTAAGCTGTGCACGTTAAATAGATTTTGATTAGTAGGCTATGAAATCACATAATTTCGTAATTTACGAGGTTATGTGGTCCCTATTGCTAGAACTGATTTCATAGCCTACTATTCAACACTGGATTGAGATGCACAGCTTACTTTTCGTAATATTGCAAGACGGGAATGAAACGCCGCACTTTAATCATAACAAGGACAATAATAGGAGAAAAGTTTCGATTAAAGTCCGCAATTTAGGACATTTGCCTAGACATCATTAGAGTCAATTGTTTTCTTGAAACTTTCGATCAAAATATAATGTTTACCACTTTTTTTATACAGTTTAGAGTAAAAATGGTGGATGCGCCAGGCTAAAGTAATACGTTTTTTCTTTTAAATGTACAAATTAATGAAATATTTATTCATATTTAGATAGTCTGAGAGTTTTCCATTAAATTCACTCGAGATAAATGTAAATATTTGTTATTCTGCTCTTTTTTTTTAAAGCTAAATTACATTTTTTTTCTATTACAAGAAATATGAGACTTTTGGGACTTAAAAAATATTGAAATAAAAATCACATATTTGGCACTGTTGTCAAGGGAATTGATTGAGTTTCAAGAATTGTAAACCAAATTTCTATAGCTGTGATAATTTTATAGAAATCCATAAGAATAAAGGTGAATTTCAAAGATATAAAAATGGTGGATGCGCCGGGGAACGTGTTAGGACAGAATTCTCATTATTTGGGTTCAATTTTAACTTATTTTTGCTTTTCTTTTACTAAACTCCAATATAAGAGTGTTATAAGTTAATTTTAATTAGTTTTCCACTCAGAAGAACTTTTGAATTTGAGAACCAAGATGAAAATTAGAGCTTTTTTTTTCCAAAGAACAAGACCATTTTTACAAGAATTAAATGCAATAAATCGTGCGGCAATTGGCGTTTTTCTAAATTAAATAAAAAATTGAACCTCTAGGAATTTACCTTCAAGCTCCTCGGCTGTATCTCCCTACACAAAGCCATCTGTTGATTCTCAATTTGTGTAATATCGACCGTATTCAATCCACAAAAGACCTCACCGATAATATCATCACGACTATATCGATCGAAACTCAACACAACAAAATGCAACGTAATATTCGGTAATTGATTGAAATTGATACCATAAAAAGTGAAATCTTCATCATAAACTGGATTCCTTGTCTTTCTCAATACACGAGTTTTAACTTTGTGTTGTTTATCCGGCAATAATTGGAGCTTTACGTACGGATCGCTGGAGCCGAGATTTGGGTCTTTTGCTGGTAAATCCCGACAACGCACCACTGATACAATCAATGCGTTCTTATCGTGTTTATATCTAAATTTCAATCAAATTGAAATTATTGTAAATATTGTTGAATGTTTGCTTGTTATTACCTCAATTTGAATACTAATTGGCCTAAATAGGAGGCGTTCTGTTGGAGGTTCTTCTCGTTGGTTTCCAATTCTTCTTTAGTTGGTGTATGCGTTTCGTTCTCGGTAGCGTACACGTCTTTCATCGTAGGTGTTTCTGGCTTATCAGTATTGACAACACCACATTCCAATGGACCCGCCATGCTTCCAGAACTACCAGTCGGACTGGGTGTATGCGGCGTTGACATCTTTAACAAACAAACAAATCCAACAATTGAAATTGGGGAAATTCTAATAACTAAAGAGAGGCTTTTTACTGCCTACATGGAGTGATGACACAATTCGCACTATTTGGAAAAGTAAGCTGTGCATGTTAATTAGATATTGACTAGTAGGCTATGAAATCACATAACCTCGTAACTACGCGATTATGTGGTCTGTATTGCTAAAAAAACTGATTTCATAGCCTACTATTCAATAATGGTTTGAGATACACGGCTTACTTTTCGAAATATTGCGCGACGGGAATGGAGCGCCTCACTTTAATGATAACTTACAATCCCCGGTGGTGTTTTCGACGGTCCGGTAGGACTGGGAGTCTTTTTTAAATAATGCGTGGAACCACCAACGACACAACCACCAACCGTACCGCTACCGGCTGGACTTTTAACCGCCGTTGGCCGTCGATGGGTCTGGAAGGCCAACGGTTGATCCGGCCCATGGCGTTTTATGTTGTGGTGTCGTCTTTGACGGTAACAAAAACAGGTAACAGCAGCCATACACAGGATGAAAACAGCACCACCCAAACATAATCCGACCAATGTTGGGGAGGTTACTAATCAATTTAAACAATAATCGAAATTATTAGATAGAATTGAATCAAATTGGTGTACTCACCGCCATCAATGGCTTTAATTTGTGGCTCCTCCTCAACCATGGTTGTTTCAATTCTACACTGCCACTGTTAATTCGATCGTCTCGCAATTATTTGTCTAGAAAACGACTGGAAATTGGTGTTTTCCAGATTGGAAAATTGTTCTTCACTATGGTAGTCTTGTTGGAAATTTTCTCTAGTGTATTAGTCACCGACAATTCGACAATCAATACAAATGGTGGCGCAAGCGCCGCGACGCCCGATGACGTCATCCGAAAATTGAGGAAACCTATCAATGGAACTGCGAGGATTCAATTTCTACACAAGAAAACAAAACATACCCGCCATAATTAAGCTCGATTGATAATTATTGGAAATCTTAGAATTTTCGATCATTATTTGATTAATTGAAATTTCAAGGTATTGAAGCCTATATTTGACTTGTATCTAATGATCTTTAATTATTAGAAAAATATTAGCGACAAGATATCGAATCACATAGCAACACTAACAATTTGGAAATCGCAATCAAAACTGTATTTTCTATTAAATAATTCAATAAAAAATTACCCCGTCAAACAAACAAATAAATTTTTATTCAAATCCTACGAATTGCTCATAAAATTTCGATAAATCTTCAAAGAAAACAGACGAAATTTTAGAAGTTTTTAGAATATATTAGAATTTAGATACTACCCTTATATTTGTTATCAAATTGAAGAGAATTTGTCATAGTTTCAAGTAGTGTAGGCGTGATTTTAATCCGAGTTATAGTTATACAGAAATCAATAAAAATAATTGGATATAACACTATACTATAGAAATATTACAAAAATGGTGGATGCGCCGGGATAGACCTGTTTTATTCTTCTTGTGTTTTTTAAAATTGTTTTAACAATTTTTCTATCCAATTTTCTCAGTAAATAAATCCTTCTTGCGGTTGTCTATCTGAATTCTTCAAAATACGATTACATAAGGAATCAGATTAGAATTCTTTAAATAAAAAAACGATTTCTCCCTTGTTTTAATACTTTCAGCACTAGACTCTTCTTCGTTTAAATTTGAATTCAGTTTTATTATTTTATTCGTAAATAAGAGAAATAATGAAAAAATAATACAATAACATATTTTTTTATTATTGTTGAAAATTTACACAATTTTCCTATGCACAATAAACAATAAATAGCAAATTTTGTTTTTCTTTTTTTTTTCTTATGGACGTGTAGCGGTTGTAATAATCTCTCATACCAATATTAACAAATAAAAGAACCCAAAAGTAAATAAAAATAAAGAAAAACAAAATAATTACATCATAAATAATTAAATTAAATTATGAGTTGATTAAAAAGAAATGTGCAAACCGATTAAACAACACATTCCTAGACTTAACGTTGTTCTTGTTGTTTTTATTGTTGTTAAAATTATTGATTGTTGTTTAAATTATTGTTTAATTTTTTATTGTTGTTGTTTAATAACCAGCCAATTCTGCAAATGTTGAATCCATTTCGTCAGCAAGTGATTTATATCTATCCTTGTTGATACCGAGTTCATCTAAAAAAGATTTAAAGCAAAATTAATAAAGATACAAATTATAAATAAACTGAACAATTATAAACGATAACTAAAGAGAGGCTTTCACTCCCTATAGAGAGTGATGACGTCACAAATCGCACTATTTGGAAAAGTAAGCTGTGCGTCTCGACTAGATGTTGATTAGTAGGCTATGAAATCACGCAATAAGGTTATGTGGCCTCTATTGTCAAAAAAACTGATTTCATAGCCTACTACTGGACTGAGATGCACAGCTTACTTTTCAAAATATTGCGACACAGGAATGATAACAAGACACTTTTGCAAATTAATACCTGATAGAAAGCATGGCATTCGGCAGAAAGCTTAGAATTTGGAAATAAGAAGCATCTGAAGAATTATAAGCATACTTATTACTAGTATTATCAATATTATTACTATTATGATTAATATTATTGAAACTATAATTTTAATTAAATGTTAAGGGAGGAGAATTGTGAATTTGTTTGTTATAAAGAGAGAGCGGCAGTAGCGTTAGTTGGAGTGTTTTATTTCTTTTCAGTTTGTGACGACATCTCAACGAATGTTTTATCAATGTCGGTCACAATTTGATGGTATTTAGCCTTTTCGCGAAGCACGAAATCTGCAAAAAAACAACAATAAAGCATCAATAATAAAGCCTGAAATTAAAATAAATTGTTTCTTTTCTCTATCTAGTCGTCACCTTCAAGCCTGTCAACTTCCTTCTGTAATTTCTTAACAGTTTTCTCGGCGAATTCAGCCCGAGCCTCGGCCTCCTTCAATTTAACCGTTAAAGTTTTCAATTGTTTCTTAAATTCCTCAACTCTTTGGTTGGCCTTCTCCTCGGACACTTCCAATGATTTCAATGAATTGCCGACAACCTTCAATTCTTCCTCCAATTCCATAATCTTGGCATCACCGCCTTTGACACGATCTTCAGCCACTTCTAATTCGTCTTCAACGAAGGCCAGTTTCCTTGATACTTCATCGGATTTATTGTCGGCATCCTCGGCCAATAGACGGGCTTCTTTCAATTGATTCGTCAATTGGTCCATGCGTTCTTCGTCCTGTTGGGCCCGATTCTCCAAGACTTTACACATACGCGAGCTTTCATCGGCAGCTTGGGAAGCTTCAGCCAACTTTGTGGTAGCTGTAGCTAAACGTTCTTCAGACCGTTCCAAGTCCTCTTCAATCAGTTGGACTTTACGGTTGAGGGCAGCGACCTCGGCTTCAGCCTGAAATTTTGCAATATTTCAATTATACTCGATTATAATTGGAGCAAAATTACATTAGCAAGATTCTTCTCTTTCTCCTCAAGATCCTTATTGGCCTGTTCTAGGGCGTTCTTGTTTGAAACTAAATCGGCTTCAACTTGGGCCAATTTCTTCTGCAATTCGCGCACTTCTTCATTGACTTTTTCCGCACGGAGATTGGCGTCTTTGGCTTGCCCCTCCATCGCATCGGCCTTATCGGCGGCATTATCTTTTTCAAGCTTCATCGCTTGCATCTTCTTCTTGATCGCGTCCATGGTGGCTGTTGGTTTCTTCTACTTTCACACAAGAATAAGAGACAAGGGATAGGGCTGAAAATCAAACAAATAATTCAACTAGAAACAATTAAAAATAATTGTGTTAATTCTATTTCAATTACTTTGAGCTATTAGTGTAATAATGCGAGTATGTGTGAGTGTGTCTGTATAGATGAGAACCGGCTGTATCTAAATTTAGTCCGCTCCTAGTTTAGGCCGAATGGATTTCGGTGTTTATGTCATGTGGGATTACATGTCCCGTTTCGATTTAAAGCGCATTCCTCCGATATCGATAATGTGCGTGTGGAGGTGGATCGATGGCTAATTTAAAAATAAACGACCCACATAATCGGGAAAAATCCAAAATTTTCCCCAAAAAATCCATTTGGAAATTTTCGGAATTTAAACACAATTTAAACACAACCAAAAAGAAGCTTCTAAGCGTTTGAATCGACGCTTAAGATTCCAAAATAGCATTAAAAAAGCACAGCAAGTATTAGAATTTAGTAAAATTACAGACCTACCTGTGTGTTGAGCCTGAAGACACGTTCAGAGGCTGATGCTGTCCTAAAAGCTACAGGCGTCGCGACGGCCGTACCCCGACGGCGATCCCCCGAGTGGCCCCACTCTTTTTCTCCTGATGACGCCAAAAATTCGGCGTCTCTCAAAATGTCGTCGAATATCGAATTCAATCTATTTCCACGAAAATTTCCAATAATCAAAAACGAAAGTACAGCCATTGATTTTTTCTATTTGGGCAGATTTTGACCTACTAACCAATTTGATGATGATGAATTTTAAAACGACTCTAATCCACGCAAATGTGGCGATTTTCGTTAATTCCCAGCGATAGTTTGAAGAATTTCCTGATTTTTTTCGATTAATTCCAGTCGATTTTGGGGAATGCTTCAATGGTGTGCTTTTCATGGAAAATTTCCCGAAATTTCCCGGATTCTCGAAATAATTACCATATTTGGTATAAATCTGAACCTAGATTGTAATGGTAACAAGGTCGACATTCTTTTACGTGTCTCCGATTGTATTTTTTTCCAATTCTGATGAAACGTGCATGAATCACGAATTGTCTGTTGTTTTCTTTAAAACTGTAAATCCGACGTGATCCAACCAAATATTGACGTTATCAGAATTGATAATAACGAAGAAATTGAAACATTTTGACAAATTCTGGTCTACATTTCTAGTTACTGTTTTTAGATTTTTTTATAATTTTCGGTGTAGTTTCAGGGGACTCTATTCTTAGTGGTGGCAATTGTAGAGTGGGGCTGTACACCCAGTAAAGGCGACGGGAGACGTAAACTGATAGCCCCCGTCTGGATCGAATTGGTGAGAAACGTCAGTCGCTCTGGTACTTTACTGAGTTCAGCCGGTACAGAGAACTCCCTCATCAGCACTTTGTAAGTACCCCAATTCGCTCAAAATTCAATTAAATAAATCGCGAATTCATTCCGAAAAATTTCCTAAATTTAATCGACAATCCAATTTTATTTGTTTTCTTTATGTTTGATTATTATTATTATTGTTGTTGCGTTGATGTCATCAGCATTATCGGAAAATCTGGGTCACATAATTCAAAGAATTCAAGGATTTTTCTTTTATTTACAATCAAAACTAACAACAAAAGAATTCTAAACTGTTAATTCGAATTTCAGTTGATTCTTGTGTGTAAGAAATCGAACAACAACCACCATGGACGCGATCAAGAAGAAAATGCAAGCGATGAAGCTTGAAAAAGATAATGCCTTAGATCGGGCCGTTTACAACGAACAATTAGCCAAAGATGCTAATTTGCGTGCTGAAAAGGTAATTAATCCGTTAGAGAAAACGACAAAACTAATTAATTCGATTTTTCATAGGCAGAAGAAGAGGCGCGTACTCTACAGAAGAAGATCCAACAGATTGAAAATGAATTGGATCAAACACAAGAACAATTGACCCAAGTTATGGGTAAATTGGAGGAGAAAGAGAAGGCTCTACAGAATGTAAGTTTTCTTCTATTTATTTATAAGTTTAGAAAAAAAAACAATTGCTCTATCTCTCTCGTTATATTCTCCGAAATTTGGTCGATTATGTGAAAATCTAAATATTATTTCTGGAATTCAACTATCGTTGTGTATATTATCTAAAAATAAATTAAACGCAACCGGATCGGTGGCCAAATATGGATTGGAGACTTTTCAAATAAACTCTCCCTCTATTTTTACATATCTCGATGTGTACGTGAATTAAGACTCGGTTGCCTGCGTCATTTACACAGTATTTACAACAATAACACACCAGTCGATTTCGATTAGAATTTTTTAAATCGATTTTTAATTTTTTTAATTATCGTCGATACAATAAAAATGTATTGTTGGTTGTCTATATTTACGTGAAAGTTGTCGACGTTAGCGCTACACGCGGAAAATTGACGAATTAAAATTGACATCATAGTTCTTGAATATGGTGACGAACGGTAGCAGCCCCCCTTGAAGTTGTAGTCGTTATGTGTTCGTAGTGTGCGGTGTTTGGCCCTAAACATGGCCATATTAATGGGAACGTGTAAGATCTGATAAGAATGTCGCAAAGGGCCAGCCCATCGGGGGCCAATAAGAAGAAACGTGGCCACCAACACCATCCACGCAATGATAACAATCGAAGAAGGACCGCTTTGATTGCCGAACAACAAACAACAAATCAAATTGAACAACCTTTGAGCCCTTACAGTTTTAATAACGTTTTAGCAGCAACAACATCGACAAATGAACAAAAACAACAACAACAACAACCTACTGTGATCGAAAGTGCCTCAACAACAACAACAAAAACAACAGCAACAACAACAACAAATAACAACAATAACGATAAATACGAATTAAAACAACAACAACAACAAGAAACACCTCTAGAAATTGATAAAAACAACAAAATTGATGACGATGATGATGTTGATATGTCATTAGTTTATCGTCCAGCAGCTGAAGGTTCTAGTCAAAGTGATAACGATGAGAATGATGATCCAGAAATACAAGAATTGGCACGTTTACGTTGTACCTCTGAACGTACAGAAGTTGTAGCAGAACGTGAAATTCGTCGACGTAATCGTCGCTGTGCCGATTATCCTGGATTAGCATTTGCTAGTTCAATATTTAGTTCGGATACTATAATGAAATTCTCGATTATACGAAATGAATTACATAATATTATGAATACACAATTGAAACGGGTAGGTTTATTAATTTTTAATACAGTAATAGGGGTGGAAATCGAGACGATTGATATCGGGTTATCTGAGGAAAACAGCTGACATTTGACATTTTGATTAAATGTCAAATTGACATTTTATTAAAATAAGGCTTGATAATTGAGAATAATTGCAAATCATTGGAAAAAAATTGAACTACTTTCACATTATTAATATAATTATCATTAAATTAATGGTAATTAATGGGAAAGTAACTGTTTTCTAGCTCGAATTCGATTGTTTCTCTAACCTAATTGACATGTCATTACTGCCAACTTTCTAAATAATTCACCAAATTTGGTAATATTGAATTCGACGATTTTCACCCAAAATTATTAAGTAAATTTAATAATTTTTATTATAATCATGATCATTATTGAAATTTATTGGATTTTTTGTCGTTATTTTCAAATTTTTTAAACGATAATTGTTGTAAAGTTGGTTAAACTGTACAGGTGTGTGGATAGGTATCGATTGCGCATGTGCAATGATCGCCATTTTGTTTAGAGCCGGCTCGCCCAGTTGATTACGATCGTTGATGACGGTTTGTCGTGTTTGTTAGTGATTTTTCTTAATTTCTCTTAAATTGTGCGATTATACAAAGTGTTTTCTCTATTTATTCTTTTAGTCGATTAGTTTATCTCGATTTGATTTGTTAAGCTATTTAAAAAAACAAAAAACCGTTGATCAAGATGACTGCAAATATACCTCAGGGTTCACTATTGGATGTATTGAAGAAGAAAATGCGCCAAACTAAAGAAGAGATGGAACGTTATAAAGATGAATGTGAAGAATACAATAAACGGTTACAAGCTGAAGTTATGCGGCGTGAAGAAGTAAGAGAATTTCGTCTTGATTCTAGGTGGTTTTCTTTTTTTGGTTTTGATCTTGTGTTGGTGGATTTTAGAATCGACAGGTTGGCGAAAGCGCCGGCCTGCCAACCAACGAAGGCCGTTCGTCGCCCTCCATACACACACGAATCGATTTTCTAATAAAATCTCTTGATTTCCTCGATTTTTCTATTTTCAAAATGATCGTAGGTTTGAGTTGCACAATTCGTCCTTTGGCTTTGATAATAAACCCACTTTTAATGATGATTATGATAAGGAATTGTGTCGTTTGATCTAATTGACTCATGATGATGATGATGATGACGTCATCGTGAAAATTATCAGTAAGATGAAGATTAAAATTTTGTGAATATAATTAGGAAATCGTCAAAAAACAACCCTCAAACTGATAGATAATCTACAAAATGGGAAGATAAGGGTGTGAAAATTTACGCATTTAAAAAATTAATTATCGCTGAAAATTAATCAACAATTACTTTTCCAATTGAAATTTCAACAAAAGAATCCTCTACTGGTTTCCAAAAACCGGTCGATTTCTTAGAATTCTCCCATTTTATCTTCAATTTTCGAAAATTATCCCAATTTAAAATCAATGATTAGACCACAGGAGAAATTAATTTAGTAAATTATTATTTTAAATATTGATAATATTCGAAAATAGGCGCAGCTGAAATGTACAAAATATGAATCATCACAACTCTTTAAAAATTTCATATCATTGACCAAATATAGCAAAAATCAACTAGTTTAATATTCAATTGGTCTATTTTTAAATGTACGTTAATTTTTCGTGATTATTGATATTAATTGTATCAATTGATTGATTGATTGTTGTGTTTACTCAATGGAGGAAACACGTAATTAATAATAAAATAATAATAATGATAATAGAGAGATAGAGCATAAAGGGTGGAGTATTTTTTAAGAATTATTGAAATTTGTGTTAACCGGAAGTTTAGGGTCTATTTCCTTCCTGTTATAGTCATTCATGTTTGTTTGTTCTAAATCAATGATTGTTTTTTTTTTCTAAACCATAACCAATGGTAGTTTAATAATAATTTAATGATAATTACGATTTTGTTGTTTAAATTTTCAGGCTGAATCTGAAGTTGCCGCTTTAAATCGTCGTATACAATTACTTGAAGAAGATTTAGAACGTTCTGAAGAACGTTTAGCAACAGCTACAGCTAAATTAGCTGAAGCTTCCCAAGCTGCTGATGAAAGTGAAAGGTTCGTTGTTTTATTGGTGTGAATTTCAAAATTATTTACTAATTAAACATAAAAGACGTACGAGAGAGAGAGAGAGAGGAAAAATAATCAAATCGAATCATATAAATCTTGGAAAAATATTAATTAATTAATTAATTAATTTAGAAAGTCAATTGTACTCTTATATTTTTCTTTACTCTCTCTTTTTCTCATGATTTGTTTCTAAATCTAACATTCCTAATTTGTACGTTTATCGATTCATTTAGAAATGTCATCATTACTAATCAAATCTATCGATATCTCTAAATATTTAAAATTATGCTCTTAGGAGTACCGTTTTTCTTTATTTAAACAAATTTATCCCACCAATTGTGACTAGTTCAGCTATAACTATGCAAAGAATTCTTATTATTCTAGATTTTCTTCAATTTTATTTTATATAACACTTGTCATTCAAGTTTCTATAATGAACCTATTGAAATTCTATTTTCTACGGTGTTTTCAATGTAAATTTCTATGTTTTCTTCTATTTATAGTCCGATAATGATTAGTATGCATTACTCAATGCTGGTTCCTTTTTTTTTGGTTATCGTACATTCCTAAATGGTGTTATATGTATGTAAAAGACGTCCAAAATTGGACAAACAGTCATTGAGACAGGTCACGTTACTAAAAAAAATCACATTTCCATAAATATACCGGGTGGACCATGTAAAAGTCGGTACTTTAAAGGTGAATCTAGTAGGATTGTAGCAAAATTTGAACTTAGAAGTTTATCAAAAGGCTGCATTTTTTTGAGAATTCAATTTGAAAAACGGGAAAATCCATTCTGGGATTGCCAAATTATCCAAAAAAGCGTTTTTGACTCATTTTTCAATGAGCTAAAAAATCCAAATTTTGCTTAAATCTTCTCCGGAAACCACCCTATGAATTCTATTATTCGAACTTTTGACCATCAATATGGGCCACCCGGTATGTCTATTGTTTTAATACAACAGGTAAATTTTAATTGTTTATTATTAGTTTCACTATCTAAAGTATCACTCGAATTTGACGGTTCTTATCTTATTTTCCAAGTATTAAAATTAAACTAATTGAAATTTAATAATAACAATAATAGATGAGAAACAAAAGAAAATGATTCATTTTTCCTGTTATCCAAAATCGATAAACGTATAAAAACACAATGTCAAATTGTGGTTGGCTTTTTTCCGCCCCTCTGTATGTCTGGAATGTATTCTGATAGAATCAATGGAAGAATAATTTAAAAATTTCCAAATTGATGTTTGTGGGTTGCCTTTTTTTTGAAACACGCACAATTTATAGGATACGCAAAGCATTAGAAAACAAGACGAATATGGAGGATGATAGAGTTGCCATATTGGAAAGTCAACTAGCCCAAGCTAAATTGATAGCCGAAGAGGCCGATAAAAAATATGAAGAGGTACAACTATATGTCCTCATTATTTTTCTTTTTATATATTTTTTTTTTTACACAACAAATAACCGAGAATTAATTTAAGTTTATTTATATTTCGAAATTATTGGTTATTCGTTGATAATTTTCAGGATGTTTTTCAGTTTGGAGCAAGGAGATTATAGCAGATTTTATTACACACAATTATTTAGTATTTTTATTATTGTATGTGTGTGTTTCTGTTTTGTGTTTATTTATACCACCCTATATTTAGTTTATTTTATTTTTTTAATTGTGTATTTTTGTTGTTTTATTTCACATTTCTATTATTTAGGCAACGCAAAATACTCGAAAATCGTTCCCTTGCTGATGAGGAACGTATGGATGCATTGGAAAATCAATTAAAGGAGGCTCGTTTCTTGGCTGAAGAAGCCGATAAAAAATACGATGAGGTGTATAAAAATTTGACTTAGCGTTATTGTTGTTGTTGTTGTTGTTTGCAGTGATTTTTATCTTTAATCAATTTGATTGATTAATTGATTGATTTCAAATTGTTGCTGCTACTACTACTATTATTAGTACTACTGTTGTTGTTGATGATGATTATGATGATAATATTGATTATTATCAAATAAAAAAAAGATCCAAACTAATAAAGTGTGCCTTATAACGATGCTACTACTACTTGAGAAAGAAAATAAGAGCAGAAATCGAAAAGCTTTCAAAAATTGCTTGGAATAATTTCTATAAAATTTAATCAATTTAGAAAAGAAAGATATACCATGGAACTAATTACACATCTTTAATGATAAAGAAACTAGAAACTCTAATCGCGAGATTGTGTGGAATTTCTAATTCAAATCAAAATTGATAGTGGTTCAATCAGTGGGTTCATTATTACTAGAATTTTTGTGTTAATAATTGTGTTATTATTTTTGAATAATCAGTGGATTGAGAATTTGGAGAAACCATTAAAAAAAATCCTTGATCTTTGCAGTTTAAAGTGTTTAATAATCGTTTTAATCAGTTTTATTTGTAATTTTCTAATGTAAAAAGAATTGTTATAATTCCATCAATCAACAGAAGAATTTTGTATTTGTTAAATATTATCAGAGAGGAATGTTTATTTATTAGATTTATATTGTTTGTTAATTTTTATTGTTAAATATTCGTATTTAATTAATTATAAACAATTTGGATTTTGTTTATGGAATGTGCGAAATCGTGTTATACTTCAACGTTTCTTCTATACCAGTGGCAACATTTTAGATGAGTATGTTCCATGGTGTTTTTCTTTTCTTTTTTCTTTTTTAATCTCATTATTGTTGGTAATTGGGTTGATTAAGAGAATTTTAATTCATTAATTATGTAATCAATCCAAATATCAACAAAACTCATTTATTTATAGAAATTTTATTACATATGGAAATTTATGTCAAAAAATTCATTATTTTAGATTATCAGCCAATTAATCCAACTAATTTTTTTGTTGCCTGACATCAATTTAGAGATTTGTTGTTTTTCTAGAAAACATAAAGATTTTATTTGTTTTTTTTTTTTTTCGTTAAAATCAATATAGGTTGCCCGTAAATTGGCCATGGTTGAAGCTGATTTAGAAAGAGCAGAAGAACGTGCCGAAACTGGTGAATCGTACGTTCTATTTTCTAAATGTGTTGCTTTTATTTTATCGTATTGATTGTTTAGTCTAATTATTTTACTAACAATCGTTTATATTTGTGTTCTAGCTTGATTGTTTTTTTTTTTTAATAATTAATTAATTTAGGAAATTGGAGGAGTCCTTCGATGACTACAATAATTTTGTTTTACATTAATTTCTAATTTCTTTTAATTAATTTTGTTTTGTTTTAATTGCTCTGCATGAATTTTCTTACAATAGGTTGCCCGAAAGTTGGTTCTAATGGAACAGGATTTAGAACGTGCTGAAGAACGGGCTGAACAAAGTGAGAGGTTAGCTAGCTATTCGCTTTATTTTTTTCTTTTTTTATTAATTATTAAAAAATATTTGGTATTAATTTATTTGTAATTCTCGTATTCTTTAGCAAAATCGTAGAACTTGAAGAGGAACTTCGCGTTGTTGGTAACAACCTTAAATCACTTGAAGTTTCAGAAGAAAAGGTGAGAACAAATTGTATTTTTATTAAATTGGTAGATTTCGATATAAATTACAAAAATATTCAAATAATTTTATTAAAAAAATATATAAAAAGTTATATAAACATTTTCTATAATCTACATAGGCTAATCAACGTGAAGAAGAATACAAAAATCAAATTAAGAACTTGACAACACGTCTAAAGGAGGTACTGGACATAATTGTCGAGTTTTTCCCTCAAAAATAGCAACTAATTGTTTGCTGATTGTTGTCCTAACTATTACAATATTTGATATTTTTCAGCATGATTTTATGAGAATTTAGCGCATTATTGATTTTATTTTATTATTATTTTTTATTGATTGTATGTTTGTTTTCCTATTAATTCAAATAATTAACAAACTCCAACAGGCTACATTAAAGGAGGAAGAGTATGCGGTCACTTTAAAACAGGTGGAACAACAGTTAAGAGAGGTAAAAAAAAAACGTCTAAAATAGGCCAAATCGAAACGATAATTTCCAACTCCTCTTTTCTTTTGTGTAAAGTTTCTCTAATTCTTTCTTATTTTTCTTTGTATATAAGTTGCCTTTTCTTTTAAAT
The DNA here is from genome assembly GCA_020740385.1 of Mylabris phalerata. Lineage (NCBI taxonomy): Eukaryota > Metazoa > Arthropoda > Insecta > Coleoptera > Meloidae > Mylabris > Mylabris phalerata. Next base: position 7,829,073 of record JAJEOX010000044.1, on the reverse strand, counting down.
TTGGAAATATCAATTATCAAAGAATTTCTATTTTGTTTGTTTATTAGGAGATTGTACGTGGACATCGTATTGTTTTTTATTTTATAAATTGTTTTAATTGTTGCTTTATTTCTATTAGTAGTTGTTGTTTGTTAATTCCAAGCATGTTGTAAATTTGTTATGTATGTACAGGCTTCTGTTACCCGACAACATAGCGAGGATAAAATCCGTGCCGTTTCTGATAAATTAATTGAAGTAAGTTGATTTAAAAGAATAGACGGAAAAGATTCTGTAATCGTGCCGTGTGTCAAATTTTTTGAATCATCCCCTATCCATGCGTCATATTTAATATAAAATTATCCTATACTACTTTATTTTCATACATTTTTTATGGTAACTCACATTATTTGGTGAATGATTTGAAGAATATTTCAGGCATCTGTAGGAAGTTTATGGAAATCACAGCTCAGCTGGTTGCTCAAAACAGCTTGTTTTTTTAAGTATCGCGACTTTAAAATTGAGTTGAGCACGTAAAAGAAATCAAATGATATCCACCTTTTCCATAAAATGAAAAATGGGAATAAAAATCAATATTGTGTCATTCTGAGTCATTTTACGTGCGTACCTCATTTTTTAAAATCGGGGTAAAATTGATATAAACAATCATTCTTCCAAATGAGCTACGAGGCCCAAATTTTTCTAAAATATCCTCCAAATATTTTTGATTTTTAATTCTCATATGAATTCTTTATAATCCAACAATTTACCTTAAATTATCTCTAATTTATCCATAATTTGGTATAATTTATCCATTGATAAACACAAAATTTGATACACTGCACAATTCAGAAAATAATTAAAGTGTCCGATTAGTAATATCAGCATGTAAATATCAGCAAATCAACCCTTCCACCTTTCAAACTTTATATAAATTGCTTCATTTTTAATTAGTAAATAAAACAAAAGGGGAGCTTTCCTTAATTCTTCACAACTTTTGTAAGTATTTATGGCTTTGGTATTGGGTGTTTTAGTCTATTTATTGCTTGTATTTCAACTTAAATTTCTTTATTTACGCTTTATAATTCTATTTAGCTTCTATTATTTATTTAATTCTAATTATCAACAATTTGAACTAAAATTCCTACAACTATAGTTACACTAATTGTGTGTAAAACTCGTTAGAATTTAATTCTAGCATGAAATTTTGTTCAAATTGTTTTAATTGTTATAAAGAATTTTGTAAACTGATGATTTTCGAATTATTTTTAGGCTGAAGCCCGTGCTGAATTTGCCGAACGTTCCGTTCAAAAACTACAAAAAGAAGTCGACAGACTTGAAGGTTTGTTGTTTGTTTCTAATCAACCGCACACAAAAAGAATCCAGTTTGCTTTAATTTAATTTTAATTTTAATTTGTTTTTATTTTGGCTACAATTAACACTCAACTTACAGACGACTTATTGGCAGAAAAGGAAAAGAACAAACTATTAGCCGATGAAATGGAAGCGACATTACACGATATCCAAAATATGTAAAATCAGAAAATTCACCCAAAATCGATTACTTTTTTAAAATCAATTCACTAAATTTATATTTCCGTTTAAAAATCAATTCCAATGGAAACATTCCGAAATGTTTATAGCTCTACGGTGCTTTTATTGCTTTTTGCATTTATTTTTAGTAGTTTTATTTAAATTAGCAACAAATTTTGTTCATTTTTTTTATATTAAATGTTGAGAATTCTCTAAATATTTAAGAAGGCATCAAACGAAGCGATTACATCATTTTTTTGTTGATTGATCTCTATCAATTATCTAAAAAAAACTATTGTTTTTTGCAATATTATTAAATCAATTAACACTGCCATAGATTTGCACAAAATTAGGTCAGGCATTTAATTACTTACATTACAATTTTGAAGTGAACAAACAATGTTAATTATGACACTTTACTATTATAATTTTCTTCTTTTTTTTTGTAAATTGTACATTTCTCCCTTATACAGGATGTAGTCAATTTATTTTTTTTTTTGTTTATTTTTCGAAATTAATCGGGCACAATTGTATGTGAAAGGACTAAATTTGAAAAAAACAAGTTTTGTTTTTTTTTTCAATGGTTTTGGGAGTTTGATATTTATTATTATTATTATTATCTATATTACTATAATTGTCTATATAATTATGTTTTAATAGTCCATTCACTTACAATCAAAGCTTTATTTTCGATTCGATACGATGTTAATTTAATGGAAAATCTATTCTAATTAATATAAAAACTATAAAATTTATTAATATATAGAGTATATAGGATAACAATGAAAATTTAAGAAATGGAAATGCTGTTTATATATACACACACACACCATAATTCTGTGTTTTATGTAGTTAAACTAATATAAATATTTTTTATTGATAAGTTTGCCCGTTTTTATTTTTTGATTATTTTTATTTTCCCCCAATTAATAACTCCATTCCTTTGAGTTTTATCGAATAACTAAAACTAATATTGTTGTTGTGTCGTTTGATATTTACAGATTAACAAACGTTTTCTTTATAGAATCGTTAGAATCGCCTCGAAAAAAATTAATCGATCTTGTTTCCGTTCTGTTTGTTTGATTTACAGATGAACTCGTTGCCGAGAAGGAGCGCTACAAAGAAATTGGTGACGATTTGGATACAGCCTTCGTTGAGCTTATTTTGTAAAGATTGTCGGAGAGACAAGTTCTACGTTGTTGTTTTTAAAATTGTATTAATCGTGTAATTATATTTATTTTAAATCATGACACAATAACTCTTAATATTAAAACAAAAAGAAAGGCACAATAGATATTTCAGTTTTTCATTTATTTTCGATTTTATTTTAGTTTATTATTTTCTTTGGTTCCTCCACTTTTCCAATTCACAATACAATTTAACTGTCTCTATTTACTAACCGAAACCGTACAATTTCCAGATGAATTAGTGGAAGAGAAGAGTAAATATAAAGAAATGGCCGATGAGATGGGGCGGACAATTGCCGATTATGCTGGTTATTAAACAAAAAATCTACTGGTTCTTTTTTTGTGATAAGAAAACAAGGAGGAAAACAGAAAATTGCCTTGTTCTATCTACAATCTTCATTAATTTGCTGCTGTTAATTTAATGAAAAATATTTTTTTCTAAACTCACTGCCCTTTAACGTATCAATAGTAGATTGATTGATAATTGGCTCAAATTATTTTAAATTTGCTTGTTCTACTGTTTTTTCGAGTACAATTATTTGTGTATTGTGAGCTAAAATGGAATTTTTGATATTTTGAAAGAAATTGAAATAAAAAATTGTCTTGAACGAGCTGTTTTATTGAGTTATTTCAATATCGCGCCCTAATTCATAAGCTATACGTCATGTTTTCAACTTGACGCTAAATTCGACAATAACGACATCTACCAAACTATCTTAAACTAATAATATAAGCGGCCATAACAGTTGCTGAAAATTTCGATTTTGTATTAGGAATATATGAGTTAATTGGGGTCTTTTATAGTAACTTCGACAAATATAAGTAAATTTAAGTTGGTGAAACTGTTTCCACTAACTCACGCAATATGCATTGTGCGCATGCTCCACGCAGCGATAGTGCATGAATAGAAAGCTCACTTTTAATATAGTTGTTTATTTATGCAACACACAATACATCAATATACAATTTTGATATTCTCTTGATGAAATTTACGTAAATTTCAGCAAGGAAATATTCAGGTAAGACATTAATATATCAAATTAAGTTAAATTTTACATAAATTTTAGCAAGGAAATATTCAGGTGATACATTACGTATTGTGTGTTGCATAAACAAACAACATCTAAAAAAGTAAACTTCCTGCAAAGTGTACTACGGCTGTATAGCACATGCGCAGTGTGAGTTAGTGAAAGCAGTTTAACCAACCTAAATTTAGTTATATTGGTTTGAAGTCACTATAAAAGACCTCAATTAACTCCTATATTCCTAATACAAAATCGAAATTTTCAACAATTCTTATGGCCGGGTTATCCCTTCCACCTCATTGTTTTTAACAAAGAGATGGAAGGGGGAATATAACCTCATAATAATCTAACCTCAAAAAATTACCAAAAATTTATTTAAATTAAAATGTTAATAACTGATGCCAGAATAATTTGGGATAGTTTAAAATCGATAATTTGCGTCTATAAACCAGCCCAGATATCATGTGAACGTATTCGAACAACAATCATTAACGCCATAATTACAGGTACTTTTCAATTAAATTCGAAACATTGCAATTAATCTAAAATTTGTAGATTTAAATCGTATGAATACCCGACCACCTATCGATTACGTTCATATAGAGGGTAATCCAACAAACGAATTAACAGTTTCCGTCGAACCAAATCTGGCCGATCATCCGCTAGTTGTAGGGCCTCGGTATCAACACGACGATTTAAAATGTTCATGGTCGAATTATTTAGGTAGAAATACTAGTGGTGTTTTACGTAAGTCGTTGATTATTCGAATTGTCTCGAATTGATCCAATTTGTGTGCAGTTTTAGGTTTACGGAAGGGTACAAAAATCGCCAAATATTTACGCGAGAATCGGCCAACGCGCACCTACCATGTGAAGGGCACGTTTGGGGCATGCGACAGACAATGGGTTTGTTGATGGTAAAATTGTGGAACGTTCCACGTGGCGGCATGTTCGCTATCAGCATTTGGAACAAATGTTATCGTCAATACAGGCGTCACACCAGAAGGAGATGTTTAAGTCGAGTGGAGTCGATTTAGAATCACAAACGGCCTACGATTTAGCCGTACAAGGGCCAATCCGGCCGGCTAGTTCGAAACAGCCGGTCATTTATGGGGTGAAATGTGTCGACTTTCAACCGCCGGATTTCACTCTAGGTATACAGTTGTATTCTCTAATTTTTCAACGATTCGTTACCATAACAACTGTTTTCAATTTTACATTTATAAGAGTAGAATAGATTGACGATCTCTAATTGTTATGGTAACGAATCGTTTAAAAATTAGAGAATACAACTGGATTGTTCTCGATTAGAATTGCAGTGTATCAATGAATATGAGGTCTATTTGAGGGGTTTAATCCACGAAATCGGTACACGACTCCATTCAACAGCCCATTGTACAAGTATCCAATGTATCCGCCATAGTTATTTCACCTTAGATCACTCTTTATTGAAGAAACATTTGGACGTTACCGTATATTGTTGAAAATATGGAGAAATGCGACGAAATTTTGGAACAACACGATGATTTATTGCATCAAAAAAGTGCAATTTTGCAATGAAATCACTTTATTTTCTAGTTCTAGATTACAATTTTAATTACACCAAATTCTCATATTGTTCGTTATTATTATTATGTTGTCGATTATAGTAATGATTGTATAATCTAGGGCCGTATTTTATATATTCGGGTAATTCTGTAGTCCCGTGTAGCGTTAATACAATATCGTCTACTAATCCTCGATTAGTTTCCGGTCCAATCTGGAAAATTTCGTGTTTTTATCATAGAAATAACAATAGAATTGAATACCTGATCTAAGATAGTTAATGTCCAAATACCGGCGGCCGTTTCGCCCCATGTCATGACCGACATAAAGGTCCAATTGCGGAAACCATCGGTAGATTTGTCGTATTTCCGTTTACCCAACAATTCAACTCGACTACCCAATGGGGATGTTAAATACAATTCCAATACACCCCGTATCGGATATTCGATCGTTATTGTTAATTCGACATGTTCAAGATAATCGATGTGGTAATCGCAAGCACCATCGGTGGTTATTTGAATGGTTAACGGTTGATTGTACACTAAAGTTTGGTTGAATCTTTAATACAGAAACAAATCAGTTTACTAAATTCGAATTTTGATTAAATTTACTGGGTTTGGATGGGAATTCGACAGGTGTGCCTTATCGGTACTGTTGTCCAGTTGATTGCTGCTTTAACTAAACCGTAACCGTTCATTAGACCGAAACCGAATTTGGTATTGAACCAGAAACCGGCGGCGTTCCGTTGCCATCCGGGGTTCTCTTGTAGTGGGGCGATTTCGGATGTCCAGACGATTAAATGCTGGACGTCTCGCCAGGTTAAATTCGGACTATTAACGATAAAAATTCGTGTACTTTACCCAATGACTCCTGTTATTGACGAGCGATTTGAAAGATCATTTTATTAAAATTTGAGTTTCGTAGCTCAAATTTGGCCAAAAGGCGTTCATTTCTGGCAATGTTGCAATTTAAAATGAGCTACATACATCAAATGATTAGAAAATTCTCTTAACTTGGATTTTTTCCGTTTTTCTCCATTTTATTCTGGAGTTGGTAGAAATATTTTACATTTATTGCAGAATGCAATGGAGAAAAATCGAAAAAAATTATGTGGGGAGTCATTTAGAGTCATTTGAGGAGCTTAGCTCGTTCTCAAAAATCCCAACGTCAACTAAAACCAGCGTTTTTTTATCAGCTTGCCGATGAGCTACGTGGCTCAAATTTTGGTAAAATAATCTCTAGGACTTTCCTATAAATCCGTGAAATACTTTTCAAAACGTTCGTCAAATAATGGGACTTTTAAGAACCTTGTACAACGAAGTATTCCCAGTTGTTCCTCCCCAATTTCAGTGAAATTTAGTTGTTTTTCGATGAAATCAAAGATTTTTGTCAGCGGAACATATCTAGGGAGTGAAATCACTGATCAGAGTTTAAGCTCAAAGGGGTACTTTTATATTCCATTTACTTAAAAGTACTTACAATTGTGAGAACAGTACTGATACTTGGTAAACAAAAAAGTCTGTTTTCCATGCGATTTTCCCCACAAAATCAGCAAGTTTTTCCAACAAAAATAGCACAATTTGAAAGTCCATAGAATTGCCCACAAAACGAGTCAACTCTAGACTTAGACAGTACCTTTAGAAACCCCTTTGAGTTTAAACTTGCAACAGTAATTTCACCCTGTAGATTTGATTAAAATCGGAGCGGGACACTCGGGAATATTTCCTTATTTGAATTTCAATAGAACACACTTTGCTTCCAGCGCTAGTGCAATTATTCCAGCTGCTAAAGGTGCAGATGCCGAGGTTCCCGTGTGTTTAATTGTGCATTCATTGTGTAAATCTGTAGTTGCCTGGAAATTTCCTGGTTATTATTGAGAAAATACAGGACTGCTGAACTAGAAGAAAATTCTATTATTCGACCGGCAATTTTAAGAATCTCTTGAGATTTTATAGGAGGGTCCATCGAGGTTATTTTGGCAAATTTTCAACCCCATGGCTTACTGGTAAGTGGGTCTAAAATGCTCTATTTGGGCAATGTTACGATTCTAGATTAAAATGAAGAAAAACGAAAAATTGCAATCAGCCCAAATTCGCCAAAAATCTCGGAAGACCCTTCTATAAATCTTTGAAATATTTTTCAACTAATTCGTCTTCAGTTCAACAGCCTTGTATGAAATAATTTTGGTTTACGATCATTTGGTCTCGGTAAGCTCCTGAAGAGTACGTTACGGCCAATGTTGAAGCACAAACTTCACCATACCATGGAAATTCACCTTTCTGTGAAGCACTCCCGATCGAAATCGTAAACGGATTAGTCAAATAACCATCACAATTACAATTATCATCTTTACTACCACCATTACCCGATGCCCACACATAAATAGTACCTCTACCATTACGACCCTGTATTTAAAACCAAATTATTTCTAATTGAAATCGATTTAAATCTATCTACATTCAGTATTCCCTTCCGGATGGCCTCTAACGCCAATCGTCCGGGACCATCGACCGTCTGTCCGTTATCATTCGGGCCCCATGAAGCGCTATAAATATCGACGAGATCTTGGGCATAACTCAAAGCTGTAGCTTCGATACGATCGGTTACTGGGCCATCCAGTAATTTTACACCGCCAATTAGGGAGTTGTACGCAATACCAACGCCACATTTACCATTATTGGCCGTCATTGCTATCTCGCCAGCACATCGGGTGCCGTGGCTGTTGTATCGTTTCGGATCGTAGCGGGGCATTGGATCGTTGTCTTCTTCATTGCAATCGTAACTAATCAACGGATCCTATAAAATGGCTATAGTAAATCCACTCGGTAGTAGAAAGTTTTGAATTTGTTGCCAACTCTATTGTTCAAGGACTAATAACATTTATATAGAAACGTATGGTGAAATTTATATTCTTAAGTTGGTATCATTGGGGAACTAAACGATACTCGTTTGTTTTTAGATCAACAATATAACCTCAAATTTAATGTTTTTCAATATGTTTCTCTCTTATTTTTAATGAACTTTGTTTTAAACAACTTTCTTTACTTTATTTTGTTGATATTTATTACATCTTATTGATTTTTTCTGTATAATATACCATTCGATTATTGTTTATTTAAATTTCCCGCTTTTAATGATTAGGCGTAAATGTCAAATTCAAAACTTTCCAGTGCCTCCCTAGATTTACTATACTTTGTTATTTTATAATTTATACAGGGCGACCAAGTTTTGGGAATTCTTAAATTTTTAATACCCAGAGTATTGGTTCACCTGTACGTACGTAATTAATTCTGAGATCATCATGAGTGTATTCGATGCCATCATCAAGGATACTAATCCGGATATTTCTACCGGTAATGCCCGATTTGTAGACGGGCAATACGTTCAAATCAAGCTTCGGTAGGTCGTACCGCGATCGGGTATCTTGCTAAAAACCAACAATTATTCGATCACCCCTTAATCAGTCCAACTGAACTCACCATATACCATTCTTGTGACCACAATTCATCATTAAAAGTATTATCAGTATTCGGGTGTATTATCGGCTTCTTATAAATTTCCCTAAAACGGTCATAACTCCTTGTAAATCCTTGATATTCGTCTAGAATTGGTAGAAAATCACGTTTTTGACGTGATTTTGGATATTGCGTTTCCGCCCAAATCACTCCACTATCTTCATGCAAACGCTTCTCTATCTCCAATCCGCCACGTTTTTGGTAATTTGGATAGATTTGGGGCAACGGCATAAAGACGTACGTGTCCTCGAATCCAGACATCTTAAACAAAAATTATAATAGAACTAAAAGGATATACAGAATGATCAACGCTATTTAAGCTCGCAGTAGCCTGTGATTTAGCGAACGTATGTCGGTTTCTTGTTTCAACTGAATAATCTGCATTATCGACACCCCTTGTTTCAACAGATTGTCGGTAATGCAGATTACAGAGTTGAAATAAGAAGCCGACCTACGCTCACAAAATCATAGGCTACTGCGATTTTAAATAGCGTAGTACACTCGTATAGTTTATAGGGGAAGTCCTCTTGTTGGACGACCAATTTCAGAGGATATTGGGAGAATTATCGAAGATCATTTTACCAAATTTGAACCTTGTAGCTAATCTGTTGTCGCATCCGTTTCTGTTTCTGTTGAAATAAATTCTAATGTATACTTTTAGTTCAATACATTTGTTCTTTCTATTCTTCCCTCTATTTCGGTAGTTAGAACAGCTGTTCAAATTCTATTATTATCATCATTATCGATCAGTCCGGGCGTCGTACGGCGTCAGTCCGTTCACCGCAGAACCGGCGCGCGAAATTAGACGCCGACTATCAGGGAAACAGCAAACCGTCTACGTATCACATTGGAACATTTGGAAATAGATTAAATTTGGGGTGAGGGTGGGTGATTATTTTCGGATAACCCGCCGGCCCCCTCACGAGTCGAACAGCCACCAAAAATAGACTACCGAATCGGTGCGATCCATTCAAATTCCCCCTCCTCTAAACGAACATAGAAACAACGATTCGGCATCTTTATCTCTATCTCGACAATAGTGGTTCTAGTTGGAATCGCCAGGTGGGTATATTGGTGGCAATTTGTTAATAATTTCGATACGTTGATTAATTTATTTGATAAAATTGGAACCCTTTGTTTATTTTATCTATACTTAAATGTTAAAATTAATAGACCCATTTTAATTAACAATATCTATTGTTATCAGTAATTGGAGTTAATTAAAATCAGAAGTGGATTGAAAATTGAATTAATAACTCACCGTGCCTTTGCACCAATGTCCGGTTTCTTCAGCTAAACGTTTGGCCTTATTGGGCCCACCTAACAATTTCACCACAACTTCATTGCCATCTTCTAGCAGGAGGACATTCGGTAGGATTAACAGAAGAATCAAAAATATCATTATTCACCGGTTATTATTTCGCGATTGTGTCTATTCCACGAACAATACGAAAAAGTAGTGATTGCAATTCACCTCTTTCTCCTCATCTATCGTCGCTATGTCGCTACCTCCACTACCACGATTTTACCGAATAACAACAAATAAAAACAATCAGCCTTATCAATGCGGATCAACCAGCAGGACGGCAGGATGGATTAGTAGCAAAAACGTGGATTAACCAACTGCCAATTGGATTCTGAATTGATCGGAGATTAGAAAGAGGAACACAAGGGACGTGATAGATGTTGATTGTAATCCAATTAAAATCGGTTTTTATTTCTATTAGCCGATTTATTGAGACTAATTAGAAACAACTGGTTTGTTTCTAAATTGCTTGCATTATAAAAGAGGATTCCTAGAATGAGATTTATCCATTAATTGCCACCAATGTTTGGATTTGTGAGGGTGTAAGGGGGTAAAGATAACGTCTAAATTACATAAAAATTGTTTATTTCTTCTTTACAAAAAGCAAAACGTGTATTTGTGTGTGTTATTTGGTCATCAGTGGTGATTTTCGGATTGTCAAATATCTTACACATAAATTATTTAGTGGAAGGAATTCTTATGTTTGTTTCAATCATTACAATCTAAATCTAAGCGACAATTCCTTAAGTTAAGTCACAATAGGTTCCAAACATTGACATGGATATGTTGTTATCATAAGATTAGTGGAATGGTGGTGGCTATTAATTGATGATAAATGATAAGAAAAATCTGTGATCATTTCGAAAATTCATCCCCAATTGATCCTCAACAGATGGCACAATGGAGACATTTCTTTCGCGTACCACTCTTGCGCCTGGCTTGGTTCTCTCGATCGATTTTCCTACGTATTTGATCTGAATTGAATTGTCTTTTTGTTTAAAATTCCCCATCTTATTGTTTTACAAGGTGTTCCTCTTCGATTTTAATGAAATTTGCTTATTCTTCGTTAAAATCTAAAAGATGGGGCAGAAAACATCTCTCGGGGGTAAAGTTTCAATAATATAGAACGCTTTTGATTGCATAGTAAAAAGGTAATTAGGGTGAAAGTTGCAAGGGTTGAAATCTATAAAATTGTTATGAAGCGACAATTATCAATTGCATTTTGATAAAACTAATGTCGATTGAAAGGGTGAGTAAAACGGGGTAGGTGCTATTTTTTCTACATTTATCACTGATAACAATACACCCCTTGTAATCTATTGGTAGGTACCCCCTACATCACGAGAACGAAGTAAAAGGCAGAGTTGTTATCTCGAGATATAGCTAGGAATGTGTCTTTGGGGTAACTTTTAGGGCCAATTTACTCCTTTATGTGAATATTGGCAGCTAAAATATGCATCTACTATTTTTGCAACTCCACCTGTACACTAAACTTTATGAAAATCGGAGAGGGATAGTTGTCTCACTTTCGAGGAGAGACACCTGGGAATATTTGGGACAGAAAACATATCTAAAGGGTAAAATCATTGTTCAAAGTTTCAATAATATAGAACGCTTTTGATTGTATAGTAAAAAGATAATTAGGGTGGAAGTTGCAAGGGTTTAAATCTATAAAATTGTTATGAAACAAAATTATCGGTTGGATTTTGACGAAACTAATGTCGATTGAAAGGGTGGGTCAAAAGGGGGTAGGTGCACAAAATGGAGTACTCATTTTTTCTGCATTTATCGCAAATATCAACGCACCCCCTGCAATCGGTAGATATCCCCAAAGTACATTTTTAGCTACACCTCGAGAATGAAGCAAAATGAAAGGTTGTTCTCGAGATATAGCAAAAAATGTGTTTTTGGGGGTAACTTTAAGGGCAATTTCCCTCCTAAATGCGAATATGAGCAGCTAAAAATCCACAATTTCTGCAACTCTGCAACCTGTATACTAAACTTTATCAAAATTGAAGAGGGATAGTTGTTAGATTTTGACGACTGTTGACTGAAAAGGGAGAAAAATGGGGGAACGGTGGGTAAAACGAGGTAGATGCATAAAATAGAGTACTCCTTTTTTTCTACATTTATCACTAATAACAATACACCCCTTGCAATCTGCAATCCCAAAACATTTTTAGCTAAATCTCGACAACGAATCAAAATGGGTTTTTGGAGGTAATTTTTAGGATAAATTTCCGCCCCTACTGTGAATTTGGGCAGCTAAAAATATGCATAGGGATACTAAACTGTATCAAAATCGGAGAGGGATAGTTGTCCCCCTTTCACCCTTAGATTTCAACGAAGATTAAAACCGAGGAGGGACACCTTGTCGAAAATACAAACCGGCTAAAGGCCTGCGTCCAATTGCCGACAAACTATCGTACAATTCACGTATCGGATTCATATCCGGTGTTAAACCGTGACTCCAAATCAACATCATGCGAAAACCGTGCTCTTTATAACTCGAAGGGCCTAATAATAACAAATAAATCATAAATTTTATTGTCGTTTTAAATCGAAAATACCGTTATATTGGTGTTCGATAGCTTTGATTTGTTCTTCAGTAAATAGCCATTGATGCGCTAATAATTTCCATTCACCGGGAGCTAATTGTTTGTAAGCAATCTTGTAGAGGATCTCGCGGAAACGTTCGTTGTCTTTCAAACAATTCGTCATCGTATTATTCTCTTTAACACATTGATGACTGCATCGTCGTTGTATTGTTATCAATGATTTATTCGTGTTGTCCTATTATTTAGATTTTTTTTATAAAATTATCGAAATCTACAAAACAAATCGTACGTTTTGTTGTCCAGGACAATCGTCCAAACGTGCCGTCCTTATGATCATATCAACGATTGCTGTAAAACTACCACGTGCCGCTATATATAACGGTGTACGGCCACCTTGTTCCCTTTGTTCGATATTAGCACCGGCTGATAGGAGAATTTTACAAATTTCCGTATGGCCCATCTCTGCTGCTATATGTATCGGTGATTGTAATCTCTATTTCAATGGAATATTTCTATAAATTTATTTATTTAAAAAAAGTTAACTTACTGTATTTAAAGAATTCAAATCGGCTCCTTTCTCGATGAGAATCTCGACAATTTCGACAAGATTCGCTTGACAGGCCTGATGTAAAGCTGTATTGCCCATCTATCGATAGAGATTTAGGTAGAGAATTAACGAGAATCGAATTAAAGTTGATTAATTGAATATGTATGAATGATTAAATATTCAATTGAGAGTGTATACAAATCAATATGTTGGTGCTTTGATGTCGCAAATTAAACGACTTTTAATTTAAATCGAATTTCGAACAACAATAACCAAAGGGCATCAACTAGTTGAGAACGGGAGTGGAATAAAGAATACAATCCAACAATTTGTTGTTGTTGTCGTCGTCCAATTTTCATCTCTAAGGAGGAGGGCATTTGATGCGACAGTTTTATTTCCCTAGGGTCGTCTACAATTATATTGAAACTTCAATAATGAAACGTCTTCCTAACTAAATTGGGAAGTTTTTGCCTTCAAGCAACTTCACTTTTATAAAGCTAATACGATAAATAAACTCCCTATTAACTACTTCTCTTGTTTTCAAGAATAGAGCTACTTTATTCTAATATTAAATAACGAGAGTTGCTGGTAAATTTTCCTAAAATTCGATACTTTTGGCCATTGTTTAAGGTGATAATTAAAAAAAATATATAGGTGGGTTTGTGCACACAGTGATAATAATCGATAAAATATGGAATTCAGTCTACCTTAGGCATGGACATGAAACGAATAAATTAAATTTTGCATAATTCCCGGATGTAAATAAATGTGTTCACGTTGAATTCCATACATGTTATCAAAAGTGTAAATTAGTGTAAAGAAAATAAGAAGTGATTCCATTCAAATTTATTTTTCAACATCGTAGGTGATGATAAAAGTTGGATTTATCTGTATGAACCTCAAACTAGGTAGCAATCAACAGTTGAGGCTTTTCAAAATGAAGCAAAACCAACAAAACAAGATTACACTAGTCGCTAGTATTGGTTTAGAAGGCCGCAGATTGACGTACAACTATTTATTTACCCGAATTTTCCAAAAAAAATTAGGAAAACTGAATAATAAACACCGAATCATTTTGCACAATGCTCACAGGAAAGAAAAAACTCCTTGACTGGTGAAAATACAGAACTGAAGTCTCTACCTCTGTATTGTCCCGACCTAAGCCCCAGTGATTCCTTTACTTTTCCAAAAATTAAAACAAAACTGCATAGTTGTCGATTTTCTGAAGCGGTGGAAGATTTCGAAAAGGAACTTTAAAAGTACGCCTAGCTGAAATTTCGAAGTTGAAGCTACGATTCTAAATCGTACCCGTTTTAATTTTCTTTTCCTTTTTCGTAAGATGGTGTAATTTTTGAGAAATTGTGCATCTAAGCACTGAAATTTCGAGCCTTTGATTGGCTAAAAGAGGAAACGAGACAGACTTTATTAAGGTCTCTTTACATATCTCTCAACATGTAGAGAAACTTTTCTAGCGGAACCCTTAAGGGCCTCGCTCGAACAGTTTTGTTACATGTCGATAGGTATGTATAGAGAGTTACCCCTTTATAAGCTAGTCACAAGTCTCGAAATCACATTCATATCATTTGCTGAGTTACTTGGCATGTGCCATTTCGAAAAACTTGCTTTATTTAGACGCCATTTTCCGGAAAACGAAAAAGAAAATTAGAAAAGCAATCACCAGGGATGCTAGCCTCAACTTTCTAGTTTCTATCTATGTAAAAATCGTTTCATTTTATTGATTGTACAAAAAACTACGCTGGAAAATAGAGTACGCTTTTTGTTAATTGAAAACGTGGTTTTTCGGAATTTTCGGAAAAACTAGTCGGATTTTCCAAATATTAGCTATTAGGGGCGATAGAAGCTTAAATTACGAATCGAATGGGGTATTTCCCACCGTGTCGTTTTCAAATGACACTGGAAATGCTTTTCTTATGGGATTTTAATCCTCCGAGGCAACCATTGAAGAGTAGAACTGGAACTCCTTGAAAAATTGGAAATTTGCCTATTTCTCTTTCATTTTTTACAATAAAATCAAGGTTCGTTGGAAAGAGCATTTCAAACAGCAGAATACCTACAAATTCTACTGTTAAGGAAAATTTTGTAGCTTGAAATGCGTCTTCCATTGGGTCACAATACTTGATTTTATAGCAAAAAACTCCTGCCACTTAAAGTGGAACTTGAATTATCCTCTCCAGATTGAATGTGAAAAATGCCTGCTTGTTATCAATCTCAGAAATTCTAAAACCGGCATTTGAATCGATCACATTCTTTCTATAAAGAAGAGCATCCGGACACTCAAACAAGTACAAAAATATCGCGCCTCTAGAGAGATACTTTTATGGATTTTTTTGTGTGAACAACAACAACAACAACGAATTAAATAATCAATAGTTGCTTAGATAAGATAAATATAGCGACAATCATAATTACCTTGTTCGATTTGTTGAGTTGTACACCGTGTTGTAATAGAGCTTGCAAGATTCCATGACTACCTAAACTACAAGCAATATGTAAAGCTGTTGTGCCTTTCTATAATTAATTTTATAATTAAATTTTCAATTAAATTTAAATAAATAAAGAGAAGCACTAACAAGATCTTCACAATCCGGATCACATCCAGTCTCTAATAACAATTCGACAATTTTCGTTTGTTGATATTGTGTGGCTAAATGTAGCGGTGTATTGCCACAAATATCTTTACATTCAATATCAATTTCCGTTGTTAATAATAATTCAACAACCTCATAATTGCCACGTTCACATGCCACATGCAGAGCCGTCTGTCCATCCTACAAATTGAATTTTGTTGTAAATCAATATTAATTTCAAAATTATATGAATATTGAAACAAAAAATTAGAATTATTTCATTAAAATTATATTCAACTTTATTGCGTCTATCAAGATTAGCACCCAATTCAATTAGCCGGCGGACAACATCAATATGCCCGCCCATTGATGCATGATATAATGCCGTTTGTCCATCAATATCAACAGCATCAATACGTATATCTTCTAATGTATCAATTAAATAATCAACGACTTGTATACGATTGTTTTTCGATGAACACATCAATAATGTGTAATGTTTCTTATTTGTAGCATTCGAACATGCTCCTGTATTGATCAGTAATTGGACAGCATCCCGATGGCCGTGCCAACAGGCCATCAATAAGGGTCGCATTCCATACTGTGATTATAATAGACATTAGATAGTAATATAGGGTGGCTCACGGTAATTCCCCTTACAGTAAACTGCGATCTAATGAGAATAGGTGCGTTTCTTGCTTCTACCCTTCGTTGGAAGGCAGATTATTGTCTAAGCTACCACCCGACAATTACAAACAAATTTAGAAGTTTTATAGAAATTTGCATTTATTATTTCTCCGAAATAAAAGAAAGATTTATTCAAAATACTAGAAAGTTTTGATTGCTACCCAATTTTTTTAAGCAAACCAACAGTAATCTGCATTGCCAACCTGACTTGGCGGTCGAGTCGGGTCAAATTACTCGCGCCCGGTTCTCCTAAGGCGCTGGCATTCTCTCTGCGCCTCCAGACCTGACCTGACCTCACAAAATCACTTACTGCAAGGTGAACTACCATGGTACACCTGCTCAAACTCACTTTGTCTCTAGCTTCAATATCACAATTAGCAGCAATCAACATTTCCATAATTTCGATATTGCCCCGAGATGAGGCCCAATGGAGAGGAGCTCGGCCGTACTATTTCAAAAAAGAAAATACTAATTGTATTGGAAAAAGCCCACACGAAAACAGACCAACGGTGTTGACAAGGTGACTTTATTGAATTTCGATAAATCATAAAGTTGAATTATTGGAAAAACATTAAGAGTTGATGACGACGATGATGATAATGATGATGATGATGATGATGATGATAATAGTTAAACTGTAATATGAAAATTAAATGATTGTCAATATCCATTATTTTTGATTTTTTATCCCCTATTCAAATAGAAGTCTAGATAAATTTATCTCACAATCAAACCAACTAGTCCTTTATCTTTATGGATTTGTTGTAAAATTACGATCAATACTATGGTTTTATATTATAAAAGAAAGAGCAAAAAACAATAGAACAACTACATTAATTAATAAAAGAGACGATTTCCATTGTGGATGAAAATTATTCAAAATTTGTGTAAAACTTTGGTGTTGGTGTAGAGAAATTACAAACTTAAGGGGTTTCTTTAGCAAATTTCCTTTTATTTTGTAGTCTAAAGGGTGTATTCACAAAATTGTTGAAGATAATCTTTAAGGATGATGATCAGCATCAAGTTTGCGTTGTTGAAGATAATCATCATTGCTTATTCCATCTGATTTGTATTGTAGGAGAGGATCGGGATCGAGATCAGAATAATAATGGGAATGATCATTCTGCAAAAGATTTTCAAGAATCAGCTGGTCCGGCAAATTTTTTGAGCTTCGACAAACTTCGAGAACGTTACCTATAGGCGGGATTTTGTTGTAGTTGACCAAATTATTAGAGAACGCGACAGAGAGAGTTATTCGTTTCATTTTTTTTTTGGAGATAACTCTCAATTTACCAAAAATCTGTGCATACCCCCTAAAAGAGCATTTTAAGTTGTACTTCATCGATGCTTCTTCTTTGGAATATCTTGTGAAACTTTAGAGTTACAACTGAAAATCTAAAAACAACGGACCATTTTGGCCCTGAAGATTCGTTTGTTTTCAAAGAGATTGAAACGGAATTGGAAACGAATTATAGAAGGCAATCTTAGAAGAAGAGCTTTGTCTTTGCGAGCCAAATTCCAAGAAAATAATAGAAAATAAAAGGCACTTACATTATTCCTAGAATTGACATCAACCGGTTCTTTCAAGATCCGCCGTACAGCTTCCGTATCATTTTTGATAACGGCTTCATGCAACAATAAATCATTCCGTTGGATCAATGCACGTCGTTCCAATTCTTCCGGCGTACTATTCGGCGATGGACAACGTAATGAACATTTTTCATTACAAATTATCGTCGCCATTTCAAAAGAATTTATCTTCTAATTGATTAATTATCGAAATTAATTAGCTCATCTTATCCGACACCACAGTTGAATTGTCCATTTATTCAAATTTTGTTACCATTCATTTGGATATTCTTCGTTATAAACAACCCTATTGGGGGTAAAATTCAACAATTGATAATAGAGATAGTGTAAATTGTTATCTGTTTTCTTTGCAAATCGATTGTCCAAAGAGTAACAAACGTACACGGTATTCCCAATTGGTAAACGTTATCGTTTATTGGATATTTATGCTATTTAAATGTGGACGCACCCTAATGATATTTGACATTATAATACCCCCTATCGAAATAATAAATATTGATATTTCCATTTATTAAATTGCTATAATGAGGTAAACTTAATGTATTGCGGTAATGGTGGTGGAGAAATGGGAGAGATAATTCGAATCAGATTCATATAGGGGTGGAATTTTAGGAAATTTTACACGAAAACAATAAACGAGAATAAATTGAAACTTTTAAAACTTCCCAAATTCGATTAGAATTTTAGAAATTTCTCTACAATAGAAAACTTTCAATTCAATTAACAATAAAATCACGAAATAATAAAAAATGGATAAGTATTCATTGTGATTTACCTGTTGTTATTGTAGCTTTTACCGGAAAACAGGTGAACAGAACAGGTGGAATTGCGCCGCGACGTTCACCGCAACGACGTCGACGTCGACGATGATAAAACCGAGAAATGAATGCTGATAAAAGGCAAACGCATGGTCTTCATTAGAACGCACGCGCTATTATTCACAACAATTTTCTCACAATTCCACAAATTAAGGACCTGCAGTATTGCCGAAAAAAACAATATTTATAATGAAATATCTGATTAATTTTCCAATGAATTTTCATGATTTAAGCGGAAGTAGAAAGAGCATTTCAAGGACCACAAATAGGCCGTTTGCGTTTCGGGAAATCTCGATTAATTTTTGAGCTATCGTGGGAAATTTGAGAACACTTTTTTGTTGAAATTTCTTGTAATTTTCTATATTTTTCCTCATAATTTGGACAATTTCGTTTATTTTCCAATGAAATTCTCAATTTTGAAAGCAAATTGAACGCGCTTTTCAAATATGTAAGAAATTTTCCAATAACTCTATTAGTTTTCCAGAAAATGGGTGCCAAGCTTGACAATATTATCTCATTACTACAATTTGAAAGATAAAGAATTGTTTTCGTTTAAAAGCTTATCCAAAACAGAGTGCATGACTGAAAAGAAATCCAAATTTTGGAAAATTAGAAAAGTTAGGAAAATTTTGAAAATCCTTGAAAAATCGTCGAAGAACCGAACACTTTAGCTTAAGTAAATTGGCTATATTATGATGTCGAGATGCGTTGACTAGCGTTCGTCTTTCAGGTGAATTTTCCAAGAATTTCCAAAAATTTCCCAATAAACGTGACAATTTTCGGAAACCTAATGAAATTCTCTATAAATTATTGCAAGTTTAGTTCCAAAATAATTGCGTTTAATATGTGAAAAAAAAACATCTGAATACATGCATTTTTTGGGGAAAATTTCGAATTTTCAAAAACTGGAAATTAATTATCTTTTCAATTGTAGAAATTAGTGATAATATTGTCAAACTTGTTACCAGTTTTCTGGAAAACTAAAGTGTTATTGGAAAATTCCTTACAGATTTGAAAAGCGCTTCCAATTTGCTTTTAAAATTGAGAATTCATTGGAAAATAATCGAAATTGTCCAAGTTATGAGGAAAAATATAGAAAATTATAAGAAATTTCCACTATAACTCAAAAATTAACCAAAATTTTCCACAATTTCCCTGCCCCTTGAATGCTCTTCCTAAGTGCATCCACATCATTCAAATCCGTTAGAAATAAATGCGGCACCCTTATGGGAATAAAAATGATATTGATTGGGAGACATGAAGAACAAAATTGGATCAATTCGGATTCACTAAAATATTAAAATTGTAATAAATGAATTTTTATTCTTTCTTATTATCTTTAATATCAACATCCTGTTCGGCTTGTTTCCTTTTTGATAACATTCCAGGCCGATAGATGGCAATCGATGGTCTATCTTTATTTCGAATACGTCTCTGGCTTTGTGTCTCATTCATCTCTTTAATTTTCTCATCAATCTTCGATTCTTTATCATTCCTATCAACATTCCCGTTTCGTTTTTGTTCCGATTTTGTGTCATTCGAACTACTTGCTTTATCATCATCATTTTTATCGCCAATTTGTTCTTGTTTCTCCATTTCCAATTTCTTTAAAGCTTCCATTTTACGTTCTTCACGTTTCTCGCTATATTTCTTCACTTTTTTCTGTTGTTGTTGTTTAAAATCATCCTTATTCTTATTATAATCATCATATTTAGATCGATTATAATCCCGATTGTAATCATCACGTCTATTACTACTTTTAAATTCGCGTTTATCCCCATAATCTTTCTTCGGATAACGGCTCTTATTATCCTTCTTTTTATCGTCATATTTCTTATCGCGACTTTTATAAAAAACAGTAGTAGTTCTTTCGTATTTCTCATTTGTATTATCATCTTTCTGTTGTTTTGTATCATTTTGATCGTCAGTTTTCTTATTTTTCTCATCACCACCACCATCATCATCATGTTCAACATATTTAACTTTATTCGGTGATTTCTCATCATCATACCGTTTCTTACTGATATTCCTCTGTTGTTGTTCCTCCTCACGATATTTCTTCCGTTCGAATTCGCGTCGTTTGCGTTCCTCACGACGCTCCTCCCGTATCCTCATCCGTTCGTGGTGTTTCTTCTTCAAAAACTCCAACAATGGTGTCGTTGTCGGTTCATCATTTTTACTCTCATTTATCGTGTAAGAATATTCCAATTTCTCGCCAGTAGCACCATCATTTTCCGCCAATTTATTCACCATCTCAACAAATTCTAAATAATACGAATCTTGTTCGATTGTATTACATTTGGGATCGATACGTTTCTGTTGATGGTGGTGGTGGTGGTGGTGGCGGCGTTTCGGTATCTTTTGGAACGGGGCATACTCCACAACGGCAGCATATTCATGACCGGCACTATCTAAAAATACATAATTATCGAATTTCTCTTTGAAATCGTAGATGTCTTGTTGATTTGTGAAATTGATATAGGCACGACTGAACGAATTCTCCCCTAAACTGCCATCACCTTTCACCATATAGAAATAATCGTAATTCGGTACTGGCGAGATTTGATTCAGGAAAGTCTCTTGGTCCATTGTTGGTGGCAAACGGCGGATTATCACTTTCGTATATTGTTTCTCTTTCTTGTCATTACGTTGATTATCAGTTGGTGGTTTCTTTTCAGTTTGTTGTTGTTGTTCTTGATCGGTTAATGCCATTTTGCTTTAAAATTGAAAATAATTCGCAATTCTCAACTATGACAGATAAAAACAAATGACAAATGTCAAACAAATAGGGATTTTTATTTCGTGATATTGCCCAAACTGGGAGACACGTACCTTATTTAGGACATATAAAATAAATCAAGGCGTGCTAGATTTCTCAGCATTGAATTATATTACATTATAATCAATAAAATGCTAAGAACTCTAGTAGGCCTCAATTTAAATATAACTTACCAATGGTACCAACGTAGACATACAAATTTTACTTACTATTTCAATATAAAAATCACTAATCCCTGAGCTGTAAGGTTGGCAGATAATTTAAAATCTTCTATTATTTGAATGAATTTACCAACTCTTGCTAGCAAGCAGGCCCTGGAATTGAATTAAACCAACCACTTGAGGGTAAAATGACGCTAAGGTGCCAAATTCGAATTATTTCTATTAAATTTTATTAGTCGCGTTAATTCGTGAATTAAATACTAAAAACTTGATTGTAATACAAAGAAAAAAGCAATATTAATAGTTGTAAAAAAAATAATTGAGAATTTATGATTCATCATCACTGCCAGCATTCGGTCTAGCTTTCGGTCCACCAGCTCGTTTTGCCATAATAATTTGATCAACACGTAGAATTGTAGCAGCTGCACTAACTGCATATTTCAATCCCCAATATTTACATTGATACAAATCCAAAATATTCTTCTCGAAAGCATCACAAATCGTATTCTCTGACTCAATATCAACACCAATATTCTTCTTACCATTCTATCAATAATCACAATTAATTTAATTAATTAATTGATTAATTCGAAGAGAACAAACCTGATGAGCTTCAAGAATTTTCTCTAAAACAGCAGTTGAACGATGCCCGCTATTATCAGCTAAAGCTTTCGGGAAACTTTCTAAAGCATTAGCAAACTTCCTAACAGCATATTGTTCTAAACCGGGTAAAGTATCAGCATATTGGGTTAATTGATGGGCTAATTCCGCTTCTAGAGCACCGGCGCCTGGTAGAAAACGACCATCTCGTGCAATTCCCTAAAAATTGTAATTTATAATCGATTATAATTCACAAAATTGACAAATAAAACAACTTTAAATGTATTAACACCATCATCGATAGCCCGTTCGATATCGTCCATATAATTATCGGTAGCTCCACGTACAACAATTGTCGAGATTCTCGAATCTTTACCTCCTAAACGGAATGAAACAATTGGTGTATCGCCCAATTCTTCAACACAAACAACATCGGCATAGCCCAATTCTTGAGATGTTGGGGCAATTAAACGGGCCAAAACTGTACCACCCACCTATTATTATTAGAAAATTAAATAATTCACTATTAAAATAAATAATTTTAAATTATACCGTTTTGCTGAGACGTCTAAGATCGAATTTCGAATTCAATCTAACTGCCATCAATTTATATTTATTGATAAAATGTAAAGCCATATCGCCGAATTTCCCACCGGATACAACAACTTTAGCACCACTATCGGCAATTGATTTAATTTGAATTTCTAATAAATTCTCTTCACCACGACTGAAATTCATCAATTCATCGGCTGTTTTTATTAAAACTGTACCTTTAGTTTCTGTTTGCATTATATCAACAGCACAACTATATAGGGCAATTTTGGCATTTTCAACACGATTCAATTCACTTTCGATTTCTTTTTTAAATACCATACCGTGTACAACTTTCGAATTAAATAAACCCGAACCTAATACTTTACAAACACGGACATTATCAACATTAAATGTAGTTTGTTCAGGTAGTATTGAAATACAAGCTTGTGCTACTAATTCCGATAGATAATCTTCATTGCCGTATTGTTTCGATTGTATCGATGTACGTATACCTTTGATAACTTCATTAAGATTACGATAATCTTTAATTGTATAACAAACTAAATTCGGTAGAATCTCCAAACATTTCTCTAAAGCTTTCTCGTAGCCTTCCGCAATTTCCGTCGGTGTCACACCTAGACGGATCAATTCTTCCGAACACTCTAGAATAGAAATGGTTAGTCCATGATAATCGAATAGAATTTAAATTCGTTACCTAATAAAGCGCCAGCTAGGACTATAACGAAATTTGTACCATCACCGACCTCAGAATCTTGCATTTGACTAGCCAATATCATTAACTTAGCTGCAGGATGTTCGACATCTAATTCACGTATAATCGTAGCAGCATCACTAGTAACGAATTGCTTTTCGATATGATTAATTACCATTTTATTCATACCATTCGGACCGTAAGCTGAACGTACAGATTGGGCGAATTCTTTACATGCGATTATATTACGAATTACTGCCTCTTCTAAGCCGGAATAGTGCTAAAATTCGATTATTAAAATTAAGGCTCCACCGGTGATTTCACACCCACACACGCATACACACATAAACCACATGTATTTTTAATTGGAATTTTTACGAAAATTAACTTACCCTGGCGCCTTCTTTTAACATCTGAGAAAAACCGGGTGCTTTAGGAACGTGTAGAGCCATTTTTTGACTATTTTCAATTCGATTTTATTAACGGAAAATTAATCGGAAATTTGATCACAATTCGTGATAACCACACTAGAAAGCTGTCAAATGAAAAAACAAATTCCCCTAAATCCACAACTACCAACACAATTTGGTCACTAAATACGACTATTAATAAACAGAAATTATACCATAATTATCCTCCATTTATTAATAAATGATTAATTTAAGCAAATATTCCAAATTTTCAATATTATAATCGATAAATTATGAATAAATTGTGTTAAATGTCACAAAATTAATACCAATATAGCGCAAATAAAGTTACTAAATTTCTCATTTTGAAACAACTTTCGAATACTCTCACTTAAATTAATTGTATTAATCAATTTATTGTTAATCTAAACCAGAAACGTGCAAACAATACGAATTTAAGTTAATTTTGGTTATTTAATAGAATTTTTATCACAGTTGAACATAACCTCAAACTTGAGCAGCATGTTCAAATCGATTGTAACCAATATGACTAGTTGTATTAAGCAATTCCTATCGCCTGGAGGTTGATTCCGTTCGACTTAAATTAAATTAAATCAAATTATTTATAATTATTGTAGTTCAAATGAATGGTTATAAGGTTGTTCAAAAAGTACAAAATGATAGTTTCGATTTGGAGGCGAATCGAATTGTATGGCTCGATATGGAGGTATTTTTGCTCGATTATCATTAAAATTGTTCTAATTTCTTGTCTAATACCGTAGATGACGGGTTTAGATATCGATAATGATAGAATAATGGAAGTTGCCTGTATTGTTACCGATTCCCAATTGAATATAATCGCAGAAGGTCCGAATCTTATAATTCATCATCCATTGAAGATTCTGAACAATATGAATGAATGGTGTCTAAAACAACACGCAAAAGTAAATTAAACTGGTGATAATTTCTAATTAATAATTCGATTAATAGACAGGTTTAACAGAGGCGTGTTCAAATTCAAATCTAACCCTGGAAGATGCCGAGAATCAATTAATGAATTTCCTAACGAAACATGTAACGGAAAAATTGAGTCCTTTAGCTGGTAATAGCGTCTATATGGATCGTATATTTCTACGGAAATATATGCCGAAAATCGATAATTATCTACATTATCGAATTATCGATGTATCGACGATAAAGGAATTGTGTCGACGTTGGAATTGCGAATTGTATCGGACAATACCCAAAAAAGATTTCTCACATCGGGCGTTGAACGATATTCGAGAAAGTATCGAGGAACTTAAGTTTTATAAGGAGAATTTTTTTAAAACTTAATTTATTTTATCTCATTTTATGTATATTTTAATAAAATACTAGAATATTTTTAAATTTACCACTTATTACCACTAGTTTTAATGCGACATCTACACGTAATCAAACGAACTATAAGTTTAGGATAGCGTTGAATAGATGGCGCTTAGATTATCTATAATTAAACTGTCGAATAAATCTTATAATCACTAAATTACGTACAAATATTATTAAAAGTCTTGTAAGTTGTTAAAAATTAATTTCGTTAATTTTAGTGTGAAAATTCAAATTTTGAAAGCTATTTTAGTGACATCTATTGTCAACTGTGTGAGCTTCAACTGTCATGGTGGAATTCAAAATTTGGCGGTTAAATTCAAAATTTCGCATATCAATACAAAATCTTTATTTACCTCAAATATAACAAAATAAACTCAATATTTTATAACAATACTGAAACAAAATTGTATTCTTTGGTAACTCTACCAATATTTAACAACTTAAACCTAGAATTCTCCAAATATTTTCAACGCAAACATTCATTGCGGGATATTCTGATTGTACGGTGTCGGAAACACAAAACCATGCTGCGGATGAACACCGGACGTATACCAAGTCGGTGGCGTATTCGGATAAACATAAGCGCTAGATTGAACGTACTGTATCGGCGGCGTATAAATCGGTACGTGAGTCGGAGTCGGTACGAACATCTCATTCAAGTCCGGTGTATGCGTATAGATCACCGGAGTACCGGGCGGTAGCTGGATTATCGGCGAATACACCTCCACTTGTTGCTGTTGTTGTTGCTCGTTCAATGGAATTGTCGTAGATAGAGTCGGCCGTTCATTCACTATTTGTACCTGTTCATAGGTTTCATTATACAACTGATAAGTCTCATCGTTGCTACTATTACTAGTCCGTTCTCGTTCCGCATTATCGATAGAATCTTGGATATAATCGGATTGTTGCCATGTATAATTATCAACGCCGTAATTATAAACGTACGGATAGGAATTATCTGGAATTAAACTAATTTAGCGGTATTCTCTAACTTCTACCGATTCGTTACTATGACAACATGGTAACGAATTAGTAGAAACTTTGAGAATACGATTATTAACCGTAATATGGTAGAATTATCGGTGTTGTTGGTACTGAAGTGACGATCGGTTTTACAGTTTGATTCGTTGGAATCGTAGGCGGCCAAATCACCGATTCTGTTGTACTATTCCATGTTGTTGTTGTTGTTGGTGTTGTTATCACTGTTGTTGTTGTTGTTGTTGTTGATTCCCACGTGAATTTCTGTATCGGTGACGTTACTTCCGGTGTTATCAATAGATTATGCGATTGGTCTACTTCTTTTGTCTCATTCTCTAAACTACCTTGAATTTGCTGTAATAGAAATCGTAATTAGTTTTAATTGCGATTGTATTCGATTGAAAATTACAAGAGGCGCCCCAACATAGGCGTTAATATCGTCGTTATTCTTCACCAAATTCTTGCCGTCATTTCCGGTTTTATTCGCGCGTTTCTCTTTACGTTTTTTCGAATTTTTCGGACTTTTATCCACCGATTGGTTCTTATTCGAGGATAGTACCAAATTCTTGGAGAATCGATACGGTAGTGGCCACGGTTTGGCGTCATCTTCGGGCGACAAATCCGCATAATTCACCAATCGTCGTTCGCCAAATTTCGTCAAATAAACCACACATTTATTCTGATCTTTAATCATCTCTTGTATATAACACTCGTACGTTTCATTATTGTCGTTAAATAAACAACGCGTACCTAAGATTAAGTTATTATCACCATAATACCAATCGCCCAGACGCATCTCTAGAAATTTTCGAAAATTTATTGATGGTAGTTGCGAATTTATAAGCGACTTACGTTTACGAACTTCAGCCCACGAGTCGAATTCGATGTTGCGATAGATTGTCGGATCGAGAGCTTTGGCGACTTTGAACGGAAACGGTGCGATATTCACCGGTTGTATCGGCGAATCTTCCGTATTTTTATCACAATTATTGTTAATTTCAATCGATGATGACGACAATGTGATGAAGCCTTTATCGTACAGCATTCCGTGGACAATTCGGGGGACATCCGCAATTTTGAAAACGTCCTCGTAGAGTATCCCGTAGATTATCGCTGGAAATTATCAGTAATAATTTGCCTCGCAATATTTCGAAAAGTACGCTGTGCATCTCAAACCATTATTGAATAGTAGGCTATGAAATCAATTGTTTAGCAATAATGACCACATAACCTCGTAGTTACAAGGTAGCGTGATTTCATAGCCTACTAATAAACACTTAATTAACTTAACTTGAGAAGCACAGCTTACTTTTCGAAATAGAGAGTGTCAGCCGGTCTTTAGTTATGAGTAAATTATTCGAAATTAACACAATGATTGTTAATTACATTGACAAAAGCCGGCATTTTGGATATGTTCACGTTTATAAATCACATCGTAATGGTCCCCATTCATTAGGCACAACATTAGAGTTGAATTTAAATTCCGTTTTGTTACATTCAATAAGATTTGTTGACTAGCATCGTATACCATAATATCCCGACTAAAATTGCAAAATAATTCAATTATTAATTACAATAAAATTGAAATGAATTACCCGTATTTTCTGCTAATTATCTGGATTTCAATATCGCCACAAATCACCATGTGTTTCTCCAACAAATCCAGATGGTCCAACCATTCCGATTCGTGGTCGAATTGTTGGAATTCCTGGTAATTGTTGCGGGCATACTCGATGCATTCTCTACGTACCCGTTCGTGGTAGATTTGACAATCGTACAACTTCAATTATTGAATTAATTAATTGATAATTGGATTAATTTCGAAATTACCTGTTCGCTGACCGCCCGAAATAGGCAAGTTTCATCGTAGGCGACGTTCTTTCGATACAAACCGATCGAATCTAGGAGATTATCGATGGCGACAAGACTTCGCCCCTTGCCACACTGTGCGGACATTTTTCTTCAATTTAAAACCAGAATCGGAATAAAGGGCGCTTTATTCTTGGTGATAGTAGCGAAATTGCTTACCAATCGTCTTTTGTTTGTTGATAATGGAAGGGTGGCGGTGCACGTGGCCGGTTTGTTTAATATCAAAATCATCAAATATGGAGAAATAAATAGCAGAAAAAAATTAACTGATATAAAGGCGATATCTGGATACTGAAAGATGCGCATGGTGGGTTCGGTGGAACTGAAAAAAAACCGGTTGTTTTCAGGAATTGTTTGTGTATGTTTTAACAGTAATTTTGAAATTAATTTTCAACTGAAATTCTTCAGGAAAATCGTCTTTCTATACTGAATATTTCCAGGAAAAGTTTGGTGAGTTGAATTTCAATAATTATTTGATTGTTGGTCAAAAAATCATCCTCCATTTCAATGTAAATCGTTTATTTCCAATAAAAATTTCCCTTAAGTTGGAAATTATTGAAAATTTACTTTTCCAACTCGAATTTCTTCACGAAAATTACAAGAAAATCGTCTTTCCATACGGAATACCTCAGAGGAATGTTTGGTGAATCGAATTTCAATAATTATTTGACTGACCCTGTAATAAGAAAAAATACTGCACTGGCAATTCAACTGGTGACACTTTTTTTTATTAGTTATCAATTTCTGATTAGAACACTGCAAGTATGAGACTTTCTTTCATTTAGTTTCATAGAAAAACATCAAATATTTCGAGATTTAATAGATTTCTAACAATATTATACAGACCTGGCGATTCAAACTGGAAACATTCAAATAAAATTAGAAACGAATCAGATATTTCTTTGTAATTTATGTTAATCTAATGGAAATCATACTACCGGATACTAAATAGCAAGATATCTAGATTACTCATAAAGATAAAGAGTGTTTCCAATTCAGATTGCCAGGTTAGTATATAATATGTACAAGTTGATTGTCTGAAAATTGTATCAATTCCAATCTCTATTGGCTTATTTTCAAAGCTTACTAGTTAGATTTATAAGGGAACTATACAGAGCTGGTAACTCCAACTGGAAACATGCTCGAATAATTCTTAAAAATCCAATGAAAATCATTAAATTGGCTAATTGCTAAAAATGGATTGTTCAAAAATTGTGATCTCAATTCAGATCTCTATTTTTTGGTTCTTCAATAGTTTTCTAATATAAAAATTGACCCAACAGTTACTAGAATAAAAAAATACGCAAGTTTTAGAATGATTTTTATTCAAATAAATAAATCGAATCAAAACAAGTAAAATTTATAAACACTTGTTTAACGAATATTTTAGAGGGAATTATATTTAATTTGGTATTTCCCAAAAGATAGCTCAATAATTAAATTATGCAATAATTAATATTCTTCAATTAAATTTGCTCATTAATATTATTGATTTATAATTTAGCATCTAATAGGAAATTCGAATTTTCCACATTTTGTTTTTTTGAATAAGTATCAATTGAAACCCATTTTAAACAAACTACCTGCCCACTAGATTTTAATAAAGTATTGAGTCGTATTCTCTAACTTTATCGAGATTCGGTACCATAACAATGCTGGAGATAAACAACGCTCTTTACAATTCTATCATCTAGAATTGGAAAAAGACAAGAATAACGCAATCTGCAGTTATGGTAACGAATTGTCAAGTTAGAGAATAGCAAAGATTTTTGAGATTCGTCTGTTTAGAATAATTCGTATTCTTATTAGATGGAATGATAAAGAGCGGCATAGCTTTGTTGTCATAGTATCGAATCGTCAAAAAGTTACAGAATACCGCTTATTCCTAACACATAAAATTTGTGTTCAACTAAACGGTAAATAAAGAGAAATCGATCATTGTTATTGGAAAAAATCTAGGTGAAAGTCATTATTATCGTAAATAGAATTCAAATCGAAAATTAAAAACCTGCCAACAAATTTTCTAGTTAAAATTCAAATTTAATTCAATTGATTTTCATTGCCAAATTTTAATTTTTTACAATTATTATTATTAACTTTTGACACTGTACACGTACGTATATATTTTAAATAATAGGATCTAATTTATTGGATTATAGAATCAATTATGTACTTGAATATAACAACAATAAAGTAGTTAACCGGCAGTTACATAACAACCAGATAAAATTTAACTTCAAGCAACTATTTTCCGTTATTATTATCAATGGGATAAAAATCGATAGATTTATGCAAATTAAATTAAATGATCTGTTATTTGTGTGTGCCTAATAATAATAATAATAACAATAATAATAAAGTGGGGAATTTTATCTGGCAATATTTAATTTGTTGTTAAACTGTATTTGTTGTTAGTAGTCGATTTTCGTTCAGGTAGTTAACAAGTTTTAGAAGATTTTCTATGGTGAGTTGTTTGGTTATTTTCGAATAAAATTTCATTTGTTTAACAATAATTTGTGAAAATCAATAGAAAATCGGTAGCCTTGGTTAATTTCCGCTTTCCACGATTTAATTTAATTTATTAATCTTCCATATTCTATATTTATTATCTGTGATTGTTTGCCCGAAAATTAATTAATTCTATTATTTTATTTATTATTTATTATTTTTTTTTTTTATTTTTATTGAGGCGAAAGTGTGTCATTGTAAAACAATCAAAAAACAAATCGTTCTTGAAAAATTGTAATAATTGTTGAAATTTTTTTCTACAACAGAAAAAATTTATGTTTATTATTTGTGTTGGAATTCTTGCAAAAATTTCTATATCGATAAGGAAATAACAATAAGAAAATGCCTCAACTATTAGAAATACTGATAAAATGTTTTTACAGGCTCAATTTTATGCAAATCTAGTTTTCGTATTCGATAATTTTGATTGCAATCATCTATTTAAGTTTTGATAAAGTTTAGGACGGTTTACAGTCTATATTGGGTGATATTCTCTAATTTTTTGGCAACCGGTTGCCCTGACAGCCACTAGTTTCACCTGTGTTGTCCCATTTCTATTGAGAGTGAAATAAAAACTCTGTTGGTAACTATTCGCTAAATAGTTAAAGAATACCATCGATTATCTCATTATAGTAGTTCAGTAAAGTTTTCAGTGCTAAGACATTTTTTTTAAATAATAAAAATAGGGTAAATAGGTAAACCTTGAAACTGTACACTAGAAGTAAGTACTAAATTGTTTTGAAAACGCTTCATAATAAGTGTTAATTTTTTTAAATTTTGGTATACAATCTGGAATATTTCTAGAAATAAAGCGAACTTTTGAAATTTTGTCAAGGGTGCTTTATTAAAACTTTGATTATAACTCCATAAGTCGTGAAATATTTGCAAAATTAAGCAAAACTTATCAAATTTTGTACTGGCAGTGCTACTTTTCTAAAATTTTGACCACGATCGTTTAGAATGCTGGAATGATTTCAAAATAACACAAAATTTATCAATAGAATCTTCAAATTTTGGTCCAAAAGTGCCAAATTTTTCAAAAATTTCTATTTGAATCAAAACGATTCGATGTACGCGGAATTTTTTAATATAAAGACTTAAAATTCCAAAACGAAAGTGCTATTTTTTCACGACACTCTTGACAATTACACAAACGAGATACAGATGGAGATATCGATTAATTTGAGGTTTGTCCAACGATATTCCTGTTATAACCAGATAAAGATCAACACTGAGATCCTCTTTGTGTCAAGTTTTTGTTGCGTTTTTTTATAATAAAATCCAGTTTTTTGCCAGTCAAACGAGAGATTGAAATGAATTAATAGAATTTTGACCACGATCGTTTAGAATGCTGCAATAATTTCAAAATAACACAAAATTTATCAATAGAATCTTCAAATTTTCGACTAAAAGTGCTAAATTGTGTTAAAATCTTGCATTAAAATTGAATAAACTCGTCGATAGAAAGTAAAAATGCTACTTTTCTTCAAATTTCAGTTACAATAATCTAAAATGCTGCAATATTCCTGAAAATAAAGCAAAATTTCTCATTAGAATCTCGAAATTTTGGACTAAAACTGCTAAATTTGTCAAAAATTTCAATTAGAATCAAAACGATTAGATGTACGCGAAATTTTTTGATATAAAAATGATTATTAAAGTCTTAAAATTCCAAAACAACTCTTGCTGATTACACAAATGAGATAGAGATGGAGATCTCGATTAATTTGAAGTTTCTTCAACGATATTCCTGTTATAACTCGATAAAGATCGACACTGAGATCCTCTTCGAGTCAATTTCAGAATAAAATCCAGTTTTTTACCAATCAAACGAGAGATTAAAATGAATTAATAGAATATTCCGTTAATCTGATTCATAATCACATTGATTATTACGTAAAGAATTTGCAAAGAGTTGAAGTGTTCAAGTTTTCAAGTTCAACAACCGGCCACGTTCAGTTCAAGGATTCTTGCATAAATTTCAATAGAAAATTAAGATTAGCTTTTTATTTTATAATTTTTAGATTGGTACAGAAACAACAACCATAGCAACATGTTGAAATTGGTATTTTTTCTAATTTTATGGATTTCACAAAATGTGAACAGTTATCGGTTGCCTTCAACAATCCATCCGGAACACTACAAATTGGAGATTTTAACCTATTTGGGCGAGCCAGAAAATTTCACTTTCGATGGCAAAATCTCGATACAAATCAATTGCCGACAATCCACCCAAAATATCACGCTACACTCCAAAGATTTAACTATAAATCAAGACACATTACGAGTTAAAGATATTTCCAGTGATAAAGTGGACGATTTAAAAGTCGCAAAGATCGATTTCAATACTCACTAATGAGTTTCTAATCATCGAAATGATGGAATTGTTGAAATCCCGACCGCAAATACGAGATTTTCATCGAATTTCACGGTGTTTTAGACGAAAGTCTAGCCGGTTTCTATCGCAGCAGTTACATCGAACAGAAAACAAAGAAAAAGAAATGGCTGGGCGTGACGCAGTTTGAAGCAACGAAAGCCCGGAAAGCGTTCCCGTGTTTCGATGAGCCGGCAATGAAGGCGACTTTCGATATAAAAATTGGCCGCAAAGACGGCTATACAGCCATCAGTAATATGCCACTACAGAAAACCGAACCGATGTAAGAAACATTTCGATTAAATCGATACAAATCGTCAAAATCGGCGATTTCTCCTTTAATTTTATATTATTAGGGTTGTTCAATGAAATAGGGTTGTAGTCCAAGATTTGCTCGTTCCAACGGGACCTCAAACATTACCACAAGTTTTAAATTAAGGGAGAAATTGAAGATTCCCGTTTTTGGTGTCTTGTAGCCTTAATTATTATTATTTTTTTAACTACACCTTAGTGAGGGTAAAGATGGGTGGTACTGGGATAAATTCGAACCATCCGTACCAATGTCAACGTATTTGGTCGCCTATATAGTCTCCGATTTCGGCTACAAACAATCAAAACCATTAACTTCAAACAACGTAACATTTCGCGTCTGGAGCCGCAAAGAGGCTCTAAATCAAGTCGAATTCGCCCGGGATGTCGGCCCCAAAGCCTTGGAATTCTTCGAGGATTTCTTCAATATCAAATACCCATTACCCAAACAGGATATGGTAGCCGTACCCGATTTCAATGCCGGTGCTATGGAGAATTGGGGCCTTATCACCTATCGTGAAGTTTATTTACTTTTCGATCCGCAAATCTCATCGACAACCAGCCAATATAGTGTAGCTAGTGTTATATCGCACGAATTAGCCCATCAATGGTTCGGTAATTTGGTAACAATGAAATGGTGGACGGATCTATGGTTGAATGAAGGTTTTGCTACTTATATGGCCGGTTTGGCTGTCCATCACGTCTTTCCCCAATGGAACTCGTTGAATGAGGAAGCCGTTAAGGCTCTATTGGATGTGTTCCGGTTCGATTCGTTGAAAACATCGCATCCGGTTTCGGTACCGATCGGACATCCGGATGAGATCGAGGAGATCTTCGATACGATTTCGTATAAGAAAGGATCGTATTTGATACGGATGATGGGTGTGTTTTTAGGTAAAGAAACTTTAAGAAAAGGTGTTGGCGATTATTTGGAAGAACATAAATACGATAATGCTGAACAAGATGATCTGTGGGAATCTCTAACGAAACAGGCGCATCAAAACGGCGTATTACCCACGAATCTCACTGTTAAAACAATAATGGATACGTGGACGTTACAAACCGGATATCCGGTGATTACCGTACGTCGGAATTACGATAAGAACGAGGCTGAAATTACACAGGTAAAGCAATAATGGCCCCGGGGCCAGCCATAGAAATATTCTAAAAGTTTACAGGGATTCTTAGAGGGGTTTCTAGCAAAAGTTGGACCCCGTAGCTCATCAGGAAGCCAATGAAAAACGTTCGTTCCGCCAACCAATTCGACAAATAAAGCGACAAAGAAAAGAACGTTTTTGACCAATTTCCCGATAAGCTATGGGGACCAACTTTTGCTAAAATGTTCTCGGAAGGCCTTCCTATAGTTTTGCAAAATATTTTTCAAATTGTTCTCCAATTACATGTTTTGAACGGAAAATTTTCGTCAAAAAGCAATCAAAAGTTAAGATTTCATCCGGAAATTTGACTGAAAGTGCCAAATTTTTTACAATTCGGTTGCGAAATTGCTGGCTAACCATTCAAAATTGGACCCAAAAACTCGAATGAATGATTAAAATACTAAAAACACCTACATTTATATTCGAATAGTTCCCCTAAAAGTAACCCGAATTGTTCAAATTGTAATAATTTCGATCGTTACTAGCGAAATTTGGCATTTTTTTGCCCCAATTCTAACTGAATTGCAATTATTAGGAACGCTTCTTGAAAGATATGGCCCGGACGAAAACGAATACGAACTGTTGGTGGGTGCCTTTAAGTTACACAACACGCAACGAGAAGAACTTCAACGATTCCCAACCGAAATCGTGGCTGTCTTGCCCGTTAGAACAACAAATTATTCCAAATCTACCCGACGATAATAATTGGATTCTATTCAATATCGATATTGGTGGTATTTATAAAATTAATTACGATCAAAAGAATTGGAAATTATTGATTGACGCTTTAAAAACTGACAATTACGATAATATCCCAACAATAAATCGTGTCCAATTAATCGACGATATATCCGATTTAGCTTCGACCGGCCTGTTGGAATACGGTCTATTCTTCGATTTGATCACATATTTAAGCCATGAAGAGGAATATTTGCCGTGGAAGGCCGCTTTATCGAACATTAATATGTTGAATCGACAACTGAAACGATCGTCTTCATACGGCGATTTTAAAGTAAATTTTCAATACTCAACTATTCTATAACTTTTCGGTGATTCGTTACTATGACAACGCTCAAGATCGACAAAGACTGTTGATCTCCAGTAACCAATCATTAAAAAGTTATAGAATACGACTGTGTATCTGTAAATCTAATTGTTAATTGCAGGTGTATATGAAGGAATTATTAACGCCGATTTATAATAAAGTCGGTGGTATTCTATCGCACACCGATTCTAAAGATTTGGACGCGATCAAAAATCAGATTTTGATTGTGAATTGGGCTTGTCGTTTTGAAGTCTCCGATTGTGTGACGACTGCCAAAGATTTGGTTAAAGAATGGCAAGACTTCCCTAAGGCTGAAAATCCGTAATTATTTCTAAAAAAAACTCTATTATTATTCTTTTAATTTGCATTGTTTTGTGTAGAGTTCCAAAAGATCTGCGCGGTGTGGTTTATTGTACAGCAATCCGGCATGGTGGCGAGAAAGAATGGAATTTTATCTGGCAACAATACAGAAAATCGAATGTAGCAACTGAGAAGAGTTCAATTTTGAACGCTTTAGGTTGTACGAAAGAAATTTGGTTGTTGAATCGCTATTTAGATTGGTCAATACATGAGAATAGCGGTATACGTAAACAGGATAGTGGTACTGTTTTTATTTCAATTGCTGGCAATGAGGTTGGCTATTATGTGGCCAAAGATTTCTTCTTCAGTCATATTGGCAAGATCCATAAATAGTAAGTTGGGGGCTAATTTATTTCTCCATTTGACGCTCAATTTGGAAGTTCTCAGAAGTCTCAGAGACATTTTCTATGCTTCTTGGGCTCCGAGTTCAACTCAAATTGACATTTTCGAGTTCTGTCCCAATTTTCAGGTATATTTAGATATTCAATCAATTTTTGAATTCTTCTGGGACATTTTTCTGAGTATTTTACGTCCCGTATTGGGCTATTTCCTGTGTTCTCGCGCAAATTCTGCCATTTTTAACGAAATTTATTCAAAATTCCTCCTTTTTTAAGTAGAATAATGTTTTTTTCTGCAGTTTTCTTCAGTCATATTGGTAAGATCCACAAATAGTAAGTTGGAGGCTAATTCCATTAATTATTTCTCCATTTGACGCTCAATTTGGAGGTTCTCAGAAGTCTCAGAGACATTTCTCATGTTTTTTGGCCCGTCGAGTTCAACTCAAATTGCCATTTTTGAGTTTTATACAAATTCAATCAATTCTTGTTACTTCTGAGCCATTTCTCTGAGTGTTTTACCTCCTGTGTATCAATCAATTTCCAATACTTGCCATATTTTCAATTTAAATTACTGTTTATTGGGCCATTTCCTGTGTTCTGCCATTTTTAACGAAATTTATTCAAAATGTCTCCTTTTTTAAATCGAATAATGTTTTTTTTTTCTGCAGTTTGGGCTCGAATGCACGCCGACTTTCCCGCTTCCTATCGGCCTTAGCCAATCAAATGTCAACAGAACACGAATACCAACAGGTAAGTGGCAACTTAAACCAACCGCCAATTCGAAATAAACCATCATTAATATTACAGTTGGAGAGATTCATCAACGAACAATCCGAGTATTTGAAAGAAATCAAAAAAGGCGTCGAACAAAGCTTAGAAAACGTCCAATTGAACGTACAATGGCGACAACATCATCTACAATATGTCAGTGAATTTTTAAAGAATTCTACAAAATACAATTAATCGAGTTCTTTTGAAAACAAAACGATTTTATTTTGAAAATAATTGCAAATATATTTATTATAATAATTTTAATGATAATTGATAATAATTAGAACAAGTTTACGTACTTAAGGAAGCAGCATTCGATTAATTAAATATAACTACTATCCGGATTTAATTGTAATTGTAATAATAATAATAATGATAATAAAAATGTGACTTGTTTGAATGGAATGGATTTTATAAATGCAAATAACAAAAAAGACCAATCGTCCCTTACACCATATTACGATTGATTAATACAATTAGAGAGAAAGCAAATTAAATAAATATAGTTTTATCACAAATCTGATAAAATTCTTAGATGACGAATAATCGAATTCGAAACAATCATCTTTATTTAAAATATAACAAGTAATTTTACTGGTCAACTGTAAATTTTCATTGTTATAAAAGATGATTATTTCGAATTGTTTGCAACAAATTTTGGCAATTATCACATTCAACCACTATTTTCGGTTTGAAAATAAAATTTTTGTACTTACTATAAACAAAACGAAGATTATAACAGTCAAATTTTCTATTATACTTAATCTATTGTAGAGTCTCTGTGGTTTTTGTATAGAATAATAAATACGGTGTGGATGTTGAATTGGGCTTATAAGAGAGTTCCTCTTGGAATTCTTGTGTTGTTATCGGTCGGACATTCTCATCGTCACATTCCAACCAAATATCGTTCCTTGTAGTATTTGTAGAACTGACACGATTGAAGGAATTTATCGTATTCTCGATAATATTGCGGTTTAATTTGATGCCGCAACAATCGATACTTTTACATAAACGTACGCCGTTCGTGGCGGTTTTCGTCGATGTTGATGCCACTAAATTCTTACTACTATCAATTAATGTATTGGTTAATTGTTTTGGTTTGAAATATTTGAGGAAATTCAACGATTTCTCACTACTACTAGACGATAATGTTAGATTTTTTGGTATATTCCTCGAACAATCCATATAATCGTTCAAATGATCCGATGCTTTAATATACGATATATAATGACCACTAGCCATTGTACCACCTAAATGCATTATAACACAATATAATTGATAATAATGTTGGGGTAATTGTTTGTTTGTTGTAAATGTATGGCATGTTTCACAGAAACATTCCAATTCTAACGGTGTTGGTAAATATGTGTTAACTTTCTGTATACCATTAGTTGTGGTAGTGAAACGTTTCAATTGTAACACCATAATATTCGGTAATCGTTCGAATAGTACATCACGTACTGCCTCATTATAATGTGAACATTGTTCGCATAAATATTTATTTGTATCACATAATTTCTCTGATAATACACAAGCTTTACGGAATATCTCACTAGAATTACACATTAATGAATCCAAATCACAATCATCCTCGTGTAATGGTATCGGTACCGGTATATCATAGAATGGTTCTTTACGTTCGGTGATACTTTCACATTCTAAACAACGTGTACGCCTCAATGTAATCCCTTGGAAATCATCAACAATAAAATTATAAATCAAACGTTTACGATTCTCACTATTACAACCATCCATTGAACTATCATCAGTATCGTTAGTTAGATTCGGTTGTATTTCCTCATTAATAACGCTTTTATCTTTCTTTTTAGCGATTTTCTTTTTCGAACGATTAACACTCCACAATTTACTACAATTATTCGTGTTATCATCGATTAATATATTGGGATTATGTTGTAGATGTTGTTGTAATAAATCGCAAGTTTCGCGTAAATTATCCAAGAGATAAACTAATAATTCGTGTGCATCCTGTTGGTGGTTGCCTTCAAAAATGGCATTAGCATCCCGTATAGCTTGCAATAGAGCATCCGGTTGGTACGGTTCATTCGATTCTTTCATCTCGATTTGGTGCATTATGCAATACAATTCGTGTAATTTCTCCGTTACAATCTGATATTTCGATTTGATCACATCGAAATTTGTTGTTAACGATAATAGATCTTTACTGCTTGTACTACGCGCCGATGATGATGATGATGATGATGATGAGGATCCGGTGATTGTGCCGATATTGCGCCCCAATGACGATGTCTTAATTTTATTTTGATTTGAACGCAAATTCATCAATTGAATATCGCCGATTAGATGGTGTAAATTATGAAGAAATGTTGGAGCAAATCTTAAAGTATACAATACACTATTTAACCAACATGTATTACCCATATTTGATAGTGTTGATACTGGTGATTCATGATGATCATTACGATCACCACCACCGCTACGTTGATCGTTCCTATAACCATTCAACATATCGCTTAACATTTGCCGTTTCGGTGCACTCTCCTCAAATGTTAATTTACGTTTATTATTTATATCAATATTATTATTATTATTATCAATATTCTCCTTATTTTTAATATTTAAATTATTGTTTTTATTTATTAGATTATTACTACCGATTATTTTATTAGTTATAAAGCTTCCTATTGGTTTGATCCGTTTCCTTATTGACATCTTCTTCAGCAATCCTACAACAGAAAATCATAACTAAATCTAGCCACCCGGAAGAAACTTTTGTTTTTTTGCTTTTTTGTTATAACCTAATTCTACTAAAAAAATACAAATTCTAATTGAAAAATTACACAAAAATCGTTTAAATTCGATCAATTTTTCTATTTAAACACAAATCACCTACATATAACCTAAAATTATAGTTTTCTCGATAAAACTTACATGTGTAATAATTACGTTAATTTATTGATTGATTAACAAATTCTTATCACTACAGTAGTGTAATTGTAATATCGACGATAAACCAGATTTAATTGTATTTCGAGACATTCGGAACGGGTGTTTTTTTTTTTTAATTATTATTTTTTATTCTTTAGACGACACAGAAAATTTACCAAAAAACCGACCAGTAACCTACATTATTATACAGTTGGCAATACTGCAACTCGAAAATCACTAAAATCGATTAGAGATGAGTACTTGTAATATAGAATTATCGATCTATAAATTTGAAAATAAATAAATTTCGATTTCAATAATCAAATTCTGTTTAATTAAAACAATAAAAGAACGACAACCAAATTCTAGAGCCATTATGTCAACTGTACGAGTACCAACTGAAGAAAATTGGAATTTTTTGGCGCCATGTATGAAAAGAACATTGAACTATAAAAAATTCTTTATTAAATCTAATTATTAATACAATTCTTAACAAATTCCAATCGTATTTAATAATTATTTTTAAAGAAATTTCTTCTATTTTATCAAACATGGAAAAACACTCGATTTTGGACAAAAAATTCCATAAAATCCATTGAATAGTTGCGACTTAAAAGATCAAAATTGTTAATAATTTCCACAGTTTCCAATAAATTCTTACAAATTGGATACCATTTTAGAGGAAACTTCTCAAACTTCACGATAATTGCCATTAGAATGGGAAAATTCTTTAATAGAGCTTGTTATTCAATGTTAAACTTGGAACATCGATATAGCCAAACGTTTTTCTCAATAATTTCCATAATTTTCAACATTTTCCCATAAATTTGCTACCATTCAATTGGCGACTTTGTGAACTATCAAATGATTCTCCTTTAAACGTGTTACCATTTCGAAATGGTTGTTTTTTTCCAATATTGTTTTCAATGAAGTTCCATCGATTTAGCCTAGAAATTTCGAAAGAAAATCGATTAAAATCCAACACCTCTGATTCTCAGATCAATAAAGTTGATGATTATCGTAAAATCGGCATGTTTCACATTGATTTTGCATGAAAAATCCAGCAGAAAAGTCATCGTAAACATTGGCGTAAATCGAAATTTCAGAATTCGACGACAGCGCCATCTCTTAGAAAAAGGGTGAACTAAAAAATCACAATTAAATTTTAATCTTTAATTACTTCTACAATTTTCTACCAATTTTAATGATTTTTGTCTCATTTGAAAGGACTTTTTGCCTATTTTACGATAATATCGATTAATCATGGGAAAAATCTTGAATTTCATTGAAAATGCCATCCTATCGATTCAGCATACAGCATACTAAAACAAGTAAAACAGAATTGTTTATAATTCTTATAATTTCCAATGAATTCTTCAAAATTTCATACCATTTTAAAGGAATTTGCATACATTTTACGATGATTACCATTAGAATTGAAAGATTCTTCAATAATGCTTTGTTATTCCATGAAGTTTTCGATCATCAAATTGTCCATCATTTCTATTATTTTCAACATATTGATCAGAATCAAACACCATTTAAATGTAAATTACCTTGATTTTTAATTAATTAACACCCAAATGTGTTTTCTCGTCGAATCCAAGTGTAGTTCATCACTTTCTGTCTCCAATAAATTTCCCACAACATAACCTAAAAATGAGCAAACTATTCATTTCAAAATCAAACAAATCTAATTGTCAACTAAAATAAAATCAATATTTACCGTGAAAATTGCAAGTTTTCATTGATTTTCTGATGAAAAATTGATTTCAAAAAATGTAAACAATACAATCATAACCAAATTCTAGTGCCATTAGTCAACTGTCCGAGTACCAACTAAATAAAAATTTGGGAACTAAATTTTTTGAGCGCCATGTATGATTAACAATAACAGTAACAGCACTGTTATTGTAACTGCTACCACTTCTGCTACTGCTATTGCTATTGCGATAAATGTGCAGCTTACGGGCTTTTGCTAATATTTATCCAATCGTTGTGAAATTTGACAATTAGCATCAAAATCACTCATAGAATTCAATTCTGATTGCGCTTTGTCGAAATTTTAGCCCTAAAATTCTTAAAAACGACCTTTTGTCTTGGCCTATTACAGCAACAATTCTCAAATTGACGTTTGTTTGACAGCTTTGTCGCTCAAAATTGACATTTGTTTGACAGTATTGTGATTTAACCTCAAAGTTTGTGTACGATAAAATTGATTTTTATTTGGCGGAATTCACAATAATGCCTAATTGATATTTATTCGATTGGTTGATTTTATAAAATGATGGAATCTGAGGCGAAATCCGTGCACAACAACGAAAAGCCGGAGGAGAGGCAGTTTAAAAAGCCGATTCTTGTTGGTAAAATCGGGCGATTACCGAAGAAGCTTCTGAAACCTCAACCGGAAACTAGCGACGATACTAAAATTGATACAAGTGGCGATCAATCAGGTAAATTCGATAGATTTGACTCGATTATTGTTAATTTTGTTCCAATTGTAGCGGAAACGAAACAAGAATCGGCGCCGATACCGAAGATTGAAACTCCCATGCCGTACCAAGAACCGATTTGGTCTGGTTTGCCGGCTGTTTCAAATTCGGGCTATTCGTTTGAAGTTTTAAAGAATGGGGCAATCATTGAGACGATTGATTTGATGTCGAAACCGTTCTGGGTGTTTGGCCGTCTACCAAATTGCGATATTTCAATGCAACACCCGACAATATCGCGATACCACGCTGTATTGCAGTATCGCAACCAAAAAAACGACTCAGATAATGGCGATATTGGTTTTTATATTTACGATTTGGAGAGTACACACGGAACATTTTTGAATAAGAATCGTCTAAAGCCGAGAGTTTACACACGAATGCAGGTAGATTCAGTTGGTTTGAACGACTTCACCAGATTTCATCCGGTCGGCATTTTCGCGGATTATATTGACGTGTTTCTCGATATCTTGACGGTTCGTTTCTGTGATGTGATCGAGATTTTGTAGATTCTCTTCATAAGAACAACGAATATTTTCGATACTTTTTTTAATTTTAGTTAAAGCACCAGATGTATTGTCTAAACGTTGTCGAATTTTCTTGAATTGTTGTTCCAATTGGTCGTGTTTTAATGCCGAATTCTGTTGCATTTCTTCCGTTTTTTGAAACAATTCCAATAGATGATCGATCTCATCCGAACGGGATTTTACGCAAAAGTTTTTTGTTTGTTTTAGAAATTTAATAAAATCGCTCGTTTCCATCATGTAGAAATTTAACACGAAAATTTCGAAAATTCAAATTATTTATCTTAGTTACGGATATTTAATCAATACAGTCGACTTGATTCCAGGTTGGTCACATGTTAAAATTAGGTGGTAGTACAAGAACATTTATTTTAAACGGACCCAATGAAGATACAGAAGAAGAATCCACTTTAACAGTAACAGAATTGAAACAATTACGTGAAGAAGAATTGAAGAAACGTGAAGAATTACAAAAACAACAACAATTAGACCAACAACGTAAACAAGAAGAATATGAACGTGAATTGGAAGAGAAAGGAATCGATTGGGGCTTGGGTGAAGATGCCGATGAAGAAACCGATTTAACAATAAATCCATACGCTCAAACAACAAATGAAGATCTCTATTTGGATAACCCGAAGAAGACATTACGCGGTTTCTTTGAACGCGAAGGCTTAGATTTACATTACGATTGTAGCGAATATGGCATGGGGCAATTCCAATGTAAAATCGAATTACCCATTGATGACGAAACTGGTCGTCCAGTTTACGCGGAAATTCTACACAAAGGCAAAAAGAAAGATGCCGTAGTACAGTGCGCTTTGGAAGCTTGCCGGATCCTCGATCGACACGGTTTATTACGCCAATCACAACACGGTACGTATTATAGCACTTTTATTTCCGATTTAATTGATGAAATTTCATCAGAATCACATAGACGTAAACGCAGGAATTGGGAAGAAAACGATTATTACGATAGCGATGATGATACGTTCTTAGATCGGACCGGAACAGTTGAGAAAAAACGCGAAATGAGAATGAAATCGAAATTACCACAACAAATTGAAACTTACGAGACTTTGGTAAAATTCCAGATAAAATTCAATAAAATTTGTAATAAAATCCGATTTTATAGTCAGAAAAAGAGAGAAATCTACAAACTTCGATTACAAATCTTGAACAACAATTAAACGAGCTTCA
Organism: Mylabris phalerata; assembly: GCA_020740385.1. NCBI lineage: Eukaryota > Metazoa > Arthropoda > Insecta > Coleoptera > Meloidae > Mylabris > Mylabris phalerata. Next base: position 7,784,806 of record JAJEOX010000044.1, on the reverse strand, counting down.
AACGAAATTAAATTTCGATAAAAATAAAGATCAAGATCAAGGTGATTCGCTCGATTCATTTATGATGGAATTGAAAGAATCGAAACCGGATAAAATTACAATAAATAAATTGAAAACGGAACTTTTACAATTACGTAAAGAACACGCAAATATCCAACGATTGGTTAATTTAACGCGCCCTACTAATTTACCACCGTTAATCAAACAAGAAATCGATAAGACTACAACCAAATCTAAAGGGCTACCGATTTTCGGTAAACGGAAAAAAATTAAAGTTGATTTTGTTAAAAAGAATCCGGAAGTTTCAACTAGTGTAGATCGAAGTGAAGACGATGATGGTGAAGAAGTTGAAGAAGATGAAAATTAATTTGTCGATTATAATAAAGTTCAAATTTGGCGCCATTTTTTGACATTAAAAGAAGTACCAACCTAATTTTATACAAGTTTATTTTGTAAAATTTCCTCTATAACTTCCCATTAATCTTTATTAACGATTTTATATGACTTATTATTAATTAAATAAACCCAAAATAATTAAAATAATGCAAAATTTCGATTTATAAAGTAACAATAATAGAGATGATCAAGCAAGCGTTGATCTATTGACAGTTGTAACGACCAATCAAATTTCAGTAAATAGAATCGAGTTAGCGACGAGTTGTTGATTGTATTTAGCTGAAGCGTCTAGTTTATTTGCGTTAAAAATACGGTTTTATTCATGTTAATTATAATTAAATTAGTTAATTTTAATTAATTAACGCGTTTTTTGTCGATTGCACATAAATTCGTTTTAAATATGAAACGAGAACCTGAAGAATTCAATAATGTAAGTATAGAGAAATCTAACATGGCGGCGCTTGGGTAATATCGAGTTTAAAAAAAATGTTTTTATTTTTTTAGGATAATAAACCGGAACCGGAACAATTCCGGAAGTTGTTTATCGGCGGTTTAGATTATCGTACAACCGATGAATCGTTAAAGAAACATTTCGAACAATGGGGCGAAATTGTCGATGTTGTTGTTATGAAAGATCCAACAACGAAACGTTCACGTGGTTTTGGTTTTATTACATATTCACGTGCCCATATGGTCGATGATGCCCAAAATGATCGGCCACATCGGGTTGATGGACGTGTTGTTGAACCAAAACGGGCTGTACCACGACAAGAGATCGGCCGACCGGAGGCCGGTGCTACTGTTAAAAAACTCTTCGTTGGCGGTTTAAAAGAGGAAGTTGAAGAGGAAGATTTACGAGAATATTTCAAACAATACGGCAATATTTTATCGTGTACGATTGTTACAGATAAAGAGACTGGCAAAAAGAGAGGTTTTGGTTTTATCGAATTCGAAGATTATGATCCTGTCGATAAGATTTGTTGTACGTCGTTTTATTTAAATGGAAAATTGGCTAAATTTTCTTCTATTTCAGTATTGCGCCACCATCAAATCCGCGGTAAACACATCGACGTTAAGAAAGCATTAAGTAAAGCCGAAATGGACCGCGCTAATCAAGGCGGCGGTGGCGGTGGTGGTGGTGGAATGGGTGGCGGACCTCGTGGAGGTCGCGGTGGTGGCGGCGGTGGCCGTGGTAATTACAACAGCGGCGGTGGAATGAGTGGAGGAGGTGGTGGTAATAGCGGCGGCAGTGGTGGTGGTGGTGGTGGTGGTGGTAATTGGAATAGAGGTGGACCTGGTGGCGATTGGAATAACGGTGGTGGCGGTGGAGGTGGTGGTGGTGGTGGAGGCGGAGGCGGAGGTGGCGGCGGTAGTAGTTATAACAGCGGCGCTTGGAATAATAACCCATGGGATAATCAAACTGGTAATAATTGGGGTGGTAGTAATCAAGGTTCAAATTATAATTCTGGTGGTAATTGGGGTAATCCTAATGATAATTTCGGCGGTGGTTATCAACAGAATTATGGTGGTGGTGCTATGAGGAATAATTATCAACAAAATCGACCAGCACCATATAGTAAGTATCGTAATATTGAAAAAAATTCTTTATAATTACATACAATTGGATTGCATGTTAAACTGAATACATATTTTTTGTGTGAATATAGATAGGAATTTTGCAGGTCATCCTGGTGGTGGCTATGGTGGCAATTATGGTAATCAAAACGGTGGTGGAGGTGGTGGCGGCGGTGGTCCGGGCAATAGGAGATATAATAACATGTAAGTGCACTGGAACAGCTGTTTAAATAGTTAAAAAAAATACAAAACAGTACCAGATGTACAGTCGTGGATTAATTCAATAATTTATTTATAATCATTCAGGATGTCGCGACAGTACGGACCTGTTAATTGTAATAGAACTAACACGTATTAATTTAAAAAAATAATAATAAAAAAAAGCAGGAAGAATTTAAAGGAAGCGTTTCTCATAAATAAAAAGAAAATAGTTTAATTGAACAAACAATGCGTCTATGTCAGTCAGTAAAAATTTCTATGTGTGAATATTATTGGAACAATTCAAGGATTTACTAATTTTGGTGATAGTTGTGTTATAATTATGATTATTAATTTTAATTGCTTTTAAAATTCATCGCGATACTTTATTTTTTTTTAGTATTAGGTTAATTGATAATTAGTAACTGTATATTTGGTAATATTTATTAAAGCTCATAATCTGAATAAAGGTAGTGTTTTTGATATTTTATTTGTTTGAAAAGAATAAAAGGACTTCACATTATTATCCTTCAAGATTTTCGTATTATTTATGGAATTGCTAGGAATCAGTTTTGTTTAAAAAAAAAAAAAAAAAACTAGGAAGATTCAGGAGAGGCACAATTTACTTTAAAATAGAAAACAAGCAGGTTTATTAGGAACAATATTGAATAAATTAAATTATCGAGGTATAGGTATGTATAGTTTTAGATAATTTTAGGAGATATCTCTACTATTTAGCTCAGGTTTCTTTTATATTTTCTATTGAAAAAAGGCAGCTAGAGTTTAGGCAGTATTTAGATGCAATAGGTATATGCGTTTTGTTTATTATTTCTTTAAAATAGTCTAAAAATTAATAATTTACAACAAAACGATTCGCTAATTTATGTAGAAAGTTAACCTGGGTTAGGTAGATGTATATTCATTTTTATTATTTATTTTTATTCTTTTTAGTTCGAATTGAAATACTTCTCTTAATTTTTTTATATCAAAAAATTGGCACTAATTCTTAAAAATTTGCACTTATTTTAATTTTATTCTTTTTTCCAATGGGTAATTACAGTGTTACTAATTGTTTTTTATTTTTTGGGAATCCAGTTCCATTGATGATGTATAAAATTATTGATACAACACGAAATCAGTGGTGAGTATTTTAAGTAAGTAATTATTTTGATTAATGTGTTTTTTTTAATGAATTTTATGAGTACTTTCTATTGACAGCAAATAAATTGATCTATTTTAAAATTATTGTTGAGTTTGAATGAAACACTCAACTCAATCCGATCCTGATGTCCTAAAATTACCACAACTAATCTCACTCTAATTGAAGATTTCTAATGGAGCAAATGAGGTAAAATTTCTATCGAACTTGGCCATTTAATTATCGAAATTATAATTTTAATTGGTTTTGGAGAGAAATCGGATAACAAGGTGCGATTTTCAGTACAACGATTCAAAATCGGAACAGCCTCCGAACTAATCTATCTTTGAAATTTTTCCTAAGAAGTTCCCCACAAATCCCCCAAGAAATTTCGCATTCAAATCCCGCTATTGATTGTACGAAAATTGGCCCCAATTTTGCCGTTTTACCCATTGAATTGGCATCGTTTTTGATTAAGTGTACCTTTATCAATACAGGTATTGTTGTATAAATTCCAATTGGTGAAGATTTTGATGAGAACCAATAATCGTAAAAGATGTACACGAAAACAGCAAAAAAAAGCATTAGTAATAAACGATAAAAGAATGAGGGATAGTAGAGTGAGGGTGGTTATATCTATATTTATAGTGTATAGATGGATAATAGGGTGGGTCAGTATTTTAAAGAGCTTTTATATAAACGTTGATGATGCGCGGGAACTTCCACCTGACGAATTACCTAATCTATTCTTTTGTGAACAACAATCTGCACGCTCCACCAACACCAATGATTGTTGAACACGAATATTTATATTGTAACTCTTGTAATATTTATTTTTAACGTCGTCTAATATCCACCCCTATGATTATAAACAATAAAAACACTTATCAGTTAAACTTAATTATAATCTAGGTTTTTTTTGACATGATTACGATAATTACAAACATTAATTGCATATTCTATTTACATGAAATTAGAAAATTTCAATTTGTTCCGATTTTGGTTTATCATCTTGTTGATTTGTTGTAGTGTTTGGTTGTAATAACGCTGAGAATTGCGGGTGTAAAATAGGCGAATTCATATGCATACAAGGACCACCATCTGGACAAATCGGACAGAAACCAGTTGGTAAGACTCCCAATAATTTCCTATTCTCCCCCATAAACAACAAAGATTGATTTATTACTAAAAAAAAAAAAAATAATAGACTTACCTGTACTGGTGGTCTATGTGGGCTTTTTCGATACGTTTATCTTTGGCGCGTCGATTTTGGAACCAAATTTTGATTTGCGTCTCAGATAGACGTAGAGCTTCCGCTAATTCACAACGTCTACCCCGACTTATATACTCAGAACGTTGATATTCGATTTCTAGACGTAGGGTTTGTTCGCTACTGAAAGTGGTACGTTGACGTCTGGGGCGGCCTTCTTTTCGTCGACGTCTAGCCACTGAAAAATCCAAATAATCAACCCTTTAAAATCGTATTTCGTGTAGTAATTAGATTAGTAAAGGTCAATTTAACTGGTATATGGGGCTAAATTTAATAGGTTTCGTGTAGTTTATAGTTGATCTGATATAGAGAACGATGACAACATATGTATATATTTTGGGGTTTCTCATTTCCGTCAATCACAGCATATGTTGTCCTGTATTTTTCGATGATTATAGACAGATCACGTTTTCAAATTCACACGGTAAATACTCTCCTATCATCCATTCCCCTAATAAAAGTATTGACTGTAACGAATCAACTGTAATTCCTGATGAACAATTTATTATATCAAACCGAGTATATTCTCCATTATTGCTGGTTTCCATTTCATCAATCAATCAATCAATTAATTAATTAGGCGATTATTTTAAAAATTAGAGTTACATAGCTCACGCTTTAATCCAGTAATATCGCGATTTTCGCCAACCGAACATAGAACCAAGTTTTCCACTAATTTACCGATGAGCTACGAGGCTCTAATTTCAAATTGTTTAATACTAGGAACATTTCGATAGAACACACAGTATAGTTGACAATCGTGGAGCCGTTTTATAAGCGCAAACGATTTTCACACCTCTATAAATACAACACATTTTGTTAAATCTTTCCACTCTCATCCACATAGAGGACAAAATATTTAATGTTCTAATAATAGGGAAAGAGATAGAATAAGTAGAGAATAATAATGCCGAATACAATATAAAATGTAAAATATTATTATGATGAGATTACAACATTACAGTCGAGCAAATTTCAATGAATTTATACCGCTAGCGATCAATCAAACAAAGCCAGATAGACATATTTATAATATAAATTCATAACAATATTTACAATAATATTACCAATAAGATGTAGACCGGAAGAAAAATCGTAAATCAGTGATAACAATCAGGATTAAGGATGATGATCATGATGATGATAAGCTCTTTAGATTCTTTCCCTTCTTCAAAACGCTAAAGCTTACACGTTTGAGAAACATAACTTTGTTTATTCCTTCAAATATTTATATTATATTGTTATTTGTCACATATAATCCTATTAAATTCTATACTATTCAAAGAATAATAATAATAATGTATAGATTTGATAAAGCGATTGTTTTGTATCAAATAAAGCTTCCATCTATCGACCATCTAATTTCAATCATCATCATCATCATCATCTAATTGTAATATAAATCTAATTGTAGGTGTAATAGAAATGATAAATTGGTAGAAAATTAATTTTACCCTGGGTAAAAATTAATTCAACATATGTGAGATTCACATCATTAATTAAAACAGTTCAAAATCATCTTTCCATATCCAGAATTTATCCTAGTTTTCGATTTTATCTTTTATAGAAAATATACGCATTATTTACGTAAAGAATAACGCTAACATAATCGTAATCCTAACTGTTTTAATATAATTACCGATTGCAACTCTGATTTCTTCTGTTGCGTTCAAAATGAGACTATTTCGACACTAGAAATAACTTCTAGTGTAACTTATGAAGTGGGAAAACTTTAGCTTATTTTTATAGATTTTCTTCGAATTTGCGCCATGATTGAGGAAATTAGAATTATTCGAAATTTTTGGTATTTATTCCGATTTTGCAATTTTAAAATAATCAAAATTTAGGCTCAAAATTGTACATTTTTCTTTTAATTTTGTTTGGTTTTTATATAAAAAGTATCCGCTTAGTTTACGCAAACAGTAACGCTAAAACAATTGTAAAACGTAATAATAATAATAATAATAATTACCAATTATTGATCTGATTGGGTATTTCATTAGGATTCTGATTTCTTGTGCATTTCATTTGAGATGGGATTGTTTCGATACTAGAAAGAGTTTCAAAATGTAATATAAAATAGCAAAAATCTGATATTGTAATTGAGAAATAGGTGAAATAATCGTCATTAAAATTAGAATTGAAATCTTCAGTCCAATAGAGTGAATCCTTAGTGTTCAAATCTGTCTAAATAATATTATCGGCCTCAGTATTCTAATAAAATAAACAAAATTTCTGTAAGATAACTAATTATTTTCAGAAATATACAAAATAAGCGATAATTGATGACTTTTTGAAGGAAAACTACCCCTTTTTCTATTTGAATATAATTTCTATGACTTTTCCTTATATTAACTGGATATAAATGTAGATTAGCTCGTTATAAGAAGAACATAATGGTGGAGGGACACTAGGACTGTCACATTAAATGGAACAGTTTATTTTCTATGATTTTTCTCTAGATTTTTAACTTCCCCGACCGAAGGGTAGGGAAGTTATTAGTTTCGGACCAAAATTTCGAATTCGAGATTTCACCAGATCTTTACGTTTTGAGGTCCCCTGAACACGTTTTTGAAGTTTTTAGCTTGATGTCCGTGTGTGTGTGTGTGTGTGTGTGTGTGTGTGTGTGTGTGTGTGTGTGTGTGTGTGTGTGTGTGTGTGTGTCTGTCGTTTCTCCAACGATTACTCAAAAACGGTTTAACCGATTGAGTTCAAATTTGGTCAGCACAAACCACTTGGTGGCCGCTCGAGTTGATTAGTTTTTGGTGCCAATCGGACCACGGGGGGTGGAAGGAGGAGGGGGTTGATTGAAAAAAATTTAAGATAACATATTAATTTGATATCACCAATCGAAAGGGCATGTGCTTTTATGTCCGAAACAATACCCCTCATGTGCGATGTTCTTTTCTTTTTTTTAATTAGGGCACAAAATTGGCAAAATAGTGTAGTCAACCAATTCAAATTTGCCGCCTTCTATAAGGGATCGGTTGCCATAGAAAATTCAATTGCGAAATTTTGAAATGACAGTTTTGTGGTTCTGTCAAAATTTCGCAATTGAATCGTGTATCGAGTTTATAAGAAAGTTGAACTGAAAAGTGTGTGTGGAATCACCGATCAGTAAACAGAGTTTTGGTTGACGAGGTGCTGGTTCCTCATTGAATTTTTCAGTGGTGGTGAGATAACCACGGCTCTTGATTCCCGATTTTGATTTTTAAAGTAAGTTAGTTTTTTTTTAAACTTGGACTCTTGCATTAATTGTCGACTTCTGATACTTGTCTTTAATAAATTTTTCTAATTGATGATTAACTATCCGGAATGTGTCGGGGAAGTTATTAGGCCGGTTCTTAGATTCGGCCCATTTCAAATTTTTTGGATATGAAGGCAGATTAATTTACCAAAAAAAGAAGATAAGAGGGGGACACTTGGGATAATTTTCATGTAAGTATTTCATTAATTGAAACAGTTTGTAGAAATTGCGGAAATTTCACTGAATTATGGGAGAATTCCGGCAAATGTAAAATTTAAAGTGAGTCAATTTTGATTTTGGAGTGATTTTAATCTACAATGAATCGAACTCTTACAGAAAATCTAATAATTACTGATTAATGATTAGGAATAATTAATTAGAAATAAATTCTCGAGTATCCTCTCATCTTTTAACATTTTTAACTGCATTTAAGGAGGACAAATTCGATTATTTTCCAACAAATTTCAGTTAATTATAGGAAAAATTATTGTCTATCGATCGTCTAGTTTTTTTAAAGAATTTTTTCCAGTATTTATATCACAATTGCACGACACAATAAATATTCTAATAATTGAAATAACTATCAGATAACGCAAATAAATTCAACGTTTAATTAAATTTCGTCTAGAAATACACCTTTTATGGCTATTACAACACGAAAAACGAAAAAAATATAATTAAAAATTCAACTTACAGAAAGCAGAAAGTCCAACTGCAGCAGCAGCAGCATTCAATTGTGTCGTTTCATTACTGTTGGGTAAAAGAAACTGCAATGAAGATGCCAGAATTGGTACCGGTGTTATCAGATGATTCAAATTCTTATCAATACCACCCTCTTTACGATTTAATTGTTCTTGTTCTTGATTCGAATTGGGCTTATCATTTTTCTCTAAATCACCATAGATACGTTCGAAGAAATCGCGCGGTGTTGATGGTTGTGTTGATTTCGGTTTTGTTGTCATCATTTACAAAATTTTATTTTAATTGAATTTGAATTGAATTAAAACATGTTTTGTTGTTGATTATAAACAACAATAACATACAAAATTTTATCAGTGATTAAAATAATATTGAAAGAGATCATCAAACATACTGGGCGCATTTCGAGGGCGGTTCTGATAATATAACAAGGGGCGGTTACTGGTTGACTAACAACCACTAAAATTGCGAGTAAACCCTCTACATGTAGATATAAATTTTACTACCTATCGTATTATAGGGACATATTATGGTTATTTGTATTGTTTGGAGTATAGGGATTATGACCCTTCTGTTAAAATCTCCCACACAATTATCGATAATTAATTCTACCAAGAAACCAACAAAATTTGATTTTTGCTTCATTTTTTTTTCAATTTCGAAACACTTGCGGAGGAAATCGTGAAATTAAACACCCCTTACATTTGAATTTTTAAGTGATTTTAAAAATCGAATTTGTATACTTAAAATTAAATTTTAATAGGTTCAATTGATCTAATTTCAAACCAATTAACACATTTTTTAATTATTTATTAAAGAAAAGTCTAATTGTAAAAGTACTAGAGAGCTCACAGAAATTTTAAATTTGGCGCCTTTAATTCCATAGACAAACATAGTCTAATACAATGAAGCATGATGTAGAAAAAGATAGTAGATCAAAGGTATCTAGATTGAAATCTTGAACTTTTGCATCCCTTGGAAACTATACTTACAATCAAATCTTAGTAGGCCTGAATAGCTTCATCACTATTTTGTCTAATTTCTAACCAATCAGCACACTTTCTGATTAACCGGACGAGTGCTGTGACCACTAAGCTACCGAGGAGCCGCGCTAATCTCAGCTTTTAATTTAAATTTCAACTTTGAGCTTTAATTATCGACCAGAGTCATGATGATATCAATCAATTTCTGCAATAATTGGTTGTATTATTGTAATAATTCCAAATATCAACAATTATAGATTTCCAATAGTGTTATGTTGGTTTAAATTGAATAATTTGTTAAAAATGTAAGTTAATTTTGTCTGTTTTTTCATATTAATTCGTAATTAGAATTATCTCAAATTTACCGCCAATAAAACACCCGTTTTGGTAGGCAATCAACAATACGAAAATGTATCTATTGTTGCTATCTTTTTATTATCGGATAATTTGAAGAAATTTTAAGTTTTTTTCAAGAAATTGAATTTATTTTCGGTAATCTTAGTTTTCTACTAGTGCCTTTGTAACATAATATTTTTAAATTTGATTTAAATTTATTTTGAATTTTTAAATCTGTTTTTTTATTCGGCAAATTGGCAACAACGCACCGCCATTGTTTTCATCAAAAGTCGCCATTTTGTTTGTTTGGCTACGCTTGTGTGGAAGTCGTTGAGAATTTTGTGAAAATTTTGGAAATTATATTGGAAAATTTATTCAATTATTGTGAATTGTTTATAAAAATCGTATTGTGGTAATACCGAAATTGCAAATTATTTCTACGTTAAAATGGTAACAATTGGAAAACGTATGCGATACGTTAGTGATAATGAGTCGTCATCGTCGATGGAAAACGAAAATTCCGAAGATATGGATTTTTCACCGTATAAAAAGGTAAAATTGATGAAATTTAATCGAATTGAAGACGAGAATTTAAGAAAATCCAACAAATTTCAGTTTCCCTTGAATCAATCGAATATTAAACAACAAAAATATCAACAACAACATCAACAACATAAACGATGCTTTATCGAAAAATGCAATAATGGCACGTGAGAATCGTCAACGTAAAAAACTCTACATTACCAATTTAGAAACCGAAAATCAACAATTAAAACGAGATAATCGTAAATTTTCGAAAATAGTCGATCATCAATCGAATTTAATAAAAAATTTAAACAAAGAAATCAAATATTTAAAAAGTGTTTTAGCTAATAGTGATGATTTATTAAATTTATTGAAAAACATCAATACTAGAACAGGTATGTCTGTAACAACAAGTTTGGATAATAAACAAAATTTATCACGTTCATATGTTTATAAGCCAAAACAGCCTAAAACAACAACAAATGAAGAAACATGGAATTGTCTAATTAATGATGATGATATTGGTAATTATGATAATCCTTTATTACAATCATTCCCAAGTCCACCATCTGATGATTTCGATACAACAACAATGTTGAATGATTTCGAATTTGATAATAACCTGTTGGATGATTATTTGAAACCTTTAGATAATAATCTAATCGATAATATTGATAAAGATATTTCTTTAAATGAACACAATTATACAACAAAACCGATAAATGAGGCCAACAATAATGATGTTGGTGTATGTTTACATGTTTCAAAACATCGAGTTTCATTGGAATTTTGTTCGAATTGTAGCGAGAATGCTTCATCTTGTTGGAATAGAGACGAATCATCCTAATTATAAAATGTCTGTATCTAAGTATATATGTTAATTATTTTATATTAATTAAGTTTTATAATGCAAACACCACTTTCCTTACACTCAGGTTAATTTTGTTACTGTTAGGTTAGTGTTTCAATTATTTAATTAATTTATAATTCTATCAATATTGGAATATTTTTTCTTTTAAAATTTCAGGAAACTATCAAACTTGGGCAAGATTTGCTGTTTTTACCTTCTGATTATTGGGGCATTTTAAAGGTGTGGTAGTTTCGAATTTTAGTAATCCCAGTTTCCTTTATTTGGAAATTATAAAAAATTGAATAATAATGGAAATTGGGATTTCAATATTTGTTAGAATTATTTGTTTTTGATTTATTTGATTTGATTGCAGTCGCACAGATATTTTGTGGTCTCTGCATCGACACTGGATTAATCATAGTAGAGTATTAATTGTATCGTTCCATTTGCCTATTTAAAAATAATCAAAAAATAGAGATCGTTATTTGATGTTTGATTCGAATTATTGCTACTAATTCGTATTTTAAGTTTCAGAAAATTGAAGCAGAACTAGGGACGTTCATCAAACGGAATTAATTTTTTTGGATTAATTATATTTGTGTGAATAGTTTTAAATATTAAATTTAGGTTGTGTAAGGAAAGGGTTAATAAATTTGATTGTAATTTTTGTTAGTTTTTTTCCATTAAACCAATAATTGTCCATAATTTGCGGTATTGTGGTATTATTGATAAATATTGCGAGTTATACAACCAATTATACAGATTTCTAGTACGCATGTGTGCTAATATTGACGTAAAATTTTGAACTGTTTTTTGTTAAATAAATAAAGAAAGTATACGATAATCTTTATTTAATATCCTCGATTATTATAGATTTTCTGTTATCTTTATTGTTAATCTAGAATTTCTATAAATCTTATCAATTGTCAATAATTAAATATAATGATTTTTGAATCGTTTTCAAGGAGTATGACTCATTTGTTGCGCATGCGTATAAATAATTTGTTTTCAGCCATGTTAGTTTGTTTAACATTATCGTACTAGACGGAGTTGTTGCTGTATGTGTGTGTGGATTTTTACAACGGAAAATAACGTTTTATCGAATTCGATAATTTGATTTTTTCTTGATTTTCGTGGTGGAAAGTGTGCGAATTTCCAACCGGCAAAATGACAGGCAATGTCGGAATGGAACAACTGATACCAATTGTGAACAAATTACAAGATGCATTCACACAACTTGGTGTACATATGACATTAGATTTACCACAAATTGCTGTGGTGGGCGGACAATCGGCTGGGAAAAGTTCCGTTTTAGAGAATTTCGTTGGAAGGTAAACGATTTTTCAGAGAAACTATTTCAAATTTTCAAATTAGCCCCATTTAACGCCTATTCGTGATTCATTCGTTCATCGATTTTCTAAGCCTACTACTTGACTTTTGGCATATTGACCTCGACTATGAGGGGGCTTTTCTTTGCCTCTCCAGTCTCACTCCCAAATAAGTCATCCGTTTTACTGTTTTTATGGTAAAAATCCTCGAAAATTGATTAGAGAATCAACTCGAATTTCCCCATTACTATCATCAATTCTAGTCGAATTTTTATTCGTGATAACGAACGTAATTTGAAACAAACAAATGTGGGTTGAATATTGATTTCTTTTTATTTTGTCATGTATTGTAGTAAGATGTTGTTGATAATAATAGAGTGAATGACCATTTGTTAGTCATTATATTTATCGGTTTTTTTTTTTGTTTTGTGAACATTTCAGAGACTTCCTGCCTAGAGGATCCGGTATTGTTACACGTAGGCCATTGATACTACAACTGATAAATGGAAATACTGGTATGTATTGATATTAAAATATAAAAAAAATAAATCGAATTAAAAAAATTAAAGAACAAAAATCAAGAAGGATCTACAACATTGACACATTATAATCAATTGTTTCTCTCTAGTGGTACCAACTTAATCTATAATCGAACAAAATTAGCGAGCAACAATTACAAATTATAATAACACAGGTAAACGTTGATTATTTCTTAAAATAATCGAAAAAACTGATAAATCCAAAAACTTCTATCTATTTTAAAACATTAAATTGAATTGGAGAGATCAATGTTTGAAAAAAATCAAGAAGGCTCTCCAGTATCGATACATTACAGTCAATTGTTTCTCTAGTGATACCAACTTTATCTATGATACAACAAAATATGATATAAAATCATTAAAAATAATATAAATGTCGTTTATTTCTTAAACGAATTAAGAAATTGAAAAATAACGTTTTTATAAAGCAATTTACGTAAAATATGTGCTAGTTATTATTAAAAAAAAATCAAGTTGACAATCGTAATCACAGTCAATTGTTTTTATTACCAACTTATTCTCATAAATAGTAATAAATTGAATAAAATACAGAGAGTAGAATCAAATATTATAAAAATTGATAATTGTTAAAGAACTTGAAATAATAAACTTAAATATTAAAACAAAATTGATAATAATTTTGAATGGGTGACGATTTATAAAAAATTAAGTTGGCTCATTAGTAAAATTTTGACAGAATAGCCAGAATAGTCTTCTGTTTTTTTTTTTTTTTGAAATAAATAACCTTAAAATTTATTCTAGTTAGAAAAAAATCAATTAATTAAAGCAAAACAAGAAAAATTAATAAGAAAAATAATCCAGCTTTGTTAACAAGATAATACATAAATAATATTAAATTAGCAATGTAAAATTAATTAATTTAACAAAATTCGTTTGTCTCTTGTTTTTCATTATTGGATTGTTATCAATTTGATAAAATATGGTAAAATATTTGTATTAAAATCATATTAGAGGCGTTTATTTAAAATAATAATAATTGATAAGTAATACGAATTTAAATAAAATTAAAATTTGATTCGAAAATCAATTGTAATCTCGTTGGCAGTATTCCATATTGTTGACAGTCATTTGTTCTCCTCCAACAATATTTATTTAAATTTATTTAAAATTAGAAAAATTCTATTTTATTGAAACAATTACGAGATTGATTATTGTAAAAATAAATCTAAATATTTTTCTTTCGCGATAGAAAACAGTTTATTTATATAATCGTACTAAATTTGTTTCAAACAATCGCCAATCAAAGGTTTCTAAGTTTAAAAATAGTCCCGAATAGTCTTCTAAATAAGCATTGAATTAATTTTAATTAACACTCAATTCAAGTAAGAACATTACATTGTTTATTTAATTAATTAAACTGTTTATAAAATTGGAATAATTTCTTTATTTCCTATGATTCATTTGGTTAAAAGAAAAGCAATTAGGACTTTCTTAAAATTTTAAGAATTAAATTGTTTAATAACAACAACAATATTAATTCCAGTTGGTTTTTTCCCCCAATTAGATTAAATTAAAATGACTTAGAGTTAGGTTTCCTGTGTGTTATTTCTGATTTATCATCCCATTTATTTTAATTACAAACGAATTAATTTCGTTATTTATTTATTTGTAGAGTATGCGGAATTTTTGCATTGTAAAGGGAAGAAATTCGTCGATTTCGATGAAGTACGTCGTGAAATTGAAGCTGAAACTGATCGAGTTACAGGAAGTAATAAAGGTATCTCCAATATACCAATTAATTTGAGAGTCTATTCACCAAACGGTAAAATAATTGGAATTTTTAATTAAATCTCTTTTAAAATTATTGTTTTTTTTTTAAGTATTGAATTTAACATTGATTGATTTGCCTGGCTTAACAAAAGTCCCAGTAGGTGATCAACCGGCTGATATTGAACAACAAATAAAATCAATGATAATGCAATTTATAAAACGTGAAACATGTTTAATATTAGCTGTAACACCAGCTAATACGGATTTAGCAAATAGTGATGCATTGAAATTAGCAAAAGAAGTTGATCCACAAGGTATACGTACAATTGGTGTTATAACAAAATTAGATTTAATGGATGAAGGTACCGATGCTAGAGATATATTAGAAAATAAATTATTACCATTACGACGTGGTTATATTGGTGTTATAAATCGGTCGCAGAAAGATATTGATGGACGTAAAGATATTAAAGCTGCATTAGATGCTGAAAGGAAATTCTTTCTAAGTCATCCATCTTATCGACATATAGCTGATCGTTTAGGTACACCATATTTACAAAGAATTTTAAATCAACAATTAACAAATCATATACGCGAATCATTGCCGGCATTAAGGGATAAATTACAAAAACAATTATTAACTTTAGATAAAGATGTGGATCAATTTAAACATTTCCGACCGGATGATCCAGCTATTAAAACAAAAGCTATGCTACAGTTAGTTTGATTTATTTTTAAATTTTATATTTGTAATAATTTTTCTAATCTTTTTTTTTAAGGATGATACAACAATTACAAACAGATTTTGAACGTACAATTGAAGGTTCCGGTTCAGCACAAATTAATACGATGGAATTATCAGGTGGTGCTAAAATTAATCGTTTATTCCATGAACGTTTTCCATTTGAAATTGTTAAAATGGAATTTGATGAGAAAGAATTACGTCGAGAAATTGCCTTTGCTATACGTAATATTCATGGTATTCGTGTAAGTTCTTTTATAAATTAAATTAAATTGAATTGGGGGAAAAAGTTAAGTCTATTGTTGTAAATTGTGGTTTTTATGAACGTAGGTCGGTGCTGATTTCAATTTTATAGCATTTTTTTCTAATAAATTTCGATAGAAAATTTATTTATAATCCACCAATCGGTAACTCTTATACTCTTTTAACAAATGGTTGAAGTAAGCAGCGTCCTACGTTCACAAAATTACAAATTACACAGAATTAGAGCGATATAGGGATAAGAAATTTTAATTGAGGCAAGTTTTTTAAAATCCATCGTACCCTATAAACTAACAAAGATATATGTGTATTCAAATTTGAAAATTATCTGAAATTAAACGCGAATTTCAACTAAACCCTGAGAGATAGTTCAATTCTATCGAATTTGACCTAAACTAGATAATTTGAACTATTCGATTTCCAAATTTTAATCATCTAGTTACAATATTTTCAAAGTTATGAAGTTTTCTAATAAAAAATGTCCAAATAAAACTATCAATCAAATAGAGAAAGTAGGTTGCTCAACTCTGTATACTGAGGGTTGATAGAACAACGAAAATAATTTCTAAAGGTTGTTCAAAAAAACTTTTCTCAACTAAAACATCTTATCTCCTCACAACTATTTATAACAAATAATTAAAAATAATCAATTATAGGTTGGTCTATTCACACCTGATATGGCATTTGAGGCGATTGTTAAAAAACAGATTTCCCGTTTAAAAGAACCGTCATTGAAATGTGTCGATTTAGTTGTTATTGAATTATCAAATGTTGTACGAATGTGTACAGATAAAGTAAGTGAATTTAATTAAAAAAATGTAAAATTTATTTTTAATTATTTCTTCCACAAAATAGATGTCGCGATATCCACGATTACGTGAAGAAGCTGAACGTATTATTACAACACATATACGACAACGTGAACAATATTGTAAAGAACAATTATTATTATTGATTGATTGTGAATTGGCTTATATGAATACAAATCATGAAGATTTCATTGGATTTGCAAAGTAATTAATCACAATCATATTCTACAGATTTTTAACCCATTCGTTACTATGACAATTGGAGATTTATAGAATAATATTGTCATGGTAACGACTAATTTAAAAACTTGTAGAATATAATTGAATTATTGTTTTAATAATCAATCTTCTATTAGTGCTCAAAATCAATCGGAGAATGCAGCTAAAACAGGTTCACGTGGTACATTAGGCAATCAAGTAATACGTAAAGGTTATATGTGTATACATAATTTGGGTATAATGAAAGGTGGTTCACGTGATTATTGGTTTGTTTTAACATCTGAAAGTATTTCATGGTATAAAGATGAAGAGGAACGTGAAAAAAAATATATGTTACCATTGGATGGTTTGAAATTACGTGATATTGAACAAGGTTTTATGTCACGTCGACATATGTTTGCATTATTCAATCCTGATGGACGGAATGTTTATAAAGTAAATTATTTATTAATTCTATTTTATTAAATTAAATTAATTTAAATTAATTATAGGATTATAAACAATTGGAGTTGAGTTGTGAAACTTTAGATGAAGTTGATTCATGGAAGGCATCGTTTTTAAGAGCTGGTGTTTATCCAGAGAAACAAACAGAACAAGTTAATGGTGATGAGGTAATCTTTGTTTATTTATTCTTTTAGCAATTTAGAAAACCAATAAAACGTAATTCAACTTATAATCAGGTGGATTAAATTTTAAAGAAATTGCATGATTTCTATAGTGGATTCTTAAACAGATTCTGTACCCTATCTTTACACACAAACACACTGGCTTCTTTTATTATTATTATTTTGAAAATTCGTTAAAATTAATTGTTTATTTGTTGTTTTTAAAATTGAATTCTAGTTGATTTTGATTTATTTTGCTCAAAATTACAAGGTATAGGAATCAATTTTTCATAATTTTATATTTGTTTTCAGAAACGTCGGGCAAGTATTTGTTTATTTCCCATTAATTTCTAATTTTAACCAATTGTTTTCTGACTTTATTGTTTGATTAACACAAATAAAACTATACCTTGTGATTAGATTTAAAAAAAATTAATGCATGTTTCTAACAAAAAATGTTAAAGTGTTTGTGTGTTTTGCTACATTGCTGCAGGGGGACAATTATCAGGTTCGTAAAAATAAACTGAGTTACACCAATACATTGATTGGACTAGTGGTAAGAATTTCTATTAATTTCCGGGAAAAATTTGGTGGAGAAATGCTTTAAAATTAATTAACAAGTCCAATCTAAATGTTTGTGTGTTTGTATTGTTAATATTGTTTGGATTAGAGCTTAGCTTAAAATTTGTATTGAGTTTATTTGAAATTGTTTGTTAATTTTTTGGTTTGTTTGTGTTTGCCCATTTTTTTCTAGGCTAGTGGTGAGAATGTTAGCAGTTCAATGGATCCACAATTAGAACGTCAAGTTGAAACAATCCGTAATTTGGTTGATAGTTATATGAGAATTGTAACGAAAACAACAAGAGATTTAGTACCAAAAACAATTATGTATATGATTATAAATCATACCAAAGATTTTATTAATGGTGAATTATTGGCACATATTTATGCTAGTGGTGATCAGGTTGGTACCATTTTTTCTTTGATGATAAATTTTGAATTAAATCAATAAATTTAATTAGTCACAAATGATGGAAGAAGCACCAGAAGAAGCCCAAAAACGTGAAGAAATGTTACGAATGTATCATGCCTGTAAAGAAGCATTACGTATAATTGGTGATGTTTCAATGGCAACAGTTTCAACACCTGTACCACCACCTGTGAAGAATGATTGGTTGGCTAGTGGTTTAGAAAATCCACGTTTATCACCACCAAGTCCTGGTGGGCCAAGGAAAACAGCACCAAATATGGGACAAGTTGGCAGTAGTGGTAATTTTTTCTATTATTATTACTATTATTAATAACTATTAACAGTATAATTTGAATGCATGTTTTTATTTTTTTTACTTATTTATTTATTTATTTATTTATTTTAACAGTTAGAGCATATAAAAGTACTACTACTACTCCTACAACTATTAGAACTAGGAAAACTGCACGAAATTGTTTAATTTCATAACAATTTTCTATAATTCTGTTGTATAAATTTTCTTTTAATTAACTTTTTTCTATTGGTAGTATATTTAAAAATACGTAAATTAAAAAAAATAATTTTTCTCTGTTTATAGGTTCATTAGGTTCACGGGCGCCACCACCACCACCAAGTTCAGGACGTCCAGCACCGGCTATACCAAATAGGCCAGGTGGTGGAGCACCACCAATGCCACCAGGTCGGCCTCAAGGACAAGCATTACCAGCTCCATTAATACCAACGTAAGTTTTATTTCTATTGTTCTTTTATTTTTGGTACTAACAACATCAATTTCATATTTGAAATTGATTCAAAAAAAGAAAAAACTGAAAAAATTACCACAGGTCAATCTGAACTTGTGGAATTTCTTTTCAGGAGGCGCTAAGAGACATCAACTATACTAACAAATTATTCGAAATTAAAAAAAAATCACTAGAATCGTATAGTTGGATTTTTATTGTTACTAAAATCAACAATACGATTTAGTTCCATTATTCTTCTAAATAAAAAAAGTTAAACTAGGGTGCTAAATTCATGATAATTATGCTTTAAAAGATGCTTATTAGTAATGTATGTGTATTATCGAGTTTTAATGTATTTATTAACTTTGTATATTTATTGTACATTCCACAAATCTCAATCTTCTATTGGTTGTTCTGTATTGTTACAAAAATAGTTCTCACAGCTTTCAGATTTTGTAAAAATTGCAATTTTGGGGTGCTTTTCAATTTATTATTATTATTATTATTATTAAAAAAAGGGGGCTAAGATTTTATTGTATTGTTGTTTATAAAACAGTCGAATTGGTGGCCAACAACCAGCCGGTGGTATTCAAGTACCACAACAAGTTCAAATGGCAGTTGGAAGAGCTGTTACCAATGCTGCTATCAACGAACTCTCCAATGCCTTCAAAATGCATAAGTAATTTTCTTATTTTTTCTGTTTTTTTGGGTTTGAAATTTATTATCATCAGATAATAATCATAAATCATCAGGTTATTAACAAACCCCGGAAACTAATCAATCAATCGATTTAATTAATCCATTAATTAATTAACAAGAAAACATTCCATTATTCTTTGTGTTTTGTTGTCTAATTTTTGTTTGTATGTGTGTCTTTATACCTATTGAAATATATTGATGTGCAATAGTAGTAAAACGCACATAAATTTAATAAAAACTAATAGAAAAAGGAGCAAGATCTTCCGTATCTGTTATTAATAAATAAATGTTATTCCACTTAAAAAATAAAAATAAAAGAAAATTATATAGCTTTGAGTCGTTTTATGGAACAAAAATCGAAATACGTATAGAAATTGCACTTATTATTATTATTATTTGAAAATAAATTGCATATCGTTGTGATGATCACACATTTATTTGAAAATTTCGTTGATCAAAAACTATTATTATGATTATAATTAGAAGTCAATTGACATTAATTAATTGATCTTATTGTTAGAGATCGTTATAAATTGCAATATTTCATAGTTTTTAAGATTATATATTGAAAAAAAAAGAAGATATTTGAAAATGAATACAAGAAGTGTTCAGTTATTATAATTTCGATCATTTCTTGTAAGATCTTTCAAATAAATGCTTTAATGGAGCTTTAAAAAAAGATCAGTACAATTGATTGAATTTAATTGAAATTAAATACAAAGTGAATTCTTCATTTAGATTCTCGTTAATTAATCGAAGAAATTTATAAATTAAACGATAATTTCCAACAATTACATTAAATTTTGGTTAATTTTCGAGAATTACTTTGTATTTTTGTCAACTTATAGATATATTTATGATAAAAGATGTTTAATGGAAACAATCAATTGGTTTATTTTGTGTAAAAGTATATGTTTTCCGATTGGTCGATTTTTTTCGATTAATTAAGAAGATGAAAAGCTTAAATTGTTGTAATTATAAAGTTTATTGTTAAATATTTCTTAGGTAATAAGTGGCTAAACGTGGAAATTTATTGGAAAATATTTAAACGAAAATTGAGTCGAAAATAATTTTAAAACGTTCCTATTAACGATTAATTTCAGTTTTAATTCGATATCATTAAATTTGTTTGATTGTAAATAAATGGAACATTTTAGAATTATTTTCAAATTACAATAAAAATGAAGAAAAATTGGTGCACTTATAATAAGCACTAATGTAGTTTTATTCTGAATGTGTAAATATAGAACGTAAATAATAATACGATAATATGATAATTTCTTAAATTCTCCACCACCACCACCCCCTCGAATCTCCCTTAAATTGCTGTCAATAATCGGTTATGCTTTTGTTTCTTTTCTAAGTTTGTTATTAGATTTAGAGATGCACGAATAACGCTTTAAATTCGTTGATTTTCCAGTGATTATTATTTTAATAAATTCAATTGCTCTTAATTTATTTATTTTGTTTATAATTTACAGTCGTCCAGTACCTGGAGTACCGCCTAGAATACCAGAGAGACCATATCCTGGACGTCCAAACTAATAAAAGTCTAGTCATATGGAATTTTGCTTTTTTCGTTTTTGTAATTTGATTTAATTTTAAGAAACGAACACGAAATGGGACCAACGATTTTCAGGTTTTTATCGCTATTATTATTATTATTATTATTATTTATAATTTCTATTTTCTTAACGGATTTAATTAAGTTTTAACGAATGTGATGATTATTTCAAATCTAAAATTGTATTTCTTTGGAGCGTATTGGTAGAAATTTAGTTGTCAAAATGATAAACAACCAGTACACACAATTGGACAATAGTTGTAATTAATTTCATTTCAAAATGCCCAAATACTAGTCTACATGTATAGTATTATTGTTTATTTTTTAATGTTTTTAGTTAATTTAATTCTGTAAATATTTAGTTTATGATTTGTAATATAATCGTTATTTTATTTGATACAATTTTATTATTAATTTTAGATTAATTTATTTCATTTTCACGTTTAATTAATTTAGTAGAGGTGCATTTTCAGCCGCATTCTCTACCATATCGTTACCACAACAACTCTGAGAATCAATAGTGGTTCTATCACTACAATTCCATTATTTGTATTACAATAAAACCGTCTCTAGCGTCGTTATGGTAACGACTCGTCAAAGTTACAGAATACGTCTATTGATTTAACGAATTTTTTAAAAGAAAAACCTGTAATTATTTAAATTACTTTAATAGTAACGTTTATAATTAACAACTATAGAATTTCATATCACCATTAATCTTCAACATCGAAAGTATAGTGAGTTTTACCTTTATTTGGATATTGTTTGGGTACTAAAGCATGGAATGCTTTCACATTTTGCAACCAATAATAAATTGCAAACGTACCAAACATACAACCCAAAAATTGTGCCCAATACATCCATAAAGGGTGTCGTAAACGGGCACTAACATCATACCGATCCTCACGTATCAAGTCGAAATCTGCATGCATCTAAAATACAAAAAATCCGAATTTATTTATCCAAAAATTGAGGATTATTCGTGACGAACCGGTTCATTAAAATTCCGTTTCAATTCCGGATTATCCCACGGATAAAACGGGTCTCTTGATTCAACTGATACTTCGGGTAGTTTTGGATAATCGCCCCAACCTGTACCGTCATCTGCATAGGGTTTGTATTCAGATGGGTGGAGGCCGTACTTTTCGGCAGCTTTACGTCGTTCCTCCTCCGATATCGGATACGGCCCTGGTTTGTAATCTTTATTCCAATCTAAAATTACAATAAATTATTGAAACGGGTAAACATAACCTCAAAATTATATAATAGGATTTTAAATAAACTTACGATTTCGTACTGCTGTCATTAAAACGGGATTATTTCTTAGGATGAATCTCCTTAATTTCACTGATTTTATTAATGAAGACATTCTTAATTAAATAATTTTAATTATTGGAAATTTAACCTCAATGACAGCTTAAATGACATACAGCTGTACAACGTTGTCGGATGTATTTCCACAGAACACTAAATTTCTACTGAACAAATTAGAACTTTTTCAATTTCATAATAATAATTGTAATTTTAATACAATAATAATTCAACAATCGTGTTTAAAAGGTATAATTTTCGATTGTATATAGATTTGTACATTTACCGAAAATTCGGCAAATTTGGCAACAACAAATTTAAAATGGCCAACTTACAATAAACTAAATGTAGCTTATTGATTTTTCAATACAATAAAATAATTTAATTTTATCAAATATTCCAATTATAATATAAAATTTACGTAAGTTATTCAATTAAATTGTCGTTACAATTGAAATTTCTATTAGGATGATTAATTTAGTGCCAAGTTGGAAGATGTAACTCTAGCCACAGTTTCTAGTTAGAAAAAGCGCCAAATTTAAATTAACATTTATTCAAAATTTGACCTTTTTAACTTTATTGAAATCGTATTTATATTTAAACAATCGGTTCTAAGAATACAAATTTAACGATAATGTCGACGAAAATAATCGTGTTATTATTGAGTTTATCCTTAAAATTCCAACAATCATTATCGACTAATAACTCATTTAATTTCACTTTAATCCATTTCAATGATTTCCATTCAAGGTTTATAATTAATTTACTAATTTAATTTATTTAATAATTGTTGTAATTACAGGTATGAACCGGTAAATAACGCAACGGCTTTATGTAAACAAGAACCATGTATCGGTGGTTTTTCAAGGCTTTACGCTACAATTAAACGATTAATTAACGAACGTACCAACCCTATTGTTTTAAGTGCTGGTGATAATTTCCAAGGTTCCTTATGGTACCATTTATATAAATGGAATGTTACGCAACACTTCTTCAATAAACTACCATTAGACGCAATGGTACTGTTAGAAAATTGTACACTTTACATTAACGTTATTTGATTTCTTTTCGGAATATTTCAGACTATTGGCAACCATGAATTCGATGATGGTATCGATGGTTTAGTACCGTTTCTACAGCGAATCAAAATACCGATGGTTTGTTCTAATATTGATAATAGTAATGAGTCTAGATTAGAAGGACTTTACAATAAGAGCGTAATAATTGAAAGAGATGGTAGAAAAATTGGAATTATTGGTGTTTTATTGAAGGAAACAGCTCATTTATCATCTGTTGGTAAATTGAAATTCCACGAAGAATCCTTATCAGTAAACCAAGAAGCTGATAAATTAGTTAATAATCATCAAGTTTTTATAAATATTATCTTATCACATTGTGGTTATGAGAAAGATATAGAAATTGCGAGAAATTCAACATCAAAAATACGAATCATCATCGGTGGACACACTGATACGTTTCTGTACACTGGTAGTAAGTCGATCAAATCGTATTCTCTAACTTTTTGACAATCCGTTACCATGACAATCTTGTCTTTCACTCGATTACCATTTCTCTGTTGTCATAGTAACGAGCCGCCTAAAAATTTGGAGAATATCACTGTCAATTTTCAGCACCTACTCCAGGTCCTGATCGACCATCAGGACCATATCCAACAGTCGTACGAAATCGTCAAGGTAATAAAGTATTAATCCTACAAGCTTCAGCGTATACGAAATATTTGGGCGATTTAACTGTCATTTTTAACGATGATGGTGACGTTAGGAATTGTTTCGGTGCACCAATCTTCTTAGATTCGACGCATCCTACAGATCCGGAAATTGATCGGGAATTACAGGTGTGGAAACGTGGTGTAGATGAATTAGGTGGACGAATTGTTGGACATTCTCTATTTACAATGATGAATAAACCGTGCCGGATTAGGGAATGTCTGTTGGGGAATTTTGCTACAGATGCTATGGTGTTTAGTGTAAGTTGGCAATATTGTTAATAGTTTTGGGGGATTTACCGATGTTACGGATTTGCGTTTGTGGTTGCGTAATGGTGGAATTTTCGTTTCCACATTATATTTTCGTTTCTATTTCCGCTTCCGTTTCCGTAACATCTCTAAATAATACAAATATCCCAATTTTAACCTCAAATTAGTTTATAGACAAGGAAGAAGACGATTTATCATGGACGTACGCTTCTTTGGCGATAATCCATGCAGGTGGAATGCGTGTACCGATAATTAAAGGCAGTAATTAATCGAAAATTAACCATTAATTTCCGAATTTTTCACATTATTTAAACATTTCCAGATATAACATTCAATGATTTAATGGCGACATTTCCATTCCAAGACACTTTAAACGTTTACGAAATCAACGGTCGAATTTTAAACGAAATTCTCGAAAAAATGGTAGAAGATCAACAGTTAAAAAATCCGCATTTCTTCCAATTTTCCGGTATTCATGTCGTTTTCAATATTTCCAAACCGGAATATCAACGAATCGAATCGTTAAAAATCCGTTGTAGACAGTGTCGCATTCCGGAATATCAATTAATCGATTTTAGGGAGAATTATCGAGTTATATTACCCAGTTTTTTAGTCAATACTAATTTTAATCTGTTATTAAAACGTAATATTAGACAACTGTTAAAATTAGATACAATAGATTTGGATGTTTATATGAAATATTTAGAGAATAGATCACCGATTTATCAGGAAATTGATGGGAGAATTATTGTAACAATTTAAATTAGAAATAATTTTTATTTACAAAAGAGAATTAACCAAATTTTAATTTACGTTCAATTTTTCTATTAGTAATTTTAGATTTTTGTTGAATTTGTCGTTGATTAAATAATATTTTACTCATATTGATAAATGGCATTTCTACGGTTACTGTTAAGATGATTGATAGTAGAATTATCGTAGTTGTTTCAACAATTCCCAACTGTAAAACGTATATCGTTGATTAAACCACAAATATTTATTATACAGCCGTATTCTCTAACTCTGTGGTGGTTCGTTACCATAGAAACGCTAGAAATTGAGCTTCTATCTCACTCTTTACAACTTGATTAGTATCGTCATGGTAACGAATTAGCCAATTAGAGAATACCACTGAATTTGAGCGCTTACCTGAAACGATGGCAAATATTCATCGATATGTTTCGTTATACCAACATTATAGAAATAAACCGGAAATTGTATTAAATATAAAGCATAGGAAATCTTCGTACCATATTGCCAATATTTCCAATTAAATAAATCCCGTAGAAAACCACCGCAATTACAATTGAACACGTACAAACCTAAAGCTGAACCTAGACCGAAACATAACGGTATAAAAGTTGCCAAAATTGATGCGTTCAATCGATCATATTCGTATTCTTTTAAACATAACGAATATGGTGCCAGCCAGCCATAAAGAAATGGTATTAATATTAAACACCATAAACCGATAATTTGTAGACGGGTCCAATTTTGTTGGCGATTTGTAGATTTCAAAAATACCGCCAAAGCTACACCAATAAAATAGATTGTAGCCCGGTGGGTTGGTAAAATATAGGTTAGATTTGCTGTTTCAAACATTTTCGAGACTCTACAATAATTTTAATTGAAATTTTGAATTCAATTATTCTCAAAAGCATACTTACGAAATTCCAAAATAGACAACTGAAGTTAATTCGTTCGAATAAGTGACCCAAAATCGTAATAAACTCGAAGTTACAATAATTAAAACCAATAAATACATACTAAATCTTCTAGATTTTATAAAAATATACATAAAAATTGGCGTTATTAGAAATAATTGCATATCGATTCCCAATTGGTGGGTATGTGTTAAACACATATTCTCAAAACCATAATAATTGTGTATAAATAATAGGTTCCTCCACATATATTTCTGACATAAATCGGAATGTATCCGTATAACAACCGGCCATAAAGGTCCACGATTTAAATCCGGTAGAATATACGTACAGAATAGAATTACAGCGATTAAATTCGGGAGAATTCTAAAAAAAATTGAATACAGTCCTGTATTTTTATTGGTTATATTTAGGGATTTTAATCGATCAACTTTGATAGCTAACTTGATTCTTACAATTGACAAGGTAGAATTAAAAATTTTCCAATACGGTCCTGTGTTTTTGTCGATGATTTTTAGTGATTTTAGTCGATCAAAGTTGGTGGCCAACTTGTCAAACGATATTGACAGTTTGTTTTAAAAAGTGAGGTTATGTTATTGTTTGGTGGAAATTGTTTAGAAAATGCCACCAACGATACAAAACGGAACGAATCCGCCTGAAAAACGGCCAGTTAAACCCGCAGAAAAGAAGTAAATCTATTTTAAGGTTATTTATTATAATATTCGTAATTTTTTTTCTAGATCGGATTTGATATGTCGTGTGAAATATTGTAATACACTCCCCGATATTCCATTCGATTTGAAATTTATCGCTTATCCGTTCGAATCGACACGTTTTATACAATTCAACCCGACATCATTGGAGCGTAATTACCGTTATGAAGTCCTAACTGAGCACGATTTAGGCGTTTCGATTGATTTGATCAATAAAGATATCTACCAATGTGAACCGGGTGCTCAATTAGATCCAGCTGATGAGAAATTGTTGGAGGAGGATATTTTAACGCCGCAAGATTCGAAACGGTCCCGTCACCATGCCCGGAGTGTTTCATGGTTGCGTCGCACTGAGTATATTTCAACTGAACAGACCCGTTTTCAGCCCCAAACTATGGATAAAGTTGAAGCTAAAGTCGGCTATAGTATCAAGAAGAATTTGAAGAATGAAACATTGTTGTATATGGACCGTGAGTCGCAGATTAAAGCAATCGAGAAGACTTTCAATGATTCAACACAACCAATTGAGAAACATTATAGTAAACCGAATATTGTAGCAGTTGAAGTTCTATCAATATTCCCCGATTTTAATTTATGGAAATATCCATGTGCTCAAGTTATTTTCGATTCAGATCCGGCACCGGTTGGTAAACAAGTACCGGCACAATTAGAAGAAATGTCCCAAGCAATGATCCGTGGTGTGATGGATGAAAGTGGCGAACAATTCGTTGCTTATTTCTTACCAACTGAAGAAACGCTACAGAAACGACGGGATGATCAAATTAATGGAATTTCGTATCAGGATGATGAAGAATACGAATATAAAATGGCACGCGAGTATAATTGGAATGTTAAAAGTAAAGCTAGTAAAGGCTATGAAGAGAATTATTTCTTTGTTATCCGACCAGATGGGGCTTATTATAACGAATTAGAAACTCGAGTGCGTTTGAGTAAACGTCGTCAGAAACTCGGCCAACCGACTAGTAATACCCGTTTGATTGTTAAACATCGCCCTATGGATGCAAATGAATTCCGTATGCAACGCTATCGGGAGCGACAATTAGAACCTACTGGCGATGAAGACGAGGATATCGAAATTGAACAAAACGAACAACCGGAAGAACAACAACAACAATTACAACCACAACAAGAAGAAGAAGAAGAAGAAAGTGATAGTGGTGATGATCGTAGTGAAAAATCGAATCATTCATCTCGATCACGATCACGTTCACAATCAGGATCACCACAGCGGTCTAGATCTAGATCGAAATCAACGTCACATTCACGATCTGGATCGGGATCACGATCACCAACTCCAAGGCAATCACGTTCGAAATCTAAATCGAAGAGTAAATCGCGTAGTCGTTCCAGATCAGGATCGAGATCGAGATCGGGATCAGGATCTAGATCTAGTTCGCGATCGAATTCGGAATCTGGTTCGAATTCTGGTGGTGATAAATCTGATAGTGAATAATTATTATTGGTAATTGTTTCTTTATTACTTACCGAAATAGGCGATTGATAAATTTATTCCATAATTTCATTGTTTGTTGTTTTTCTAGATCATTCAATAGAGAATTTGCATTTAATGCTCCACTAATTAATAAAAAAATATCGGTATAAACGATTGCATGTTTAGCAATCACAGTCCATGGTGATGATAATCGCTAAATAACGGGTCATCCAAATAATAATCAAAGACTTTCGTTATAAATTATAACTCACCTCAATGGTATAAGTACGATTCATGTACGGATTAAAGAATAAAACAAGACTCTTATGGCACATTAACAGAGCGAAAGCACAAATACTTCTAGCACAATGAAAACCGACGATTTCATTCGGATCATTCTCTTTAATTTCAAACAATTTCGTTAAATTCTCCTGCAGAGAAAACCCCATAAAAATCTTCAATAATTTACTATTGGAATTAAGCTGAATTAAATGTTTTCCATGTAGATATTCAACAATAGTAGATAGTCCGATAAGAGTGGCAATTATTCCGAAAAATGCCCTAAAATTCGTTGTATTCAACCATTTATTTAATTATTTATAAATAATTTAAATCACTTGGTAATTTGGTGGCCTAAAGTGATGGGTTCTGAGTCTTTGATAGATTTCTGGCACATACCATCACGAATATACGCTGAAACACCCAGAGTTTCCTCAAATGTTCGGATTAAATCGTCTTTGGTGCATTTTTGGGGTAGACAGAAGCCCCAACGGACTGTTGAGAAGCCCGGAATACGATGGGGGGGCTAAAATAATCATTTTTATCACTTTAAAATTCGAATAAAATAATGTGAATTCACCCTAACGTCTATGTCAAAACTAAATGTAGCCCTCTATTAAAGAAATAATAGTGAATTAATAATATAATAAAGTTGAAATACTTAAAAAATAATTCAAATGCAAGATTTTAATGGTTTATGGAATTAATTAATTTAATTAATTAAACTATTCGCTTAAAAACACCGCCATCTGTTTAAATTTGCGATTTTGTGCAGTTTCTAAGGGTAGACGCTCACTGACGCTACAAATTGGCGGTTTATTTGAAATTATACACAATCTATATGTTTTACTTGTAGAAGTTGGCATTAATTACGGATTATAAACAAAATTAACATTACTTACATCGTAAAAAGAATCCCTAAACATGTAGTACGAGTGTACCAATTGTTTTAAATCATTATAAACACTCTGATTGGTCCATATCGGTTCTAAATCGACTTCTAGTAGACAATATTGCGCCTCTTTAATCGATAAACATTGATCGAAATCGCCGTATTGTTGAACGTTACCGTTCAATATCCCTGACGGTATCTTCCCAGAAGCATCCAGTACTGTTTATTGATTAAAAATTGTTAATTGTTGAAAAAATAAATCAAATCTTACTTTTTAGAGCTTCAAGATTGCCGGAATTGGCCTTTTCGATCAAATTCTGATAAGCAAATCGGCAATCTTCTCGTAGATTTGTTGCATTGAACGTTAGGACTTTGGAGAAATTGTTCCAAATTTTGAGAAGTTGTAATTGTTGAGTAGTAACACAGATCACATTTAAAAAACAAACAATTATAAGAGTTCTAAACATTTTCGCGTCTTCCACATGCAAAGTTCAAAGAATAAATGAATTTTGCAACGAATTTCATTTATCCTAAATTTAGTTTTAAATGTGTAAGTGTGTCTGTGTGTAAATCGCATTGGTTCAGATCGACATCCATAAGGTTAAAGGTGTTTCTAATTGTCTGTTAATCAGTCTTTAAACCAAATTCGTGAATGTTTTAATAAGTAATAGTAATGACCTAGTAATTTATGGAAATTTTATTAGTTAGGCAACAATTTAGTAATTTCCATTAAATTATGCAATTATGTAATTAATTTGAACATAATTAGAAATGTAAGTGGAACAACTCTAAAACGATTCAAAATTGGCGCCATATTTGTAAGTATTGATTGGTCCAATTGAATATTTTGACAAAAACGATTGGTTAGAAATAATGGCGCGATATTTCAAATCCCCTGATATTTATTACAATTAATTATCGAATTTACAACAAATATCGGCCAATAAAATAAACAATCCCATTAATTTTGATATAAAATAGAAACGGATGATCGGCATTGAATACAACCGTAGGCTCATCACTGATCAAACCAATTCGATCTTGACCAATCACTAAAGAAAACAACATTAAATCTGATTGGTTATAAATTGGCGCGATTTTTAAAATACCTGCTGTAGACGAGGCGGCTTCAGTTCCATCCTCATCGATGTTAATAAAAGTCTTTTGCAAGACTTTATCGACACAAATAGGGCCCTGTCCGGTGCCTAAACCACTCAAATCGGCATCCTCGTTGAAAATCTTCCTAATACCTAACTATAAATTAATTAATTAGCATTTAAATTCCAATTTAATTGGTTGACTTACGGATTTTAACGTGTTGACTAGGTCGATTTTATTTTCGATTTTGAATCGTGGTAGCGTTAAATTGACACGTTCTTGTGTCCAATTCTTTGGTGAATTCGTTAAAATTCGATCGATTGATTGTTCTAATTGTTCTAAACCGTTGATTTGATTTGGTAAAACGATAATCATCGATGCATTAATTATTAAATATGGCAATTCAATGAATTTCACATCGAATCTCCTGCATTCGTAATAATTATAAAAATCAATTGTTTGCATTGTATCAATTTCTACAGTTTCGTTAATCCGGCGATAGAATTGACGCAATTTCGTTGATTCACGATGGAAACGATTCAACCATCTACCTTGAAAATACAACGTATTGATCAATATTATAACAGTATCGCGTGATAAACTATTCGGATTGATTAGATCTTTAATTTTATAATTTGTCTGTTGTTCAACCCATTTATTAATTGTCTTCGCTGCCAAATCACTCGGTAGAAAATCGATATTTTCGATCGATGATTGATAGAATTTTTGGGCAATTTCAACGAATCTCTTATCAATTTTAAAGTTATACTTGACATAAATCTTATTGATTACAGTCAAATTATAATCATCGTTATTGCTAGAATTCAACTGATTCTCTTCATTCAATAAATTCGAATAAATTTCAAGGATTAAATCGTCCGATTTTGGTAAATTAACACCATTTAGAATTTCCTCTTTCGTATCGCCTTTACTACCATGTTGGGTTAATGCGAGTATTGTTTGAATCGAATATGGACTTATTATGAAACTATCGTTGCGATTTTTCACAAATTCCTACAACAAAACAAACATAAGTCTTTGATTATTTGTAATAATTACGATAATTAAACTAGTAGGTATAGCTTCGGGTACGTAAGTCTTTAATTGTTTACAACTTTCTATAGTAGAACAATATTTGCAGTAAAAGGCCACAGATTTAGTTACGTAGGTCTTGATTCACTCTAACTTCAATTATCTCTTAAGTACCAATAGACTTGTTTGCCATCTATTGATAATTGATGTAATTAAAACTAGATTTGATTTTGTTTTGTTCTTAATGATCTAGTTTTATTGACCTTGGCCGTTGACCGTTACAATTAAATCGTTTAAAAATATGGAAAAACACATCTAATTAGAGCTCGAATTTTAATTAACTTACCGTATAAAGACGCCCAGTAAATTGTCGATTACCGATAATAAATTCGGTCGAATTCAATGGAAACTCAACGGCTTCTAATAGAGCAATTAATCCAAATATTAGAAGAGATTTCATAATTTTCTAATTAATTTGGAACAATTAGAGAGAATAAAGTCGGATAGTTTGAAGACAACTGAATCAATAACAGTTTCTTGTTGTTGGTGATGGTGATGTCTTTTTGTACAAATCGACCAGTGGCGCTACAACAATTCCGCATTCTTTTCAACACAATTTAGAACAAATCTGTACTAATAAATAATTATAAATTGACTTTTATATAAGTTCTAATTGAATAAATTATGAATTTAAATGTAAATTAGAAACAAATTGCATATAAATCTCGAATAATCCAATAGTATACTTTGTTTGGGACATGCGGTATATTGAAGATCATTAGAATAATGACAAGTAAATGTAGCTCTTCTTGTAGTTTTATAGTGATGCGATTGGTTGATTTCCGGCGCTTCCCAATGATTGGTTGATATTTAAATAGAAACGGCGCGTTTTTGTAAATTACCAAAATTATCCAAATTACAACACTGACGATTTTTCTTATTATTATTGAACGAATTAATTAGAATTAGATGAATTATTAAGTTGTATAAATAAAGACGTCAATTGCAAATTAATTTGTCATAAATTCAATTAATCTGACCGGTTTGATTGGAGTAAAAGTTATAGATTGACAGTACAAATGTGGCTCTTCGAGTTTGAATTTTAATTTAATTTGATTTTTCATTGAAAATGCAACAACATTTTCTTATTACTTTCTAATTGTGCATATTACATTTTAAATCAATCAAATATAATTCTTATGAAACTTATATTAGTTAAAATGTATGCTGTTTTAATTAGACTTTAATTGGATTATTAAAATCCTTTCTAATGCTTATTGCCACCAATTCAAGGACGTATTGGAAACTACAGTTTGGAAAAATTGAATTTCTGCATCCAATACGCTTGCCCTTTAAACGCAAATCTTGCTGTTGTTGTTGTTGTAATAGACTGGTGAGATGTTGAATTTCCGATTCCTCATTCTTGACAGACTCTAATGTGCAATTTTAACTAAATATAGCCGAGTCTGTAATTACTTTCACAAATAAAGATCGCAATAGAAGATAGAGTACCCAGATTATTTGTTCTCGTGCAAAATAACAGGAGATATGGTGTAGAATAGTTGGAGTAATTGAAAAATTGCACAATAAACTTGTGCTTTCACTCATTTGATTGGTGTAAAATCGCGTGCACTAATCCACCATTTTACAAATTTTTCAATAATATTTGAATTCTTTATATATAAATCGATCTTCGGCTATAATTTCCAGATTTTCTTCGATCAATCGGTGCGTTTACTTGGTGTTAAACATGTTGAAATTGTCGCTCTTTTTGATCGTTTATCAAATCGTCTCGATTGCTAGTTTATCGAAATTCCAACGGCAATTCAATTGGAAATATCTCGATTACAATTACGATACGAATAATGATCGTTTACAAGCAATGTTGAGTGGTGAATATATAGCGAAGAATAATCTACCGGTCGGTATCGAGATTTGGGGTAATAAAATGTTTATTAGTGTGCCACGTTGGCGGGCCGGTATCCCATCAACTTTAAATTACATCTATTTGGACGATTATCTCTCGAATGAATCGCCGTTATTGCGACCATATCCCGATTGGCAGACGAACAAATTGGGCAATTGTTTGAATGGATTGAATACAGTGTATCGGATACACGCCGATAAATGCAACCGTTTATGGGTGTTAGATACTGGAACTTTCGGCATTGAGAACACCACACAGAACATCTGTCCGTATACAATTAACGTCTTCAATCTATTCACAAATCAAATGATTCGCCGCTACCAGTTTCAAGATAGCGACACGAATTCGCGGACATTCATCGCGAATATCGCCGTGGAAATCAACGATGATTGCAACGACGCCTATGCATATTTCAGCGATGAATTAGGCTACGGTCTAATTGTGTATTCGTACCAATTGAACAAATCGTGGCGTTTCGAACACGGCTTCTTCTATCCGGACCCGTTGGCTGGTGATTTCAATATAAACGGCTTGAATTTCCAATGGTTCGAAGAGGGCATTTTCGGTATGTCTCTATCGCCGTACATCAATAAAAACCAACGTCTCTTATACTTCAGCCCTTTGGCTAGTTTCAATCAATTCGTTGTCAATACCAACATCCTAAAGAACCAATCGAAAGTCGACGATAGTTATCACGACTTCTTTTTGTTGAATTTTCGCGGCGTTAACACCCATTGTACCGCTCAAACAATGTCCAATAACGGTATACAACTGTTCAATTTAATCGATCGTAATTCGGTTGGTTGTTGGAACTCTTTGTTGCCTTATCAACCGAACACGATCGGTATTGTTGATAGTGATGATGAAGAATTAATATTCCCAGCGGATGTTAAAATCGATTCCAGTAATAATGTTTGGCTTATATCGGATCGTATGTCCGATTTTCTATTGGCCGATTTGGATTTCAGTGATGTTAATTTTCGAATATTTAAAGCACCGTTAGATTTACTCGTGTCGGGTACTATATGCGATCCGAATTTGAAATTGGCACCAATTATGAACAGATTCCATTGATTGGGACGTTATGTACATTTCCATGAAGACCAAATATCGATTAAATGTCGCTCCAAAACGGGATATTTGTTAAAATTGTATTATTTAAAATAAAATTGAATCAAAATACAACAATTGTTAAAGATAATTGTATTGATTTAGTTTTAACTACAATAAATAGAGTATTTGATTTATTTGTGTTGTTTATTAATATAATCTTAATTTTCGTTAAATGTCGCCCTCTTCTAATCCTTATTAAAATTACATCACAAAAATAGAAAAATAAATAAAATAAACCAATTTTTGGCGATAATTATTAGATTTAACGATTTAATTTCAAAAAATAAACGATCAAATTTATTTTTATAATTTGATTAATGGAAATAACCTCAATTTCTGTGGACATAACCTAGAAATTAGGCCGGTTATTTTTAACGATTTCTCTAAAAATAATTGGGAAATCTTGTAAATTGACACACGTTACCATGAAAAACCTCGATGTTCTCCTAATTTTCGTATTAATTCGTCTATCGTCAATATTTCTAATACAGACCAATTTCGTGCCTGATGAGTATTATCAATCGTTGGAAATTGCCCATAAATTCGCCTTTAATTATGGATATGAAACATGGGAGTGGTTGTATGGACTAAGGAATTCAATTTATCCATTAATATTCAGTGGGTTCTATACGATTCTAAAATATTTAAATTTAGATTACGCTGAAATCTTAGTAAGTAAACAACTTTCACTAATTTGAATTTATCATTAAAATATTGTTTAAGATATACGGTCCACGAGTATTGCAATCTTTATTAAGTGCTTATAGTGATTTATGTTTCTACCAATGGTCAGGTACGAAGAAATGGGCGATTTTTACAATAACAACATCCTGGTTCTGGTATTATACCGGTTCTAGAACGTTAATAAATACCTTTGAAAGTTGTCTAACTACGATAGCTCTAGCCAAGTTTCCGTGGGTTAATCGAAGAAAAGGTTAATTATTGGATTATGTAAATTTGATTTGGATTTTTTCCAAATTATTAACTTTCAGAATCCAGTTTCTTATGGTTGGTGGCTTTATTGTGTTATACAAGACCTACGGCGGCAATTCTATGGCTACCTTTATGTTTATACCATTTGATAATGGTACAAAATCGAATTTCGATGATTGTCACGCGATATCTACCGATAGGGTAACAACAATCAAATCCAACTGTAACAATTCCAAATTAATTCTAATTGTAGATTGATAATTGGTACAATTTGTATTGTTGCGGACAGTTGGTTTTATGGCCGTTTCATTATAACACCTTACGAATTCCTAAAGTTTAATATTTTCGAAAATATTGGCTCCTGGTACGGTACCCAACCATGGTTTTGGTATTTATCGATCGGTTTCCCAGCTATACTCGGTATACAATTCGTACCATTCATTATCGCAACTTTAATTGTTTTAAAAAATCGCCAATTCCATCTAAACGAATTGGTATTACTTGGCACGATTGTCTTTACTTTAACCATCTATAGCTTATTACCACATAAAGAATTTCGGTTTATTCTCCCTCTATTACCGTTAGTTTTTTATATTTCATCGAGATTCTTGTCGGTATGGAGTAGAAAAGCGAGTAACTCTACCATCTGGATAGTGGCAATTATTATTTTCCTTGGTAATCTAGGACCGGCTTTCTATTTAGGATTTATTCATCAACGAGGCACTTTAGACGTTATGTCGACGCTTAGAAATATCGCTAATAACAATCCGAATAGTACAAATTTATTATTTTTAATGCCTTGCCATTCAACCCCACTCTATAGTCATTTACATGTTAATATAACAACAAAATTTCTAACATGCGAACCGAATTTGAATCACACCAATAATTATATCGATGAAGCCGATCAATTCTATCGCAATCCAAATGGATGGTTACGCCAATTTTATCCACCGAATGGTACTTTACCCACCCATATTATCTGTTTTGATGTATTAAAACCGATAATTAGCGATATTTTAAGCAAGTAATTCAATAGAAAATCGTGTAATTATAAGAAAAAATAATTAATTATTATTTTTAGGTATAAAACAACGCATGAAATCTTCCATACAAGTTTCCCAACAACAAGAATTGGACGTTATATTCTAATCAATCAACGTATCGATATTTGGTAGTTTAGATATTGTTAAAACTATATTCTGTAACTTTTTAATAGAACCGTTACCATGATAACATTCTAGATCAACAATCATATTCTGTAACTGTAGTGATTCGTTATTATGGCACCTGTTTCTATTCAAAGAGCCTTGTCTTAGTGATGAATCGTCAATTTGGAGACTGTTGATTTATTATAACATTGACATGGTAACGGATCTTTAAGAACTTCCAGAATACGACTGTAATCAACACTGCCATTGGTTTGTTTGCAATTTTGTTGTTTTTTCTTCTGTATTTCACATAAGACTTTGTAGAATTAGAGTACGTTCGTGTGTTATAAATCGAATTAATAATTCGTTAATATTCTCATTACTTCTAGCCACTTGTCGTTTGATAATCTGTTTGATTTCTTCTTTAGCTCCCTTATCGGCACCCCTAGTACCGATTCGACGTTGACTAAAATCCGAAATTTTATCAGAAATAAAAAACAAAAATCAAATAATTACCCCATATGTGGAATTATATCCAAAGTAATCTGCCCGCCTTGATTCGTCCATAAATAGGTGATTTCTTCTAGAATATCAACGTTGATTATATAATTCTACAATTAATTTATAATTAAATTTGGATAAAATCGGGGATATTCTCTAAATTTCTAACGATTCATCGCCATAACAACGCTGTTTTGTCTCTTCACTTGTAAATAAGATAGAATTGTCGTTGTTATGGTAACGGATCATCGGAAAGTTACAGAATACGACTCGGATTTTACTTGGAATAGTAGATAATTGAATGAGCCGTGATGTTGGATTTGTTCCATCAATGGTGGTACGAATTCCTCCTCTTGTGGCCAATCTAATTGGACTAAAACTAATAAATGTCCAATTGATAATTCGTTATAGTTGTGTTTCAACATATTCTCTTTGATACAACGCAACAATAATTTAACGAAATATTGGACAATATTTAGATGTGTTAATGGTAAATAATGTAAATGTCGTTGATTACCACCAATTATTAGATTATTACTTAATGTACCATAATTGTTATTTGGTAATAATGGAATTGCTTGGAGGATATGCTCGAAACACGACTGAAATCAAACGATTTGAAAAATTAAATTACAGGGTAAGCCTATTTTAAGTTTATCTTGAATTGTAGTTCGATAGTATGATTGATGGTCTCTTGTAGTTTTCCAGGAATTTTAAAATTCATTATAGAATCGATATCTAGAGGTCTACATTATTTAAGCTCGCAGTAGTCTATGATTTTATGAACGTAGGTCAGCTTCTTGTTTCAGCATTACCGACAATCTGTTGCAATAAGAGCATGTCGGTAATGCAGACTACAAAGTTGAAATAAGAAACCGACCTACGTTCACAAAGTCATAGGCTACTGCGAGCTTAAATAATGTTGTACACCCTGTATAATCAAACCTATAAAATTCTATTAAAGTAGCTCAACCCCATATAAAACTTACACTAAAATTCTTCTTTATATACAAAATACAAGCAATTAAAATGTATTTGTTCAATAATTGATTGCTATCGTTGATTTTCTGTAAATAAACCAAAGCCTCATCGTATTTGCCCTTATAGACAGCATAATCGATAATAAAATTCGTTAACCAGGGTTCAACTTTTAAATGACCGGTCAACGTTATAAATTCCCTCTGTAAATATTCCGTTGATTGAATCAAATCCCAACAATTAACGGCCATTAGAAAATTACTACTGATCGATTTCAATTCGGGCCGTTCGACTGATATGTGCGGAAATAGAAAATCGTCTTTACGTTTCTTCGATTTCGGTTCACTAGCCGGCGGTGGATGACTAGAATCTTCAATAATTCGATTAATTCAACTTTAATTTAATTTAAATTTAATTTAAATGATTACCAACGAAAGCTTCGATTAGAATATAGACGGTTTGTTGTTGGCCAGGACTCGATTCTGGTGTTAAACTCATCGAATAGTCGTGTAAACAATTTAGAAAATAAATCGATGAACAAATTAACAATTGATTATCATCAAGATTGTTACGTTTCGATTGACAATAAGTTAGAATTCGTTGCCAATAAGTCTCTTTATTCCAATTATTATTAAAATTGATTAATGTAGAATCCCATTTTAATTGTTTACCGATGAATTCAATAATTGAGAATAATTTGCGCCATGGATCATCGATTTTCGATTCATTATCAACTAGAAAATTCCCTTGTAATGTTCCTAAATAATACGAATAGAATTCAATTGATTTATAGATGAGTTTTTGTAAAACATGTGAAGATAATTCAACTTTCGGATTGCCATTATTCGATAATAACGGTAATAATTCGCAGATTAACAGTTTTCTGTACGGATTTAACGGGTGATTACAATCGTGACTGTGTTTTTCTGCGGTTAGAAGCGTATCGACTAGACGCGACTGGAAATTTACAATAAAATTAGAAAATTTGTTAGAATTTTTAAAAGAATTCTACCCCATAACTGGCGATAGCTGTCGGGAATCGTTGTAATAACAACAAGAGCAATTTACAATGCTCCATTGTATCTTCACAATGATCCGCCGTACATAACAACAATTTATGTTGTACATCTAGAAAATTACTCCAATTTTAACCCACAAATTTGCTAAAATAATCGAATTTTACCCGAAGAAATATGTTTGAACATTTCGCATAAAAACTGCTTTTCCGGATCACTAGTATCGCTTTCCGCCTTAGTGCGGATGTAACATTTTCGATCTCCTTCCACAATTCGGGTTGTTGTTGAAATTTA
The DNA here is from genome assembly GCA_020740385.1 of Mylabris phalerata. NCBI lineage: Eukaryota > Metazoa > Arthropoda > Insecta > Coleoptera > Meloidae > Mylabris > Mylabris phalerata. The sequence continues at coordinate 7,745,028 of JAJEOX010000044.1, read as the reverse complement.
CCAATTCTACAATAAAATTTCTAAAAATTAAAAAATCAAATCAAATCTACCGTACAAATCGCTGAAACATTTGGCTGCTTCTTTAACATGACCGGCATTCTTTTCAATGCAGTACGCTTCGAACTGAAAATCATTTCAATAAGGAATTTCGTTAATTCGTGTTATAATCGATATGGTTTACTTGTACACCAAAATTGTTCGGATATAACGTTTTCGCTGTTATCATCCATGCTTTTGCTGAATATGGATCGGTTTTTAGGGCACTTTTAGCACGTTGTATAACGTAATCTTCGTCAGTTGAATCGATGTCCATTTTTTCCATCTAAATAAAATTAAATTTTCAACAATATAACCTCAAAAAACATAACCTAAGAAACAAAACTAGATGTGTCTGAGGTTACATTGCAATGTTGCCACATCATCTCTAAATTTCTTGCTATTATCAATATCAATATCAAATTTTAATTAGCGATAAATTAAAAAATAATAACAATAAAATTGTATTTCAAACAGATTATTTTGTATTGAACGTAATTAAAGTGTTTGATTCGTAATAGTTTAATTACTATAATATAACGAGCGATATTAAAATTTGATAGTTCACAATATTGCGTATAGATGACAGTCTAATTTCCAGAAATTTGCTTATAATTTGAAAAAAAATGCTAAATAGAATAATTGATTCGTCGTTATTTTTGAAATAGAAATTAGTGGAATATCATGATAAAAATAATTACGAGCCTATAAGTGGATTAATCGGTAGGGCTACAAGTGAGTTAGCGTTACCTGTAATGGTAGTAAGTGACTTTAAATAGTTGACAGTTGATTTTCTAGATGTCGCTCTTTGATTTTGTGCTGAAATTTTTGAAAATTTCGAAAAATCGTTGCTCATTTAAATGAATTGATTCTGTTTAAATTACTTAATGAAAGGTTGTTTACCTGAATTCGTTTTTTCTACGTTTCTTAGTATTTAAAACCCTTTAAACCATATGGTGGTTGTTGTATAGAAAGAACAACGAATAATTACTACCCTTATTGTATTGTATTAGTATTAAAAAATTTGAATATACAACAATCATAATAATTTCTATATTGTTCAATTAAAAGGAAATTTTTCGGTAAAGATGTAGTTGAATCAAATGGAAGGAAAGAAGGAAAAAAATCAACTATAAGAGTGACTTGCACCATATGTTGTTGTTGTTTGTTGTTGGGTTCGTTTTTATAAAATTTACAGGGTAAAGACTGGGACAAAGATTGTTGTATTGATAGTAATCGGGTTTGCGCTTTTATTTTCGAATCTTGTTATAGAAAATCCACCACAAAATTAGGGGTAGTTCCGATCGACTTCGTCCCTATCAACTTTATTGAATTGCCACCACTATTACAGTGTTAGCCGAATTAAATCTTCCAAAAAATTAAGTAGATCGGATGACTCGACAGGAATGCTCCTTTTCTCCCTGTTTGTTAATTTTATTTTTATTTTATCAAGTGGCAGACGACGAAACCAGAACGAGAATAGTTGCAATGCCGGCATGCAAGTCGTACAAAAATTTACGAAATCGACCGCTCGAAGGGGTGAAGTGTGGCCCGTGTGTCTGTGGATGTGGTTTTACTCGTCTTGTTTTCAATGGAAAAATTGTCGAGAATTATTTCCACAATACCAAGTAAAAAATCCAAGGGGCCAGAAATTAACGTACAACACTTTAGGCGATATGTTGCATGCATTTATTCCACTGTCATTCCATTAGAATCATCGAAAGTTGTTGGAAAAAATCCGGTGTGCAATGAATTGGACGAAATTGAAAACCACTACTGCTCGGTTTTAGTTAACTATTTGTTATATTCAATTATCCGGCTATCAAAAACGATTTTACTTTCGTTTTTGACGCTTGTTAGGAGATGTTTAAGTCAACATCTTTTAAACAAAAAGAACAAGAAACAAGAAGCAGAAGAAGAAGAAGGCTCGTGTTGTGGTAAAATTGAAATATCCTCGAGCTCATTTATTTACCATTAAAATAATACACGTTAATTGTTTGTTTTTATTGGCGGCTTGTTTTAATCTTTTTTTGGAATGTACACATTAAAATATCAAAATTTGAGACGTTACAGAAGTGCCATAACAGAAACGGAAACGAAAACTGAGAAAAGTGTCAATAAATTTGCAGTAAAATTATCAATTTTTCAAACTTATAGAGGAATTTCTTATAGATCTACAAAGCTCTTTCAATTTGCAATAAACTTTGACAAAATCACTGAAACATCGGGAATATTTGCGATATTATAAGAAATTTTGGAAAAAAGGTACTCCAAAATTTTCCCCTGTAATTCAAAGTTCAAGTTAAATTTTCGATAACAGAAAACGCCCTAGATACTCCTTAAAAAGTTCTTTCTAACGCTATTAAATTCACTACAATCTGTCATCAAACAAGGGAGATTTCGTTTATTAAAAATCGCCAATTTGCGGACTCCAAATCGAAAAAAATGTACTCCGTACCTCTCTAATATCACTAAATTCCGTTATAAATCTGCTTGAAAAGGTGCAGAAACAGAAGCAGAAACGGAAGTCCCAAACAACCCTAATCGAAATACAGAAACAGGCCTAGAATTGCATGTTCGAACAGCAGGTAGATTCTTTCTCTCATCGCATCCCTTTTCTTTCACTACTCAAAAATTCAATTGTTGTCGTATAATTTACAAATTTTAATGGCTATTTTTTTTAAACTTTAAACTTATAATTCGTCTATCTTGTTATAGAAACTACTAGTGTTTCTTTAAACAGAATTCTTTCGGTTATGTTTTTTTTTCTTGTTTGAAAAATTTCTTCCCAGTCGTTTGACAATCCTTTAATGCGTAAAAAATCACCGGGTGCCATGCCTCTAACAAGCGACTAAGTTGAAACAAATGACAGTGATAGAGATTTGGAAGGTGTGAGATTTGCGTGCTTTCAAACTCAAAAAAATAACTAGCCGACTATAAAAAAAAAACGAAATAATAATCGAGATAATGATGATCGTCCACAATTACAATCGTCTATAATTTGATTTACGCTTCTATTGATTTTATTTTTATTTTTATTATTTTTTGGAAATCTGCAAACGAACACATGTCATTTATTGTCAAGTTAAATTGGACATAATTTCGTTACGGCTCATGCTTTTTATAAACTAAATTCACATTTCTGTTGTAAAATTTTCAACGTAAGTGTCAAAAGTCACCAACAGTTGATGGGGTTAAGTTGTAAGTGAAGAAGAGACAGGGCGATATTTTCGGTTGGTGCAACTGTTTTAGCGTAAATCAAGTGATTTAGAAAGCCAGCAAATTCAAATAAACGCCAATATTATCCAGAAAATAAAGTAGAGAAAGTTTTCTAAAACAAAAGTTCGCTAGAGATACCAACGTAAGAATACAAATACCTGCATTGTTGTATTAAAATTACTAGTTTGTGAACTGTAAAGTTGGCAGACAATTCGAAAGTTTCTTATGTTCAACTGGTTAGTAATAAAAGTCTAGAAATTTTAACGCTATTAAATTGGCCAACCTTCTGGAATATTTTATAATAAAACCGTGAATTGAGTTTAGCAACACATATACGTTACCCGATTGGCCGTCATATGGTATGACTTGTAGTAATTGGGAATTTCTGGTGGTTAAAATGTTCAGGTGGTGGTGGTTGTTTTAGTGTTGCCGGATTGGACGGATGGCACGCGCTCTAGGGCGGGCCTTCAATCCATTAAAACCTACCAAAATTCGGTTTCAACACGGGGGCGAAGAGGGTGATCGCCCCTCTATATATAAAAACAACAACAACAGGTAGTTTTCAGACAGAATCCCAACAACAAGAGTAGCAGACACGTTGTATAATAATAGTGGTGTTGTTTTAGTCGTTCTTTTTCTTGTGTTATCATCGAGAATAATGGAGAATCCGGAAACTTACGGTTATCTTTATATGTTAACAACAACAACAGCTCAATCAACAACGAATGATTGGACATCAACTTCATCGAATTATGACAGTTTCTCTGAAGAGAGTTATCAGAGTAGTACCAGTCCAGAACCACAACAATTACAACAACAACAGCAACAACAACAACAGCGTAATAAAAATCGCGTTACACCGTTAGTTTTGAGAAAACGCCGTCTAGCTGCCAATGCCCGGGAGCGGCGCCGTATGCAGAATTTGAATCAAGCTTTCGATCGTTTACGAACTTTCCTGCCACAATTAGGCCAAGATCGCCAATTATCCAAATATGAAACATTACAAATGGCCCAAACTTACATTACAGCATTGTATGATTTGCTAGACCAACGGCCAACAACTTCAACAGCAACAACAACAACAACATAGAATCGAGTGAGTTTGAATTGTTTTGTTGTTAGAAATTTGAATTGTTGCCATTTTGAGAAGCCAAAGTTTATTAAGAATCTCGCTAATTCGCTATTCGCTCACAGAATGTACGATTTGATTTTAGAGAATATCATTGGTTCGATGTTAAAGCGCTAATTTGAAACAACCAATGCTATTCATTCACGAAATGTACGATTGGTTCTATATAGAGGTGCAACTTTCAAAACAACCAATCATTGGAAAAAACTATTGGCGCAATTTTTAAAAGAATCGTTATGTACTCGTCAATTTTGCATTAAGTGAGTGGATTTTCTATAGTAATTTGTGAATTTATTTGTAAATAGTAAAACTGTTGATTAGTTTTAGTTTTAATTGAATTGTGACTCTTTGCCATGGCAGTATTAGAATATTTTTTTAATAAAAATCGCAATGCTGTGAATGTTTTTTTTTTGTTTATTATTTTTACTACCCTTAATTATTGTATTATTGTATTTTTTTAAGGTTTATTTTTAAATAAAACTTTTCTAATAGAATTGTTGTGTTGTTTCCCTTTCGTTCTTTTCATTTAGTTTATTAAAAAGAACACAGGAAATTGGCTCTTTTTTTTGTAAAATTCTTTGTTAAGGATCAAGGATATGGGTTCTTATGGGTTGAATTAAATTGTCTTTTATAATAATTTCGGTACTCTATTGCAACATTTTATAAAGATATACAACAATCAACAAAAAAACCTTTGGCGTTTACTTTTCTTTTCTTTAATGTTTTGAACCACCATTTCCGTACGTGATTGTTCCAACATAACTGGTACCACCATGGCCACCATCACCATCACCACCATGACCGCCACCATGGCCGTAGACAGCTGGATGGGAGGCATGTCCGAAACGGGTTACAAGAGCTTGGAAGCCACTGTGGGGATCTGAATGGTATTTGACAACACGTGTTGTACCATCAGCATCTTTTAATGTATAACCGCCGTTAATGTGCTTACCATCAGCATGTTCATGTTGCGATTTAATGTCGCCAGTGTGGTGGTCTTCAACGCCATATTCAAATTGGTAATAAGCTGGGCCCTAAAAGTGAAAGACGTTAGGATTTTATGTGATTTAGTTGAGGAACTTTGGAAAGTTACGTTGTCTTCGTGTCCGCCATGTCCTCCGCCTCCACCGTGGCCACCGTGTCCACCACCACCGTATCCGCCGTGACCACCGCTTCCTCCGTGTCCACCGCCACCGTATCCACCGTGACCACCGCTTCCACCATGACCACCTCCGTGGCCACCACCACCGTATCCGCCGTGTCCACCGCCACCATATCCACCGTGGCCACCGCTTCCACCGTGACTACCTCCGTGGCCGCCACCACCACCACCATATCCACCATGTCCACCATCATGACCACCACCACCACCACCACCATGTCCACCATGACCACCACCACCATGTCCACCATGACCACCACCGCCGTATCCGCCGTGGCCACCACCGCCGTATCCACCGTGACCGCCACTTCCGCCATGGCCACCGTATCCGCCGTGTCCTCCACCACCACCACCATGACCACCATGACCACCACCGCCACCACCACCATGTCCACCATGACCGCCACCGCCATGACCGCCACCGCCATGACCGCCACCACCATGACCACCACCGCCATGTCCACCACCGCCATGGCCTCCACTTCCTCCATGACCGCCACCGTATCCACCATCGTCATCATGGCCACCATCGCCGCCGTGGCCACCACCACCACCGTGGCCACCACCGCCGCCACCACCATGACCACCACCGCCACCACCACCATGACCATATTCTAAATAGTCATCAAAACCGGTAGTTAACACTTCAACTACCGTCAAAACGGCTATGAAGACAACAATTTTCGTTGTCATCTTTGATTTGTTGTTGTTATTCTTAGTTTGTTAACACTTCGAATGATGTTTTGGAAGATGTTTCGAATCGTTTATATACCCGATCGATCACACAGATTGAAGAGAATGTTCAAAATTTCAGCAATCAAATCGAAAAAATAGACAAATGCAATAAAAGAATCAACCCAAGTGAAATTGCAATGGCGATGGAACTAATCATTTAATAAATGGTCGATTTAACGATCTCAAATTTCAAAAAAAAATCGAAAAAATTCAAACGGACATAACAGCTTTTTACATAACCCTATTGGCAAATCGTAGGAAAATCACTTAGATTTGCCACTTTTTTCGTTCGTTCTATTTCGATCGCTTATTCTTTCTCTTAACTAAATTCGATTTTCAACGATTATTACTCGACATTCTTTGAAATTTATGCCGATTTAAACGTGAGATTTAATATTATCATTATTATTAAATTTTTATGGTTCAATTGCGGTAACAAGACAATGAAATCAAATTACCAAAAGGAAAAATACAACGACAGAACAAATTCGATTTTCTTCGACATAGTTTCAAAATAATTGTTTCAGATAGAAATATACTTAAAAAGTTGCAAATTTAAGCTAAAACTCGAAAAATCTACTGAAGATTTGCCTAAAATGGATTCAATTTCTTCATTTTAATTATTCAGAAATAAAATATGATAAAATATACTTTAAAAATCTAAAATTAGTTCTAAAAATGAAAATATGCTTAAACATTGAAAACTAACTAACTCTTGGGCTAAAAGTCAAAAGATCAAGATGAAATTTCTTCTTTCTAGTTATACAGGACCAAAATTTGATGATATTTCCTCAAAATCTAGAATTATTATGACTTCAAATCAAAAAAATGTTTCTAAAACTAACTTTCAAAATTCAACCAAAAATCTCATAATTTGGAACAATTACAGCCCTTAAATTGAATCTAAAATTCCATTTGTACCAATTTTTTATATACAGAATGTCCGTTTATTAGTGCAGTTTTTATTAAAGTTAATGTAATTTAGGTGGAACAGTCTGTATATTCGAATTAAACAATTCGAATTAAAATCATCGTTACGGACGATAAATTCATTCATTGCTTTAAATTCGATTATCTGTTTCAATTCTATTATTGCAGTTTAATTATAAATTCCTGATTATTCAATACAATAATTAAATAAAATTAGAAAATATAAATGACCAATTTGTAGCTGTAATAATTGTAAAAATTTAAACTAAAATCGGCAAATGTTGCTACTAATCTGAGCTTAAGTGGAGATATTATCGATTTTTTAACTTCCCCGACCAGAGGGTAGGGAAGTTATTAGTTTCGGACCAAAATTTCGAATTCGAGATTTCACCAGATCTTTACGTTTTGAGGTCCCCTGAACACGTTTTTGAAGTTTTTAGCATGATGTCCGTGTGTGTGTGTGTGTGTGTGTGTGTGTGTGTCTGTCGTTTCTCCAACGATTACTCAAAAACGGTTTAACCGATTAAGCTCAAATTTGGTCAGCACAAACTATTTGGTGGCCGTTCGAGTTGATTAGTTTTTGGTGCCAATCGGACCACGGGGGTGGAAGGGGGAGGGGGTTGATTGATAAAAATTCAAGATAACATATTAATTTGATATCACCAATCGAAAGGGCATGTGCTTTTATGTTCGAAACAATACCCCGCATGTGCGATGTTCTTTTCTTTTTTTAATTAGGGCATAAAATTGGCAAAATAGTGTAGTCAACCAATTCAAATTTGCCGCCTTCTATAAGGGATCGGTTGCCATAGAAAATTCAATTGCGAAATTTTGAAATGACAGTTCTTAGGTTCTGTCAAAATTTCGCAATTGAATCGTGTATCGAGTTTATAAGAAAGTTGAACTGAAAAGTGTGTGTGGAATCACCGATCAGTGAACAGAGATTTGGTTGACGAGGTGCTGGTTTCTCATTGAATTTTTCAGTGGTGGTGAGATAGCCACGGCTCTTGATTCCTGATTTTGATTTTTATAGTAAGTTAGTTTTTTTAAAAACTTGGACTCGTGCATTAATTGTCGACTTCTGATACTTGTCTTTAATTTATTTTTCTAATTCATGATTAACTATTCGGAATGTGTCGGGGAAGTTATTAGGCCGGTTCTTAGATTCGGCCCGTTTCAAATTTTTTAACTTTATTTAACAATAAGATCGAATTTTTATAAAGAAAATTAATAAATATTGAAAATTTAACTAAAATATTGTGGGAGAATCTGGAAAAACCGCATTCATTGTATCGGAAAGCAGATTTTCCACTTTTCTTGTATATTTTCAATTATGGCGCAAATGTTGGATATTCTATATTTTTAAACGAGTATAGAATAGTGGCATATTAAAAATTCAAGTATTTCTGCAATAAATGCTATTTATTGATTATCATAAATATAAAAGAAGAATAACAAATAGATAACAGTAACACTTCTTCAATCGATTCTTTAATGTTTTCTTTAATCGATTCTTAATGTTTTCCACCGTAACCATGTCCACCACCATTACCACCATGGCCACCACCATAACCGAAATGGGTAGTACCAACATAGCTAGAACCACCATGACCACCGCCATTACCACCATGCCACCATGACCACCATGACCACCATGACCACCATGTCCATAATTGGCTGGATGTTGGGCATGTCCGATACGTTGGACTTGAGCTTGGAACCCACCATGTTTATCAGCATGGTACTTGACAACACGTAGAGTACCATCGGCTTCTTTCAATTGATAACCACCATTGACATGTTTACCATCGGCATGTTCGTATTGGGATTTCTTATCGCCGGTATGATGGTCGTTAACGCCATATTCGAATTGATAATAAGCTGGGCCCTATTTCAATACAATTAATCAAAAATTTTGACCGAAAATTTTGTTAATAATTACGTTATCTTCATGATGATGGCCGGCCAAAACTGAACTAGCAGCAACAACAGCAATAGCGAAGAGAATCTGAAAATTTCAGGAGATTCTCGAATTTTATCCCTGAAAAATATTTCAGGAAAACTTACAGTAAATGGTTGCATGATTGTAGTAGAGATGGAGATGGTGATTGTTCGAGATGTGACGATCAACTGATGCTAATTGCAGAACAATTCCTCGTTTATATTCAATTCCAAAAACAAGCCATTATTGATTATATAAAATTTTTTCGCACGTTTTAAATCAAATATGCGCTGAATTTTGTAACAATTCGTTTGTTTTTGTGTATCGATATTAGAAATTTATTCCACCTTTCTTTACAGGGACGCCTTCTAACAAAATTCACCGAGTTCAATTCAAAAATTTTGTTGTTTAAGCGTGAAATTTCTTTAAAAAATGATAGCCAAGGAAATCTTCAGTTTCATTCTCTAAGTTTTTGTCACTGGACATTAACAGCGTTGTTATGGAAACAAATCACCAACAAGTTACAGAATACGACTGTTTAACTTCCCATAATTAGCTAATTTAGAGGCTAATCACAGATCTTTCCATATGCAGACTTTTATTAAAAAATCCCTCTACTTAAGGGTGGAATTTGTTAGGAAATTGATAGTCTAAAGAAGCCCTTGAGTTAATTCAGAAGCTAATCAGAGATCTTTCCATCTAAATTCCATCAATCACACAATAAATTTGTCGAACAGTAGAAATATAAGGGGGTGTGTTTTTGATATATGCGGAACTGATATTTATTTTTGACCACACACATCGCAAATAATAACGGTACCAACAAAATAACCCTTTTCGTTTTGGCTTTAATCAGTTGAATCGATTTAAATTGCATCTTTTATTCTTTTTGCCCTTGTATAACAACCCTTAAAGCCACTACGATCACGACGAAAATTGTAAAATATTATAGAGACAAAGGGGTGGATTTTGTGATGGCAAATTTTGATTATTTATGATTAATTATTGTGATCTAAAATTAAGATATCATTATTATTATTAAAGAATGGGCTTTCGGTCAAGCGTAACGAAGACAATTAATCTTTAGGTTAATAATTGATTTATTTTTGATAATCTCGACTAATTAGCTGCCTATTGTTTTTTCAGTATATTTTGGAGTCTTTTGGGCGCAATTTTCTACAACTGGTGGTGAGACGGGACTTTTCGTCCCTCTCCTAAATTAAATTTCCTTTCAAAAAGTCTAAAAATTAAGCCAAAAAGCATTAAGGTAGAAGTTGCTAATGCCTCTCAAGAATTGCCCAAAATTTAATTTGATGATTAGAAAAGCAGAAGTTTTGCAACTTTTCACCCCCATCGCAAAACAAATTTTATCTAAAAATCCGAAGCTAAGGCAAAAATTTTAAGCGTCATCCAAGAATTGCCCAAATTTTGCGCCGTTACCGTTACGAAGAGATCAATTTTTCTCTCACTAATTCATTTACATAATTCAAATATATGCTTCAATGAACTGTTATCATTATTATTATTTAAAATGGTTCAATTTTTTTCTAAACGTTCTTTGATAAAGTAATAAGCGAAAGTTAAAATCCAACTTTCATGCACTACTTACATGTAAATTTATTTGTAGTAAAATTATAGAAAAAGATTGTTAAATTAGGTCAAGTCCTGACTAAGCATATTCTATGAAAAGAACCGATAATTTCCATGAAATCATTTTTTTCTCGTCTTGTTGTTGTCATTGGCGGGTGTAAAGGGGGTGAAGGAATTGAAAATTAAGACGTTTCAACCCTTTTCACACACACACTAACACTAACACAAACACAATGATTTAATTGTCAATGTTAAAGGGTTAGCGTTCTTTGTTCAGTTTTGTGTGTGAATGAAGAAAAAATCAACCCCAGAACTACTTATTAACATTTTAACTGATTGGAGGGTAGTTTTTTTCTTTTCGATATACTGAAAGATGAAGATTTATGTTTTTATTGTGTTATTTTTCACACCATTTATTGAAATTTTTATAGCGTGAAAGCTGTCAACAAACATGAGAGATTTCTTGGTAATTAAACAATCACTAATCACCACTGTGATCAAATTGAGATTTCTTAACAGCTACAATTTAGGATAATTAACAAGTTGAGGTACTAATTTCGTCTTTAGATATTTTACAAATATAGTTGGTACTTTTTTAAGATAAGTACTACTTGTTCTATTTAGTTAGTACTACTTACGGTTATATCTAGATTTTAATTATTCTAATCGAGTTGAAGAGTTCTAGGTGTAGACGGGGTAATCTAGAGAAATTCTAGGTGTAAGATTGGAGTCTTTATTGTGTTGAAGTACTAATTTCGTTGGTACTTCCAGATCTTCCTACATACTTAAAAAACGTAGCTAGGGGAATAATTACTTAATACTTAAAATACCATCAGGACTACAAATTAGTACTTTTAGCTCTATCGATATAGTTTCTACTACGTTTACATCGAGATTTTGATTAATATAATCGAGAACTCTTGGTGTAGACATAGTTATCGAGTTGTGACAGATGAAGAAAAATTCTTGATTGGTGTTTTTTTTTCTGTTAAAGAATTCATTAATTACTTAATTGATACGGTTGATTGGTGGGTCGTTGATGTCTAAAGCAGGACAATTTGTGGCTAAATTTGTATACAATTTTTGAAATACACTTATTGTTAGAATTTATTGTACAGGAACTAAATTTTAGAACAAATGTGGAAGTTTTTTCTTCTATTCAGTGGAGAAATTGTAAACTCATTCTATTCTTAACAAAACTGATTACATCAATAACTAATTGGTTTGATGCTTAATCATGCAGAATATATTGCACACGCCCAATAAACAATTAAGTAATTCAACTATTATTATTTACATTAGTACCAAAAATGTGTTGATTTTTTTGTTTTAAAATTGAATTTTTATCAATTCTACTCTCTAATATTTGGATCAACTATATAAAGTCGAAATATCCAACCGGACAGCATCAGTCAATCGTTTGGTTTTGAACAAATCACAAGAATCAAAACGAAAATGAATCAATTGTTAGTTATCGTCTTGGGCCTTGCTGCTGTAGCTTTAGCCACTCACCATGATGATAGCGTAAGTTGAAATAACACCCCAAAATTCACCCTAAATTTTTGATTATAACCAGGGCCCGGCTTATTACCATTTCGAATACGGCGTCCATGATCCCCATACTGGTGATTTCAAATCCCAATACGAACATGCCGATGGCAAACACGTCAATGGTGGTTATCAATTAAAAGAAGCCGATGGTACTCTACGCGTTGTCAAGTACCATACAGATCCACATGGGGGTTTCCAAGCTCAAGTCCAACGTATCGGACATGCCCAACATCCAGCCCATTATGGACATGGCGGTCATGGTGGACATGGTGGTAATGGTGGTGGTCATGGTGGTGGCCATGGTGGTTCTAGCTATGTTGGTACTACCCATTTCGGTTATGGTGGTGGTTATGGTGGTGGTTATGGTGGCGGTCATAGTGGTGGTCACGGATATGGTCATTAATTTGAAATTCTCAAACGGAATCTAAACCAAAGTTGACAATTGTTGATTATTTTTATATTGCTCGAACAAATATAGTTGATTGTATAAAATTTTAGATTTTATTTTAAAATAATACCCTTATAACCCTTAATAATGGCGTATCTAAATTGATAATAAAGATGTCCATCAAGACCACACAAATTTCAAATAAAAAAGTTTGCAAAATCTCAAATTGCATCTGTTGATAGTTTTATAATACTAGAGGGCTGCTTTGATTCAATTAACTTTAAGGGTAGATTTCTATTAATTCGACACATATGTTGAGGAATAAAAAGCTTGAAAATTCTGTGGTTTGATAAATTTCAAAATGTCATTAGTGTCATTTGAGAACAGCTACCCTACGGTCTTAACCCTTCTAGTTTTTAATGATAATCAATTCAATTTTCTAGTCCACTCTAAGGTGAACCGTTATCTTAATGACTGTCATCAAATATTACAGTTATTATCAAATTATTTCGTTAATTATAACAATAAATTGATTTATAATTATAATTTTTATTTAAAATATTGTCTTTGATGCATTTGGTAACGAGATATTGTCCTTGTTTTGGGTGATTTTCGTCCAACAGACAATTATTACGGTCCATTAGATTAGCGGTTTTACACTGTATTGATCACGCAAGTGGTAGTAGTAGTGGTTGGATAAATATGATACATAAAAGACAACAATTATGACCACAATAACATAGACTGTCTCATATTTTCCAGAAAAATTACACAAAATCATGTTTCATAAATTTAATCCGGTTGTGATTTGAAATTCGCGCCTAAAAAACAACATAAAATTCAAAAATTGATTGTCGTTTGTTTCCTATCGACCAATCATTAGCGCCAATTATAAATTAACCTAAAATTGTTAAGCAATAGACGTAAGGGAAATTAGCGGTAATTTTAAAATTACGTAAATTATATTTTAATTGAAATTGTCTACTTTTAGTTTATTTAATTGAAATTTTACTTTATAAATCTAGAAATAATGAATATAATTATGTTTTTCTAGTTTTGGAATTTTAATTGTTATAAAATTTCATTGTAGAAGTGTAAAGAGTGTCGTTTATTCTCTAATTGCAATTGAACATATGTTGAAAATACAAAACGAGCGGACATCAAGCCATCCGTCCGTCTATCCGCACAACTGGACAGGCTCTCCGACTATAAAATCGAAAGAAATTGTATGGCTCACATGTCAAGTATGGTTAGTAATAATGAATTTTTGAACAAAAAGTCTACCTGCTCGAATCTAAATAATCGACAACGAATACGAATGGGTGCACAGAAGAAAAAAAAAAACAACATAAACACGATTATAGTGGCATGAAAATTGTAACGGGGTTTTTATTACATTTTCCCATTCATTGGAAAAAATTAGTCGACTGCTGTGAATATGAAACGAAAGGTAAAAAAACTGTATAACAACCCTGTAGTCGGGGCGGTTTTTTTTGTAATATTGATATCAATTATCCTCAATTCTCTCCAGTTGTGTTATTGTTGTTGTTATTATTATTGAATAGTGATTTTAATGATTTATATTTTGGAAAATCTACGGAATTTCAGCATTGTCATTCTATTCGATAGTCGTAATTTGTGATTACTATTTGAAACAATAATCATTATCGAAAATTGTCGGTAGTTTCGATATAATCAAAGACAATTTCATAGGCGAAAATAAACTAACCACTGTAGAGAAGCTAAAAATAAAAATAAAAATAAAACTAAACAACGGGGTAGCTGAAGAGTCAAAGGTAATGATGTGAGAATTTCGACGTTGTTGATAGCCGGTAAAGCTCGATGGGATGATCAGATTACTTTGTGGCCCTCCAAGGGGGTCTGTCACAATCATTTAAAACAGATCATTGGTGACATATTTCCGTTGTGAAATTCTTTGATGATCCAAACAATCTTTCAGATGTTGAACGATCATCAAACTGGATCGTTTATTAAACCAAACAATAAAAAAATCATCAACTACACTTTCGCGTGTTCCATTCTACACCAACAATTCACAAAGACCGGGCTATCTTTTACAAAAACTAATTAGCAATTAGCCTCTGGTTTTTATTGTAATTTTATATTGGCGCATAATTCTTATAATGATACGTCTATGGATGTTTATATGTGTGTGTGTTTGTTTTTCTTCGGTTAAAAGAGGCGGGGTTAATCGTTAAAATAACTTCATTGTGTATGATTTATGTGAAATGGGAATAGTCGACGATCTAAATTTTGCACAACATTCTACTTAAAAAACAACAATAATGATGATGAATTAATCCTCCCCTGTTAAAATTACAAAGCTCAACAGTTTTATCGTAATTTTCTAGTAAAGGGGTTTTGATTTGAAATTCGCGCGCAAACAATCAAATTAAGATAAAACTTTAAAACAAAGTGTACTTGTACGATTGTCGTTTATTTTGTATGGACCAATTATAGACGAATGAATTAGCGCTAATTATGAAATAACGTAACAACTGTCAATTATTAACCAATAGCCAAAAAGAAAATTGGCGCTGACTTTAAATTTCTAAAATATCTTTTTGAGCTTAATACTCGGTGTTTTTGCTAAAACAAGAGCTTTAATTTTTGAGTTAAATATTTGAAATATAAAACTTCCTTTTCAAATCGTAACTTTTCTGCGAATTTTGCCTCTAATTCAGCGACATTCTTGCAACTCTAACTCAGTCTCAGTTATTTAGCCCCTAAAGCTCCCCTGGATCGGCGCCTTCTAGCCGCAATCAACCGTTTAGATTAGTGAAAATGCAAAAAATCCCACCATGTCGGGTTCTTTTGCTTCAATCCGGCTACGTTATAATAAAATTACAGGTAGGTGTCTAAATTTCTAAATTATACACAAAAGGACACACACAAATAACATTAGACAATAGTTTAGATTGATGGAATTGATGTGGTGGCATCATGGGGGTAATAGTGCCATATATCGCTCAGTAGGCCTTTAATTATTGCACACAGAATGGGGTTAAACAATAACCGAAAATCAACCACTAAAAGACCACCTTGGAGAATTTAGACTTTAATAGTAGTTGGAGAGGGGGTTGAATTAGAATATAAGGGTAGTAGTGATTCGATTTCTTAAAAGCTACATTAACTCATTTGATTTGATTTGATACGTGACCTGACTAACACTTCTACCTGTTATAATCTATTTTTTTTTTAACTTTTTCGATTTTTTTCGATGTAATAATCGAGATATCACCGGTTTTTTGGTTGAGGAAAAATTGCAAATTGAGCGGAAGTTCAACTATTAACGGAAGCGAAGCCATTTTATTATATTTGATACTCATATTACAAAGTTTGTTGTTTATTTCTCGAACAAAATTCTAGACATATTCGACTTCTGTAGCACAGTAGGTGTGTAGACACTTCAGGTATAAATCGATAATTAAAAGGAAAAAAAAACTGAAAATGTTGACAACTGATCAAGATTAGAATCTTTTCAACAAATGGTAACAATAAAGTGTTAGATAACGTGTGAATTATTTTATGACACTTTAACTGCAATATTTCACAAGCCAAAATGGATTTTGTTTGAAATTGGCGCTCAAAACAAGTATTTTAACCAATAATATGGCAGTAATTCAAAGTTAAAACGTCAATTGTTCTTACTCTCCAATAGAAAAGCAATAAAACGCGGTAATTTTGAAATACTCTCACTTGATTAGATGTAATTAGCCAATAATATGGGGATAGATTCGCGCTAATTTCAAATTGTCAGTAAGTGTTTTTTCAGGTAATTGAGATAGAAATCTTTCCATTTGTGCCAACAATAAAGTGTAAAAATCCAGATCGTGATAACAAGTGAATTATTTTATAGATTTTACAAATTTCAACAGTAATTTTTGCACATTATAGTAGAAGAGACAATAATTTGTTGTTAATTTATGTGACGAAAACGACAATAACAAGAACGTTTCATTGTAACAACAACAACAGCAGATTGTCAGTTCAATTTTCAGAGTTATTCGAAATGTTTGTCTCGAAATACCGAAATGACACGCCAATATTGATGTATTGGTATGGGCCACACCTTACATCCATCGATTCGTTTTTGGGGAATTCATTAACTATCAATTCATACGAGGAAACAGATCTACTTGAGTCGATATTTGGGTGAAGTGGTTGGGGAAAAAACGAAATAAATAAACCAGAAGTCGAGTAGTACCTCTAATCCAATTTGTTGTTGTTGTTGTTTGAGGACCACCACTATTACAAATTGAAATTTCGCCACATTGTTGATAGATTTCAGACATATTTCGGGGCCGATTAAGTTCTCAATGCGGCAATTAAGAATCGTTTAAGGTGCCTTTTTGTGTTGTGATTGTAATTCTGCCCAGTCATCTGACAACAGTAACAACAATTTGATTAAGTTGTTGGTGATTTTTCGGTGGTCCCAGTGGGGGTTTTTCTTTATTTTCTCCTCAACCACCACCAAACGAAATCTGGATTTTATTAAAACTGTAACTTTTAGTAAGAAAAAATATCATTTCCTATCGCATTATTGGTAATAATAGTAGTTCCGGTACTTTTGGGATTCGTTTATAGTTCGTTCATCATCATCGTCGTCGTCGCTGGCCAACTGTCGAGAAGTTTGCACGGAAGTGTGTCCGCCACGCGCCCCACAACAAATTTCAACAAATATGAATCCCCAATTTTCTGGGCCGGAATTGTTGAAAATGTCGCCCGGGACAAAAATTCTGCATATTCTGCATGACAAATTCAATCATAATTTAAACAGTTTAGGTTCTTTTGGAAAATAGCCAGAGGTTTTGAGGCATTTTTCTTTAGTTTAACATTCTTTAAACTTAAATGGCCCATTAGCAATTTGGAAATTACTTCGGGGATTTGTAAAGAAGTCCTTAGAGGGCATTTTGTCAAAAGCTGGACCCTTGTAACTCATCGGAAAATGGGAAAAAAAGCTTTTTTTAGACAAAATGCAATGCAAACAAATTTATGATCATTCTTATTGTTTTTGAGCGACTTTTCGATGAACTACACGGTTCAAATCTCGTTCAAATATTCTCTGGAGACTCCACAATAAACTCCCAAGATATTTCCCAAATCACTCACTAGTTAGTGAGCGATTTGGCACGTTCAATTTCGTTCAAAAATAAGTCCTATTAGTTGTCTTTGAACGAAATTAAACGTGCCGCCCGGGGCAATATTTCCACGAGCTGACACTGACAATTTTATTCGATTGATTTCAACGGGGTTAGAATTACGAACATTAAATTAATCGCAACGGATGGATGAACGGGCACTTAACTCGACTTGTGTGCAGAAATGAGTATCCGATCTAAAGTGTTGATAAGATTTCGGGGCTTTTTTCTGGTTTGGTAAAAGCGTAGAATTAGCAACGGTAATTCGGGCCAAATAGAAACGAATTAGTCCGGCACCAAAAGTGATATCGCTGTCGGCAAATCTACACACGCACACACAAATCCTTCTCTTTTAACTATTTTTTTTTTCAATATAACAAATGGGACCTTTCCTCTGATAGCAGGTGTGCTTAGACAATTATTGATTAAAATATGCATTCTTCTCTAGTATCATCCCTTTTTCTCTCTAGTCTGAGTTCTTCTAAACAACAATTGTGGGGTAGTTTCCCACAATTTGTGTCTGTCTATCTGTCTATTGGTCCAATAACTACCACCGTGGGAAGTTCATCTCGAATACTTCCTCTTTATTTTTCGAGTTTGTTGTAAGTTATAAAACTGAAAATCCGCTTCAGGTGAACTATTGGCGAAATTAAAAGAGAATTCCTTTTTGTTGATGAAGCGTAGCGGAATTAGTGGCAGTGGTGGTGGCCCCGAGTGCCGCCCTCCATCTACTATTCTACTTCGAATAAGTTATAAATTTCTATGAAAAATTAGAAAAGGTTTAGTCCTCTATTCGAATTGAAATAGTTCCACTAGTTTACGATGTGGAGATTAAAAGGGCATTCGTTTGATTATAGGGCGCTAATTTGCCCATTACAATGAATTATGGCCACTCGATAAATTTGCAATTTCGACAGAATTTGACGAACAACCGGCCCAACTATTATTGGTTGTAAATTTGTTTCCCAAAACACAACTTGTTTGTTTATTACCTTTTTTTTTAATGATCGTCCAATAATCAAGCATAAACTTCACACCTCAAATTTGATGGAATTTCGGCTCTATTCCTTAAAAAAAACAACACAAATTTTAACATCACAAAATACTAATTAATAATTAACAAATATCATTAATTAATTAAAAACAAAACACAAATGTATTGTTATAAAATTATAGGTTATCAACAATTTTGAATACCACGTGACGTCATTTGTGACGTCTATTTGAAAAATAAGATACTCGCGAGTGCCGCTACTACGAATTTTAAAACTAATTAAAAACGCGTTAATTAATCCAACAATTCAATTAATTCGATTATTTTAATTAATTTAAGTGAAACTGTTCTAAAAATCGTATTATAGTAATGTTAATTTAACAATACCTTGGATTTATTCATTTGTTTACCAGTGTCGTGTCTAGTGTTGTGATTTGGTAATTTTCGGAAAATTAATTAATTAATCGGAGTTAATTATTATTATTTTCATTATTTTCCATCAATTATTAACAAATATGAAATAAATTAATAATTAATAAGGTTATTAAATAAAAATTATTGCAGATTTCTACATTATCATCAGATTTCACTACCACGTGACCATTGTGACGTCGTCCATTTGAAAAAATAAGACAATCGCTAGTACCGGTACGCGTCTTTTACCACGAATTTTAAAACAAATTAAAAACGCTTTAATTAATCTAATAATTCAGTTAATTCGATTATTTTAAATTAATTTAAGTCAAATTATCGTAAAAATCGTTTTATAGTAGTGTTAATTCAATAATACCCTGGAGTTATTCATTTGTTTACCAGTGTCGTGTCTAGTGTTGTGATTTGGTAATTTTCGGAAAATTAATTAATTAATCGGAGTTAATTATTATTATTTTCATTATTTTTCATCAATATTAACAAATATGAAATAAATTAATAATTAAAAAGGTTATTAAATAAAAATTATTATAGATTTCTACATTATCATCAGATCTTAATACCACGTGACCATTGTGATGTCGTCCATTTGAAAAAATAAGACAATCGCTACTACCGGTACACGTCTTTTATCATGACTTTTAAACCGAATTAAAAACGTGTTAATTAATACAATAATTAAATTAATTCGATTATTTTTAATTAATTTAAGTGAAATTATTGTAAAAATCGTGTTAAATTAGTGTCATAGTGATTCTGTGGATTTATTCAGTTGTTTGTGTTGGTGGTTAGTGAGTGTTGTGATTTGGTAATTGTCGGCTAATTAATGGAACTAAATAAGAGTAAAAATGCCTTTAATTATTATTATTTTGTTTATTTTTCATTAATTATTGAATAAATTCATTAAAAGTGTTATAATTTTGCAGGGAATCAAGAAGTCTTCGCTAGGGGTGGAGATGGAAAGTAGGTCATCGAGTCGGTGAGTTGCATGCTTGCATTTCTCCTTAAAAATAAATAGAAATGATTGAATTAATTATTTGTATTGTTTAATTATTATGAATTTATTTAATTATTCAATTGTTTCTATTTATTTTTTTAATTATTTATTGAAAAATGAAAATTTATAACAATTGAAAATCGTTTCCTAATATGGCGGATTGGTGAAAAAATCAGCGCACCCTACGATAAATAATTATAAACAATTACAGGAGCGTATTATGGACGAAATGAGCCCCAAAGCGGTAGCGTTTTATCATTATTATGTGTAATAATTAGAATTTTGCCATTATAATTGATAGATTATCAAAATTTTCCTCTTTTTGCTTATGATAAGAATAGTTTAAATCAATTTATTGAAAAATTGATGAAATCGGGAACAACTGAAAATCGTTCCCTAATACGGTGGACAGGTGAAAAAAATCAGCGTACAATTAGTCAGTGGCGTACATATTAGTAGATTTTTACTATTTAATAAGTTAAACAGTAATTAATATTTTCACATACTATTTTAACGATATTGGGCGATTTTCTAGTTAAATATAATTTTTTTTTTAAATTTAGAATACTTAATGTTAAAATTGTTTCTATATGTTTGCGTTAGCAATCTTTACATTAACTTTCAGTTTTTTTTTTTGGTCAGAAAGGATTGAGGGCTAAAAACAATCACTCTACTTATTATCCTTCAATTTCTGTGTGGTGAAATTGCTAAATTTCAATTTTCTGGGCTACTTATTGATAAGTTGTTGATCCCTCTGGTTCTAAACATTTTCTTTTATTTTTTATAAAAAACGACTCCTTCTACTACTTCATCATGCAATCAATAAACCCAAATCGACTTGAGGCAACTGTCTACTTTATAAATGCTGAAAAGTGCCACTTTTTGACATGAAATTTGCCCTTTTTTTATTTAGAAAAGAAAAGAAAAATACAAAACAAAAGAGATCATTTTTGGGATATATCTTTAAGGGTTTTCTTGGTATCAATTTTTACATATTCTTTTGTTATTTATTTATTTATTTTTTGGTGTTTGGCGCGTGCAAAGTAAAAATGTCTCTTCTTTTTCTCTCCTTGTTTGACAACAACAGGATCTCTCAATATCTTCACCAAATTTAATAATACTAGTAATACCATACGGTAGCTTACGGGAATACAACAATACTATAAAAGAAAAGAAACTGGTCATTATTTGTCCATTGGAAAAGGTTCGTTGACTTCTTTATTTCCTACAAAAATATTAACGAAAGACTAAAGGGAAAAAATCGTCAATCATCATCCCTCTCAATAAAGAGACAGTCGTGAAAGAGAGATAGAGAGACTTTTGTGACTTTTCGATTTTCAAATCTGTCGATCATAGAATAATACTATACTAGATAGGTAGTCCATCAGCTATTGCAAAAATGGGACTTTGATTGGTTTTTAAATTATTTTTTAATTGAATTTGCTTGTGGGAGGTGTTGATCTTCCGGTAGGTTCCAGAACGGAATTTTTGTTAAATTACAGGGTAAAAAGGTGTTTAGATTTATTCTAAAGCTACATAACTATTAATTTTGTTAAATATTTGTTTTGATCAAAATGGTTTTTTAATAACAAATAACAATTTTGCAATTTTTTTATACTTTTATTTTTTACATATAATAACTTAAAATAAATGCCGCCTTAATTAGTACTTACTTTGTTTCTATACATAATGATTTTATTTTTTAAATAACTTCGTCCTTCTCTTCAACCAATTAGTCGATTTCCCATCATTATCATTCGATTTTCCCGAATTTGCACTTAAATCTTGAATGTTTTCTTGTTGTTCTAATTGGGGTTGTTCTTGATTTATATCAACAACAAGACTTTGTCGACACAGAATCGGTACAACATTCATTTTGTCTTTGCCTTTGCGCATTTTCACTTTACGAAATTTCGATGTAATTTGTGAGAAAAGGCAATTTTTTTGTGGCTTCTTTGTTGATCGTGGCAATGAAACATAACCATCACCATGTATTTCAGGATCTATTTGACGATAAGTTGCTGCATCAACATTTATCATACCGGCACTAGCTGATTTCATTAAAGCACCACTTATAAATGCTGAATCATGACTAGATTCACTATCAACACTAATTTGACTTAAACGATTATGCGTTGGAAATTCGATTGGTTCATTTGAACATATTTGTGGTGGTGCTGATTGTGGTGTGGAATTTAAAAAATCTTCTTTTGCTTTTTGAAGTTTTTTCAAGCGAATTTCAGGTGAATGTCGTGGCATTTCTATTTTATTCACACCTAATTTCATAATCTTATTATTCTTTTCAACGGATATAAATGAAGTACTCTGTGATTTAATTATATTTTGTTCATTGAATTTATTTTGTTTAATTTCAATTTTATTATTCATATTTGGATTTTGAAGAAATCCAACACTCGCAGACTTTTGAACTTCTCGATGTACATGAAAATTCGGTGATAATTTACTTAAATCTCTTTGATATTTTTCAGTTTGTGCTTTAACACGACGTTCACTCTTCGGTGATCGCCAAGATGGTGACATTGAACCACTTCTAACACCCGATATACAAGAATTCTCTTCTAATTTTTCATTATATTTGGCTAACATTAAACGAATACTTGGTGAAATATCTTTAGTTTTTCGTTGAAGTGATGGTGAAGCTGGCAATTGTGGTGTTTGGATTTTTGACGAATCTTCATGTCTTTCTTCAATCTTCTCCTCTATTTTATCATTAACATCTTCAGTTTTTTCAGAATTTTCGATTTCAGTTGAACCCTCAGGGAGTTGCTGATTTTTATTTACACTGCTCTCAACAATTGGTGTGAAAATTTTCCTTGTAGTTTTTACAAATATCGAAACAGGTGAATCTACAGATAGATCATTGGCAGTTTCAGATATTGTAACGTAATTTGTTTTTGTGGGAACAACAATTTTTTGAATCAATGCCGCATCAACAGTGATTTCACTATTCGGTTTATTTTGGGTTTCATCAATTTTATCTGCACTCCCTTCGGAAACTGATCGAGTTCTTGTTAGTTTCTTATGAATAGATCGTTTTGTTTCCACATTTTCATCTTCATCATCTGTATCGATTGCACTTCTACTCTGTAAACTTTTTTGTCGATATCGAATACGTTTTCTAATAGCACCTTGGCTTTGAATATTACTTGTATCGGATTTGATATAAAAGCGACATTTTTCATTACCATTATTCTGTGATTCATTCGAAATGATTCGTTTTATTGATTTTTTTCTTGAGACTTTCCTGCCTGGTGCAGTTAAATCTGCAGTTTTTAATTTAAATTTTCTTTTAAATACACTCTGGTTAAATTCTACAAACCTGAAGCTGCACAGATGTAACTTAAACGACGTCTCATTTCTAACATTTTACTACGCAAATCTTTAATTGATTCTAATACTGGTGTTAATGATGTAGCTCCTGTTTCATTAGGAATTTCAAAAACATTTCTATTATTGATCTCATTGTTAAGTCTTTCGGTCTAAAAATAAAATCTTCAAAATATTATCGTTTATACTAGGTATATGAATGATTAAATTTACTAATTGTCCGGTTTCTGAAGATAAATCTTGAATAGTTTCAAAAACATCTAAGAAATTTTCAGGTGGATTTTCTTTTCTTAGATTTGATAAAACGTAATTATTGGCATCTTGTAATTTTACAATTTTCTCGCTTAAATGGCCAGAAAAACCTTTTTGAGTTTCATCTAAGCTCTAAAAATAAAGAATAAAACTTGCATGTACAAACAATTAATAGAAATTACCTGTAATTTAAAAAAGTTTGGATCATTTCTTCGATTTTCGACAATTTCAGTAAGACTATCTTGAGTTTTTCTACAATAAAAGAATGAAGCATTGAATTTTTTGCAATAACTAATTACTTACTGAATTTCCAACTCATTTTCAGTTAAAACTGTTAAAATGGTAAACATTTCTTCAATTAAATTGTAATTATTTTGAGCTTTGGCCGATTCACTTCGTCGTACTTTTGGTGCAATACACGTTTCACCCTCACTGAAATTCTCATTAAAATTAGAATTTTTTTTTCAATAATTCTCATTTTAATTACCACATGGCTTTTAATTCTTCTCTTTGATAAACAGGCTGTTGGGTTTTATCACGAAATGTTCTTAGTGGTGCTGCTGTTTCTTCAACAATATCTTCAACTTCAACAATTAAAGCTTCTGGTTCATTTAAAGTCTCTTCTGATGAAGTTTTCGAATTAGCTAAGCATTCTTTTTCTAAATCTTCAACATTATTTAACGATAAACTTGAAGGTTGACTCATTAATGGACATGTTAGATTTAATGCTGAAATTGCTATACTATCAGCTGATTTTGATCGTATCAAAGATGCTGTTGTGTTGCATTGTCGTGGATTAATATTTATATCTTGTACTAATGATGATGATTGTAATAAAGCGAAAGTCGATGATTCTGGACCAATTCCCTTGAGCTTTCTCCCATTCATATAATTTCTGTGCAAATTTTCTTGAGATACCCTCAAATCGATGAAAACCAGATGGTGTATGTATTAAGATTTCCTTTTTATAACTACCAATAACTGAATTTCTTAATTTTGCTAAACGTTCTTCACGTTCTATAAATTTCTGACGTTCCCGTTCCAATCTTTGTTTCTCTTTTTCGATTTTATTCAATTCCTTTTCAAACCATTGCAATTCTTTTTCATGTTTTTTACCAATTTTTGATGACGAATTCTTACGACTCAAATCTGGTGATGTTTTCAAATCTTTCTTTTTATCACTTTCATCTAAATTACTACCACCACTTCCACCGGATTTAATCTGTTTCCATTCTTCTAATTTCTTACGAAATTCTTCTGTAATAACAGGATACTCGATCGTTGGTGAATTATCATTTCGATGTGTACTTAATGATTTCCATTTAGGTGCATCCGCAAGTTTCTTTCTCGGTGTTGTTGTTGTCGTCGTTGTTGCTGTTACTGTCGTTTCCTTATGTGAATTTTTTCGAATTCGTTCCCATTCTTGTAATTTCTTACGAAATTCTGGTGGTAGATTTTCTTCACTTGTCATTGGAACACTACGTCCTTTTATCGATGGTTGTGATTTTAATTTGTGCCATTCTTCCATTTTTTTTGCAAAAGCTGTATCTCGATTTTCATCTCCAATACAACTTGAAGATGAAAGATTTGTTGAATTTGGTGATGATTGTTTCATACGTTCCCATTCTGTTAATTTCTCTTGAAATTCGATACTCAATTTTTTCTGTAATTGTTTGTAATTTTTTTGTATTTCCGCTTCAACTGTA
Organism: Mylabris phalerata; assembly: GCA_020740385.1. Taxonomy (NCBI): domain Eukaryota; kingdom Metazoa; phylum Arthropoda; class Insecta; order Coleoptera; family Meloidae; genus Mylabris; species Mylabris phalerata. The sequence goes on along the minus strand of JAJEOX010000044.1, from coordinate 7,719,455 downwards.
TGCGGATCATCGTTTTCAAATCGAATTTGATTTTCTTTTGGTTGTGGTGATGGTGGTGGACTCTGTGTTGTTTCGTTAGTTGCAAGAAATGCTTTTTTAACTCTTGTCCATTTCGAAGTTTTCTTTTCTGAAATCTAAAGGGAAGAAATATTTTTAAAAGTGACAAAATTGATGTAAGTACCTATCAAACACTTACATTTGCATCTTCAGCAACAGCTTGTTGATATCTTGCTACAATATCTGGTGGTACTTCTTCAGTATCTGTTCTTTGTTTATTAGCATCATTATTATCAACAAATACATCTTCATTATCACTACATAATTCAATATCAATTTGAATATCGTCACTTTGGGCACTGAGACGGTGTTTCTTTTTGAAACTGTTTCTGGTTTGTATAATATCTTTCATTTTCGCCCATGGTGTTTTATGTTGGCTTTTATTAGATTTTTGTGAACCGTCTTTGGAATGTGATATGTTACACGCATGTGAATGTTCATCATCTGAACTTTTAAAATCTTCACAAGGACTATGTGGTTCTGCAAAATTTCATATATAAAAACGAATAAAAATAAGCATACAACACGAGTACGGAAGTAATCAAAAGAAAATGAAAAAAAAAACATGGATTTTAAATTGGAGAAATTTAAAAATAACCCTACTGTGCGTGTTACTTAGAGTGTATATATTTTGAAATTTATTCCATTATTTCTATTTTTAAAAAGTTCTGGCATCTCAACAAAATTGTCGTTTTATTTTCCTCTATAGATTTTTTTTTCCTTCAAACTCTTTCAACATGTCACCGGCTCTTGCTTATTTGAACTTAAAAACTAAAGTGTGTTAAATATTAAAAATAGAATACATAAATGGGTTTTGATGTGAATGAATTCTTCATTTAACATTTTCAATTATTAAGGAAGAAAAAAGAAACGTTGAAAAAGTTTTATGTTGTGTTAGAATTTAAACAGAATACTTACTTTAATCTTATATTTTTAGTTTACCTTGGAAATAGTCTGATGTATATTATAAACATACATAGATCTTAATATCTATAAAATTAATCTAAAACTATAATTTACGTTTATATCTACCGTTTCTATTGAAATCATCATTTGATGATGCTGTTGATAATGTACCAGGTGTAGATGAAATTTCAGCACCAGCACCACTATCAGCTGGACTATGTCCACTACCATCATCTCCACTAGTTGCCATTGATGGTACACGTAAATATCTTGCAACTTCCACTGGTACACTACTACTACCAATACCACTATCTTGTGATTTTGCATCACTAACACTGGATGAGGCTTTTTCCCATTTGAAAGCAGCCTTAACTTTTGTCCATTTTGATACTTTTGATGGTTTTATTGTTGTTGGTGTTGTTGTTGTTATTGGTGATAATTGACGATTATCTACGCACGTGGAAGCTCGTCGGTATTGTTGAAATTGTGGAAAATCATTTTCAATAGATCCACTACGATTTCGTTGCCTACGAGAGATACTTTGTCGTAATCGGCTTTTTTTCGATGGACTTTTCGTTTCTTGTAAAATCGATTCTAATATAGTTTCAGCAAATGCTGTATCTTTATCTAATTCAGGACATTCACCTTGTATACAATTAATATCTAATTGTTTATACATTTTTTCTAAATTGTGAACATGTTCTAAATCCCGAATTCTACGATGTAAACGTACATTTTGTTCTCTTAATTCTAACATTTGTTCCATTAATTTATATAATTTTTCTAAATGATCAAATGCATCTTCTGTAGCTATAGCCGGTGTAAATATTGATGTTGATGGTGGTGAACGTGAACAACTTGATTTTTGTAATGAATCTAAATATGCTAAAAATTCATCATGATCATCGGTTTTTTCTGTTATAGGATCCGGTGGTGGTGTTGGCAATTTAATTTTCTCGTATTTTCGTTTCGATTTTTTATGATGTAATGATGTTGATGCTGTTGGTGATGGAATGTTTTCACTCATTTTTACTTCTATTTTAATTACTTATTAATTAATACACATACACATAAACACATGTATTCACATTTTTAAATTATTATGAAAATATTTATTATAAACACATTGATGAATGCATATTTTTTTGGGTTTTATAAAATAATTATTGTTGGCGTTTGGACGCCTGTGAGTGACCGGATCCTTCTCTACTACTACTAAGCGTCAGTTTTTAGTTTAAAGATATACATAGTTATTGGCACACGGTACTAACTTTAGTATAAATGCATTTAGAATTGGAGTATGTTAACATCCGTTGCCCCGCGAATATATTGTGTTTATTTACGTCATTCGTGATAATTGAGTTACAATATATGTTTTCTTTTTTTATTGAATTTTTACAAGAAAAATTGTTGTAATATGCCGCCTGTTGAGAATAGTGATCGTCCTAAATGTTATTTTGAAGATATTTTAGAGAGAACAGGATGGGGACTTTATTATAAATTTTTAGTCGTCTTCGTTTCATTAAATGTTCTTGTAAATTCCATTGCCACAATTAGTATCTATTTTGCTCTACCATATTCTCTATGTAATTCGATGTTAACGAAACAAGAAGTAAGGATTATTAATATTTTATTCATACTGGGTAAATTGTACCTAATAATTTCCTATAAAATTGTCAATATTGCCGATTTGTAGGACGTATAACTGGTGGATTTTTCATAAGCTGTCTGTCGGATAATGTTGGCAAAAAAGCAGTTATAGGAAAAACGTTGATAATAATGTTTATAAGTTGTTTTACTATTGCTTTTTCATATAATTCTTATACGATATGTTTGGCAGCATTTTTACTAGGTTCTAGGTGATTATGTTTAAATTAAAAACATTTAATTATGTATGTCTGAATTGTCACGATTTTAGTCTTCAAGCCAATTCAAATATAACAAAAATTTATTTATGTGAAATTCTACCAAAAACAAAACGTGGATTTTATATGATTCTTCCTGAAGTATTCTCATATTTTGGATATTTTCTAATTTTAAGTAAATCTAATTCTTAAAATAAACATTTAATAGAAAAATATTAATTTAAGAAAATTAAAGATTTCTCATATTTCATCTTACAAAATGATTTATTACAATATGATGGAATGGATGTAAAATTAACAACATGGCGTGGACTTTTTGCAACTGTTGGTGGTCTTTGTTTAGTTTTAGCTTGTATATCAGCATTACTCGAAAACAGTCCAAGATATCTTTTATTTAAAAAACGTATAACTTCAACATTATTAATCTTAAAACAATTTTATGCAGTTAATGAATCTAAATATAGTGAGAATTGTGATGTTTGTAAACAAATCTTATAAGAATTTTCCAATTTCATTTAAAATTTCTATTTTCTAGCTTCGGTCACAACAATTATACGGTCTAATAAATGATTATGGTTTAACTAATAATTACCCACCTACAACTATTTGCGGTCATATTGTTAAATCAACTAAAATTATGTTTAAGATGATTTCATTATGTTTTTTGAAAAAATATCGTACAGTTACATTCTATTTAAGTTTGATTTATACAGTTTTACTATTTAAAACTTTGAATTTTGTAATTTTATTGGCGAAAATTGTCAATTATGATCAGAATCAAAAAACTAATGATTTAATTGAAATTTTACATATAAATCCAATGAATGGAAAAAATTGTACTCAATTTAATCAAACGCAAGTTTATGAAAACTTCTATCTATTATCAATTCATATATTATTTGGTTTAGTCTTGTTAATGTTTGTTATTGATAGTATTGGACGTAAACTTTCAATTTGTAAGTAAAGCATAGATATAAATAGCCTAATTTGAAAATAAACTTTAGGGTATTTATACGTTTTGTGTTTAGTAAAAGAGAAAGATTAGTTCTTTCCTTATTACAATTGATATGATCTAAGTACATAATAAATATCTCTACATACACACACACTTAGGTAATTCAAGTTAATTATTAAGCATTTGCTAATTTTTACAATATTATTTTAGATTTTGGATTGCTTTTATGTGGAATTTGTAGCTTAATATTAGCGTACAAGAAAAATTTTATTATTCAAATGATTACTTGTTCAATTTTTATATTTTGTCATATTATTGTTGAAGCTACAGTATTTTTAATTAATATCGAAAATTTCCCTACTGCAATTAGGTAAAATAATTGAATTTATTTAAGAAAATATTTATAAAACTAATCGTTTATTTTGAAATAGGGGAACATCAACTGGATTAACACCAAATATGGCTTTTATTTTGACAATTTTCTTGTATGTATTTTCTAAAATTCCACAAGTATTGTTTTTCACAATTTCAGGAATTGGATTTATAGGTAAAAGTTATTTTTTTAATTGCCTTATTATTGCATTCAATTTCAATCTAAAATTTACACAAAATAATAGATTTGTTTTAAATACTCTCTTAATATGTATTTAAAATAACATGGGCATATGGAAAGTTATAAGAGTTACGCTTTTTTATAGTTTACTTATAAATTTGCCCCGAATATTAAGTTATAAAAATCAGATAACCAACAATAATTTTAAATAAGAAGATATTAAAAATAGCGAATAGAGAATTCTAGAAAAAAACATTGTTTACATTGAATTTTAGGTGCATCGACGATCGCCTATTTTCTTCCGGAATTAAATAATCAACCTATGATCGAATAGTGTTTTCCCACTGAATAAAAATATCGTTTAAATTTAAACATATTCCATTATATTACAACATCAATATTATTGAATTGATTGTTTATTGAAGACAGGCGGGTTCACATGTGATTTTCGTTGAAGAAATTCTTATGGTAGTTGAAAAAATAAAGAGAGAAAAAATCGACCGTTTCATCTATTAGAATTTTAGATTATTTTTTAAATTTTAATATTAGAAATGTTGTGAAATCTGAAAATACTAATAAAATACAAAATTCATATTTTGCACCAACTATATCGTGAATAAATAAACAAAATTGTTTAAAAATATAAAATACACACAGTCTACATACATATGATGTAGGTATATGACTGATTCTATCTGTGGATTATTTTTTTAATAGAAAAATAGGACGCAATTTTCCAAAAAGTTTTCCTTGGAATTATTTTTATAGTTTTCTTTACAATTTCTTTCATATTATTCTTGTGCGGTCTCTTTTATATATTTTCTTAGTCAAAGACAAATAATTTAAAAGCCGCTAACTAGCAGGTAACTAGCACACTAAGCATATGATTAGACATGTCAACAAGCTTCAACAGTGTCCACACGAAGCTTTGTGTGTCCATTCCGACATCCATTATCTATCCTCTTCTTTCATATTGTAAGTTTTCCTGTTTTGTCTGTTTATAATTTCCGTTTGTTTCCATAAAAACGGTCATTTTTGATTAGGATTAAAGAGTACCGAAAAACCACCCCTAACTCTAGTATAGATAATTTGTTGTTAATTTTGTCTAGTAATAACAACTTGCAATTATTTGTTTGTTTGTCTTTGATGGAAATATGCCGCAACTTGTTTTTAAAATATTAAATCCATAAAGATTTGTCATTATAAAAGTTACTCGACTGAAAAATAGTAGGAGGAATTTAAGTGAAAATTATAAAATTTTTCTTTTCAAATTCTTTATTTGCATAAAATTACCAAGATGCAATATAAATTTGTATAATAAATGTAGGTATGGTCATCTTATATTTCTACAACTACCGAATAATAATTTTGTTGAAATTTGTTCAGCTCATTTAAATATTAATGTCCACTTTAAGTAGCCAAAAATTGATGTAAATTACCATCTTTATAAAATTTAATCATATAGTATTTTCTTTACATTAATAATAATTTAACATTGATAAATAATATTTTATATTTCGTTTGTTATACGGTAGAAAGTCATAATTGATGTGTGTTTATAAACAAACTAAAATCTAAATTTAATTATACTAAACTAATATCGAAATAATTTGATTTTTTGGACTTGTCATTTGTTTGATGAGACCACCGCCAAAATTCGTATATCCATTAATAATCTTATTTGTTTCCTATTCTATTGTAAACATATTTTTAAAAATATAAGAAGAAAAATAAAATAGGGTTACACCTCTCTTTCAAATTTAAGGCTAAAAATGTTCATTTATCATTCGTTTTCTAAATTCTCGAAAATATGGAAAGAATCCCCCATTTGTAGTAATAATTTAAGGTGATAGAGTGCATCGAAATGTAACTAAATAGAATTTAAAAAAATTTTGAACACGAGTCCACGTTTACGCTTTATAACACTACAACACCTGTCAGCCGGAAACTAGTACACATTTACCTAATGTTAAATTTAGTAATTTGGGTTTTATTTTCATATACAGATCAAGGATTTTATGTTTTCTGATTGTGAGAGTGGGTTTGTTAAATTTCCCCATCAAAACGACTCTTTTGTTTTAATTAATAGTATTTAATCGTAATTAAATTTGAATCCTTTATAAGATGAATTAATATTCTAAAGATCAAAGCAAATTATCAATGTATTAATAGAAGAAAGCTATAAAAATCTCTCACTAATAATTTTTTTTCTGTACTTATGTAGGATTTGTTACTATTATTTTTCTTTTCGAATATTTATAGTTAGTTAATTTATCAACGACAAAGTATCAAAAAGTCAAATAATTGCCAAATTGGAATCGCTCATTCTATCATTAATAATTGCTTTTTTTTCGGTGAATACGTTACGGAAATGCGGTAGGTTTTACAATCAAAATAAAATAAAACTCAGCTAGATCTTTTATAAAACAATCGGTTGATCTTTTATTTGAAATTCGCCACAATTCAAAAGTTTCACATTAGATGAGTTTTTTTATTTGTCCCTGCTCTTCTTCGTTTCGAAGAAACTGAATTGAAAGCTACAGTAGGGGGTCATTTTTAAATTTTTCCTTTGCTATACTGAAATTAGCAAGGGATGTATGGATTGTTTTTTTATCTTCACAATACTATTTTGTTTCAAATAGGATACTTTTAAATTTAAATATTAATTTGTGTTGCTTATTATTATTTATTTAAGAAGGAAAAGGATATCGTATACTAATAATAATATTGATATAATTATTTAGTTTTCAAAATGGCAAGATTTATAAGTATCTAATCAGCTACTTGGGTAGATAGTGGGTGTGTTTTTAGGACATTCATCAATCATTTATCAATGATTAAACTCTTTAAAAGCGACCATCTCATAAATTATTCATAAACCACCACTATTACTCAAACTAGATAACTCAATTAAAAGTATTTGAATTTAAATCGAAATTGCAAGTTGTGTTCTTTTTGCTAAATTTTTGCCTTTATAATAGTAAACCCTGTAATTATATTTTGGAAATGATTAAAGAGAGGGTTGGTTTGGAGATTTTTTTTACTGGTAGTATCTAATATTTAACATGTTACCACCCTACCTTTTAAAAAAAATTATGTCGGCTGTTTCTAATCTTTTAGAACTTTACAAATTGATAATTTGTAAAGTCATTACATTTTTCTTTCTTTTAAAAATCTGCCGTCACTACTACTACTACCATTTAGACAAACGATAAGAGAAATATGACATGATATATTATTAAGAGTATCAATGTCGATTTCTTGTCAAATTTATAAAGAGGAACAGGTGAAAATTAACGTATCATTTCGTTTTTATCTTTATAGTGTTGCAAAATACAATCTGATGAATTTTATAAATTATCAATCGAGTTTAAATAAAAGATTTACTATACATATGTACCTATAGATAGACATGGACAGGAGATTCTCTCACAAAATGAATTTAATTACAGTGATCGAAATACCTGTAACATTTAAAGCCTTTTAAGTAATTGATAGCTTTCAAATTTCTGTACAATGTAAAATGGTATCGTCTTATATGGGTGGAGCTTTTTTGCAATGAATGAGATAAAGAATGAAACAGAAAAATAAAGAGGGTAATTTTCAGTTGATACCTAAATTGTGCCCTTTGATCAGGTCGAATTTTTCCACTGTTTTTATTTTGAGATGGTTTTTGTTTTACAACTTTCGCATACAATGAAGAGAAAATTTACTTAATTATTGAGGATCGGCTAGAATTGTCGAATTTTAAAAGTTTCTTTTTTAATTTTGTTTATTATAAATAATTAAGAATTTTCATTGTAGATTCTCATTGTTTGTTAACGAATTTCAAGTTTGACAAATAAATCGCCTGTAAAATAGTTTTTGTTGAGCCATACATTAAGTAATCTTTAATTTAATTAATAATAAAATAGCAGAATTGTTGAATATCTTTACTTCAAATAACGTAATGTAAATAAAACTTTAATTGGATCAATTGAAATCCATTATATGTAATCAGCAAACATTTATATTATCAAACAAAAGCTAAATTGACCAAACGTACGTTCTTTTGTTCAATTGAAAACAAATGCAAACAATTACAAAATTCAAACAAAGTCCCTATTTCATTAAATCCCTGCTCTCATATCGATTTTATATGATTGCACATAGATATGAAGAGGATACTGTTTAAAAGGGTTTTCTTTTTCAATTTTATTTTTTACATCATCAGTACTATTATTTATGATTAAAATATTGATCAAAATATGAGTTTCAAGAATCATTCAGATGGAAAATAAACATGGCACGTGCATCTAACAACGTTTTAATATGCGGTAGCGACAATAAATAAAGGCATTGTTTGTTGACGGTTTACGCTTGCGGTAACGCGTGACTGTACACGTGTCCACTTTTGTAAGAGTACTAGATCTATTTCAAACAGTAACTGATACCATTCTAAGATAATTGCTATTTATAAAATGGTAGAACATAGATAACTAAATAGATAACTACCTAAGATATACTATTACTATAATAAACTTGTTCTAAAAATAAGAAGAATCTATTCCACCATTATTCTTGTTCTAGAAGGTGATATAATAAAATTTTTGGGTTTGTGACCCAATTAGAAAGTGGGGGCTGATTTTTCGGGGGTAGTACTTTCTACGTTTGCCAACTGTGCTTCCCCTCTTTTCTCGGTAGCGCGCGTGCCATGCAGGTGGCTAGACAGCAGCAGCCCCCTATGCAACATGTGTGAAGGCCTTCAAAAGTTTCTTTTGCCAATCGAAAATTACTAATTTTGCCAAAAAATTACTCCATACTCACTTAAAATCAAATTAACTGATTTCTTTTTTTATGAACAAGAAAATATAATGATCATAATATAATAATCTAAAGAATATGTTTCTGGAACAGATTTTTTGGTTGTTTGAATAATTAATAATAAAAAAGGCTATTTGTAATATAAATTATTACATTGATAAAGGATTTAATTGGTGTTTTATAAAAATATAAATGACTTTAATCTTCTTTTTTTTGTAAGTCACATATGGTTTATAAAGGGTTGTTATTACATCCCTCTTCCGGTCCGGTCTTCTTATATTAAACGTTATAGAAAACGTTAAAAGTTTGAGTCTTTTATCCCAATCCCGCCTAAAACTCAATTGTTTTTTTTTTTTTAATAATCTTCAACCCTTAACTCTAATAACTTCAAAATAGTAATAAAAAATACGTCTCACAAGTGCAATTTATCACACCTCAATATTCCAACGTTATTCCAATGATCGGAACTGATACTATGAAATAAATCATGTCTTATTAACTTTTTTTTATAATTTGACATGGTTGAAATCATAATTGATATTCAACGGTCGAATTAAGGGTTAGATCGTAATTATTTCAAGAATCTTGTTGATGTCGAAATGTCGTTTAATTTGATTGTTTAGTTTAGGGGTGGAAATGTCAACTGGAATGACTTCAATGAGTGGTTCAATCGGTGCTTCTGCACATGTTGATATTAATTTTTCGTCTATATATTTTCTCATTTTTTTGTTTAGTTTTAAAACCGTGAACATTCATTCTCAAGCTTAAGCACAAGATAAATTTTCAATAAATGAAGCTCAGGTAAAAGCTCGTTGATTGATGTGGTTAGCTTGTTAAAGTAAAATCTTTCTCATATATTTTCAATTTTACCAATATCCGGTCTTTATATATGAGAAATTTTTATACCATACACAGAAGCTCTTGTTATCTATCGTTAAACAATAATGATAATATAAAAAAAAGACTTCAGCTATTGTTTTCATGTCACGCAAAATCCCAACCGCAAACATTTTAACAATATCCGTTAAATTATTAAGGAAAATATAAGAATTTTCGATAACTGTATCGTTTTTTTTCATCCAGATCCCGCAATATTCTTCATTATTTTACGATTAACACAAATTTAATGCAATTTTAATGTAATTTGTACAGTTTAACAAGAAAAACATTATAGCAATTTTTAAATAAGGAAATAACACAATCGATATAAACTATAAATTTAAGTTTTTTCTAGAGAAACAGTTGTTAATTTTTCAAAAAAAGACTTCAACACAATTTTGGGTGCTTTTGACTTCAAGTTTATTGTAGGTGATCGCGTGTATCGTCGCTATTTTTGTTGTTGTTGTTGTTGTTATTATTGTAGCTGTTATTTGAATTATACGGTCCGTTCCCCATACAGCACGATTAAAAAACGAAAATGCCGCAAAATTTTTTGCCGAAATAAAGGATAAAATAAAGGAAAAAAAAGCTTGTCAGTAGTTGTAAATGGATGCAACCTACACTTTGTTGGTTGTCTATAATTATTACTTGACGAGAAAATATACAAAATCAACTATTTCTGTCTGAAAACATCACCAAAACAAGTATAATTTTTTTATTACTTTCTTTCTTACTATTGTTGTAAAATTATGTTTATTATTATTCATTCATTCAAGCAGATTTCTTGACGTTAGATTAAAGTTATTTCGTCTATTTCTAGAATTTTATAGTTGGGTGGACTAGAAATATCCCCAGGGGTGCGTACGCGTGCACTCAACTAGAACAGTTCGCGTGCCCATCATAATCTAACATCTTCCACTCTAACCTTTCCTATTTAATTTGTTTTAATTTGTTCTTTCCGATTTAAATAAGACCGACTTTGAAGGAAATCTTGTTAAATTATTGAAGATGATGTTAGAAAACTCAATAATTTAGATTATTATGCAAATTAAACTAACCCTTATTTAGCTTGTCATTTTTTTTGTCTTGTAGATATAGATTAAACTGTAGTTAAAATTTATTTAAAACTTTAAGGGTTGATATTTTTATGTTATATTAAGATGGTTAAATATAAGAGGCGGCACAAATTCATATAATTTCTTGTTTGTTTTAGATTAAGTCGTTAAAAATAAATAAAAAATTGAAGTCATCTATAATTAAAATGAAATAAAACCCGATAATTTTGAGTGTAGGTTAATGTAGCCAAAAGGGATGAATTGTAAATGTAAATGGATGAGAAAACAAAGATTATGTAACTGTTTTATAAACGATTGTATCTTTAATAGTGTTGTTGTAAAGATGATAGAGTCTGAACTAGTTTTGATGATATCTTTAAGATTTGTGGATACTGCTAATTTATAACACTGAACGAGGAAAAAAAGACACATAGTGGCCTATATTCCTAGAATTGAACTATTCTGTTTTAATTTTTTTTGACAATTCGTAGGCATAGAAAATATAAACTATAATTTTTTTTAAAATTATTAACAAATAATACAGCGGTTTCTATTGTAGCAGTCGCTCGTTGTTTTTTAGAATTGAACCACTTTTGCGTGTGGTCAATTTTTTTATTCTTACATTTTCAGCTGGTCGGTACAATAATTTTGGCGCCTCCTATATATTTATTCATTTAATTAACCAATTTATACATGTATAATTTATATTAATTTAAATTTACACATATGCCAGATTTTCTATCGATAATATCATATGGAATTTAACGTTATTTCTCACGCTTTCTAATTATTTCTCTCTGCTACACCCTCATCTACACGATAGATAAAACTGATAAGAACTTGACAAATTGTTAATACCGAAAGATCTTTCTATAGTCACAACAATTGAAAAAGAATTAAAAAGAAACAGCTTACGGCAGTTTGAATTTTATGGGTTGTATGTATAGGTATAGATTGGGTGGCGGTAATAGTGTGGAATCAAGGCGCCTGTATCAAGCGCCCTGATCATCGATAATAGTTCAATATAAAACTAACTAATCCACGAATTATATTCTTGTATCCAGACCTATACTTATATTTAGCTAATTGGGGTAGCCGAAAACCCAATTATGATTTTTTTCCTTTTCTTTCTATCTGGTACAAAGTAAATATTTGTGTTGATAATCAGTAAGTAGGTTCTAAAGAGGTAGAATTTAGACCAAGATGGGTTTTTCATGGCAAAAGAATACTATAGAAGTTGGTAGAATTTATTGATCGAACACAAAAAACGCCATCTATAAAATATTTCACTTCAGAATAAACTAATTTTCTTTAAAAAGAAATAACATTTCAACATTTAAATCAGATAAAAATGTTTGTTTAATGTACAAAATTTAATAATATTAAATATTTCTGTTCTCATGTATAATGTTCAGGCTGGAGCAATCTAGATTTTACTTACTTCAATGGTATTCTTGATTGGTTAATCGCTATCAGATGATGACTTGATTGAAATTTGATCAGAAAAACACCCACACCCTTAATATCTTAATATTATAAACCCATATAACCGGGAAGTAGTTAAACCTTTACTGTTTTTAACATATGCATTTAACCAATTTTACAATATTGCCCCCCAATATTATTAAATTGGTCTATTTTTCTTTGTTTGTAATCTGTCTAAAATTATAAGTCTAGCGAGGGTATAGCTTATATCCGGATAATTTCTAGAAACTTTTCTATATTTATTTTTAATTAAAAAAAACAACCTACCTAATAGGTAATTGCTATTTAAAAATGGATAAAATTTTTGTCAAGTGTAGATTTGGGATATTGGAGAAATACTTATTTATAAAAGAAGTATATATTGTTGCCACCGTCTCATCGACTATTGGTAAAGGTAGTTATTAGAGCTATTGAAAAAGAAGACACGACCCATCATTATGAACGTCCTGAAAAATGTTATTCAATACAAAGATGATATTGTATACATAAAAATATCAAAAAGGGGAAAACTTGCTATTGTTATATGTCTACTACATATGTATGTATGTATGTAATATCCACATATAGATATATCTTTATAATTATCATAATCACACTTGTATATATTTATTTCTTAAAAGCAAACATCAAACTTTATTCTTCTTTACAACAAACATCATTCATAAATAAAATGTACTGATAGATGTCTAGCGAAAAAAAAATGATTATATACCGGGCATTCGATTGAAAGATTTCAATTTGCATAGATTGATTGATATTGAATGAATGTTTTGAAATTTTAACCCTCATCTTTCACGTAGGTAAATCAAAGTTTAATCAAATAAACAACAAATTGGAACATTTATGAACACCCAAGTAGCTAACACTATACATTAAGAACTTGTGTAATCAAACACCCATTACAAAATTGATCAATTTTAAATAGCGGCAAATACCCATTTAAACTATTATAGAAAATTTAAATAAAACGCTTAACTGAAATTTTAAATCTATACTATAAATATGATAATTTATTGGTAACTTGAATCTTATTTATAACGTCGACCAGGTCTAAGATCAGATTCCACCTGTTTCACCCAATTCAAGATAAAAATTTAAAAAAAAGGGAGAAAAAGAAAGGCGATATCTGATTGTTAAACAGTGCAGCAAAATCGTCATTTTCAAAAAAGTTTTCCACAAAAATTATGAGTGTTGAAATTAAAAATGTAAAACAGGAATAATTTGACTAAAAATTAATTTAATTTGATTGTAGACCACACACAAGGATTTCACTTTAATTAGATCGAAATTTGTTTAAAAAATCAATAAAAATACAAGAGAGATCGAAAATAATTAACATAAATGATTTGTTATCTATGGTAAATGTCTCCTGCTTCACCTTTTGGTAAAATCTGTTGACACTTTGACAATGTATAATTAGTACTATTTTAGGGTACTTTTGATTGATATATTTCCCATTCATTCTCCCCCTGTTTTTTTATTATAAAATATACAGTTAGCTTTCTTTCTAAGATATTGAAGATGTCATCGCTGCAAAGTTTTTGGGAAGAAGGTTTTCTTTTTTATTTCTTTTTTTTTTCGTGAACACACATCCACCTGGAAATCATCGGTGGCATTATATTGTTGGTACTGTATTGGGGCACCTGCCCACGCACGCGGCCTATAAATCCATCCTCATTGACTAGATGGTATCTACTCTCTTGATCGTACCTCCCAAAAAAAGTGCTGTCGACAGTTCTTCTCATATGCAAATCAAGACACCTATATTTACTAACAGTCTTTGAGTACCTTTCGGTTAAGATTCCAATAATTAAAACAATAATAAGATCTTTTTGATAGAATTTGTTTAATAATTTGCGATTTAAAACAACAAATACAATGTCAATGGTTGTTAAATTGATTATAAATATGCAAATAAAAGTTTCATTGTAAAAACTTAAAGGATATCGGCAACTTTTCAAAAGTTTCGTATTTGTTATCTTGTTGTAATATCATTGAAGTTATCAGTTTATTCGATCGATCCAGCTTTGTTACAAATGTAAATTTATCTAAATGAAGAAAAGTGCAGGTGTATTTTTTCAACGGTTTTACAGTGACCTAGCAGAATTGACCACTGAACAATTCTATAGTTGATCGAAGATATTTAGTCGATAAACTTTCTAATTTTATTGATAATTTTTGCATTAATCTTCTTCTTTTTGAATTCCAAAGATTTATAAATTTACAAATTTTAAACACTAGATTTATGCAACACAAATTACACCTAACAGTTTCCTGTTTTCATTGTCAATAATGCAGAGTTCTGTATTAAGAAATTATTTAACCATATTCCCACTGATCGATAAAGGCGTGTAATTTTGATATAAATTACTTTCATACGGTATTGTTCACATCTGGTAAAGATTTTCTAAAGGAAAATAATTTTTTCGGTTAAAATCAGCTAAATCAATGATTATTTTGAAAATATTCCTTTAATATGCAACAATTGTAAAAACTAGTTACAAATTTATATATAATCAAATGAAAATTTCATTTAACAAGCCCCCACAGTTATCTTTTAATTATTTTTTAACATTCATACATATATAATGAATATTTATAATCAATAAAATGAATAATAATAATAATAAAATTAATAATGGAGAGTAATTTTGTTATGAAATTCAACAATATTAGGGGTATCAACAATTACAAGATTGTCCCGGTGGGGCTGTTAAATCTGGTTCATTCGGATCTCGGGGACGTCCCCTCCGTCCTGGTAACATAGCACGATCAACAGCTGTCTCCATTCTTATCATAACTTTTTCTAGGAGTGTTTCAACAGCTCTAGCAACATTTTGACCAGTTGCCGCACTAGTTTCAATATAAACTAGACTAGATAATTATTTTAAGAATTAAACAGAATAAAATAATAGAATAAAATATTGATTTTTACCCATGTTTCTCAGCCATTTCTCTAGCTCTCCATTCGGTGATAACTCGACGATCTTCTAAATCTGCTTTATTACCACAGAGAATTACATCAGGTGATTCACAATATGCGTGCAACTAAAATTTTAATAATAATAATGAGAATTTGATATTAATAAGAATTTACTCGAAGTTGTTCAACCCAGTTGCGAATTTCAACAAATGATTGTTCATTAGTTAGATCGAATAATAGAAGAAATCCCATAGCATCTCGATAGAATGCTGTTGTCAAGCTTCTAAACCTATTTTAACATTTTCTAATAACAATTAATCGATGAAAATCATATAAAATTATTACCTCTCCTGCCCGGCAGTATCCCATAATTGTAGATGAATTCTATGATTTCTACCTTTTGATTGATATAACTATAAAATTTTAATAGAAATTACAAATACTAATGACGAATTAAATAAAACTTACCAGTCTTTTTTCTCGAAAATCGATCCCAACAGTTGATATAAATCTTGAATTAAATACACCATCAGTATATTGATAGAGAAAGCTGGTTTTTCCAACTCCTGAATCTCCTAATGCCAGGAATTTTATTAAATAATCATAATCCATCTAAAGGAAATATTTCTAAACGTATTCGTTTTAAAATTATTCCAGCATTTAGTTTATAATTATTGAAAATTAATGTTATAATAAATCAACAAAAATTTGTTAAAAATTAAAACGAATAATCAACCTGTTGCAAAACTTGAGCTTTCGATATTAGGCTTTCCTATAACAGAACCACCTGTCAGATTTCGGTTACTAGCTTTACTGAAAATGTTGTCCAAGAACGCGCAGTAACAACTGTAAATCTAGCAGGAAATTTGTAAGTTTTTTGTTAAATAAAATTTATCAATCATTGATATTTTTTAGCTTGAAAATTGATTAATTTTATAATTTTTATATGTTTATAAATCAATTGTTAATGATTAATCATACAGACGATAAATATTATTAGAAATACTTGTATAAAATATTGATTTTTCGAATATTAGATATAGGTACCTAAAGGTATATATAGTAAATGGGTCTTATCATTACAATAGTTTTGACAGTTGTCTAATTTTCCATTGATTTGAATTTATTGTTGTTTAAAACATAGGCAATAGAGAGCGTAAATTGTGTCAAGTTTACGTTCTTATCACATTGTGCGTATTTTTGGCATTTCCACTCATAATCTGATCAATTTGGTTCCTCTATTATTTCGAATAATTGTATTTTATTAATTAATCGTCATATTTATCTTGATTAAAGGGATATTATGAATAAAGATCGAATCTAGTGCAGATGAAAATATTTATTGTATATTTATATATAATTTAAATGAATTAGAACATACAATTTGTTTTGTTTTGTTTTTAAAATTCGATGTATGTACATTATTTGTTCGAAAATTATGTACAGGGTATCGGTTAAATTTTCTACAAATCAATGATTTACAATACTATTGTTTACTACTATTTATAACAATAATTTATGATAATAATCGAAAATCTAATAACAAGATTTTAATTGATTATGGTGCATAGTAAAGGCGATGTAAAGCCAAATGTTCTATTCTTCTCGTTTTTTTTTTGGCTCTGAAAGGTAAAAATGGCTTATTATAATTGAGGTCACTTTAATTAAGCTTTAGAGCATTTCCATTTTTTATGCCAACAACATCGACAATAATAAATAATAATAATAATAGAAAAAAAACATTTTGTGGGAAAATTTTATGAAATTCCATTAAATTTTAATGAAACTTAATAGAATTTTCTAATTTGATTAATTTAAATGAACTAAAATAAAATAAATGGAATAGTGTTATCATTATTATTAGTATTATTATTATTTTGCAAAATTTTCCTTATTTGTTAACAAGAGAGAAACTTCTAGTGAAATTGATTCTCAAAAAGCTGCTCAGTCTGTCATCACAGTGTCTGCTCTATATCGTGCATGTTTAGCATGCTACGTTATTAAAAATTAAATTAAATTAATTGTTTCTTTTTAAATTATAACAGAAAGAATAAATCGAGATGATCACTTTCTATATTTACAATTATAGATTTGTTAATTAATCTTTTTATTTTATTTTATTTTATTTAAATCTATAGATAAAATTTGATAAAAGTGCCAACAATGAAAACTAACAATGGAATGTCTAATAATTTGAGAATTAAATATCAACAATCTTTAAGCCCTACCTGTTTTATTCCCAGTTTTAATTTAAAATTGAAACAAACTAAAATAAAACAGTTAACAACCCGTAAAATGATTCATAATAAATTTTTGGGTACGGATAAAACATAAATTATATCATTCATCAAGTCCAGGTACGGAGAAATATCATTAAGAAATAATCAAATGCGTCCAGCTTATCAGACCAGTATTTACATAAATTTTGAATCATAAGAAGCACTTCGTTCCTATTATAATTTACTTTTACTTTCCTGGTCCGTATAAATACAGATCATAATATTTGCAAGACACATTTGCGTGATAATAATTAATAAATCACAGCTGTATATTTGCAAAATATTTGAAATGACTGATTAAAGTTGAACAATTTTCTTTTACAATATTTTTTTTACAATAACATATTTAGAAATGGCACAAATATATTTGGTCATTGTTTATATTAAAATATTTTACTTAAATTCACACAATTACTAATTGAAATTGAAATAAAATTGATAGTTTCCATCCAATTTCAAATTAGGTAGGTACCCTGTTTTGTTTTACAATACATGTCTAGACGTGCGTGCTTCAATTTTATTAATCAATACCTATGGTTAATTGTATGTGTATTGAACTTAATTATTCAAAAATTACACGTAAGTTTAATTATAAAAATATTATTATTATTTAAATTAAATGGCACAATATAATCGTACCTTAATTTATAAACCATTCTAAAGTATAGGTAAGTACCTATAGTTTAGAGTGATTTGTTAGATTTCTTTTTACGTTTACGTTTAATAGAATGGTGCATTGGATTTGATGAATAAAATATATAAACTACAAACATTTATAATCTCTTTTAAAAATTCACCAACAATTTTCTTGATCAATCTCCACGCAAACTATATCACAATAATAATGCAAGAAAGTAACATCTATATAAATATAGAGATAGTGATTTGCAAGAAATATATATTTAACAATTATAACTTTTTTGATTACAATATGTACAGTGCCTTTATAGCTACCACGTTTTGCGAACCTTTAATGCAACAACTTTTATTGAATAAATTGAAAATTAAAAACACTTTTCTTGCAAAAATCCTGTTTTTCGTTTTGGTTAGATTGCTTGATATGTATGCACCACTAATTGCTTGTTTTTAGTTCTTTTTATTTAATAAATAAATAAAATAATTAATTAGTTTTACGTAAATCTTGTGCGTCGTAGCTGTTGTAATGATAAAAGAAGAATATAAGAAAAACTGCAAAAGCTGTTGGAAATGTAATACGTGCTATAACATCAATTGTCTTTGCTACACGTATAGGATGTGGTGGTTCTTTTTTTCGCACCTGTAATATACAAGACTACTCTAGGTTAGATTATTTTGATGGGGTTTGGGAAATGGGTTGATTACAGTTGAACAATTTTACAGAAATTACCAAGATTTAGTGACCCGTTTTTCTACATGTTTTGATTTGTTCTATAAAAGTTATGTTGGGTAGAATTTGAGAAATTTGCCAACATGAATCGGTTGCTTATGTGGAATTTATCGATTATGTTGTCACATAATCAATTTAATTATCTCCTCATTTCAACTTGGTTTTAGTAAAGCTATTATCTTGGAATTTTCATAATTTCAACTATTTTCATTGCAATTGTGTGTGTTTTTAGATGTAATTAAGTTAAAAGGTATTGTATTTTACCTCGGCCGCACATCCGTTATTAGCTGTATGTGTACACGGATTTGGTCCACAACTAGTACAGGATATGATTTCGTTGGCAACAGTTGATTCTCTTTTCTTATCTGCCTGTATAACAAAAATACAAATTGATGAAATAATTTGCAATATTTTTAAATAACATGTGTAGTATTGAGAGCTTTGAAGTAAAATAATTCTAAATAGAGAAACCAAAAAGAAAATTAATTAAATTAGACTAAAAGCTTTATAATTAATTCAATATTTCAATAGATTGTCCGTTCGAAATAATGGAAAACTAGCTGTGATACTAAGAGTACGGATATAAAATAGTCTATTTGTATGGCGAATTTAATATACCTGTACCGTCTAATGTTATCACTAAATGAAACTAATTGAATGAAAACGATTGCCTGTATTTTGATCCATTTATAAAGACACTTACACTAAAATGTGGTCTTTCATCGAACGCGAATGTGGAATAAAATTCTTCGGTGGTGAATTCCTAATAGTTAAAAAAAATAAACAAAATAAAATAAAAACTAAAAAAATTATTAAAAATAAAACAACTTAGTTGCGAAAATAAAGAATTGTTAGTGTTTTTGATTGATGGTTAATTTCTTTTAAATTATCTCACGAAATTATTTCATTTTATTATTAGCAATAAAATAATGATACTTTTTGTGCAGTCTAATCATGAAACATAAAACATGAAAAACATGCAAATAAAGCTATGGAATTCTATTAAAATTTTTATTAATTCATTTGAAAAATTGACATAAATAGTTGTAATCAATACTACTATACTCAATTATGTTTAAATCAAACAATACAAGAATTGTTAAGACATTTAAAAGAATGTTATAATCAGCTAAATAAAATAACAACAAAAAGAAAAGAAAATGTAGAAAAAATACTTACCGTTTGTCGGGGTAGTGTTGTTCTGTTTGCGCTTTTCCCTTTCTTTGCATTTTATTTTTGTTGTAAGAGGGACATTGTAAAATAATCAGTTAAATAATCGCGTAATTTTATTAAGCAAAATATTTGATTTTATTTAAATTAATTAATACTTAATTATTATTAATTATTACTATTTTAAATTACATTAGCAACAGGCAATCAGTCTAATGAAAGCGACTAGATTGAAAGCAACAAATTAGTATTGTTATATTTTAATAATAATGAAGTAGATTGGGGTAAAAGATAATTTTCAATTATTGTGAACACATAATATTTTTGAAAAAAACAATGACAAATAACGCGGCGCATCCACCAAAATTATACCCCTTAATTTAAGATAGTTATTGATTAATTCATTATGTGTTCATTTTATTAACGAAATAAACTACAATTTAATGAAAGCTTTATCTGTAAAACTTTAATTTTAAAACTGAATTTTACCAAATGAATAAGAGATGTGCTCTGGATATGAACTTGTGAATTAACAACAATAGTTTCGTAATATAAAAGCGTATTGTACGAAGTTAAATTGAATATCGTACCTATGTATTTGATTAGGAATAGCACTAAAGCATACTCCATTGAATGTTTCCCATTTGAATCTAAATTATACGCTAATTATATTAGAATGTTTGAAAAATTAAATTAAATTAAATTAAAGCAACGCATGGCAAGAATTTTAATCAAAGGTAGATAATTATAGCAATTTATCAATACAATTAGATAAAGCGAAAGTTATTCGTAAAAAAAATTAATACTAATTAATAAAAATCATGCGCAGGCAAGCCGTTAATAATTGTTTCTTTCCAACAAAATAAAGAAATAAATAAGAGTGTACTATAATCTGGATTTGTATTATCATTGTTATTATTATTTTGAAAAAATGTAAACGTATTTTATTTAAGAAATTTCGAGCTATAAAATGCTCTAGGCTTACCAAGGGACTGGCCAGTATAATGCCTATCCTGCTGAGAACAGCGGGCAGTCGCTGCAACATGACAGACCACAAAAACAAAACGGTACAGATTTTATTACGGAATTATCTGGATTTATTTAAATAAATAATAATAATAATAAGAAATTATTGCGACAAAAATAAGCGAATTTTGCCCGTTTTTAAGAAATAACATTATTATGCTATGAATATGGTGTTTAGTTAGACAAAATTTTGCTTACATGCGTGTATTTTACAAATTAATTAATCCTGTTTAT
Organism: Mylabris phalerata; assembly: GCA_020740385.1. Classification (NCBI taxonomy): domain Eukaryota; kingdom Metazoa; phylum Arthropoda; class Insecta; order Coleoptera; family Meloidae; genus Mylabris; species Mylabris phalerata. The sequence continues at coordinate 7,697,899 of JAJEOX010000044.1, read as the reverse complement.
ACCTATCCCCTTTTAGCAATAATAAAATTTTATTATAATACACCTAATAAATAGAAGAAACATAATAATTAGAAATAATGAGCCAGTAATCTAATAAATAATAATCATAACTTCTAGTTTCTTCTCTCACCTAATAAAATAAAGATTTTAATAAGGGATAACTACTATACAAATCTAATAAATTGAATAAATTTCAAAATTGTATTCTTCTATTGAGTACTTACATTTTTTTTAAGTAATTTGGCTCTGAATTTGTTAAAATAAAATTTTTTACCAATTAGTGCAGTATTATAATAGCTGTAATTACGGTTAATTGCAAAAATCTGTGACAATGATTTTTAAATCTATTCAAAAGAAAAATAAAAATAAAATAATTACAAACATGCAATACGTTTGAAAAATTTTCTAATTTCCATGCAATAATAGAAGAGAAGAAAATAGAAATAATTGTAGAACATTGCATGTAGAATATAGTGAAAGAGTGTATTAAACAAACATCGTCTGAGAAACTGACACAAAAAGTGTGAAGTTTGTTTAAAATAATGGTTTATTATGTACAAATTTGTTATAAATTTTAGCATAATACATTATTAAAATTAATAATTAGCGAGCGTTGATTTTGATAAAAAAAATAGTATAAAACAATGAGATTTATTCCACATCTGTACGAATTTTTACAGGAGTTTACACATTAGAACTGTTTTTATTAATAATATTCACATTTAATTATTTTGATTGAGTTCCAAGTGCTATATGAATTCGTATTATTCAATTCGTATTAAGGTTGTTTAAAATTTTAAAAATAAATTAAAGAAAACATAAATTATAGTAAAGATTTTTGTAAAATGCCAGTACTGACCTGTATGACGGGATTTTCGCCTGGTCGATAGACAACATTATGTAATGGTCGTTTCCTTCCAACATAATTGACACACACAAATTCTAATAACGAGGCATAAATGAAACACATACATACACCATCCCATACATTCATTGCTGTTAAATTGGAAACAACAGGTAATGTTGAACGGAAACCGTTCGATGTTGTGAAAAAGTTGAGCATTGTTGTGACACCTTTTTCGATTTTTGTTTTGTTTTGTTTAATTTGTAATCAAATAAATAACAAATCGTTCATTTTAATATAAAAATTAGCAGTTATTTTGATATAAATCTACCTATCATAACACGCGCTGGAACAGCATTCCATTCTAACCAAAATGTTATAAATGATGATGTGACTAGAATTATTCCTGGTATAAATACTGTTGTAAAATAGAATGCTCGATCTCTTGTAAATATTAAATCAACCCTTAGACAACTGTAGTTTCCTTGAAAAAGTTGGAAAATTAACACAACACATAGAAAATATCAATATTTGTGGGGTAAAATTGAGGACTTTTAGGGGAATCTTGAAGACCATTTTTCCAAAATTTCGAACTTGTAACTCATCGGCAAAGTGATCAAAAGAGTCTCGTCAAATGACTCAAGAATGCTCCCGACATAATTTCCCTCCAATGTGTTCTTAAATAAACGTGAAACATCCTTACGGATTTCTGAATAAAATAGAGTAATACGAAAAAAAAATCAACGTTAGGAGCATTCTGACCCATTTGTTTGAAAATCGTTTTTTGGACAACATTCCGATGAGCTACATGGTCCAAATTTGGTTCCAATCATTTCTAGGGGGTTCCCTATAAATCCTTGAATCGGTCGTCAAATACTAGGCGTTCCTATAAATGTTAAGACCATTTAAGTGAAACGTGCGGTATATTGGCTTGATTCAAATAGGATAATAATTGTATTAGGTTTTTGTTATTTAGACTGATAAAGCTGTAAATTAAACTGAAACGGTTCCATAGATATATTTAGGATCAATTAGGTTGATAGAATTTATAGTTCATCGGTTCTAATACAATAACTAATTGATTAGTTAATGATATTATACGTACATATAAAATTTGGAATATTAATTAAATGACTAAATATAATATAGACAGGGTATACAAGAAAGAATAAACAATAAGTGGAGATAATGAGATGACGATATTGTATTGATTAGTGGGTGTAACAAGATCTTCTTTGTTCGACTGGGGTGTGAGAATTTCTAGATTTTGGTAGACTCTAGGATGAAAATATTAAAATATCGAAAAGCTACCATCCTATCATGCAATCTTTTCTAACGATATATTAATGATAGTGAGGGGAAACTTACCACGCCAACTCGACTTCAATGTACACTGTAATGTTTTATTCTCAATTAAATATGCATTTAATGTTGTCAAACTTGGGGATTTCCTTAATACATCTTCATCATTTTTCCATACATATTTAATTGCTGTCGTCTCATAAGATACTGAAATTACAAATAAAAAATTCCATAATAGAAACAAATATTATAAACTTACTGCTTTCCATTGCGAATGAACATTCCGGATCATCGAATGGAAAAATATTTAAATGCCCTTGGCAAGATAATATGAGATGTCGTCTATTTAAAAAGAAGAAAAATAACAATTATTGTATTTATTATAAAATACATGAAATTCATTACCTCATAAGATAATTGACGCTACCATTTCGATATATTCTTAATGAGAAATGGACAGGTATTAATGGATCTTTAAAATCGCCGTGCATAATAAAATAAGTATCGGGTAACCAGATATCATTGTGATGATGGATAGCATTAAGGAAATCATATCGACTTTGATTCGAATATCTTAAACGTGGATCGTACCATTGTTGTTGTAAAAGAAATTCTACTTCGTATTTCTGAAATTACAACCAATAATAGATGAGACAATTTATGGGGAATTGAATATTATTATCAACACTTAAACACCCAACTTTAAGTTGTATTGTTTCCTATTATTGTATTGTTAATTGAGACCAGATATTTTCTAACAAGTAGGGGTGTCTAAAATATTTAATGAATTGAATTTAGGTCGATTGACTACTTCAGAAATAGACACATTAGGAAAATTTTGCACTGGATCATTTTCAAAATAGATTCTAAATCTATTTTATCACCTTTCTAGTCAGTTGACATATCTATGGATTCTAACAAAAGATTTGTTATTGGAAAATTTGTATTCTTCTCACTCATCGATTCGAAGTTAGTACTTTATCATTCAATAATATTTGTAAATGTCGTACTTACCAAGCTAGATTCATCCGGTGACGCCAAACTGAGCAATAAAACACTCACATTAACAGTAAGTGTTCCTGTAATAGAAGAAAATCAAATCAATTACAATTATTCATAATTTAAATAAAACTATAACATTAATAATAATGGTTAAAAAAATTTCAATATCCTGTATGGGATGCTTTAAATAAACAACAATAACAACTAAACAATCATTTTCTAAAACGATAATCCATAATAACATGCGTGACAATAATCACACAATTAGAACAATAATTTTTATCTTTCCAACGTAGATATTAAACAATCAAAATAATGAAAGCTATATCACATTAAATTATAGAATTAAATAATAATGTGTATTGATATTTTGTGAATGTAGTACATGCATGAAAATATTCCTCGGTAAGATAACATGCAGAGAATATTTCAAAAAATGAGCAGCGATTAGAATGCATGTCTATTGAATATTTTTATCTATCGCAAATTCAAAATTCAATAACTATTTTAGAAGGGAATTAATGGGATGTTTAGCGACTAATTTTCATATTATTAACAATTATGTCGTTGTTAATGTTCGAATATTGTTGAATTCTGTGCGTTTTATTGTTTGATCTCACGATTACTATAATTATTTAATTTATATGATAGCCTATTTGATAGTAAAGCCTTGAACTATTTCTCTAAAATTATTTCTATATTGATTAGGTGAAGAGACAAAAACAACAATAATAATATACCTCAGTTCATTTATACAAAGAATTCGATATAATCATGTTGAAAGTATCGATTATTCAGAATTGATTTCATCTATTTATTACTTGGATAATTGAGGAGCCTTAAACGTAGATAAATTTTCGTATAATGGATAATAAAATCTTGAACTTTATCATTTCGTATTTATGTGTTTATGGTTTAATTTCATCTATAAAAATTTCAATAAACTGCTGCTAGACTGTATGTATGCATGAATATTTCGCCCAGTTTCGTGTTTTTTTTTTATGAAAGAAAATAGTGATAAATTTTCTTCAAGCTGAAATTAACGAATTCCAAATGAAAGAAAGACAAAAATCGAGACAGGAAACAGAGACATTTAAACAATTTTGTGTATATTTGTTTTGTTTTATAATTTCATTTTGTCGTCTATTATAAAATCTAAATTGGTGATGAAATAATCAACCGACCGCGTTGTTTATTAGTTGATTTTGTTGTTTGATAGTCAGCATCCTCTGGTGATTTCAATCCACAACAGAAGTCCGCATCTGGAACAGCAAATAGGTGACAATACCTAATGACCGAAATTGTATTACGGGGGATATTCTAATTTCTAAACAACGCATAATGAAGTTGCAATTCGATTCGGGATCTAGCGCTATTTTACTGAAACAAGGTGCAATTAAAGAAATCTCTGTAGTACTACACACGTTTATATACAGGATAGATTTGTGGTACAAAAGTCTTGATAAAATATCATCCTGTATATGTATGTAGTTGTTAGTATTTGTAAGAAAATCAAGAATGAACCTGAAAATATCGAAAAAAAGTTGACGTGCAAATTCATGGAAAAAAATAGATAGAGAGAGAGAAATTTTTAAATGAATGATTGATTCGTTCTATTGAAAAATCTACAATATCTCACCTTGGACTGGAGGCAGAAGCCTCTTATCATAACGAGTAGCTTTTAACAAATTATCTAAAATTTCTTTATCAGACTTGCCTTCCTCAAAACTGTAATTAAATACAAATACATCATAGAAGATAAATGTATCTAATGTTGTACTGCTTTCTTGACGTTTATTTGGTGAAAACTTACATGTCAGAAGTCAGGCCAAACGTTTGGCTGATAACAAATAGAATAACAGCAGCACTAACTAGCATCCAAGGCTGACCCATATTAGGACATCTGTAAAGAATTATAAAACATTTGAAATAAAAAAAATAAGGGAGTCTTTCAATAGATTCAACTAGAGTGGGGAATTAATTAATAACAATTCGCTTAATCGTTAATTTGCACGATCAATGTTAATTTAGGCATTCTTCATTGGCTGTCAAGCATTTGTGTGAATTGTTGTCGACAATTCAGTCATAATCGATATCAATTATTGTACGTATGTACACGAAATTTATATCCCCCACATTCAGGGTGAATGTTTTTATAATTATTTGTGCTTTATGTTGAGTTTGATCATATATAATTTCAGGCTTATTAACTCGAAGTTTCTATTTTGAATTATCCAAAATCTGTGTCCATTTATTTTGAGAGTTTTATTCATTCTGAAGTCTAATGTTTCATACAATATTGTTAATACTATTTTTCCAAACAAACTTATTCGATTATAATGCTAAATTTAGATTGTAATTGTTAGTTTACTTAGAATTCCATCATAAAATGTCTTTATATATTGTTTTTACTATTTTTAAAATTACATTTGATTGTTTTCAAGCAAATAGAATAATAAACTATCGAATAAATTGATTTTAGGTTGACATTAAAAAATATCGTTTCAAATAGGTCAAACTATAATTTTTTTTACTAAAATCCGTTGAGTATCGCCCTTTTCGATTCTATTTGGTGAAAATTCTACTACAATTCAGGTTTGTGGCAAATTTCTTCTATATATATTCTAACGGCCATAAAAACAAAGAATGTAATCTCATAGAAGAAGGAAGAAAAGTCATTCTTGTTATTCGAGAAAACTTTTGATTCCCTTGGGTACCATAACTGATTTAATATTCAAGAACAAATTCAAAGACTTTTCTGATTTCTAAATAACAATATTTGGTCCATTGTTTCGACTATAAAGCTTAGTATTTCATTAATTTAAATAGCAGTATTTGTTTCGGTAATTTCAGTAGATTTTCTATTAGATTAGAATTAATAGCAATTTGAATTTCAAATTGCGACAATATTTTTGCAATTTCCTTAACAGCAATTTCCTAAACAGAAATAGAAAATATTGCAAATTTGCCGATATTAAAATAAAGAATCCATCCCTTGGTTGCTTTCAATGTTACATATAATTCAAAATTATGATTAGTTGTTCTAAATTGGGATATGAGATGAGAAAATCCCCAGAGTCAAAGTTCTACCAGTATAAATACATATATGTTGTCTTGTATAAATGGTAACCGAGTTATTATTATAAACCAACCCCTCTATATGTTGGTTATAATAAGTGAGGCGGTGACGGTGGTGGTAGTAGCAGTGGCGGCGGTAGTGTAGTAGTCGCGACGTCGACCTGATCAATAGTGTGCTGCGGAACATACTACATGTCTGCATAGACAACAGTGTTAACACTTTTTTTTAAACAATAATAAAAATAAGTAACGATGACAAATGGGGTGGTTATTGAAAAACGGAGCTTCTATATTTCGATGTCATTTAAACTGTTTATCATAGAATATTAGACAAAAAGCTAGATTTCCTTGTGGATTTTGCAAACACAACTTGCACAATGACAGCAATAATATTTCTTTTTGAACCCTCCCGAAAAGAAGAGAAAGGGACATGAATAAATCATCTAGAAATTATAATATGGAATGAAAACTGACATAAAGTAGCGAGAGTATAAGGCGCATCCACCATATTTATCAACACATTTATTCATCAAATCTACCCACTACAACTAGTTCAATAATAATATTTTATTAATCTATTAAGTTAATTAGTTTGAATTAAATTATCGATGTTGTTACCTTTTCAAAATAACGAGGGTGCTGAGTTCAATAAGCTCAGCCCACGTGAGTGGTTCCCTCTAACATTTCACTCAGCTCTCCCAAATGGTCGACGTCTTGGTAGCCATTAAAAAATACCAATTCCATACACCCTAGAAATTATAAATAATTACTACTACTATTATATAGATACTAATAATAACAAAATTGATATAAATATTAATTTATTATTATCATTTATAGTTCTTTGTATTAAACTGTATACTTGTGGTATAATTTACTAAAATTGTTTGCCTCTAGATAATTCTATGGTTATACAGAATTCCCTTAAGGGTTAAACTATTCATTTTGTGTTTTGTAATAAAGTTAATAATTAATTAAATGTCAGATTTTCCATAAAATCCAAGGAAATACGGTTAATTAAAGGTCTATAAAAGAAATGCCTGCAAACACTAAGATGGCAGACATATTCTGCTGGTTTATTAAAAGAAAATGAAAGAGTAGTGAGTAGTGAAAGATATTGTGTAATTTTGTACAGGCAAATTGTAAAATACTCGGTAATTTAAGGATTTCGACATAAACAAAAAACTAAATTATTGTCGAACAATTTCATTGATATTTGTATAAATATTTATGATGAATATTATATATATTCGTTATTCCAATGATAACTCCGTACACTAGGGTTAATTTTTTAGAAAGCAGCAATAATAATAACAAACCTTGAAATAAACGTTTATATTTTTAGAACTACTGTTGACAGGGTGGAAAAGAGAAAGTCTAAATAATTGAACAACATTCAAATCTCGTTTCACCTTTACTAGGGGTTGAAATTTTCTTCTTATTTGTTCTTTTATTTTTCGATTCGCCATCTGATCTTAGACGCTTAATCATACTAAATATTTAGACGTAGTTGAAGTAATTTGTTAGTAATACTATTTTATTGGATATGTCTGTAGATGATTGCCAAAATATTTGTGATTTGTTGCCAAGTCCAATAAATCAATAAACAACTGAAAAACAACCTTTAATCCATTAATTTATTTATACGTTTAATTTTTACATCTATCATTGTTACATTTGCTAATCGATTTTTAATTGAATTTCTTCTTTCTTAGATTGTAATTCAATGATGACTTCTCTATTGTTGTTATTGTTGCAATGTTTTATCCGTCATTTAACTTGTTTTATTTTTTATGCGATTATTTCATTTGTTCATGGTTTGGAATTTATGTAAAAGCTACACTGTAATTAGTATCAACAAAAATTGTCAAGTATTTATTTAAAACGATCATTAAAAACCACGCTCTTGTAAACTAACGATCTCACTAACATAGTAACAAAAAAGCTTACTTGTGTTTTTTTTGTAACTTAATGGATATACTAAATTTCGTATCTGGGGTAAAAGGAAGCAAAGAAACATTTGTATTCTTCAATAAAGTCCTTGTATTTATCCACAGTCTATTGAAATTTGTTCTAACGCTAATGAATTACTTACAGACGAACTTTTCCAGTGTCTAAATTTCCATACTACCATCTTTCTTTAATGTACGCATGAAATATAATCACATCGACTTTTATACCTTTTAAGGAATTTAATGCTTGTCGGAATATAAAATGATTTGTATTAAAAAAAGTTTAATAAAGTTGAACAAGTTAGTTTCAAATAAATCGATTGAAATCTATTCCACTCAAGTGTATGACCAATAGCAATTTAGCTTTGTCGTTGGTGACCTCAGCCTTTATAGCGAACAACCGTTGAAATGAACAATTCAGCAATCAATCGATACTTTTTTAAACCGCAACAACAACAATAAAATACGATAATAGTGACATTTTTCCGTTAAATGATCTACTAAATCAACTCTACTTGCTCTGTAAACTGAGTTTTATTCAAATAGAAATTGTTAGCGACAGGGGGGCAAATTTAGATTGTTTACGTGACAAAATAATATTAGGAGTTTAATGATAGAATGACAATTTTCAATTTTATCACTCAAACATGTTTATATGTTTTACAATTCCGGACGAAATTTATCGAAAATCTATTGATGAAACTGAGTTAAGGACAAAGAATTATCCAAGGTTTCAGTGTCAAGGTACAGACAATTATTTAAAATTGAAACTTGTTTTAAACGGAGAATAAAACGAAAATAGTCCGGCGCATCCACCAAATTTTCAATCGTAGCTCTAGCCCTCACCTGTATTGATCTTTATATATTGCAGTAACAATATTTATGAAAAAAAAAGAAAAAGATAAATAATCCACTAATGATAGTTATTTTATTGTTAATAATTTATTAGTTTATTTTCCATTGGAGAAACGTTTATTTCCTAAAAATAGCATCTGTAAATTTCAAACAGATATAGAAGATTGTAATATTTCTTAATATAATTTAGAACGTCTACCAGTTAGAACGATTAAATATTCGTGATTGTTCTGTTGCCGATAGAATTATTCGTTTTAATTGTAAGAATTCGTAATATTTCCATGTTCATTTGAAGGGCAAACAGTGCATTGTTTTTTTTTTTGGTAAATTGTGCATGAAATTTTATAGATTTTCATAACAGAGGGAAGAAATATTAAAATTTGCATTGTAGATTTATAATGGAAAGTATGTTATTGCGTTCAACATTGATTTAATAATCACAACTCTAAAAATAGAATTGTTCTATAGTAAAATTTGATTAATAAGAAATGTGGGGACGTTTACTTTTAACGTTGATTAGATGAAAAATCGGGTTTTCTTAAATATTTATTATCCCTCTACAGTTAGTTAATTAATAAGTTATAACTTACCGAATTGTCTCTTGCTACTTGTTGCCAATAACGACTTCATTTAAAATAATTCAATAGACTGATAACTATGAGATAATTCTGTAGTTTATAGCTAGTAAAATTTTAGTAGATATGGAAGAAATTTTATATTGCTATATTGAATAATTTAATTTTCTCCATTTTATGTGTTGATTAAAATGATTGAACAATAGACCAACATTGTTTTTATCCTCATATTGATTGGTATGATTTCCCAAATGATTACATTCAACAAATTTTCCCATTTAATGTTCCCTTGTTAAATTGAACATTTTTTCAAAGAATAGAATCAGAAAATTAATAGTTGAATATAAGTAACTATTAGTATACGATAAAAATCAACTTCTTATAATGCGTTAGAAGTGGCAAAAAATAGGAAACACGTGTTGGTTTTCAATTAAAACAAAAATGGTTAGCGAAAATCGATAAAGACTATCAGATAATTTGGATTGTATCTAGTTTTTTTTATTTGTTTTTAATAATTATAAAATACGGTTTATTGAATATAATGGTACAATGGGCCCACAATATAACTAGCATCGATTTTAATATTATTGTTTAGTCACGCAAACCATCTAACTGCTTTTTCTTGTTGTTTCATATACACGCAGCCCCCATATACACATAAATTTATCAACGATGAATAGAATAACCCTAACCTCGACCGATGCGAATTATTCTCCATACATGATTTTGACCTACATCCCTCTAAAGAATCTATAAATCAGCTTTTAGTAAAAGAATATACCCTCTATAATAGTCCTGTTTTTTATATCAAACAGGATGTTTACATTAACAATTTTGAATGTTTCTAGATGGTATAACCATAGGCTTAATCAATAATTATAACCCAATATTTGAAGAGTTTTAGAACAAAAATATATACAAATATTTTAAATATAATTTTTTATAATTAATATATCCGCCTCCTAATAAGCAATTTAATTCCATCAGCACTGTAGCTTAGATACTTTTCAAATTGCACGATAATTAAATTTATTGTTTTTCTTTGAAGATTTACGTCACTTTTATAACTATGACATATCTTGAAATTAGTTAAAAGTTTCTCAAAAAATATTAATGATAACAAAATGCACTTGTGGTTTATATTTTAAATTTTAGAATTTGCCAAATAGTAAGGAGTATGGTGAAACTAGTCCAAATATCGACCTTTCAGGTCTAGACTCTGTAGCCAATTCTACTCATTGATCGCTAGTTTTGTGCCAAAAATGTGGCGACTCTCCGACTAGAATTTTAGTAGTGATGTTAATCAAATAATATAGAAGAAGAAGAAACGCACACAAACGGAATAAAATTGAATTGCTTTAGTAGAATTCAATTTGAAGAACAAACACACTTGACACAAAAAGAAATTATAACAAAGAAAATTCAAATATTGCGAGGGGGGAAGCTTGATGAATATTCATCAGGAATTCTAATGCATTCAAATCTACACACGTATGAATTTTTTTGATAAAATGATTGAGGGAAATGTGAAATATTAATTTTCCTGTCAAATAACTCTCCTGTCATTGTAGTGATAAGCATTTGTATTGAAATTTTAGTTACAATGAGGCAGTTTTTGGACAAAATTACTTATTGTTTTATTCCTATACGACAATATTCTAATAAATGCCAGAAAAAGAAAACTAAAGTAATCAAAATTTTACAAATAAAATAACGAATAAAACTTGAATTTTTATATAGAAAGAACGATTTATAATCGAAACTGCAACTGAAAAAGACTACGATAGTGTTATGAAATTGATAAAACGCTTCTATGTTCCTAACGAACCAATTTTAAGTTCGATTGGTTATCAGTTGGATCAAACAATGGAACGTATGTTCATCGAGTCGATGGATCAGGGCTTAACTCTAATAGCAAAATGTAAATTCAATAATGATATTGTTGGTGGTTGTATTAATGAAACAACATCTTTGAAAGATCCAGATTTATTGGATGTTCAAGCTTGTAATGTTTCATGTAAAAAAACTAGACAAATTTTACATTTCTATGCTTATATTATGAGAGCACCGGATTTATGGAAGAAATATGGGGAACAAGACATTTTCGAGGTAAAATATTTGTAACAGATGAAACTCTGTGACAAGAGAAATTTTACAGTCAAGTCATGCGTTTGTACACAAAGACAAACGTGGTCAAGGATTGGCAACAAAACTTATTCGTGAATCGAGAATTTTAGCTAAAGATTGTGGATACAAATTATATCGAGTTGATGCTAGTAATTTTAAAACGTTAGTACTAAATCCTATTTAATACAATGATTTTCTGTAGACAACAAATCCACAAAATCACAGAATGGGGTCATTTCTTGTGCTGTTTTAGTTAAAACGATTCCATTTCTTGGGTATTTTCTTTATAGGAAATCACTTTTTATTATTGATTCAAGATTATTTCTTTTTTATGTATATGAGTTTTTCATTTTGTAGAGCCAAAGTTTGTGAAAAATTGAAAATGAAATTAGTCTGTCAAATTCCATATAATTCCTTTGTGAATGAAGAAATGAAGCCTATTTTCAATCCAAAACCACCAAATAAATTTATTTCAGTCTATATTGATCTACTACAAAACCAATATAAAAATTAAATTTCTCATTAACGTTTATCTGTACTTATACCTAGATCTATGTCGAATTAAATAAATTTTTGTAATAGCTACATCGATTAAACAAATCAATATATTTCTCTATCAAAAGGAACAAAGAACACTTCTACAACTAGTTCCACACTTGTTGAACTGTCTACATCGATCTAAAGTAACAGTTCTTGTACACAAACATGTTGTCAAACCCTTATAATGGTCAGTAGAGTGCTTCAGAACTTTCCAACACTCAGTTGAGAATACAAAGATTACCACTTGTATTTTCAATGAAGCCATACTTACACATACACACACAATCATGTGAAATTGTAAGCAACTATAATGACAGTTAATGAATTCTTGCTAAGAATATGAAGAGTAATGAGTAGCAAAAAAGAAAATGGAGCATCAAATGAAATAAAAATACAGAGATAAGCAACCAACGCCTCATATACAAGACTTAATGATAATGATAGGAAGGCTTGAAGCGTAATTTCAATACCCGTCCTTGACCAAGATTCAAATTCAACTGCAATAGGGGCAAAACCATCCCCTTGACTTGTGTGTCGATCGTTTTTATCGTTATGTATTATAAATATACATATACCAACTACAACAAATAAAATAGAAATATTCAAGAGCAAGTTGATAATATAAATGAATTAATGCTTTATAGCACACAATATTGCAGCAAATTTTTATTTTATAAAGCATAGAAGTGCATTTATAACGCGTTATAGGTGCATGAGCTTTCCAACTATTACGATGGAATTGATGACATAGAGATATGACGTCATTTATGTGTACGATACCTGGATAAGGAAAAGAATCGATTTTCTACCAGACATATTGATGTTTATTGTCCTTCAAAATTAACAAATTCTATTTAAAAGAAATTGAAATCAAAACACTTTTATTGAGAATTTTCCAATAAACTCGCTAAAAAATTTGATAATACATTAAAGTGTTAATAACAGGATAATAAAACAACACGATTTCTTTGTATGAGGTGATATAAATTCTTTTTATCTTCGTGTATTAATGATTAAAGGAAAATATTGACGACAAACTTGTCGTCAAGCTGGCGCCATATTTCTCCATACAAGCAATCTTCTTTGTGATTTTCAAACAAAAACATAAGTGATTCAAGCGAATCACACTATGAGTTGAAATTTTTATGAATCACCATAAGATTACGAAATGATTGGGTGTTAATTGAGGAGCAAAGATTCGTATAATGATACGATTACAATAAGTCGAATGAGCTTTGTCAAATTAACAGATCCACGAGGGTTGGTTGTTGGGGGAAGGAAATCGAAATTTACCGAAATTTTATCGGCGTATTTAAAGCATTTAAAATTAAAGTATTGTTTAAAAATTTGTGACGCTTAGAGTAGTGTAAATGTATTTAGATATTCAGCCAAGTGCTATTTTAATATTTCAAGTTCAAATTAGCTTACCTGCTAGTATACGTTTTTTTTTTTTATTGAACAACTGGCTGTAAAAAATTTTACTTTGAAATGTTTCAGTTTTTTATATTTAAAGTTATTGTCTAGGATGGGGTATTGATTCTTTTTAAAAGTTGGTTGAATCAATAAATTTCAATGTTGGTTATTTGGTAGTTTTAGGAAAAATCTTGTTTTTTTTTGTAACGTAAGGTTTCAGTGTAATCTTTTTAAACAAAAAATTTCGCCCTTGTTAATTTAATTGGATTCTTGTCAATAGATTTTTTCGAATTTAATGAATAAATATTAACGTTTAGAAGTAGAAACTTGCTACTTACTTTTCCGTGGTCGTCATCTAAAAGTATACGACATTTATAGGTTTTTTGGGGGATTTTCTAATAATAAAAGCAATAGACTCGGTCACACTTTCGATTCGTTCCTACCGTTTGTTTGTTCTTAAATGTAGAGAAAAGCACAGAGCAACAGCAGCGTTATTTGCAACGTTTTTCCGGAAAAGCACTGGGGCAAACTAGGAAATAATGTTCGAAAAGCGCACACAACATTATAGTATGCTGTTGGTCGGGTATTGGTTCATGTGTCCGGCGCGAGCGCACCATATTACAACAATTTTACTACTGAGGTACGATATAAAGCTATATGAAAGTAATTGAGTTATTTTCGTTTTATATTTTGGTTTTTTGTCCGTCATCAATATTGTTAGACATAGAAACATTTAAACTTGGAATTATTTATTTATGCCTGCTTATATGTTTAAAATACACTCAATTGTCTCGATTTTAGATTCTTTAAAATTTGAGAAAGCAATTAAATTATTGTTATTTTCTTAAAAGAAGTAACAAGTTAACTTATTCTTCAAAACTCTTATAAAGTTTACTTCTTTAAAAATGTATAAACTTGTCTTGAGGGTATTAAATTGAGTAGTAAAATTATCCTTCATTTATGTACAAGTACCACCTCTACTGCTCTATTAATACAAGTGTATAATAATTAAAACAGTAGAGATTAAAGAAGAATAAGAAACAACATTTTTGCTGCTAATATCTTTATTCTAAAACCCCCTGTATTATAATTAATGAACGTAACAATTTAAATAAGATAGTGTTTCTCGTTGATATATTCGGCAGTTACAGCACTGTCAATTATACTCAAATGATCGCCATTGACCAATGTTACTTTCGGTGTTTGTTTGCAGAACTATAACGAATAAATTCTCTTGTAAAACACGGCACAATGTTAAAAATATTAGAAAAACTTACCGAAACTAGACCGCAATTATCGTATTTACTCGAACCAAATGGTCGGATTAGATGAATTTGACCACTAACCAATTCATCAGTCAGACTAAACTTGGACAAATCTTCAAATCGAACCTTCAAAGTATCCAAACCTCTTTCAAGTATTTGCCGTTCCGGTAATGCTCCCTCATAATTATCCAAAGCAATTTTGATACGTTCTTGCCAAGTTCTAGCACTAGTCATCTTCTTCAACACTTCTGTATCGTTAATACTCAAAATTCGCGTCAATAAATTGGTCTCAAGTGCCGTTTGTTCGTTGCCTAAATGTTTAACAGCTGATTGGATTGTATGCGGGGCACCGTCAATAAAATAGAGATGAAGACTGGCACCTTGTTTGTCGAGAATACGGGCAATTTCAATAGCTAGAGCACCACCCCAGGAGACACAAATAATGTTGAAGACACGTTTTGGCCAAACTTTCTTCATTTTCTATATACGAAAATTGGGAATATTTTTAAAGGTTTAGTTTTCAATTGAAATATTTACCTCAACAAGTTCTACAGCCATTTCTTTGATAGATAGAGGTGTTGATGGAAGAACAGCACAGAATGTTGGATACAATAGTTTTAAAGCTAATTCTTCGATTTGTTTCTTCCCTGAAATACCTGGAATTATAAATACCGGAGCTAATTCGCGCATTTCTCTCGGTCCAAGTGTTGGTAATTGAATCAGATCTGGTTTCGTTGGGGCTAGTTGAGTTTCTTCAGTAAATTCTTCCACTGATTGTGGTAGAATCAATGTTAATTCTGCAATTTTTCAAAAATTAATATGAATAATAATTAATAATAAATAATTGAGAAATACTTTTAAAGAGAGCTTGAGTTGTCTCTTGATTCGAGTCGCTGATTTTATCGTTTTTAATTAGAATATTCTTCACTTTGTAGCTTAAAATATCATCTAAACTATCAAGTGCATCGATAAATTCTAGATCTTTTTGCCATTGAACATTGTAAGTTAGGAAACCATTTTCAGATCGACTATGACAAATACCAGCTGCACTATTAATGAAGTTGATAAATAATGCTTTTGGTGCTGTTGTTCTCAAAGCATGATCGATATATTGTACTGGTTTTGTATCACTGATTCGTGAAACGTTATTTTTATTCGGTAAAAGTAGAACAGCATGAATCGGTCCTAAGAAGTAGACTTCTGATAATAATTCAGCTGCTCCTTCTTTTGTATGAGCTTTACATGGTGCAAATACAATTTCTGCACCATAATACGATTGTAATAAAGTCAATCGACGGTTAATATAAACTTGTTGTGCTTTCGAATCGGAAGAGACAACAACTCGCCGAGCACCACGAATTATCAACCATTCAACAACATCAATCCACATTTCCGCACTACCACCATAAACCAAATATGAGGATTTTGCATCGCAAATAAATTGCGTCGGTTTTTTTAGATTGAAATTATTTATAGCTAGATTCGTATTGATTTTGAGTAAAACTTTTCCAATATTCGATGGATTTGTTAACATTGTTAATAGATCACTGATATTTTGTTGTTCAACAACTTTCCTTAATAACGGTCTTACAACCATATTTTTCAAACCTTTCTCGAATAATTCACGAATTTCCTCTTTAACATTATCGGGAGCAATTAGAATATTCTCCAAATTGACCACATAGAACGATGTATTCCTTAAAAATACGTTCATTCCTATCGAATTGTTCTCTTCTAAATCGAATTTTCCAATTTGTATAAATCGTCCGTAATCAGCTAAACAACTTACAGAAGCTTGTAGTAAGCTTCCTGTTAAACAATTTATTATAACATGAGCTCCTACACCACCAGTCGCCATTAACAATAATGGTTCGAAATTCGTATTTTCTGAACTTAAAATGTTCCTATCTCTCAACTGGAATAATTAATTGTTTCTTATAAATTAATTAAAAACGAATTGCTAAAATCACTTACTGAGGTGAATTGTTTTTTAAGATAGGCACGTTGCCAATCTGTAGCAACTGTTGTATAAACTGCACAACCATGAAGGGAAGCGATCGAAATTGCTGCTAAACCAATTGGTGAACAACCGGCGTGTATCAATACAGTTTCACCAGGTTGTAAACGGGCTTTATGGAATAAACAATAATACGCCTAAAAATATTAAATTTTCATATAAACATAAAATTTCCCTTTGAATTCGGGTTAAACATACACTAGCGTAAGCATGTGGGGCAGTAGCAGCATCTTCCAAATTCCAATTCATTGGTAATTCCCATGATAGTATCGGATCTGGTATTAATTTACTTGTATCGCGATCAAGACTGGCTATACCCATAATTTGACTTCCAGTATTTGTAACGCCCGAATAATCTAAATTGCCCAATTCATTCTTTCGATCAATATTCAAAAGTGTCTCATCGCGTGGGTTGATTCCAATAAAACTAATCGTACGGTTTGTTATAACATTACTAGTTAAGTTCAGATTGTTTTGTATGTTTTCTTTGAATTTGAATGGTGTTGGAATGATGGTCCCTAAATTACCATCTTTAATGACTGTTAATACAGCATCTTGTTTGAACACATTTTGATACAGTGCATCTTTCAAATTAATTTCGCCAACTTTACGATCTAATACGAACAATAAACGTACATTATTCATTTCTGGTATCGCTAATAATTCTTGGGTGAAATTAGTGATGCCTTCACTGGGTATTAATGAACTTATTAAAAATACACTATTTTGTTTGCCCTTTGTTGATGTTATAGCACTAGTAAGTTCGTTAACCCAGGCAGCTGAACGTGTTAAATCTTTAATACTTAAAACGTCCCCTTTAACATAAACAACACTAGGTTGTGCAGTTTTGGTCTGTAATTATTTGTGAATTTGTAAATCGTTTACTTAATAATCGAAAATTCATACCTTTCTTAAGATTGAATAATTGATGCCATCGACTGTAATTTGAGCTACTTCCGTTATTTGTGGGAAAGACAAAATTGATTTATCAGTTCTTGCTAAAAGGAAAGCATGAGAGGAAGCGATCACTTTGACAGTATCCTCTCGAATTGTATCGTTGAGAATTACAAGAAGTGGATAAGAGTTTTGGATTAATATCATTTTTGGTTCTTTTACTGATGTTACGTTGGGCTAAAAATTCATTATTTTTGAGAAGTTTAAACTTTAAAATGATCATAAACTCACATTCAATTTGGCGTATTGATTCAAAACATTTTTGACATTTTCAAGTAGCGAAGGATTTTCGCTTTCGATCTCCGTAACTAGAATATTTGTGATAAATTGCTCGCCGAAATTGTCCAAAGTTAATTGCAGTGCAACATTGAGGCAATTTTCGATATTCTAGAATTTCTATAATTTAGCAAAAACCAATAGAATGACAAGAAAATATTTACCTGGGTAGAATTGAACAATGGGGTAAATTCTAAAGAATCGAACGATACTGGTTTAGTATCTCGTGGGAATGATACGGCCTTAAGACCAATAATTTGGATACCATCAGTTGATATAAGTCCAGTTGAATAGTCGTAGTTCACTTTCAAATCTGCAAATTTTCAAAATTTAAAATAATTGTAAATCAAGAAAGCTTTAAAAATTCCTACCTTGCTTATCAGTTGGTAAATTAGTTTGCGAAATTACAATCTTTTGGATATACTTTGGTACATAAATTTCTTGAGATCGTTCACCGTCTTGGAATAGATGCATTTGTAGCATGGCATCTAAAAATGTTGTCCATTTATTGTTCCATTGTAAAACACCAACAGAACCTTCTTCAGCTAATGTTAAACTCTTAACTGCTCGATAATTGCCAGAATATTTGTGACCTCTATGTTGGAATTCATGATAAACATCACTGCCAGATAATTGGATACTATCTTCACCGATTTCCACATCAATTGGATCAATTGTAATTTTATCAGTGGCATTCGGGAATGTCATTCGACCAGTTGCAATGATATCATTACCGGATAAAATTTCGAAATCACCACTACCCTTCTGGATCATAGCATGTACTGGTACTGAACCAATTTTCGGAATTGATAAGACCCGTTTGAAATGTACATTTTCAAAAATGACTTCTTTATGTCCTGTTGTAATATTCGTAATGATATTGTAGATAATACTCTAAAATTTGGCAAAATTAATGAAAAATTTTAATTAAACTATAAGAATTTTACCAAATGTGAACTGATTGGTAAAACAATTTTATCATCAAGTTGATGACCGACACAATCACGGAATTCTTCACTATTTAAAGTGACTTGGAAATCACGTACACCGAATAATGATTTCAATTTATCTTCAAGACCTGTACGCCATAGTTCACTGTGCTCCCAATGAGCCAAATTAGCAAGACATGGTGTACCACGACTTACCGGATATTCAATTTTTGGGAATAATGGCGATACGTCCATATTTAAACCAGCAAGGTATAATCTAAGAGAAGAAAGCAACCAATTAGATTTCTTTTTTATCAAAAATCTGTAAATTCTTACTTTCCAAGTGATTGAAGTAAGAATTCTGCACCACTCTTTGATCCTCTTTGTGTTAACGGTATGTTAGTACAGCCGGATTTTAGAGATCTCTTCAAGATAGCTTGTAATAAACCATGTGGGGCAATTTCAATTAAAACAGAATCTTTGGGGATATGTTTGAGACCTTCTTCAAATAATACAGAACTTAATAGATTGTTTGTGTGATATTCCGGTGATGAATGTTTAGCTAAATCGCTCTCCCAGTTTTCTTCTGAATTCGAAGTACTGACCCATTTCGAAGATCTTGCTACTTTTTCTGGTATTACCTCTTTGAGATATTTCAATAATAATGGTGCAGCTGGTTTTATATATCGACTATGATAAGCAATATTAGCTACATTTACTAATTTGGCAAAAACTCCTTGTTCTTGCAATTGTTTTACGAATTTCTCCATATCTTCAGTAGGTCCAGAAATTGTAGCACTATCAGGACCATTATGGCAAGCCACTTCAATTGTTGGTGGGCATTTGTTTTTGATTTGTTGATAGCCCATTCCAACAGCCGCCATCATACCTTTGATTAAACTGGCTTCAAGTGATGCTCGACCACGTGAATAAGCAGCAAGCATCATTTGTTCAGCTGTTAAACAACCATCAGCATAGGCACAACCTAATTCACCAACAGAATGGCCAATGATACCATCAGCAACGATACCAACAGATTTTAGAATATCGGTTAGACCAATTTGAATTGCTGCAATTCCAACGAAGGAATGTAAAATATTATCAAACACTTTAGGATCTTTATTGGTGATAATATCCATTAAATTAATGCCTTTTGGTGCAAGGCAGGCATGACATTTATTGATTGCTTCAGCAAAAACGGGAATATTCATCAAATCACTAACCATACCAGACCATTGACTACCCATACCAGAGAAAACGAACCAAATTTGGCGTTTATTACCCATATGATACTAAAAATTATTGAAATTTTAAGATTTAATAACCAAAATTCATGTAAATCTTACTTCACTATCTTGTTTAACATCTTCAGTTCCTAGAACAGCATAACCTCGATACAGATGTCCTAAAATTGGTTTAGAGAAGAAGTCTTGAATTAGACGATAATATTCTGGATCTTTGCGTGGTTGAGATTTAACCTAAAACAATTTTTATAAATCAGTTTAATTGAATGAGCGATAAGAGATAAGTTACTGTTTCTAGGATTTCCTTGATTCCTGCTTCAGTTCTTGTCGAAGCTAAAACTAAGCTTGGGAAATTCTCTTCTTTAATGATCTTCTTTTTGTCATTGCCTTTGAGCAAAACATGACCATAATAAGAATCTAAACCGATAGCATTAACTGCAGCATATTTGGCACCCCATTTACGATTTTCTGTAACAACTTGTACAGTCCCACGAACTAGAGCTTTAATATCAGGATTTGGTTTTTTATATTGAAGTGTGGCTGGAATTGTCTCCGCTTCCATAGCAATTAATACTTTTACAAGGCCGAAAAGTGCAGCTGAAGCTTCACTATGGCCAGTATTTGATTTAACTGAACCAATAAGTAATGGTGATTTTCGATCTTTACAATAAACTCGTTCTAATGCTTCTACTTCTTTTTGATCGGTTTCTTTGAGTGCACAACCGTAAGCTTCAACATATTCGACTTCTTTTGGATTTACATCAACTTTTTCGTAAAATTCGTTCATAAATTCGACCATACTATCAACATCAATATCGAGTAAAGTGCCTTCTCGTTGACCATTAAAACAAGTTGAGACATTAAGGACACTGGCATAGGATCGTTTAGCTTCACTTGAACGTTGAATGTAAAGAACGACAATACCGTCGCTTCTAGCATAACCCTCGGCTTTAAATTTAATAATTCTTAAGTATATGAGAAATTATAATGAAATAATTGTATAAATACCATCAGCATCGAAGGCTTTTGTTGAGCCATCATGTGATAATAAGCCCATATCATTGTAGAGCCATTGAAATTCGGAATTCAATGCTAAATTGGCTGTACCAATAATTACAGCTTCACATTGACCGGTTTTAATAGCCTCATGAGCTAAACGTAAAACTTCAATACCACTAACCCAATTACTATCATAAGCAACACTTGGTCCTTTCAAATTCAACCAATAACTGACACGATTCGGCATCATAGCCCTTGAATGTCCAGTAACACCAAAACCACTAATTACCGATTCCAAGAAGAGATTATCATTTTCACCAATTGATGAACCCATAAAGACACCAATTCGTTTTCCACGAATCTCGGCAGGATTAACACCTAATTTTGTTCAAAACAACAACAGATAATTGAATTTTAAATGGTGAATTTTTGATTGTTAATACCGGCATCTTGTAGGGCTTCAAAGGTTCTTTCTAAGATTAATCGTTGCATAGGATCCATAAAAGTTGATTGTTGTCGATGGATACCAAAATAGGCATTATCGAAGTATTCAGTTGGTACTTTACCGATAACATTTGTAACGCCACGTTCACCATAACGCCAACGGGTATCTAATAAGGTTTCGTTACCAAATAAATTCTTGGCAAATTCTTCAACATTTAATGATTTAGGGAAATAACCACCGACCCCAGAAATGACAACATCATCTTTAATTACGTCCAACATGATTACAATTCGTAATAGTTCTATTTTAAATAAGACAATTTAAAAATTAACTAATTAATCGAAGATTTAAACTTACTGAATGAAGATTGGAGTTGTTGTGCGAAGCAATAACGATCACAAAATTGTAGAATCACGTATCCAATTGGGCTTTTTATATCTTTTTGGACGTTCATAAAAATTAATTAGAAGGCAACTCAATACAATAGCGAAACTATTACCACCTTGAACCTTTTGTAATTTTGAATACAATCGAATTGTCAAAGGAATGACGGAAAACTTTGTAGACATTTATGGAATTATTCTATTATTGGCCACAATAATTTAAATTGAGCCCGAATATTTCATTTAAGTTCTAAAAATTAGCTCCCTACAACATTAAAATTTAGGCCCCCTTAAGATGTCCATGCTTCTATCTTGGAATTTTTCAAAATTGAGTTTTAAAAGCTTTGATCAAATAACATTTTGAGGAAATTAAGAATTCCGGTATTTCTGGAAAGATGATATTCTCTTGGATGGTAAACGTTTACTTATTCATTTTGAAACGTTCGCCCCAAGCTATCCTACTGTTTGAAGTTTTACACTCACAATCGAGGGTTTACTTTTACTTTGAACATTTTTAAATGAAGCTTTTTGTAGTTTTCCTCTTTTTTAAGAAAACTATTGAGAACTGGTATCTCACAAGTCTTTCTAGTTATCTATCAACCAATTAATTCGTTTTGATTAAAATAGAAGCGATTACTTCTTTTTTCTCATCTATTTCAATAGATTAAATTTGTAACCTTTGATCTTGCACCTTTTTTCGAAAATAGAATGATCGATGTTGAATAAAACTGAATAGCAACCGTATTTCCTGATTAAAAAATCAATGACCCTTTATATGATAAGGTCAAATGGTAATTATTCGGAATTATAATGAAAAATAATAAAATTTGTAATATTCACACTTTATTAAACAAAAAACAAACATAAAACATCTTATCTAAATATTGTTTATAATAGATTTAATGTATATATAGAATATTTTATACTAAACATCTTGCATATGGAAAGAACAATAGATATGTGCAATGTCTAAAACTGTCTTTTATGCCTCGCACATGAATTTTTCTCTTAATGATTTATCCGTTTATTTTTCTCAATTTTTAATAATAATTATTGCCTAATTATTAAAATCTACCATGATGTTTTTTTTTTTTTTAATATTACATAAAACATTTTAATTTTTAATTTTTCAAATATCAAAATACTTTCGGCTGTTACTCATGATTTTCCTTCAAGAATTTATTGATATGATCATGTAATAAGTGATTGATTTTTATTGAAAAAAACGAAATATGATCGAATTGAGCAATCTAATTTCTTCTTATTATTTTTTTAATCTTTCAAGATATGTGTAAGATATGATTCCATTTACAATCAATTGAAAAAATGAGTAACAGCATTATTTTCTACTGCCTAAAATACAATGAATACAGTCGTGTTGTGTTCCATAAGCAAAAGCCCACTATTTTAATAGCGAATACATTTAGATATTTTTTTTATAATTGATTCATCTATAATTAAGACAGTCAAATTGCACAATGATTAAGATAATTGTCGATTAAAACGAATAAATTTGGTCGATTGTTGCTAGAAATTTGACTGTCATTCATTTAATTATAACTAGAATTTGTATACAGAAATCGATAACGGTTAAAATTTAATTTAATTTAAATATGAAGCGAAAATTTTTACCCTGAAATTGTTGCCGATTTATTTGGTTACAAAATAGTTGCATTGAATTTCATAAGTTTTTCTCTTTTGGGGGGTAATAATTTCAAAAATTGTCTGTACTGGCAACCGTTCATTTTCAACAACGAAAAAATCAACGTATAAAATGGAATAAACCCAATTTGGCATCTTAATTAAATAACATACTAATTTATAATAAATCTCACAAAAATCAATACTGATACCGCTTATTTTATACTTGATAGTTTTTAAAGTTTTTGCAAAAATCGTGAAAGACAAAATTTATACAATTAAAAACTATCTACGCTTCATTACATTTATTTTAATTACTTTTTTAATTAATAATTTCTCTTAATAATAAAGACCCTGTTTTAATAAAGGCTATTATTAAACGATATATCTCACGTTAGCTGATTGTTTGTTTCTTTTTCTTTCTCGGATTATTTTGATAATAAAATTCAGGGTTACAGTCGTCGATCGGCTTGATTAAATCAGTCACGACAGGTAGAAGGGTTGTTTGTTATTATTTGTTCAAACTACCACAATTTGGCACCGATTTTTTTTAGCAATACAGCTACAGACAAAGCTAAATTTGACTGCTTGCTGCACAACACGACAACTATTATTATAATTTAAAATAGCCGACAACATTAAGGCCCCTGCTAAAATCCTAAAATTTTTCTGTTATCAATCTAAAACAGGGATAGCCAACAAGATAATTAACCCCTTTTTGGTTTGAAATGAGCTATTCTTTTGAATTTGAATAAAATGTGTGCCAGAATTTTGGGGAGAAATTAATTTTGAAGTGTTTGTACAATTTTTTTTTTTTTTTTAATCTTGAAAAATTGATCCGTAATTTTTGGCACATTTTTTTTGTTATTTTCCTTGTTTTTTATATTTAAATATTTTAATTTAATAATTCTATTAAGAACACTCAATAACACAAAGGGATAACAATAGATTGTCCCCATTTATAGTCAAACGTTTAAATCGAATTAATTTAAAAATTACATCGACAATAAACATGAAAAATTTGTGTAAATAATCGACTAGATTACGTTATTATCACTACTACTAAATAACAAGCCAGTTTCTTTTAACATTCAAACAAAAGAAGTTTTGTTAAAACTTAGATTTCAACAAAAATGCGCTACTAAGTACAAGTATTCCTCTTCTTTAAAAAAAATTAATTAATTAATTGATAACTGATAAATACTTGAAGCACTACTGTCTAAATTATTATTGTATAACATTTCGCGACAGTGCATTGTTACATAACGTGATCACAGTGAGCTACCACTAACCACAAATAGACTGTTTATTACTATTATTATTCTTTTAAATATTCTTTGCTCCAAAAAAATCGCAAAAATATTGCATCATTTACTTTATTTATTGAGTGATGTGAGCATTCCATTAGAATTATGAGCAAAATTTGGAAGAAATAATTTGGCACAACTGCAAACTCTCCCATTATTATTATTATTATTTTTTTAAGATCTCTCGTAATTCTTTTTAGAGTTAATACGCACAGCCTAAATTTAAAAAGAAATCAAAATTACGGAACGATGTATAATCAAATTGTGGGTGTTATTTTTAAACACCTATTGCACAGTAGCCCTAAATTTGAGAAATAATAAAAGTGCCCAAATCACTCTAAATTCTTTTAACAAATGAGATTGAAAAACATTCGTGAAATTTGTATAACATAAATCTAAAGTCTCGAATGTTTTTGACTTATTTCCGATTTAAAATTTCTATTAAACCATAATACTAGTAGATCGAACAAATCTAAAACTAGAAATTTAAAAATTGTCTATAAATAAATACTATAAAACTCAATACCATTATTAAATATTATACTCTATATGTATATATAATTTTTTCAAATATACCTTGAAAGTTATTGTCCCGCCGTATTTACATAACATTAAGAAATAAATTAATTAAAATAAATAACAAAATTTTAAACAAAACAAAACTACAACTAATATCAGTACAAAACAGTTGTGTCACCATTAAATTTCCAGACTAGTTCTCGTTATTTTTTGTATAAATTAAAATCTACAGCGGTTCATCAAATACTTAATAATTAAAAATTAATAAATAAAATAGTGGTCCAAGATTTGTATAATTGGAAATTTTTTTTTACAATTTTAATAGACGTCTTTTGTACTTGTCTCTTATTAAATTTTTGAGAACTGATGTTAAAGCCACTAATTTTGGCACTTTGTTACATGGTAACTTTTATATTATTTAAATTAAATAAAACAATTAGGGAAAATCTAAATTAAAAACAGGTGACAATTTTCTTTGGTTCCTTTTTCCTCCAAACAGTCTGTTAATAAGAAAGGGTTAATAACTTGCAAAGTATAAACAATAGAAAACTGTTCAACAATCCAATTTCAAATGGTTTTTTTCGGTTTTGAAAATTTGTTTTTGAATTTCCATCAAATAACTATTTAGAAAAATCGTCTATAACTGACAAGTGATAAACATTAAACTTTCTTGATTGTATCTAAATATATCATTATAAATATTCCTATATAAAAAATTCAAAACAACGAATCTTTGGCTTGTTCCCCATTACCAATCTTATGTTTATTTCGATTTGTTTTTTTTTTTTTTTGTTAAATAACCACATCATTTTTCTTGACAATATTGTCAAATATTTGTAGTATAATTTCTAGATAAATATTTTCTTGATAAATCAGACCATACAATAATTATTGGCATTATCTGAAAAACCATTGTGATTGGGGATCAGTTGTTGTGGTAGTTGATGGTGGCACCAAGAGCTGTTCCTGATGCCAGGGCCAACTCAGTTAATGGATTGGGGCCTTTACAATATGATTCGGAGCAATATAATGATATCCGGGCATTGGTAGACCAGCCGTCTCCATTGATATCCTGTTAAAATACACAGAAATTATTAATAAATAATACTAGACTTTTATCCGTTGAAATAAAATTAAAAACACATTAAAACAAGAAAAAACTAAACTACGGTTTCATTTTAAGTACAATGATAATTTTGATTGAGGTTTATTTTATAGAAAAAATGATTGTTAGATTAATTTCTGGATTAGAATGACAGTAGATAGGAGTAAAAGAATTCAAGCATCTATTGATGCTTGAATTTTTCTTTGAAAATTCATTTAACTTCTTTTTATATAAAAAAAAACAAGGCGACGATAGGAGAATATGGAAATGGTTAAGCTTACCGGGAATAATTGAATCTTCTTGCCTGGATTTTGGTATAGGCATCGGTCTGTTAGCAGGCTTAGGAGATGAACACACAAACCATGTTACAAAACTTTCACACTTCTTTTTTTTAAATTGTGTTTGCACTAAAATTCCTTTTGTTCTTTTAAAAAAAATGCGACATAAATCAATCAACCACAATGGGGAATTATTAAAAAGACCCTCAACGTGGTTGATGTTGGATTGTACCTGCTGTGGAAAAGTATCGAATAGAGTTCGTGAATTTTAACTTTTTAATTATAAATTTTAGTTAAAATTCTCGCTCTATACGTTTTAAATACTGAAATAAAAACTGAAACTTTATTAAACACATACAATGTATTGGTTGCTATTCTTTAAATACATTGAAAATTTTTAAATATTTATTGATACACTAACATATGTATGTAGAAAATTACGGTCATTATATCATATTACATCTACAACTACATAAAAAAGAAACAACTTAAATTCTACATAAACACTTAATAATTATATGAAAAAATCGTTTGTCTTAAACTAAACTTATTAATCAATCATGAATTTTTATCTTTTTGTACGAAAGAAACAAACAATTGAAAATCATAATGCTGTTGATATGTCAACAACAAAGCGTCATAATTTTGTTTTGTACAAAACTATATCTAATTATTATTCATTTTCAATATTCATATCAATAACTAAACTGAAATTATTGAAATTTTTGTAAAATCTTTCAATGACTTTTCAAAAGTTTCCCATAAAGTCTCCAAATAAATGTAGATGCGCCTATATAAATTAAATATAGAAATTAATAAATCGTAATTTTTGAAAAATACCAAGCCTTATAAAGTAAATTGAAAATGAAGTTGTATACTTTTATAACAATATAAATAAAAGAATAACCCTCTCTATAGCAAGCTCAGCTATACCCACGATTTTGTCAGATTTTTTTTCAAAATTGTATAATTTCTGTATATTCTAAATTAATTCTTATTTCCCCCTCCGTTGTCAAAAAACCCACAGTTTTAATACGGATTAAACTTATTTCTTTCGCTCTTCAATTTGGAACCTTCAGATGGTCCACCGCTGCCACCAGGTGAACGTAGTCTTGGTGTATAATTCTTGTGTGTACGATGGACACCAGTTGTTTGGACAGGTGGTGCACCTGATTGTCCGCCCAAAAGTTCTGTTAAGCCACCCAATGCACTGAGACTTGTCAATGCGTTTAGGGCACCAGGTTTTGCCAATAATTGGGCTAGAGGAATGGCACTAGCCAGGGGAGAGGCAGCAGTGGATGACTGGCTGGACCCGCCAGTACTAGGAGAATTTTGGGCCTCAAGGTTAGCTTTCTGCAGCTCAACACTAAGGAAAAACACACAAAAGAAAAAACAAGGATTGTAGTGAATAAAATGTGCATGTTTATTTGTCGTTGTTGTGAAAATAAAATGGCAAATGGGTGGACGTTTAAAAACAATTACTTTTGGTACATTTTTCAAACGTTTCTTTTAAAAAATATTCCACAAGTAATGGAAAAAGGCTAAAATTATAGGAAATAAACAAAATATTCTAAAAGAAAACTTAAAAATAAATGGTAATCTTTTAGAATACTTTCTCTATACTAACGAAATAAAAGAGAATTAAAAATAATAATAAAAGTGAAAAGGACTGGATCAGTTGATGTGTTATTGAGATTTAAAAACAAACAGGGATTTAATTGAAGTACAATAATTTAAATATTTGCTTTTTCTTTTTTTGGAAATTTGGGAAACAAGGCACCTCTAAAGGATTCCAAGAACACATCAAATGATAAAAATTGCTTTCCATTCCATCAGATGATTTTCTCTAGACTATCCTAAGTCTATTGTTATCTCGTTCAAATTTACGGTTGATAGAAAAAAGAACATTCATTCATCATCAATCGCACTCTTATAAAAATCTTTTACAAATAACAAATTATCAAATATTTACTATGTCCAATCATCAAGCGTTTATTAATTGGCGAGGATAATGATAGGACATTAGGTCGCTTTTGATACAATTTTTTTTAAGATTTTGTTTTTTGTAATAACAACACGTCTTTATAATGAAACAAATAAAACACCAAATAACAAATAGAAAAGAAACAAGACAATCAACAAATTAATAGAATTGTACAAACCTCATATTGATGAGATATTGGGCCAATGCAACAGCATCAGGATTTCCTGATATTGTGATTGTACGATCCGTAACGCCATTTTCACGGTCATCACAATTCGATA
This sequence comes from Mylabris phalerata, assembly GCA_020740385.1. Lineage (NCBI taxonomy): Eukaryota > Metazoa > Arthropoda > Insecta > Coleoptera > Meloidae > Mylabris > Mylabris phalerata. Next base: position 7,668,584 of record JAJEOX010000044.1, on the reverse strand, counting down.
TACGAATCATAGCCCCTGATATTTGTCGTATTTCAGCAATTTTTGTACCACCTTTACCAATAATACATCCAATCAATTCATTTGGTACAGTCATTTCATGTGTTTGTTGATTTGAATTTTGTTGATTACGTGAATTTGATGTACGTAATTGAGATCCAGCAAGAGCAGCTAATGCTATGAATGAATTAAAAAATTAAATTAATTAAAAATAATTAAATTAATTAAGAATAGATTTATAATATACCTGCAGGATTTAATCCGCCTGTATTAGCTGGTGCAAGGCCTCCTAATCCTAAAGCTGCTAGTCCTGCAAGAGGACTTTTACCAAGAGCACTCATCTGTAACAAAGCAGAAATCTAATTTTTTAAATAGTTAATTTCTGGTAGAATAAAATCAATAATATTGTTCTAGAAGAAAACGACAATCATTTTATTAGCTGCTTAATTACTACACTACCCTCTCTTTTCATTAAATAAAATTTCAATGCAAATACATTTTCAATTTATTATTGCTATAATTATTGGATGGATATATTAGAGGTTGGCCTTAATATGTTAAAAAGAACACAACACATAATCTAAGTTTAAAAATAGTAGCACTATCCTAGAAAAAGATTCGTGATAGATTTGCTAAAGGCCACCTGTCATTGTGATCAACAGTCATAAACAAAAAACAAATAAATCAAAATATACACAATGAATCACTAATAGAAAATTGTATTTATTTACAATTTCCTATAATCATTGAACAATTTATAAATCACCTACCTGTGGTAATTTTATTTATTTATTTTTTAATATAAAATATTGAAAGTCTTGAACTGCCCAAGAATTTTAATTAATCGAATGGTGTCCCTTTCATGATAAATTAACTTTAATCATGCATATGCAACATATTATAGAAAAACAAAAAGGCAAATCGTCCATAAACAAAATAGATAAAATATTTAATTATTGTCCACAAAAAAAGAGATTGTAATCGGCAACAAAACGATCATTAAAAAGTAATTAAATTCTTTGAAAAATTAACAATTGTGAGAAAAAAAGGAACAGTTCATACGCATTGCATTGAAATTGAAGTATTTCTTGTAAATAATGAAGCAGAACTAATAGCGTCAAACAAATATTTTGTGTAAAATACCAGAATATAAAAACATGCAACATCATTATTAGAACATGATCATTGTTCTCTTTTTTAAATTTCTGTTCTCTTAGAGTGTAGTGTAATAGTTACGCAGTGATTTAAATTGGAAAATAATAAAACTAAAATAATAAAATGTGAATTTTTCAACCTTTATATAACAATAATCTAAATAAATTACAAACAACGACATTAAAATAACTTCAACATTCAACATTCCTTTAATTCGTTTTTGAAACTTTTTAAAACTGTACCAAACTATAATAAACTAAAATAAACCCAAACCTTTGCCCCAGAAATAATTTTGTCTTAATTGATCGCCAGACATAATTAACAAACATTTATAGAAATCAACCTTGTACAAGATATCTCCAAAATATATTTCTAGTATTTTTTTTTTAAATAATCATCTTATTGCACAATTTTCAACAAATATTGTTTTTGGAGGTATTTGTATGGTTTAATTCAAGCAAAGTTAGGGTTATTTATTTTGAAAAATATTAGCTATTTCCAAACTAGTTGTAGTTTTAAAACAAATAGGGTATTACTAAAAAAAAAAAGTAAAACATAAAACAAAACAGAACAGATGTAATTTGCAGGCAACGTATTCGATTTAAAAAAGGTCGTTATTTCATATAATACAAGGGTTTTTTTTGGAATAATAATAGTAAACAAAAAATAAAAGGGTATATAAACAAGGGGTAGGGCCACCATTACGATCAACTTACATCTGGCAAAAGATGCGCGGGCGGTAGGGCTGCCTGCAAGTGTCCGTTCTTGAGCGGTTCGAGCGGCATGAATGGGGCCGCCGCTGCTGCTGCTGCTGTTGTTGGTGCAACAGCAGCCGCCAACGGATGGCCGAGGGGCAAAGGGGGAAGTATAGGAGTCATTACTGTTGTATTACTTACATCTGTATGGGCAGGAACGGCGTAGTTGCCTTGAATTGTATAGGCCTGTCCGCCGGCCAGGATCACAGGGCCACCAACTTGGGGTTTGGGGCGATAAGGGATAGTAGCTCCTTTAGGAGGGGACTGTAAACATATTTTGAAAAAAAAAACAAAAACAAATAAAAATTATTAGAATATTCGACAATATGAAATTTTAATAATTAAGAAAAATTGAATAAAATTCAGCTCTCATAATCTTTAAGCACATTGGGCCACAATCAAACGTTGTTATAATTGAAAATAAAACAATTACAACTACAATCGATTTCCCCTTTGCTATTGAATTTTTTCATCACTTTTATTCCGATTTTTCTTTTAGTCTTTTAATTAAAAAGATTGAAATTGAAATTACCTCGAGCATAACGTTGCAAATATGATAAATGCATTGTGTTATAGCTTCACCAGTACCAGATATTGTAACAGCACGTTCTGTTGAATTTGGTAACATTTCAGATGCAACTTGTATTGATGCACCAGTTACTTCACGTATTTCTTTAATTTTCGAACCACCTTTACCAATCAATGAACCACATTGACTTGCCGGTACAATTAATCTTAATGTTATTGGTGGTCTTGGTACACCACTGCCTCCACTATTTATATCCTGGAACTGGGAACACCACTGAGGGATCCCATCACAAAACACAAAAAAAAAGAAAAAACACCACATTAACAAAATGCACAATACACACTAAAGAAAAATTATAGAAATAAATTAATTTAAACAACTACATACAGGATGTATAACATTATTTAAGCTCGCAGTAGTCTATGACTTCGTGAACGTAGGTCAGCTTCTTATTTCAATTGTATAATCTGCATTCCCGACAAGCTATTGAAATAAGAGGATGTCGATAATGCAGATTGTTAAGCTGAAATAAGAAGTCATAGGCTACTACGACCTTAAATGATGTTGTACACCCTGTATAACGCTTATCAAATAATCTAAAATATTAATCCCTCAAATCTCATAATCTTCCGCTCACAGGATAACAGGAATTTATTGATATGTAATCATAATATTAAAATTATGATCAGGACATCAACCAAAATCAACAAAATCCAAACTCCTAGCGTTATTTATTCTCATCATTGGGAATTCATTTGGTAATTAAATGAAATAAAATAAAGCCATCAATTGTATTCTGTAACTTTTTGACGATTCGTTACCAAGACAACAGTCTGTTTTGCATAACCTGTTTTATTCTTGTCTCTTTTTAATTATAAATACAGATGCTACTTTACTTAAGCTCGCAGTAGCCTATGACAGGTCAGCTTCTTATTTCAACTCTGTAATCTGCATTACCGACAATCTGTTAAAATAAGAGGATGTCGGTAATGCAGATTAGTTAAAACAAGAAACTGACATACAAAGTCATAGATTACTGCAAGCTTAAATAGCGTTGTGCACCTTGTATAAAGGAATTGTAGAGAGCGTTGTCATACTAATGAATCAATGAAAAGTTACAGAATACAACTGTATATTAAAACATTGACAAAACAGTAATTCATGCTATTAAAAATATTTTACAATAATTTATCAAAAAAAATCAAGACTAATTACAATGAATTTGATTTAAATGCAAATATTTGATAGGATACTAATTCTTAAAGCTTACCTCTTCGAATTTTTTGCAAATTAATGTGAATGCCTTAAAAATTGCATTTGTTGATCCAGTTACTGTTACAATACGTTCAGGACATGAGCCATCAGATATGTTGATTTTGGCACCAGACTGAAAATATACAAAAACAAAATTTAAATCAAATTAAACCAAAAAAAAAAATCATTATGTTTATCATTATTAATGATGATTATAATGAAAATAACAGGTGTGAAGATTTCTAATTGTAAATAACAAGAATTTTAATTCGTTTATTTTAAGATTGACATAGATTTTAATCTGGAATAATAATAAATAATAGTCGACTCACCTCTTCGCGAAACCTTTTCACAATTTCCCCTTTTTTACCAATAATACTACCAACTTCCTGCAAATAAAACAATTTACATTACATATTTTTATAGATACAAAAAAATTATGGCGTCATATCTCGTCAAGGACATAAATCTTTGTTTTATAAAATATTTAACAATAAATAAACACTTGTAAAAATTCCTGATAACAATAAAAAAATACTATAGAATAGATTTAAATAAATCTAACGGATTTAATTATAAATTATTTAATTTTAATTAATTTAAAAGAAAACAACAAGATTAGAAAAATATCTTGGCAGTGTGTCCAATGATTGACCCAGACGACTGTGCTGTTGTCTTTTTTTCTGAGCTCTCTATATTAATCTATAATTAAACCTATAAATGGCTTGGCAATTTTTATTAAACGATACAATAGAAGAATCTTTGAATAATTTTTAATAAATTTACCACAATACTATGCTTGTATCAATTAAGGAAACCGGTTTCTCTTTTCTCCTCACTAAACGTAAAATAATTGCAACAAAATAAGCAATAAAGTCTTTTTCGTACTAATTTCTTTAACAATATCGTTGCATTTGTTGGTCTTCCATTTAGAAAGAAAGAATTCAAAATCCTATTAACCACCATCTCTCTAAGGGTTTCAATTGATTTTTAATATTCATACATAATTTCCAAAGAACGCTTTAAACTTACGATTTATAATAATAAATGTAAAATCAATAGAATTAATTTAGAATAACTTACCTTTCCTTGCATAATAAGTCTAATAGTGAGTGTAACATTTGGGTCATCATTCATGATTGCTTTATCCATATCCATAATATCTTGAAAACGGGTACAGGGTTAAAAAGGGATAAAACGGGTCCAAATCTGTAATTAAAACAAACAATTAGTAATTAATAATTTAAAAAAAAAACAAATATTAGAAATCATTATAACCTAGAAAAACAAATACTCCAACAAATGGCGGTATCTAGATTGCGATTATTTCGTTTTTGTTCTAATATTCAACTGTTTTTTTGTTTTAATTGTTGGTTAATTTGATTATTTTTTTTTTAAACAATTTCTTTGATTTCTTGTAGAAAACACTTTAACCGTTAACGTATTTATTCGATTTTTATTTGTGTGTGAGTTTGTGTAATTTTCTATTTGCCCATCGAGTACATAACCAACGAAGTCATGCGCGTCATTGATTCGATTAAAACACTAGAATATTTATATTGGATATAGCTTCATTTAATTAATACATTCGATTATAATTATTATTGAATTTAAAATTAAATTGAATTAAATATCGATTGATTATAAATAATAAGAAATAAACTTACAATTGAACCCACAGAATAGATGGAAAAATTATAAATGAAACGAGAAGTTGTAGAAAAAAAACGATACTACCCCACCACGTGCTTCAGTCACCAATGCTACCAACTATCAACTGTCAAATCTATAAAGGAACTAAAACAAAGTGGCGCGCAGTTTGAAATATTCCCTTATACTACTAGTGATTTCGTAGTACGAAGTACTACGTAGTACGAAGTAGAAATAATTGATCCAATTTAAATTTTATTGAGACACAATTATGGGGGTATAAGGGTTTGAATTTGAATTTATAAATTGATTCAAGATTTTCGGTTGGTTCAAAACTAAATAATAGAGATTTGTAAGCTATTGTAAGGATAAAGTTATGAGCGATTTTTTTTAGATTTCCTATAATAAAATTTCCGAGGGTTTTCAATATTTTAAATATAGTAATTACTATGCATATTGTATTAAAGAGTTGTCAATTTAGGGATAATCTTAATTTATCATTGCGACTTTTATCGATCTAAAAAAGAATAGAAAAGCCTTCTAAATGATGCATAACCAATTAAGCCGTGTCGTTTTCAATGAGTTGGATCGGTATAATGGACAATTTAAAATTTTTAAACTAGAAACTTCTTCAATAATTGAATAATTATTATTATATAATTTTTAAAATGGACTTTTAATTGTTATCTAATTATTATCGTTTAATATTTAATCATATTAAGTACTCTATATAATTTGTTAGAGTAATGATAAAGTTGCAACCCCTAAATTTTGGTTTATCTAAAAATGTTAATATTGATTTTTACCACTATAATTTTTCTTTTTCGTCCTTTTTTCAATATGATTTTTATGAGAATTTTGCCAATTATATATTCTATATTCACAAATATTTCAAGTTTTACAGAAGCATCCAATTTTTGTTTTGCCTTCTTTCTTTTTATAAAAAGAGTATTCAACAAATTAAAATCAAACGAATATAATTGGTTCTGAGATATTTTTATTATAAATTAAATTATACGATAAACTTTCTAGAAATAATTGGTAAACTTTTTATGTTGTTAGTATTGATTGATGAATTAAAAATCCATTAGTGTGTATATGGGGATGTTATAAAAATTTGTTTCCTCTACCCATCACTTATAGGATTAATTCTCAATCAGTTCTGATTGAATTAATAAAATTCAGATAACGTAGTGTTTTCTAAAATAGAACCATTTGGGAAAGATTTCTATCTTTTGAGATTATTCAAATCTTTATTGTTGAATGATCACTAACAGAAAGACGACTATCTAAAGGAAATAATACGTCTTCGAAACATGGTTATGACTATATAACTACTACAGATTGTGAACGTGCCGGTTTCCTGATAGTATGAATATCTCTTCCCAGATTTCTATTGGGGATTTGTAAGGTTTCCGAGCAATTTTCACAGCTTACGAGGATCAGATGTTCACTCCACTTCACTCTCTCTTTCTTTTATGTACCTACTATTGATATTTATTTATCGGATATATTCTTAAGTTTTCAACGATTCTATTTGTTACAAACAAAGAAATAATCGAGAAACTTCTCCTGATATTTGTAATAGTTTTCTTCTTTTTTTTGGTCGTTTAGTGTTCGCTACTGAAATCTCGCACGTAAATTAAGTTTCATTTAAAAATACATTTAGAAAAAGTTATCCTGAAATTATGAAAAACACACACAAACACAAACACTACTACTTTTACCACATAGATGTACCGTTCATTTTATATTATCCGTAGCAAACTCTCTACGGGTTTCGCTGAAATTAAATTAGCTGGCAGGTATTACCTTGTCATAATATTTTTCCGCTAGGGCGCCTTTAGAGGGGTCCTACTATTACGAATACTACGTTTATACCACCATCATAACAGGCAATAGTTTAGAACGTTTTTAAGTCTAATTTATAGAGGGGGTTGATTAAATTTTTTTGCCCACCGTCTGTTTCTTTTAACCAAATGACAATTTTGTTCTCTTCTCGTTGCCAGTACAATTGTCGTTCATTTCTCTCTAATTCGACTATATTAAATCAAAGTCAGTTTAATTAAATTCAAGATAATAAATTAAACTTGTCTCTAGTTGTTTTAACTTCTATTATCTCGTCTTTTTAACTACTGTAATTTGAAAAAATCTTCCACTAATTTGATTGTTAAATGGTTGGAATAAAGTTTGTTAGATTTCTTAAATTAAAAATGAATTTGATTCAAAAAGTTGAAACTCTCACTCTTTGTGAATGTTTTCATAAATGGGAATCACGTAGTTGGTGGAGTTTCCTGGAAGAATCAAAAAAGGACGGAATAAAAACAACAAAAATTGTAACGAATGTAAAAAAAAACACGAAACTTTAAGACGGGCACGTAACACCTGTTGCTATAGGAAAGTATTCCGATTTGGGAATATGTGTGGCCTAAAATTGTAAATTACACAATCCTGATTATTATTATCCAGTCAATAATTAGAACCGAATCTGGTATTCTGAAACTTGCCGCAATTTTCCAACTAAACCACGAGAGACGACTTTTCCAAAATACGACCCGTTAACTGTTTAAATATAGAGCATTAAAACACTAGTTGTTTTAAAATGGGGGACTATATTTTTATGTTGTGTGTATGCATTATGTACCTTTACACTCCTATAAAATGTTTCCATCTAGTATTGATTTACTTGCTAACGTTTCCATCAAAGATGACAGAATGTCTCTTAATGTAACATGTAAAACAGACGGAAATTTCCACGAATAAAACCGTTGTGGGTTGTGATAATTTAACCATATAGATAAATTTAAAATCTAATTAAACGCTTATACGAATAAACAAGTAATTAAAAAACATAATCGAATGAATAAATAAATAAGTAAATAAATAAATGAATGCAATAGAAGGGTGAGCCTGTGGATGATTTCAGCTTTGAAGTTTTGACTTGTTTAGCCTGTTAAATCCCGTAATTGAATTATAATTAACCGGTAAATAAATAAAATTTGAACGCCGTTTCAAAACAAGTCTATGGAAATTTGCAAATAAATTTCAACAATCAAAAGAAAATTGCCATTTTAATATTGAAAATTATCGAAGTTTCGAGAGAATTAAAAAATAAAAGATAGAACGAAAAGTAGAATTTTACATTAAAACTTATCCAATTTGTTTCTTAATCAATTTAAAAACAGATCAATCAAACGAAAAGTTCATGCAAATACAGTTAAATACAATAACAGGCGAAAAACGGTAACTTTTGATTGGCTTATAGAATTAAATTTTTATAATAATAGTTATTGATAAAAATTCGAATTCACAAATTCTTGAAAATATAAAGAGATATGTACATGTGTTTGTTGAATTTATGAATAATTTACGATTCGTAACAGTAAATACAATTTAATTGTTTTCCACGTTTTCGCGAATATCTACAAATAAGTTGAAATAGAATCGGATTATGGTAATCTTACTAAATAATTTTGTTTTGTTTAAAACATGTCAATGTGTGAAAAATGGTGGATGCGCCACAGACAATTTAACGATATTTAGATCAATATTAACAGTCTTGGGGATGATTAAATATTAAGGGAGATCAGTTAGGAAGGTTATTCTTAATGTTGTTTCAACGTAAACATCAACAATTTTATGTTTCTAAACGGAAATCGCATCGTACTATTATATTGTAGGTAGGTAGGTATGTTTAAATACACACAGAGTGGGAACCTGTAAGGTTAATATATGAAGATCATGAAAGATGCCTAGGGGTTTATTGCGGTTACCCACAAAACACACACACACACACACACACACACATCCACACAAGACAAAGTGGTTTGATTCTCATAATATAAACATGGTAAACACAGAAAACCTTAATGAAACTTTGTTATATTATGATTGAACAGTTTTGGAATTTTTTAATAAAATTCTATACTTTATAAATGAAAAATTCCAACAATTCTTCCATTTCATATTGTATTTTTATTAAATCGTTATCATATAACAGTTAAATTATTGTTGTTCATTTAATACACAAATTGTTATCTAGACATGCAAGTTTGTCTTGAACATTTTCTAGGGTTGTTTTATGATTGTGGAAATGGTTCACGACCCTCTACCTTTTACATAAAATTAGGCATGTATACAATGGCCAGCGATATTGTAAACATCAATTTGTAAAACAATCTACTCTATTCGGTTAACTGTTTATTAAAGTTTTAAGATTTTCATTTATACAGTAAATATGATTTTAGCACCAGTTGGAGAGAAAAAACGTTTGCGGATATCGAATTTTATCACCAAGTTTACATTTTAATAAGCAGTTTTATCCCATAACTCGAGATATTGCCAATAAAATCGAGATTTTATTAGCTTGAATTCTGTAATGGACTATTATGACACTTACATTAACTTGATTCTTCTCAGTTTAGAAATTCAACAATTAAAATAAAATACAATTGATAGTAATTTAGATTTGACAGTCATTATTGATGGAAGACATTATCTAAAACGTGTCGTTTTGAGATTAAATTTCTCTTGATTCAATTCATAAGGAACAACAAATAGAAGCGATTTTCTGTGAAATGTTGCAAACATTGAGTACTCCCTTGAGAAATGACAATTTCCACTCGATATTAGATCAGTATGACCGTAGTAGAGAGAGAGTTATTGTTCTAGGTACATTCCCTATCTAATTATGTAATATAATATGATTTTACCTGTAGCCTGTACATGTATACACATATCCTAAGGGGCTATACTTAATTAGATCATTGTGTGTACAGGTATTAACTAAGTTGTCTACTATTGCGGTACCACAAAGAGATGAACAACATTTCTATGTATATCTACATATTTAGCTAATTTCTAATGCATTATAATTGTTAATTTATCTATTTACAACTAGATCAAACTATGCAGTATATGGTTTTCATAACTAACAGTTAATTAACATTATATTTATCTGAATAATATCACGATAATAATGATAATAACAGCAGGAAAGTTCAAATTTGAATGTTTATAGGTTGAAAGAAATTTTATTAAATTTTCTTCCAATCTCTTCCCATTCCAACAATGGTTCTTTGATCTTAAACAAAATTAATATTCGTGTAAAAATGAGATTTACTTGAGTTAAAAGTAATAATCGATAAATGCTAAAAGCTCTTCATCTTTTTCAATTATTATCGTCTCTTATTGTTAATCGAATCGGCTCAAATTTAATTAATCGAACTATAAATTTATAATTTTTCGATTATTTACGAATTTTACCAAAATTAACCATTTGATTTGGTAGATTTTCAATTATTATACGATATAGAATATTGTCTAGAATATTGCGTTTTTAAATCCAGTAACTATAAACTGGAAACAAATTGGAATTTTTCCATGTTGTCAAACAGAATAAATATCCCAGACTTTTTCTACTATTGAAAAATACAAAGAAAACGAGGAAATAACAGGGAGATATACTGCTATACGACGGAATAAAATGCAGTAGTTAGAAAACAAACCGGAAATTATAAACGTGCTTTTTAAACGGAATTTTCTTCTTTTGATTCACCAAAAAAATGCTATAACAATAAATTTTGAATTAAAAATAGAGAACAAATTTTAGAGAATAGTGAGATATGAAAAATGATACATCATTATGTTGATGAGTATGGCTTAAAGGTGAAACAACAGCAAAGCAAACAAAATTAGAAAGATTGAGTTGAAAAGGTTGCTAGTGAAATAAGAGAAATGTGTCGAATTTAATCGATAAGCTCCCGTGAACGTGACTAGAATATTTTACAAATTTTTCCCGTTTGCCTTATTTTCAATTCATAAAATTTCAAATTCAATCTAACAGTGATTGTTTTACAATTTGTGTTTCTTTTTTAACGTGATTTTAATTGTTCTCAACAATATTAACAAGAAAATCTGCCTCTATTGTATAATTTTTTTGCAGCTAAATTTTTCAGTAGATTTGATTGTCTTAGAGGCGTCTCATCAAATTTGCTAAAATCAGAATGAATATTTAACTATTGCCATTCTCGCTATGCTCCTCCAGTCTTGCTCATTATTAATTTTGGAACTTTATTAGGAATTCATTTGACAGTTTCCAGAGCTTTTAAACAATTTATGGGAATGTTATTCACCCTTTTCTTTCAGTAATTCCATTCACTCTATACACCTTTGTCTTTATACGTTTTGATTCAATTTTTATCGAGAGAACGAAAGAAAAAAGAATTTAATAAAGTCTCGTCTATCTGTCAACATTTCAGACAAAACATGAACTCCGATCTCTACTTATTGTCGTTATAGCAATTGCAATTCTTATCAAAATTGATGAGTTATCGTTATTTTTCGATTGGCAGTTCTTTTTCTATCATTGAAGCTTTGTTGAAAAGTTTGATTATTAATTTCATATAAACAAAAAAATGGGATAAAAATTCGTTTGAAAATAGTTAAAATCGGGGAAAACTAGCAACAAAATTGAATGGAAAATAGAAATGGTATAACCGTTTTGTCGATAACAGTAGGATTGAATTTTAATTAAAATTGAAAACTATTAAAGTGTAGTCAATTCATTCCGAATGAACTTCAAAGTTGAGTTTAGTAACAATTTTAATTCAACTTTTCCGAGTGTACGTGTAGAATGATTTAATTTCACATAGCCATAGAACAAAAGGGTGAAACGTTACGATTTTTTGGGGAAATTACTTTCAATATAGGTACAACAACAACGGTAAAAAATTAAAAATTAAATAAATGGAAGTGAAGCATCGTCAGCAGAAAATGTGTGGAATATCTCCGGTAATAACAAAATCCGAATTAAAGAGCTCCAAGCTAAAAGCTGCTACTGTTCGAGAGATACATTAAAAGCTTGAATGTTTCCGTAATTTACTGTTGTAAATTGTAGTTTATAGATAATTTTGCTGAGTAGCTTGTTATTTACGAAATTCACCTATACATTATAATTGGAAAATCATTATAAAGAGTGTAATTTAGAATACTTTCGACTTGTTACATGGTTCTTATTCTTTCTAATTTGTACTTGAAATATAACTTACAGTAAAACCGAGAGACTCTTTATTCGGGTCTATTATTAAATTTCACAATTGCGACATCTTATTATAGAAATACGCGACTTGAATTACTCGACTAGTTCTATGTGGATGTGTTGATAAGATTAATGTCGTATTGGTGGAATGTTGTAAATAACATTGTAAATCTTGAATAGAAACCAACACACAAATCCTAGTCGGAAAGACAGAAGGCTTGTGTGTTGGTACATTTTGTAAGCCTCCAATGTCAATGCGAGATTTCAATGTTCAGAAAGATCAATGTAATGATGTCGAACCTCACTGTCTTACACACGTGTTAGATTTAACCCTTGCTTTTGGGACATTTGATACTAACTTGAAACGCTTTTATACGAGCAATGATGCAAAAAACTATTACCGTTAACATTAAATACAAAACTATACGAGTTAGTAGCAGTTTTCTAGAATTTTCTCTTTAGCCTACATTCATTTCAACTTTCCAATTTTTCTTAATTATCGAACCAAACGCAGAAAAACTACATTCAACTAGGCTGTGAGTAGTGTTTCGATTTGGTTAAGAGCTAATTGAACTAGTTTATCTCGTGAATCTGTAACCAGGATGTACTCCATAAACAAATTGCTAGTTGTGATTCTCTTAATTGCCCATCCTCAATCACACACGCACACAAATGCAAAAGGAAGAAGGGTTTTATCAAAAAGGAAATGTAATGGGATTGTTGTTTAATAAGAAATGAACGCGAATATCAATTAAACCGAATAATATTTCGATTTTGATATTTATTTAATTTTAATTTAAGAAAAAGAACGAAAATTACAATAACCGTTCTCTATTATTACATTTTCCTGTACATACATATGTTACCTGATGTGGCATGAAATATTACAATACTCGATCAAAATTTGTTTGATTTAATTACACGACTTGTTGTAATTTTATCAAAGTCAGTTGTTAATAGTTGAACGATCAATAAAAATCAACTAATTGTCTGGGTAGTTTATGACAGTTCGTTTAGAATGATCATCATTTAATACGATCATTTTCCAATAAATACTGGAATATGGAAAACAGATCAGAGACGGTCTAAAAATTGTAATTAATAGTCGAAAATTTTGCCCAAAAATCGCTGGAGTACTCAAATTACAATAGAGATTCGGTTTTCAAGCAAAGATTACAAAATTTGAGGCAAAATTGTCTTAAAACACAATAAATGTCCCCGAATGCAATTGTTAAATCAGACAGCGACCACTGTAGATTAATATCGATTTAATTATCAATAAAAATCGACTAATTCTCTTCCGTGTTTGAACCGGTTTAATTAGGCGTAACAACATTTTTAAAATGTTTATTTCTATTTGAAACTATATTTTTCACAAAGCTTATACTCGATTTAGATATTTATTCTTTTACCGCATGCACTGTCTATAAATTTTAACGAATTGACATGCTTTACGTTTAGAAATTGAGAGCGTAGATTTTTAATGATGCAACATCTTTGTGAGCCGAAATTATTCAATAGGAGAGACTGAAAATAAATTTTAAAAATAGCCAACGAATTTTGTAAATACAATTCAATAAAATAGACAATTCGACTTTAGATCATTTCTCATCTTAAAAAAAATCCAAATCGATACAATAAAATTAGAATTGGACGTGTTTCACATAACATTAACTTCGAATTGTAAATTAAATTTTATGTTGTCATAAAATAAAATTTGCTGTATCTTTTGAAGATAATTGCTTCAGTAATTGTCGAATATAAAACGGTTTTTGCATCTAATACAGTTCGAGAAAGAGAGGGATCTTGAAAACGAAAACGAATTGATAATAATGGAGGTAATTAATTCACGACGTAATAAATTTTAAGATTCATCGTGCCTCTCTATCATTCAAACTATAATCGATTCAGTTCCGTTTCATCATTTTCGATTTCCTTGTAAACTTCCCGTCTTTACTGTTCTCTTTCGTTCATATTATTGAGAGAGGAAAAAATCAAAGGCAAATCACTATGTGGGTTATTTCTTATAAAGCTTTCATTTAATTTGTGACCATTATTGTTTGGAGTTATTATAATGGTGAATTCCACACAGTCCAACAATTCATTCGGTTTTTGTTTTACAATAATAGAATATTAATGAAGTTTCTTTTCCCGAGTGCTTCCACAACTTCCAATATTTTTTCTCTAACCATAAAATAAACAAATGTTACAAATAAATAAATAAAATACACAAGAGACTATACGAAAATTCCATCAATCTATTAAAATGGATTACCACAAAGTCATTGGTAAACAATAAGAGAATTTTGCAGATATTGTCAAACACTTGAAATATTGATCTTCTCAGTTACCTATTTTCCTTTCTATTGTATTTATCTATTTGTCTGTAAAATCAATGGAAATGTGTTATGCAACATTCAAGGGTAGGTATCCTATGTGACAACCGTGACAGCTGTGACATGCCGTACAGATTTCAGTACAAAACTCTGGAAAGCTATCCCTATACACGAAAGCTTAATGGAAACCCTTTAAATTTACTTGAATTATTTATGTAACTTTCCACTTTTGTTGTAGAAATAACTGATTATTATAATAATTAGAGCGCATCCACCAATTGTATTAGAAATAAAAGTTGTCTGTAAGAGTCTAAACTCTGGTTTAAGTTTCCCAAACTTGGCCAAATGTCCCTATTTATAAGTCCTTTATTGTTTGATAATAGCCGTTGACGATATATAGAGAACGAGCGAGGGTGGCCGGTAATTCTCTTAAGTAATTGAAAGCAAAGTTAATATACACGTGCTAAACGAAGGTAGAAACAAGCAGTCGTGCGGAAGTCATTCGGTATCGTAGAACTCGCATAAATCAATAACCCGCAGCGACGAAACGGCCGATAACTGTACCAAATGGTGCGCTTGCCTAACAGAATAATAATTATGCTCTTCTATCCCTCATAATAGTTATTTAGAATATATTTAGCAAAAAAAAAAATAGAAAGAGAATGGAGGATTGAACCACCCTCTCTAATACCGAAAATGCAGGGTGTTAAGTTTGTTAAGTTGTGTTTGTCAGACGATAAGATTGGTGACAGTTGGGAAATGACGGATCTTTATCGGTCACGATTCTTTACAGATTTTCAATTTCTCCCGATGGAATTTTCTATATTTTCACCCCCAAAAATTTGATTGTGTTACACCCTCAATCTCTCTCTCCATCACACTTAAATTTCCCATATTAAATCATTCTATACATATGTATTGGCCTATAAAAAGAATGCTTGAAGTGAAAATTCAATAAATATCAATTCAAAAGGGAAAATGGGAACATTTATAACTAAATGTTTTCTGCTGTTTTCTATTTGAAACACTCTTAGAGAATACAGTTGTTAAAGAGTGAATATTTCAATAGTTCATTCGTTCTTAAATGCTGTATGAAGTCTGCTAAATTATCAAACACATTAAAGACTAGATAATGAAAGTTTCCTACTCACTAAATATAGCATTAATTAAATTAAGGACACTTGAGAATAATGAAAGAAGAAGAATAATAAACTAGCAAATATTGCTCACTGTATGGAGTGCACACTTATTTTTGAATAAAGAACAAGTATTTGAATTGAAATTGGTCCAAATTGACGGAGTTTTATCATTAAATCACACAATAAAAACTCAGTTTTCATCAATTATAATCGATACTATTATTCTAACCAATAAATTGTAATTATTTCAAAAAGTAGTAAATACTAACTAAAAGCACATCAATTACAATACGAATGTATTAGCCAAAATTCGATTTGTTACCATTGCAATTCTAACTAACTTCAAACATGAAATATTTACAAGAATGAAATGTTTATTTTGCTTGAATATTGAATACAAAGCGCTTTAAAGTCGGTGCCAAATATTCGTCCCAGCATTAAAATTCTAAAGTGAAATCGGACCTAATTTCTAAACAAACATTATAATCTCAATAAAATCTTTTAAAGATGCAAATTGTTTTAAGTAACGTAGCGATTTTATCCTTGGATTCTGGAAAATCTCGACAGAGTCAAATTAATTCCTCAATGAGCTACAAAGTTCTAATTTTGCTGAAAATCCTTGGAATATTTCTCAAATCGCTGGATATTAACAGAAATGTTCAAGGGTTGTGAAAGAGTTGAAAAGTATTTGAATGAAATAGATTTAAATTCAAGCCAAATTTATTCGATTCCCTCTAGAGATAAAAACTTCAAAAATATCAATTAGTCTAGCAATTTTGCATTAACAACCATTCTATTTCTATCTTGATCCAACTTTAGAGATAATTTTCATTTATTCAACAATAACAGGAATTATCTAACATCGTTGGAAATTATATTCAATTAGATATAAAGCAGAGGAAGATAGACAGATGGATAGAGAGTGAATAGTGATATAAGTGGAGCAATAGTCAATCTCGAACTTGAGCCAATTTCAATGCGAATATCGACTCTTAGTGTAGTTGTAATGGTGGTGGTGGTGCCACCACAACACTATCCTTATAGTAGTTTATACCTTTTCTTATACCGCATTGGAGCTTGATGCAAACATTGAAAGACAAAAGAAACTTCAAACTCATCAAAATGTAAATGATTCAATGTGGTTATCTTTACTTGGAGTATAAACGGGTCGCTTATAAACTACACCTTCTTATAAACCACCCTCTATACGAGAAATCATTCCTCAATAGTCTTTTGTGTTTGGATCTTAGTTGAAATTGAATTAAATCAAGACGATTATTGTGTCTATCATGCATTTATCTCACAGAAATGAAACAATCCTGGAAGAAAACCATCCTATAATTATGTATTTAAGTAGTTCAAGTGTAGATTGCAGTTTAATTACCACGGATTTCTATTTTAAGTCATTTCTAGTCGATGTAAAATTGGTGGATGTGCCGGGTAAATCAGTTTATTTTATTTTATTATTTCGTAATATTCCAGCTAGTTTATTTTAAGTTTTATTACAATCTGAATGTTTTCCAAGCAAATATCATCTAAATTTGAAAATATATGTACATCGAAATAATAATAATAATAATAATAATAATAATAACGGAATTCTAACGTAAGATCAAAAGATATCTTGAGCGAGTTTGTTGGAATGTAAGAACTTGAAAATGTAAAATTTCCTATTTTAATTACAAAATTCGAACGATTCACTGGAATTGTATACAGTGCATTAATTATAAATTCAATAATGTTGAGTTAATTAATATACCGGTTGTAATTACGATATTCATTATAATTAACATCTATGATTTTGTGGCGTGTTTTTTTTGTGTTGACCAGAACTTTTTGCTTGATACTTAGAGACGATATTGAATTTAATTTATTTACAAACATGAGAAAGTTTATCTCGATGTTGATCATTCATTTATAAAATGACTTTCTTAAATAAAATACGGGCCATCCCATTTATCTTCTTCAAATATCAAACGAATTCGTTGTGATGTCTGTCTTTTTAAGTTAACTTTTACAGTAAGACATATCTCTTATGACTTTTTCAGACTGAATATAAGGTAGAAAAGTTTCCAACAACGGAACAAAAAACCTGTAAAACTTTCCGAATCTCTTTTACTCCACTCGAAATAGATTCGATCGTATAATTATTTTTGATCAAACAATAAATCCGATCGTGTTGTTTTACTAGTAATGTTTTTAATCAAACTTTTCGTATTAAACAACAATTTTTAGTTAGAATTCAAATAGATAGAATTTAGTTATTGATTTTGTTATTTTATATTTGTGAATATATTTTATTAATGTTACTAGTAGTGGTATAAAATAGAGATACAATACACAATAATTCAATACCTGGAATAGCAGATGTTTCAATTTTGATGTTATTAAACTTCAACTACGTCTCTCAACATCAAAATAAGGAGACAAAATACACCACTTCGTCTTTCGATCTGTTAGAGAGAGTCTGTTTGTGACGTATCTATCTAATGGTCTATTGAACAGTAATGTACCATGTCTAGATACATTTTGTTTAAAATAGACAAGATCTATTAACAATATTCTCTTATCTCATTGTTACAACTTAATAGTAATGATTGAATTTAATAGAAGATAATAGTTGGAAGTTTTCCTATTATCAACAAAAACCGATACGAAATAGTTGTTTGGTGAAATATCATTTGACTGAGAATTGTGTTTAACTGGAATAAAACGTGGGAAATTGTACAGACGACAACAGTCGGTCTCTGGCTGGAAGACATGGAAACTTTGAAGACTTGAAAAGAAATAAAAAGCGAACTAAACAACGAGAATGTTACATTTGGTTTGTGTGTGTGTTCAAAGGACAAACAAGCGTAAAACAATACTTTAACAAAAAGCCAAGGAAAATTGGAAATTTTCAAATTTTACAGCTCGATTTGCTCAAGACTAACGCCTTTTAATCAAGAATAATAATCTTGAAAACTTTGTGATTATCAGTTAAATCAACCACGTGTAAATTGAAACGAATAACCCCCCAAGTCAAGTCTATTATAGCGATAAGAACACACCGAAAAAAAACAATTATTCTTAATAAAGCAGCTACTTAAAGTTTCCATTAAATAATGAGACTTGTCTGATTCTGGCGTACCTTTAATACTGAGTTTCTCTGGAAATAATCTTTAATAAGTAGGATTGTTGACGTTGATCAGAAGATGTTTCCTTGGGGATATACTGGAGGAAAAAAGGGAGCAAGGAGATGAAAAAAAAATTCACCAACTACTACTGCTATAGGAGAATAAAGCGACACTGAAGGAATTAAGACGGCATTTTATCAAGTGAAAAGAAGCAAAACATCTGCTCTATTCATTCTATTTGTACCCTTGAGCTGTTTTAATCAGTGGAAAACAACCAACGAAAAGTTGGACAAGTTATACGATGAGTGTATATGTTGTGCATAAATATATATAGAGTGTTTCTTCTAAATGTTTATATTGTGACAGTTTCTATTAATTAACAGGTCCTTAGGGTATACTTTAGCAAAAGTATAACTAGGAAAACTATCTCGATAGGATCTTCTAGGTGATCGTTTTAGATTAAAACAGTTTTTGATCGATTTCACAATGAACGCAAATTTGTAATTTAGCTAAAATTTTGCTCAAGACTTTGAGATAGTTTTCAGAACGCCTGGCAATTTATAGTAAGTAGTAAGTATAAAACATGGAAACGACCCAATGAAGAAAAATTATACCAGTAAGAGTGTATGATAAATATTACAAATTTTCCAATTATATTCCGTTTCTATACAGTTAAGCGAGCGTTTTTCCAATTACCTGGTGGAAGGCAAGACAGGTAACTAGGCAACACGCTTTGTTATAATGTGTATTACACATACACTCTCAATTTTTCTTCATCTATATATATATCTAAGTATATCTATCTCTGTCTTTTTCTTCCTCTCGTGATCACCTTTTGGTTACCGTGACGACGGTGTGCGCCGTCTCTTTTCTCTCATCTCTATCACGCATTGATTGCGCCGCGACGCCCGTGTGTATGTATTCGTGTTTGTGTATACATATATGTATATGTGACGTCACGACGCCAACCGACCAGCCGACCAATTCGTTTGGAATTCAGTTTTGATGTTTTAGTTTTCACGTCATGAATGCCGATTTGTAAACTTTTGATAACGTTGTCGAAATACACACGTTTCGTTAAGAGATACTCCTATCTACTTAGAGAATATTTCTTACTTCAGTTACTATTTGATGGGGAAAAAGGAACAAGAGAAAAAAATAGAAGATGGATAGGACAATGATCGTTTCGCTATTTGTCTGTCTGTCTATCTGTCTGTCTGTTGTATTTAAGAAAAATCATCTGTAATCTTTCGCAATTATTAGCGCGAAATATTTCCAATTTTCTACGTATCAACAATGAAGGAACAGTAATTTTACCAAAAACCGATCATCTAAAAGGAAATTATCGAAAGCTGGAAAATTTCTAAAATTTCACTTTTATTTGACAAGCGATTTGTACACTATTTTGGCGATTTATAAGCGGGCGCCTGGAGATGATTTTGGCAAAATTTGAACTTCGTAGCTCATTGGGAAATTGGTCAAGAAAGGCTCATCTTTGCAAGCAAGCTAAATACTTCAAATAACACAAAAATGCTCCCTAGCAAATCCAAAATAAATAAACAAATCAATTTGAGTTTTCTTAAATCATTCCGACTCATTTTATGGATGTAATTGGATTTTCAAAATAGTAGCATTATCAGAAACTGTAGTTTTTTGACTAGAGTTAGGAGCATTTAAGTGAAACAGGCACTATAAAATACACGAGCCGCCTCTGATTAGTAATGGTGTTAGTAAGTTCTTATCATTACTAATTTCTAATATAAACTCATATTGAATTAAATCCGTAATTAAATGTTTAACAACTAACCGCAAAACATTATTAGAATAACAGAACTAACTCATTATAATCTCCGGTTTTCATATTAATTATCATCAAAGCTAGTAAACTTTCGATGGAAATAGATCATTTTTTTGTATAAAATTAAATTCGGCTTTTTTTGTCCGTGAATTATTCATATTGAATCTTTAATCGGATCTGATCAGTTTCAATCATTAAACAATTGGCAATTAGTTATCTCTAATTTTGGCGAGATGGATTATTTCAAGTGAAATTCAATATCTACATTTAATGGTAGAGTTGATTGAGTTTTATAGAGAAACATATTGATTTACATAGTACAGTAATTTGGGGTGTTATTGTTATATCAAAGTTATATTAACAATAACAATGATAATAATGAAGGATAGTTCGTTAACTAGAAATTGAAGGAAACGTTAGTTTAAATAACAATCTACCTTACAAATGATACTATCTTTGTCGAACTTTTATTGGTAATGCATCTAAATTTATGTGTGGAAAAGAGAGGGAAACCTTTATATGAAAAAAATCAATCTATTATCTTTATCTCACACATTATAAGACAAAGAGAGATGTTGAATTTATTCCAAGTGGTAGTGTTAATTGTACTTAAACCAACACTGTATCTACAATAATTACAATAATGATGGTAGCCTTTCTCTAAATAGAATCCCAACTAATCGTCATGCTATATTCGAAATCTAATTGTAAATAATCTATTTTTACACTTGTTTTCAGCACATACTTTGTTCACAATAAAATCGACAATAAATAAATTATTTACCTATGAAAAATACGTTGAAATACGTCTATTTTTCCTTCTGCTTATTGTCTACCTTTTGGGAGACGAAATATTATAAATATATGTACATCTACAGGTTGTTGTTTAGGGAAATGTTATTTATAGTGACAATAATGCATATAGTGACACGTGGGTACGTTATAGGAAACCCTTAGGGTTGAATAAACAAGTCGTGTTAAGAAATTGAGTTCAACGAAAGTTGTTTTTTCTGTTTATAAACATGGGAAAGGGCACACAATTCACTTACCTTAAAAGTTATGAATATTAGCAGCGATAGCAGTTTCTTCTCCCTTTCTCTAAGCCGTCTAAATAGGCTCTACTCTCAAATTAACAGGGAAATAAGATCTGGAAATACAATCAAACAACAACAAAAAGTATTAGTTTACAGTTGGAATTAGGGGATTATTTTTTATAAATTCTCTTGATGGTGGTGGCACTTTTTCAACGCGCACTTTCAATATTATTTACTCGGATTTTATGTAATCGGTAGTAGTGGTGGTTTGGGGGTGAACAGAAAAATAGAAGTGATCACGGTAGTCCCTTTATCTCTGCACAATATCCCCTAAAGGCGAACAGAAAATCGACACTCCATTTTATTCCATTAAAAAGCGCATTATTGGTTTGGAGCTTTCTGTTTTTTAACGTTAAGCCACAGATTGATTAAGACAATTCACGGTCTTCCAATTGAATTCGTTGGTTTTTCCGTGAAATTGAGAAAGTTCTCCCAACGTTCAATTATGAAATTTTGTTTGTATTCAACAATCTGAATCCTGTTAAAAATTCTCAAAGGTAGCGACAGAATCAACGACAGACATGCAAAAATGTTGTAATTAAATATCCTCCAATTGGATTCCTGTTGTGTTTTTCCGGGCATAATTTCGTGTAAATCTCAGTGAGGGAATTTTTCGTGTCGTTGCATTTTCCATCGAGATTTAATGATCGCATTGCTTGGTTCGAGTTGTTGAATGAACGAGAGTGGTTGTGGATTAGACAAAAGAGTCTTCTTGAAATTAACACCAACACAGATCGATATCAAAAGACAGAACGTTTATCAAATGCATAATTCACAACTTTATTACAGTCTAATCGGCTGAAATATCGCTATGTGTCCGAATATTGTGAGCTACAAAGGCCCTCTAGTAATCAAATACTTGTTAGTCATTTGTGTAACAAGCTCAGATTGTAGGGTACAAATGTCCCCCTTTCCTTCCGCATTTTTCCCTTTATAATCGTAATTTTGTTCTACACTCCAGACTCGTTCGTAAGCATTTCATAAATACCTTTTATGATGCTACAAGTTCCATTTGTAAATTACCAAGTTTCTAGTACACAATAAAGATTAAACGTAGTCTGTTAATTCTCTTATTATTATTATTATTATTGTTGTTGTTATTATTGTGGCAGACGTATAAAACTAAATACATTAAAAGATTTTTCTAACGTCTATTTAAGATTAGAGAAATGTTGCAATTTTTTTTAATGTTTCTTTGACTCTCTAGTTCTAATGCTAAAGATGTTAAAAGTAATTTTATTAAATTAAGATTACAAAAATGTTCAGGGCAAATTAAATTGGTCGAAATGGAAAATTCTCAATTTTCAACATTTTGTGCTCTTATATAAGTCGAATTAGAAACATCAAAGGATCTAACATGATTTTAATCTGTGCTCTCCTTATTGAAGTATGTACAGTCGGAGATGAAGGCTAATTAAGAATTATTAAAGTTATTCTTATCGTACTCATTCAATCTATCATTCTCCTTTATATTTTCGTTCTAATTGAATAAAATTATTAATGATGAAATCAAAGATTATTTCTACTATTTAACAAAAAAAACTGTACAAATTATGGATAAATTTCGAATATACGATTTAATTTAAAATTATCCTCTAATCAATATTATCAAATTAATAAGATTAGAAGTTTTGTATATCTATAGTTGGAAATTTCGCTGAAAATGCTCAAAATCCACGACAATCACTTGACTTAATTTGATGGGATCTCTCTGCCAGTGGTTTTGTGTCGACAATATTGATTTCGTATCGTTGAGTTTGAAAAATAACTAAGGCCAACACATATCGTTATCTTTTTATGTGTACCATTTTTTTTAAAACCTTCTTTCATTCGTTCGTTTAGAGACATCGTACATATAGTGCAGTATGTAGGTCGAGAAGAGAATAAAAACGTGACAATATTCTAAAAGGTATGAAGTTTCTAGATACAAAAGACAAGAAAAATATGATGATTAAGGGGTTTTCGCGTTTTATTCTTATATTTTTTTATTTATTTATTTATTTTTTAATAATAATACGCTACAATTGAATCGACAAACAGATGGAACAATCAATATTCAAAGCCGCGAGTTTCAATTTAAATTCCATCATTAAATCAACGTATGTAAATTGAATTTGACATCGAATTTAACTAATTTAATATGATCGTATATGTTATCATATAATCTACAATTTATCCATAAACAGTAGAAAGTGATTACGCGAACGCACGACATATGACGCACAATTTATATGCGTTGTAATATGCGCAGTTTATTTTTAAAAGAGACTGATAGTAATTAGTCAGGTCAATTGAAGTTCACGTGCCAATCTACTATTTTATTACAATCTATTTCAAATATTTACAAATTACATTGTTTTATCAATAATTGATTTAACATCACGTCAAACTAATCGAGCTTTAAATAAATATTTGTTGAATTGAAGAATTTAAATCGAAATATTGCACACTTCCGGTTCTAGTACCATGAGTGCAGAATTTTCGTAGCTCTATTTCTGTTTTCGCATCTTTTTTAATGGCTATATAACGGAAATTAGTAAGTAAATTCGAAGATATTTAATCGTCGATTTTTTCCTTGTTTGATGACCGATCATAATGAATACAGTATCGTTAGTAAGAACATTTTAACGAGTATCTGTGAACATTTTTGTTTCGGAAAATTCCAATCGAAATTTGAATTAGACAAGAATCTTGGATTATTTGTGTTTTTAATCTTTTGTCATATTTTGATCAAATAATTTGGCAAATATTGTCGATTTTTCCATGATTTTCTTATAAATTGAAACAATTTTTCAGAAATCCAAGAAATCCTCAATAAGTTTTTTAATCTTCCGGATAATTTGTAGAAATTTCGGGATCTACATTTTTTCGAAACAGTGCCTGAATAAAGTCAATTTTTAATCATTAATATCTCCTTTGTTTGATGCTGTATTGTAATAATTTTAGTAGCATTGGAAAGAGTGTTTTAAGGAATATTTAAGAGTTTAAATTTACCCAATATTATCAATTCTTCAATATTTTTCTTACAAAGAAATTTCCAATTCTGTTTCTGTAACATCCTCAACTTTAACTTATACTTAATCTTATTGCCACTTTTCTTCTTAATTTCAACTGAATTTAACTTTCAATAAAGATGATAATAAGAGCCCATTTATTATAATTATAATAATAGTGGTGATTAAGTGAAAAGTTCCATTCATTAATTATAATTTTCTGAATATCTCCCATTGACTTTTGGCTAGTTGGACGATATACTAAGCATTATTACAAGGAAATTTCGTCCAACAATTTTAATCTCAATTAAATCGCATCCTATATGGACACATAAATAACAATTTAATTGCCCTAAATGGCCAATGTACAAGTAGTTCTATAGGTTCCATTAATCATAATAAAGGTGTCTAAGGGGTTGTTTTCGTTGTTTTAAAAACATCCCCATCTTTGTCGTAGATATACGTTTGTTTAGTTTATAATAGTAATAATAATAATAATAATAATAATAATAATAATAATAAGACTAAGAAATATCCATACGGGACATTGCAATATTAATCTTCCTAAATTGAGATAGCAACAAGGCATTACAAGGGCATTATATGAATTAATTTACCATATTGTTGTCGGCTATGTAGGAACTGT
Organism: Mylabris phalerata; assembly: GCA_020740385.1. NCBI lineage: Eukaryota > Metazoa > Arthropoda > Insecta > Coleoptera > Meloidae > Mylabris > Mylabris phalerata. Next base: position 7,643,083 of record JAJEOX010000044.1, on the reverse strand, counting down.
CTAACCAGCTTAAAGTATTATTGTATCAAGTGAAACGAAGTTTTCCTAAGATGTTGATATCATTTCAAAATAAACGTTTTGATAATTCAAAATAGGTAATAAAAATTAAAATAGACCGCACTGCGGATTTCGAACAATTCATCATTTTGTAATTAAATCGATTGTCGATAATTTACTTCTTCGACTACAGAAAGTGTGCCATAAATATAACTGGCGACATTAAATTCTAAGTGTTATTAAGGGCGATTCATTTAGACCTTGCTGCCCTTCTTCTAATATATCATTATAGCTTTAATAATAAAGCTGATAGGGGTAAGTTTTATTATCATCGTCATCACCTTCATTGTGGATGGCGATTTTTGAATGTTGAAAGCAATTTTTCGACCAATTCGCGTATGTCGCTTCAAGCTACAGAAGACATAAACATTGCATATATAAGGACCGGAAAATCTCCGTCTTTTGTTCTTTATAAAACCGAGTTTAAAATGAAAATGTCTTGAGGTTATTTCAATATAAAAGGACCACCAGTTTTTCCGTCTTTTAACAAACATTTTTCTCGATTTATTTCATCTAGAACTACACAGAAAGAAAATGGATTTTTGTTTATTGATTCGTCATTAAATTTTGAATTTTTCTTTTTTGTGGGTAATAGTAGTCGGACTTAAGTCCTAGACGTATTTATAGTTAAATTATATTTAGTATCGTATTTAACTAGAAATTAAACTAGCCTGAGTCGGCTTCTATTTTCGCTTCGACGCATTCTTCAAGAGTCGCACAGTACCATCAATTTTTCACAATTGTCTTCGCTTTTGTTTGCTTTTTTTTTAGCAATTTTATTTTGTAAATTCGTTAAAACCACCAACAATAGACGAAATTAATTAATAAATAAAAGCTAACTCCGTTGGTCGTGTTTATTCAAGAAAAATGCAAATAGCAAGCCTTGTTTCGTACATTTTTATTAATTTTTTTGTTGTGTGCGTATTAAAACAATAGATTCTTTTAATAATTAAATTCCAATTAGCGAACATTGAAATTCAGTTAATATTGAAATCAAATATTGACCGAACTGGTTGCTATCGCTTAAAAATTCGATTAAATTTCTACAATTTGAGCCAGCTTTCAACTAATAAAAGTTACTAGTTGAAATACAGTTGCTATCGAGATGATTGATCACAAATGAGAGAGTTAATTGGGGGGTTTAATTTGTAATTTTTAAAATGAAATCAGTGAAAAAATTTACGTACTTGCCGTACTCGTGGATCAGTGGACGTCACTGTTGTCACTGCAACAATAACAACAACAATAATGTTGACGGTAGTTAGCGTCGCGACGCACAACAAGTCGAGAATAGCCGCGTGTTTCTTATGATGCACCAGGACGCTATTTAATTCCCTTTTATTTTAATTTCAATTCTTCCAAACGGTAGATTTCAATTAAATCACACTAATTCTAATGCAACTAAATTTCTAATTATGCATCTACTAGAAATTAATTATTATTTACTTACATTGATCGTAATCTTCACGTGGGTTAAGCGCGATTATTGTTGTTAATTTGTTGATAATTATCTGTGTTGTGGTGTTTTTTCTTCTTGTTGTTATTGTTGGTTTTAATTTTTTTTTTTTAATTCTTCGATAATTATTTGAGGAGAGATAGATAGGGCTGACGATGGACCGGGGAGGTTGGAGGTGTTCAAATAAGAACCGCACAGAAGCAATGCCCAGAGAGGACTGTATGATGTAGGGATGCTGCGCGTCGTCCTTTCTGATAGCAGCCAACAAGCAGTCGTCGTTTATACATACACACAATATATGTTATATTATTATCTATCCTTTTCCGGCGTCGAAAATATCATAAAATACAAATAAACTAAATACTAAAGACGACTAACAAACGGCCTTGTTCTATACAATTTCTCACGTCAATGTAAGAAAAATCAAACATTTATTTTTATTATTTACTTATCTCATTATATAATTGATAATCTGTAATGTATCGGATAAAATATCGGAGCTTTTAAACGAATTAATTCCATTTATTTCTTCTACGTATTATCGGAAATACTACAAATTTTCGGATAGTAATAGTAGTTGTTAGTAATCGATGGGATAAATGTCAGACTTTGTTGTAGAAACTGGAAATTATTCGCACGTTTCACGCAACATCAACAAATTACTATTTTGAAAACCTCACTCAGGATCGGACTGGACAGGGCGGATAGGTGGGGGTTTCCACCCCAGCTACCTGTCATTAGAAAGCCCATGTCCTTCTCTGTTGATTTCAAATTTCGCAAATTAAAACAGATTTGAAATAGTATTTTAAGGTGGATCAAGACTTGGGTTACAGAAAAAAAAAATTGAAACATATTTTTCGCAGTGTTGTTGTTTATATTTCAATGATTCTGGCAGAGTTTATAATAAATAGAACGCGCGTTCCAAATATTCAAGAAATCCCCCTATCGGTTTGCTAGTTTTTCAGGAAATTGCCAAAAACTTAAACGCTTGTATTACACCTTTTTTCGATTTGATGTCCAAACAATACTAAAATTTAATAATCGATATCTTGCTTGTTTAGTGACATATTGCCATGAATCAGGCAGCATTTCAAGGAGCACCTAATTTCGTTTCGGTCATTAGAATTTATTAGGAAAACAAGCGAAAACCACCACATCGATGAAGACCTAGACTTAATTTTTGAATCTCCACCGAGGCCAAAATGGTCCAGTTCCACATTGTTTTCTACTTTAAATTAGAGATTAGAGATTCTGTATAATACCGTTGAAAAACCGTTTTCTGAGGAACTTTAAACAGATAAAACAATAAAGTTTAGTGTATTTGATTCGAAACGTAATTGTAAAAGTGTCTACAGAGATTTTTTCGAAAAATTCATTAATTTCTTATAGAACTTCCCTTAATAAGCTTTTAATTTCTACTAAATACTCGAGTAGGTTTAAATTTTATGTTCAGTATTCACGACTTTTGTAAGTTTTGTTAGTGTCTAATTTTGGTTGAATTTAGACTCAGTTTCCACAAATATGAATTTAAGTGGGACTCATTTGAGGACTTAAAATCAATACCAAAACTCAAATTCCACGGGCAAGTTTTGTATTTTCCAAGCAACATGTACAAATTACAAGTCTGAACATGATCCGTTATTGTCGTTTTTTTATCTAAAAAAATAATCCATCTTCTAGAAAAATCCATCCGTAAGGTATTTGTCAACATTGTAAATACGACAGGTAAAGAAGCGATTTATCAGTACAAAGCTTATTTGATAGAGGAACCCGGTGGAGATTTTATTTCGAAGTGAATTAAATAGACACCAAAGAGGGAGTTTTATAACTTTTTTTCTATAAATCCAATTCTGTATTTTTGATATTGTAGGAAGTATTTATTAACCTAAGATTACCCTTTAGTGATTCTTTAATGAGTCATTTTCTAAATTAAACACTCCACAACAAAGCTGAAATTCTCAAATGAATTGGATGGGTTAATTTACTAAATTTAAATTATAACAAAGATAGATTCGTCAATTCGAAAACCGGCCAATACCTATTTAATTTACTAAAAGCTACCAATTTTGATTAGGCTCTATGATGTTTCTTTCATAATAATTCAATCATTCAAATTATTGACGTTTGAACGTTGAAATCTATTCACATTTTCAAAAAAAAAAAAACCGAAATAAATCCATAGAAAAGTTTCAATAGAAATCGAATTCGATTTGTTTACTGACCGTAAAAAACAAAGAGACCAGGAATAAGAACAACATTGAGTAGATAGTAGATTTGAGTTCGGTTTGGTCTTACGTACACCTTTAGATTTAACAAATATGATTTATGACAAAGTCCATAAATAACATTTTAGGTAGCTACATATTTTGTCTATATCTATATGTATAGGAGATATACATGCGAAAGGGAGAAGAATAGAGATATAAGTGGGATATTTTCTACGAATAAAGATAGAGAGAGAATAGGGGAGAAAATTGAATAAAATCATCCCGAACATGCAATCTAACATTCAATGCTTTTGTTATTTATTGTTAGAAAAGATCCGCTATTTACTAAACACAAATTATTTTATGTTGGACAAATAATAAAAAGACTTCACTTTCCAAAATCGTATTCTAAACAAAGTTATCAGTCTAACCTCTAATAAACGGCGATTTTCTTTACATTAATCATCGAAATTCTATCAAATTCCAGTAGTTTATATAACAGAAATGGCGATCTTAATTATATGAAGACCCGTAATTTCGTTCTGTAACGAAACAAAATCGCTCCATCTCTTGTTACCAATTATTTTTACTGTTATTATTACACGAACTATCACTATTTCAATCCAAATGATAGGTGAATGGTAGAAAAAAAACACCCAATATTGAATTCAATAATTATCATCATTAACCAAAAACTAAATACCATCATTCTATACTCTATTCACTCAAATGGAGTAGTAATAGGAGCGTATTTACACATGTGTTAGTTATATGAACTGGAGAAATGTCATTTTAAAGTTGCTAGTACTTTTTAAATCGATATTACAATTAAACTTTTTTCTCAAATTGAACATTTTATTAATCTTCTTAGGTTAAACCTCTTACAGGATAGATAAAGAATTAAATGTACCTAAAATCGATTTATTATTATTATATAGCGATTTTATCGTTAATAATATATTTGAAGAATATAGAAGTGGATAAATATGAGGGGAGAAAGATTGATATGGTTTTTTCCATTTGAAATCTATACAAATATTGAAATTCAAATAAATAAAATAATTTAGCGCATCCACCATTTTTCGTTGGTTGCTTGGTAGATAACAAGCACTCCAGAGATATTCCTCTTGAAACTTTGATAACATTCATATCGATTTTATTTTATTTTATTTTATTTCTAGAAATGCAAACAAAACAATTCGTAAAAATTCAATAATAATCGAAAAACAACTTTATCTGATTAAATGTTGTTCGTTGGAACGACTTGCTTTAAATCGAGTGAAATTTCGAAAATTGTCAAATTTAAAAATACAGTCGTATTCTTTTGATGATTTGTCACCATGACAAAGCTGTCTCTATTCTATTATATATATATAGGAATTGTAGCCAATGATATGTTCAAAGAGACTGTCGATTTCTGGTGCTGTTATGGGAAAATTACAGAATGCGACTGATAAAATTCAAGTAGAATATCTTGCAAAATTCGTTTATTAGTTAGAATTTATTGGAATACATTGGAATTACACTTTCTTGTAATAGCATTTAGCTGTTGGTGCACTTTTGTTACAACTGCTAATTGACTGAAAATTAATGACAATTGCCAATTATTGTTTAAAATTTTCCTTTTAAAATACTTACAATAACTAATTCTTTATCTGTAAATTGATATATTCGCTTAATGTTATAACCAAATGGTGATTTTGATGTTAGAGTCAATGTATCGTTGTCTAACTTTGCCGTTGTCTAAAAAAAAAATGTAATTTAACCACAATAATGATAATAGAATTGGATTTTATTACTTTCAAAATTTCTCCTGATTGTAGTGCTTCGGTAACTTCTTCATTCAAAATAAATTCATTTGTCAAATTTCCAACAGAAGAATCATTCTTCAATATAATCTTTTTATTATCAACAATAAACTCGAGAGTCGGTCTTAAAGCATTAGCTTGCTTTGCGTTATCTTCAGGCATACCTAAATTTTTATTTATTAGAAATTTTGATTAATTTATAAATTTAAAACTTACCACAACCGACGAGATATTCGACGAAATTCTCATTTTTAACCGACTCATATTTACCAACGATATTAACCATTTTTCTTTTATTATTGATAATTATTTGATTATAGATAGAACCTGCTAATTTTTCAATTTAATACTGAATTGTTTTAATTGTAGATTGCGATTTTTATAATAATCGCCCAGATGGGTTCCTAGTAATGATGTTATTTTTAAATCGTTATAATTATTCGATTATCTACGATAATGATTCTGTTTTATATTAATTTGAACTTTGATACACGCATAGTAACGAAGAAATCAAACATAAAAATTATGAAATAGCTAGTGTAAATAGAAGAAATTCTGAAAATCAAAAAGTTTCTAAAGTAAATTTAATATTAACTTCCCCGACCAGAGGGTAGGGAAGTTATTTTTATGTAAAGAATGAAATTTAAAGGTCTTTTTAGAATTAAAATTATTTTCGTTCAATTTAAATGTCTTCATCTGAATATTATTTCTTTTCTTATAAGCTTCAAACATTTCTTCTTTTAGTCTTCACAGCTATATGCTTTTGTTGATGCTCGATTTATAATGTTGAATTTTATATTGATAGAATTAGGTGTTAAATTGAATTGTAGACATTCTTCCAAAAACCAAATTCTCAAATTGTTTTTCTTGTATTTTATTTTTAGTTGTTTGTATTTTAGGATTTTGTACCTTTGATCAGCGTTGATTATATTTGAAAACCACGAATCCGTTATTCTCAAAATATCGGTTAAAATTGAATAAATCAAATTTTGCAAAATTTTAATTCCAGATTATATTGAACAATTATACATTATATTGCATGAAAAATCAAATGATAGTAGATTAATAAATAAAATGACAGATTTCAATTTTAAATTTCTTCTTATTAGAATTTATTGAATTACTTTGAAATTAAAGTTTCTTGTAATAGCATTTAGCTGTTGGTGATTTTTTGTTATCACAGCTAATTGTCTGAAAATTAATGACAATTTCCAAATATTGTTTAAAATTTTCTATTTAAAATACTTACAATAACTAATTCCTTATCTGTAAATTTATATACTCGATTAATGTTATGACCAGATGATGATTTTGATGTTAGAGTCAATGTATCGTTGTCTAACTTTGCTGTTGTCTAAAAAAAATGTAATTTAACCACAATAATTATAATAGAATTGAGTTTTATTACTTTCAAAATTTCGCCTGATTGTAGCGGCTTCATCAACTTCTTCATTCAGAATAAATTCATTTGTGGAGTTTCCAATAGGAGAATCATTCTTCAATATAATCTTCTTATTATCAACAATAAACTCGAGAGTCGGTCTTAAAGCATCAATTTGCTTTGCTTTATCTTCAGGAACACCTAAATTTTTATTTAATAGAAATCTTGATTAATTGATAAACTTCAAACTTACCATAACCGACGAGATGTTCGACGAAATTCTCATTTTTAACCGACTCATATTTACCAACGATATTAACCATTTTTCTTTTATTAATTGTTTGAATATAGATAGGAGCTGTTAATTTTGCAACTAGATACTGAATTATATTAGTTTAGATTAGGATTTTTATAATAATTGCTCGATTATCTGCGATAATAATAATATTTTCTAATATTGATTTGAACTTTAATACACTTTAATAACTTTAATAGAATCGAATACATCAAAAACAAAAATTGTGAAAAATTTGCTGTAAGTTAAACCAGAAGTTTTCAAAGGAAAATATTTTAAACTTTTGAATCTGGAATGCCTAAAGCAATAATAATGAATCATTTAGATTTGCATCCCTTTCATTTTCACCCTATCAACAATTCAATCTTTACCTTTCTACATGTTAACAATGACAATTACCCCGTTATCAAAAAAGTTGTAATTTTTATGTTTGAACATTAATGAAAAGCTTAATTAAAGAGAAAATTTTAAAAAAGAACGTTGTTGAAATTCTAAACTTTGTTAAAATAAATATTTGAAATTTAGAAAATCAGCTTAGGAATCTTCAAGTTTAAGCTTTAGCAAATAATTAATAATAAAATACAAATCGATCCACTATGTAGCAGCTTTAGTTCAAAATTTCCAAGTGTGTAAACAATTTCTTATCCAGGTTTAAATAAATTTAAATCTACTCGCTTATGTTTGTGTTATCTACTTTATCTTTCTACTTCGGGATTATTGTAGTAGATTATCAATATTGTAACTGTTTTCAAATAATAATAATGATAATATTATTAATAATAGTCAAGGTTTATTTAGATTGGAGGCTTAATTAATTGGATCGATTCAATCAAATGGTTTTTATTAACAATTCTCACAATCTCTTATAATATCGTTTTGCTGAAATTCCATTATCCCTTGTCAATGTCTGAAATTAATATTTAAATTATAATTGGTGAAATTTCATTAAAACTTGCACATATTCTAAACAATTTACCAAAACAAGATCGGTATCAGTAAATTGATAAACCCTTGTACCGCTATAACCATTATCATTTTTGGATGATATCACCAAATTATCACCATGAAATTTTGTAAAACTCTAAACAATATTGTAATTAATAAAACATCACCAATTTAGACCGGATAGTCAGAAGAATTTGCAGAATTATCCAGTTTAAATTAACAGAAAATATGTAAAAAGGGCTAATACAGGACCAGATTGGACAGGGTGTTTTTTCTATTGTTCCTAGATTTTATAGCAACACCTAGTATTTAGCGGCTGATTTGGAAAATATTTTAAGGGTTTATAAGGAACCCTTGGAGATTATTTGAGCTAAATTTGAGCCATGTAGCTCGTCGGAAAGTTGGTCAAAAACGATATTACACAGAATGACTCAAAGATGCTCATAACATTGATTTTATGCATTTTTCTCCATACTTTGTGTTTTTCCAGAAAAAGTGGAGGCAAATGTGTCGAGTATTCTTGAATCATTTGACGTGTTCATGTCGGTTTCAAAAATCGCAGCCTTTTCTAAAAAGAGCGTTTTTGATCAATTTCCCGATGAGCTACGAGGTTCAGATTTTGATGAAATGATCTCCAAGCACTCTCCTATAAATCCTCGAACTAGTTTTCAAATCGCTCATCAAATAATAGGTCTTAGAGTTAGGAACATTTAAGTATATCGAAATTTCGCTTGTATATTGCAAAAATTAAAACAGATTAAAATCAAAGCACTTCAAGGTCGATCTTGAAGTTTTTCGTTTTGGGAAAGTTGCGATTGAATTTCGAGGCATAAAGGAAAATTTTGAAGTATGTTCCTTCGTAATATTTTACAATATGTAAATACCTTTAAAACTTTATTGTTGGGTAAATTTTCGATAATCTCTTGATCCAAAATCAACGTCGTTGTATGATTTAAAATATCAGTCGTGAACGAGATTTCATTATTTTCGAATCTTATCTCAAGGATTGGATTTAATTTGTTGATCCGTTCAGCTTGATCTTCAGGTGCCCCTATAAATCAAACAATAGAACTTAATTAAACCGAATTCGAGAAAATTCGACAGATCTTATACCGTTAGCAATGAGAAATTCATAAAGATTCTCGTTTTTTAAATGCTGATATTTACCAGAAATTTGCACCATTTTTGCAATCAAACAACAATTAAACTGAATCGCCAATCGTTTATCGGTTATTTTATCTGATAAGTTTGAGTATCTTGGAAAAAAAAGTAAACGTGCAATTGGACAGGGAATTAAAATCCCAACAAAGACGACATATTCAGGTACAAGATGACAAATTTAGCTTTACTGGGAAATTGTTTTCATGTCATCTAGAACAGGATTTAACAAGAACGAGGGTCTGGGAATTAAAAATAATCAAACAAATACGAAATAGAATTTATTCAATTGTATTGAATCACATTAGACTCTTTTATAATAACGTTTAGCTGTTGGTGATTTGTTATTATCAGAGCTGATTGTCTAAAAAACGACAAATTTTATTTAAATGATTAGAAAATTTCAAATTTTAATACTTACAATAACTAATTCGCTGTCGGAAAATTTGTATACTCGGATACCAGCAGTACCACTTGGTGTTTTTGATGTTATAGTCAAAGTATCTCCATCTAATTTAGCCGTACTCTAAATCAAATAATAATAATAATAGTAATTGAATCATAGGAGTGATAGTTAATAGAAATTGTGTTACCTTTAAAACATCACCGGTTGGCATCGGTTCATCAACTTCTTCACCCAAAACCAATTCGGATGAGGAATTTTCAACGCCAGAATCGCTCTTTAACGATATTTTTTTACCATTAACAGCAACCTCAAGAACCGGCTTCAAAGCATCAGCTTTCTTCGCTTTATCCTCCGGTATTCCTGGATTTTTATTCAATATTAATTCAATTATGAGAAAATTTAAGAGATTTACCATGACCAACGAGATGTTCGACGAAATTCTCGTTCTTAACCAATTGGTATTTACCAACAATGTTAACCATTTTCGATCGATCACTAGACTTGTTAATTTTGAGATTAGATACTGTATTAGTTTAGTTGTAGATTGCGATTTTTATAATAATCGTCCAGGTGGGTTCGTCAAGTGCTCCCGATAATGATTTTAAAATTGTTACTTAAACTTTGATCAACCAAATCGAAAATAATGATAATAAAAATAAAAATATTGACTTATAAATAAGAATAAGGTGGGTAGAAGTTAAATATTTAATCAAGATTTGAATGAAATTTGCAAGACTGAATTTGTATCTCCAACACTGATAAATAAGCAAATATTTGTTTTAATAATACGAATTTACACAAATTCATATCTTATTCAACTTAAAATGATCAACAAAATATAACAAAACTGATTAATTGTGTGAAAACAATCCAAATTTCTAATTCCAGCCTTATAGAAGCCTATAATGAGTTTGATTATAACACTGCAGTGATTTATTATAAAATTTGAGATGTACGATTATTATTCGATTTTATAATAATCGTTGATTTTTTGGCCTATCATACGATAAAATTGATTAATTGTTAATTTTTATTTCGATTGATAATTAAATCACAAACTGATAAGTCTATATTTTCGAGAAATATTGCAATATGAGTAATATTAAATTTCCAATCAATATTGTTGCTATATTTACAGTTAATGCAACTACGCTTTTTTAATTTATTAAATATTAATGCACCCTTTATCAGAAAAGTATAAAGTGAAACAGTGGACGAGAGAAATTATTGATTTTTGTTATTTAACAACCAATACAAACCCGTTCAACGAATTGTTTTTTTTGACAATTTATAAAGGGGCTAATGCACATTTTCTGTATTGAAAATTGAATTAAACATTAATTTAAACAATAAACAATCAAAAATATGTAATCAATATTAATATTTTCAATACTTAGTTGTATGTTAGGGGTAGGAGAACAAACAGGGATGTTGTAATGTAACAAATTTTAGTGTGTACATTAAGAGAAACACTGATGACACCCCAGAGATACTCAGAAGTTTATTCTGGTTCGTTTTCGTTGAAAACAAATAAATAATTCGGCAATCTTTATGGAATTGTGTTCGTTAAAAAATCATCAAACATTTAGAATTTTTGTAGTTTTATCATGATTCATTCATTTTTATTAAAGAAACTATAGCGCAGATTACAGTAAAAATTCTCTTATTTGACGACAACAAAAAGTTATGGAGTACGACTCAGATTGTTTTTATATTTCAATAGAAATGTTGCACATCAATCAAATATTATGTGGCGAAATTTCATATATTCGCTGTTCAAGAAATAAGAATTGATGTTCCCCACTTTTCACTTTATTTTGTTGTTATATTTTTGTTTCTGTATGTATGTGCGGTATGTGGATGGCCGTTTTGGGACATAGGCTTTTACTCTATACATCACTTCGCTTTTATTCTTTGTAACGTTGTATGATCGTGTGCGTGTATGTTTGACTTTTGCGAAATTATTGAAGCTATTTGATGCTCAAATTCGGTCGTCTTTGATCTTTCTATAAATTGTAAACTACCGGAACGTTATCAATATTTCCAGAATGGTCGCCACATGATTTTTTCCAATTTTCCACCTTTGTATTCCAGAATAAATGCAAAATATTTCTACCTGCCCTAGGATGAAATGAAGAAAAACGAGAAAGATCATGGGAATATTCTCGAAATGAACGGTAACATTCAATCCCCCATAAGAAACAATGAGAAATAATTGCGGGGTAACTCAAAAACGACAAAAGATATCGAAATGAGGCATATCTCATTCGATTCAGAATTCAATTTTGTACGATCATTACCCCATGAAATTCGGAAAATCAACCGGAATTTTCTGATAATTTCGAAAAAACCGCAGTTTTAGTTAAAAAAAGTGTGTTAACATTCAGTAGTACACGTGCCTATATAATTAATAAATTGAAATGAAACACATATAGGTAGATCAAGAAAAGTTAAGGCTTCTAGGTTAACCCGATCCCGTTTGAATTTTCATTTCCGTATTTCGGAAAACATCGTCTAAAATGAGCAAATTTTCCGAAACAGCAACTACGTAACTCATTGTCAGTAGCTGATGTGATGTGGTTCCGTGACTTATGATTGCCTCTCGAGCGAGACACTTTCCTCATTCTAGTTGTTTTATGAATACAGTTAATGAAAATTCCAAGCTACAAGGTCCAAATTTTGCCAAATCGAGCCAACCTGTAGATTCAAATAATCACATCTCTACTTTTTGTTCAGTACATTTTATTTCAATTATCGTAAAGATTTTAATTTTCGCTAATAGATTTCGTAATTGAAAAACACTTGTAGCGATGAAAATAATTGAAAAAAGAACCTTCAACCGTGTGTTAATTACATTGGCCGGTGCAGGTGACGGTACTAAATGCACCTGTATTTAGACTGATACGTTTTAATTAACTGATAACCAGTAGTTGATCGACCGTATATTATTACAACTACCACTACAATATACCCCTTTTATATAGATAGATAGAGATGTAGGTATGTAGGTATCATCCCCTATTTTATTTTAACAAGCTCCCTATATTTACCAGATTTAATAACGGATATGTACAGGATATGTGAACATGTCACCTTTATTCCATTTCATTTTCTCTCCAATATTCTATCTTTTTTCCACTTTATTGTGGGATTCTTTATTTAACTTGTACGATGTTTTAAAGTGGATACAATAAATGAATGGTTGGTTGGTTGGATCGTTGGATAGACAGACTTTCAGTATAATCCAACAACAGTTCACCTGTCAGGTGAGGAGCACTGAACAGTATTTGAGTTATTTCATAAATCCACACACATACACATGGATAATATCCCTCTATATGTGTGTATGGGTAGATAGAGAGAGAATGGATATGACGAGTGGTTGGTGTTTTGTTGAGATAGAGTTGTATGTGTTTGTTGTATATTGAAATGGTCGCTTTTGCTTGCATACATATCGATCCTCACATACGGTTGGACGCCTATATATTCTGTCAACCGGCTTACGCTAAATTAATCATGCTAATTGAACTGGATCATGGTGTTATATGGAAAATGGGATTATTTATAATCACCAACCGCTAGGGACAACACTTCATCGGTTCGCTTTTTCAAAACATCTCGACCGTATCTTTATTAACACAACAAAATTAAGACGTACAAAATCGAACGTATTCTGTACCTTGTTTCAAATAAATATTAATATTGTCGGTCTGCCAGATCCTATCATTAGTTATACAATTTTAGACATGTGATTAATGAAGCGTACGATAACAATTTACTTGAATACAAATTGATACTAGACATGCAAAATAGTCTTTAAGGTGTTAATGTTGGATTTTCTTTATTTTATGATTCCGCATTTTAGAGAAAACTCTTGTATTTCTCTTGACGAAATTCGTAAAATTTCCATGGAAATCGCCTCAAATTTAAATGATTAAAAATTGGGATTTTAATTGAAAAATTTCGATACTCGTTTAAAGAGTTTACCCGTTTATAAATATTCAATTAATAAATTTCCATGCCTAATTTGTGTAATAATAGAGTTATACCAATGCAATGTCAATTACATATAAACAATACAAATTCAAATTCAACCCTCCTGTTGTTTGTTGTTTTTTTCTTTCCCCAGGACAACCCCAATGTACACCCTTATACATATACATATAGACCAACCCTATCTGTATTTATGGGATTTTAAATAGAATGTGACATTTGTATGGGACAATTGCATACTCATAATTTTATGAAGAACGCACAAATTCGACTCGTCTACAGTCCAATAATTTACAATATTCTAGAACATTCTTATTGTTACAAACAATCTCTGGAATATTTCTAAAATATTATTTAAGATAAAATTGCCATTGAATATGATTTGTATAAATGGTCAAAATTCAAAGCTAAATTTTGTTTTAATCACGTACAAATATAATGATTATTTGTTTTGCAATATATTCGTGAAATTTAATCCAAAAATATCGAATGGTTTTCCCTTATGAGTGGATTGGAATATTATCGAATTATATTTGAAATTTTGACATGTTTAATAACAAAACAAGCATCATGTAAAACGCCCATTCACCTAGCACAAATTTACATCAAACCAAACATGCTTTTCATTATCGATAGACAGCAATTGATAATATGCCATAAGCACTCTACCTGGCTATAAAATGATAATAATGATAAATAATAATAATAATAATAACATCAACAATGCCGTTGCTAAAATTCTAATTGTATGTTTCAAAGATTAAAATAACTCTAGGGTCGTACAGGACCAACCGCCATTGCCTTTTCAATTTAAATTTAAATATGCCGATATTTCGCTCGTTTTTTGAAATATCGCAAAATCTAATAATCGATATTGCCTTTGATTGGGGACTTATTAACCAGGCAGATTTTCGGTTTTTAAAAACACCGAAACCCTTTCCAAAACACCAAGAGGTTCTCAAAATGGCTTGCTAGTTTTCCGGGGGAATTGCCAAAAATTAAAGGGCTGTATTACACCTTTTTTTTCGATTTATAGCCATCTAGTAATCGATAACTTGTTATTTTTCGAAATAAATAAAATAGCATAGAACGAGAAGTTTAAAGAGCATCCGACAATGTTTTTTGTTTTGGAAAATAGAATAGTGCAGATTTTTGAATCTCTATCCGGGTGAAAATGGTCGAATCTGGCTTCGATTATCCCCTAAAATAATTCTTCCAACTTTAGAATTTTCCATAAATATAAACTAATTTATAAAGTCAACAGAGTCTTATTTGATTGTATCAAAATTTAATTACAACCATGCCCATCACGTGTACGAATACTCTCGCTCTCTCTATCTCTTTGTTTCTCTGCCTTTTATTATTAATTGCAATCCTACCTAAATTTGATGTTAAGCTAAAACGTAAACATATTCGGTTTTCAGTTTTAGGTAAAACTGTCAAACTTTATAAATAGCAAGCTGTAATAAAATAGCAACAAGAGCAACAGGCTTCGACAAAGTTTCTCTCTTGTTGCTGTTATTATTATTATCATCATTATTATTATTATCGTTGTTATTAAAACTAAATCTAAAATTACTCTATATCCAGTTAGTTTATACAGTTTTTATAATTCAATTGTAACCAGACTCTTTTTACGAATTTATTCTCTGGGGTCGATCAACATCAAATCCGAGTCTATTAAATTACCAAAAGTGTATAGGTAGAGAAATGGTGATAAATAAAAAGGGAACATGATGAATGAAATAAATCAATTCGTTGGTGTAGATTTGTCTAGAAAAAAGAATACAAAAAAGGAGAACTATAAAGACTACATCATTATTTATCTTGTTCTTGTTTTTAATTTCTATTATAATTAATCATTAATTCCTGATTTATCTATTTTTAATTCAGCTTTAAAACGATTTATATACACGACCAGAAGAAAAGGATTATTTTTATATTATCGCGTATATCTTGTCGACAATATACCAACATATTCATCAAATTTAAACTAAAAATAAAATGATAAATTATACATTTGTTTAGTGTGAAAAAATGGTGGAGGCGCCGGATTCTTTTTAAAAATTTTCAACTAGTTACCAATATTCCCCCAAAATTCTTGCTTTGTCGAAGAGAAACTTGAAAGTCGCTATAATACTCCGTTATCATTTTTATTGATACACTACCTTATCGTTAACATTATCATTAATTAAAATGATTTGAAGATCAGAGAGTTATGACATTAAATCGATTGATTTGCGTACTTGTTTTTTTACAAATTGAAATTAATTAACAATTATAGATGACTACAATAAATCCAGTGATAAAATTATTACAACATAATGCACAATTTCTGTTATAGCAGTTTAATAATTTCGAAACTCCTGATTATCAACGGTTTATTATAGCGTACAAAATGATGATACAGATATAGGCTTCTACTAATTGAAAGATATTGCAAGATTTTGAATCAACCAACTGGAAAGATTTAATTTTATACCTTTAAGAGAAGCTTGAAGAGGAAGAATTTATTTGATTTATTTCTAAATGACATACACACAAGTTCTAATGTTTCATATTAGTTAACTAGTGATTCGAATAACATTTGGGGAAGTTTTCACGTAGCTTTGAAGCAAAAATCTCACATTTCTTCATTTTTCAATAGAGTTTTGTAGAGTTAGAGTTTTGTAGTTTTATTTTTGAATGAGAGATATTCTTTATATTGTTTTTAATTTGATATTACGGAAAATTTAAATTTATATCGACAATAACAAGTATTCGTTCCAATTAAACTTTTGATTGCACACAGTACCCTTAAACTTGATACATTTGAAATAAAATGGAATTAGTTTGGCAAATTGGTAAATATATGTTGTTAATTTTGCGATCAGTTAATTCTCTTGACAAGTACACTCGTGGCTATCAATATTTGTTAAATTGGCTTCTCTTCTCTTTGATAAAAATTGAGATTAATAATGATTGTATAGAGTAAATGATAACAGTTAGATTAAGATGTTTATAGTTAGTTAGTAAAGAGATTTGTTAGCATCTCTCATCTTGTACAAATAGTTTGGTAGACTGTTAATTTAGAACTTCTATGTTGAATATATATTGAAATTGAAGTGTTCTAGCAAACAACAATTTGAAATTTCTACTATTCTATTGTATAGGCAATGTAATTATAACAATATTACAAGTAAGATAAATGTTAGTTAAACATATGTGCGGTTGGTGAGTCGTTTTCTTGTCTGCAACTCTGAATACGTCAATATTTATTCGAGATTCTTATTGGAGAAATCTTATAACAACAACAACAACAAAACGTACAACAAACTGTTCAACAAACATTTCGTTTATTCTATTGCTCTTTGTAGCTACAATTTTTCTAGAAGGGCTCTACAAAATTGTATTTTTCGATTTAAAACGATTCCATCAACGAAATTAGCGCACAATAACGGCGATTTTCTCCACAAATCGACTCGTTTTTTAAGCCGAAATTTCACTCTCTCGACAATATAATAATGGTGAATAAAAAAGATTAAAAAAAGATTGATTCGTTACAAGCTGAGACAGTTTGCCGATATTTATGGGTAATTAAAGAAGATGTTTGATTTTTCTAGTTTTGAAAAGTTTTTAGGTTAATTCTACAAGACATTGTCGTGTCGGAAAATGAACAGCTTTTAAATTATTTTAAAGGGCGCTTTTATCCCTGACAAAATTGAAAAGTTTCTTACTTTAAGCTACAAACAAAACGTCAATTCTTGTTTGTTTTAATTTATAATTTAACAACAAGTTAAAGTACAAGGTGGGTGGATCATTGGAAGCTTCTGGAATGATAAAAATTTGAATATTAATACCTAATAAGTTTGAAAGTTTATTTAAATTAATTCTTATTTGAATTGAAACTATACAATTCTTTGTTTGTCTCATGTTTATAATTTCACTCAAGTTGAGAATTTTAAGATTTATTTCTCTTACAAAGTCTTCCATTCTTCTTATCGTCAATTTTTAATTTGAGCTCATTCAAATCCAATAATAACGATTTATTAAGGAATGCTGCTTAAATTTGTTTCAAAACTTTGAAGTCGGTCTTCCTATTCGGCTTCTCTAACTTGAGACAATTCTAAAGAAACAGAAACTCATTTTTCTTATAAAAAAGTTGAAATTCTCTGTTTATGGTGGCGTAATTGTGGAATTTCCACAAAATTTCGAAGCTCCGTTTCTGCTTCATTACAAATCTAGGAATTATACGAAAAATTGATTTTACTTCAAGATTTCTGTCTCTATTTCTACTCGTACTTCCGCTTCTATTGCTGTTGATATAAATTTTAAAAGAAATCTGTTTCCATTTTTATTTTAGTACGATTCTATTCTTGGTTTTTGCTTCTAAACATATTGTTTTTTGATTCGAATTACCATTTCTGTATATTCAACAAAACCATGTATATTAATTTTATATTATATTGTTGTATATGCAAACGTATTTGTGGATATATCTGTATAGTGTTTAATCTAACAAAAGCACTGGTGGAACTTTGTTTTGATATCATTTTTGACAGTTATTGTCTATTGTGTAACAAATGTTAGGTGAATGTTTAACACCATTCCCCATCTAACCGTCCACCTTTTGTTCTACATTTATGATATGTAATGAAAACGATTACAATTCTATTATTATCATCATCATCATCATCCCAAATGAAAACATCAATAGGGCAAAAATATTCATAATTTAAATCCTCAGCATAATAGAAATATTGTTTCAATTCGATATAGGTAGCGAGTCTTCAAAAATAGAACCCCATTAAACAGATTTGTAACAAAACAATAAAACGCCATTTGCAATTTCTAATTGAATTTAATTACAAACGACATCATAGAGTTTCCTTTAATGCTTCTAAATATCTAGTTCTAGACGTTACAAAGCGTATGCTTTTATGGTTTTATTAGTTAATAAAATTGAGTTAGGATGTGTACATTTCCATGTACTTAACATTTATATTTCGTTATATCTATATTGAGATATTATGTATGTGCAATTTACTTTAAAATTCAAACATAATCAAATACATTTCATTAATTATAAATTCGTCTATCTAATTCTATTTTAGTTTATTTTATTATTAAATAAATAAACCCTTGGTAATGATCTTTAAAATCAACTTATTCTAGAAATTGTATCTATATTTAAATCATGATTACTAACTTTATATTCTTAAGTTTTGCTACATTTTCCAGTCAAACATAACAACGAGAAAACTAAGAAAGAATCGTAAAGATGAATGAAAAATTTAAACTGCAAGAGTTAAAACTCCTATACGTACTTTAAGTTTTTTCTAACAAACAACAACAGAAATAAAGCAAACAACCAAACAAACAAACAAACAAACAATACTTTGTATTTATTTCAACAGTAGACTTACTGCATTGTTGATACTTATTCTGATTCTCTACAGTATAACTATCATCACCAAATAATATTCGACTCTAATGTTCTAAACATTTTGAGCTCAAATCGCAACTTTTGATCGAAATTTCAACGGACACAGTCGTATTCTCCAACTTTTTGGCGAGTGGTGACCATGACAACGCTCTACTATCTCATTCGTTACAGTTCTACCGTTGTATAATTGAACAGGCAGGATTTCTAGTGTTGTCATAGTAATGAATCGCCAACAAGTTAAAGAATACTACTGATATTCATAACTCGATAAAATAGAATATTTATAGAATAATGAGAACGAAAATCATTTTGTAAAGAAAATACTGATAACAGTTTAACTATAAATTACAAGTCTTCATCAATTCAATACAGTTGTACGATTCAATAGTAGTAACAATGAACAATCTTGTCGTACAAAAATATAAAAGGCACTAACAGATAGATAGACAGAAATGAAACAAACATTGAATAGAACTGAACGTATACAATAAACCAACTATGTTTTGATAATATTGAAGAAGAAAATAACGTGAATATTCTCTATTGAAATATCAGATATTAAAAAAGGATAGAGAGATATATAAACGTAAACAACATATCCCATAGGACAAACTATAGTTATGAGCCACATAGACCACCTACTAACTTTTAATTAACCCTATTTGATGATGATGACGATAATATTGTTGACGATGTTTAAATTTAAAACATTCCATCTCTCATCTATCTCTCTTGCGCTTATACTGTTGATTATAGTGTATTGTTATATAAATTAAACAACACACTTTTCAGTATGATTTCATCTAAATTAGTTGTTTTAATTGAGTTTTACTCCCATGTCAAATGTAGCGCTGTACAAAGAGAGAGTGAAATTGGATAGTAGAAAAATTAGTTTTTCGATTCTATTCAAGTGAGGTTTGTTAGTTGATGACATTTATTATTTAATATAGAATAGTACAATTGTAAATATACAGTATCAGCCACTTAATACAATCATTTTATGTATTTTAAAATATTGACAAATTTTCTAAAATATAAAAACTCTAGGAACAAAGTATGATTTTATATTGAAACAAAGTTCGGTAAATAAAACCATCACAATCTGGTATTAATTAAACAACATGAACAAATTCCATCTAGTATTCAAACACTAATACAAGCACCAGTTTATTTGATATGAACAGACAATACAGACATACAGGGTGTGTCTAAAAGATGAACTATAATAATGAGGTTGAGCAACCTACATTTTTATTTTAAATGGATTTGTACTTAGTAAAGTATATAGTTTAGGCCAATTTAAATCGTTGAATTGTCTACTAACAGTTACAGCGATATGATTTTTTAAAGAAACTCTACATAATCTAAAATTTTGGAAAAACCATCAATAAATCCAGTTTACCGCAGAATCTAAATATGCAATAGAAAATATACAATTCTATTTAAAATAAGAAAGTAGTTGCTCAATCCTATAGTTTTAGTAGGCCATCCTGTTGATTGACTCTGTATATGTATATGTATTTATTATTATAGATATACACAAAGTATGTATTAGCGCACGTCTATATAGGGAGAACAGGTCAAAATTGACATCAAACAGAAATGATGGGTTCTATGTTTGTACAGTTTAGATAGGTAGTCGCCTGCAAGACTGGAAATCCAATTTCCCTGAATTAGTTCTGTTTGAATAGAGAATCTGTCATGTATAACATGAAATGAACATTGACAGTATCAATTGGATTTTATTTAGATATCAAGGAGTATTCTATGTGTATGTGTATCTGTATTCTATCAATAAATATCAATAATTTTTTCAAACAAATCGTTAAACAACCCACGATATTCTTCTTTCTATTATCCAATTACAAATATACAAATGAATGGTGAATATTCAGAAAAACAAGTAGAATTTTCTCGATATTTACCCACAATCTGCATTGTTAATATTTGCTTTAATTAATAATTCGGTTGAATATTTTATTAATAACTTTACTGTATCTCGAATCGATAAAAAATTGTGGAAAAAACTTTCTATTTATTTTATTTTATAAAACAATTTCCTCGCAATATGTTTACTCTTCGTTTAGTTATTTTCAACGGAAATTTCAATTTTTTACCTAAAAGGAAATTCCTATTAACGACAATCTGTACGTAAATCTCGTTTCCTCGTATTTTAAATGTTTTTCTGGGGAAATATGACAGTGGTGGAGTAGAGGTTGAAAAATGGTGGAGGCGCCGGGTAATATAAAATCTACCACTTTATATTGGCCGAAGATTGAAACATTATCTATTGTTCTATTCTAGCTAGAACACGTTGTATTCTTCATAAAATTCACTGTTCTTTTCCTTTTGTTGATTATTCTACACCTGCACAGTCTATTGTACCTACAACACTGAATTATTCCATGCTATTTAATAATTGAGCTGAAAAATTGATTAAAAAATAATGCAATACAATGTCGCTCTCCTATTATTCTCGTTAAACTTGATAAAGAATTAACTGCATTGTTTAAATGAAATCTTAATTAGATCTGAAATAATGATGATTACTGATAATAGACTGTTAGTTTATCTTTTTTCTGTTATTTATCACAATTCAGTTGTAATGTGAACTTGTTGATAAACAAGATATTTATTTAATTTTAGTTTAGCGATCGATAAACGTATTTAGTCACAATTGACTTGTCAAAGTAAAGAGAATTTTAGTTCATTTGAACAATCATTGAACAGTGTTTATTGGTGGGTAATATTTTAAAAAAAATAATAACAATAAAGGTAGATTGTTCTACATCAATACCAATTTTATCATGTGGTAAATTTCTAGTGAAAACCACCCTAACGAATGTACCCACCTGATTATCAGTCATGTGTTCTATTCGATGATAGCATTAATAGATCGCCTCAAAAGATTTCTACTATTTTTTTTCAATAAAAACACACACGTTTAGCGTCAAAGACGATAATCTGAGATTAACGTTAATCTGAAAATTAACTGTGGTAGTCGTGTTGTTTTCAATGGATTTAAATAGGAAATATTTATTTAAAGTCTTGCTGTATTATTTCGTCTCTTGTCCAACGATAATTTGGTCCAGATTACTCTTTTTTTTTCGGGTAACGGTAAAATTTAAAAAGCATTCATGCGTATTATTCGCACGCCTGAACATAACTCACTTGTCAAAGAAACGATATGTATTAATAAACACACACGTTACATGCCTGTAAAACCACAATATACAGGGTGGTTCAAGGGAATTGTACAGATTTTTTAAAAATTTATCTTATCGAGTACAAACCAGAAACAAAAACGGAAGCAGAAATAGAAATAAAAGAGAAAAGTGGATTAATTGATATCTAGATTACCCCACAATTGCTACCTGTAACTCAGAATTGAATTAGCCATTTCGGTGCTTTGGACGTTTAAATTTCAATGAATTAGTATTCTAAGCAGAAACAGAAACGGAGCGCATAAAACCTGCGGAAATTCCGCAGTTATTGGAACAAAAACATCTCTAAAATTCAACTTTATTGTAACGATTTAATAATAAACACAGAACGAGCCACCCTTGGCCCCAACAACCACTATATCGATCAAATATCTAGTTGAATTTCAACTATAATTGAGTGAATCCACAGTTAAAATGGAGGTAATGGAAGATGGTAATTTAATGGATAAAGTCCACATTTTAATTCAGAGGGATATGGAATATTACAAGGTAAAATACTCAACAAAAAGAACGATCAAAAATAGATAATTGTGGCTCTATAGGAGAAACAGAGTGTGCTCCAACAAACGATATGTCCGGGAATTGTTGGTGGCCGTTTAGATTTCCCACGATCAGCATCATTTGCTTCAATAAAATTGGTCTTATGGTGGGAAGACGAATATTATGCGGCATTCCGTCGAAATTCTGGTTTTGTACAGAAAATCAACAATATTAATATTGAACAACAGGATGGGAATTCTGGTAATTGTGGCGGTATTGTTAAAACATCAGATCCAACGAAATTTCTAATACTTATCAATAAATCAGCTGAACAACTATTAGAACATTTACATATGTTAACACAAGAGGCATTAGATCATGCCGATTTAACTGTATTGACTGGTACAATTGGGGCGGCAGCATTATTAAAGAATTGCTTATGGTTTTATATGCAAACAATAAATAATTTAAATCAAATTGAATTGTTACAAAACAGTTATAAGAAATATCAACAAATGTGTGAGGCATTAGCTGAACGTTTATTAGATTTACATTGTCGATTATTATCATTGTATATATTACAAGAACCTGAATCTATGGATTGGGAGAACCCCAACGTATTCAATGAATCAGAGAGGGGTTCTTATATTATACAAATGTGGTGGTTGTATATGCAAGGAACTAGAGACGATTTATGGGATACAGTACCGCCAAAAATGGCACAAAGAGTCTTTGCTGGTATGTTGAATGAATCTTTAACAATTCTAACCGTTCGCTATACACAGGTTTAATTCAATAATTCTATTAATTCCAATTCTAACAATATAGATTGCAGTTGTGCCCATCTATAGGTAGAGCGAAATTATTAATTGTCGATATCAGTAATTTATTATTGTGTGTAACCCAACTATTGCCAAGTATCTGCGATAAAGCTGAAGATTTACTCGGCTTAACATTGAATCAAAAAAATAAAATCCTGCGCGATATTCACAGTAAATGTCAGGAATTGTTGAATTGTTTGCTTCTACGTGGAACACCCCTCGATATTCTACACAAGGTATTAAACCCCTTTTTTTTGATTAACAATCCTTTAGGTAATATTTTTTTAGATATTTCGTAGAGGTATCGAGAATGTTGCAATATTAAAATCGAAAAATCCCGGCCCATCACCGTGGATTATATTCACAATGTGCCATATGTTTAATAATATTTCAAATAGTACCACAAAAATGTTGGATTTACCTGAGAATGTGGCAATCGTTTTGGAATTATTCGTGTTGCTAGGACAACCCCAACCGAATTGGGCGCTCCTAGTAAAAGTATGCGAAAATCTATCCCTTATTCGTTTTATTCTATTCTACCTTCCTATTCCTATATACAGGGTTGCTGAACTAAAAGTATAGAGGGTAAGCCAAGAGGATGGCTTATTATTAAACAATTATAAGGGATTTCTAACTGAAGATTCTGAAATTTGATTTACTGCTGAAATACTTTCTTATTTTAAATAGTATCGTTTTACTAGGCTCTTTTTTGGCTCATCTCTTTTAGCTTACATAGAAAGCCCTGTTATTTAACGAGCGATTTCAAAAACATCTCAGGAATTTATAAGAAGGTCCTGAGATTATTTCACCCAAATTTGAGCTTTGTAGCTCATCAAGAAGTTGTTTTGCAAACTTGATAAACCCGTTAAAGATTCAAGAATGACTCTCCATGCTTTTTTTCTCATTTTTCTCCATTAAATTTTAGAATAAAATGGAGAAATATTAAAAAATAACATTCTTATTGTTAGTGACAATAATATCGTTTTTGGCCAACTTTCAAATAGACTACGAGGCTCAAATTTTGCTACAATCATCTCATGACTGTATACTTTTAGTTAAACAGCTCTGTATAAGTTCAAATCACCGGCTTCACTTTTATAGATCCTGGCGATGAGAAATTGTAAAATATTGAGATTGATTTTGAATATATCCTTAGAAAAATTCAATATTGAAATGCAGAAACCCCAAGACAAATCAACATCATGCCAACAATTCCTTTGTGCTAATGATAATTCTTGTGAGAATATCAATACATCAACAACGTTGATATTAAATCAATCGAATTATTACAATTTAATAATGTCAACAATTTCTATTTTAATCAATATTGGTAATAGTGAGGATTTCAATGAGATTGTATTAGGATTGATAACGAAACAAACAAATTGGTCGAAATGTTTGGATCGTCGAAATGTTTGGAATCAAATCCGGCCGCCATGGTATGAGGCTATATTGAATTTAATTGAACCATTTTTAGCCGACATTACAAAAACTGTAATTAATGCATTTCAAACTGGTGCTAGCATGTATCAAACTATGTTGATTGTATTGGCTTGTTTTAGTCAATTGTGGGATTGTATTGAAATAATTCTAGCAAAGTTATCCAATTTATTACAAGACCTACTTCCAGCCGATACAGTACCATTGAATAATTCCGTTTTAATCCAA
Organism: Mylabris phalerata; assembly: GCA_020740385.1. Lineage (NCBI taxonomy): Eukaryota > Metazoa > Arthropoda > Insecta > Coleoptera > Meloidae > Mylabris > Mylabris phalerata. Next base: position 7,617,759 of record JAJEOX010000044.1, on the reverse strand, counting down.
ATTTTAATTAGTGCTTTATATACGGAATTGCTAATATTATCGCAAAACAATCAAAAAATAGTTCGATTTAATAATCAAATTGATGTTGGTTGTAATCGTGACAAAAACAAGAGTCAATGTTCGATTGATAGTTGTACGAGTACAAGTCAAGAATCGATAGCTTTAGCTATTGCCGAATCGTTATGTAGTATTGATGAAGATAATAAGCATACAGATCAAATTGAAGAGTTCTTAGAACAAGTTAAAGACAATTTAGAGAAATTTAATGATTCATCATTGAGTGCATCACGGATTGAATCTAATGAATCGATTATTGAAATTTTAACAAGTGATCTTCTAATGAATAAACACAGCAAGAGGAATCTTAAAGTTGATTAGTTCAATTTACATAAATCTCCAAATATTAAATTAGATAATTTGTAGATTTTATATCAATTCATTAAAGCTAATCACGATTGGCTATTACAACAATTAGAGATAAACAAATCGGATGAGATATTAGTTCCAAATAGGACAACACCAATACCGATTCGATTACTTCATATTATGTTCCATATTGGTGATCAACGTTTCGATCAAGTGAGTAAAATTTTGTTATAATTAGCATCAGTTAAATCGGTTCTTTTCACTTTATCTAAATAGTTATTAACCAATGAATGGCAACCGAATTGGTTCAATCTGTTACAAACTCCAATGGGATTAAGTGTCGATAGAGTCTGGTCTCAAATTGCTTTACGATGGGAATTTCGTGACGTTAATTCACCATCGTTGTCCGCACGTGATTCACAAATCATTGCCAATTTAACCGCAATACTTAAACAAAATTAGACGAAAAACCATACTCGGAGTCGGGGCCCCGGGCTAACGGTCTGTCCAATTAATCCAAGTTTAACTCAATTGTGGTGTCTTTTGGCATTTACTCGGAAGATTCTAGAGAAACAACAAAGTGTGTCTTTATTTTCATTCGTTTGAGTTGAAAACGGCTGATTGAAGGGGTCCTGGATTGTAGCTGATAAAGGTTATAACTTCGATCCTGGCTTGAGGCAAAAATTCAACATGTTAAATTGTTAAAATTATGTTATAATTCAAGCAATTTAGACTACTCTTAGATATCAGTATTCTTAGTTTAGGCACATTTAATCAAATTCTAGGACGAAATCTTGGTTTTATTCCGGTGTTTTTTTTGAGGAAAAATTTTAGCGAATTTTACTATTTGAAATCAATATTCGTCCAGATTTTACCAAGTTTTGGCCCTCAGTTTTGATAGCAATTTTTAACAAATTTCCAGTCATTTAAAAGAGAAAGTTTCGAGGCTTTTGAAACCCTTCGACTCCGGTTTTAGACAAAAAAGCCGCCCTCCTAAGCAACCCGCCTCGCAGTCTAATCATATGCATTTTATCCCGGCGCATCCACCAATTTTAACGCTTCAAATAGAACTGTTTCTATAGAAATGCAATTTTAGTAAATTATTATTCTTTTATTGAGAACTTTGGTATTATAACACACATTTTTAATGATTATATCTCACTATAACGAATACGGTGATTCTGATCGTGTTTGTAAAAAAAAATTGCCCCGAGCACTATAGGAAAATTACAGCTTCAGTTACTTTATTCGTTAATTACTCGTAGAAATATTTTACCTATAATCGACATTGAGGCCCATATGTGTAGCCGTATTTGGATCAAAATTCCCATCCAAATAGTCGCTCCATTTATTACAAGAATATGCTAAAAATCCATCAGTGTTAATGACTGATTCGGCGTAATATTGGAACGAACGCCAATGACTACAGAAAGCTAACCCAAAGAAAATTTATTAAAACATAATTATTTGTAAAAACAAACCATATTCGAAGAGTGCATCGGGATTTCTTCGTTTGATCTCCGCTAACGTACATCCAGGTTGTGGGGCGATTCCCGAATTTGGCCAAAAATCCACATGTCCAATAGATTGAGGATATCCGAAAATACCAGCATCTGTATGGATGACATCGACAAAATCAGCATCGCCACTGTCTAATTTTAGACTTTTTGGCCATTTTGTGAACAGAGGTCCGGCAGCATCCAAACCTAGAAAATTTAAACACTCCTTCAAGATTAGATAATCGATTTCTTCTCGATAATTACCAGTTATTCGAAAATTTCGACCACTCTTTATGTTGGCACCACATACACCGGCCATTTGGGCCCCTAAACTATGTCCAATAAGATGCAAACTAGGCAAATATAAGCCTCTAGTTACAAGATAATCGATTAATTGTGCTGTATATTGGCCAACAATCATTGTATTTTTGGCCGCTGTTAAATACCATGGGCCGGCTTCTAAACGTTGAGCATTCATAAAAATTAAATTATAACCACCTCTTTGTAAATAAGCTAGAATTTAATCAATTAAATCAACAATTTTTCAATTTAATACACGTGTAAGTAAAATTATTGTTACTTACCTGCTCTAATAAGATTCGCTGATGTTGCTTGAGATGATTCCAAGAATGCATGGAAATAGAGTACTGTAGGTTGAGAGAAATTGAAATATGATTTGGCAAGTAATTGATCATCGCCAATAATTAAATTTTGTGGCTGTAAGGGATTGTAACTGAAAAACACGAATATAACAACAACCAGCAAGCAATTAATTTTTCATGACACTATAAGTAATAGGGACTGAAATTAATTACAACATTGTACCTGGTTTACTCAAAGTTATATTATAACTAGAAGTGTTGCGGACTTGTATTTTTGGTTCCGTAGATGCGAAATTTCCGCCCTTTTAAACGGATAAATAACGCAAAATTAACTTAAATTGAAAAGCTTATACGCGTCATTTTCTTCGATACAGTGTCTGCTTTTTAACAATCGATTTCTCCTTTATTTGATAACATTGAAATGAATATAGTTTTAAAAAATTCCAATTGAAATCGGAGTTATATGGACGATTGTCTTTTTCATATTTTCCCCTATAATTGAGAAAATTGATGTAAAATTGATAATTTGACAAGTTTCTTGTATTCGTTTTTCCATTTTCGCTTCCGTTTCTGTTTCTGCTCTGTTTTCGTTGAAATAAATTTAACAGAAATCTGTTTCTGTTATGCCATAACAGATACAAGTACGCCCATTAATGTTAATAAGTGAAAATAATTAGAATTTGATTTTATTAAAATTTATTGCATTTGTTTTACATGATATGAAAGTGCATTAAGGAATGTTAAAAATTTAACAAAATTGCAAATTTTATAAGATCGATTTTAATTGTTTAGCAACTATTTTCAGTGTTGAAATATTTTAATTTATATTTAATGATTATTATGGCAATTTCATTATCGTCTAAACTTTGTCAATTGTCAATTTGGGGATTTCGCTGAAAACTCTCAAATTCTCCAATTCTAGTCGATTAAAATTTAATAAAGTTCCAAAATACGATCTGTACTTGCTAATAATACTTTTAACAATAGCTACATAAATTTTATTTGTATCTTAAAAGGGACATTAGATAGTTTTCTAAACTAAACGACTTCCTTATCGTTATTTCAAATTCGTTCAATTGATTTGTTTAAATCCAAACGTATAATAGAAAATACAACTTTAGATCTGTTTATAAATTTTGTCAATACTTTCCCTGCTTTATTAACAATCGAATTACAATTTCCGCTTCAAATAAACTCGCACTAATTAAAAACAATTATAATAAAAATAATAACAATTCAAGATCTATAGATACACGACACTTATAATTGTCGCGCGTTTTTTTAATGAATTTCCCATTAATTAACGGTTCCTTTTATTTCAACTGAATTCGAAAGAAAAGTGGAAATTAAATTAAAAGAAGACTTACTCTGTATATAATTCATATTCAATATCCCTCAAAGGATCAATATTATGGCATTTATGTTTATTTAATGGGAACAACTGAAAATAACTCTCATCTATACGAACACCTGGAGGCCCTATAATGATGATAACAATAACTCATCTCGAATTCATTTTAAACAAACAAAAACACAAAAATTAATTAGATAATTACCTGGTAGGGCACTAATTAGACAAACAAATAGAAAATCTGAGACACCCATTGATTTTTTTGTTTTCCTTATAAATTACACTACGATTTTATTAAAGTAAACGTCTATGTGAAATGGGGGAAATTCACAGATTGATTCAAACCTACCAAATGGGGCTCTATATTGGATTTGAAATGGGGGTAGGGAGAGGCTTATCGTAGTGGTAAAGGCTTTTTTATAACAATGAACAAACTTTCATTGTCACATCCAAATCCAAAAAACTTTGTCACTCAATCAAATAATTTTACTAAAAATTCACCTTTCAATAACAAAATTATTGACAATCAAATTTTGTTTATTGTTGTTAAAAACAAATCGATAATTGTGTAAAAATAAGAGTAAAATTAATTAAAATAAAGGATTCTAAAACAGAATGTTTAGATTTATAGTTGGTTAGAAGTTGAGCTAATTAATTAGTAGTAGACGTGATATAATATGCGATTTTAATTTATAATTTTTGCACGAAATTATAGTGATAATTATTTTATGTTTGTTGAATTAATTGAAATGTTGAAAATTTCTCATTATGCACGTTAATAATAACAATAGGATTATTGATACTTTTCCTTTTATTGTACAATTTGAATAATTATAAATTATATAAACTAAAGTTCATTAAATTGAATCAATATAATAATAGATTTAATTAATTACACAATTTTTAAAAAAATTCAATATCGTCTAGTTATTGGTTTAAATGCAATTTTAAAATGAAAGTTGCAATTTTTTTTAAATAGAGAATAAGTATAAATAGGTACAGGTCAATCTTTTTTGAGTTTTTATCAATGTTCACTTGAAATAAATATCAATATTGGCGTGTAATAACCTTTATTTTGCAATTGATTATTTATCTAACACATTATTAGTTGTTTTCTATTTGATTTTTTGTATTTTCTGAAAAAAAAAAACTAATACCATTATTGTTATGAGAAAACTAATAAAACTCAAATTGTACAAGTGTGATAAATTTGCAGAAAATTCAAATTTTATAAAGATAAATATTCAAAAAAAATTGCTTTAAAGTCTAGTTAAATATGCAGGGGAAACAAATTGAAGTTCAATCTTCCATTTTTTTTCAAATTCCATTATTTCCTTCCATCCAAAAATCAGTGAAGATATTTTGTTAATTATACCAAAAATTGATTCAATATATATAATTCAACAAATTTTAAATTTCCCAGTAAGAAGTAGCGTTTTGTTATATATCTGCGAACTAAATTTTACGTTGGTAACAATTTAGAAACTATTATTGTTATACTGTTGGTGAAACTGTCTAGGAACTCAAACAAACAAGTACACTCTATCAAGTCTAATACTGTATTGACTCTAGCTGTACACTAATTTTGAATTCTACCAAAATATCGAAAAAAACTCAAATCGGTTATAATTAAATTATATTACTACAAAATTTATAAACTAAATAATTTCATTTTGTTTCAGGATTTGGTTTTCTTGTAAGTTTACTCAAGTAAATTGCGGTAAGTTCACTGGAATTTTTGTTAGAGTATATATATTTATTGTCAAATGTCAATTCGATTTGGGTACCTAACCCTAGAATTAGCGGACCTAACCTTAAAAAAGAAACGCCAACTGTCCAGGACACAAAGCAAGTTTGAACTTGCTTTGAGTCGTAAACAATCTTAATATTTAGTGATTCTCAATTAATAATTGATTGATTAATTAAGTAATTGTGCAATTATGGATGTGGAACCACGTGAGTTTTGTTTTAAGTTAATTGAATATTCGAAAACTGTCGAATCGGTTCAATTATGCCGGCAATTATTGAAAAAATTCGATGCCGATTTACAAAACGAACAAACATCAACGCAAATCAATTTATATTTTATACATCTATTCAATAAAACCGATGGTTTATTGAGTTTTATAAAAAATGTAGTTGGTAATAAATCGTTTAATAGTTGTACGAAGATTGTGTTGGAGATACTTTATAAATTTATCAACAATTTCAATTATAAATTGGAAAAATATATCGTAACGATTAATGAGATATGTGTAAAGGTTGTAAATTCGCTTTTAATCAATGCTACAGAAAAAGTTTTAGCGTACAATGTTTTATCGTTGGGTTTTCAAAGGATACACAATTGTTTGGAAAATAACGACGATTATAGGAAATTATACGCGACTCTAATCGAAAATTTACAATTAGCACAAAGAGATACAGGTGAACATTCGTTTTAATTTATTACGAATTGAAAATTTTAGTAATTTCGATTGTAGTTAAAGGAAAAATTCTATCAACTCTAGGCGTGTTTGCCAAATATTTCCGATATCTTATTGATGATAGTGAGAATCTACGAAGAATATTTCGAATTGAATTGTATAAACAAACATTTTCTCATACGAAATCATTCAATTTAATCAGTGGAATTTTCGACGGTTTTACAAATTATTGCTCAAGTTTCGAATTCACCGAAACTGATGAAGAATTTTTACAACAATTATTTGAATTAATTCAATCATTTTTAGACTTAAACAGTTACAATAACGTCCATAATCGAGGTAATATTACAATTATTGAATTATAAAACTCTATTATGGTTTAATTCTAGCTGCATTGTTGTTTTTTGCCGAAAATATTTCGGTATTTTCGAAATTCTTAATCGATAATTATCAAGATTGGCATTCGAAATTGTTGTTATGGTTTCAACATAATGAAGAATCGAAAATTGTCGATAAAATCTTATTGAAATTCTACCGTAATTTATCACAAAATGAAGATGATGAAATTATTTCTTATTTCTTTAGTTATTTCACTAAAAATTTAAATGATTCTAATATAAAAATCACTGAACGTAAAGCTATTCTATTAGGTTTATACGAATTTTCATCGGTTTTCCGCAAAGAATTAACAAACCAAAAATGGTGTGATTTATATGAGGGAATTTCGCGAAATTTCGAAGATTTATTCGTTACAAATCCCGATATAAACGATGAAGATTTGGAATATTTACCCAATTATTTGTGTACGATTATTAAATTTATTAAATATCAAGATAATTTGAGTAATATTGAACTATTTCGTTTACAAAATGGCATTTTAACGTTGATAAAATTCTTCCCAAATCTATCGATAATTCATCACAAACAAGCAATAGATTCGATTATAGTTGTATTGAATAATTTACAAAAATATCAACAATATAACGATTTTATTAATAATTTGATATATCAGAGTGTATTGTGGACGTGTTCACAACAATATTTAACAGAAATCATCGTTGAAAATGACGATAAAATTGTAACATTCAAGAATTTTATGCCGTTATGGAATGGGATTTTATCGATAAATAATCGTTTACATTTAGTCGAATTTGGTGTTAATTTAGAGGATCGTCAACAGATTTTAATCGAAATTATCGAACGTTTGTTAAACACACTATTCATTGGTATTAATAAATTAAATTTGAATTTGGAAAATAAAGAACCAAATCTTCCATTAACTGATATAGAATCGACGTATAATTTGAAAAAAATCAACGATTTTGTTATTTTATTAAATTTCGTTGATTTCTACGGTGAAATATTCAATAGAATCGATCCGAATTTGATTGATAATTGTGTAATTAAGATGATCAATCGTTTAATTAGCAAATGTAATGAGAATCCTTGGATTAGTGGTTTTTATAAATTGTTGTCGTTCGTTTTAAAAATTGCAAATAATTTAAACAAATTCCAAGAGACTTCAACTAATTTCAATGAAGATTGTTATAATTCTCTTTTACAATTCTTCGATATTTTATTGGAAAATATTCAACAATTTAAAGATGATTTGTTGATCGCTTGTTTGAAAGTTCTATTAGAATATCCGATTGTTATAATAAGCAAATCAATACAATCGTATAAATCGGTATTTATTTTAATTTTTAATATCGGTCGTGTACATATACCGTTAACATTAATGGCAATTGAAAAATTGGAAATATGGCAAAGTTCAATCGATTCTAAATCAATGGAAATATTATTAATTGAAATTTTACCATTACTCGATACATATTTGCAAAGTAAATCATTGACGAATTTCAATCAAATTACTGTAATTAAAAAACAACGTAAAACACCACAACCATTACATCAACGTAAAATTTCAATCGTCTTAGAATCAGAATTACTGCAATTACAAAGGTGTATATTGAATTTTATTGGACAACAGAATAGTCAATTATTACAACAATATATTGATAATAGTGGTAATAATTGTGGTGATATACAATTGACTAACTGGAATAAACAATATTTATTATTAAAATTACCATATGAAGATTATAATTTGGAGATTTTTTTAGAAGAATTCGTACCAAGATTAATTAATTTGGCTCTATATTGTAGTGATAGTAAAATAAGGATTGCTTCTTGTGAATTATTGCATTCAACAGTTTTGGTTTTTCTCGGCCGTTGTAAGTAGTTTAATTTTAATTTATTACCCCAATTTTCTCTATATAGGATGAGTTAGAAGTTAAATTTATGGGGAAATTCAGGGTAATTTGTTGATTTGATTAATGGTCTTGTATTGGCAATTCTTTTAATAATTTTCTATTTTTCGAAAGACGAAATTTCAACTATTCTATTTCCAAATTTTAATGTGAAAATGAAATATTTTTAATTTTCTAGTATCAATTTCGTTTCTAATCAATTTGTATTTTAGCAAATCGATTGCCTCAAACGACTCGTTGTGATTTAAATGAATTCTTCCGTTATATTTGTTTACCAATTCTACAATTAGGCTGTGATTATGATCAATTAATTACACAAATATTCGAACCTTTATGCTTACAAATAATCCATTGGTTTACACACCAGAACCAATTAGATAGTGAACATACAAATATTTTAATCGATACGTTAATGGTAATAAAATCAATTAAAAATACTTTTTAATTATTTGAATTTTTTCGATTTTAAATAGGAGGGTATAACACATCCAACAGATTCAAGATTACGTGATTTCTCCGGTAAATGTATACATGAATTTATCGATTGGACAATTCGACAATCACCATCGAGAAGGAATTTAACGAAACAATCGCAAATTTTCGAGAAATTCACACAGAATTTGCGCTATTTTAGTACACATCCGGATCGTTCGAAAAAACGTGGTGCTGCTTTAATTTTCAATAATATCTATCGTTTATTGCGTGAAGAAGAAATGATAATTTCTGAATATTGGTTAGAATATTTCCGTATTTTCTTAAAGAGTCTATCATTAATTCATAATAATTATTATAATAATTATAATGATCAAATTATTGATCAAATTAATCAAAGTTTGCAACATTTAGAACGTGTAATTGTTGAAAAATCGACAATTTTCAATGATTCTAAATTAATTGAGATTTGTTTATGGTTATTAGAGCAAACTGGTACGTTTAGTTGGGATTGTCGCCGAAAATCGATGGAATTATTTTGTAAAATTGCACCAAAAACCACAAATTTTACGAATTTTCAAAATTTTATCAAAAACCACCTGAATAAAATCCCAGAATTATGGATTAAAGTAACTTATGAGAATTATCTCCACGAATATCCAACAATTCACGATTTAAATCGAAAAGAAATTCAATTTCTATTCAAATGGTTAGAATCGTTAAATTGTGCTTTGGATGGTTGGTTTTTTATTACAAACCATCAACTATTTGAAAATTCAAATTTACATCCAATTATATTGAAAAGTATTGATTGTTTTCTTAAAAAAATTGCATTGAATAATTTTAAATTCACTTACAATTAGAAATAATGAATGGATTATTACATCGTTTCAACAACGTGAATTTAATTCGTTAAGAATTCGAATAATTGAGCAAATTTTGCGATTGAATCGTAAGGAATTTTGGACATTTGAGTTTCATCAAATTATAAAAACTGTAATTTTCCAACCGGAATTATTGAATTTACATTTAAATTCAACAATCAATGTGAAATTATTGAATTTATTACAAGATATAATTAGAAAATTACCAAAACCACAATTATTACGATTATCCAAGATTTTCAATGATTATATTGAAGGGAATAATTATTTGAATTTTGATTTAAAGCATGTTAGTTTAAAACAACGTAATTTAATTGGTGGTTTGTTGTTTTTACAATCGTTAAAATTAGATGAGATCCATTTAGAGAGACTATCATACGGGAATATTGATGGAATTATGGAGAAATTCTTAAGGAATTCCGAAAATTCCGTTATTTCCCTAAATAATTTACACGATACAGTATTAAAACATTGTTCGAAAATATTGGAATTTTCTTTAAATTATGATGAAGAATTCGAAATATTCATCAATTATTTATATAGAAACGATTCAATTCGACGTTCACAAATTAAAGGATCCACGAATTTCGGTTTATTTATTCTCGATTTATTTGATGATTCTGTTATAGAGAGAATTTTAGAAAAATTTGAATTATTTATTGAATTTAGTAAACAACAAGATAATTTAGAGCAAATGATTAATTTAATTCAACAAATTATTAATTATTTATTGAGTGAAAAATTGGTCAAATTCAAAATTAGTGTTTATCGAATATTGTTGGATAATTGGGGAATGTTTGAAGATTGGTTTAATTTACAGGAAACTTCCGATATTACAATTAAATTCATTAAATTAATGTTGAATTTAAGTCAAGTATCTAATGAAGTTTTGCTTAATTATTTAATTAAATTATTAACAAATAATATGGGAATGGATCAGAAGATTACAGTGATTGATTTAATTGCTAATAGTATCGAAATTGATCATCCATACGAACAATTAAGGTAAATTTTATTAATTATACTCCAGTTTGATTTAAATATTTTTCTAACAATTTCTTTTTAGGCCAATTTTGGATACAATCAGAATTAATAACTTTCCAGCTATTGCCAAAAATTTCGATAAATTCTTAACGATTTTCCAAAGAACAAGAAGAGTGGAATTTTTCGAATTTATCGTAAAGATTTATTTAAAACTGGACGAAAAATTTCGATAAATTCAATCAAAATTTGATGAAATTTTTCCAAAATAGTTCCGATAAATTCCAAGAAGATTGTTTAAATGGATTGATTCAAATTTCTAATGATAAAAATTTTGAACCGTTAGAAATTTATAAATTATTACCGATAATCAATCGACTATTTCAATCGTGTAAATTGGAAATTTTCGAACAATTCTATATGGAAAATATTGGAAAAATTCTTGAAATCGTTGACAATCTTCCAAATAATTGTTATGATCTTGTAGAATCGATTCTACAATTCACATTAATCGAGTTATTTTTTCTACGATTACCATTAGAGAATAATGATGAAATAACGAAAATAACAAAGAATTACACCAATAAACAATTATTACAAAAAGTTTTACGAATTGTATTGAAAACTTTTAAAATGGATTTAAATGAATTGAATAATGAGAGTCGAGAATTTGTACGTTTATATCGTTGTGCTAGTTACAATTGTTCAATATCGATTATTTGTAATTCGATAAAAAATCCAAAATTCTACGAGAAATTATTCAATCGACGAGACAACAATGTTGATATCTTATGGACGAATTTAATTGATTTAAATCGAAATTATTGCTTTTCGAATGAATTTAAACAACTACCAAAACGTCGCACAATTCTAATTAATATAAGAAATCAAATTAAATCAATTAAACGTAATAGAAATGATTTAAATATTAATACAATTAAATATTTACAAACGCAACGTTTTTTGAATAATACATTAAGTGAAGATACAACAAAATTTGATTTCTCTTATACGAATTTACGTGATTTTAATGATAATAATAATAATAATAATGTTTGTGATTTAATACAGACTGAAATTGAGTTGGAAAATATTGAAATTAATGATCATGAATGTATCGGGCATATATGTGGATTAATTCAACATTTAATTGATAATAAAATTTGCGATAATGACGAGATACCATTTTGGATTTTAACAATACGTGATCTATTAATAAATCCACAAATTCATAGTAATATTAAAATATTTTGGATGCAAATCGTTAATATTAAAAAGGATATTTTCAAACAATATTCCAAATATTTATTAGAACCAATATTGAAGTTTATTATCGATAAATGCGCCGGTGGTACTATCAATTATTTCGTCTTAGATGTCGTAAGTATTAACAAATTTTAGTATTGTAATTTCGAAAAAAAAAAAGTGAATTTGATCGACGATTTCTCATTCATTTTCTGTTCGAAATTTACGTATTTGGGCTCATTTGAAAGAGCATTTCCAGCTCTATATTCCCAGTATTAAATTAAATGAGAAATCATCAATTAAACAGTGATATTCTGTAACTGAAAATATTCGCTTTTAGGTTGTTTTATTGGCGTCATTCTCTACAGAAATCCAGTTAACAACCGAAAAAGAAATGGAATTATTATCAGATTTTATCGAATTTCTTATTAATAATATCGATAATAGACGACGTGATATTTTCAAATATCAATTAGAACTGTTTTGTGTAATTATCGAATCGTGGAGTAAATCAATTAAACAACTACCGTACGATTTGATATTAACGAAATTAGATAATGAAATTGGTATACATGTATCATCGATATTAATAGCTAATAATTTACAAGTATGGCAAGATCAATCGTTTCTTCAAAAACTATTCAAATATTGTCAAAAAGAAACGATTAAAAATAAATATAAACCGGCTATTGAAACGGCTGGTTTATTATTAAAATATTTCAATGATAATCAACCGGAACGATTAGAAAATATTTTAGGAAATGTACGGAAATTATTGAAACAAATCGATGATTCAGATCAATTCGATAAATATATAACATCATTGGAAGTTATAGTTTTACATTATCCGAAAGTTTTAGATGAATATCATTTGATTCGTTTATTAAATCGATTAGTGAATATACCAACACCGTTAATAATTTTGAAAATTTTAATAAAATGTACGGAAATCTTAGGGAATATCAGTGAATTTCGTTCGATTAATTGGTGTGATTATTTAGAAAATGATAACAAATCAATTCAATATCTTATATTGGATTTAATTTATAGAACTTTGGATGTTTTATTGTTGGAGAGACAGTTTAAAAAGATTCTCAAATCGATTTGTAAACATTCTACAAATGTTGATGTATCTTGTCGTGATCGTATGTATGATATTTTGATATTTTTGAAAATCAAACAAATTCAAGATCAGGAAATCGATGAAATTATACAACCGATCTTAATTAATGGTTTAATGGAGAATGAGAGAATGATAAGAGAGAAGATTTATCAATTTTGGGAGACTCAAAGTAATCTACCGATTGAAATAACAAAACGATTTGTATTCCTATTAAACAATCTCTATACAACAAATAATGAGGATGATTTCCTTGGACATACGTCGTATTTATTATTGAGCATTTTAAAAACGAACGATAATTCGATATTATTCGATCAACCATTAGAAAATTGTATTTTTAATGATCAAAAAATTGATAAAAGTCAACATTTACGATATTCAACATTAACAACACCAATGTTTACACAAACATTACAAACACAATCAATGGAATTTTTAAATAAATTAAAACAAACACAAAAAATTTACGAATTTGAACCGACAATATCACAACAAATATCGTTAGAAAGTAGTCTATTTATTGGTGATAATAATGGTAATAATGATGAAATTGATGGATTTATATCGACAGAAATATCGACAACAAAACATCAAATACCGGTGAAACGATTTTTAGAAGATCAAACGAAAATTCGTCGACAATTTGCTGAAACTTCACGGAAACAATCAATACAAATATCAAAACAACGATATGAACAAATTAAACAGAAAGATAATCAAATTGATATTATGAGAAATTATCGAAAAGGTGATTTTCCCGATATACAAATCAAACTTTTCGATATTATCAAGCCTTTAATGTTGTTAGTTTTGGTAAGTTTGATTCAATATCATTCTCTTTTGTGAATTTAAATCGGTTTTTTTGATCAATTTCTAGCATTTTTCAAATAAATCTTGAAAGAAAATTTTGAAATTTCGATATTAATCTGTATGATCGACTGAACCGGTTGAAACAAGACACCGACCTACGTTCATAAAATGAGAATTACCATGATACGCCTATACAGAATGTACAACATTATTTAAGCTTATAGTAGCCTAAGACTTCGTGAACGTAGGTCAACTTCTTATTTCAACTCTGTAATCTGCATTACCGACATCCTCTTATTTCAATAGCTTGTCGGTAATGCAGATTACAGAGTTGAAATAAGAAGTTGACCTACGTTCACAAAGACATAGGTTACTGCGAGCTTAAATAATGTTGTACACCCTGTATTTGTTCAATTGTTAATTGAAATAATCATTTTTAATTACAGCACGATTACGAATTATCAAAAATTCTCTATATTTCTATATTTAAAAATATTTTACAAATTGATAATTCTAATGATTTTCTAAATGAAATCTCCAAAGGTATTTTGAATATTTTTGATAAATCGCAACAATTCAATACAAATCTATTTCGTATATTATTCGAATTGATATTAGCAAGTGATTGTAAAATGATATTTGATATAGATCGTTTAACTAGAATTAGTGAAGCTAGTGGTTTGATAACGATGGGTTCCTTAATATTGGAAGAATATTTAAATAATGATATTTATGATAATGATCAAGGAGCAAGTACATCGAAAAAACCACGAGATTTTCAAATTCAACCCATCAAACAACATTGGATCAAATTAGCCCAGTAAGTCCATGATTTATTTACATTATTTTGTTATAATTATGCTTTGTGTTGATAATAAAATTATCTTTCCAGATTGTATAAAGCAATCGAAGAATGGGATGTTGTAAAGGCGATATTTCTAACGAAAATCGATTGTTCTAATCTAATAACAACAGCATTAAAATATGAATCCGAGAAATTATGGTTGGATGCTAAAAATATTTATCAAAAATTGATACAACAAAAGGATCAATTCGAAGCGAAAGATTTCTATTACGAATCATATTTTAAATGTTTTGCCCATTTGAGTGAATGGACAAAATTAACAAAAACTATCGAAAATTTCGTTGATAACGATAATCCAACATTAATTAATCTATTGGATAACGATTGGTATCAACAGAAATTATTACCATGGTATATTAATGGGAAATTAAAAACGATATTAGGAAATTATGAAGATTACGATCAATTTTTAAATGATTTAAAAAATTCCGATTATATTCGAAGTAATTTCGCTGAAGAATTGAGTTTATTATGGATTGATAAGGGCGAAATCGATATTGCTAAATATCATCTAAGAATTTTCATTGATAATTTCTTACATAATTGGCAATTATTAGATCCGATCTATTTTCAATTACGTTTCAACAAAATATTGAAATTACACAACGTTATCGATATTAACAAATTTCTAAAAGTTTATGAAGATTTAGATACTAATGATGATAATGAGAATAAAATACAGAATCTATTAAATTATTGGAATGAAACAAATAGAGAATCGTTACCGTCGATTTTATTGAATGAAACTCGAATTCTATATCGGATAGAATTTTCAAATTTACTGATAAAAAAACATCAATTATTAAAAAATTATCTAAATAGATTGTATGCGGATTTGATTGATGCATCGATAGAACATCAAAATTATTATTTTGCTGAAAAATATTACAAAACAAAATGCCAAAATAACGATTCAACACATTTACAATTATCATTATGTAAAATTAATTATTTAAAAGCAACAACAACACCGAATAATCCGAATTTCGATATTTTATTAGAGAATTTAGAACGATTAAAGTCGATTCTTCATTCAGAAATTGATGTGGATTTAAAATTATCAACACATCGACATTTATTTGATAATTTAATAAAAATCGATATCGAATCGAGTGATTACAATCAAATTGAAAGATTATCGAAAATTTTAAATAATCCATCAATAAATTGTAATAATATTAATAGTATAGCTATTGAGAATTTCCAAAACTATCTAAACGAATATGAGAATAATTGTATTATCGATGTGATGGAAACTAACGATTTTGATTATAATCGAAAGAGGAAACAACAAATTAATGATTGTTTTATAAAATTGATGTATTTTACTAAAAATAATGGAAATTTCGCAAATTTTCTATTCTATACACTGAAAGCAATGCAATACGAATCGATAGAAGCCCGTCAATTTTTCCCATCGATTCTAATTGATGAATTATTCGAGAAAACAAATCAAGCGATTTATTTTCGAGAAATTTGTAAAGTACCCGATTGGATGTTTTTAATTTGGTTACCACAACTTTTAATAGAAATCAATACAAAAAAATTACAATTTGTATCGGTGATTTTAGAACGAATCACTGAACGTTATCCACAATCAATTATTTATAATTATCGTTTAAGTAAAGAACATTTTAATGGAATTATGAGTAATGAAACTGCTCAATTTGTTGATAAGTAAATTTCTTTTTCTAATAATTACGTTTAATTATTGATTTTATTTATTTTTTTCAGATTAGATCGATTATTATCGAATTATAAAAATGGTGTGGATGATTTATTGAAAGCTCTATCTTTCATTACTTTCCCATCGGTGGTATTGTCGTATTTTATTAAAAAAATGCAATTAGCTTGTCATATAGGCGATAATAACAAATTTGATGGTATTTATAGACAATTAAACAATGATTATCTTGATGAGGAGAAAGCACAATTTCGTGGTAAATTATTTAGTAAAATCAACGAATTTCGGACGAAATTTGAAAAATTACAAGGTATTTCTTGATAATATATTGAAATTATCACTAATTTTAATTAATTCAAGTATACAGAGTCAAGCAACCTACTTTTATAGGGTAGTTTGATTAAAAAATTGAAATTATTAGCACTAGACGGTTGAAATTTAGAAATCGAACAGTTCAATTATCTCGTTTAGCTCAGATTTAATTAGAATCTGAGCTAAACGAGATTAGAATTAGAATTTAATTAAATCTTTCAGTGTATAACTGAAATTTATGTTGAATTTCAGGCAATTTTCAAGCTGTTATATCTTTTTTATTTTAACTAGAACAGCCTGTTTCTTTACATAATTGGATAGATTGGAAAATTCTGTATCGAATATTAGCATTCCCTATATTTATCTAATAATTTTTCAGTTATTTTTTAAATTTTCTCTAAGAAAAAAGTATGGAAATTACCAAAATACTAAAAACAGAAGGCTTAGAAAAACAAGTGTCAATTCAATTGTCAAAGTATCAATTCGCGTCTTAATAGTTGATTTTCAGATTTTTGAATGGAAAAATAGAGAAATTGCCAAACAATTAAATCAGAATTAATTGGATTCGTGTATTTTTCATGTAAAATTTGCTGAAATTGCTGAAAACAAGCATGTAAGATATTCAATTTTAATCTCAATTGTAATAACATCATTCTCCTAAGCCTTCTATGCATTTTTTATTGGCAAATTATTAAAGCATAGGTGACTAGATAGAGAAATTACTGAAAAATTATTGGAGATATGTAAGTATAGGAAAGATTACAGAATTTTCCAAATAAAAATAGAAGGTTCCATTTAAAATAGAAATATTGCTAATTATTGAAGACTAACGTAATTTTCAGGTTTAAATCCCCAAGAACGATTGAAGATATTACAAGAAATAAGCACAAAAATTCCCAAATATAAAACTTCAAAATTGCTCAAAGATTATTCACCATGGTTGGCGAATTTTATCGCTGATAATCTTGATATTGAATTAGAAATACCAGGACAATATAATGGAAAACAAATACCATTACCACAATATCACATAAAAATTTCAAATTTTCAAGAAATTGTAATTATTTATCTAATTAATATTATTATTGTGGTAATCGATTAAAATTTTAGGTAACACCGATGGAGAACAGTTTACGAAAACCGATAAAATTAACAATACTCGGTAATAATATGAGACAATATCCGTTTTTAATTAAATTCGGTGAAGATGTACGTCAAGATCAACGTATTCAACAATTATTTAATTTAATGAATGATATTTTTAATAATGATTTAATTGAACGAAAACAATTATCAATTGATACATATCAAGTGATACCATTGAAAACAAATTTAGGTATAATAGAATGGGTGGAAAATACGATTAAATTACAAGATTTCGTTATGGATTCACCACAATCAAAAGAAATCTTTAAAAATATCGAAGTAGAGTATTTGAAATGGATTGGTACTAATGGTGATCATAAATCTGTCTCTAATGATTTCGGACAAGCTTTAATTAAATATGATCGTAATCAAACTATAGCAAAATATCGTAGTTTAGTTCAGAAAATACCGTCGAATATTATGAGGTAAATTTCCGATTTAATTCAATTAATAATTAATAAAATTGTTTGATTTTTAGATCGGCCTTTATCAAATTAAGTTCAAGTATGGATAGTTTTTTTGCTTTACGTACAAATTTCATAAAATCATATTCTGTATTGTGTACAAGTCATTGGTTATTAGGTATAGGTGATCGTCATCTAACAAATTCGTTAATATCGATAAAAACCGGCCGTATAATCGGTATAGATTTTGGTTATGCATTTGGTATAGCAACACAATTATTACCAGTACCAGAATTAGTACCATTCCGTTTAACACCACATATAATCAATTTAATGGTACCATTACAACAAAATGGTCTATTTAAACAAATAATGCTACATTGTTTACAACAATTACGTTCAAATAAATCGATTTTATTATCAACAATGAAGATATTTATAGAGGAACCAACAATTGATTGGTGTGATACAGCGAATTCTTTAAATAATTGCAATAATATTGATTGGTATCCAATACAGAAAATCGAACAAGCTCGAAGGAAATTAAACGGTACTAGTTCTGTGGTTATAATGGTGGATGATTTAAAAAATCGCCGACAATTAGACGTTTATAAAAATGCTTATATTCGATTAGTACGCGGTAATATTGACGATATTCGTGGGAAATTCAATGAAGATCAACTATCAGTAGAGGAACAAGTTGAATGTTTATTGGATCATGCAACGGATTATAATTTATTAGGTCGAATGTATTCCGGATGGACACCTTGGTTTTAATATTTCCATAAAACTAAATTAAATATTTTAAATTATCAACAATATCCTTTAAATTATCATAAATCCAATCGATGTACATTCGAATTTTCGTAAAAATCGTATAACGATTTGGATCGCACAATGATGTGTTTAAACGTCGTGGACTTACACTAACAATTCCTAATAAATACCAACGATTTGTTTTTGTTTTTAAACATTAAACCATTACCACTATCACCATTACAAACACCACTACCATTAGTCCAACCGGCACAAATTGTTGTATGCGTTACATATTTTTTAAAGTCATTACTTTGTTTATTTAAACATTCTTCATAGTTGATTAGTGTTAAATAAGTGGCTTGCAACTGGTCACTATAATTGCCAGTTTCTGTTACACCCATACCTGCAATCTAAATTTAAGGTAATTGATTTATTATCAAAACAAAATTGTAATTACTAATGCGAGATTGTTGTCGTTTTTTATAGGGATTTGAATCGATTCCCAGTCGATACATGCTGGTAGTATTGTTGAAGAAAATTCTACGGTTTCATTGAGTACCAAAATAGCAATATCGGAACCATAATTACCGATATAATCTTGATATAATTGATGTTTAATTATTCGTATAACATCACGATATTGGGATGTATCTTCAGTTTCATAAAAATTACTAAATTTTTTACCAAAACCGATCTTCAATAGATTCGCATCAATTTCCCAAACACAATGGGCAGCTGTTATTACGATATTATCGAAAAGCAATGTACCACCACAGATGAATGTCCATTTGCCATCTTCTAGAAGATACAAAATCGAATTCCATGGAAAGTCGATGGGTTTTGTCAACCAACCGTGGATAATTAAAGGATTAACACGGTTTGAAATTCGGCCACAATCCGGTTTACATTTCAATATTTCACGATTCCATGTACCATCCAATTGGCAGAACATACGTCGATTTTGTTCATATTTCGAATTAATTGGAATATAGAACGGTTTACATTCATATTCAACTATAGTACCACTGGGTAATGGTCGATTACATGGAATTAAACCATCTTTGTGATTCAAACATTTCATTTGGGTACCTATCGATTTAATTGGCGGACAATTTATGGAATTTAAACATTGATTTTGATTGATACAATTCAAATTTTGGCATAATTCCTCCGATTCATCTGAACCATCGATACAATCTCTATAGCCGTTACAACGTTGATTCAATCGAATACAACCACCGATATTACAACGGTAAGTCTCATTTGGGCATATAAAATCGTTACATAAATCGGCATATTCATCGGATCGATCTAGGCAATCGATTCGATGATTGCATAGATTTTCAATAGCGATACATTCACCCGATTGGCATTTAAATTCATTTGATTTACACGAAATTCGAGTATTATTGCAATAATTTTCATCAGATTGATCAGCACAATGCGGGTCATTATCGCATTGATATTTTTGCGGGATACAAGCACCATAAGAACAACGAAACGTACCCAATGGACAACTAAAATTCACCCACTAAATTTAGAATTTTATTTAGAATAAAACTTACACTATATGTAAACAGTTTAGCGTTTCATCGGAGCCGTCTTTGCAGTCTTTCCGTCCGTTACAAATCGCTGAAAATTCAATCAAACCACCATCATTACAGAGAAACTTTCTAGATTGATCATTTCGTACTTGTTTGATTAGCAATAATATCAATACTAGTTTAATCATGATTTTCAAATGATATTAGGGGCATTAGAAATGATTTATATATCGTTTAAAATTATGCAAAAACACGTAGTTTATTATTTAAAAATTACAGTAAACATTTAAAAATTGTCATAAAGATTTAATTAAACCAAATATAAATAAACAAAGAAATTACCGGAATTGTCGTAATTTCTAAACGATTACTACTTGAAATTATACAGTTCTGAGCATCGTCTAATAACGTTTTAAAATTTTTCACATAAACCGAATTATCATCAAAATCTAAGCCTGGTGTTGTATCTTTAAATAATAAATCTAAAGTACGATTGAATGTATCAAAAATATAGAATGGTGCTTGTAAATCTTGTCCAAACCAGCGTTCGAATTCTTTTAATGCTAAAATAATATCGGGATTTTTCTCATTATTATATTTCGATACAACTTCACTATCTGTAATAATAGCTAAAGGACAATTTTCATCAACTTGTAAACCTGTAGTTGGCGATAATTCACCATTACGACAAATTACACGTAGATTAGAAATGTTGAATTTTGAAACTACAATCAAATTTTCATTAATTTTTGTCAATTAAAACGGTTAAATTAAAAATTAATACTTGGTGTTTTTGAAACTACAGCAAAATCAGCATTGTTTTGTTCCAAACAAATAATCGAACCATTACTACCGTAATATTTGTTTAAATAATCAGCATTACAGTAAATAGCAGCTGAAAAATTAAAATTTTATTCCAATATACAGTTGTATTCTCTAATTTTTCAACAATTCGTTACTATAACAACATTTTATACTTATTGTTAGTTAGTAATTGTAACGAATTATCAAAAATTTAGCGAATACGATTGATTTGTATAATTACTTTTTGTAATTTCTGTTGGTACACATTGTTGACACAATTTATTACCATCAACATTAACGAAATTACCCTGATCATTTGATAAAACTCCAGGTGTACATGAATTATCAACAAAATCACTAAATATTTGTCCATATTCACAATTATCAGTAGTAATTAAATCTAATTTACGTATTGTATCAACAAATGCAACGAATTCTTTACCGGCAAATTCCGGTAAACAGGCACGTTTCGATTTTAAATCTTTTATTGAATTTATTGTTGTATCATTGTCGCGTTTTACAATTAAAATTGTTGAAACGAAACGTGTATCCGTTTCTGGATAAGCTAAAGCAATTAAACCTTTCCTAAAAATAATTTTAATTATTATATCAATAGTTTCACGATATTTCTAGTCGTAGTGAACTGTTCTGTGATTTTTCAAAGTAGATCTGCTACTATCATGAATTTCCTTCAGAAAATTGAATAATTTCTAGCATTTCAAATCTTGAAAGAGAATTTATTTTGAATAAATAAATTTGTACTGCTGAAAAATGGTTGAAACAAGTAACAGATTTACGTACACGAAAAAACATTGTTTACTACGATAAGAATTATCGTGGAATATCTGATATTATTTAGAGAGATTTACCGTAATGCCAAATAACCATAATCGGCGGATATTGTTGCAATATCGGCAATATCTTTTTGAATATCACTTAAACAAGATAGATCGTTATTATTTTGACTTTGTACACATTCGATGATTGGTTGAATTTGACGATTTAAAGACGCTTGAGTCAACCATTGACATTTCGCTTGTTCGGCTACAGATTTTGTACACCAACGTAATGATAAATCACAACGTTTATTTGATTTTACCGTTGGAATATCGCGTCGTTCTGTAAAAATTATTTAAAAAAAAATAACTTATAGAAAATAGAGAATCATTGGTATTCTCTAACTTTTTGACCGATTCGTTACTATAACAATATTAGAGGCTGTTTCATTCCGGACATTGTTGTAATCCCGATCATTGTCATGGTAACCAATCTGGCTTAAGTTAGAGAATACGACTGAATATCGCCTAACCTTTTACATAATTTTGTAAATTTTTCGTATCATAATTTGCAATCAATTTAATCGATTCATATGGTTGTAAATGTAGAATTGATACTAGTGCTTGTTCAATCATTCGATCTTTTGATGATTGTTTTGATGCACCATCATTGAATAATTTATCACCTAAATGATCACGTAGAAATTTACCAATGAAATTAATCGAATTCCTACAAATTAAAATCGATTTATAATTGAGATTTAATTGAAGATCACTATATTTTATTAGAAATTTCGTACTTATCAGCTACTATAAGACTGTGTAGTTGTTTCGACCATACACACGGTACCAATCCGGTTGATGTGCCATTTTTACAAAAATATTTAAAATTCTGCTTATTCGTTGTATTATTCATAAATAATTGTGCCTCATAGACTGTCGTTATAGCAATATCACCTTGTTTATTAACTAAACATTTCAATGAATCGTTGAATGGTGTTTTATAATCAACATCACAACTTTGTGCTTCACACAAATTACACAAATTCGAATATTTCTTTTCTACATAGAAATAGTAAATTAACCAAATTATTTATAATGAATTTCTTACTTAATAATTGGTCGAGTGTTTCATCTTGTGTCCAAACACCAGGTCGACAGGAATCGTTGAAAAATTGTGCTATCCCTCTTATATGTTTCTCAATTAAAGTCGTATTATCATCAGTACAAAAATTCGATATAGTTCCAATAATTTGATTTTCTAATTCTTGTAATAAAGATGGTGATAGATTATCATGTGTGAAACCCGGATGACATAAACGTTTCCCTTTTAAATTAATAACATTATCAGCAATTGTATTACGTACAATTACAGCAATTTCAGGTGGATTATATCCTTCTAAAAATCGATATAGAATTTAATAACAATTAGGTATATTACAATAAAATAATACTTGTACGAATTTCGCCAATTACTTGAATTCTATCGGAAACTAAATTGGCACCAAGAAAGGCTTCTTCTGAATTAATACGACCAACATGTGAAAGATTACTTTCAATATTCAGTAAGCAATCAATGCTGAAATTATTCAAAAATGTATAGTTGGTTGCCTATATACAAGAATTAAAATACACCTAATGTCGGTAATATCAATTACTGTAATTGATGATAAATTAATATAACCTCAATTTTTAATCTATTTGTAAATTTAAGGTGTAATTTGATTATAATTTATTCTAATTAGCATACTTATGAGTATTTGTTCGACAGGCTAATTCATGGGTCCGGCCTAGTTGTTGGCAAGCATCGTCCAATCCTTTAGGTGAGCATATTTTATCTATAAAAAATTATCAAATAATTGTTTTTATTATCATACATGTTTGTTTATTGTTGTTATTATCAAACAAATGGGTATATTATCGATTTATTTCTAATTTCAATTGATAAACTTTACAAAATTTTATTTAAAAACAATTCATTTGACAAATTCAAACATAACCTAAAAATCGTTTATTTGTTTTTTTCGTCTTTTGTTTTCAATTATCGATAATTTCAACGCCAACTAAGTTATCTTGCACAACTTTTCACAATTATTATTATTATTTTATTATTGCAGGTATTATTATAAAGAAAGTAAATATTTGTATTTTTATGATTGATTCAATTTATATTTCTTCGCTAATTGGGTTAATGATTCAATTATTGAAATTTCTTATCGAATTCCATAATTCCATTTGTTCTATTGTTAGTAATGCATGTTATGTTAATATTTATTCAATTATTTAAATAACTTACACATTTGTGTTTGTATACAATGAAGATAACACGCAATAATTATAAATAATAGCCACATATTTTCTCGAATTTGTTATTGTTGATGGTGTTGAAGCGTTAAATTTAAAAATAAATAAATAAATAAAACGCGACACTTTAAACTGGAAAACAGAAGAAAATACTGGCGGTTTAGATTTATTTATAACAATTGGACAGCGCCCCCTACACTCTAATTGTTTCTAATTGGTTGATTTTAACAAGTGTTTGTTGCATAAATGACGATAGTTTTCCAACCCTTATTCAATTAATAATAATCGATTGTTTTATAAATTTATAAAAATTTTGGGGGTCTATTGCCAAAAGAAAACGTGTTTTATAAAAAACGAGTTCGCTCTACAAATTGATTGTAATAGTTGGGGTAAATGTGGTTTGCAATTTCAGCCACCGATACTGATAAGAATATTGTTATCACTATAACCTTGAATGTACAAATAATTGAAATTTCCCAAATCGGTTAAACTGAATTATTTGATCTTAGTTTGTTCGAATTTTTGCATAATGAATCTTTTTCTATTGCTATTATTTTTATTATAAATAGTATTATTTTAGGAGATTACTTACGGTCAATTACTTGTGCATTTGTTGCAATAATTATAGAAATTAATAAAATATTTGATATAATAATGTTACTCTTCATTTTTTTTAATTTGACTAAGCACTCCAGTTACTTTATTAGAACTGGGCGTATTCTGTATTCGGCTTATCTCTTATCATTGTAACATTTTTATGATCATAGTGATAAACAAATTAGAAATGAGCAATCGATAAATTTGATAAATTTCTTTCATTTCATGTATTTAAAAAAATGTAAAATTCTTTTTTAGTTAGTTTTTTTATTTATCATGTTTTAATTATTATTAATTAATATTTTAAATTATAACAATTCTATTTTCGTAAATTCCAATTGTGAAATATGAGAAACGTTCAAACCAATCGAAAATCTTAAAATAATCACTTTAGATTGTAATTTTGAGAAATTCATTGTAACTACTTTAAAACTGCAAATTCTTTAAAAGACTATACAGAATACGTTCAACAATCTCCTTATATCCTATTCCTTGAAATTAAAGAATTTTTGAAAGTGTGGCAACACCGCTACAAAATAGACACAAATTGCCCTATATGGCAACGTCGCATTAACAATTCGAGTTTTCCAACATTTTGTAAGTATCAGGATATTAGGAGTTAATAAGAGGTATTCGCTAAATTTAAGGAATTTCTGAAAATGTGGCAACATTGTTGAAAAGGCCGTGTATTTTATATTGAATTTTTCAACAGTGTTGCCACATTTCCAGAAAATCTTTAAATTTAAGGAATACCTCCAACCGACTCCTAATATCCTAATAGAGACAAAATTTCAAATTTCGAAAATTTTGTGTGTATTAGGATATTAGGAGTTGGTTGGAGGTATTCCTTAAATTTAAAGATTTTCTGGAAATATGGCAACACTGTTGGAGAATACGCTTGCCATATGTGGCAACGTCGCAGCAAATGTTCAATTTTTTAAAATTTATATGTATCAGGATATTAGAAGTTGGTTGGAGGTATTCCTCAAATTTACAGAATTTCTGGAAATGTGGCAACACTGTTGGAAAATCACTGTAAACTCTTGTTATACATGACAACGTCGCATCAATATTTCAAATATTCGGAAATTTTGTATCAGGATATTAGGAGTTGATTGGAGGTATTCTTTAAATTTAAAGAATTTCTGGAAATGTGGCAACGTTGCGCAAATATTGTATTGCTCCGATAGCAATTTTCAGAAATTTTCTAAATTTAACAAATTCATTTAAAAATAATTAGTTTTGTTGCAAAATTTACAATAAAGAGCTTTATTTTTAATAAAATTACCAATGTTTTCTAAATTTACATAACTTCTTATTAATACCCTAATTCCAGAACATACAAATTCATTGAATTCTAAGCTAACAAATGTAATTTCAATAAATAAATAATCAATTAATTTTGATTTTCTCGAAGAAAAACTCTATAGTTGCGTAATTTTATGAAATATTCCCAATTTTCGGTAAAGTTAACTGTGAAATGCAGATTTTGCCATCTAGTATTAGGATCTTGAACTAAGGACGTAGTTCTCTTTAACTAGATGGCAGCACAGAAAATATTAATTGAAGATAACTATAACATGTGCCGCCATCTAGTAATGAGATTTTTAACTGTTGAGGCATTGTTTTACTAGATGGCAGCACATAAACTATTAGTTACAGATAACTCTAACGTACATGTACTGCCACCTACTAATAAGGTTTTCAACTATCAAGATGGCAGAACATAAAAACAATTATTAAAGGTAACTGTAACGTACATATACTGCCATCTAGTAATGGGGTTTTCAACTGTCAATATAATCCTCGTTTACTAGATAGCAGCACATAAATAAATTACAGGTTGCGCGTGCTCTACACAGCGAGTATATTAAAGAAAGTTAATTTCTTTAAATCGTGAAACTTATAAGAAATCTATTTGAAAAAAAAATGTACGAATTTTAATTGTTATCGAGATTAACTTGCAATATATTTGTACAGTTGAGTTTATTGCAATCTATTAATTAATTAAATTCATTATTAATTACCGATTTGAAGCCGTCAATAGGTAAATTTTGTTGAAGAAGTTAACAATCTTTATCTATATCGCTGTGTGCCATTTGATTTTCAACATAACGCGTGGTACCGGTTGGCGCGTAATTTTACAACATAATTCGATATTTACATGAAATGTAAGATAAATTCTAATTATTTTAATATTTTGCTGTAATATTATATTAGAATTATAACAGAAATTATTAATTTGTAGGTTAATTAATCGATTTTAAGAAAGTGATAATGGATCCTAACCTAACAATTCCAACATCATCATCATTCAATTATAAAGATATACTATTAAGAAAACTATATCAAGCTGTAGCTTGTAGTATAGCCTCACAATTAATTCTTCTATTATTCTACATATTTATTGTTAATATTAATTTATTACATCCACTGGAATGGTTATTGTCAGGATTGAATACGTTCACTTACCTGAGTACATGGATATTTGTCGTGGTATTCTTGAGTATAATCTTTGCTCAATGTATCGTGTGCGCCAAAGATTACGTATTT
This sequence comes from Mylabris phalerata, assembly GCA_020740385.1. NCBI lineage: Eukaryota > Metazoa > Arthropoda > Insecta > Coleoptera > Meloidae > Mylabris > Mylabris phalerata. The sequence goes on along the minus strand of JAJEOX010000044.1, from coordinate 7,590,025 downwards.
ATGTCAACGTATTGTTCGACACGTTTCCAACAATTATTGCACATCTTCTCTATTCATAATCTCATCTTAATTGTATTGCATAGTTTAATTGGTGGTGTTTTAGTATGGCAGAATCTATCAATAGTTGATGGTGCATTCAAAGAGTTAATCACTAGAAACAATAATCAATATTATTTAAATATCGATACATTCTATTTGATTCTATCAGGATTTTGGTTTGGTTTATATTTCTTTGTTCGAATTTATATGACAACAAAACATTTAACATTTCCGATTATACAACAGAAGAAATTCTTGCATTTCCGTTCGAATATTTTACGTTTATTTAAAGAGAGTTATATAGCATCATTATGGCCAACGTTATATTTCGCAATCTTTTATTATTTATGCGGTAATCAAATTGAAAATCATTTCTGTAATCTATGCGGTTTGGAAAAATTACAAAATCCCGGTGGTATATTAATCTATTTGTATTCATGGTGGTTTTCTACGTTATACTTCTTTACAATGAATCTAATGAAATTCTTCTTCTATTTATTTCTAACTGAAACGGTAGAATTTCCGTTAATTAAAACTAATGAAACTGTTGTAACGTTACAAGATGCTATAAATATCGATAATTTGCCAATAATTCAATATTTAGCCTGTTTGGATTTGTTTCAATTATCACAATGGTCGTTATCAAGACGGCAAGTATTCTTTATGTTATCACAACCTGGCCAACATCCGCACAATTGGAATTCATTAATTGAAGCTGTTTTAAATTTATTTAATGAATATGAGAATTTACTAAAGAAATCAACAACAGAACCACCAAGAATTCCAACACAATTAGCGTTACAACAACAAAATTTAATTAATCCCGATTTAAAATTTCGCAATATTAGAAATATGTCAATACGTCAAGAATCTTTGAATTTGAATCGAAATATTGATGAAACTACCAATTTACAATCGTTGAAAATATTAATTTTCGAAAAAATCAACCGTTTCTTCGAATTCGTTAAAGTTCTATTTGGAATTAATTATTTATTTGGTGAATTACCCGAAGCTAATATACAAAAATGTTTGGGTAATGGACATTTGATTATTTGGTCTAGTCAAGGCATTTCCGAAATTCTAATCAAATCATTAATTGAAGATAAATACGGTATTGTACAAAAAGATATACCAGTTATTATCAATAGTTTAGTGCAACTGAAACAGAATTTGGATAAATTAAATAAAATCCCGTTATTATCGAGGAAATTTGCAACATTCGACGACTATAATTATCGTATGAAGAACGCTATTTCTAACGCTGTAAAAAGGAGTCTTTTCAATATTTGTCTGCATTTCAATAAATATTTAAATCAAATCGCTATAAATAAAGATGTATTGCAATACTTACAGACGAATATTATGTTGAAAAATCCATGATGTATTGTATTTTGATTTATTTAAAATAAACAACTTGAAAATTACATTGTTTTTAAATTCTGTACAACACACAAACCATATAAAAATTTCTCTTGTAATCGATTCCATACAACATTATGACAACTTTGTATATTCGGTAGATAAGTCCGTAAAATTGGTTCTTTTGCAATTAAATCACCGTGCGATTTTAAAAATACACTCAAATAGGATTCGGCCAATTCAAAATCACGATTTGATTTCAACATGAATTCGATTAATTTTAAAAATTGTAACATAATCGATAATGTACCACCACCATCTGGTGATAATGATTTAATTTCAAAATCCACCATCGACGGGCCGTATGTTTTCAATTTTTCTATAATTAAATCGAATTGATCATCATTCCTTGAGGTTTCCAATAATTTACCAAATTCGCTTAAATTAATTAATGTTGTTGTTGTTAATAATCGACTATTATCTTTATTATTATCATCATGATTTAAATCGAAACGGAAATCTAATGATGATACCGTTGGCAGAAAGAATGGTGCTGATTTTGGCATTTGTAACGGTTCTTTTGGTTTATTTTTCCGTTTTATTATATCGATATTTAATAGATTTTGCCAACGTGAACTTGCTATGCCAGATAATGTTACCAATTCTTTTGATATTTGTTCTGGTGATTGAAATTCATCAATTTCCTCTTTAATATTATCATTATCTGTTTTATCATCTTCATTTATATCAATTGAACATTCCGGTAATGCTACTAAAGTTGGATATTCATCCGGCGATAGAGCTTTTAATGTTATTTTCGAATATAAAGTACGATTAGTCCATAAAAAGATTCCTAAATAATTAACATGTGCTGTTGCTAATAATTCACCAGTTGGTGACATTGTTAAAGAAATACACGCAAATTCGGTTGCAAATTGATCGATTAATTGGCACGATGGTATATCCCATGTTTTAATTGAACAATCCATTGATGAGGAAATCAACCAACGTGAATCAGGACTGAATGTTAAATCAGTAATTTGTGCTGTATGTCCAATAAATTTACGTACAATACGACGACTTTCTAAATCGATAATGAATATATCGAAATTTTCACAAGCTATAGCCAACATTGAACTCTCCGGGTGGCAACGAAACAAACTAATCGGTTCATCCAAATTCAAACTAATTAACGGCAAATTATTACCTAGAAACAAATTTCAATACTTCTACTAGAAAATTAATTAATTTGTTACTTTTAGACTTGAATGGCCAAAATTTGATTACGCCATCACTACCACCACTGACGGTGATTTGATTTAAAGTATCACTAGCTACACCTCTTACGGAAAAATTATGAGCCTTCGGATCACCATAACTACCTCTCCATATACCCGATTGAATATTGAATCTAAAAATTTCACCAATTTAATAATCAAATTAAATAAATTCAATTCAATTCTTATACTTATCAATATGTCCGGTTGTATAGCCGATTAAAACGAAATTTCCACAATGTGTTAAATGAATACTACTAGCTGATATTTGATCGTTGTTCTTTTGATTGAATCGTTCCGGTAATAATTTCAAATCGCCCATTTTAATTCGATCATACGACCATGTCGTTACTAACGGTACACCCGAATGGATTGCTGCTATATTATCCCATTCTTTTTCGCGTGTTATTTCCGTTGTGAATTGCGTAATTGGTGGCATTTTTCGTATAGTTTTTCGATGTTTCTTCGATGCTTTTTTATTATAAGATGCTTTGCCTAGACTTTTATTAAATTGTTCAGTTCGTGTATTGAATATTCTTAAAGTTGAATCACCAGCAGCACTTAGAATATTATGCCCATTACTACCATGGAATCGAATAAATGTTGGTGGCTCGGAATGGCCTTCACGTATTCGTAATAAACGAGCCCCACCATCGGCCATATCAAAGATCCATAATTTCAATGTATTATCAGGTGATGATGTTAACATTAATGGTTCATTTGGTAGACAAATCATACCAGTGACACTAGCCTCATGGGCTGATAATAACTGATTTGTAACACGACGTTCTTCTAAATTCCAAAAAACAATATGACCAACTGTACTACCGGTTGCCATAATCGGTTCACCATCTGTACGAAATGATATTGTTGTAATTCGGCCCCAATCTTGTACAAAATCCATAATCATCTCATCATATTTTAAATTATGTAAAATTATCCGACCGGATACTAAACCAACAGCTACGACATCTTCAGCTGGTGCATTCTCTAAACAACTAATACCACATTTCCAACCTTTAAAAGTATAAATCAATTTCGCTGTATTGATATTCCATAATTGCATCTCGCCTTGATTACTTCCCAATAGGATTTTATTAATATAAGTATTCGGATGGAGAATTGTTGTTGTTTCAAATACACTTTTATTGAATGTTAATTCTAAATAAACCGTAGCGGCTTTTATATCCCATACTTTCAAATTTATTTCATCTATTGATATCAAATGTGGCCCAAATGGTAACAATAAACGTACATCTTTCTTATGGCCAGTATAGATGTATTTCAATTCGACACCACGTCGCCATGCATAAATCGTATTTTTACAAGCTGTATAAACATGAAAGGTATCAGCTACCATACAAGAAATATCTTCTGGATGTAAACCACTAACGCTCAATAAACCAAAATGTGTTATACCGTAAGTATGAAATGATTTCCCCACACTTGTTACAACCAAATTTTCTTGACGATTTTTAATATAACGTACTTGCAATGGTATATGATTACTAACATAACCTAAACCACGGCACGGTACAAAAATTTTACTTCCACTAGACATTATCTTCGTCAAATCAAATAATTCATCTACAAATTTAATAATAAACAACACGTGTGATTATCAGGTTATCGTTGACATTACTGCAAGATTGCCAACCAAAATTTAGTAATTTTTATGTCACTATATTGCAATGTTGATTTATTAGAAATGGCGCCAATTTTAAAATACAAATCTAATTATCTGGCGAATTTCGTTCTTGTGATACATCCATTTCGATTTCATCCTCTTCTTCATCATCGTGACTTTCTGATTCTTCGTCATCATCATTATCATCTTCATCATCCTCATCATCATCCTCTTCTAATGTCTACAATACAAAATTTGATCAATCTCTATCTTGTTCAATTAAACAAATTTATACTTCACAAACTGTTTTACCGATAGGTGTTACATCAGAATCTCGTTGGGAAATTGATTGTAACTTGAAATTTAGTAAAATCGTTCATTAAATTAGATAATTATAATTCTTTAAATATTACCCAAGCTTGATGTTGGGCTTCCAATTGGGAAATTTCCTCTTCATCATCACAAGGTTGATCAACATCGAACCACGATGGATCAATTAATTTCGGTTTTAAATTTGGAAATAAAGGGGTACTCATTCTATAAAGAAAAAATTGTTTATTAATTTGAGGTTATAATACCACTACAAAACAATGAGGTATATAGAATGCGCATCCCCTATACTTGTATAAGACCAATTTGGTCATCATATGGGGAAATTTTGACAGTTGTTCCTCACTCTCTCTAACTTATGAGTGTGTCGTTCAATAGGGACCTCCTTTTCTCAAGTCATGATCGATCATGGCTTGAGAAAAGGAAGGCGATATGTTGGTGTCGTTTTAACATTGTAGTTCAATGGAAAAATCAGTAGATGTCACCTTTATAGTTGCAAAAGACCGAAAACTTTCAACAGTTTTTGTGGTTGCTTATTGAAAATTAATCTAAGCTGAAAATCACCTGAAATTTGATAAAGACCGATTTTTAAAGTCTATAATGCAAAATCATCGTTTCAAATCTCCATGACTTTTCTGTAAATTTACAATTGTTGAATAGAAAAGTAATAAATGTGCTTCTTTCCACACCACCTGTGAGGTAAAGCACACGGTGCGTTTTTTTTTATAGTGGTATCCCCTGTAGGCCTAATCCACTATGGTATTGGATATATCCATGCTACATAATAATTATTTGCAACAAAGTAAAAATTAATTAGTTACAAAGCTATTGTCACCATCATATCATTGCACAGGAAGTGATGTAGTCAATGCATCATTGTCACAATAATAACCTCAAACAATCAGCGAAGATATATGCGTTAGACATCCTCACGATATGCGAATTACCTATCGCAATCTCTCGCTCCGAATACCGCACAATCCGTGAAAATATTTGAGCATTATTAGAGCGACTAGCAAGAAGACCACACCACAAACTGCACAGTCATACGACTGAGTCAATGCTTGGACAATCGCGAAGTGATAGTTCTCTGAAATAAAGTAGAAATTGATTACTTATGAAGCTATTGTCACCATCATATCATTGCACAGTAAGTGATGAAGTCAATGCATCATTGCCACAGTAATAACCTCAAACAATCAGCAAAGATATATGCGGTAGACATCCTCACGATATGCGAATTACCTATCGCAATCTCTCGCTCCGAAAACCGCACAACCCGTGAAAATATTTGAGCATTATTAGAGCCACTAGCAACAAAACCACACCACAAACTGCACAGTCATACGACGGAGTCAATGCTTGGAAAATTGCAAAGTGATAGCTATCTGAAATGAAGGAAAAATTGATTACTTACGAAGCTATTGTCACAGTCTTATCATTGCACAGGAAATGATGAAGTCAATGCATCATTGTCACAATAATAACCTCAAACAATCAGCAAAGATATATGCGTTAGACATCCTCACGATATGCGAATTACCTATCGCAATCTCTCGCTCCGAAAACCGCACAATCCGTGAAAATATTTGAGCATTATTAGAGTGACTAGCAACAAAACCTCACTACAAACTGGACAGTCATACGACGGAGTCAATGCTTGGATAATCGCGACAACTGAACCTAGTAGTAGCGGTGGATCTATCCAATACCATCAATACCAATACCTATAAACTAACAGACCAACACAAAACACCACAACATTAACCCAGCTAATTTTATGTTAGTAGGATTTCATGCAATATGAATGGCCATTCCCCGGGGAAGGATAATGGGAAATTTCAAGGGATTGAAGCTGATGACGCTGGCAGACAATCTGAAACATAAGAAACATTTTTTTGTTAAAAATTAAATGCATGTAAATACATGCATAAATGTTCTGAAAAAAAAAGTTTAATTAGAAACATACATTTAAAAAATTACCTGAAAAAAAATTATTACATATTATGAGATTTCAAGGGAAAGAATGATGGGGGGTTGTGTACGTTGATGTACCTAACAAGTACCTAACAAGTACCTAACAAGGGCCTAACAAGTGCCTAACAAGTTCCTAATGCGCGTTCCCTCCTATACCTACAATCGCGTATTGTTCATTTACCGAACCGAACCGAACCGAACCGAAGTTATTTTATATCCCGACTTGGAACGATCGCGATGTAAATCAAAAAAGTACTTACCCCTCTGCTACAACGCCTCCTGTCCCTCGCTGTTCGGACCTACTGTAATAGAACAGAAAAAAAAACCGTTAGTAATTGAAAAATTATTTAACTTGAAAAATTATTTTAATTATGATTAAATTTATAAACCAAGAATCCATTACACAAATATGGGATTAAATTATTAACGAAATAGAACAGAAAACTCATTTTTGATTTGAGTTTTTTGTTCAATTTCATTATTAATTACGATTTTTCAAATATTTCAACTTACCCTTTCGTTGACTTCTTATCGCCCAAATCCAAGGGATGACTTACTGCTCACTCCTTCGTCCAGGTTGGCACCAACAGAAGCACTAACACCAACACTTTGTTTTAAACGCGTACGTAAAGTTATTTTTAAATTTTCAAAACGGTAACACCAACACTTTGTTTTAGAAATCGCGTTAATTTATTATTAAATTTTGTAAACGACAACACTTCAACGTTCAACAAAATACGAGGCACTTTGTTTTAAAAAATACGTAAATTATTGAATTTTAGAAACGGTAGCACTTCAACGGGGGCATCAAAATACGCGACACTTTCTTTTAAAAATCGCGACAATTTATTATTAAATTAAACAAAACCGATTTCACGACCGATTTTCGAAACGGTGTTAACATCTCGACAACGAAAATTCGAATGAACAAAAGGCAGGCACTGACAAGATTCGAAAATGGCGTCAAGTAATCGTTCCTTTGTTGTATTCTTATCAGAAATTGGAAAAAAGTTGTTTGGCCGTACGTACAGGAGTACGTAACTTGTAATCGTGTCGTTTTTAAACCGCAAAAAACAAGATAACTTGAAAGCGTTAGTTTACGTAACGCTAAAATTGTAAAATTTTAGAATATTGTAGATATTGCAAATAATAAATTTAAATATAATATTCAAATATTTTGTATTTACCGTGATTTCTACCAAATTTCTCGGTCTAAATAGTTTGAAAATAAGTTTAGATTGTTTAAAAATTTTTCCCTGAGACTTTTGTTGCAAAATTAAATAAAGAATAATCGCAAAAATTATAGTATTGTAAAACACAGAATGATTAACTAACAATTAAGTCCCAAAGTAGTAGTAGTAATAGGGTCTAAATTAGCATCATATTCTATAAAATGATGCAAATTGAGAAACATACGAACATACCGCGTGTTTCAATTAAATGTTGCTATCTCTAAGCATGAACGATTTGAAAAATTCAAGGGGGTTTTTAGAAGAGGTTCCTTGGAGATCATTTTATCAAAATTTGAACCCCGTAGCTCATTTGGAAGTTGGTCAAAGTTTTAGACAAGGTTGCAATTCTTGAAACCGAGATTATTTATGCCAATATTATACACCTAATTTTATACAACCAGCAATACGTATTTACATTAGTTTAGATGCAAACCACCAGTTCACCAGTTGTCGATCAACTATTTCAATTCGTTTGCGTCTCCACTATCCAAGATGTCTGCCACCATAGGTGGACACGTTTTTTGACAGGATGATCACTCTACTACCTCATTGCTACAAAATTACAAAAAATAACTAAATTTGTCAATTTTCAACTGTCTTTATCTAGCAGGCGCAAATTCGTATGTTAGTTTGTTTAGTGAATTATTAAAAATCCCTAAATTTTCTTGATTTTTCTAGGTTAGGTATTTTTGAATTGTTGCAATTTCAGTTTTATTGTACAACAATTGTATTGAGAAATTAATGAAATTTGTATAAAAATGGCGAATAGTAGTGATAAAAATATTGAAAAGAAAGAGTCTAAAACTGTAAATTTCTCATATCTTGAATATTATGGAAATCGACGTAAATATTCAATACCGACATGTTTTACGAAATATAATTTTAAGCAAGGTAGTATTTTCGAGGCTCGTATTAGTTATATATATGATTTATCGAAATTTTGGATTGTTTCGAGATATAAAGAATTAGAATTATTTCAAATGTATTTATATCGATTCTATGAAACGAACAGGGAATCGTACAGGATACCCCATGATAAAATTGAAAAAGATCAATATTGTATCGCCTATACAGCATTAAATTATTATCGTGGCATAATTATTGATATACCGGCAACAATTGAAACTGTCGATAAAGTTAAAATTTATTTTTATGATTTTGGTATGATTGAAATGGTCAATATTAATGATTTATATTATATGGATGGTAAATGTTTTGCCGTACCAAAATTTGCAATTCGTACCTCATTAGCTGGTATATGCCCAAGAAATACACATACATGGACAATTCAAGATTCACGAAAATTCTTAGAAATTGTTAAAGATAAAACTCTAACCGCACAAGTTAGTAATATTGATACAAAACATCAAGTCTTAGATATCTTTTTAAAATTACAATATAATGATAATATTACAATACAAGATAAACTTATTAATGATAAAATTGCTCAATATTTTAATATTGAACGAAAAATTAATAAAGAAGACAATATCGCTGTTAAATATTTATATTTATTTCCATCACATGAATTATTAGAAAGTGGACATGTACCTTTTGATATTGAACATATGGAATTTTTGAAAGAATTGATGCCAATAATTGGACCACTAAAACAGTATTATAAAGATAATGACATTGTTAATGGAGAGAAATGAATTTCTCGTTTTCTAAACGAGACAAAAAACTATATTCCTGTATTTATTTTCATTATTATTAAGGAGAAAAAGTGTTCAATTGCCATTGCTTGTTTTATTTCATCATTTTAACCAAATATTTCTATTTAGATTTAAAATAAGTATAATTGTATAATGGTCTTCAATATTTGGTGTATATTTAGTTGCATACCCACTACTAATAACCAAATAATATACAGGGTGATTCACTGAGCCATATTTCATTTGATTATTCGACATTTATTTAAAATGATATAATTTTGGTATTATATGTGAGCTGGTGTATTTAACTGAATATACTTGAAAAGATGTCCATTTAAATATTTTATAAAGTTAGGAAGCAAAGTATTTGTTAAAAAAAAAACCTATGAAAATACATGCTTTAAATCAAATTTATGGATAAAATCTTCTTTATTTATTTTTTGAGAAAATTTCTGAATTCAATGATAGATTTTACGATTTACCATGGGTGAAAAGGGATCTTATAAGCACGGAAGCATATCTTCAAACGAGGAAGAAACATCAGTAAATAGAAGATTATGGTCGTAATTCAAAGATCGGAAATAATACTCCTATTAGTTTAATTATGTGTTGTCCTTTATCGTTTTTATTGTTGTTAGTTGTTTGATTATTTAAAACAACCATGGGTGACCGGCTACAGTTGCAACACCACAGGCATTTCTATTAATTTGATAGCGAAAATCCGATCCGTTTTAGGCTAGATTAGGAATTTTTCAAGAAAAATTAAATCGAATTTTTTGTAAATAACCTTTTAAACAGTGTTGATTGTCTAACATCCTGTTTATAACTTTTTTATTTCGCTACAATCAGATTAGAAAAATAAATTTTAGTTGTTGCATAATTACGCAAAACACGACAAATCTATAGAAAATAGTAGCAAATAACGAAATCATGAATATTTCAATAGATTTTAAATATGATTCTATCTCTACGTATAGCTTCATCAATTTTTATTTTAATTGGCCGAATTTTATGGGAATATATGTTTCAGAATAAAATCAGTTTCAGTCCAATATACATTTCATAAAAGTAAACAAATTCAAATAAAATTTTTGATAACAGATAGACGAAAGTTGACTTTACAATTGGAGCTTATCAGATTTTCAATTGTTACGAAAATCGCACTTATACTCACCGATTTTTCTTGAAATTATAAATCGATGTAATCACTTGAGCAAAAATGTATGCATTTTAGTTTGCTAATTTTTATCGAATTTTGCTATTTAACTGTCGGAATCATTAGAATTTAAATAAGTTTTTCGATTTTGCGTCAGTAATAGCGTTACTTTCAAACTAGTTAGTGTATCGAAATGTGCTCTTTTCGATACACTGTGTAAAAATGAAAACTCCAGTATTTTTTTTTCTAACTGTTGGTGATGTTTTTGACATTGTGACGTTGTGACTAACATTACGCTAAATAAACAATGAGTTATCAGTTGTTTTAACAGAAACGACACCAACATATCGCCTTCCTTTTCTCAAGCTTTGGTCGACCAAAGCTTGAGAAAAGGAGGTCCCTAATGAACGACACACTCATAAGTTAGAGAGAGTGAGGAACAACTGTCAAAATTTCCCCATATGATGACCAAATTGGCCTTATACAAGTATAGGGGATGCGCACTCTATATACCTCATTGTAAATAAATTACAACACAACCTCAGATTATTTTCCGATCAATTTTCGATATTATTGTTTTTGCAGCAACTTTCAAAATTTTGGTATCGTTTTTCAAAAGAATCTTGTAATTTATTTGGAAGGAAATTTTCCGCAATTTCCCATATTCCAAGGAATATGAAAAATTCTCAAAAAATGACAAAAAAACAATTGAGGAAGTTGAGAAGAAGAAACAATTAATACCAAATAGTTAATACCAACTGCGGTATAATTCCCTAAATTTCAAGGGTTCAATTTTAATTAAAAAAAGGGTGCAAGGAAGTGCAAAATAGAAAAAAATTGTATAAAAAAACTCATTTTAACTTTGTTGGATAAAAATACAAACAAACCATAGACTTTATTAGGGAAAAATTTAATGAAATGTTGTTTCCCACAAGTCCAAATAGTTGAATTTTGAGTGAAAAATAAAGGAGAAATCGCTTGTTAAAATTTCCACTTTTTTAACGAGTCCTAGTATAGCATTTTAATTAAAATAAACTCATTTCTAACGATAACAACTAAATTTAGTTGTTATTTGTAAATGTGAAACTAAACAATATAGAATCAATCCATATTGATCGATTTTATTAAAATTATTTACCGAAATTATAAGGCAACCCTCTCGCCAACTTCATCCTCACCGTCATCTTCATTACTACCAGATTTCTCCAATTTCTTTTCAATATACAGATTATGATCAACTTTTAATTTCTCTCTAGATGGAGGGCTTAATAATAAACATCTGGAATTATTTCCGATTATTTTCAAACTATTATTACTACAAAAAAAATCTAGCAAACCTGGTAATAAAGGTACCTTCCCTCTTCGGTTTCATTGTGAAAATATCACGCACTAGAGCTGCGAAATTCTCCTCCAAATACGTATCCTCCATTGTTAACTAAAATTATAGTCTTGATATAAACTAATAATTTTGATATAAATTAATTATTACATTTCCGATTATTGTTTCTACAATACCGAAATCCTTCTCATATTCATCTTTTTTCGCTTGGTAACTGATACCGTGAAGAAATCGTGCAACAACACCACCAACATTAATATCCAACGTACCGTTACGTGGATTTGGGAATTTCCGTTTCATCAAACCTCTCAATTGTACCAATTCTGGTAATATATCGGGATGTGCGACAATATATTGGAAATCTTGCAGCGATATTGTACCGTTATGGATTTGTTTGATTAGCTCCACACCACCAGCTAGTGTAGCTCCCGAGTTTCGAGCTTCCGCAATAATTTCTTCCGTTTTACTAAAAGCGAGAACCGAACGTTCTTCACCATGATCAAATTTGTACGGTATGGTAACAATACGTGCGAAATCATCAACGAAACGAGTCTAAATTCAATAGCAATTACAATTGAATATTAAGACAAAATTACTATTATTACCTTCTTCTCGCCTTGCATATTCAATTCAATCTGTACGTGTAGTTTAGCGTCCGGTTGGTTGTACATAGTTGGATGGTGTGTTTCACGATGGCATTTTACAGCTTCACAAAACGGATAAACAACATCTTTATAATATTTCATACTGTAAACATCATCGATTGGATCGGCTTTACACGAATCATCATATTTACGTGTTGGACGTAATGCTAACATTCTCTCGCGGTCACGTAAATTGTGCGGTATAAAACCGACTTTTACCACTTCAACTTTAACTTTCTTCTTCGCTTTACGTTCTCGTGTCCCTTTTCTAGCTGCATAATTACGGATTTGAATCGTTGTCGATTCTTTAAATATACGATTAACGTGCTGATAACACAATCGTGATAAACCTAAAAACAAATAAATTACAGTTAATTTGTCTTGTTCTAGAGAAAAATTGTACGTGAATTCAGCATTGTAATATAACCGACAAAAAGTGAGGTTATGTTGGAAATCGTGCAAATTTACCGATACTTATAACAATGTTAATTATAACAATATTTTCTTTAATTCATCATCTCTATTATTACTATAATTAATCAGATTTTTTATAATAAATTTTTCTAAAAATATCAACCACTTGAAACAGAAATTATTTCAATAATAACGAATAAGACACAAAATTTGAGGTTAAATTCTTGAAACGTAAACAAATGAGTCGTTAGTTTGGTAGTGTCACCAATATAAAGGCGCAAATTTCACTATCTATTTCCATATAAAACTAATTAACGCTAAAATATAAAGTTGGTAGATAATTCAAAACTTACACATCTATTTGAAAATGATAATAGCGATAGCTGTGATTTTTCAATAGCAGTGCTACTGCTATCTATGGCTACTGCTATATTGCGATCGTAATTGGTATAATATAGACAACCAACAATTAACCGGTATTACACACTAATAGTAGGTTGCCTATATTACGTTAATCGCAATTTAAATGATGATAATAATAATAATGGTAAAATATATTTTAAAATTAGAAAATTTATTTAAAATACATACAATTATGGCAGAATTCCGATGAGCTACACGAGTGTCAGTATTAATTCATTAAAATTTTGTTATCGACAACTATATAAATAAAAATTGGACACCAAATGAGATTGTTTAATAGTTTTAAGGCGAAATAGAGGAACTTGTGTTTATCCAATCAAACACTAAAGAAATGCGAAATAATTACAAACATCAGCTTAATCACAGACATTAGGTTTAAAAAAAAATAAAATTTGAATAAATTGTTATTAAAATCAACTGTGCTACCTAAATAGATGTTGGTATTTCTTATAAATTCTCTGCAATTGTCTCAATGATCCTAATGTATTACTTTGACTGCCTATACACATATTCATTTGAGCTTGATCTAAATTAATATCACAATAAACAGGATGATAGATATGTATTAAACCAGGATCTGTTGACCGTATTATCAATAAATTCGATTTAATTGCATTATCATAGAAATTAACATCTTCCATACCCCAGCCGTTGATTAACAAATTCAAACCACCCAAATTCCTATAATCATCTTTATATAAACTGACAATACCGAAGCCGAATTGTCGCCAATATCCATTGTCTTCATTAATAAAACTTTCGAAATTCTCTAATGATGAATAATTGTCATTTGTTTGATTCAATAATTTCGGATTGTATTGGCTATAAACGATTGGGAAATAGATTGATTTGTTTTTGATTGTATTTAAACGGAATCGTTGTAGGGTTTTTGTGTTAAATATTATGTCGACATCAATAAAAACCATTAAATCGTCGTTATTTAATGTGGCAATTCCATATTCTAAAGCTTTAGCTCTTGTGAAGGTTTCATTTAAAATCTCAATTGTATTAATACGGTGATTTCTATATCGTTTCTTTATATTATTAATTAAAATCTTAGTTCTATCGAAATCTTCGCTATTGTATAAAACGATAGTTAATCGAGAATTATCTTCCTGGTGGATACAAATCGTTTCGTAGATTTTTAAGAATCTCTGTACAGTCTCATAACGGCCGCTTAATGGTAGAATTAAATTAATTAATTCTTGATTTCTATTATTTTTATAATTATTACTGTATTGATTAATCGCTTTCAATTGGAGTATCGGTTGTAGATTTTGTTGAAATGTCGATATCATTTGCTGGATGATTTGTTGATGAACTGGCGTCATTAACGATGATGATGACGATATTGGTGATACTAATGAATTTTGTAGAATATTCGGAAAATCGAAATCTTTCATTTCTCTTATCATAACACCTGTAATTTGTAATTAAAATAAATAATTAATTTTAATTGATTTATTTACCTGTAAATGTCTGTTGAATATAAGCATGTCGGCGTACTTGTACTGTCATTTTATGTCCGCGATATTTCCGATAAACCAATAGTAAATCTAAAATTATATCAACACCATGTAATGGATCTAAACGCCAATAACCGTACAAGATTTCTTTAAAATCGATAATCCGCCCTCTTTGCTTTGAATATGAATTGATAATTTCCATTATCTAAAAAAAAAGATCAGCTATTATTCTTTCATATTGTTGTCCATTAGAATTTTCCAACATACATCACGGACAATATCGGAGAAGCCTTCTTTCAATGATGTACCAATTCTACGTCTCGGATTCAAATCATGATGGGAATATAATGTTTTCGATATTAATTCCCATTCGAGTACATCATTTAATGTTGGTGGTTTATAACGGGTTAGACTTTGTGGCATACCTGCAATTATTGTTGTTAGTATAAATTTTGAATTAAGCAATTTGTTGAATTTATTGCACAATTCATTGTCAGTATAAATCAAAATTAGTATGATTTGATTGTAATAATAGAAATGAATGGGAATTGTTAAGGTGTGTTTGTACACAAGTCGAGGGTCCATCTTCTAAAGTTCAGTTTGGTAGAGAATTAATTATTTGATAGCTTTATCTAGTTAAATGATGGATGATTCTCTAATTTATTTCGTTACTCTTTTTATCTTCTTAGTTAAAAATTCAATATTGTTTTGAAAAATCCATTATTTTCAGATAAAAAATGAAAAATCTATAAGATAAACATTAAATAATTCAATATTCTACTTAAATGGTCCTTTTATGTTAACACCTAGTATTCATAAAGAACCCTTGCAGATTAATTGAGCGAAATTCGAACCACGTAGCTCATCAGGAAGTTAGTCAAAAAAGCATCGTTTCAGACAATGTCCTGGTTATCAAGATCGAGTTAAACACATAAAATAGCTAAGCATTGTTTTTTCTCTAATTTTCTCCCTTTTATTCCGGAAAAAATAGGAATATTTCGATTTATTTGTAATTTATTTGACGGGTTTAGTTCGCTTTCAACACAACATTTACTAAAATTAACGTTTCCCAACGAGCTATGGAGTTCAAATTTTGGTAAAATAATCACCAAGGAGCCTTCTATAACTGTTTAAAATATTGTTCAAATCGCCGATCATATTTCATCATAAAAACGACGACCATTTAAATGAAACATAAGAGAAAGTATGGGTGATTCATCCAATTTTTAACACATTTATTGTTTCAAGCCAAATTTCAATGAAGCAACAACAGAAGACAATAGGGTCACTACTCTTTTATTTTAACATTAATTGATTATCTAGACCGAACAATAGACGTAATAATTCAACCAATTGTAGTCGATATTAATGAAATGATTACCCTATGAAACATGTGGCTATAATTCGATAATCAAATAAGATGTTTTAGTTAAGTTGACCAAATTAATACAAATGGGGTATGAATAAAATCTGGATTTACCTAAAAATGTAATGTCACCTAGATAGTCATCGGAGCCTTTTTTGTTGGGAAACAACGGTAAATTCTCGACTAATTCAACATTTTCTAAACGTTCCCGACGATATCCCAATTCACCCATTGATACGGCAATATCACGATGGAGATTAATCGATTCTTGTTGGTAATCTTGAATTTTTAATGCCTGTAAAGTCAAATAAAAAAAAAAAATTAAACTATTGGTTTAGTTGTTTTTTTTTAATTTCTTGGAATTGATAGTTTTGTATATTTATCGTAGAAAATTCCCCAAAAAATCGACATTAACTGGTAATGCATACATTCACGTGAATATACAAAGACTGACCTCATTTCTTCGAATTATTTGCCAATAAAGCGGAAATTATAAAATTAATGGTTTTCTCATTAATAAATTCAAGTTAAATAAATTAAAAATAAATCGACATGAGAAGAAAGTTTAAAATAATCACGAAGGACGAAGTGCATTTCCAATTTTGTTTATTCTAAATTGAGGATATCCTTAAAATTCATTTCTCTTTATAAAAAATTATAATCGTAATAATACCAATAAAGATGATAATAATAATGTACGATTGTAATTTGACACATTTTATAAATAGTTACAGTTTCTGTTCAAATTCATTTCTTACTGGATATTTTTACAATTTTTTTTTTTTTTTTGATAGTTTAAAGTTTAATTCTATTCGGTTTTAATTTTTGTAAAAATAAAAATAGCCGCAAATAAACGTTAACAATAACACAGAAGCTACATTACAAAAACATTAAAAATTGTTGTTTTAAAATATTCCAACAGTTTACAATTTTGAAAGATTTAAACCTCAATATTGTGTTCTCATTAAATTTACGTTCACCAGATCGAAGAAATCTGATAGAAAGGTGAAGATGTGTCGCCCTAAGGCAAACAAATTGAAAAAAAAGCATATTTAGCCCAAAATTTCAAATATTTACTTTATTTTTACAAACACTGCAGTACTCTAGATTGTCATAATCAAAATTTAAAGTAATAAGATAGCCCTTTGGCCTATACCGAAGAGCTTTCGCTACTTTATTTGATTCGATTAGTTTAAAATTTCAAGACTTGTCTGATTGCTCTATTTCGATTAAGTGATTTTTATTAGAAAACTGAATTGTTGGGAAATTAAATTAAAATAACTGATTTTTTATTGATTTCAAGTAGCAAATTTTTCAATTTGTATTTTTGGTGTGCGAACAAAACCAAAATATCACAATTTTGGCCCTGTAATTCAGACTCAAAGGAGCAAAATTTGATTAAGAAACTAATAAGAGTTCAGCTCAAAAATTCCTGTAAAATTTATAAAGTTAGAATATAGAATTTGTTTCAATATTTGTAAAAAATTAACTAATCTAAATATTTTGATAAATTCATTTACATTTAAATTACAAAAAAATTATTAATAATAACGATTTTGTTTTATTAACAAACAATTTGAGGTGAGCAGGTTCTAGTTCGGCAACAATAAAGTTGGCATCTACAGGAAAAAAATAATAATCTAGTTTTGTTATAAAAATAAAATTCTAAAACACTAAACAATCACAACTAGCATAACCTGTCCACAAAATAAGATTATCGGGCACGTAAAAATTATCCAAAGTATATGCTTTATATTAAAGTTGGAGCTATTTTAAAATAGTCTATACACAAGTGCCGAAGTCTATTAGAAATCAATGATTACCTGTCTCAATGGATATAAAAATTTACCTATAAACCGTAACAATAAGGGAATTCTTAGTGGAAAATCAGAGTAATTATTGTCTATTTTGTCTATTCTTAGGTAAGTGTCTTTTTGAATAAAAACAGTGGAATTTTTCGAAATTTTAACAATACTTCAATCTTCATCTGTCCAATTATAATCCTCGAGGACGCCTGTGGGCTTTTTACAAAAGTCTAAAGTTTCATATTTCGAAAATGGTCCGATAATTTTTCATGAAGAGGTTCTCAAAAAGTGTAACATTTAATTTGAAATTCTACCATTATTCTTGGATATTTGGAAAGACCTTTCAATTAGCTATCAATTAAATCTCATCTCGCAAAATAGACAAAATTATGAGGAAATTTTTGAATACTTTTCCAAAATTGTGGTTTAAAATGCCCTTTCTAATTAGCCAAAACGCCTAATTTTAGAGTAAAAAATAAAGGAGAAATTGACTTATTTTAAGGATTTGTAGTCCCTTAAACCTTTTACAAGAAAAATAATTGACTCCATATACCAAGAGAATTGTTGATAAAAATAATTTTCAAAATTAAAAAAAACTTTGTTGTATCATTATAGTTATAATATTTATTGTATTAGTGATAATAACACTTAATAATAACCTAGTTGATAATTAAAAAAATTACGATAAATACATATGAGATAAATAACTTTAACAATAAATAAACGAATAAATACATCAATTTGATACTACTGAAATTATGATAAGAGAAAAGTCGATTCATGAGAGCTGCAAATACAAAAAGAACGTTTTCACCAATATTTTTCCTTAACTCTAGACGTGTTAACATAAAAACACGAGAATTAGAAATAAAAATAAAATGTTGATCTAACTTATGAAGTGTAAAGTTAAATAATGCGAGAAGTACAGGTGCTAATTTTGAATATTTTTAGAAATAATAAACAGCACAAATAGTTGCAAGAGTAACACGGACTAGAATAGAATTAGATCGTTAAATATGCCAATTAAAGTTATAAGATATTAAAAATTTAGACCTTTTCAAAATGAATTGGTACAATGAACTGATGATTGATTCTAATTGTTGGTTAATTGTGAGTGGATAAAAGTGAAACTGGACGATTGAAATTAATAAAACACTCCAACATGTACATCTGTAACATTTATAACAATAATCAAACGGGAGAAATAAGTTTCAAAACACTCCTATGTGTGAGCATTGAACTGTTCACAATCTAAACTAAACTAACTGTAATTCTAACAACAAGACAACAAGAACTTTTAAACGTTGAATATATCTCTCTATGTAGGATGGAATCGTAAAATTTTCCATTTAAAGATATTCGCTGGCTCTTTTTCGTTATTTTATTCTAAAAACAAATCAATTTCAATCTAATAGGTATAGAAGAAGGAAAAAACCAAAGTGTAACTAATCGAAATAGTCGATTAGAAAACATGAATTGCTGACTATAACTGAGACAAGAAATTAACAACCCCATTTATAGTTTCATAACAATTTTACGGTAATTCTAATCAAATTTGTAAAAAAGCCGATGGTCGTAAATTCTTCAACGAATTACATTCAGCAATAGTGCCATAAATGATCATGTGTTGCCATAAATAATTTATAACTTTTTAAAGCTGTTAAAACTATTTGTTCGTTCATTTATTCAGCTGTAGAAATTGATTGAAGTTTAAATAAATGATCCAAATTACTACTCTACTAATTGAAGAGATTTATCAAAAACTTAATAAATATGAACATGTATACATAACATACGATATTATGTAAATATTGTTGGAACTATGAAAGTAATTTATGTTTAATCATTACTAACATTGACGTAAATCTTTTTTTTGTGGTTGTTGTTGAACTTAAATTGGAAATGTTAAAAGTTCACGGATTTGCCAAAAATATGTCTCCATTTCGTTAATTCTTAGAGTATTAAATAAAAATAAAAACAATTAAACCTCTACTGACCATCAAATTTTGTGTCATTATCACCACCGAACATAATGATGAATGCTTAGATGGTCTAACAAATAACTAAATAGTCTAAACGTAAACGTTCGTGCCAATTTCTAAGAAGTTTAAACATAAAAAGCCTCGTTATTTACGTTTAGAATGCAAATTATAATTGTTTATTTATAATTATAGAAATTATTTTCTAACCTTGACGTATTTATGAAGCCTATACATGTATTGTGGTTGTTTGACAGGATGTAGGGTGATCGCTCGATGGACTTCTTTTTGTTTAAGATCCCCTGTAAAGGCAGCTGATCCACTTTGATTATGGTATAGGATAACTTGCATCTATTTTATAGAAAGAAAAATTATTATTATATCTAATCAATTGCCAGTCCTGTATAATATAATAATAATCGACCCTATTTCGATCACCCGTTATCCGTTCTAACGACTCTACAAATTCGAAAAACTCAAAGTATACGGTACTTGAAACGATCAACCTATTTAAAAGTCGTTACGGGTGATCTCAATTGGGATTTTTGATAAGAAAAATAAGCTTATCGGATCATCGTCAATTGTAGTTTCATAAAAAATGATTCCACGAAAAAAAATTGTTATATTCCAAAAAAAATTTATCAGTAGCATACAGTCGAGTCTTTTTTATTATCAAAACTATTTAAACAATAAAGATGTATCGTAAAATTAATGGCTATACAGGTGTACAACGATATTTCAGCTAGCATTAGGCTATGATTTAGTTACATAAGTCGTAATTTGATTCGTATTTTATTGAATTTGACATTTATTAATGTATTTTCAAGTGTTTGAAGAAACCTATAAATTGATAAATAAATGATAAGTCTCTAAGAATTCCAGATTCGTGATTATTTGGAAAAATGCGAATTTCAAGAAGTATCCAATCATTTAATATGATAATTAATCGTTGATATGACAATGTTAATTGATTCATTAAAAATACGGAACGTGTTTAATGAATTTAATGACAATTTTGAATTATTTTAAAACAAGTTGATGTACACTAATGAATATTTATTAAGAAAGGTTTAAGGTTGATGATTATTTTTAATACTAAAATATCAAGTAAAAATAGTGTTTAAATGACTGAAATTAAGAAAAATTGTCGAATATTATAAAATCAAACATATTAAAGATAAATAATTGTTAAAAAAGAAAAAGTTGTATAAGATAATAAGGTTTTGCTCTTATTAAAGGTCATTTTGATAAGTTAAATTGTAAATCTTTGGATTTTCGAATGGAATTAAAATACTTGCCTCATAGGACCATGTACATGAAATACCAGCAAATTTTCGTACACATCGTCCCAATTCAACATCCTCATGTGTTGTATAAACATTATTTAAGCATTCATCAACATATGGTGCGATACGTTTCAATGTTTCCCTACTGAAGATGACACCAGGCCCACCCATACAGAAGTTCTCATCATCCTCCAAGGACAACAGACCGAATTCTTCACTATTACCCCGTCCAGTTTGTCCAATAAACCAAGCTTTTGTACTATCAACCGAACGTAATAATTCCTCTAAACGATCTGTACGTATATAAACATCATCATCGGCCCTTAAAAACCATTCAAATTGATCAATATAATTATCGTACATGTGTTTCAACATATAAAAGGATTTCTTTTGTGGTGGATAACTATCATCAACATCTTTCAATCCAACCAATGGTATTTCATCACTATAAGAATCTTCCGAACTGTAAAAGATTGTTTTACCGGGAATTTTACGACCCCATGTTTCATAAACAGCTTTAGCTCTTGTATTTAAATATTTCGCAGCTGTCATAACACCAACCAATATTAAATTTTTTATCGGGTGTTGGTGGTGATATATCAGCTAATAATTCACGTTTCGGTGGACGATTCTTATTCCGTATTAAACATTGTTGATTATTTATAATAATTCGATTATTTATTAATAATTGTGATAATAGAAAACCTAAAAGTATACCGAATAGGGTTTTTAATAGTTTTTTTCTTCTTGCCATAATTTATGATTGTTTGCTGTCTCTTATGTCCCATCGTTTAAACACAACCACAGTTTTGTAAAGAAACTAAGAACAAGATGAACCGGAAAAAGAATAAAAAAATCCGCACATATTCGAATAAACACATACACAATACAAACAAGCACAGTTGTTAAATAAAATTTTAACTCAGGTCAAGGAATTATAAAAGTTTCGAACTAACACCGGCATTATTTGCGTTGATGAATAAAAACGTGCACAGGATACGCGTAGTATCGACCATAATTTATCATTTTATTATCTTATCTTATAGTACTCCTATTCAATTACTAATTTTATCATTGATTTGTAATAATTTAAAAAAAAAAAATAATAAAATTTAACGCGATTATTGTGGAATTTATTTGTTACCTAAGCGTAAAATGAGCCGAAATTAACTTGTTAAAATCTCACGTGTTTTGACGTATATTCACTATTAATTTAACTTTAATATATAATTTGTTTTTTTTTTAATTAATCATTGAAATAGAGACAGATGAGTTTAAACAACACACAGTGATCGAGGCCTCGTTCAACTGGCTTCAAGTTGCGGTGCGGTTCAAATGAAAAATGCCTCTTCCTTTACTAACAATGCCCCCAATCCGTGTGCTCCTATGGTAGTGGTTTAGTTTAGACAGACGAGTTTTCGAATTAGAAAGACAGACAGACAACACACACTGTAAAATGCAGACACACACACACACAAATTTCGGAGAGATGTCTGCTTTTGAACTATTCACGAATCGGCAATTTTCTTTCAAATCTCCAAAACATCTGGTTAATATCGAAAACACTACACGAATCATGATAAATCAACAATGCAAAAATATGTCATTTTATTTATATTATTACACAATTCCATTTGTCATCCTCTAATTTATAATCCATGTAATATTATCGTAATTTTTTAATACCTTTGGATTTAAATTATATTTTTTGGTGCTATAAATAACGCAACAAACGAATAAGAAGAAAACCAGAACGGGATGTTTATACAGAAAGAAAAAACACTGTTATAGAAAAAAAATTAAATATCGTATGATCTAAAAAAAAATTTGGCACAGTTTTTCCTTATATCATTACTAAACAATAAAGGAACCGATTCTATGGACATATTCGCGTGCTTGCATAGCAACTAAGATGCGGATGTACAGCCAAATTGCACATTAATTTTTTATTTTTTGTTTTTAAACATAAATCCAAATAATCGTTTTGATTATTTTATAATTTTTCTTGCTTACATTACAAAACTATACGAGAATATGCTAGACGATAGTTTTAACGAATCCAAATAGACGATTATTAATAATAAAATAATAACGATGTAATAATGGATCTTAAGGTCACTGCACACATCCGCTAGGAATATCAAAATTTGCTCCTCTAGCTTATTTTCTGAATTATTTAAAATAATCACCCTATTGTTTCAGCTCAATAGGAGCCTCCCTTTGTTAAGAACTAGATCTGCTATAGAAAACAACCCTTCCAAAACCAAATTGTCGAGTTAAACCACTGGAAAACAACAAATATAGTATTGGCAATTTTACTTTCAAATAATCCGATATTGTCGCCACTGGAGGGATAATTAGTTATGGAAAAATAGACCTGATATTTTATCATTATAATACACAAATATCCGTGTAATGTTCAATTAAACTGTAGAGAAATAGGAAAAAATCAACCTTCAAGGCTTAATTTTTTTTTTGTGTTTTTCTAGATAGCCAAATAATGTAAAATAAACTTTCTATTTTTATTAAGCAACAAAAATGAATTTAATTCAATATTAGTCATTGGCTGGTGTTTTTGTCGTTTGTAAATACAATAAAGCAATTATTCCATTTACGATATTTGGTATTTCTAAACAGAACGTAATATTTGTTTAAATCAATAAAACTTGAATGTCATTCTTATAATTTTAATGTTTTCTATTCCCAAAGTCTTTTACTATCGAATGGGGCTTCTCTATGCTTTTATTTAATTAAAATTGAGCAAAATTCAAGGTTTTACTCACCTATTTTAGAAGATCCATGGAGGAAAATTATAGTGATTGTCATAAAAAAATTGAATTACTTTCAACATAATTTGTCTAATATTACGGGATATTAGCCAAATTCAATAATAATCATCATTAATTTAAGAAAAAAATACGAAATAAAAAACATTATTTGTAAACAATTAGTGAGGTTATATTTTTCACAAAACACTAGACTTTAAAATTGCCACGTTACTAAAATGTCACTAGAATGACCAACGTGATAATGACAAATTTTCTAAATTTTACCGAATAAAATTAGAGAATTTAGTATTTTCAAGATAATTGGGGAATTTTGTTCAATGACGTTGGTTAGATTGACAGAGGATGATGAAAGATCAAATTTTAGGTTATGGTCACACGTGTTTGTATTTTAGCGAAAATTCCATTAATTTTTAATATAAATCGAATTTTAATGTCAACAATTATTAAGAATTATTAATTGATTGTTTTAAACCAGAAAAATGACTGAATTAAGTGTAAAAATGTTGGAATATCTCGCCCAATTCGGTGATGTAAACACATTGGAATTGGCTGAAAAATTCAATGAAAACCACCAAAAAATCATTGGTGCATTGAACAGTATCCATTCTTATGGTAATTTAATCACTGCTGAACCGCAGAGTTGTAAACGGATCGTTCTAACAGACGAAGGGCGATTATTCGTCGAGAATGGTAGTCATGAAGCGAATATTTACAATTCAATACCCGATGATGGTGTAGAACAGGCGGAATTAATGAAATTACCAAATGCTAAGATCGGTTTCAGTAAAGCCATGTCGTCCGGTTGGATTGCTGTCGATAAATCTACCGGAAAGCCGATTGTTAAAAAGAAATTGTCAAGTATCGTCGATACGGTGCAGAATAATTTAAAAGCGATATCGACGAATTGTTTGGAAAATATTGAAAATAATCAAATTCAAGAGTATAGAAAACGCAAATTAATCCAAGAGATTGTTGAGAAATTCTTCCTATTAAAAAAAGGACCGGAATTTACAACAAATTTAAAGAAATTAGAAACAGACCTAACGAGCGATATGTTATTGACTGGCAGTTGGAAAAACCTAAAATTCAAAGAATACAATTTCGACGCAATGGGTATACCGTTAGAATCCGGCTATTTACATCCTTTATTAAAAGTACGCACCGAATTTCGACAAATCTTCCTCGAAATGGGCTTCACCGAAATGCCAACAAACAATTATATTGAATCGTCTTTCTGGAATTTCGATGCCCTATTTCAGCCACAACAGCATCCAGCTAGAGACGCTCACGATACGTTCTTCATCAACGACCCGAAATACAGTCGAAAATTCCCCACCGATTATCTGGAGAGAGTTAAGAAAATCCACAGTGAAGGTGGATATGGTTCGATAGGGTAATTATAAAATTTATCAATTTCTCGTTAAGTATTTAGAAATATTCCAGATACCGTTACGATTGGAAGTTGGAAGAAGCCCAGAAGAATCTTCTTCGAACACATACCACTGCTTGCAGTGCTAGGATGTTATACAAATTGGCTCAGAACGGTTTCAAACCGACTAAACTATTCAGTATCGATAAAGTGTTCCGTAATGAAACTCTAGACGCGACTCATTTAGCCGAATTCTGTCAAGTTGAGGGTGTTATCGCCGATTACAATATAACACTCGGTGATTTAATCGGTATTTTTACGGAATTCTTCAAAAAATTAGGCATCACCGAACTGGAATTCAAACCGGCTTATAATCCGTACACAGAACCCAGTATGGAGATATTCTGTTTCCATACAGGTTTGAATAAATGGATTGAAATCGGCAATTCGGGTATTTTCAGACCGGAAATGTTATTACCAATGGGTCTACCAGAGAATGTTAGTGTAATTGCATGGGGTTTATCGTTAGAACGGCCGACAATGATCAAATATCGTTTGAATAATATTCGGGATTTAGTTGGGCCGAAAGTTGATTTAGAAATGGTACAACGTAGTCCTATATGTCGATTAGATAAACAATAATTTATTTGGAAATTTAAATAAATTAATGTTATCCAGTTATTTATTTTGTAAATTACAAGATTTCATCTATAAACTACCGATTGATGCAAGTGCAATAATTTCGACTTGTGATGAAAAAAATTGAAATTAGAATTAGTTAGATTAGAGGCTAATTGCCTCTTATTATTTGTTGAATTTCCAAAAATTACACTTTGTAATAACCAAAGTGTTAAAACTACTACTACAATAATAATAATAATAATAGAGCGTTAAAAGCTTGACAAAATAGATATTAACAATGCAAACAATATTTACAATATTCTTCTCTAATTACTAAATTTAATAATTGTCTTAATTAAAAATCAGTTCACCTCTAAAACTTACAAGTTTATCACAAAGTTTTAAAAATTGTAAAAACCGGAGATAATGGCAGTGATAAACTGTTGAAATTTGTTTGAATTCAAGAAATTCACAAAAATCGATAAAAAATATAAAATTAGAGGAGAACTTGATGAAATTGATTTTTAAAACCTATAAAATAACGACACATAATGAAAATATACATAAATAGTCTGCTATATAATTCTGTTTTTTTTTTATGTTTAATAATAAAATTAATTGAAAGCACGGCTGGACTAACAACGAACACTGCTGCAAAGTGGCTTGATGTAAAGCGAGAACACCATCTTTGATTAGTTTATAGACCTGGTGCTAGATAGCCGACCAAGTAGTTACGAGGTAGCTGACCCATGCGACGTTTACGTGCTGTAAAGAAACAATAAATCAGTATTTTCAACAATCAATTCTAAATTAGAGACTAGATAGCGAAAGCTGAGCACCACCAAAAATTGAGAAGCTGATAGGCATTTGCTGGAAACTACAATGCGAAATTTGTGTTAATGGCAATTTATACAAGCATAGGATATTGGGTACAATTGTCCGTGTAAAATAATTAAAAAAAGTACATACGTAATCGCGACAACAGCACACTAGGAGCTGGTCGCCTCCAGCCGAGATAGACGGCGTTCTGTGAACAGATTTATGACAAGACACATTCAACAAGGTGTGGGGTGATTAGTTTTTACTCAAAAAAAGTTATTTATAAACATAACAAATCATGCTAGAAACATTCGGAATTTGTTAGTCCAATTTACAATAACCTTCCATATACTATGGGCGTATTATCAAGAAGCTTAACAAGTACAAAAATTACCAAATTATGGCCGTTTTGTACTTAACCATCCACAAAAACACAAAAAAACATTTAAAAACATAATGTTTGATTGTTGTATATTTGTGTGTGTTAAAAGGAAAATTAATTTTCTTATTGAAGAAAATCTCCCGCCGATTCAACGTAACGTCCATAGTTTATTCGTGATTACAATAAGCATTTAGAATTTTGCACAATCTTGTTATCAATAAAGCATCAACAGCATTATTTCAATTTTTCTTTTAGATTTCTAAACAATATTAAAATCATCACAAATGATACAATAGCATTGAAGAATTTATAGGAATTCAATTGTGATTAATTAAGTAATGACGTGCGATATTTGGGTGATACCCAAATGTTACAGTCTAGACACATGTACATTATCCACTCCTATTCATATAATTTTACGTGGTTGATGGAATAAAAATAGCAAAAATTTCGTGCTTAGACATGTACTTTGTTCGTACAAATCACGGAAGTTGCTAACAAAATTAATAGGGGAAATTTTAAATTATTTAGCACGAATAAATCGAATAGAATTCGTAGATATTGCAGCATTTGTGATCGAATTTCTCCACTAAATACCCATATTGTTAAATTACAACAATTAATTAATTTAATTTAAATTAAATTGAAGCATCTCAATAACGGATGCAATTATACGAAACACCGCCTATACCTTCTTATTTGATTAAAGGTGTTTTCCGATGGTTAAAGAATCTAAATTGCAGTCGCAGTGTTAAGTCTTTTCGGACTGGCGGGAGAAACAAATAAATATCAATAATTTAGATAAAATTAGACTATTAATTAGTGAAAATAAAGAACCCGACATGAATGTTTTAGAATTTGTGTAAATGTGTGTAAAATTGTCCCAAAGCAGCTTCAATTGCTGGTAAATTCTGACTGTTTCTCCATCAAATAAATTCAAACAAGTTTTGTTGAAATAAAAGTCCCCTACTCACAACGATACAAATATTAAGCAGTTTGTATAATTTTTATTGCACCACCAGTTGAACCAATCGTTATCTGGTAATTCGCTTTCACAATTCGACGATCTATAAATTTGTTTAAAATGCGAATATCGAGATATTTGAATAGAATGTCGGGCTATACACAATTTTGTTTAATTGAAGTAATTAAAGATAAAATTTCGACTTACTTGTATCGATATTACGTTGCAAATGTGTCGCAATACGATGGCGTGCATCATTATATTCTAAATGCAATCCCAACCTCAATAATGTTGGATTCTTTTCTACCAATTGTGTAATTTCCATTTCTATTTTATTACCCAACACTTGAGATCTCTAAATTTATAAAATCAATTAAATTTTAATAATTACAAAACAAATTAATTACTTGATTCGATGCTCTGAATTCTTCCACACTTTTTGTTTTCAATAACGATTTAATAAGTCGCACAATTCCAGTTGGTGATATTAAATTCGTTTCTACATTAACCACCCTTATTGTATTATTCTGTTCTAAAGCATCAGCTAATTTCTCAATATCACGATCAGTTAAACCAACATTTGCTAAAGATAACGTCTCCAAATGTGTGTTATTCTTCAACGCTTCAAATAAACTCGCGAATTTATCCTCCGATATATTCTAAAAATTAATTTAAATTAATCGATTAGAATTTTTAAAACTCGAATATACTTTAATATTATTCCAATTGAGATCAATGAATTTGGGATCATCATCTTGGACACGTTTTATTGTCTCATCTGGATCGGTGGGGTTCGGTGGATCCATTGGATAGATTTTCTGTTTTGATGCTTTCGTTATACCATCCCAACCTAAACCGATCGGTTGGCCTTTATTTAACAATGAAGCATGGTATTGGTCTTGATTCATCATCGAATGGAAACCCAAAATTGCTAAAATTTTAGAAATTAGCGTGCATTACTGGTTGTCTATCTCTAAATTTACCAGCTAAATCGATGATTTCTTCTTGTGTGGCCAATGATAAGGCTTGTTCATATTCATCACCTAAATCTACAGCGATTTGTTCTTCGGCTTCTTGTTCTTTAATTGGAGGCGGTGGTGGTATCCACTATTAACAATAAATTATCATTTTTTAATCAAATAAAACAATATAATTTTTACTTTTTTCCCACGGACTGTACCAGGAACGTACGGTTTCAATTCTGGTATATCTGGTGTTTCAATTGCTTGTTTATTGATGTGTTCAATTAACTGTTTACGATTCAATGGTCCTGTTGGTTCTTTTTCACAATCATAACTACATCGTTGCGATGGTGGTAGAAATGAATCCTATAAATTTTCGTCTAATAAATTTCGGATAATTTGAATTAATTGAACGACTTACATCAGGATCAACTTCTTTAGCCAAAATATTAATCTCCTCAGCTGTTAGTTTATTTAATAATTCATCGACATCGATCTCGTCATATGCACTGAGGTCTTTGCCATATAGTTTGGCTGGTGTTGTCATGGTTGTTGTTTTCGTTGTTGAGGATGTCTGTAAAACAATAATTTTCTTCAATAATCGCACACAACTGACGCAAAATCATAGAAATTTGCCATTTTAAAGAATTTTACATCGTTATAAACCTAACTAGGTTAATTTCTCTAAACGGTTAAATAAGGTGGCGACTTGGACTTTTATTATAACTTAGAGGCGAATTTTCAGGCTTACAACTCTAATTATCTTAATATCGTCCAATTAATTACAAATCCATGAACCGCACTATTACTTAACCTTTTTTTAATTAAAACAAATTATGGGCGTAGCTATTATTGAATCTATTAATTAATAATAATAATTGTATTTGAATAATAAGAAATATTACCATTTATGAATTAATTGAGAAAATTGTTGATAAACTTGTAATCTTCTTCCACACCCAAATCTGACCCTAATTTTTTTTTCGTTCTCCTTTATAATCTATCGACCATTGAGACTGACAATTGAAATTTTTGACAGTTCTTACCAACAAAGACAGATTGATATTGTTAGCCATAATCGAGACAAAGACGCCTAGTGTTGACAGTATTAATAACCATAAAAAGCAAAATTCCGAATTGGGTGTATTTGAACTACTGGAATCGACAAGATAACCTCAAAATTGTGACGTTTTTTTTTTAAAGATTGAATTGATTTAAAATCATTAAAACACCTGTAATTTGTTGTAGGAGAGATAACAATGAGTGGGAAATTATTGTAAAATATTGTTTTTGTTGTTGTTGGGGCGAGGATAGTGGGGCCGGGCCGGAACAGGCCATTCTGGCACTACTCCAACACGCTATACTTGGCGATTCGTTTAGAGAACCTAATCGTATATTTATAGGTTTTATAATACTGCATGAGAGGAATACAGCAACGATAGCGGCCACTGGCCTTTAATACAACCGATTTTTGTTATTGTTGTTGAAAAGTCCATGACCTAATCCGTATTGTTGATACCTTCGAAATGTCCAATAAATTTACTGGAGACAAACAGTTAGACAGTTGTCCAAGGAATGGTTAACATATGTTTCTAATTAACACAATAATTATGACAAAATATTGGTGGAATTACCACAGTGATGAGAAATTAGTTAGCAACCTGTTCAACGACGAATAATTCGATTTTAATACGAAATGCTTTCAGAAATTGTATTTAATGAAACAGATCGAAGTCAAGTTCACAAAAAGACGTATTTTGTGAATCAAAAAATCAAAAATAACCGCACGACATTGAAATAAATACGAAAATTTCAAAATAACTACATGGATAAATAGATGGATAGATAAATAAATAAAGGAATGAAAGAAAAATTTTCATTATGTGTTAAGATATTCCTGAAATAACCACAAAACTGACATAGAGAGAAGGCACAACAGACACTTGTCCTTGTATAAATTAAAAGATAATAAAATCAGCTGATTTGGAACATATGTTGAAAACGGCTAGAAAATTTTTCGTCCTGTCTCTATCACAAATCACGAATTCTTTACGAATTCTGTAACGTTTTATTGGCCAACCAACTAATAGAGTACATGAAATTGGCAAATTACAAATAACAAAGTTTTATTTTTGAATTCTATCTATGCGGCTTTGAACAAAAAACCGCTTTGTGTTAATAAACACATCGTAGAATTTGCAAAATATTCTCTAATCTAACAAAAAGATCTATAAACGGTACTTAATTAAAACACGAAAAATCTCCGATTTGCCAATTTCGCATCTTAAATCCTTCTAGTTTCCGAAAAACAGTCTGTTGTGTTGTAAATAATTTTGTTTGACATTTGAAATTATTTATATCGACGGGATAAATTTGGGTTTTCAGCAACAAAAAATGCGAATTTAAAAATTAATCAATGACCAAAAAATCCTGCAAATTCTTGCCAACTATCATTAGAATACATCAAAATAGCACAGTTTCATCAACGACAATTAAACTTAATTATAACAAATAAATTTATAATTACGAAGGATTGTCAGTTATAAATCAAGAAGAAAGCGAGTATTGTATTGTTCCCTACAAATTTCAACTGAAAATCGTATGAACGAAATCAAATAGGATTGCCAAAATTTATCGTATTGTGGAAGAGATTTTTATAAACTCCCACCTGTTCCGCTGGCTGACGATGAATACTTAAATTTAGCGTCTTGCAACATTTGTTGTAAGAAATTGTTTTGAATTTCGCGCCCCATTACCACAATTCAATTGCAAATATTTAGATTGGAAGGTCGCGCGAAATTTAAATTTAAATATTGATTGAACGAGTGTTTTGAATTGGAAACGATAATAAACTAGCTAATGGTTATCAATTATAGTCGTAAAATTAAATAAAAAGTTTGTTTATAATAATGTGTGATTCATTGGAAAAAATTGGCAATAGATACTTTGCATGTTTTATAGATTTTGTTTCACGGTTATTTTTCAACAAATACTGCATGAATAATATTTTTATTTTAAAATTTCGTGAAAATTATGGAAATTATAAAGGAAATCCAATAATGGATACAATAGGAAACTCCTACCTCTGTGCGAGACCATTCCTGGAAAAACTCCATGGCCCATAGCCGTACAACTTTAACTGAAGAAAAATCGAAAACTGTTCTAATTTCACAAATTTTCAAACAATCGGATTAGTTTAAATCTAATTAACACATTAATAAATAGAGTTTTATAGTTTTTAATGTCGATTTTATATAATCTCTTGACGGTACAATCTGCCAGAATCGCGAAAAGTCGACTAACACGATTCTATAAACACTCGGTACCGTATTTTCAGGATAGACGCATTTTCTTTTTTGTAACTATATGAAAATCAAAAGCGTCTTCACTTGTTGTCTCTCTCCTATTCTCTACAGTATCCCACTGAACAGATTGCGGGAGAAAGAAGAAAATCTCTAGGCGATGCTTTCGATATTTTCCACTACATCATAACACAAAACACACCTGGTTCTTGTTAAATGAACAACGTCTTTTTTGATGTTGTCTTAAATGTTTACTATAGAAATTTATAGATCTGAGAAAATGAGGAACGTGTGAAAATTCGATTTAGAAATGAATTGTAATTTACAAGAACTCTTAACCTTTTGTTAAGCTTTCAAAGATTTACGATTGTTATTGTGATTTTTAAGTATTTTTCCCATAGATTAAATTATTAGAGGAACCTTCAAATATATTGGCAAACGACCAAATATACGAAGATTTTCTGTTATTTTACACAAAAAAAGAACAATAAAATTTGAAGATGTTGGCATTTGGAGGTTCCTCACTAATTTTCAGGACCGATAAGATGTGAAACTATTTGAATTTCAGTTAAAAAAAAACGATTTTGTGACAATAAAAAGTGTTAGCATTGAAAATGGAAAAATCTCACGAGGGAAAAATGGAGAAGAAAAAATACCACACGTGCCTGTGTCATTTTTAACAAATCGTCTAATAAACTCGCGTAAATAATGACGGAATCTTTGTTGATTTACAAATGACTACATTTATACACAAACAAATACGTAACGTAATTATAATTTATTGTTGTTTTGCCGAATTTTAAAAGGGACAACAAGAACAAAAGTCAAGGATTAGATTCTTTTTTTATTCATAAAAGGGCTAGACCACAACTTTAGAAGATCATTTTTATATAAAGAAATCGGAGTTAATTGAGAAAAATCAATAACGTACTCGAAATAGAAACTTTCATCGTTTACCAACTTAGATGAATAACAGAATTTCTCCTTCGATTTCCTATATTTTTATTTATTTCCCCATATTTTATTCGAAAATAGCAACGAATTAATGCGTAAATATACCGCCTTTAATAAATTTCCTTTCAATATGTAAACATTTATTGGTTTTCATGTTTTCCAAGAGAACCAAACAAACTAGGAAATCACATCAATTTGGGAAAATTTAATACGTTCGTTTCAATTGTTGACAGGCGATTTTTAAATTAATTAATATTGCAGCTCATTCAAACGATTACTGTTTAGCTTTTTGGACACATTTCAAACCGGTCTGGCTTGTTTTTATTGTCGCGTCTTTGAAGATTTTCAAAAATTTTCCAAAATAATCCGTCTGCATGCACGACACAAATGTATATTTGGTTGCCTATCACCTTAAATTCTAGTGGTTTGCAGTATAGTGAACTGTATTCAACTTGACTTGTTTCTAATTGGAAAATTGCGCGATTTTTGCAAATTTTCTCAATAATTGTTGAAATTTAAACGTTTCTAAACGGTGTTTGCGCCAAATTCTCCATCTTTATTTAAACTTTTAATCATTTCTTCTTAAATCTACAAGTTGTATCGAATTTTCAATTCTAATTCGATTTTAAACAATATTTCAAACTATCATTATATTGTAAAAAGTCCAAATTTGGACATTTGTAGAATCTATTTTGGCTAAATTTTAGTGTCCCGTCGGGTTAATTGAGGTGAATTGAGTATTTTTGGAGTTCGTCTAACTTTTTTAATGGTCTCTAACGA
Source organism: Mylabris phalerata (assembly GCA_020740385.1). NCBI lineage: Eukaryota > Metazoa > Arthropoda > Insecta > Coleoptera > Meloidae > Mylabris > Mylabris phalerata. The sequence continues at coordinate 7,555,709 of JAJEOX010000044.1, read as the reverse complement.
TGAGTGGGAAACAAAGTCGATAGAATTCTGTAGAAATTCATTAAAACTGTTGTTACCCAAATTCGGTGCTTCAAGAATCGAGTTGAAGAGTCTATTTTTAAAATTGTAGGTCTATATTTACAACTTTATCTATACTAAATGAGAATATATTTAGTACCGGTATATGTACGGAGAATCATTAATTGTTATGACAAATAATCCATGTCTTGTTCATCTTAATTAGAACATTAATATAGAAATATTCGTTTGTAATTTTGTTGAATTATTGCGACGAAGAAGAAAAGAAGTCTATTTAAAAGTAGTGATCGTTTACCCGATGTGTACAGTTAAATATAAGTCTGTTAAAAACTGTTTGTTGGTGTATTTTTATAGAGTGTGTCAATCAATACGAGTCATTTGTTAAAAATTCCCTTTAATGTTGCCTGTTTCGAAGCAAACACAAAAATCAAGATTGACATAGGCTAGTGTTGGCCATTTTTCATTCTAAAACACCAACTTTTATTTCGCATTTTCCGGGTATTTTCGGATATAAACAGTATGACAATATAATAAATACAAAGTAATTTATTATCGTTCTCATTAGTTCCAGTACAAAATTGAATACAGGATGATGGTTCTATTATTATAATGAAGACGTGTCAAACAATATCAGAGTTTAGTGATTCTAGTTCCGGTAATAAACGTGGAAATTATTTGAACAGCTGTGAGGTTTCGAAAAATTTTTCTAACTCGAAAACAATAGGTGTAATAGAATTTCGTTGGTTTTTCAAATCGTACAACAGGTCAACGACCAAATTCTTTTTATGTTTTCTCAAAATAATGCATTTTACTACACGTAATTACGCCTATTTACTGTTTACTTCTCAATTTTACAAACGGGCAAAGCCATTAAAAAAGCCTATAAATATCTAAAATTAATACAAATCGACTTACAATTTTCAACAGCATCATTGTAAGGAACATAATTGGATTTTATTTGGTAAACTGAACACTTGTCTACAGAACGAGATGCGGTGGAAAACTGGAAAGTTTGGAGTTTATTTTTTGAAATCCTCCAATGTTTATATTAAGAATAATAATAACAACAAAATCGTCTATATTTGCGTTTCATTGAAACAATAAATTTAAAAATGGTAGGTGTTTAAAATATGAAACTTGTACAGTTGTTAATTATGAGACAATTATTTAGACACGTGTGGAATTAATTCAATCAGCAACAATTTTAACAAGTCTTAAATCAAATCTAATCAGATTGTTGTTGTTGTTATTTTTTTGTCTTTCTATATTGAGAATTTCCTTTAAAAAGAATCGTTAAATACAACTATTCTGTGGTTATTTTCAAAGTTTAGAGACCATGAAAATATCCAGACGCTAAGATAGTTTAAAGTTAATGGCCTTAGTGTTCGGGGTGATGTTTAAAAATACTCCTCCCTTATTCTTTTATTGCTACAAACATGTAAATATCGAGATTAGTAGTATGTTTAGTTTAAGCTGCGTTTATCCGGGTTTATTTGTTTGTATTTTCAATACTACATTTAATCCTCTGTTTTTAAAATTATTCGCAATTTTGGCTCAAATTTTCGGAAAACCGCCAAACCGGTGCAAAATTCCTCCCATACTTGGAAAGTTCGCTCAATTCGCTATCGATACAGGCTGAGTTGTGGAGAAAATTCAAAAAACACAAAAATTCTAAGTCTCTTCTAAACTTCGAGTGAATTTGTGCCTGGAAAACCGTCAACAAATTAGCCCTAATTCTGTTGTAATTGCGGTAATTTAAAACTAATTTCATGACATAACATTACTGTTATTTCAAGAGAGTAATAAAGGAAAGATGGTAATTATTTTGAATTTTTCAACTGTAGACGACTGGCCACTTGGGTAGCCATGCAAAAAACTAACATCTCCATAATGTTGCAATAAGTTTCGTAATTTTTTCTTGAATCAAATGAGAAAGTTCCTCGTCGTTATCATCATCATCATCATCATTTCCATATAATAAAAAGTAATTTTTGTTGAAATATTGCCAAGTGAATTTTCACAGACGAGCAAAATACTCTTACAAATAAATTATAACAGAAATAACAAGGTTTTCTTTTTTGTTATAACACAACAACAAAGATAGAAATATATTTTGTGAATTAATCTAGAAAAATACAAAAACATGAATGACGTTCAAAAAAACGAGACGACAACCTTACAGTATCAATTAAAGATTTTTCAATGGTCATTACATTACACGTAGATTTGAGCGTAAACAAATTGCAATAAAAATCTGGATATTTACCAAATTAATGACGAAAACGAAATTTCCAATGATGCGCCTTTGAAAAAAATTGAACCTAATTAATTTTATTTATTCTTTCGATTTTATTCATTTGTGGCAGGTCATTCTGACGTAATTAGTCCAATAATGTTTCGTTTAAATGTAACAAATCATCGGTTTATTTATACAAATGAATCCAGTGTAATAACAACGCAAATTTATCCATGAATATAAACTGTTTAATGTAATATAATTTTAGATATTTGAAATAAACCACACAGCTTCTATATTGTCGGTTATTATAGGAAATTAACAATAAATTCTACATACGATATTTGTTGTAATAAATATCAACAACAAACATTTTTAGGTCATAGAAGCAGCCTCGAGTTTGATGTTTTTGTAAAATAGATTTATATTTTTCGTTTCAAGATCATTCTTAATTTAAAAAACGAATTTAAGCGCCATTATTACACCAATCAAAACGTTGGATTTTTTGTATCGGCCATAGTTGGGAGAATTGCGCGAAATTCAAAACAATAATCCAACCAAATTTCAAATGTATTCAATAATTTCCGCAAATAATTATATCATCAGTTATTTTAAGTGAAGATTTAAATTCCATTTTTTTACAACAATGATGGTGGCGGATTATGGAATAAATCCAATAAAAAAGCGATAAAATAGCGCGAAATTTAAATATAATTCAACACTACTAATGTCATGTCGGCTTTTAAAACAATTAATTCAAAATATATAAATATCAACTGGAAGCACGCACATATTTCATGTCATGTAATAATCTCTATAATATGTAATTACAAATGATTTGTTGTCATATTTATAGTATTATTTATTATAAATATTAACAGGTGATTAGAATCTAGGTAACATTAAATTTCGGTTAATTTCGAACAAAAAGGAAAGGTGAAAACGTGAAAGTTGATAGTTTAGTATTGTTTTAAAATTGGAGAATCTTTACAATAGCGTATCTATCTTGAATCTTTATTGTTAGAAGTGGAACGATGCGCCGAGAAAAATGAGTTAATTTCCATTTTTTGCATGAGTTACAATCCTGGCTCTGTTAGCACATAGAAGAAATAGTGTTGACCAAAAGGAAATGGTAAAAATAACATCTCGAATAACTATCTTTAGATTTCCGGACAAACACAATAAGATCAATTTTATCGATTTATATTCCTTATCAAATTTGTTAATTATAGACGCATTTCTATTAAATTCATTAACACATCAGTAATGAGCAAAATAGCTATATTGAAACGAATTAGAAGAGAATTTAGATTGATTAGAGTTTTTTGTTCTCGTTTTATGGTTAATGACGTCTGTAAACTAAAAGTTATAAAGTTTCAAATGAACGATAGGCGCCAATCAAATTTTACTCAACACAACCGGGTTTAGAGATTCTAGAAATGTAAGGGTCATTCCGAGATTTGAGTGCACCGAAACTTGTCTCAATTAGGGATGATTTGCGTGAAGGGTGTACGATTAGGGGTGACTTGTGGGTTATCGGAAGATTGCGAAAATCGTCGCGACTGGACGACTTCCAGTCTGTAATTGTTGGAATGATCTATATCTGATGCTTTCTTGTTATTTTCGTTTTGACGATAAACCATGATAACTGCCAAATTTTTAAATGAGAAAAAGTTTATTTTGTTTTCAATCTTTTATATTGACCGTACATTATAAACGGGTATTTTTATTTCAATATTTCTTATGTAAGATTGCTTATTTTATCTACGAAGTTTCTCTAGATTGAGTGAAGAAAAGTCCACAATTGTAGACGATTTATCAACGCCAGAGGAACTGTTCCAAAATTGTTCCAACAACAGCAACACAAAAAGGTTGTTTTTGTGAAAAATTGTGCACATGTCGTGGAAAAAAGCGCCCAAAATAAGATAATTTTAGAAAAAGTGTAGGCCTACAAGTGTAAATATTGCGCTCATATGGGTACTTATCAGTTGTTCTTGGATATACGCCAAAATTGCTATTGATAAACGATTGATAATAAAAGTTTCCACTTCTCATATAAATTATGGTTGTTTCCATCCATGTGTTGGAATTTTTCGCAAATCTCAAGTAGAAATAGATAAGAGTTGGCTGAAATTTTGCAATTTTTCGCGTAAAAAAAATTGGCATCCTAATCGCTTTAACGCTAAATATTTTCGAAAGGTCCATTTTATTATCGACAGGATTTATTTGATTTCGTGAACGAATCGCCTAATGGAAAATCTTCGGTTATTGTTCGATTAATGGAAATCAACACCTATTGTTTTTGGTCGATTTAAACGCACGCATAAATACAAATGAGAGAACAACGTTCAGCCGTCTCTTGTGCTATTTTCGTTAAAGTCGTCATCGAAGCCTATGTAACAACTCATTCCCGAATTGCAAATGAGACATCTCAACTGACAAAATTAAATAAATTTTATCAACATTTAAAAATCGTACTATCGTAGAAACAAGTGGTTATTAAAGAACGACTTACTTCTTCGATTTTGAGACTGGTCCGGACGACTTTCCGCCGGACCTCTGTCTCGTAGGTCTCCTCGACCGTTTCGGCCACATCTGTCATCTTGCTGGTTGGTAGTTTTCTAATCGATTCTGTTGATTTTGCGAAATTTGCGCAAAAAAACAAGCAATGAATAGACAGCACAGATTCACTAGATTATTGAATATAGAACCGACCGAAATATATGTGTTACTTTTCTACTGTGTCCAACTAAACGCTATGAAAACTCGTACAAGACTGGCGCGTTAGTGTCTAATTTTAAAATTAATTTTCTTTATACAGCGGAAGTTAAAACTTTTATACTAATAAACTACAACTACTTTTACAACAGACGACTGTATAAAAGAGAGGATATGTAGAAAATAGCGGCTTCCTCCACTCGTCTAAATGAATGAATTACGACCACACGGAGGTGGTGATGATTTCTTACACGATTCTTTCCAAGGCACCGTTAAAACGGACAAACTTCTCACAATTTCACTCGTTAACGAACAGATTGATGAAATAGAAGAAGTATAACGGGCTCGTGTAATTTCAACACTCGTTCGTTAATATGCCATTCAAGCACTCATTCACTGATAATTCAAATCAATGGGAAAATGGGGATGAAAATCGAATAAAAACGCCGAAATTAGCAAAACCCTTATTTTGACAAACTGCTAAGCTTATATTACATAAAATTTCCGAAAAAAAAATGTACAACATAACAGAAATTCAATCCAAATATTTGTACGATTTTATAAAAGAATCCCTGATTATACCGTGCCAAAACCAACAAGATAACAATTAAGGCATTTGTCCGAATCGTTTCTGTAATTCATCCGGTCGAAATACGCCCTTTTCTGTTATAATAGCAGCAATCAATGATGCCGGCGTTACATCAAACGATGGATTCCAACAAGTTATCCCTTTGGCAGCAATGCGATGCTCACCGACATGAGTCATTTCGTGATCGGGACGTTCTTCGATCACAATATGATCACCACTTGGTATATTCATATCGATTGATGTGAATGGTGCAGCTATATAGAACGGTACACCGTGATATTGGGCTAAGACAGCAATTTGGTAGGTTCCAATTTTATTAGCTGTATCCCCATTAGCGGCCACCTTCAACAATCAAAATTACAACAATTCGATTTGAGATATTATCAAAAAATTTACCCTATCAGCCCCTACGACAACGGCGGAAATTTTGCGTAATTTCATCAAAGCAGCCACCATACTGTCGACAATTAACGTTGCAGGAATCTTATCGTGGACTAATTCGTAGGCGGTTAAACGTGCGCCTTGATTATACGGTCGGGTTTCCGTACAATAGACATGCTCTACAATAAATCGACAATTCTATAAAGTTTTCAACTATAAAATAAAAATTATCAAAACCTAATCGTTTCATTGAATGTAAACTACGAATTACACCTAAAGCTGTACCGTAACCGGCTGTAGCTAACGAGCCTGTATTACAATGGGTTAAAACACGAATTAGACTATCGCCTGTTACTTGTTTTAAAATCTCTTTGGCACCGTGATCGCCGATTGCTCGATTATCGGCGATATCTTTCTGTAACATCTCTTCGATTGTGACCAAAAATCTACAAATCAACCACAATAAATAACGATTTATACTCTAATTTATAGACAATACCGTGATCGCATATCAGTTAATGTAACATTATCATCTTCGGCTAGTCTATTGGCTAGTGTTATCAACTCATCGGCGGCTATCTTCATATTAACAGCAGTCGGGCGGGCCGATACCAAATAATTCAACTTCCCTTCAATATCTTGCCGTAATTGCCGTTTCGATTCGAAATTTTCATTGTAAAGCTCCACGGCAAGACTTAAACAACCGACAATAGCAATAGCCGGGGCACCACGCACCTGCAAAACTCGTATAATTTGAAAATATTTCAAAATTTATAAAAAACTTGCCTGCATTTTATTGATAACCTTCCAGCCATCTTCTACACCTTTAACTTGGATATATTTCGATTGTGCTGGTAATAATAATTGATCGAGGATTTCTAAAGTTTTATTTTCGTACTTAATAGCCAAAAGGGTCATTTTTAGAGGGCACCAATTTGGGAGAAAAAAAAACAGCGACTTAACCTCAAAACTCGAATGGTTGTGGTTTTATTAGGCAACAAAAAGACATTAAATGTCGTCACATGGTCTATAAAAAGATTAACGAAATGCGATAAGAGCTGTTTAAATTAACAATTTGATTTCAATTAAATTGTAGAGGTGATGAGGACGACAAATTTAACATCAACTGTCAAATTGGCATGTTGTTCGGCACAAAATCGTTAATTTTACAAATTATACGAATTAAATCCAATAATTTCAACAGAATTCTAAACAATAACACTCATCTCAATGATTTTAATCGATAAAAATCGTATTTTAAAACCATTTTAATTCATAATTCGTCGAAAATTTGCAAATTTTTAGGTTATGTTGGGCGAATTATAATTGAGGTTAAGTCTAAATCGGGCACGGATTTTCTAAAAATAAATATGCTCGTCTAGTGGAAATTGCTCAATATTCCCAACAATGGTGAGTCTCTAATTCATCTACAAGAAAAACTAGTAATTCTGGTAAAATAGGCTGTTTTAGGTGCCCAATTGGTCATCACATTGGTGATGATTAGTGTTATACAAAAATTGGGGCATCATTTCTCATTTGCCCGTTGGTTATTATGTTCAACCGGTCTTATTCGTTATCTCTATCCTACTGATAACGAATTGAAACAATTGGCAAATATACCGAAAGATAAACCGAAGAATAAGAAGAATAAAAGTTATACGAATGGTAAAATTGGACAGCCTGAAACGTTTCATATACCGAGAAGTTTAGATATTCAATTATCAACAGCTAAAGTTACACATTTGGATGTTGTACATTTGCGATATTATTCAGAATATCAATGGATTGTGGATTTTTTTATTTACGCAATTATCGTCTATACGATAACAGAAGTAGAAATATTCAATTATTCTTGAAAATTGATTGATTGTAAAATTTTATAGGTTTATACGGTTTGGTTTCCGATAAAAGATGAAATTAATCTCAGCATCATATGGTGCAATTTAATTCTATTTTTCTCAATGTATCCTTTTTTAAAACAAACAAACAAACTATTTCATATATCCTTGATTCGTACAAATAGAAAATTATTATTAACATTAACCGTGCAATATTTCAAAGGCGAAGAATCTCTAGGAGAACGTTCAACATGCATAGTGATGGCTTTCATCTATCTTCTAATATCAATGGTCGTTCTAATAATTGACGAAAATACTCTCGAAGTCGGCTTAGAACAAGCTTATACCAGTTTCAATAACAGTGCTTCAATATTTTTGAATAAACAAGGCTTGAATACCTCGTAAATTGACCAAATATTCAAACAATTTGAAATAATTTCCAAACAATTATAGGGGACCAGCTTCGAAGATTGTATTGAAATTCTTCACGGCCCTATGGTGCGGAATATTAGGCGCTTTATTCACATTTCCCGGCCTTAGAGTCGCTAAAATGCATTGGGATCTACTCCGGTAAATAATCCTCTTAAATCGATTAATTTCTATTTTATTGATTATAGAACGTTTCGTGAAAGGAAATTGATACAAATATTGTTGAATATAAATTTCGCATTGCCGTTTATTTTAGTTGTTTTATGGATAAAACCGGTAGCACGGCATTATTTAACTGTACGGATTTTCTCCGGTGTGGCCCAACCACTGTGAGTATCTCAATTGATAATAGATGGCGTTATTGCTATAATTTTGTATAATTTTCTAGTTTAACAGAGGATGGATTTGAAAGTTTACGGATTATTCTAATTGTGTGTACGATGTGTTTAAAATTGTTTCTAATGCCGTGGTATTTACAAGCCTATCTAGATATGGCGTATAATCGTACAGAAGAACAGAAAAAAGAAGCCGGCCGTATTACGAATATCGATTTACAAAAGAAAATTGCCTCGATTTTCTATTATTTATGCGTAGTTACACTACAATACATATTACCGATAATAATGTGTTTAGTATTATCGTTAATTTATAAAACTTTAGGCGAATTTAATTGGAACGGCTTCTATAATGATGAATGTCCAGCTGTACCAACTACAAAGAAAATTGATCCGTTTTCTGTTAATCAAGACCAATCGAATATTGAATTACAATTAGCTTTAGATGGTTTAAAATCGGTAAATTTCGGTAAATATGAAATGATTATCATTAAAATAATCTGATTGTAGATATTTACAAAAGAAGTGTTCCGCGGTCTATTTGGATTTGCGACATGGTGGTGTTGTTTCGTTTATTTTGCAACAACAGCAACCGGTTTAGCCTACCAATCGTACTTTTCTACAAACTGAATCGTTGTAAGGTCCACAAAAGGGCAATTATACCCGAAAATTGCTGCTCGTATTATTTGTTTTCCACCGTAAAAGCGACTTAAACACTGTTACTTTGTTGTTGTTTGAAAATGTAACAAATTTGATGTTATCCCTATTTGAAAATCGTTTTGATAACTGAATAAAGACAATTGATTCTAACTAATTTTAATTATCCGTGAATGTACACCCTTATTATTGGAGTAAGGCCTCTGTAGTCTAATCAGCTTTAATTGACTCAAAAATTCGATATCTAAATGTCAACAATTCTATCTGTAAAAATTAGTTTTCGTGTAAAACTGGAAGCAATTAAAAACTTGACTCATCAAATTCCATTATTAGCTTTTCAATAATGAAATGTACATTTTAATATACGAAACAGCCTAGAAAAATTGGCCTTTATATGGAATTTTACACAAAAATCTACGTCATTCGATTGTTAGTCATTAATTTTTCAATGACCCTCGAGACATCAATGAAAGACACACGAATCAATAATCACGAAAATTCTGCATAGTAACGGAATGTAACTTTTGTTAAAAAAAAAATAATCAAATAAATGGTGAATTCTTATCAATTATGGTTTTTCTGTTATCGCAATTTAACCATTCCTATTTCCTAACCTTGAAAGTAACACGTGGTTTCGTTATAATTTATCGATTTTCTACTACGATTTCTCCGTTGGAAAATTCGATGAATTGCATTATTTCTATAGAGGGAAATAACAGGAAATTTTCTTTGAATTTTCTTTTGGTAAATTTCAAATCTCCCGCCAATTTTACAACCAATCAATTTCACTTATTATCAAGACAAATAATTTACATATAAGTATTTTCTGATTGATATTAACAAAATTGCAATTATTTTCCTTCAACTGCATTGTTTCCAGTGAAAAATGCAATTTTTTGAGGAAATGATCGATAAAGAAGATTCTAGACGAAATTAGAATCAACCAATCACCAATCAGTATAGATGGAAATTCTCGAACGCGATTGGTTAATCTAGTGGAAATTTCTAGAAGCATAACGACCTCTATTAAAAGGCAGCCATTTGCTATAACCGCCCGATTCCGTTGCTGAACTTCAAGTAGTTTGCACGTGGTTAGACTGAAAAATTTTATTGAAATAGAGTTTATTAAAAGACTTGCCTGCAAATAAATCAATAATTTAAAGTAAGTTTTATGCATTTAATTACAAATTTTGATGTATTTTTGATTAATTAATCGATAAATTTCATAAATTTTACGGCGTGGAGTAGTTCAAATGTACTGACGCCATACCGCTAAATTCATGAATATTTGGTTAAATTTATAAATTTTAACGTTTCTTATTCTTATTTTTTGTATAGATGGCCAAAGCACCTGCAGTTGGTATTGATCTTGGTACAACATACTCCTGTGTAGGAGTTTTCCAACATGGAAAAGTGGAAATTATCGCAAACGATCAAGGAAATCGTACAACACCATCCTATGTTGCATTCACCGATACTGAACGTCTTATTGGTGATGCTGCCAAAAATCAAGTAGCAATGAACCCCAATAACACAATTTTTGGTAAGTTTCTCGCCCTTATTTCTGTAAAAATTAATCACCCACATACGTCAGAATGTATCGATTGAGTCCATTTGGGTGGTGGGAAGAAGGTCAGCGGGTTGGAGTAGGGATTTTTGGTCTTTAAGATTGTACATGGATGAGTAAGCTTCTAACGAATGTACAATTGATATAAAAACCCTATAGACAAATATTCAATGATGATACTCTTTAACAGACTAGAGTCTATGAATTCGCTAGATTTTATATGATTAGACATCTTCTCCTGAACATTTAAATCTCATTAATGATGATTAATATGTTTAATTCACCAAAATCTAATTTTTGTGATTTTTATAGATGCCAAACGTCTTATTGGGCGTCGTTTTGATGATCCAGCCATCCAAGCCGATATGAAACATTGGCCATTCGAAGTAATGAATGATGGTGGTAAACCAAAGATCAAAGTCGAATATAAAGGTGAAACAAAAACCTTCTACCCAGAAGAAATTAGTTCGATGGTTTTGACAAAAATGAAGGAGACCGCTGAAGCTTATTTAGGAAAGAATGTAACAAATGCCGTAATTACCGTACCTGCTTATTTTAATGATTCCCAACGTCAAGCCACCAAAGACGCTGGTACAATTTCCGGTTTACAAGTATTGCGTATTATTAATGAACCAACAGCTGCTGCTATTGCTTACGGTTTAGATAAGAAAGGTACTGGTGAACGTAATGTATTGATCTTCGATTTGGGCGGTGGTACTTTTGATGTATCAATTTTAACAATTGAAGATGGTATTTTTGAAGTAAAATCAACAGCTGGTGATACACATTTAGGTGGTGAAGATTTTGATAATCGTATGGTCAATCATTTCGTACAAGAATTTAAACGGAAATATAAAAAAGATTTAACAACAAATAAGAGAGCTTTACGTCGTTTGAGAACATCATGTGAACGTGCTAAACGTACTTTATCATCATCAACACAAGCTAGTATTGAAATTGATTCATTATTCGAGGGTATTGATTTCTATACATCGATTACACGGGCCCGTTTCGAAGAACTTAATGCTGATTTGTTCCGTTCAACAATGGAACCAGTTGAGAAATCAATTCGTGATGCTAAAATGGATAAATCACAAATTCACGATATTGTATTAGTTGGTGGTTCTACACGTATACCAAAAGTACAAAAATTATTACAAGATTTCTTCAATGGTAAAGAATTGAATAAATCGATCAATCCGGATGAAGCTGTCGCTTATGGTGCAGCTGTACAGGCTGCTATTTTACACGGTGATAAATCTGAAGAAGTTCAAGATTTATTATTATTGGATGTTACACCATTATCACTTGGTATTGAAACAGCTGGTGGTGTTATGACTGCTTTAATTAAACGTAATACAACAATTCCAACAAAACAAACACAAACCTTCACTACATACTCTGATAATCAACCTGGTGTATTGATTCAAGTATATGAAGGTGAGCGTGCCATGACCAAAGATAATAATCTTTTGGGTAAATTCGAATTGACTGGTATACCGCCAGCACCACGTGGTGTACCACAAATTGAAGTTACATTCGATATCGATGCCAATGGTATTTTGAATGTAACAGCTATTGAGAAAAGTACAAATAAAGAAAACAAAATCACCATCACTAACGATAAAGGTCGCCTCAGTAAAGAAGACATTGAACGTATGGTTAATGAAGCCGAGAAATATCGCAATGAAGATGAGAAACAACGTAATACAATTGCTTCAAAGAATGCTTTAGAATCGTACTGTTTCAACATTAAAAGTACAATGGAGGATGATAAAATTAAAGATAAAATCTCAGACAGTGAACGGCAAACGGTTTTGGATAAATGTAATGAAGTTATAGCATGGTTGGATGCTAATCAATTGGCTGAAAAAGAAGAATACGAACATAAACAAAAAGAATTGGAAAGTTTATGTAATCCAATCATTTCGAAGATGTATCAAGGTGCCGGTGGTGCTCCACCAGGTGGTATGCCTGGATTCCCAGGTGGTGCTGCTCCTGGCGGTGGTGCCGCTACTGGTGGTGGAGCTGGTGGTGCTGGCCCAACTATTGAAGAAGTTGATTAAATTATTAACCCGAAATTCTCATTCCACACGTTTATTTTTAAATTTGTTGTTTATTTTTGTTTCTACAGTATTAATTTTTGCAGACAATTCGTTTGTTTTCGCAATTTTTAAGTGTGAACACCATGTTAAATAGTAATCTGTAATTGTCAGCAACAATAAACTTTTTGGAATCCATCAATTTCTTTTTTTATTGAGTTGAGATGGGCTAAAATAGAATTGAGTCCGACCCTGATCTAGTTGTATTTTGACTACAAATAGTTCCTTTTTATCTTTCATCCTTTTTGTTTTCACAATAATTCCATAATGCTATCTTTGTTTTAGTCCTTATTGCGACTAAGAATAAAATGTGGTCCATTTATAGAAAAGTGGCCGTTTAAATCTTGAATAATTGCCTAAAATTGATTATAAATTATCTTATTTTATTCTTTTACTTATTTTTATTTCAATGTTATCGTTGGAATTAAAATACACATGCTCCAATGACATGTGAATATTCGAGAATTAAAACAAGGACAACTATAGCAGTATCAACAGTTCGAATAAGAATAGACGATTGTAAATACGTTAGAAGTCGGTTTGTTTCAACATTGATTTGCTAGTTTAATACAGTCAAAAATCCAATTTAATTTCATAATTAGAAACGATTAATTTATTTGTAAGTAGAAAGGAAACACAAATTTAATAAAACAAAATAAGTTAATCATCCTCATGAATATCGTACGACTCAACAATTTAGGTTGGTAGTCATGATTGTAGTTCAAATAAACCGTAGGTTAAATTCGTGTTTTAAAATTTGAAATTAACCACACTTTTTTAAGTCAATTAAATTATTGAAGTCAATTAAAATTTTCCATTATTTGTATAATTATTAGAATTTACTGGTGATTTTTTCGAAAAATTCGTGTACTTACTGTGGCAAAATCGGTAGATATTGTTGAAAATGTTCAACTTTTAACGCCCAGATAAGTATCTTATCAGTGAAATTTTACTTGTTTCAGTGTCGAGGGGTTTACCGGCATTAAAATCGCTCATAAAATTGATAAAACCCACGTGTGCGTTAGAAAACTGTAAGTTTCCATACGTTTTAAGAGGTTTATTAGTTTTGCTTTTAGATTTAATGATATTACCGTAAATGTTATCAGTATATTGGTTTATTATATTAATACCACTGGTTTTAACTGTGGATTCAAGTTATTAGCGTTGAAACACCATCATATACCGATATAAAATACGATTTAAATAGTTAATCTGTTAAGAAATATTTGTGGTATTTTGATATAATTAAACATAACAAAAATGTCGTTTCTGATGTGTTTGTTGGCTAATAAAATTGTTATTTTATTGGTTATAGCTGTTGCTGTCCTGGGTACATCAACTATAGTGTTGGCTGTTGTGAATTCTGATTTGAAAAATCAACTAAATCAAGAAGAATCTACAACAACTGGAACAACAATAACTCCCATTATAACAACTGAAGAACCCATCGATATGTCCAAATATAGACTACTTAGAACTGTAATACCGAACAATTATGATCTTTATTTATATCCGCATTTACCAAGTGGATTATTCGATGGTAAAGTTATAATAACGACAAAAATTCAAGAGAGTACGGATCGTATTGTTCTCAATACAAATAAATTAAATATCACTAGAGTTATTGTAAATAATTTACAAGTCCAATATGATATTGATGATCATTACGAACAAATAACAATAACACGAATAGATGGTGGAAATTTCGATGTTGGTGATGGTGTTATCAGTTTGGAATATAACGGTGATATGACGAATCGTATTGTTGGTTTCTACCGGAGCTCCTACAGTAATCAAGGGGAGCAAAGGTGAGTTTCCTGATTATTAATAACGCTAGATTCTACTCTAATTTTCGTCAAGTTTACACAAATTTTTTATTATTTCTAATCGAAATAAATGTAGGTGTATTCAATGGAACATTAAATAGATGTCGTATATATCCTTAATTTGATTGAAAGAATTTAATTCATGAGTAAGCGTATAATTTGTCACATTGGTCAACAATATTACTCCCTCCTTATATCGAATTGAAATTTATAAATATAGAAGTATCGATGTAAAAGTAAAAGTTAAAAGTGAAAACTTGAAATGCATTCATTCGATTTATAAATCGCACAAGTAAAAGATGGTGAATAATTCACGTGTCAATGACAATAATCAACAACAACAACAATCTACGCGTAAATTAAAACGGACAATCGGTGTTTTAATTAGTTGTTGTTTATTTTTAACAGTAATTTGTATTTGTTTATTAGCCGCACTTGTATTGATTGGTAAACATATTGTTAATAATTCCGATACAGTACAATCAACAACGAAATTGGCACCGTTAAAATACAATTTGAAACGTTTACCCCGCGATACAATCCCTATACATTACGATATAACATTAAAACCGAATTTAAATCGTGGTAATTTCGTTGGTAATGTTAATATAACATTGAATTTAACGCACATTAGACGCGAAATTATAATAAATACGAAAAATTTGAATATTAGCGAGATTAATTTGAGGAATTCTACAAATCTATTTGAAATCGAACAAGTTAAACACGATAATAATGAAATTTTATTAATTTTGTTTAAACAACATTTAAATATCGGTGTTTATTATTTGAATTTCGATTACAATGGTGGTATGTTGGAGCGAATTGTTGGATTCTATCGTAGTCAATATGTCAATAAAAGTATAAATGAAACTAGGTAATTATTGTGATTGTAATGAAGCGTGAAGGTTCTATTGCTTTATTCTCTGATTTCTCGAAATTGATAATTTTCGTTTAATTTTAATTGTTGCATTGTAGGAAAGTAGGAATTTTAATTGTAAGAGAAAGTCGAATTGATAAAAACCGTCTAGAGAGGGGAAAGTTTAGATTTTCAAAAAAATTGAGTAGTTTTTCAACTAATTTCAAATCAACTCTTGATATAAGAGTCAATTTTCAAATCTGAAATAAAATTGTTTAAAAATCTACTGAGTTTTTAACTGAAAAATTTCCAGGTATATTGCAACATCAAAATTCGAACCAACTTATGCCCGACAAGCCTATCCATGTTTTGATGAGCCAAATTTAAAAGCCAAATACACGGTACATTTATTGAAACCGAACGATACCAATTATATTGCCTTATCAAATTATCCCCAATCTGTAAGTTTATTCTTAATTGTTATAATTTTTTAATAACGCTACAATTTTAGAGCGAAGAACCTGTCAAAGATGGAATTTTGGTGCACTTCAATACCACCGTACCAATGTCAACGTATCTATCGTGTTTTATCGTATCAGATTTCGTGTATACAGAAACCCATTTTGATAATGATGAAGGCGAAATGGTGCCATTCCGTGTCTATGCTAGTCCTGGCCAATTAGATAAAACCACATATGCTGGTAATGTTGGTAAAACTGCTATAGAATATTACATTAAATACTTTAAAATACCGTATCCGTTACCAAAATTGGGTAAATTATTAACTTGATGAATTAATTATAAATTGATTTGATTGTAAATTTGTAGATCTCGTAGCAATTCCGGATTTCGTATCAGGCGCTATGGAACATTGGGGCTTGGTAACGTTCAGAGAAACGGCACTTTTATACACGAATAAAACCCATTCATCCAGCAATAAACAACGTGTAGCTACTGTAGTGGCGCACGAATTAGCCCATAGTTGGTTCGGTAATTTGGTAACAATGGATTGGTGGGATAATCTCTGGTTAAATGAAGGTTTCGCTAGTTATATCGAATATAAAGGTACAAATGCAGCTGAGCCTGATTGGGGAATGGTATTTTTCAAATATTTCAAATGAAATTTAATTATTTTCGATTATAATTACAGTTAGATCAATTCTTAATTGGCGATCTCCATTCAATTCTACAACTCGATTCAACTCAAGGTTCACATCCGATAATACAAACAGTAACAACACCCGACCAAATTACGGAAGTTTTCGATTCGATCTCCTATAATAAAGTTCGATTTCTATAAATTTTATTAATTCTAAACTAATTATATTTCGTTTAGGGGGCTGCAATTTTACGAATGTTGGAAGATGTGGTCGGTGAAGAGAATTTCCGACAGGGTGTCACGAATTATTTAAACGCCCATCTTTATGGTAATGCTATCACACAAAATCTATGGGATGAATTACAGAATGTCACCAATAATCAATTGGATATTACCGATTTTATGAATACTTTTACAATACAAATGGGTTATCCGATATTGAGCGTTGATGTTGTTGATGATAGATTTGTATTGAGACAGAAACGGTTTTTAAAAGATCAGGATCAAGCGAAAGATAATACATCGCCTTTAGGGTAATTTCTGGTGTTATTATTTGGAATAATTGTGATATTAATGTGGTTTTTTTTTAGGTATAAATGGACAATTCCTGTAACTTATATAACAGATCAAAATAGGACAAAATCGGCCATTTTCTGGTTTGATCATAAAATGGATAGTTGTACGTTTATCTACATCCTCTTGGCTCGACTTTTATACTAGTTTTTCACTAATAATCGTTTAATTTTAGTAATTATTGAGAAACCTACAAATATAAAATGGTTGAAATTCAATCCAAGTCAAATCGGTTATTATCGTGTTAATTATCCAGAACAACAATGGAATGAATTAATTGCTATTATCAATGAATTAACAATAGCCGATCGGGCACATTTAATCGAAGAAACATTCAGTATTGCCGAATCTGGTGATTTAAATTACGAAATACCGTTGAATTTAACTGAATATTTAATCAAAGAATTCGATTATGTACCATGGCGTGTTGCTTCAGATAAATTACAAACAATTCTAGATTATCTCGAAAATTCACAATACGAAACCGAATTTAAAGTATTTCCTATCAAATTGTCTATTATTGATTATTAATTGATAATTTACAGGAGTATATCGCTACGATTTTAAAGCCAGCCTATGATAAACTCAGTTGGAATACATCTCCGGACGATAAGCATCTACAAAAGTGAGTCGAATATTTATTTATTTATTTATTTAATTTTTTTATATTTTAGATTAGCGCGTGTAACTGTCTTAACATTAGCTTGTAAAATTAACCATCAAGACGCTTTAAATCGAGCCAAAGAGATTTTCAATGGATTCATAAACAAATCAGTATCCGTTGATCAAGATTTAAGGACAATTGTTTACAAATATGGAATGTTGGATGCTGATGAAACTACATGGTTGAAATTATGGGATTTATTCATTAATGAAATTGATGCTAGTGAAAAATTGAAATTAATGAACGGTCTAGCTTACGTTCAAAATCCAAGTCTTCTAACAAGGTTCCAATCTAATTGATTATAATTAAATTTTAATTAATTCGAATTGTAGGTTGATAGAATTGGCTAAAAATGAGAAATACGTACGTAGTCAAGATTATTTTACTTTGTTAAGAGGTATAGCTTCGAATCCGATTGGGAGGCCGATAATTTGGGATTATGTCCGTGAACATTGGTTGGAATTAGTTGATAGATTCACATTGAATGATCGTTATTTGGGTGCTTTAATACCGGCTATAACGAAACATTTCAATACTCATGTTAAACTCGATGAAGTAGTTTTATTATTGTTAAAATTGAGTAAATTTACTTATTTGTTTCGATTTTAGATGAATGCGTTCTTTAGAAAGTACCCCGATGCTGGAGCCGGTGCTGCTAACCGTAAACGTGCTTTGGAGAATGTCCAAAATAATGTTAAATGGTTGGCGAAATATCGGGGTATTGTCGAGAAATGGATTGTTAAGAAATAAATTTGTTAATTTGTTATTAATCAAGACAATAATTTTGAAATGAAGATTTAATTATTCCCACCTCTATCCTTCATTTTGATCAAATATTTGTTAAATTGACTCAAGTAAGTTGGAGATTATCAAAATTGAGTAGTTCACATGTGCTTCCTTATAGTGGGTAGATGTTAGGGTAAGTGTAGGGGTAGCGGAAATAAAATCAATACAAACTAAACATCGACAAACGCAAAAACTCCAGGAGCTTTCATTTACAGTCCAGGATAGCACAAGGTGGCGCTAGATTCAACGAAAATTCCTCATCGTCCAGTTGTGTCTATAATCGAATATTTTAGAATTTTATCAAAACCAACCCCGCCCGATTTCTGCACTCTTAATAACAATAATAATAGTAGAAAAGTAAACAAAATTCGGTGAAATATTCAATAATTCTTATCAATAAATCGGTAATGAATGGATTTTAAACAGTATTGTTTCACTATTGATTGATTAATGATTGTGTTGGAAACCGTGCAAATTTAAATATTGATTGTTGTAAAATTTAGTGTGTTGTACTCGAAAATCTACATGCAAACTATAAAAACTATAATCAAATAGAAAAATCTAATCCTATTTAGTGATTTTGTTGTTAAAAAATGCACTAATATTAAAATTTCGATTGAAATGTTGCCTTAAACAATCATGTTTATTCACATTGATTGTGGTTAATTTGTAGTGAAAAACAACAGGTAATTGAATTAGAAATAGAATAAAAAACACAATATTTCATTCGATATTTTCAGGACAACAATGACAGATAATTGTAAAGGACCAACAATTATCGGTAAGTTTAAAATTACAGAAAACTTAAATAATTCCAGTTTCAGCCGGTTAATTTAAGAGTTGACTAATTATAGAAAAGTTAATTTGAATGTCTGTTGTGAAATGAAGAATGAATCTATAAACTTATTAATAGTACTTGATAAATTTCCACTTAAACCGAATTATCAACTAGAAATTTCTAACAACACCGAAAACTCGATACGGCTCAATTTCAATTGAAAATCGAATTCAACTGAGTTGAGGAAAACGATATTTACGAGTTAATAATTCAAATTTTATACTTAAAATTTTCTTATCGTTCGAATTTCAGCTAATTTAATTAAGATTAATCTTGTTATGAAACAAATAAAAGGATCGCCAAAAGTTAAATTTTACCTCCTTTAATCGAAGAGAAGTTTTGAGAAGCTTGTATAAACTATAAATTCGGTTAGTAGGTTGATTCGAAAATCAATAAATCATATAATTGTTTAAACTAATATTTTGCGTATCTTCCTCAGTTTTTCTTTATCAAAGTTTCAATAAAGTTCTGCGGAATCTACAAAATTTTAGGTACCGATCGATTGAATCGGCAAGTTTAATTAGAAACATTGATTTAACAAACAACTTATTTAGTTTGAAACAGCAATAATAATTTATTTGATAAATTCGATCCAATAGGAACGTAATAAGGCTCATTACGATATAGATTTTCGTTCCGCGATAATAAGCAACCTCGCAAATTGGATTCTCAGTAGTTCAGATATTTTTTCAGTAATTGAGTTGTACAAATAAAATTTGTGATAATTAAACAACATATTTCACAATTGGGTGTAATCTAAAGGCACAAAAACCAAGAAATATTGAATTCTAGTCTGTGAAAACCGAAATAGAATAGAAATCAGCTATTGATAAGGCTTACAATTTTGACATCTATTCATATTGTTAAAGCATTTCAAATACCACCCTCCCGATAGGGGTTGTATTTCAACCCTTATTCTCCGATATTAGGCGCAATGTAATTGTATTTATATCAATATTGTGAATTAATTGCGATGATAAAATTGAGATTTTGCAGTTTTTCAAGATCATTCCAGGAGAATTGTGAATGTAAACAAAATTAAAATAGACCGATTCGGATTGGAAGCAACTCTTCCGGGTTCTCTCCTTGTTTAAAGCAGTCGGTAGAAAGAAATTTTAAAATATTCCAAAAGATTCGTTAAAAACTTTATTATTTGCTTTCTGAAAATAACCCGAACCACATTCAATATGGACGGTGCTGAAAACTGAAAATAAAAACTCTCCTACTTTGAAAATACCAATTTTGCTTTAATTCAGTCGTTTAGTGTTTTTATTGTAGTGAAATTAACCATTTTGAAAAACTTTAGTCTTTATAGTTTTTAATTGAATGTGTATTTTATATTTATAACATCCAACATCTGTCTTTGATTATTCTATATACATAACGAGAGGAAAGAAAAAAGTGTAGTAGTGACGTGTGCATCTACTGTTCTTGTTTTAATTTTAAAATACTGTTTGTGTGCTAGTGCTTACTAATGTTTTGAGCATCACATTGTGGATTTGTGATTAAAATTAATTGTCAACAACAATAAGAGATTGTGCGATTTTTAAGTGTTTTCTAGTTTTAATCAAACAAAAACTGATTTGTCGCCAGATTATAACAGTAATAAACTGAAATAATTTCGAATTTGTTGGAAATTTAGGTAGCGTGATTAACGAGCATCGTTTCCGCCATTTTGTTCCCGTTAACTCCCAAATTTCATTTATTCTTATCTAAACACATTATCATACCAATTTCTAATCTTCCTGTATATGTTTAATATTAAAAAAAAAAGAGAATAACAAAATTTATTTGAGTATGAGTCATTTTTTGAAAAGTGAGTCGCAAAATGAGTTGCTAAAACTTCCCGCCTTTCCAATTTTTACTAATTACTCGAAAATTTGATGTTTTCTTTTAAAAAAAAACTGAAAGAATCTAACCCAATTGTCCATCTGTTCTAATCCAATTACTCGTGTTACTTATTTTTATTTTAGAAATTTCCCAAATTCAAATTTTATGTTTCAGTAGTTTCTCTCAAATTAGCGTTTACATATAATTTGTTAACCACAATAGAACGTCACATCCTGCTTAAACTGCATAAAGTGGATCGAATAATATTAAAAAAGACCAATTTGACTCATTTGATAACTATAAAATATAAATATAGTGGTGTGTTTAGTGTTTCTTTTTTTTTTTCGTTTGATTTAGTTGTAGTGGAGACAATTTAAAGGGCTGCAATGCCCTAGTAACAATCCATTCGAATTCTAGACATGCTTGTGCTGTTATTGTGCTGCATGATGAAAATTGTAGAATTTTCCACGGGAAAGACAATGGGCGTTAATGCCCGACCATCCAGTGGAAAACAACCACAACAAAAAGAACAAAAACAACGACGACAACGACGACATATGAGAAAGCGAGGTATAAAATAAAAGGCTTTGAAATTTCTATAGCAATGACGCTTGATGTATGTACATAAATTTGTGTTTATTTTATTAAATTTATAGTTTCATAGGAATAATAAAAGAATCATTGACAATTACTGTGGCCATCGTCTCTTCCTCCTACATTCTTCTCGTTCAATTTAATTGGAATTCATTAAGAAAATTGTGTTGAATTATACGATAGTTAGATAGAAGCTGTAAGGGGACACAAATACCGTCATTGTTCGTTCTAATTTGCTAAATTAAAATGATCATGAACGATATAAAACGAGAATGTTTTATAATTCAATGAATTTGTTATTCTTCAAAAGTCGTTATCTTTATATCGATTGCATACCAATAATCTCCACATAAAAATTTATTACAAATAGAGAATTTATACGGGAAATCCTATTATCTACATTTTATTCAACTTAAGGTAAGTCTTTAGGAAAACTTTTTGAGCCTGGATCTAAACTCGAGAGCCTCTAGTGGAGGTGTTGCCTCTACCGCCCGGAATAGAACGTTTTTATAGTTGAATTGACTCCCTTGAAACTGAAAGAGAACGATTTTTTCTTTGTAAATCGACAAGAGGCGCGCTTTGGTCTTATCTGCTTGTTTTCAAGCGTACTTATCTTTAATAAAAGTACGTGTTCTGATTGTTAACGAGAATTGTTGTTTCCTTGTCGATATTCTTTTGGGATTGAGATTTTTTTTAATATTTGATAGAACAACTGGTTGGTATTCTCCAACAGTCTTAATCTTTGTATTGATCGCATTAGAGAAATCAATGTTACAAATGAGAATGTTTCATCTCGGACTATAAGCTCTTATGGCAACTGCCCTTATTTGACGAGCAATTTGTAAAATTTAACGATTTATAGAGGGATCTCTGGCGATTATTTTAGCAAAATTTAGGCCCAGTAGCTCATTTAAAAGTTGGTCAAGTAGCGTTTTCAAAAGCGACACATGTCAAATGACTTCCGGACGCTTCCAGTATTGATTTTTTTCGTTTCTCTTGATTTTATCCTGGAATGGGTAGGATTTTGTATCGCGACATTATTAGAAACAATTTCATCATCAATTGATGAGCTACGGGGCCCAAATTTGACTAAACTGATCTCTAGGAACCCTTCTATCAATCTTTAGATTTTACAAATTGTTCGCCAATAAGGGCAGCTGCCATAAGAATTTATAATCTGAGATGGAACACTCGGTTTGATTTGTGCTACCCTTTGGTCTTACAAACTCACTTTAAAGGGTGCTTCTCTATAATTTATTGTTTTAACTTTAACTTCATTCTTGAAGATTCCTTCCACCACCCTTGTGTAAAGATACTTTAGTTTTTTCTACAAATTCTTAGCATTGTAGAAAACTTTAATGAAGCTTATTATTGATAGCGTAACTTGATTATGATTCTTGGATAATAAATTAAAATTAAAAGCAAGATTATTGGGACGTTACGTATAAGTCCTCAATTGTTGGTTGCATAACTAACAGTTCTATTCTCCATAATTTTATTTATAGCCCATAGATTTAATTGTCAATTATGTAACACAGTTGTTTATTGTCGTTAAAATTTTTCGATTTATAATCAAGAGAAACTAAATCAATTCCCTAATCCTATCCAGACATAAAACCATACGGGTCTATTGTGGATATAAACGAAAATCCGATCATCCCCTATTTAAAATTCCCCTCTCGTTCACTAGCGCTATTATAATACCTGAATTCGATGATTGGTCGACTCACATGTGCCCAACATTTTGTCTACTGCTGTTTCGATTTGTTTTTTTCGCCCTTCCAATCTGATTGTGTGAGTAATCGTGGTGTGGAGTGAAGGAGTGTTGTTTCGCGTCGGTTTCAATAACACCAATATGTAAAAAAAGCGTGTTTTATGTTGTTGTACGTTCAGTGATTTGGTGTTTCTAATTTAGATTCTTCTAAAATGGAGAATTTACTAGAGAGACATAAATCAATCAATCAAGAATTATGATTGAATTGTGGAAAAACGGTAATTTTCGTCTAATTGTTGTCATGAAAAATATTCTAATTAATAGAAAGTTGTTGGTTAATTAATCATACTGTAGAAGAATTTTAATCAGTGACACAGATTCCTCAAATCTATTTATTTACATTTAAAGAATACCACAATAATCCCCGTTTAATTAAATCCGATTTGATCCGACATTTCAAGGGTATTGTGTTATATTTTTAAACCATCATTGAATCATCACAATTACACTAATTACAAGCAGATTTTTGAATTTTTTTGTCACTTATAAGTACCAACCATACTCGAATCTTGGGATTTTCCAAAATTCATTGAAATCTACCGCATGTCCCAATATTTTCGCCCCTTAATTTCGACTTTTTGTGCAATAGCTCGTGAATAATTCAATCTGGTTTCAAAACATTGAAATTTAGTTGGAAGTGTCTGTAGTCTAATTTTATATTTATATTATTCTCTAACCAGATGTTTATAGAGATAAGTATTATTGTGGAGATAACGTGTGCACCGGTAGTGTTCTAAAATTAGCTGTTATTCGATATGAAAATAATTAAAAAAGCATTATAAACTAATTAGAAATAATTAGTTAATTGATTACAGTACGTGATAAATTGTGTAATTTTTATAGTTATCGTTTATGTTTTTGATTATTGGAACTTAAATTCCAAATTAGTGATAATATTGTGAGAAATTTCTAATTTTAATTGATTTGTAAACGCTTGATTTAATCTCGAACACTTAGCACCTTATCGATTAGAAATTTAGAACGTGCCAAATTTACGGTAGCACCTTCAAAAAAGTATCGTTGGTGTTAACCCAATCACTAACACTATCACTTTTAAGTTGTAAACTTGTCAACCATTGTGAATTTAGTACTTTAGTGTTTGTACAAATAGAATTGAGCCTTGACATTAGAAAAATCCAATTGATATTGGAAATTTGTGCCAACTTTACGGATTTTCAAAACAACTATAATTCACATTGGAAATGTACGTATTTTTGTGATATTTTCACCTTGATTTTCGCCAAATTACGATGATTTTTCGTTATAATATCAAAATAGTAATACTTTTAGATTCTAGATTGTTTTCTGGCTAATTTCCCGTCAGGTACTAGGCGTTTAATTAACGTCAATAGACCAATTTGGTAAATTCAAAGCCCTACCCGATAATTCAATGGGTTTTATTTAAATGCAAATATTCTTTTATTTCTAATACCGGATGCGTCTAGACGTTGAGATTGATGTGAATACTTTGAGTAGCAAATTATTGGACAATTTGTCTTTGGCTATTTCTAGTGATTTTATATGCTCCAAATTTATATCAGAAATTCTTTTTGTGCCAATTTTCTCGAGTATCCCGTTAAAAACGACCGATTTATTTCGATTTTTCACCAATTTTTCTTGGTGTAATTCCATCTCTTCGTGGTTGTACTAATTTTTGGACCATACTGTGTTATATAAAAAAAATTCAATCCAAAACCTTACCTCCCACACTGATGTATTTGTGTTGTTTTTCTCATTAATTGTGAGTAGTGTTCGAAATTTTCGTCAGTCTCC
Source organism: Mylabris phalerata (assembly GCA_020740385.1). NCBI lineage: Eukaryota > Metazoa > Arthropoda > Insecta > Coleoptera > Meloidae > Mylabris > Mylabris phalerata. The sequence goes on along the minus strand of JAJEOX010000044.1, from coordinate 7,530,223 downwards.
AAGGGGAAATTAATAGTTGTCTTGTTTTTAAGAATTTGTAAAGAATGTTGTTTGCTTTCACAATAAAAATTTACCAGAGACCTGTAAATTAAATAAAAAATTTACATTTAATAATGGATTTTAACGGCTGTATTCGTATTGTGGTTTATTGTATTGTTGTGGAATAAAAGTGCAACAATTTAACGACCTGGTTACATATCGCATACCCGAATTTATTTTCATATTTGAGTGCATGATTCACAAGTTTAGAATAAACTCCAACGAAACACAAACCAACAACTTTCAAATTGAATTGCGTACACAACAATAACGATATGCCATTTTTGGAATTATTTTTATTGTAGAATAACAAGGCAACTGTAGTAATCAAGGTTTAATTTATAGGCGAATATCGTTGCCAATTATAGATTTATTCGTTCGTTTACATTTCCATTAATTAAAATTTACGAAATGTTGTTTTTATGTGTAGACGATTGGCGCCAAATAATTGCTATATCGTAACAGTAATCTTTGAAATCTAACATTGTCAAGGCTCTTTCAATTCTGGTTCACCTACGTGGATAACGCCTTCTCAACTGTGGATTTTTTCGTTGTCAGGAAGACCTAAACAAGCTGATAGTAGGCAGTTTGTGTATTATTATTACTAAACAAACACATTACCTACATAGATAAACGCGATTTGATGTTTATTTGTATAAAAATTGTGTTTTCTTCAGAATAATTGGTGTAGTTTAATTAGTTTTTTTTAATTCTAGGGTATTGTTGGTTTTAATTTTATTTATTTATTTATTTATTTATTTATGATAAAGCAAGCATTTTTCTATTTACATACATATGTAAAAGTTTACCATTACCGGAAATAGATATCATTAAAATGCACAGTCATAATTGTGGATTATAATGAAATAGAAACATAAACTTTTATAATTCTCATGTTATTCTAATTGTAATTAGAAAGAAAACTTCAATTCCAACTGCCTTTCCAATTAATTCAAATTTCAATCTAAGAGTCACGTTTATTTCATTTGTACAAAGAAAATATTGGTTTAAACGGTAATTTTAGAGAAAACCATTTAGAAACTATTACGTCAATGTCTTTCCAAATAGGAAGTGTTTTCTAACGATTAACTAATGTGTCGGAAAAATTGGTAAAATTGAGGCTTTTTTGACAAATTTATTGCAAGTTTCCACACTTTTACGAGTGTGCATATTTTTGAAATTCTAATGGGTGTCTGTAATGGGCAATAGAAAACGAAATTTATATTCACTGTCGATAAACGACCAGCCTCTGGGGAGTTTAGTAATTTTCGTTTAAGTTTTGATTTATTTATTGGGCCATTCTTCAAATTGAAAACCATTTGTTGGGCTACTTTTTGCTTCTATGAATTCTAATGGGTTTTCCAGGGTGATTTGTCAACGTTTCAACGATATTCTAGTTGAATAATTGCCTTTAAACTGGATTTATAGAGAGGATAACTGTTTGAAAATCGTTAGATTTTTCGAAAACACTGACTAGTAGAAGGAATAATAAAATGTTAATATTGAAGAGAAAATTGAGCTTTCTCCACTAAAGATTCTGTTGATATTCAAGAATAATTGTATAATTTCCATATTTGAAAATAATAGCGTGTTAGAAAATTTGATTTTCTCTGAAAGGATTTCATAGTTGGTGTTTTAACTCTTTCAAGGGCCAGAAATTTGCACTTTTTGGCTAAATTGGCCTCTTGAAAACCTTCCAAAATACGATTAAAACTGGCAAAATTGTGTCACATTTGTGATAATCGGATTTTTATCGATTGATACGTTGTAATTCCACTTAATTTGAGGTATTTCTTGCTGATCACACATTTGTGAGTTATAAAAAATTATATTTCGATAAGAGGGATTTCCACGAATTTTTATAAATGTTTCTCACATACAGGATGCATCATTTATAAGGGTGGATTTGTTTTTAGTGTATCATTTTACTTAGAAATTTGGCACAATCCGAGTTTTTTGTTTACTCTTTTGAAAATTTGCCAAATTTCTAAATTTATGTAACAATAACAAATACGAATATTGTTTAAATATTCGCTGGATAGTTGAATGTAAAATTTCAAGAAAATCTCCACTTTGTGATGTAAGTTTGATTTCGAGCCAATTTCTTGGTTTCCAGGCAAAACAATGACCGAGGTTGGCGGTCTTGGTGTTAGAGGAATAGCCATAACGCCGGACTCTGATTGCAACAGCAACCACCATGGTTCAACCAGCTATATCAGCAATACGTCTTCCCAGGATATTGATTTTATCCAAGACAATTCCGATTACCAATGGTTCCTCGACTATGGGTAATAAACATCAAAATTTCCAAAATTTATTTAAATAAAACCAATTTTTAAACAGTTATCGCGATGGTAGCGGCTTAAATCACCATCCTAGCATCTTATCATTACCGGAATCGTACGAAACGAACGATATCAACTATTATGACACGTTAGCAAAGAATATGGACGCAAATCTAGCCGAAGCGGATATGGAGAGCTTCCGTACCGAAGATATACACGCGCTTTTAACAAATCTACCACCGATATGTTCGGATCATTTAAGCCAAGAAGTATCAATACGATTCTAATCGAATAAAATTATCGCTAATTTATTGAATTTTAATTGTAGAATAATCGACAAGGTGAATGTTTTGCTAGTGTTTCCGGTTCTATGATGGCGAAATTCGATTTTGATAGCTCGATAAGTCCACATAGCAGTTCACAGGGCGATGATTCAACATCAATGTCGATCTATAAATCGGAATTGTTATTCAGTCCAGTCAAAGATGTGCCGCCGATGTTGGGCCAGAATTTCAGTGTTGATTCGTTAGATTGCGATATGATGTTGACATGTCAAGCTAATAAAGATAATTATACGATTGCATTCGAGGCATCTACAACTATGTATTCGGAAGATAGCGATTATCATGATAATGGTATTTGTAATTATGAATCATTGAAACAGTCAATATGTTTATTATTTCTAGATAAGAACGATAATTTGTGTGGTAGTAGTGATAATGTTAATTTGAAGAAACATACAAATTTGAAATTGGTTGATAGTTCGATGACACAGTCGGATTGTGGTAGTTTAACAACGTGGAGTAAATTGAAGAAACGCAATTGTAGCGAGAATCAACTACGCCGACATCCTTCGGGCAATAATAACAGTAACAATAACGAATTGAATGCTAATACGAATCTGAATGAGTGCACAATTAAGAGCCAAAGTATGCCCAATTTGTATAAACAAAAATTAAAAACTCTCCTATTGAATAGTTACATCAAACAACAAAATATGGCAGTAAGTACAATTTAATTCGATATTTTCCCGATAATATCAACAATAAATTGTAGAATATCGATGTTAAAAGAAAGCCGGTGAAAGTGTTCGATATTCAACACCAAATTCAAAACAGTACGTCTGAAACGACCATCGATACTACAAATGACAATACAACAAACAAACAACCGAATTTCAGTTTAGTTAAACTGTTTATGAAGCAGAAAAGTCTGAGTACTGAAGGTGATTACAAATTAATTTGTTTTTATAAAATAATTATTGGATTAATTGTAGTAATGTCGACAACAATGGATCAATTCTCATCGACTGAAAATTGTGCTGTAAGCCAATCGGATGATTCAACATCAGAAACCAAAAATACCGAACGTATCGATATGAGTATCGAACAGAAATTCAACGAAAGTACCAGCGGACGGACGTACGATTTAATCGTCGAAGAACCCGAACAAGAAGACCTATCGCGCAGCGAATCGGTCGAACAATTATCAGAGAGCGTGTCGAAGATTGATTCAGTTACCGATAGTTACGAGAAGAATCAAGACAACAATAATGGTAGTTGTACCGAATTTAAAAATCGTCAAAATCGAGACGAATTGGCCAGTAAAAGTATACAAACATCGCAATTCTCGGAGATTATAAATTTAAAGAATAGCGGCAATGGTGGCAATAAACCATTATATAGGATAATTGAACCGTCGTTTTTATCGAAATTGAAACAAGAGAGCGAGAAATTGGAGAAACCCGTCTATGTTTTATATCCGAATTATTGTTTACCGAATTTAGATTTTTTGAATGAACGACAAGCGAATTTCGCTGAAATTCTATTAATGCCCCACGATCCACCGGTAATCAATAAAAATAATAGTAATAATAATGTGAAGAAACGGCCGTTTAGTTTCAACGATATTGAAACATTACGCAAGAAAGGTTTCAATCATATCAAAGATTGGGATTCTTTGAATTTCTTATTGCCGCAAGAGTACCGCAAGATTCTAGCTGATGTGCCTGAAATTTCCGAACATATCAAACCGAAATTGAGACAACAATCGAAATATCGCCGCCGACCGATGAGTTGTGATTATACAATTCTAACGACAAATTCATCGTCCAGTTCGAGTACAACAACACAACCGAGTAGCGGTTATAGGGGATCATCCACGATACTGACCGATTCATCGCAGAATAGTCCGGCTAATCAACCGACAACCAATTTGAATCCGTTGTTTGTTTATCGATATGATAGCGTAACGAGTTCTGAGGCGAGTTTGTTGGTTGATCGGCCCAAACCGATAACAACAGCGCCTCCTCTACCGGTACGTTGTGTTAGTTTACAACAACAACCAGAGAATTTACCGCCACGTCCGCCGTTACCTAAAACGATATTACGGCGAGATTTGGAGAATAAACGCTACAGTTTATATGAGACTAGCGAGGAGGATTTGACCGAGGAGCGTGTCTATAAACGACGATCATTACAGGAGCCTTACTATTTAACAACTAGAAATAAACGTTTATCGGAAACGGAAGATGAAGGCGTGGATGCTGGTACAACGCCGACAACAACTTCGAGTAGTAGTATTGAAGAACAACCGGCTATTACAACAACAACAACAACACGCCAATATCGAAATTTCTTATCGAACATCACAAACGATGAATTGTTACAATTGGAGGAATTTTTGAAAATTAGCGGAATTTCCACATCAGATGACGAATTAACTGAGGAGAATTTGGTGCAATTGAAATCGTATGTTAGTCGATTTTTATCGTTGAAAATGAATCAAACGGAGAAGAGTACGAGGAATTTTGATAAATTCACAGCCCCCAATAATTCACCGAATGTTTCAGCGTTTCTACAACAAAAAAACTACCACGTAAGCTTATTTATTAGTAATTAACTGAGATTAGAGTTTACTTATTAAAAATATCATTGTATTGTTTTAGACTAAAACCCTGGTCGATATGCCCATCTGTGAAGAGAGCGAAGGTAGTCCGAGTTATTCTAGTCCGCAAACCACACCGATCCATCGAGTTAAATCAGTCAACAATCTAGACGAGAAACGTTCATTAATCACCGACGTGACCGATTCTATCGAACAGATCATCAATCATTTCTCGCTAGCGACCAATCAAAACGATCTAAATACACTGGGCGATACAACTTTGAATCCGTATTGTGGTAAATTAGTATTGACGAAATTATGTCCAGCTATCTATGCGATATTGAGTGATTGTTTAAAGCCGAATTTAGAGACAAGTTTCGGTGCTATCAACAATTCGGTATGGCAAGTTATCGAAGCTTCATCGCAACAAGGCTTGTTAACCAAAGCCTTGAATGAATTGGTGATGAAAATTAATAGTGAAGATATTTTAAGTGAAGGTCTAGTCAAGTTTAATGCGTTTATTTTCGGTTTGCTTAACGTGCGCTCTTTGGACGCCTGGTTGAGTTATTTGCGTACAAGAGAGAGTATTATCAAGAAGCATTACGATAAAGATTCGATATTGTTGATGGCGCAGACTAATTCGAATGTACGGACGTTATTGGATGGTTTGATTGATGCGCTACAACCGTTGGCGTTATTGCCGTTCCAATTGGATTTGTTGTTTGAATATCGACAATTACATTTGAGTTTTAAACGGATGGATTCTTATCAACAACAACAACAACAACAAAGTCCGGTACATAAACACCCATCGTCTCCAATTATCGATTTCGATACGATTAAATTGAATAAAGAACGGCCACGGTCTTGTGTGGAAACCGGCGTAACAAAACCGAGTTTCAAATTGGGCGATTTAACGCAAGCTTCAAAGAAACGTTGGTCCGGTATTGCGCTCAATTCCAAACTATATTTAGCTTACGATAAATTGGTGAAAGACGATGAAGAGTATACTGATAGTTTAGAGAATCCCCAACAATTTAATCGACATAATAATGACGATACAGATAATGGGCCGGAATCGTTGGATTCGAATCTATCGGATGAGAAACCGTTGAATAGTCGTCGATTTAAGAAATTACAACAGAAATGGGAGAATCTCAGCGGTCCTGATAATCAACAACAAGTGATAACGCCGAATAAATCGAAAATACCAAGACCGATAACATCGCCAGTTCATAAACCATCTGGTATTCCCGTATTGATATCGCCGTCGAGTAAATCAAACAATAAATCGCTAACAAAAAAATCACCAGTTACCACTAATTTTAATGTTAGTTATAATAAAGGAGGAAATAGAGCGTTACAAAACAAGAAAACTACAGCTACTAGGTAATTCTCTTAAGCCAATTTCTAATAACTTCCTATTTTTACTATTTTGATTGCTCAATTTTGTTGTAGAACTAGTCGCGTTGATCAAATGGAGAATAACGAACTGCAACGGCATATACCGCGCCCTAGTAGTTTGCCATACAAGCCGATATCGGCGCAAAATACGAAAACAACAAGCAAATTGACGCCGCCTCGGCGGGCGGTTTCCAGTTCTTTAAACCGGAAACCTCTCCACAAATCCAATCTACCAAAGTGAGTCGAATTCGTATTGAACCAATTTAGAGTTTCTATCGATTGATTTGTAGAACTGTACGAACTCTATCGCATCGCGTCCCATCCGAAAGTGGCCATCTGGCGTACAATGAAGGCGAACGTTTGAAAGTCATCCTGGATGTGGACGATAAATGGTTGTTGTGCTCCAGAGGGACACAGAAGGGTCTTGTACCGAGATCGGCGGTTATAGCCGCCGATTTCTAGGGACCGATTTGTTGTAAATAAGATTTCTGTTGTATATTTCTTTTAATTGCGACTAAAAACAGACTGGATTTGTGATGATTAATTTTTTTTAAGTAAATATTGTAAACGGAACAAGAGTATTTTCGAAATCTTAATCTTTGTTTATAATAAATTAATAATAATAACAAGTATTATAATAACAGGAATTGTTAAATGCTTTGCTATTGTTGTGAGCTAAGTGATATTTATTTCAGCTTTATTATAGTTAGTCGACAAATACTCCGATTTCCATGTACTTAAACGAAAATCGAATTATTTTATTATAAAAACAATCCATCATCAACTGATTGAATCTCTAATTCTTCTTCTTTTGAAGCAAAGTTAAATTTCCGAAATTGGCAAATTTAATTAAATTGTGAAATTGCGCACTTTTTCTACTCATTCTTATAAATTTCTGCACGATAGCATGAGTGGTCCGAGTATTTACCAACAAATACTTGAAGGATTCAATCAAGCAATTCTCTAATTTGGTTTAATTTCGATTTTTATGATAAAATAGTCGATGTTCGTTGGTTCCCTAGTCTTAAATTTCTTTCTAATTCTAATTTTCGAGTAGATTGGACGATTATAACGAGAGCATAGCGTGCCGTTGAGGCCTTTTTGAATATATGAATTGTTATTACCCCCGATTGCTGTATTTATTTGCAAATGTCGTGCTTTATTTAAGCGAATTGAAATCTGTATATATTTCTTATATAGATTAAAAAAAGACAAAAAATAGATTAATTAAGTGTAAAATTACCAAAGTATCGAACGATCGAGTTTACCATTATTCTAATTTTTTCGAATTTGTTTATAATTACCATTTTTTTATAAACTTATATAAAATATAAATAAAATAAAAGGTGCATTATATTTTTACCATAGGTGCCATAATCGTACATTTTTCGGTTATTGATTTCTTCTAATGTAAATTCCTCATCCATTAGAATCAGTCGAAATTCTTGTAGTCATTAGTCGAAGAATCAAATAATTTTAATGTATATTAATATTTAATTACTGTAATAAACGATATGAACACTATTCATGTTTTATTAACCAATATAAAATCAATATAAATATTATAATTGATATAAATAAAATAAATATAGAATAAATCGAAACAATTCAACTCCTCTTTGGCTTCAACTTATGTCCGAAATTGTCGTCGTGCTCCTCCACCGATGGATCTTCTTGCGAATAATCCTTCGTACTCTTCATCGGCTTGTAACCGTTTCGAACTATCATCAGGTACATAGATTGACAACGGATTCTCTACGCTTTTCTTCGGCAATTTCATCAAGTTCGAATTGAATTTCCCAGCGGCTTGTAACGTTGCCAAAACTTCCGCCGTTTCTTTATTCGGCAGCGAAGAATAAGCCGCTGGTGCATCATCATCGCCATCATCGAATCTTGTCGGCTCACTCGGCTTAGCATCCGGTTGGATTTTATTACTATTATTACTATTGTTATCAGCATTATCAGTTCGGAAATAGTTTTGAATGTATTCGGATTGCGCCAACGATTCGAGGGGCGCCGAGCGATTGCTGCGACATCCGTGTCCAAAAATGTGTCGTGTCTTTGTATTTGTTGTTGATTTTCTGCGTCTTGCTGCTCCAAAGTGTAGGTAGCTTTGACGCTTTTCTGTCTCGGTTCTTCGTAATTGAACGTGTGGTATTCGGGTTGGAAACTAATTTTATCCGCTGCTGTCACTTCAGTTTGTTGTTGTTGTTGTTGTTGTTGTTGTTGCTGATCGGTCTGCTGGAATAGTTGGGGTTGTTGCGCCAATAAAGCTTGCAGATATTGGGGCGATATTTCAGTTTCTTGTTGTTGTTGGAATATCGGCAAATTATAAGTCTCTAGTGGTTGTTGTTCTTGCGGATACACGTTAACAACATGATAGACTTCTTTATTGTATAGATTCAGTTGTTCTTCGGGTTGTTGTTGGGGTTGTTGGAAATTTGTAGTTTGATACGAGATACTTTGTGGTGTTTCTTGGATTTGTTGTTGTTGGGGGTAGGATTTATCCGCCGCCACCTCAGTCACTTGATATTGATGGTTTTGTTGTTGTTGTACCTGTAATTGTAAGTTAGGGTGGTACTTGACTTCTTCAACAATCGGCGGCTTATCAGCCGGACTCAATTTCGGCGCCGGTATCGTATGGATCGGCCCCTTCTCACCGACTTGTTTGATCGGCTTCACCTGAGTCGGTATGTTGTTCGTTTGCAACTGGAAATCGTATTCGGGCAGATTTATTGTGGGCGCCGCTACGAATTTATCTTGCACCACAGCCACCGGTGGCAGCACGTAATGTTTCTCAACCGGCGTCCGGTAGGTGGTTTGCGTATTTTTCCAGAATGCCCGTACCGGTGGGGCTGGTATTGGCCGTTTCATTACCGCCGATTGGGGCGGCCCCATTGGAATTTTATGCGAAATGGGCATATGGACCGGTATCGGCCGTTGTGGACGTCTTTGTGGGTTCTGTGGCGGTGGTGGTGGCGGCGGCGGTTGGTACCATTTCTTCATGAATTGCGGTGGTGGTCTGGGTGGCATCGGCGGGCCGCGGATTTTATACCGTGGATGATGGTGCGGATGTTCGGTTAATACGACATTGATTAATGTTATCACTAACACAAACAAAATGTTGTACACCTGAAAGTAAGAGAATGCAAAGATTATAAAAATAATAATAAATAGATAGAATGTGACCTGAATAGAATAAGAGATAGTTGTAAACGATAAATACAATGATCTAATAGAAGAAATAAAACGAAAAAATTGTAGATAGTTGGAGAAATCTATAGGAAAGGACTGGGTTTTCTAGGTCAAGAATAATCGAATTAATCCTTTAACGGTCAATTTCCTTCCGGAATTCCCTCAATATTAATCTACTAACCGTTATTCAATCAATACAATTGTTAAATTCACTCAAAAATTGAAACGAGTAAACAATTCTCTCATTCGAATCATTTCTAATCACTTTCTATACTCTAGAAAGATTGGAGAAAATGCCATTTTTGTAATTTTCAACGAAATACAGTTACAATTCGAGAATCTATAAGGCAAAACTGCCGTTATGCCACACGAATTATCGATTCTAATTTTGGATATTACGTTGACAATAATTAAAAATTGACCAACCTTCATTGTTGTTTTGTTGTATTGGTGGAGAATTTAACAATTTCGGACTCGAATTGGCAGCATCAATCTTCAATAATTCATCAACACGATACGGTACGTTTTATTTAAATTAACAACAATAAAAAATACAGTCATCAACAACACTGAAATACAGGTAGTTGTAAACTAAACAATTAGGTCAGTATACCGACTTTTATACCCCTGTTTGAGAGAGGTATGTTAAAATCTTCTTCGTTTCTTCACTGTTTTGTTGTGTATCACTTTTCGATTATTTTGGTTTTTAACGAGCGGGCTTGTCAAATTCCTAATTTTACAATCGCTTTTTCTTTTTTCCTATTTCTTGGCCAAGACGACAACAACATTATGGAAAAACAATTCTCTCACAATTACCCACAGATTGAGTGAAATTATTTAGAAATTTTCGTCGGTGATAAATGAATTTTCTCTACCCAGTAATTCGAGTCGATTTGGCTCTTATACGGGTTAGAGCCGAGAGAAATGCATTTTTCCATACAAATTCTGGGCAATTTTGTATACAATCTTACAACTATTAGAAAGCGGAATTTTCAATTTTCATCTTCAGCTTACAAAAATAAAACAAATACGCTAGCATCTTTGAATTTCTAGAGTTTCTCGAGTTTCTTTTCCCCATTTATCTGGCAACTTTTCCCTGCACACTACAACTAGTTCAGATGGATTTTTATAAAACACAATCATTCCTGTAATGTAGGCCGACAATTTAGATTTGAGTACTTCAGAAAATGATAATCACACCTATTCTTAATGATAAAATAATGATTGTGTCTGAATCGTGGCCTTGATAGCGGTCCAGCTAAAGGTCATCTGATATGATAACACTATCGCCATCATCTAAAAATCTACATACCTATTTGTACATTCACATTGATTTAATGTGGAACGGATCGTCCTGATTGTGTCAAATCTTTAAAAACATCTGTTGGTGAAGAAAATAAAAATCAACGATTGAAAATAAATACACTTGAATGTCTTCCTACTAATAGAAAATTTGAATAAATTAAGAAAATTTCGAGATAGATTCGTCTTATTTCACTTGTGGAATTCGAATTATTTCCACTATTTGAACCGCTCATCCAATAGAAAGGATGTAGGTTTGTGGACCAATCAATTAAACTTGTTTGTTTATTTTAAATAAACTCACTCTTTTATTAAATTAATTAACGTTTAATTAACGGCGAAATTGCTTTAATTTGTAACTGTATGTACATAGTTTTATTAATTTAAAATTTATATTAAAATGACCTTCAAAAACCGATATGATACGAAGTAAATTAAGTTTCCGTGGTGTAGTGGTTATCACATCCGCCTAACACGCGGAAGGTCCCCGGTTCGATCCCGGGCGGAAACAAACTTTTGATTTTTTCTTTAATTTTTATTTCAAATAACTTTTCATGTTTCATTATCCACAACAAAAATTGTTCTTTAATCGTTGTTAACGTACATTTACATTTTTGGTGTAGTTTAGTAATTAGTGATTTTCCAATAATAGTGTCTAATTTATTTAGGTAAGTTTCTTTTAATATTTTAAACTAAAATAACTCGTTTGATTCCATAATTTTCGAAAAATACGCTCGTTGGTATTTAAATTGTGAATTTTGCCGCCAAACAAACGTGTGACGTCATCTTTGGCAGAAACAGAAGAAAGTCCGGAAAGCATCGAAAATTTCAATTTTGTATCAGGAATATATGAGTATATTGGAGGTATACCGGTATCGTTTAAATAGCAGTAATATTTGATTGAACTAGTTTTTAAGTTGGCAATACTGACAGTGCATTTTCATTGCGCAAGTGTCCTAGAATGATGTCACTAGAGAAGGTTCTTTTCTCAAATTAATTGGGTTATTCGCCAATTTTGTAGAATTTATCGGATTTTTGCCAAATTTCTGTTTAAATTCGCATCCAAAATTCGTTATTATTATTAATTTGAATCGTAATACTGTAATTTATGATAATACACAATCTAAATAGTTCAATTTAATACAAATAGAGATACGAATTTGCGAATTTAGTAATTAAATAATGTTATAGGCAACACAAAATACATGAATGTAAGGTTAGTTGGCATTACCGTATTAAAATTTTGCGGGAAATTCAAGTTCAAATTAAGTATCCTCCAATTATTTTAACAATTCGATACGACTTTTAGACGCACAAATATACTAGAATTAATAAAAATTATTATTAGTAATTCTCCAATAGATGGCTTGTAAAATGGGCATTAAAAGAGCAAATTATTGTATCAAATTTAGATTTATTGAAGTCATGGTTTTGGATATTGGAAACAATTTTAATAAATTATTCAATCACGGTTTGGTTTATCAAAATCAATAATAAATTAGAATGAATCAATGATTGTTTATATTTTGGTTGAATTGCCAATTTTTATTTTCTCAAATGATTGATACAGTGCGGTACCAATTCTGGTTCTTCACAAGTCAATGACGACTCATCGAAAACTTTACCATCGCCGCAAGAAATCAAACGTGGAAAACCATTAACGCACGTAATCAAACGGCCACAATCACCCGGTACAGCAAAACGTGGATACGGCCAGAATTTAGCTGCCGGACTGTTCGATGGGACTTTCGTTGGACATTTAAAACCGACCACGGCTGAAAGCAAAATCGATTAATTTAACGATAATTAAGGTAATTGTAATAACCTTCAGGATTGCAGGTTTCTAGCAACAGATCAGGCCAATTACAGCCATGAATGCGGTCGTCGTAGACAAGTCCAGGTTCGCATTGTTCAGGTAACGGTTCACCATGGGCGCATTTTATATAATTCGTTGAACAAGTCGCACTCTCTGGATAAATACCGAATTGGTACTCACAACCGGGAGTACTAATCGGTGTTACTAGATTGAAATTGTTAGAATTGTGTCAAATTTGAAGATAGGAAAGGCTTACAATCGGCTTTGCGTTGGCCACAATCCACAGCCCAGTGATAGTTGCAATGATGATAAACGGCGCCTTTACCATCGAATAGTAAACCGTTCTCGCATTGTTCCACTGTTAACGTACCATTGGTGCACAAGAAGAACAGATTACAAGATTCCGGATGGGCGTAAGCTTGGACGCCGTGTTGTTCCGGGCAACTAGGGGCGTCTTGTAATAGAACTCCGCCATGGACTAAATGAATGTAGGAAACAAGTTCAATTTTACGAAATATGAAGGTAGAATAATCGTGTAATTCGCCGCCTTTCACTATGAAAATTTATAGAGACCAACAAAAAAATTGTACCAAATATTACGAAATATCTGTAGAACCTGTTGTTACGTACAATATGAATCTAATTAACTGAAATAGCGTTAATTTTATTGATTGATATTCTAGTGAAGACCCTGAAGATAACCTGTTGACATTTCCAACGAAACAAACACGAATAATTGTCAGGTCTCTTTATAATAAATCGTACTGACATCTTTTAATATTCTACAATGTAGACTTTCACTACTTTTTTTGAATACTAATCGCCATAGTAGAGAAATACAACAAAAAAATTGTTGGAAAATAATCGTATTTGTTTCGATTAACAATTTTAAATACTTTAAGAATTAATAAACAATAAACATACCTGGAGAAGTTAGAAAAACGGAAATAACAACAGTTACTAACAGGAATGTTCTCATGTTGCGTTATCCTTGATAACTGACTGGTAAACGAGTACTAAAACAACAACAGAATTGAAAATTTCAACCATACACGAGTACTTTCTACGCTATTATAAAAGACACCGTATGGTTTCGTATTATAAATCTATATAGAACCCGATAGAATAGGCTTAAACGATGGAAAAAATCGACTATTATACCATTCACCTGCGGTATTTAGTTCTTGTACGAATTCATGCCAATCGTTATCGATTAAATTTGGTACAATTTCCAACCATTTGGACTTTTATTTGATTTTTACACAATTTTTATATAAAATTCTTATTATTCAATTTCAATTTGGTAATATTAATGTTGGATTTTTGTAAATTCGGCACATATGTGAATGCGTTTGTTTAGAGAAAGTTTTAATTTCAATCAATTGCAGCTGTTGTCTTAAAATCTCTCTAGCGAGACTTTCGGCTCGATAAAGTGCCACATTTTAAGGAAATTTCACAGCTAAATTTCATCCAAGAGTACAATTTTTTGATATAAAAATAGACAAGTCTAAAGTAAATTGTCTATTTTGAAATATATGAGGCTGAGAATTATTCTTAATAAAGTAAATAACCTAGAAAGAATAGCACGGATTGTGTAGAGTTTAGATGAACTTTAGCGTTAAATAGACCAGTTATTTTTGCTCGTGGCATAGTAAATGGTGCGTTCATTAAGAAATAAATTTGCAGGAAGTATAGAAAAAGTCTCAATTAGAAACGAAATTATGTTTGTTTTGCAGAAAACGCCGTTCTTTTAGTACCTGTCAGTGTTAAGTTGAAGTTTTTAGTCTTGAAACTGCAGCCTCCAACGACAATTTCGGGAAAATAGCGCTTTAGCTCTAGAATTTCAACATTTCTATAGTGAGTCGTTTTGATTTTTTTGATTGTAGTGGAAATTTTTGGAAAATTTAACCCTTTAGTCCAAAATTCGGAAATTTTAGTACTTTATGTAGTTATAATAGTCACAATTTTAGCTCTATAACTCACACTCAAAAGCGTAAAGTTTTATCACAAAAATTGACGGGTTCAATTTAGAACTTGCAGTAAAATTTACAAAATTTAACAGTTCATTGTCGCTACAACAATTAATTGAATGAATTTTTTATAAAAAAATCGTTAAGTGTCGCAATTTTGCCACTCCTCTTAAGTGCTGCCCTCCGGTATCGCCCGAGTAGTCTGCGCGGCCCTGAATGGACCATACAGACTTTCTAATGCACCGAATTTACCCCAATTTTCTCCCCAAAATCGGGAATTCTCGGATTTACATGGGGGAAATCTAGTGCCGACTCTGCATGGAAATACAAGTTTGCTTGGCGCTTTTCCAGCGATAAAAGCAGGCGAAAATAATAGGTGAACATTTTCGATTATAAGTTTTCATTAAATTTCTAAAATGCGAGTTTCCAGTTAAAATTAGACAAAAAACTTGGAACAAACTTTTCAACTTCTTATCAATTTTGTCAAGAACTAAATTGCGAGGAAAAATAAAACATAAAACTATAAAAAGAGACATGTAAAGAATGTTCAAATTTAACTTATTTAATATTTATTGTTTGTTTATTATTAGTGGTTAATTAAAATATCTTAATTACGTAAAATGAATGAATAATTGTGAAGAAATCAGAATTTTTGGTATTCGAAATTCTTGTCGTACTTTATGGTGTAGAAATAGTGAAAAAAATTTAATAGACATTCAATTTACCCTCAATATTGGTCTTAATTGATAAATACACTTAAATATTCACTTTGAATTGAATTTCAACAAAATTACTGCCTTTTCGCCTAAAAATTTACAATAATCGAACAATTATTTTCACATAACAGATCCTTAAGTGTTCCCCACATAAATTTCTAGAATTTCCTCGACTTGAAATTAGTGATTTAAGTGAAACTTAATTTGGTATTTTTTAAAGTAATTACGAAAATTCAACCATTTTTCCTGATTTTCCTCAGATTATCCGCTCTAGTAAACTGTTAATTATGACTAACGAATCGAAAAAGTAGTAAATTAAGCGCAACTGTCGATACTTTATTAAATTTATGTACTTTTACAGTTAGCTTCACGTATTTCCTTGTAAACAATTTAAAATTAGCAAATTTTCGAATATTTAAATTAATTAATTAATAATAAATGGCATAATTGACCTTTAAAAATTATAAACTAACTTAAGTATTCTATATTTTTTTGTAGATATTTGTAGATTTGTGTCTTTGTTAAGCTTTCTTAGGATTAGCTTTAGTCTTTTCGCCTTTACCATAAAAATCCTCACTACAAACAAATAATTTAGAACAAAATTTGAAAATTTGCAGAACTCACCATCCTGGCACATTTTCTGGTTCATCACAAGTGAACGTTTCCTCATTATAGACGAAACCGTACGAACAAGAGCCTTTCTGAGGCATGACACCATTACGACAAATATAAAACTTTTGACAATCTTCTGGATGGGCGAATGTAGGATGCGGCAATTTCCGCCCACCAGGCCCTTGAATATCTTCTTCCGGACACGAGAATCCATCATCCAAAGAATCTACAATTAACCCCAATTAATTTGGATAATTTTCGAATCTATCAATAGAAATTACCCCGTTTAGCATTGGTGCAGTCTTTACGGTGGCTATCCGATGGCCAGGCACAGGTACTACCCGTATCGTCGTAGATTAAACCAGGTGGACAGGGCAATTCGTGGGGCACCCCATCGACACAATTGTAGAACTTATCGCAAGCTCGCGGGTCCGGATGGCGATAATAGCCGTTAGCCCGCGGGCATCCTTTACTCGGTTTCGGTTCCTCTGCAAGAAATTCGATTTGTTTATCAAGTCGAGCGTAGCTAAAAGAAAATGAATGGCGATGAAGTTACACGCTTCAACGCCCGTTGAAGTCTCCAATTCCCATTAATTTTACAGCATAACTAAAGGTAGTTAAATTGAATAATTTTTATTGTTTACAACAATAGCATATAGGTAGATTTAGAAAGTCGTCTTGATGATTAATTCATTTAGGTTTGACTTTAAATGCACATATAAATATTCACAAAAAAAAACTTTCCTTATTAGCTGAATTTCAAATTACATAATTTTCGTTAAGATTACATAAAATGTATTGAATTAACTTACGCAACTCGGTTCTATCGCCGCAATCAACATTGGCTGGGATATCACAGCGAGCCCGATTCGGATCACTGTCATCGAAGACCAAACCGTCGGGGCACAATTTTTCTTCGTATTCACCACGCGAGCATTCGTAATAAAGGTCGCATTGGACCGGATCGGGGAAATAGCCAGTCCGTTCGGGACATTTAAATTGAGCCCAACTATCTTTATCAGAAACAATCAAAATTTCCGAATCAATCGATTATTGGATTGGACTTACTTGAGATGATGGCGAGTAGACCAACACACCGGAGCAAATTCAACATGATTACTGCTGTTCAAAACTAGAGCTAGAATGTCAATCTGGTTTGGAAATTCACAAAACAAGCAGCCGGTACGATGTAATACGACTGGAATGGCGAGTTTTACAATTTACTTTAAATATCGAAAGAAAGTTGTAGGTCTGCAAGGTAGAATTACCCTTCGGCGCCGAAATTCGGTGGAAATTTCAACATTAACGACGAATTCCCAATCTGATCTTGATCCGAATATCTGTCCGATTTGTAATAAAATTGTTGGATGATTTTCTAATCGTGAAAGTGGAGTTTGTCAACAAAATTCTAATTTAAGAAGTAAGCGAAATTGCCATTTTTATTGCTAATTTATTGTAATAAAGACGGATTTTTTTGGTGTAAAATTGAAGGTTAATCTAGCTAATTCGATACGAAACTACCTGGAAAGTTGATAGGTCTAGATAGATTGTCGAAAGGAAAGTCCAAGGTAAAATTGTTGTACATATTTATTAATTTTCGATAAAAATAGAATTTTACAAATTTTTTTGATAAAACAAAATCAGTACAGATTCTTAATGATGATGGTGATTATCTCCAAAAACGAGATTGTTTTAAACTTTGATGCCGCTAGACATCAAATTATCGAATTTTCTTCGTTGGTTTAGCTGGAGATGCTGGGTCATCTTTATACCAATCCTCACTGTAAAATTCGTCGAAATTATAAACGAATATTTTGTGTACAATTGTTGGACTCACCATCCGGGCACATTTTCTGGGGCATCACACCTTTGCGTCTCTTCATTGTAAACTTCACCGACTTGACAGCCCAAATCTCTCGGTTCTTGGCCGTTTAGACAAACATAAAACCGTTGACAATCGGTCGGATGGGCGTATTTCGGATGGACTACCAACTGGCCGTTGGCATCAGTTTGGCCTACTTTCGGGCATTCGAAACCGTCCTTAAGTTTGGCTAAAATTTCCACAAATTAACGGTTAATTCGCACAAATTTGACTGGATTACTAGTGACATCCTGGTTGCATCCTTGGCGTACGGCAGCATCCGGCCATACGCAAGTACCAGTGAATTCGTCGAAATGTAGCCCAGCTGTGCAGGTAATTTCGGTGTGTTCGCCTTCAATACAATTGTAGAATTTGTTGCAAACGGCCGGTTCTGGATGGGCGAAGAAGCCGTTCCGTCTTGGACAATAATGATTCGGTTTAGCCGGTTCTATAATGGTTTTTTTTTAAATAGAAAAAATTGGGTTTGATTCGAGAATAACGTACGTAATTCGGTACGATCACCACAATCAACATTGAACGGTTGATCGCATTTGTTCACTTTCCTTATTAATGGATCGAAAACTAGACCATCAGGACAGAGTTTTTCTGTTGCCACACCATCGGTACAATCGTAGAATTTATCACATTGACGGGGATCCTCGTATTGGCCGTCTTTTGGAGGACATTTGAATTGAGCATCTGCAATTAGCAAAAGTGAAAGGAATCATCATCGTTTTGTTAATGGAAAATTTCGGAAAATCAACAAAAATTTCAATACAAATCAGTAATTTAACACAACTTTCACTTAACGACATTCCATTTGTTCAAATAGACTTTTGAATATTACGCAATTGCGGAAATTCAATACCAAACACTACCCGTTTACAATTTTTGGGTTGATTTCGATTTAACAGCCAGAAAAAATACTTACAAACTGTCGAAATTGACACCAGCACTACAACGAAGAGTTTCATTTTCTATTGTTTAAAATTCTAATTAATTATACAGTCAACAAATAAATTTAAAATGGTGAAACAACAACGTTCACCAACTGGATGAAACTGTACATTTTATTGTAGTGTTGCGTTTATTTAAGAGCTCGTAAACTGTTGTACAATTCAACTATTGAATATTGATTTGTCGATAAATAGTTTAACAGAATTTCAATTGGTCGACTGGAGAGAACAGAAAGTCCCCTCCTAGGGGACGTTAATTATGTATGGTGAAATATTCAACCTTTCTTATTCCAAGTATCTTCAACTAGCAACTAACCAACTCAAAAACAACAAATTTACAAATTCTTTAAATACTCAAAGATTTTTTTTCAACAATTTATTCCCAAAAAGACCAAAATATAAGAGACTAAAGTCGAAAAATATAAATACGATGATGTAGAGGCACTTTCACATGTCCTTGTTGTGAACTTTGGGTTAATCACATCGTGATTTGTGCTTGAATGCGAAAACAATAAGATTCTACCACACCTTAATGTGAGGTTGAACCTGAATTTCAAGAATTCTAACACGATCGATTCGTAATTTTCCAAATTATATCGATTTGGAAGTTTTTCATAAAACACTTTCACACTCATAACACCCGCGTCTAGTGAAAGTATTCAACTGGTCAATCTCCCATCTTTGCCCAATTATTCATTAATGTTAAGTGATGAAATGAGTTCACGACATTTACACAAAAATCCACAAGAAATTTGTTAAATTTATTTTTGTCGTTTCAGTAGAATTGGGTGAGGAAAGACTCGTGTAATTTTCGTGTAAAATCATCCGTCTTCGGTACATTCGCCCTACATAAGTTACAAAACAGAGAAATCATGACATTTACACAATTTTATCATAAAAGTTTAATAGGATGAGTTGAAGAAGATCAAATCGTTAAAGACTACTTGAGATGAATTTTTTAAAATTTTACTCTTCTCGAATTCGAGGAAGCAATCAATATTTTCCCCACTCAACCAGATTGAGGTCTTTCGATTTCCACCAAGGAGAAGGTCATCCGGCGCTATTTCTAACGTTACGCATAAATAGACCTTTAGGCTAGTTAGGGGACGATTTAAGGCTCTAATTTGATACTAACAAGTTTAAAATTAAAAAAAAGAGTTTATTATCGGATTCTTAATAACAATAAATCTATAAAATTCAAAAATTAAAATCTTTTATTATTTTTTGTCTACTCCTCATCCTCTGGGGTTTGATGTTTCGGTGGCCGTGGCCTCCGCCGGCTAACTTTCGTCGGTTTCGGTTTCGGCGTCGGTGGGTTCTCTAAATCGGCTAATTGTTGGTCGGTCAAACGGCCCTTATACCAATCAGCGCTAGAATTATAAAAAATTTCCCCTCATAATCTATTTGGGGTTAATGGGATTTATTTACCATTCAGGCACTTTACGTGCCCATTGACAACTCTTGGTAGTCTCATCGAAAACTTGGCCCAATTTACAACCGCTACGTCGGGGTGTATCCCCGTTGATGCACACGTAGAAATATTGGCAGTCGTCAGGGTCTGAATAACGGGGGTGTGTCGCACCGATTGTCTCGTTCACCTTGGGACATTCGAATTGGAACACCTCTACATTGAGACAAGGTAAATTCGAGTTAATTAAAGGTTTAATTAATTGAATCAATCGGGTACCTTCAGAGGAACAGCCTTTCTTTTTGGCTTCATCAGGCCATGAACAAATCCCAGCTTTATCGTTGTAGACTAAACCATTCGGACAGGTGATCATATTGAATTTGCCATCGACACAATAGTAGAATTTATCGCAAATTTGAGTCTCTTCATGGGCGAAATAGCCGTGTTTCCTTGGACAATGTTGGCTGGATTGGGGGGTTTCTGCAAATCTCCAACTATAGCTTGGTTTTAAAGTTATAAAATGTAGGATTTACGCAATTTCGGTCGTGAAGTACAGTCGATATTGAACGGTAGATCGCATTTTTCATACTCTGAACTGTAATCGTTGAAAACCATACCGTCAGGGCATAATTTCTCGGTAATTTCCCCATCACGGCATTCGTAATATTTGTCGCATTGTTCGGCATCAGCGAAATATCCGTACGGTTCCGGGCATTGATCCGTTGCCTCGTATTCTTCTTCGCTTGATGGTGTCGTTTTACGGCGATTCTGTTCCGTTCCTTGGTGTTGTTTACGGGATGATGCACCGTAAACTATCCCTAAATAGTGGAAAAAATTGCGGAAATTTTCACTTGATTACAATTTGATTGGTTCTACTAATTGTTTTATTATTAATAGTTTTTTATATCGAATGAACTATCTAATAGTGGTTGGCCTTTAATATTCAAGATTATTGAAAATCACTTTCACAATACGGTAGACAATAATAGCATGTCAACAGCAGGAATCGACATTGTTTCAATATTGATTTAATCGATTTTTATAAGGTTCTATTATCGCTGGAATATTCGAAATAATTGGAGACTTTCTAAATTTTTTCACCTTTCTCGGGAATTACACAAGAATCGTTTAATTTTTATAAAATTCGTACAATTAAATCGATAATAAATTGAAATTAATTGGACTTACCTGTAAGGCAAAGGAGCAGGATTGTGTTGTTAAGAAGCCGTCTCATGTCTACAACAATACTGTTACAACTATCGTGGTAAAGTGAAGACAAGTAAAGTTTTTATAAAAAAGAACCGTTCTCTGTTTTAAGTCTGTTGTGACCTTGCTTAACACTAGAACCACAACTTAAATGCCATCAAACAATTAAACATTTCTGTTACAATAACAATAATTACCATCAACGTTAGTTGTTAATTGCCAAATTATTCAAGTTCAATATAGTTATTTTCAATTAAATCGAAAAACAAAGAATGTGAAAGTTTACAATGATTGGAGGAAAATCTATACGAAATCTTCCATTATTGTTCCGTCGAATAAAAAAGAAACCACAAAAATCGAAATTTAGAAAAAGCAAATATTTGTTTTTACTTTTCCAATTAAATTGAAAGTATTTAAATTCGATTTTCACTATTTTTAAATAAAAATTCAGCAGTCAAGTGATTATTTGAAATTTTGAGTATTCCCGCCTCTTGTATCAATAAGAAACGCGCCTAGATGTCGCTATTATAGACGGCCAACAATGATTTCTGATAACAATGATGATAACAGCAGCGACATCTTACCAATGATGGACCAAGTTGCGATTTTTCAGTAACACTGCTAACGCTATTACTACATTTGGTGTAATATAGGCAATCAACTATTAGTGTGTACGTATATTAGTGCATATTAAACGCTAATAGTTAGTTGCCTATATTACACTAAATGTAGCAATAACAGTAGCACTACTACATCTTATACACTTATAAGTAATTAATTGTTGAATACAAAGTACAGAAAGTACAATAAACGTTTATAAACCGCACTGATAAATTGGTTTGTATAATTATTATACTATTTGTAGAATTAAGGAAATTAGATAAAATCCTGACCTCTAGTAGCAGAAAATTGAACAATCTTTCAATAAAATAAAATGTGTTATTATAAAACAGGAAATATACTAATGATGATAATAATAGTTTATAAATTCGCTTTAAAATTTCTAATTATTATTGTTTTTTGTATTATTAATTAATTTGATGATTATTTTAAAATTATTCTAGAAATTGTGACGATTACTGTCCTCTAGTGGTGAGTAGTTGCACGATTATCGATCGGCCAACTCCTAGCGACCAATTTGCGAATTAACGATAGAGGCGTCTAGCAAACAAGCGAAGTCGACCACCATTTTCCTACATTGTCTTATAGATTTTTGTAGTGTTGCTTTATTAAAAATACGAATTCCTATAAAGTGTGTTTATTATTTTCTGTTTTCTATAATTTTTTTATACGAGTAAAGCGTTTTATACAGTCGTAAAATAGAATGGAGAATCGTCAGAATATTTTACGTTCTATGAAAATTTGTCGATTTTGTTTATGTGAAGATAAGCCCTTAACAAATATTTATGAGCGCCAAAATAACAAAGATGGTAACAATAGTTGTCGACAAACTCCACTCCCCCTACAGCTAATGGCTTGTGTTGCTATTGAGGTTTGTAAATTTGCTTAATTATTTCCTATAATTACCATAAGAACAGGTTACTATATTGCATTTGTTTTTTTCTTTTGTTTTTCATGTTATTTCTAATTTACAAACTGTAATTTGTAAAAGTTCCAAGATTTTTTTAATTCGTTCTAATCTATTTGATAATTTTCCGATTTAAAATAATGATAAGTACTGAAATCTTAATTGAGGATATTTGTTTATATTTTTCCCGATATTATTCGATATATTATAACCAATTTTCGTTGAATTTATCTATAAAATGTGTAAAAAACGCACGTAAATCCAACTTATAGAATTACAGATTTCTATACTTTGACTATTTTCAACAAAACAGGCAACTAGATTTGGAAATATTGAAGAAATATGACTGTCTCATTTTCTCTATATTTTTCATATATAATTTAGACAGAGATGGCGAGTAGTTGACTTCGAAATAAACAGATTGAGATGTAACGGGTGTACCACGCTAATTTACCTCGTTTCGATACACAGTGTCGTTGTTTTATTCATACTGATCTAGATTTGATATTAACGTAAGTGTTGCGGTAATTCCCCTTGTAGGAAGCTGCGACTTTGAGAACGTTTTCGTTTCTTGTTTCAGCCGTTTATCGGTAATACAGATTACTGTCGAAATTCCCAACTACAGAATTTTAATTTTCAATTCAGTTTAGTTCAAATTTTTATCCTTTACGATTGGATTTCTGTAAAATTTTATTTATTTTTAAATTTGTTAATAGGTATTCGAAAATGATGGTATGCCCCAAATGATATGCAATTCATGCCGTTCACAAACAATACAAGCGTACAAATTCAAAACGAATTGTAAGAAAGCCGATGATGCTTTAAAATTTTATTTAGCAACCGGAAATTTAGCAAAACCCTCGCTTAATGATGAAGTTAATCAAGTAAAAATCGATTTTATTTTATTTAAAATAAAATTAATTTATGTTTCTTATATTAGCTACAAAGTACAATAACAGCGACAATAACGCCATCAGTTAAACGTTCTGCAGAAAAACTCGATGAACCAAAGGCGAAGAAACAGAAAGAAAACCAACAAGAAGAAGATGATGTAAATGATATTAATAACGATGTTATTAATGATGATAATAATACAAGTGATTCAGTAATTTCTGAATCGGAAAATACAACACAAACGTCAGATTTAATTGAAGATCGTCCAATAAAAATGGATGATGATAGTAATAGTTTAACAAATATAGAAGGCGAATCTATTTTAAATCCAACATTGAAAGTGAATCAAGTAAAAACGGACGTCTTCCCATGTCCACAGTGTGATCGTTCATTTCCATTAAAACAGTTATTAGATTTACATGTTGAAAATCATGGTAGGGAACGTAATTTCAATTGTAATGAATGCGATAAAGCATTCTTTACAAAATATGATTTAAGTAAACATATGTTAATACATACAGGTTGTAAGCCATACACATGTGTTGTATGTAAGAAATCCTTCTCAAGGGTAACGTTATTGCACCGCCATGAAAAAATTCATACTGATGCACCGAAATATTTATGTTCCGAATGTGATCGTACATTTCTAACTGGGGAGGATTTGGATGCTCATTTTGCCAAACATAAAAGGAAACGACCGTATATGTGCCGAATATGCGATAAAAGTTTCGTATTCAAACAGGTAGAATTGTTTGCAAACAATTTTATGTTAGAATTGTTGAATTTTTGTTGATTTGTAAATTTACAGGGTCTTGAACGGCATGAAATCAGCCATAGTAATATAAAACCACATAAATGCAACTATTGTGAGGCCAGTTTTACATCTGCAATTAAATTAACACGTCATGTTACATCGCATGCTGGTTTAAGACCGTATCCGTGTAAAATTTGCAGTCGGACATTTTTATTAAGCCACCATCTAACGAGACATATGCGCAGTCATTTCGCTGCCCAACAAGCCGCCGATCCTACTGGAATATCCCCAATCGGCCCTTATAAATGCGACATTTGTAGTATGTCATTTAAACGTAAAGATTCACTAATTAATCATAGTGCCATTCATTCGATGGTTAATTTAAAATGTGTTATTTGCAATACTGAATTCGATAATGTTGCAAAAGTAAAGGAGCATATAACGACACATTTATCCGATTTACCATATCCATGTGAAAAATGCGATTATTCATTTGAGACACAAGAACAATTAGAGGATCATGAATTGAAACATGCTGAAATGGAATATGAGGAACAAATCGAACAGGAGGTGATTGCTGAAGCAAAAAAAGCAGCCGAACATCGTTATGATGATGAGAATGGGGAAATTGAAGATAATTCGGATTATTCCGGTGATGATATTGCTGAATTTACAATAACAAATATTGATAATCCAGAAGTTGTAAGACGTTCGAAACGTACAACGAAGATTAAAAATTATGCTGAATTGTTACATAGTGAAATAGATTTGGATTTAGATGAGGTAAATACTGAAGAAAATATCGAACAACGACAACAACAACAACCCCAACAACAACAAGAAGAAGAAAAACAACAAGTAACAAATAAACCACCGGAAACTGATGATGAAATCAAACCGATTGTACGATCTGAAGGTACAAAAGTTTATACCCGGAAAAATGCGAATGAACGTCCTAAAATTGTACCACAAGTGACTTTACCGCCACCACCAAAATCACCAACACCACCAATTACAACAGCACCATTATCAAAAATAACACAATCATCACCGATAAATACAACAATTGAACAATTAAAAACAAAAGATATAAATAAATTACCGGATAAAGAGATTTTCAATATGAAAATCGGTGATAAGACTGTAACAGTACAAAAATTATTATTGACAAGAGAACAAATGAAAGCAATGGCTAGAGAGGGTAAAATCGAGAAGAAAGGTAATACGTTTTTATTAAGAAAAAGTCCGGGACAAACTTTTCAAGCAGTTAATTTGAATTCATTGATGATAAAAACTAGTACACCGATTAAAACAACAGCAAAGAAGGTGTTTGAATGTAAAACGGAAAATAATGGCAATGAAAGGGCCAATAATACTACGATTAATTTTGATGTTTCAGAAATTGCAAATAATCAATAGAACAGGTAATAATACCAGTAGTATTACTTATATATTGTATAACAAATACATGGACTCGTCAATATGTGGAAATTTAATTAATATTAATTTAATGCCCTTTTCAATAACCCAATCATTGTTCCAAGTATTAAGAGGGAAATGGGCAATCTAAGAACCCCTTTTTTGAGTTGTAGTCCGTTCATTTAACATTATGGAAGAAAATTTTATCCTATTTTGAAAAATCCAGATTAAGATGGGTTAATTAAATCATCTTATTTGTTGGAATATTTTATTTAAAATTATAAAATTATATACACGTTATATTAGCTCTGATTAAACATCATTGGTAGCGCTTCAATAACGCAAGAACACACAAATAATGGCATAATTATAATAATAAATAAAAAAATACAGAAATATGCAAAAAACTTATTAAAAATACTCATGTGCTTGAAAAACTTGAGAATAATCGACAATCTAGTGTTAGTTAAGCCAAATTATCTTCATTGCGTCCACTATCCAATTGTTTCAACTGAAAGCATAGGGATAAATTTAATTTGAAACAAATCCATTCTAAAATCCACCCTTCTTGTTTATTTATTTTCCAAACAAAACGGGTGTTTTTTTAATTTTTCCGAAATTTAATTGCCTCCTTACTTACAGACTAATACCTGGATTCAAGATTTGGCAGCTTGGAAACAAAATTACTAAATAGTGATAAGACCAATAGTCTTAAAATTAAAAAAGAAAACAAAATAATTATAAACCCACCTCTTTTTCATCGGTTACCACAGTCGTATAGCGTTCAATAATTTTCATCGGACCTAAACTGGGTGCGGCGAATGCATGTTTATATAGCAAAGCAGCAGCTATCCCTCCTAGAATAGGACCAACCCAATAGACCTACAAAAAAAAATGATTGAATACAATCGATAATTTTAGGGATGATATTCAAACAACACGACAACATACCCAATGATTAGTCCAATCTTCGGCGATTACAGCTGAACCAAAACTACGTGCCGGATTCATGCTGGCACTAGTGTAATCAATTGCCGATAAATGCCCCAATGCCACTGCCATACCGATAGCTAAAGCGGCAATCGATTTGGCTTCCGGTTTGTTTGGATCGCAAACACCGCTGATTACGAAGATAAGGATGAAACCGAGGAAGAATTCAACACCGAAACCCTGAATTGGTTCGAGACTTTCGGCGAGTTTCGTGTTGCCTAGACCATCCTTGTGGAACTGGCCCGGTGTTAAAGCCTTAAAATATACAAGCCATTATAACAATTACAATTTACTTAAGCCAGGTGGACCTTTCAAAAGTTTGAAGGTAAGTGGGCGATTTGTAGGGATGTCCCTAGGGAAGGTTTTAGCAAAAATTCGACCCTGTAGTCCATTGGGAAGTCTGCTAAAATACGGTTTATTGGCAACAAGACGGCTAAAAACTAGGAAAAATCGCCTACAGGGTCCAACTTCTGCTTAAAAGATCTTCAGGGAACCTCCTATAAACCTCAAATATTTTTCGAATTTGCCAACTAATATACTTTTGAATGGTTCTTTATAAAGTTTACCTTTAATATACCCGAACCAGCAATGGAGCCTAAACATTGGACGATAATGTAGAGAACACCTTTGATAATGTTGATATTGCCAGTTGCCATCATTCCAGCCGTTACAGCTGGATTAATATGCCCTCCACTAACATGCCCTATTGTCTATTAATAGTAGATTATCCGTGTTAATTAACTTGTTATTCTATCTAGTACACGGTAGCATGTTTTAGATTGCTTGTTAACAAGAAATCTAAAACAACTACCGGTATGGATGACAATAACATTGTTTAAACAGTTATAACCGTTCTACAATTTACCTGTACAAGAACGAAAATGACTAAACCAAAGGTTAATGCTACCAAAACGAAGCCATGCGGTACATTTCGTACGCTAACACACGATAAACAACCGAAGAAATTCAACAATAAATTTGCAATAAATTCGGCTAATAAGGCCTTCCAAATGTTGTTCTTCTTCGTTTTGAATTCATTGATACCGAGGGTTTCCTGGAATTTGCCCATATTCGTTGTTGAACTAGAAAAAAAGGTTTCTATTAGAACAATTCAACCGTCAATGGTAATAATTGAGGCTTAAATAAAGGCGATGTTATAGCGCTAACGATTATCTAGATTTTGTTTCTGTTTTTCTACGTGGGTATATTAATAATTATAGTTTTCATGAAGATGAAGAAGTAGAAGATTTGGTTTTTATTATTGTGCAATTTAGATCGTAAAAATATTTCTAGTCTTATAAACAATTTAAATTATATGTTTGCGTCTTTGTTGCTGTTTTTTACGATGAGTAATAAAAAATTGGCATGCAGAAGGTGCAGGAATTTTGCTATTTTATAATTAAAACTTTATTATTCAGTTTGAATTTACACTATCGAATAATAATGGAACATGTGCGATATCATTCGATTTATTTCAAGATTTTTTGTCTTTGTTTCTACTTGCAAGTGCCAGAACTGTAGAATCTGTAATTGTGGATCATTTATATTAATTTGTCGATGGAATTTGTAGTTTACCATTTATTTATTTCTTTGAGTTTAACAATAAAAAATAAGATATACAAGGTGAGCCAATAGGATGACATAAAGTCAAAATTACCAACTCTAAATATGGAGTAAACCATTCCATTTACAATAAGGAAGTCGATAGAAGAATAAAAATATAGATTTAGTTCAGGTGTTGGGACAGCTGTAAATCCAATTTCAGAATCCTTTATCGATGTCCCATCCTCTTGACTCATCCTGTATAAGAGTTTACTCAATGTCAACAAATAACGACAACAAATTAGATATTTATCAATTTCCATGTGTGCGATTTTAATCAATTATTCTCTTTCATTGTTATTGTTGTTCTGAATCGTTGAATCGACATTTCCCCAATCTTTTTCAAACACGTTACGCTATACTACCTCCCCTATACTTTTTTGATATTATTCATAAAAACTTCCAAAGAACCTAACAATTATTTCAGCTACATTCGATGATTTTATTATTTCAGGAAAACGCTAATTTATAATTTCCTATAATGCTTGGAAATTCTGTTCGACAGTTAAGTCGAATTGAATCGAAATACAGATCTATCATCAACATTAACATAACAGTAGAATGATCTATTTTTTCTCTATTCGTACGAGTATAATTTTGGTATCCAAGGTTAACCAGTTACATTTAATCTATTTGATTCCTAGCTGGTGAAGACCGACCAAACGATTCGTCATGTTTCAAAAGAGAATTGTTTTTGTTCTTGCATTAAGGGAAAAAGTTAATTAATTTGATTCACGCCTCAGATATTTTATTTCAAGAAATAACAGTAGAAAAATGACTTTTTTATTGGCAAAATATACAAATAACCAAAATAACCTTCATTGTGATTAAATATCGAATGCAAAATGTTTTCGATGTTAATATTAATGTTCAATAATTACGAAAATTGCATTGTTGTGTTTAATTTTACAGATAAAAATAATGATTAACGTTTAGACTGATAATCTAGAGTCGAAAGTTTTAAAACTTAAGTGGTATTCTCTAACTTTTTGTCGACTGGTTACCATAACAACTCTGGACATTGATAGTTACTTTAAACAGAGTTATCTAGCTCTGTACAATTCTATCATATTAGAGAATGCTGCAAATATCCATAAAATTTGATTTTTTCTGGACAAATTGTTCAGTTTTTTGTACTAATTGTTGCAGAATAGTGCCACTTCTACAACATTTTCAGTAATCAATAGCTATAGCTGAAAGGAGGCTGAAATCGTTTTCACAGAGACGTGTGAAGAATTTGATCGGTTTTTTCCAATAAGAACATCACATCATCTCTATTGAGACAACAACATCATCAATTATCACCGAATTAATTTATGAAACAATTTATTTGACATTATGAAAAATAACGAAAAAATCTAAAATTTCAGCCATATGGATGTTATTAATTGATTTATTCATGATGATTTTTTCTGGTATAAATTCCACTTGTTATGCTCGATGATTCTATAAAGATTAATATTATTTTGTTTATTCAGCGTATCATCATGGAAACAGGAAAAATCAAATCGAATTACAAAAATAAAGCTTTTCAGGCCAGTTCTCCTGCATACCTTTCAGCTGATGTTAAACGATAATTATCAACAACTTCCTGCCGACGAGGTATGTAGAATCTATCGATTTTTATTTCATTCCCTTCAAATTCACTCATTTTACTCTCACTCGCCCAAAAATTGATACAACTCCCAACTATTGTTCTATTTTAAACTTATCTGTGGATTAATTATTGTTTAAACTACCGTGATGTTTCGTTAAAATACGTACCTACGTTTGTTTGGTTAAATTATAGCGTTTATTATCAAATTTTTTCGTTTCTCAATAATATAGAATTATTTATAATTGATAAATAATATAACGTTATTGTTTAGAAGATAAAGAATTTTAACGAGCTGAATATTTTTCGAATAATATCAATAAACAGGCCATTTGGAAATCGTGTGCGTGTTTGGCTTCTATTCAAAATCACGTTGGTACTTTTTTCTATCGATAACTAAACTAAAATATTTATAATAATAACGACAATAATTGATAATTTGTTTTTTAAACATAACATGCAATGGAAATCAATTTTTGGTAGTTTGCTTAAAGAATTTAGAGAGGCGTAACTAAAGACTTCCTTATAGAGAAGAATGATTTAAAAGGCTCTTTAAACAATGCCTGAAATATGGTCTACAATTCTTCTACAATTATTCCTTAATTATTATCGCCCAAACACTTAATTTTGGCCGAATTTCTTGCTAAAACGTCCAGACTAACTCGTATTTTAATTTAGAATCATCCGTTTTTAATAAATTCTATTATGCAGCCAAAATAAGGTGATTCAGGCATTTCTAGATAATTCTCAGATATTTTAGCAAAAAATTTTAATAATTTCTCCCAATTTGAGTTGTAAAAAATGATTTAGACGTCTTGACTTCTAGCCTAGATTTTTCGTTCTAAAACATCACCTCTCAGTTGAATTTCCATTGCAGTTCTATTTTTCAATAAATAATCTTTAATACTACAATTTTGTTAACTTGGGGTATTTTTTTAAAATTCAATCTACATACGGCATCAAAAATTCATCGAACATTGATCAATCAATTGGTAAGCAACTTCCGTGACACATCCCCTAAACCTTGCGTGTTATGGACGATTTATTCGATATTAAAACAAGAAAAAAACGATGAAATTGGAAATTTTAATAAAAATTTTACGCAGAAAATTGATTCCATCCAGTACAACGATCAAGATCCAACAGAATTAAAATAGTTACGCTTATTAGTCGGGTTTGAATACAGGAAACGCTAAAGAGGATGACTGGGTAGATGATTCTTTGTCAGTATGTTGATTTTAATCGAAACAAAAATTAAGAGTTGGTAGTTTAATTCCACTATTATACCCGATTATTACCCGAAAAACTGTTAATTGATAAAACTAACCGAAATAATTAGAGGATTCTTTCAAATTTATTACCTCCAGATTAAAGTTTGTAGAAATAATTAGAAACAATGTTAGATTTTCTGTTCTTGAATACAAATTGGAAATCGAATTATTATTCAATAATGAGTAATATTGTAATGATTTGCAAGAAAATTGATTGAATCATATTAAATAGCACAGTGGTAGAGTAATCCATTTTTTCCTGTTCTTATTGAAGGTTATTAGTAAAGGAAACCAATTACAAGAAAGTATCAAATGTTGGTGTAATAAAAGAGTAATTTTCGATTTTTTTCGTTGATTTTAGTTCAAATAAATAGATAATTAAATAGAATATTACTAACCTGGATCGATGTATTTGAAGTTTTAATCGGGGAACAGTACGAGCTTATCAGTAGCGCGCGAAAACCACTCTATCGCATCGAATACCTGTGGAGCTTTCAGGTCTGTTCTACAATAATAACAACAACAACTATAATAATAATAATAATAATAAAGTGGGGCTGTGATCATGATCATAATAGTAGTAATGATTGTAATGATTGTTGTAGTGGGAGGCAAACCGGACCCTTGTTTATTTGAAAATTTATCTTATAAACTCATAATTAGCATATTGTTTTCCTTCAAATTCACTTGCAGTTAATTATAAAAACGTATAAAAAGGCAGATGGTAACAATGAGATCATATCTTGAATTATATGACAGGATTTATGGATTGTTCTTCAATTTTTTTATGTTCAAAAATTATCCACCCACTCAATTTCAACCTACTAACCGATGAAATTATAAAGTGCGCCCTAATAATTTCCATCTATTATAGAACACTTTTTAGTACGAAAACATTAGGAAATATTCGAAATGATAATGATAACGAAAAACCGATGATTTGTGGAATAATTCCGGTTTATAGCCGGCTATAGTGGACGATTTTATAATAAGAAATGTTGTCATCTTATTGTAGGATGAAATCTGTAAATTTTTTTTGATTGCCTTTGTTTTAAATAAAAAGATGACCATCATTTGGAAAAAATGTCTATTGCATAGTTGATTCAATTTGTTTATATTAAACTGTCAACTATTATGATAATAATGAGAAGAAGAATCACAATAATAGCAATAATGATAATCGTGGCTATAAGCCAATCTAAACTATTTAAAGTGTTTACAATCGATTTTTTTGGGGAATATTTTGAAATATTTGCAATAAAAGGAGCCGAAATTTAGTTTTTCCCAAATATGTTGGATATTAAATCGATAGGCTGATTAAATGTTTATTTTTTAATAATTTAAATATTAAAATTTGATGATTTAATCGACTAAATTTAGTAATTTCTAGACGAAATTCGAATATATTCGCTAAATTTGATAATCAAAACGAAAGACCCGGATTTATAAATTTCAGTTATTTTTTAACTATAGGCAACCAATACTGTACATTTGAATTGACTTTAGTAGAGAAAAATGGAATAACAGGTGGAAAAAATTTGGGTAAAATAATCAACTCCGTAGGGGTGTTTGTTAGGATTGGACAAAAGACAAAGGCACGGATTTTTGCCTGAAAAATAGAAAATTAAGAACTTTACTGATAAGATAAGAATTTTTATTAGAGATGAAGAGACCTACCCAGATAACTGAGCTTTCATCGCTAGCAAAAACTTTTGACGCAATTCCGAATTTGGAAGTTCTCGGAATCTAATTTGGAATTTCCTTCGGGTAATTTTTTCAGATTTTCGAACTTCTGCATTTTATAACAACTGTTCTAAAAGTCAGACAAGTAATTTTGATTGAATCGCTTTTTATATTGATACGTTCAGGTATTTCCCCAAATTGGACGCCTACAGGCAGTTCAAATTCGCATGTAAAAGATTGAAATTCGAGCTAATTGAAAGAGTTTTTACGTATCGAATGACGTTGATTTCTAGTCGACTTGCATGCTATGCCTTTTTACATCAATGTAGGAATAATTTGGGCTGTTTTTGTTGATTTTTCGTCATGGAGTAGTGATTCGTTTCAACTAGTGACAAAAATAGTAAAGGCGAGAAGTGGAACGAAATTGGTCGTTTTAGTCTGCTATTTGGTGGAATCAAAAAAAATCAAAAGCAAAATATGGTAAAAATATCCAAAAAAAGACAATAAAAGACGTGTTGAAAGCTGTATAAGCTTGTAATTATTGCAATTTTGTCTATTTGAATGATTTCAGGTTTAGCGGCTGCTGAAAACGGACGTTTTTATTCATCAAAAATTGATAATTAACGACACAAACGCCTGAAAGTTCTAATTTTTGTTTCAAAAATAGACAACCTACGTTTTAAATAAATGTGCCTGAAAGGCCTCTTTAATGCTCTTCAGTTATTTCTTATAACTTTTCTAATTACTCGATGATTTGACAATCTTAGTTAAATAACTTAAATATAAAATATTGTTTAAAATGTTACTGAAAAAAAACCTAACAATTTACTTACATTTTTCTATTGTCTTAGATTTTAATTACCTTGAGACTATTTATCAACGCTAAATTATTGTCAAACTGATATAACAAATTTCTGTCGCATTGTTGGAAGCTCTCTCGTGACACGTCGCCAGCTTTATTTGATTTTCCTCAATTTTTCATTTTTCTACAATATCGACTCAACAAAAAACCAACAT
Source organism: Mylabris phalerata (assembly GCA_020740385.1). Lineage (NCBI taxonomy): Eukaryota > Metazoa > Arthropoda > Insecta > Coleoptera > Meloidae > Mylabris > Mylabris phalerata. The sequence goes on along the minus strand of JAJEOX010000044.1, from coordinate 7,495,815 downwards.
AAAGAACCGGCAAGTGTAACTTGCAACATTATGCCATTAAGATTTGTGTTTCTAGTCGATTTGCCAGTAGAGTATGTAGGTAAAATTAATTTTCACCTCGAATTCGATCATATTGTGTAAAACTTCTAAAACTATCGAAACGTTCTAGAATTTTATTCTTTAAAGACATCAAATTGATAGTGGATCATGGTAATTGTTGTTCATTAATCTCCGGTTACTGCTTTTAAGTGAATTTAATTGGAAATGGAATTATTACGAAATTCTTTATCGATTTTCTAAATTAATTGAAATTTATTATTGTTGTATCGTTAATTTATGTGGAATTATTTGAAATTTCGTGACAATTACAACTATACGAATATGAGTCTGTATCTTCATATCAATTATATTTTCTGATTTAATACACGACAATTTCCAATTAGATTTCATCGAACAATTTAATTTATAGGCAAATAAATAATAATTACAGGTTAGTGTCTGTCAAAAGTAAACAAATAGTTATGTATTGAGAATTATTATTTATACAACACATGTACTGCGTGTTTCACTTAAATGGGACTAACTCTTATTATTTCATGAGAGATTCGTTATTGGAGATCCTTTTACCAAAATTTGAACTCCGTAGCTCTGACGATATTGCTATTGTTGGAATTGAGCTAAAGAGTTCAAAAAACGCAATATGTTCTAGAATGAAGGCGAAAAATTCCTACCGATTCTAGAATAAAATGAGTAATAAGGAGAGAGGCGGTATTCACCGATAATTGTAGCTATTTTGATTTTGATTTTTTCTAGAATTTCAGCGTATTGTTTAAAAATTCTATTGTTAAACCTTGAGAATGTCACGGTTCAATACTGGAAAATTGTTAATTTAATGGGAAAATCTCCTATCGTTTGAATTGATCAAAATTTTTGAAACAATACAACCGCCAAGGTGACGATCACAATCATCAAATGAAACTTGATTCTTTCTGTTTTATTGTTATTGAAATGAGACTTCCTAGAATTCCACCAGTTGCATAAAGATAGAGATCGAGATTACAGTTCGTTCGGAATTCAAATAGCATACGTCCATGATTTTGAACTTGATCTTTTCCACACTACCAAATTAATTAATTTATGTAACTTTCTAGTAGTATTTCCGAAATTATTCGAATTTTATTTGAGTTAATTTGAATTAATTTTGTCAATATTGAGAAATTGTCGCCATATTTATTTATAAACGTTATGTTAAATTGATTAACACTATGTGGAATTTTTCTTAGAAAATCTATTTTCGGGAATTATTCCAATATTGTTGCTATAATCAAATGAGCTAATATACTGCGTGGACCATTCAAAAGTCCGGTGGTGAGCTATTTGAAAAATTTTTGGTAATTTGTAAGGAAATCTAGGGAATATTGTAGTAAAATTTCGACTCTGTAGCTCATCGGGAAGTCGGTCGAAATACGCTTTTTTGGCCAATGTTGCGATTTTCGCTGTAAAACCACCATGAATAACCCAAAGATTCTTGTAATTTTCCGCTATTTTCCAAAAAACCACAGAAAATAACCTAATTTTAGTCGTTTTATGTGTGTAGTGAGGATCACAATTATGTTTAAAAAGCGTTTTTAAGCGGCTTTTCGATGAACTACTGGATCTAATTTGTGTTAATATTTCTCTAATTTTTCGAATAATTTAAAGAGAATCAAATTAAATTGGGTATTTGTGCTAAAATACGCGGACTTTCACCAATTTTCCAACATTTAAATTTATGATTTCCGATAAAAAAAATTATATTGTTCGTTTCACAATAGAAAAAAATTATAACTTTCGGTAGTTTCCTTTTTAATTGCGCATTTATCCTCGACAATTTAAACTTTCCTTCCTTTGCACTTTTACCAACTTTAAAGAATTTGATTTTCTACGATTTATTCTTCAATAATAATTACGAAAAGGAAGATGTCTACGATTCTCTATAATTAAATTAGATTGTACGAAAAAGAACCGATTACAAAACACCAAACGTAGGTTATAATAAATTAAATTAATACACATACACGTTTATGAGTTGAGTTTTTTTCTGTTTTGTTCGTTTGAAATATCACCACATCAGTTTTAAATGGGTAGGTACGGATTTTGTAACAAATTTGCAATTTCAAGGCTGGCAAATATATACCCCAAAAATGGGTCAATTCGATTTGAAATATTTCATTTTTCTACAATAGACCATTAATAAATGAATTTTAATTAAATGGAGATGCTCACCGTTATTATCTATACGAGGTGTGGCTTTCAATTTCAATAATTTAGCCCATAATTATCGGTGTAATACATCTTGAAATTACGCAAATCTAGATGTGTTTTTATTGAATTTAATTGCGACATATTCTAGACGATAATTGCTGGAAAGACTTTTATTAACTGTTGAAAAATTGGACAGAAATAAACTTCGAATGTATGTCACGGTAGTAGAAATACCAAAAATCATAATTTTCCAAAATTATTTTACCATCATTCTTGTTGCTCAACGTAGGTACTCATCACAGTCGATGATTTGTTATCAGATTTCTCTGTAAATTACCCAAAACGTGTGTGTGAATCACGACAATTTCTCCCAATATGACTAATTGTCTTTGGTAATAAGTCGGTTATTTTGTATTTAAAACACAAATCTTCCATTCGAAATTAATGCCCCAATGTAGAAGTCCATAGTGTTTAATAATTTCCGAAAAATAGGTTACTTTAGATGCGATTTTTTGAAAAACAGGCGGTTCAAACGTTGAGTTCAGCCAATTTCTTGAAAATCCCAGGAGCTATCTATGCCGTTAGCTTTTGAGTATCTTACAAAATTGACTTCTCTTCGTTTAAAAATCGTTCTAAACTATCTTAAAAGTATTTCCTTTAGTATTTACTTGACGATTACTGTTGATTAACACTCGCAAATCGTTGCTAATAGTCGATGATTATTGTTATTATCACTAGAAAAATTTACAAGATTCCTCTCCATTTTTTCTATCCAGTATCTAATGATGTTAATTCTCTTTAGAAGTAATAATTAAAATTGAATCACTGCTGTTATTAAAACAGTAAACACTTCTAGAAAACAATAATTATATATTTATTTCATAGCCGAAAGCGATGATCAGTCTATTTTAATTACAACAATTTTCATATTTTTCCACCAGGTACAGGTGTCAATAAAAACAAAACATCATATCTTAAAATCTACATATTTATAACGTTTACACACAGAAATCACAGTGAAGAAACGAATTTCGTCCAGAAAACTAGTAGAATTTGGAATCTTTCACCTGATGGCGCATCCACCATTTTTCGTCTCTATTAACTCTACCAAATTTTCGCCAATTTCTCTTAAACTAGGAAATGTATCGAAATTCGGTTTTCACTGTTAGATTCTATAGTAAATTAGCTTTCAAACGGTATAAAATACCCTATTTTTATCACTGATCTAGTTGATTTTATAAAGGTTTATTTTGGCGAATATTTCGTACAAAAAATCGAAACTACTCATTATTAATCCATTAACTCGATTACGTTCTCTTGGTTGACGACTTAATTACTTTAATATCGTTTTTTATTAAATTTCTTCAAGTTTATAACTAAATTGATATTAGCTAATCGTTTTGTTGTAATAAAACAGCACAGATTTTGTACAATTTCATCGGTACTTTTAGCAAAATTACAATGATTGAAACAGAAATTATGACGACATTTGAAAACTAGAAGAGCAGAAAAAAGATCGCTCTAAGCGGTTAGAAATGGACCTGACCTTTGTAAAGCTATAGCGCTTTAAACAAACGATAATAATCATTATGATGATGATGATGATGATTTCTATATTTGTTTGTGACAAAAAATGAGTTTTTTTTGTAAATGTTTATTATCCAAACATTCGTCGACGACGCTATAAATTATTCATCTTGTTTCGGTTATTTTGCGTTTGTCTCCCGGTTTTTTACAAGAAACGTATTATCTTGAGCGACCTTTAAAAACAATGGTAGTCATATTTTATTAGATAATAAATCATTAAGGAAATCTGACAGGATTCTATTTTTCTCGTTGTTTTGCTGTTTTTATTATTGGATAAAAGTTGCGCAATTCGTCGGGTTTTTTTTTTTAAATTTTAAATCATTAAAATAATTAAAAAGAATGATTCGGTTGCACAGATTTTAGGTCTATTCAGTTGATGATAATGGAAAATCCGATAATTACCAAATAATCGATTTGTTTTCGAGATATTCGATGGATTGTAAAGATGTACAAATGTCGAAATTTCCGTTCTACAAACGAAATTTTGTAATTCGCGAATTCGTAGGTATCACATGCCATTTATGTAATTATAATTGCTCATCAACACCTATTAAGAGGGAAGAAAATTGCAAAATTCGTGTTAATTGTGGAGCCATTTATTCAACAAATATAAGAACAACAGCCACTTGACACCTGACAGATTACAAATATTTCGTTGTAAATTTAATTTATGTCTCGTCAATCTCAAAAAGTGACAGATACAGGGTGTACAACGATATTTTACCTCGCAGTTGGACATTTCTTAGTCGGATAGTATCGTAGCTTGGTTCAGATGCTGATTTTTCGTTCAAGAGACAATTAGTCAACAGCGATGGAAAACGATTTCGAAAGGGTCGTTTTGTCATTCTTGATCGTTTCATGTGCATATCAGTTGGTGAAAATCCCCACATTATTAAAGAGGATTTCACGAATTTCCCAATAAGCTACATAGTTCTAATTTTGCGAAAACGTTGCCTAGAGATTACCCTACAAATCCCAAAATATTTGTTAGATCTATTTGCTAGAATAAGTGATGACAATTATTAGTTTTTAAAATATAAAGTTGTCAACTTGACTAGTCACCAATTACGAGGTGAAATATCGTCGCACTGTATAATTCGTATTCTTATCGAGATCTCAGTCCCGCCCTATACAAACTCGTAAAAATAAATCGTTTAAAGGTCTTAAACCCGTCCAAAATGTTGTAATATCTTCATCGATTACGACCCAATCTATCCATACAAATCTTTAACAATTACAGGTGTGTTCGTTGAAACTGAAAAAAAGTAAACCCACGCTCTATTTTGTGAAACTAAACAAGTTATGAATCAACAATTTAAATATTTTCGTCAACTTATCATCCTCGTTATTTTGTTTGAATCGATAATTGTCTGATTGATGCGCGGCGGAAAATAATAAATTTAAGCATCGTGTGGGAATTATTTATTATGAAAACAAAAATTAATTTGGGAAATTTTCGACAAAAATACTTGTTTAGGGGGCACCCGGGTTTGAACCGGGGACCTCTCGATCTGCAGTCGAATGCTCTACCACTGAGCTATACCCCCTGTTATAATTATTATAACACTATTTCATCATGCAGATGAATTTTGTATTAAATTGCAAGAAATTTTATTTTAAATTTCTAATTATCAATTAAAATTCTATAATGTGAATATTTTGCTAGTAATATTATTCATAAATCTGTGAGTAAAATGTGTCGTTTATGTAAATTTATTCTATCTTACCGGATTGGCGATTTGAACTAAAAACTTGGAAAAATACGTTTGCCTTTTTTAATTTATTAAAAAAAAAATAACGAAAAATAAACGATAAACAACTAAAAATAGTATTCTAGAGCATTTCTAGAATTTTCTCTTTCAATCAAATTAACGTTTTTATGATAAAATTTTAAGATAATCACCTCAACTTGTACGAAAAACAGGGATTGAATGATATTTACTGTTGGTACAACTGTTAGTACCAACTTTAAATATAATCTAGAAACTTTTGTGCTATTAAATTGGATTTTTTCTAGAATATGACTGAATTAAACTTTCCTTACTTGATTGTGGAGTGATTTCCGGTCATCTGATGACGGTAAAAATAAAACTTTTAATTCGAATTTTTGTTGTAATGATGTTTTATAATAAAGGTGACCTTTCCACCTTGATACATCCTGAAGGTGATCCAGAATCCTTGAATTTTTAGTTCTCGTTGAAGAATTTCGTTTGAAGTTGGCGAAAGTCGCATCTCCAGTCGATTTATTACCGAGTATTTTCAAATTCAGTCATTTTGAGACATAGGGAATTTCGATAAACACGAACAAGTAGTGCCAACTTTATAGAGGCTTGGTCCATTTTCTCAAGGGTGAAAAACCGGTAAATGTGAAATTAATTCGACGATTAGCTCTTGAACTTTAACATTTTCGAAAAGTTGTTGAAAATTCGATTATCAATTCAGATAGAATTAAATTCGTAATTTCAATAAATCAATCAATCAATCAATCAATCATATGAACGGATAAAATTTTATAAAACATCGATGATCCATGTAGTCGCGTAGTTCTAAGCCAGTTTTTTTGAAAAAAATAGCGCTCTAGTTCTAGAATTTTTATATTCGAAAATTTAATTCCAAAATCAAATTAAAAAAATTCCAAATAGATTTTATAGCAATTAATTTTGAATAATTCGTTAGAAATTAGGTGCTTTTCGAAATTATGATAAATTCTGACGTAAATTTTGCAAATTCGAGTGTTTATCACCTAAAATCGTCAACGTAGCTCAAGTTCCCACTTAGCACGGAGAATTCTCTAAAATTTGCTTATTTTCGGTGATATAATCGTGTTAATTTGCAGTTTTCGGCTGAATTTGTACTTTTTAAAGACAATTGAGTCAATTTTTACAAGCAATTTTCATTTGTTGTGGCTTGAATTTAGTCTAAATCGTGATGTTGTTCCTCTAAAATAAGTTGTTTTAGTGCTAATGATAGCCCTGGATTCACAATAAAACAACACAATAATTATTTCCATTAATCGTATTTTATAATAATTCCAAAGATCCGTTTTTATCCGTATATCCGTTGGGAAAATAGAATATCAACAATATAATTTATAATTTTCGCAAATAAGTCAGAAAATAAACTGCAAATTAGATGACATAACTATTTATTACATAGATGCACAAACAAACAAACCAACTACCATATTTGTTTGTTCCACAAACATTTGTAGAAACAATCATTTATATTAGAAGAATAGCCACATAATTTAGAATTGAAATTAATGGAAATTCCCATATTTGATCGAGAGAAAAAACATCATCGGATCATGAATTCGCTGCAATTTTAATTCGATTTCGATGAATTACAACAGCCTTGTAGAATTAGATTACACCTCTTTCACCTATTGTTTAAAATCATAAATAAATAATAGAAAAAGGAGATAGAGAGGCTAACTTGAGAAGGATCAACAATGACATAAGAGCAGCCTCTGGAGCCACTTACTGTGTATTTTCTACACAGGTGCAGGTATCACAAATTTGTTTTTCTAGCTAAATATTTAATCAAGACTCGAGTCTTATCGTTTTTTTGTATATAATTACGAAATTAAATGCATGTACTACTTTATATTCGAATTTATATCATTTCAACAATAACAAGATGAGTCGAGAAATTTCTGATCATTTAACTGGCCAAACTGTGGGTAAGTTTTATATTTTTAAAACCAAATCGATTTGAATTCGAAATAGAAAGTTTTATGGAAAAAATACCCCTTTGAAGTCGGCGAGGCGGCACAGACTTTCAATTATTGTTATTATATTTCTAGTTTTTTTCTTTCAATCCGTAATTTAACTCTCGTGTGCTTTCTTAGAAAAAAGAAAACTTAATTATTGTTAAAACAGAACGGGCAATTAGGTTTAATTGTTAGACTTTCTTTGTTGAATCCGCGTCCAGTCCAATTCCTTTTGATTCGTACTGAGAATTGGAGCGACTTTTGATTTGTTGCCGGGGCTGAATTTTCGAATTTTAAACTAAAATTCCATTACTATTAACAAATTGAATTGTCCAAAATGAAGGGGTTTTGGAAATGTTCAATCTGAAGTAATTGTTTCATTTTTAGAAAATTCAATTACTGAAAATTTGATACTTTTCAACTATTCTTTTTATCTTACTATTGCTCCAAGTCCTTAAATGTACCTTCAGATGATCTTCTAACGTTACTCCAATCATTTAAGTTCGTTGGAAAATCAATGGCTAAGATGTTTTCACACATCGATCATCAATTAGAGAGTTTGAAGTTGTCTCAAAAGTCTTAGAAGGGTTCTAAAAACTTCCCTTACCTTAGCAAATCCAGCTTTTTAACTAATTTAAGTCTTGTGATTATAAATTATCAGCTAGAAATTAATTTAGAACTGATATGCTGGCATCTACAAAGTTTCAGTAATAATGCCGAATCGTAAAGCATTCTACTTTTAGCGAATCTAAAAGTTAGTGTCAACTTACAGGCGAAATTTCTAGTTATTTTTAACTGAATGCTTCAATTTTAGACAATATTTCAAAACTTCCAACTGCTTGCCAATAAATTTCGTTTTTCAGCCTTCAAATAGACTAATTTCGATTAATTTATGCTAAAATTCTACTGCATCGCCTTATTATCTGATTATAATTGTCAATTATTATGTAGATATTATTAATTATGTCGAATTTGATGATTTTAATAATCGCTAATTGGTTTGTTGAGAGTCAAAATTGTTTTTCTTTAATGTCAATTAATGAGAATTTGTCAAAAATTTGAGAAATATACGTGAATTATGCGCCAAGCCACCTATAGAGATAATAAAATATGTTGTCTCGAACTGTTTATCAAGGTTAAAAAAATAATTTATAAAATAAATCGCACTCATCATAATTAAAACTCGTAATCGATTATTTCGCTATTCGAATCGCGATTGGAAACCAAATTTCGCTTAATCGATCTATAATAATTGTTTAATCCGGATTTAATTTATTCTAATCCCCACTTACTTGAGATCTTCGTTGGATTTTCTACACTTTTTTTGTTCGGTTGTCGCTCAAAATCTAAACTCTTATTTTACAAGTGCAAGGCATCGCCGGCGATTCATTGCCGTTGTAGCATAAGCCAGGGCAAGGTAGTTCAGTTGACTGTGTCTATAATACGAGTGTGTATTGGGTACTCTCTTTATAACTGTTTAGTGAACCTCGATTTGATTCATTCAGTTAGACTACTGACCGAAATTCAAATCTAGACACTATTCCGGCACGTTCTTGTAGATGGTGTTGTTGTTTTAATCGATTTCAAACACAGAAATGGCAAAAGATTCAAAAGGTGAGCTCTTCTCCTCCATCATCACCATTATGGCAATCAACATCGGCCCGAATTTAATTGTTTCTTTTTATCAGGAGCTGATGGTATTTTGGGCGTCTCAGAAATCACCGATAACAAACAGATATGGCGAATGTTGGTTGGTGAATTCATTGGTACTTTTCTTTTGGTATTAATCGGTTGTGGATCGATTATTTCATTGCCGGTGGATACAATGACTGCGGCTAAAATCGTCCAAATTGCTTTAACTTTTGGACTGACTGTAGCCACTTTGGCGCATGTAAGTATTATATTTTAGAATATAAGGCCAAAAATCGATTATTACATCCGTTGAAACGTGTTATAAATTCATATTGTCACAACTTAACGATTTGTTGACAATTTTGAATTGATTAATCATAATAATTATCGAATATCTACCTACACTTTGCCATTTCTTTTACGGTGTCATTCGTAATTATTTTATGATTTTCTAGTGGATTACGTTAGAATTGTAATATAGCGAACAATAGGTGTGTTAGAAAACAGGTTTTAATATTCTTGCAATAATGAAATATGCAATTTTTCGTTAATCGACAAACATTAATCAACAATAGACAAACAGTAGCGATGATTATCAACAATTATAATTAATTTATCTTAAGTAAAGACAACAATAGAATCTCGTAGATTAACTCTAATCCATTTTAAATTCTTCTCTCGATAATTCTTATCAAAGTTGACGTAATTTAATTGATTCTCTATGCGATAACTTGAATTATTTTATTAGGTAGAAAAATAGAATTCTAACTACCGATTAGCCTTGATTTCGTTCAATATTTACCGATAGATTTAACTCTGATTTTTCTGATATTATCGTTGATAAACAACATTAGCAAAAACTTAAGCGAATAAATAAATAAATAAATAAATAAATAAATAAATAAAGAGGCTATGTAAATTGTAGAGATTGCAGCATCCGTATCTATTTGTAGTCTTCTATTTCCAATATAAACATAAAAATGATTCTTGGATTAGCACAATAAGCAAAGATTAAAGATACTCTTCAAACAAATAGAATGTCAATTGATTCGTTTATATCACAATAGAATCTTCAATTGTATAGAACCTTTTCGGGATCAATCTTGAATGTTTAAATAAAAGTATGCCGATGGAAATCCAACGAAACAATACCGTGAAAAACCGATAAATGTTAATAAAAAGGATGTTGTTATTAATAAACTTTCTCCCCATTTCCAATTCGATCTACTTCCACTATTTGTAGTTTGTTGGAAAAAATTGGATTTCTATAATTTTTATTGTTTAGATCGCAATTTCTTATTGTAATTGACAATTAATACACACACACATACAATTTTATTTAATGTCGAGGTTGAGAATAAACGAAAATAAAAAAATACATCACATCTCATCTATTCCCAAGGTCTATAATGTGTTTACTCATAGTGAAATGAACTTTTACTTTATTATAGAATTATTATTAAAACACCATAGAGAGAGGGACGGCAAAAAGCATCAATATCTTTAAATAGACGATAGATCGCCTTTAGTTATATTCACGATAATTATCAACTTTAATAACATGCCTTAACCTGAGGTAAATGCTATCATCGTTGAAGACTGGCAGCCAATTATGGTGAAGTTTTTTTCCAAACATTCAATCAGAATTTCTGCTTCATCTACAGAATATCAAAATTAGAACAGAATCCTTAACGATACCCTAATTGTCAAATCAATTAACGGCCTAATTGCATAAGAATCTGTCATTGATCACGAAATGACATCATTTGATTGAAGCTATTTGGTAAATGCAACTTTTTTGCCATATTGGATGATTGATTGATTCGAATTTAGAAGATGAATGATTGATCGATCTTTAACACTCTTGTAAATCAACGAATCAAATGTGTTAAAGATCGATTAGAAAACAATTTAAACAATAAAATTATCTTTGATTGTATCAAAAGTGGATCAAGTGGTTGACATAAAATCGTCGAGATAAAGAATCGTTTTCAATACGAGTACCTGTCGAAACCTACTTTTTGCTACAATTACTAGCGTTGTAAGCTTCTCCGGAATTAGTGCAGTTTTCGAGCCAAATTCGGTAGTTTCCATTCCTCAAGAGCAATTCTTCCGATCTGAAGCCAAACCTTGTCACAGTTTCTTCTATTCCACTGTGCAGAGATGTTGTCTTGACGTTGAATCCTGTAGTTTTGACACAATTTCATTGAATTGCGCAGCTCTTTCGTTCATGGTGGTGCCATTTGGGGCCAAATTCTGTACGATTTTGACCGAATTTGCCCCGTTCGACTCTATCGCCGATTCGAGAAATTCGACTAGAATTGTGGAGAAAAGTCCACAATCAAGGTTGTCTTGAATTTCCAAAGAGGCTCGTTAAATTTTCAGTTAATTTAACTAACGACGCAAATATCGTTATTGCATCAATTGGAAAATTAATTAGACATTAAAGATCAATGTTGAAGCAATTGAACTAGTAATGAAATTATAATTAAAACCGAAAATTTGATTAATGATGGATGGAAAATTAAGGTCGAGGTTTTGCCAAACTTGTTGAACGAAACTAACAAAATTTCGCTATTATTCCAAATGAATAAAACATTATTCTATGATTACTCCACGATTTTGATCGATCAATTGATTGATTGATTTGTTGTTGATCAATTGAATCACACTAGATTCGAATATCTTTATTTTTATTCTTATTATTATGATTTGTTCGTTTTTTACATCTTATTCTATCTTAATCAAGGTTACAATTTCGACATAATTGTGGCACAGTTTCAGAGTAGGTAGCTTCACATATAAAATCTGGCCATGTTTAAAACACCAAATGGACGGCAAGAGAGAAGGCTTTACGCTTTAGGCTAACGCCTTAGTTTAAATCAACCAGACAAAGAGTCACCGCTATTAAATCGATTTGTCTCATAATTTCTGTACAATAACGATAAATTCTACCATCTTAGCGAGTGTTATTGGTAAAATGCGAAAATCATAGACCTACATGTGAAATAATCCAACAAAAATCACAACAATGTACGGGCAGATAAACTGTTACCATTCACTTTGACTTTAAATGGATTAATAGAGAGAATGGTTTACCGATCATATAGAAAATCTTGTATTCAATACACGTATCGGTTAAAATTAATACTTTTTTCTTTTGCCTTTACACAATGTGTATTGGCATCGATAGAAAAATTGTGAAATTCACAAATACATCGAGACGTACAAGTGTTAATTAGATCATACTACAATAATGAACCACACCTTCATTATCGGATCGCATTTGATTGACTTGACTTGACTGCGCCGAATACGGCAAATATTGGCCATTAAGCCGACAATTATTGTTCTAATAACGCTAATAAACGACCGCAATTATAAAGTTGAAGGCTGTATTTTCAATAAAGTGCGTATATTTGGCTGTCAAATGAATTGCAATTGCCGCCGGCTCTTCTATACGTGACGATTTCATCACAAACCAATAAGAACGGATATGATGTAAACGTCGATAATTCCTATTAAATAAACTAATTTTTCTCTTTCTCTCGTTTCAAACAAATTTGATTTATTCCAATAATTTTAATGTTTTTCTACGATTTTTACAGTGCATTGGACATGTGAGTGGATGTCATATCAATCCGGCTGTAACTTTAAGTCTTTTCGTTACCGGTGATGTCAAATTTTTGAAAGCTATCTTGTATGTTGTTGCCCAATGTATAGGTGCTGCTGGTGGTGCAGCTGTATTAAGAGTAAGTAAATTATTTCCACACAAACAACCAATAGATTAGAACTCTTGACCCATTAGTTTATGTCTTGTTCCCCACTTTGTTTGTTCTATGATTGCAAAATGTTTGCTTGGCTAATTAAAAAAACAATGTAATTAAATATGAAGACTTGGTGAATTTGTTTTCTATAAAACATGATTTGAAGGTGTGGTGTCTTTTATTACAGTAGTAGTCTTTTAATTATAGCCTGTCATAGAATTTTGTTAGAAGTTAGGAACCGATTTGAGGACTATCTGCTATAAACAATATTGGCCTAATGAAAGAAATATAAAGCCTTATAGAGAACTGCTTCAAGATTTCTTCTTGTAGCTCCAATTTTCAAATTAAAATGCTCTTTTCAATCCTGCTTTAACTATTTAAATCCATTAGAAATAAAGGAATTGCTGATCAAATATTGCTAAAGAATTGGCTTAGCCAGATAGCTCTCTTATCAGATAATACCCAAAATTCGAAGCATTGTCCTTTTTTCGAATATAACTTGTTTCAAATGATTGAATTTGCTTTTACTTGGCAAGCAAATGGACTTTCTTCTGTTGTGTTAAGTTGTCAAGATAGTACCCATCAATTGTGTTTTAGAAAAAATGAAATATGAGTGAATGTCCAGTTAGTAGTGAAAGGTACTTTCATTCGATAGAAATTGCCGAGAATTTTTTAGAAAAAATTAAATTTATAACTTTATTTATTAATTAAAATAAAACAAGATAAACTGCGAGTGAAAAGCTTGTAGTATTGAACTTGAATAATAACAAAGTGCTAAACATAGGAAGCTATTATATAATCTGCAGCCGATACGCGCCACTGACCTTAGCGGTCATGTGCAAGACCACCTGTTGTGTTGCACCATGCCATCGTCAACATTGACATTGGTTTCCTTTATTCTTTATTCGATGTGTTCCTCTCTAGAAACGACCGGACATCTGATGACCGTGGCAAAAACACACATAAAAATCGAAGGAAAATTCACACTAATTCTAACTTAAATTCTATAAACTTTCGAAACACAATTTCACTCGACCGTTAGTTCAAATTAATTAATTACGAATTTTCTCTTCAGTTGATGACAGCGGAAGGTGCTGAAGGCAATTTGGGCATAACCAACAAAGATGCAAATCTGACCCAACTCCAAGGCTTCTTGGTTGAGGCCGTCTTTACGTTTCTTTTATTGTTCATTATACACGCCGTGTGCGATTCGCGCCGCAAAGATATCCAATCGGCTGGACCGCTTGCTATCGGTTTGGGCATAACTGTATGCCATCTAAGTGCTGTAAGTTTTTCATTGTTGTCAATTCGAATTTAATAAGACAGGACGTTTAGATTCCATTCACTGGTTCAAGTCTAAATCCGGCACGAAGTTTCGGACCTGCTGTTATTATGAATTTGTGGGAGAATCACTGGGTAAATAATTGTTTTTCCGATTGAAAATAATCATGTTTTTATTTTATCGCTTTTCGTTATTGTTACAATTTTAGATTTATTGGGCAGGACCGATTATTGGCGGTATTATTGCTGGATTAGTCTACAAATTCATCTTTAAAGTGCAAAAAGGTGAAAGTGACTCCTATGATTTCTAAATCATTATCTTGGTAAAAATTCAAAATTTGAGATTTTCGAAATAGTCAAGATGGTTTTATTATATTGTTTTAAACAACGATAATTACCGTTAGTATTATTATTATTGTTTACTATTTACTAATTTGTCTAAATTTTAAGTCTATTTGGTTGTTATTTTGTTAACAATGAACTTGTATTTATATTTCTATTATTATTTTATTATTATTGAGGCTTTTCTTCATTCTAAATTGTATAATTAATGTGAATTATTTCAATATTGCAACAATTTTAGAGATTTAGAATGCAGAAAATCTATTGATTTATTTTGATATACGAATTCAAAATAATTGTAAATCGTTTTTATATTTTCTCCCATCAAGAGGCTATCTATTAGATTTAGTAAATCTGCTTCATTGTATTCTAAGGTTTATTTTTTAAATATATGAATATTGTTTAATTTAAATGAATTTCAAACGAACGTACTCCATATTTTGTATTTCCCGCAAAAGGCGCCATCTAATGTAGCAGTATAAGAACTATGCATTAAGTTGGTAATCATAGTGTAAAATTTTAGTTCTATCAAACTAACACTAGAGAGCGCAATTTTTGCGGGAAATTCAAAATAATTGTCATCTATAATTTCTCCTTCACCCATATTGTTGGCGTTGATGTTTCTCTTCTCGTTAGAATTTAAATTGCCAAGATCGCAAACTTTTATTGCGGAAAATAAATGTCTCTAGCGATTCGATAGTTTCGTAGCTCCAATTCTGTAACTGGTTATTGAATTTCAATAAATATCGTAATTTAGCTTTGCTACTCACAATAAGCGTAGATGATTTTTTAATGTTAACGAGGGAAGGAAACGTAACTGTAACACTACAAAGCTTAATTAGTTTTATTTTCTTTTTTTTTGTATAAATAAAATTATCTAAAAGTTATGAAAGAATATCGATAAAAAATATGTACATACTTTGGTCAATTTTCGTCAAAACAAAAAGAAAATCTCAAAAAAAACTGTCAACTTTATCGAGATAATGCTATATCACAAAGCATCATGGACGGTATTTAATATCATAAGATCAATTATCAATTAAGGCGTTACCTAATTAGTACTAAATAAATATCTATACGTATAGTAAGTATCGGTAATTCAAATAAATACTAAATATAAGACACTAAATGAGCCGTTCTTCTGGTGGTGGCTTAAGTACATGGTCTAATTCAACACGTGGATTACAGAATTCCTGTGCACTAGGACTATATGTACCTCTTGTTGCACGTTTACTTCTAGCAACATTCACCAATACAACAAAACCCACAATTGCCGCACAAATTATAATTAAAACAATCGGTATAACTATATAAAGTATATTAACACCATCGCTATCATTCGAACCGGACGCTACCTAAAATCCAACAATTTAAAATAATCGTAATTAGAAATAGAATTGAAAATTCTACCAAGAAATCCGAACAATTCTTTCCAATATAATTCTCATAACAATTACAAATATAATCCGGACGATCGGTACATTTCGGTATACATTCCCCATTAGTGCACGGATTATTCAATTCGCACGGATCATCCAGATTGCACGACGGTCCACATTTACCTTTATCATCACAAATACAACGGAACGTACCCGGTATGTTTTGACAATGGCCATGGCCGCAAATATCGCGGGTTTCACTACATTCGTCTATATCGATTTCGCACAATTCTCCCATATAACCTTAAATTAACAATTTTATAATCGAAATTAATTGATTATAA
Source organism: Mylabris phalerata (assembly GCA_020740385.1). NCBI lineage: Eukaryota > Metazoa > Arthropoda > Insecta > Coleoptera > Meloidae > Mylabris > Mylabris phalerata. The sequence goes on along the minus strand of JAJEOX010000044.1, from coordinate 7,479,548 downwards.
CAAAAATCTACCAGTTCCTGTACAATTACAGTGGAAATTTGCAATATCGTCGGTACAAATCCCGTTATTTTGACACGGATTTCTACCATCTTCTGTAAAACAATCATCGATGTTATTCTCACAGAATCTACCATTGAAACCCTCTTGACAATGACAATATGGTATAAGTGATGTTGTATTACAATAGCCATTCTCGCAGGGTTTTCGGGTACAATAAGCAGTTTCACAATAGACACCTTCCATACCATTTACACAAATACAAGTGAAATTATTGCCGGTTGTTTCATCTAACAAAATCGTAAATAATTAGAAATAATCGAATAAAAATGAATACAACTTACTATAGCCGGTTTTACAAGTCGAACCGCCTTTACACGGTTGATTATCACAAGTTATCAATACTGGAGATTCACATTGTTTTCCGATAAAATTCTCTGGACATTCACAACGATAATCACCGATTAGATCAAAACAACTACCACCATTGTGACAGGGATCGCTTAAACATTCATCAATTTCATTCTCGCAACTAAAAAGAGACTAATTAACTGATAATTATTGTTAATAATGGTGATAATTACTAGTTTCCTTCAAAACCTGATGGGCATTGGCATTCATATTTTGCAACTAAATCCAAACATGTTGCATTATTTTGGCATTGATTTGTTTCACATTCGTTGATATCAATCGAACAATCATCGGCGGTATAGCCGTCTGTACAGTTGCACTTATAAGTGTCATTGGGACTAATACAGAAACCTTGATTGAAACAATCGTTATCATAACATAGAATACAACCAAGTTCTGGATTATTATCCGATAATAAATCGAAATAAAACGATGTATTTATTGTATCTAAATCTTCCATTTTATAAAACGGCACTAAAACACCACCTAGACGTACTTCACTTAAACAACCTTTAAACAAATCGGTTTTCTTATTCTGATCGACTTTATATAATAGTGGATCTTGTGGATTAAATTCGGATATTGGATCGAAAATTAACGGTTGTTGTGGTAATTGTATTGTTGTTGTTGTTGTTGTATCACTAGTCGATATATAACCGGTCATATTATCATCAGCACTAGCGATGATATTTTGATAATCGAACGTTATATTATCACTACCAGCTAAATAGATAATACCATTGAAAAATATACGATTGAAATAGTCGATATTGAAGTCGTTAATTTCGAAATTCGGTGCTTCATCCAATACGTTATCTTTAAAACCACCTTTAAAGATTGTATCTTTATATAAGAAGAATAACGTTAACCATTGGCCTTCGAAATGGTCTTTTCTAAATCGAACATTATTCGATTGATTATCGATATTCCATAAAATTACAACTTCATTATGATAGATGAATATAGCGAAATAATCGTTTTGATTTTTAGCAAATAATAGTGTACCCCATGAACGTGTTCTATAAGTTACCTCTAAATGGTCCAATGATATTGGTGTTTCTGTTGTATATAATTGATTGATTTTATATTGTAATGGTGGTTTTTTACCATTAAATGTAGCATTAGCTAAACATTCATAACCATCATCGAGATTACGACATTCGAAATTTATCGGACAACCTTTCAATTCGCAAAATTCAACTTCTGAACAATCTTTCCCCTTATAACCGACCGGACATTGACACCTAAAATCACAATAATCAATCAATAAATTAATCGAACGAAAAATCTACCACAGTCAACTGATTCTGTGAACGTATGTCCACTTCTGAATTCAACTGTTTCTTTTAATTAATTAATTTACAAATCACGGAAGCGGTGAAACAAGAACCGACCTACGTTCACTACGCGAATTACCGTGGTCTCTTTATAGAATTTACATATAATCGTTCCAGGTGTTGACACAGGTACCACCCCGGAAACATCTGGGAATACGACAGGAATCATCCGAATGTACTCCTTCTAATACAACAGAATTATTGAAAGTTACAGTACCGAAAGGCATTGGTATTTCTAAATCTTCAGCTTTTAACGGGAAGAATTCTACTATCATTATAGACGAACCATTACTTATCTAAATAATAATAATAAAAATAATAAAAATATAACGATTATAATGATAGAGAATAATTACTTGAACATCTTGAATGATGCCTTTAAAATGTACTGGAGTACTTGATGATGCCGATACAGTCGGTGCAACTAAATCGATTTTACTAATATTATTATCAACTTGTCTAGTTGGTCGTAATTGTGGTTGACCACCTAAATATAAGACTTGGGCATCTAATGTACCAGTTGCTGAGATTGTTTTACGGAAATATTCAGTACCATTCAATTTTACTTGTACTAATGTTACATTTCTTATAACTTCAATTAAATGATTATAACCATTATTTAATTTAACACCACCAACAGCATACGATTCTAATGTACTATTAAATTGGATACTAACTAATAATTCACCACCTTCTAAACGGGCAGCAATAAAAGTATCATCAAATGTATTTGTTGAACGTAATTCTGAGCCTAAATAGAAGATTTGTCCGCGTGCTTGTCGCGTCCTTATAAACATACTGATATCGACAATTGTACGAACTGCACGTCTTGCTGAATCCGTTACGTTTACTGTCACTAAAGAATCGGTGATATTTTCATAACCGAAAGTTGCAGCTGTATAATCTACAAAAAAACAAAATTTCATTAATAGTTAATTTAATAGAATTGTAGAATTTACTGTATTGGCAGGTATGTCCGAGATAGGGCCGTTCACAAGTACATTTAAAATCCCTCCACATATCCGTACAATGTCCACCCGAATGGCACGGATTTGGATTACATTGTGGTTCTCTTAAACAACCAACATCGATATTTTGGAATGTTAATAATGGTGAATCTTTATATTCCGGTAATATCCATTCACCATTAATTAAAACATCTTCAGTACAACCAACCAAAAATGGTTGTCCATGTGTTAATTTACGTAAATTATTCGGTATACCACCAATATAAGTTAATGGGAAACTTGTATAAGTTGAATTATAATCGTTGAATGTTATCGGATAGATTGTTTGTTCATCATTTGCTGATAAAACTAAATGACTTGAATTGATTGCAACGAAAACACGTTGCCAATTACTATCATTTAAATTCGAACCGATAAATACACCTTCCCATTTGTTCAATAGACTCGAATGTAGATTTAATCGGCCTTTTGATAATTCTAAAATATAATAAGTTAGACCTTTGCCTAATGCTAATAAACCATCGCTTAATGTAGTCTTGAAACGGAATTGTATATCGTAGCCTTCTTCACGGCTTGTATTTATAACAATTAATGAATTACCAGATAACGACATTGTGCTAATTTTCTCGCAAATATGACCGTGATAACCATGCGGACAAGTACAATTAAATTTATGGATATTCTCATTGATTAAATACGGTTTACAACTACCATTATTTGAACAAGGATTATTGATACAACCGGTTAATTGTACTGAACAATTTTTACCACCGTATTGTTGATCACATTCACAATAATAATTAGCACGTTTATCGATACAAGTACCATAAATACACGGTTTATATTTCTCACATTCATCAATATCAATTTCACAATGGACACCTTCAAAACCATCATCACATTCGCATAAATAACCATTAATTTGATCGATACAAGTGCCTTGAAAACACGGCGAACTTTCACATTCATTGATATTAATTTCACAATTACGTCCAGTTGTACCGGGTACACATAAACATTCATAACCGGCAGCATCGGCGAAATCGAATGGTTTATGGAAAACGTCCGGTAATGTTAGATTCAATTTCGATGCAATATATGGATGGTATAATGTTATATTTGATTTTTCTAAACATAAACCACCATAACGACACGGATTACTTTCACATTCATTAATATCGTCTTCGCAATTTTTACCGGTATAACCCAAATGACAACTACAATGATAATCTTTAACACCATCTATACATTTAGCACCATTCAGACAAGGATCGCCGATACAATCATCGATATTTATCTCACAATGATAACCCATATAGCCGGTATTATTACAATTACATGTGTAATTATTCAAACCATCGATACATTCACCACCATGGAGACACGGCGACGACTACAATTAAATAAATAAATTCCAATTTTCAATCGAATAAACAACAAATTTACTTCACAATCATCAATATTGATATCGCACCGTTTACCGGTTAAGCCCGGTTGACAGGTGCATGTGTATTCGTTAATGCCGTCAATACAAGTCGAACCGGCCATACAAGGGTTCGATTCGCATTCATCGATATTAATCGAACAATCTTTACCGTCATAACCGGCCGGGCAGATACATTCGAAATTGTTGACTTTATTCAAACACGTAGCATTATGTTGGCAAGGCATCGATAGACATTCATCGAAATCTAAATCACAATGTATACCGGTATAGCCGGGTTTACAATAACAATCATAACCACCCATACGATTTATACAAATACCATGATGACATATCGGTGGTTGTGAATAAGTTTCGCATTCGTTAATATCACTCTCACAACTTCTACCTATTAAAACAAAATTGTAATTAATTCAAATAACATTAAATTTGATTAAATTTACCTGTATAACCCGGTAGACAATCACAGGTATGCGTTAATAGAGTGTGATTAAAAATACAAGTACCACCATTCAAACATGGTTGTTTATTACAAATATCTAAATCGATGGTACAATTCTCACCAACATAACCAGATGGACATCTACATTCACTATCATTAACTAAATCAATACAAACTTTACCATTTGGACATTGGACATTTTTACAATCATCAATATTCGTTTCACATAAATCACCTTCAAAGCCCAATATACAATCGCATTTAAAATCGTGCTTGTTGGTTAATGATCGTACACAAGTGGCATTATTTTTACATTGATTCAATTCACAAGCATCGTAGGGTTTTTCACAACGATCACCCATCCATTGTTCGGTACAATTACAATAATAACCGTTGATACGATCGAAACAAACACCACCATTTAGACATGGTGATGATTGACAACTGTTCACTTTGAATTGACAAAATTGACCTACAAATAACGTTAAATATTTATAATTTTTTTAATTGTGAGAATTTTGAAAGTTATCGCGAATTAAAAATAACAACTAGAATCGATTTAGATCAGCTACAATAAAAATCCTTCGAAATTCTCAAATAAGAGTTAATTACTGTATTATTATACATATTAGACGTTTAAATTGATGAAAGTTTATGAAATTTGGTATGCACCCGTTTTTCCATCTGAACTACATCTGGAAAATATTTTCGTTGTTCCATCAACCCTTGATGTATGGGGTAGTGCACCCTACTTTCTTATTTTAAATGGAATAGTATATTTTTTATTCCATATTTAGATTCTACGATAAAAATGAAATGGCCTTTGATAATATGACATATGTTCTAACGTTAATGGTTTTTCAGGAATTTCGACTTTTTCTGAAAATTGTGATTTTGTAGTGTTTGATTGAAAAATTTATATATTTGAAGATATCATTGATAGATAATCCAAATTTGGAATTCAAATAGTTTAAACTATGTACTTTACGCCAGATTTTTCAGAAATGAATTATATTTCAGCATTTAGCCGAAATAAATTTTTCTTTCAGCCAATTTTCAAAACGTAATACTTTTCTTATTTTAAATAGAACGGTATATTTTTCTTTACATGGTTGGATAGAGAAAAAAATTCTGCATCGAATCATATTAGCATTCCCTATACCTATTCTTGATAATTTTTCAGTTATTCAAGATTTTCTATTTCTAATAATTTACCCCCTGAACCGAAATACTAAAACATAGTAGGCTTGACGAAACAATCTTCTGTCACAATTCTCATCTAAATAATTAATTATTTTTATATTTTTTAATCAAAAAATCATAGAAAAAATTGACACATAATTAAATTAAAATTAATTGGTTTTTGTTTTCATGTAAAATTGGCTGAAATCACTGAAAAAAACATACAAAATAATCATTGTTAACCTCAAATGTGACAGTTAATGTCATTTTGCTAAGCCTCCTATGCATTTCTTTATAGGCGAATTTTAAGTCACAGACAACTAGACATTAGTCAATTTCAGACTGGGGAGAAAACTATTGAAAATCGAAAATCTTAAATAGCTGAAAAAACTATCAGCGATAGGTATAGGAAATGTTAATACAGTTCGATGTAGAATTTTTTTCTCTATCTAACCGTGTAAAGAAAAATATACCATTCCATTTAAAATAAGAAACATATTGCGTTTGGAAAATTGGGTGAAAGAAAAATTCATTTCGACTGAATGCTAAAATATAATTCATTTCTCAAAAATCTGGCGTAAAGTACATAGTTTAAACTATTTGAGTTCCAAATTTGGATTATCTATCAACGATATCTTCAAACATATGAATTTTTCAATCAAACACTACAAAATCAAAATTTTCATCACAGAATCTAAATATGGAATAAAAAAATACCATTCTATTTAAAATAAGAAAGTAGGGCGCACTACCCCATACACCGGGGATTGATAGAACAACGAAAATATTTTCCAGGTGTAGTTCAGGTGGAAAAACAAATGTATACTAAATTTCAGAAACTTTCATCAATTAGAACTCTTTAAACGTCCAATAGACCAACCACTTGGCTCACTTTGTATACACAATAATTCAAATCGTTACAGAATAGTACAAATAATTTAATTTGTTCAATTGATTAATTAATAAATAAAATAAAGAAAATTGTGCACAATAATTTGTTAGAAATCAAAAAGCTTGTGTTTTTTTTTATAGAAAGAAGCTGAATACCTGTGAAACCGGGTGCACAATTACAAAAAAAGTAGTCAAATTGATTGGCACATGTGGCATTATTAAGACAAGGATTGCTAGAGCACAATCTCAATTTGATATTACAGTTGATACCAGTCCAACCTGATTCACATGTGCAGTAGTAACCACCCAGCTGTGAATTTTCGTCAACATTATTATAAATTTTCATCCAAAACAATTAACATAGAGAAAGCAAGCTAGCTTTATTACTTATAAATTATAAACCATACAAAAATAAAGTACAATTTTTACTTACATAATCCCGACAATTTACCGCACGTTTACAAGGATTATCGATGCATTTTTTAAAAATTTTAATAGAATTATTGAGATAATTTTGATTCATTGGTGTACATTTGTTGACTTGTTCACATGCATGGCCTGGTATTTTTATTATGTGAATTTATAGGCGATTAAGCAGCATTAAAGCATATCAGCACATTATTTAATCATAATTATTTAAAACAAACAACAATTACCTGTAAAACCGGGTTGACATGTACAATTAAAACCATTCTGCCATGGTGTACATTTACCGCCATTATTGCACGGATTATTCGAACAAATATTATTATCAGGTATCGAACAATTCGGATATTTCCCAGGATATTCCATTTTACAAATACATTGTTGTATATCATTCTTTGTTATAATACAATCCGAATAAATGTTGCAATATTGGAGCGAATCGCAACGTTTATGGACTTCAATTTCGCAATGTTCACCGAGATAGCCTTTTAAACAACGACATTCATAACCGTTACCGTTGGGCCGGTTAATACAAGTGCCTTGATTCAAACACGGTTGCGACATACAATCGTTAACCGTCTAAAATTATCAATCTTTATATTAAATATTGTTGTATTATAAGAAATTTACGTATTGACAATTGTTGCCGTCATATCCAGGTAAACATTGGCATAAATAACCACCGTAATTATCGAAACAAATGCCTTGATTTCTACACGGATTCGTTAAACATTCGTTAATATTATTTTCACAATATAAACCATCATAACCGGTACGACTACAATCACAAGTAAAACTGTTGTTACCATCGATACATTTACCATTATTTTTACACGAATCTATTTTACAATCATTCGAATTAATTTCACAATTATGACCGATAAAACCAATCGGACATAAACATTCATTAATATTATTATATTCGATACAAGTACCACCATTTTCGCATTGATTCATTTTACAAAATTGTTGTAATTTCAATTCGTTTTCACATTGTCTACCAGTAAAATTCGGCAAACATTGGCATTTATATAGATCGATATTATCAATTTGTAAACATGTACCGCCATTTTTGCAAATTGGTGGTATTTTATCGCATGGATTACCAATATCGAATTCGCAATTTTTACCGGTATAACGTGGTAAACATGAACATGTATAACCGTTTAGACCATTAATACATTTACCATGGCGCATACATGGTTCATTTTCGCAAAAATTCACAATTATAGTCTGTTGTGGTATACAATTATCCTCCGGTATTGGACATTTACCAAAATTTACGTTTAAATTCGATATAATTATCTGATTATCAAAGACTAATGATGGTCCTTCTAATAAACAACCGTTAAATTGGGTGCCAATCAGCAATACAGAAGCGGCTTCATTGTATAATTCCGGACTGGTTAATATTTCACTATGATACGTTGAATTTGCTATCAACTATACAAATAATAATTAATTAACGATCAATTACAACCGAATAATTACCTTCGATTGTCCATTAACAATTAACGAAACATTCCCTAATTTATATTGCATAACAACCGTATGCCATTTATTATTAAGAAAATCACCAGTAATACCCTCGTTATAATGTTGGCCAGCTATCGTTGCCAGAAATATTACACCATGTTTATTGACTATCAATTCAATTTTTGTAACATTATTCGTTTGTTGCGAAAATAATTTACCACCTAAAATCATACAAAATTAATTAGAATTTTAACGATTTCACAATAGATACCTGAACAAGTGCGAAAACTCAAGCCGGTTTGTTTTTTGAGAGAAATCGACGTTTGCAATCGTAGATATGATGAACCATTAAAATAAGCTTCCGGTTGATTTGATGGGCCCATATTTGATTGTACATTATTCATTAAAATAATCACTGAAAATAAATTCGTATTAATGCAAAATTTTGATGAAAACTATGCAAATTATGCAACCTAATTGAAGAATTGTAAATAAGCCCCGTATTTACCGATAATTAACGATTAAAATAAATGTTGACGTTCACCTTGATACTGTTAATTTAATTTGAATCATACAAATTGCATTATTAGCAACGATTATCTTGTTTATTTTAATTAAAACTGCATTTATATTCGTTTTTTAGACAATAAAATCGAGGAAAATATTATTGGAAAAGCCAGTGAAAGTAAAAGAGAGGCATTATAAATAATGCCTATTGTTCTTACAAAACAAATTTTAACAATATGCTCTATTTAATTTTAATGAAGATTATAAAAGAATAATTAAACTAATTCAATTAATATACACAATATTGTCTATTTTTAGTATATTTGCCTCTTTAGAATAGTTTCTTTTTTGTATTTTTACATACGAGTAATTAACCACAAAAAACTGTCTTCATACATTATACAACCGTTATTTTTAATTATTTAATTACTTAATTCTAATAGATTAACTGGAAATTAGATAGAAAAATTTACGTTTTTGCAAAAAATTTAGAACGAGTTCTTGTAATATTCGAGAGTAATAAAAATCAAATTTACTTTCAATCTATTGATAAAACTAGAAATAATTAAAAATTTCTTGAATATTGTAAAGTTCGTTAACTTTTCGAAAAATTAAACCTCTTAACAATCCAATTTGTGGTTCCAACATGAAGAAACCACCTAATTTTGTATTTCAAATCAGATTGTGTGGGAGGAAGTGGATTGTTTGACAGAAACCAGATAAGAGGCTTTAAAAACAGAACCCTTGTGCCCCATAAAATCGACAATATCCACATATGGTGGTCTAGTTTTAGAATTTTACAAGTTTTAAATTTTTGATACAACTGTTAGATGTAAAACCGTATCTAATTCGGTTGTCTTTAGACATTGAGGTCAAATTAGAGACGTTTTTATCGACGATACACCATGGAAATTCATCTTTTTCATATAAAAATTGTATGAATTTTAAATGATGAGAGTTCTATTTATTGAAATAATGGAATATTAACAGAAAACCGCAATTTTTTATTTATCAAACAATCAAGAAAAAAATAACCATAACGAATCGAAAATACAATCAATAACACGTTGTTTAAGTAAAATTAACAGTTAAATCAATTTTTGTTGATTTCTTTGATTTTATTTTCAATAATGCATCATATGAGTATACAACTTGGTTTGGGTTACGTAGTTTGTAGCTTACTTCAGACACTTAAAAGATACAATGTCAAATTTGGAAAAGTATAAATCAATCTACGACACTACAGACTAGAACATAGCCATATACCTGTAGAAAAAATTATTTAAAACGTAGTTTGTTGCGTTTCCTATCACAGAGTCTTGCTGTCTGAATTGGTATAGACGGAGTATAATTTTAAGTTGTTTCTCTTTAAATATTCGATATATTTGTTGGCAACTTTTACTCAAATTATAGTGTTTTTAATAAAGAAACCATCACAATAGAAACGTTACGATTACTTAATTCTTCATATCTTTTCGTTTATTATTTTGTATAATAGAAAGATAATTAAATTCTTGTATCCTTGAGGACGGTTTGGCAAAGATTGAAACAACTTATGACTCATTGGTAGAATTTATAAAAACAACTAGGGGACAATTCAATAATAATAGTCACCTATTTTCTGTACAATACCATAGAAGAGAAATTATCGATTTTTATATCAAATTACATTCGAATCCAAGGAAATCCTTTCAGATGTTTATTTTGAATAAAATCATAAAACAACGGTTAAAAACGAAAACTTACCGAAAAAACTCGTATAAATCCAATAGAATAATTGTCCCATTTTCGTTGATTTGTTAATAATTGTCGTTTAATTTATTAATTTGTTGCAATTAAATTTTTTTGATGATTTATCAGTTTAGAATTTTTTTTTAAATTAAAGTCATGTTTACATGTTTAGATAACGATAAAATATAAAACGAAACAGGTTAACAACACATTCTTTTATGAAAACACCCACCTGTACACTACCTGTGTGTTTAACTGTCAGAAAAACGGTAATCAAGTTACCGTAGTGACCGGGGTTACCCGTAGGCTAGCGCTTTCCCTTATTATTTTTTTCATTATTGATATTAATCTTAAATTATTGATAAATTTAAAATTATTCATAGATTCGGTGATAATCAAAAATTTAGAATAACAAATTTGTACTTTTTTCAACTTACCGCTAAATTAGTCAATAGTGACCTCTATCAATTTATTTTGAACTAATAAACGGCCATAAGAATTGCTGAAAATCTCGATTTTGTATCGGGAATGTAGGAGTTGGTTAGAGGTCTTTTATAGTAACTTCAAACAAAATTACTAAATTTAAGTTGGTTAAACTGTTGTTACCAACTCAAATAGAGAGAATGATGCGCATGCTCCATACAGCGATAGTACACAATATAGAAAGCTTACTTTTGAAGATGTTGTTTTGTTTATGCAACACACAATACACTAATGTATAACTCGAGTATTTTGTTAGTGAAATTTACGTATTTTTACGCAAATTTCAGTAAGGAAATATTCAGATTATATATTAATGTATCAAGTTTAGGTAAATTCTACGTAAATCTCTGCAAGAAAATATTTAAGTTAATACAGTAATGTATTGTGTGTTGCCTAAACAAACAACAACTTCAAAAGTGAACTTTCTGTAATTTGTACTATCGATATATGGAGCATGCGCACTATGTTTGTTTAAAATTACTATCAAAGACCTCTAACCAAGTCCTATATTCCTGATACAAAATCGAAAATTTCAGCTAATTCTTATGGCCGTTTATATTAGTTCAAAAGTAGACTGGTAGAGGTCATTATTGTCTAATTTGGCGGTAAGTTACAAAATTTCCTTGTTGAAATTTACATTGTAATGTAAATATAATTATATTTATATTCATAAATGTTAAATATATGGATAGAGCTTTCCCCAATTTCGCCTATAGCGCCTAGCATGTCAACAAATTATGCAGCACATTAAATTTATGTTGTAAATGAATATTTTGTGTCAATTATAGACCACTTGTAATTGTAAGTAACTCATCTGTAGTGTCAATTTTATCTCCAACTTTCTTTAAATATTCATTTACTGGATTAATTGCATAGATGGATGCAAGATTTTCGTAGATCTAGTTAATAATTGACAGAATTTTCTTTAAAACATCCAGTGCTTTGGTTTCTTTTTGATTGTTGAGATGTTAAGACCGTTTGATCATTGAAATGCTATCGTTTTTAAAATTTAATAATAAATACACTAGCTAGTTTAAAAATAATGCAAAATAGACTAAAATCGTTTAAATTCTAATGATTCTGAGAGTTAAATAGCAAAATTCGATAAAAATTAGCAACTTAACATGAAGAATATGCATAAATTTTTGCTCAAGCGATTACATCTATTTATAATTTCAAGAAAACTAAATGACTTTCAGTGCGTAGAACGTAAAACGTGAAAGACAATTGAAAACTAATAAACACTAATTGTAGAGTCAACTTTCATCTATCTGTTATCAAGAGTTTTATTTGATTTTGTTGACTTTTACTAGGCGAAAAGTATATTTGTTATCACTTGAGTACTATTTTCGCGCTATTTGTGTTCTAGTGCTTTGCGTTTCAGATAGGAAAAACAAACCAGTTTAATTACGCGACAATTAAAATTTATTTCTCATATCCTTTATTAACAATTCGTAATAGAATTTATGCAACTTGTGCGTAGCTAGCGTTAATTTCAATACCGCATGACGTGGTGACTGAAAGACGGATGTAACCACCCTCACCCCAAGAGCTACCCCATGAGTTCTTGATTAACCATGATTGGGAATCATAACCAATAGCTAGAGCAGCAAGGGTGAACCGTTCAGGGTTGCAGGTGTTATCTACCAAAACACCACCGGTGTAATGTTGCCATAATTCCGTAGCATCAACAACAACATTCAATGGTTGCTTAGCAATACCATAACGAACATTTTCAACAGATGGTAGTAAGCCAAAGATATCTACGACTTGAACTGGGGATCCTCTAAACTCGTGACATACAGCTTCTTTTTTTTCATATGGATAGTCTTTTTCGTAGGCGATGCTATTATCGTAAACGTAAAGGATTGCGATCGCCGCCGAACCTCTATTGCAGCCTTGGTTGCCGTATTTTTTGGAACAGTCGATCAATTGTTGTTCGCTCAATGAGAGGAGTTCGCCGTGGGCCAAAGCGTAGGCAGATTCCAATTCACCGGTCTACAAAAAAAAAAATTAAATCAAAACAGAAAAATTAAGAAATCAACGTGGTACTTACAGCCGCGAAACTCCAGGATGCTCCACAAGGACCTTGGTCCTTGACTGGTGTCACTACATTCTTGGTTCTCCAATCGATAGAATCTGGGGGAGTGTTGTTGGAAAGAGCAACTTTTTCGCCACGAACTTGGGGATGGTCTGTGACGGCTGATTTGTTAACGTAAGCCATAAATTCTTCCGAGGTCATATCAGCGAATTGAGTAACGCCCATTTTGAATGTGCTCAAGCCTTGTTTGTACAATTTGTTGTGTTCTTCGATTTTGACCAAATTTTGGTGGAAAATGGCCATACGTTTCGCTTCCTCTTCAACGTTTTCCTAGACTTTTACATGTTTTGACTGTAATGCGATACATTTTTTTATTAAAATGATAGAAAATTTTGGAAAATTACCTTAAAGATGTTCCATTCTTGTTGGATCATGGGTGGGTGAGGTATAGCTGAAGCTGCTACCAAAACGGCAGCCAATACTAAGGCGAATTTCATTGTTGCTTCGTTTATTGGATGAAATTGTTTTGAGATTGTTTGTAAAATGTCGTTTACAATTTATTTAGAATTCTTATCAGTTTTTTTGAAGTTCTTATTCTCAAGAGGGTTAAAGTTTGTCTTTTTTTTTCAATAATTGCAGAAATTTTTTCTAATCTAGTCACAGCAAAATGGAAACACACAAACAATGTTAAGTAATCAACAGTTTCATCTCAGGTGGAGTTGATAAGCAGATAAAGCTAATAGAATTTGCTTCTAATTACAAGCCCTTCAATAGATGTACCCCTGTAATATAGCTCAGAAATTAATACACAAAAGAGCTTTATTTAAGATGTTATTTATTAAATAGGCGGTCTTAATTTTCCCAGGAGAATTTTGCAATAATTGTAAGATTTTGATCTGATCAAAAGGTCAACAATTATGTACTAAAGTTATCGTTGTAAGGCTTTTCTTATTTGTCAACAGCAGCACAAGTGCAACCAGGATGACTGCTGCAGGGCTAAATATTTCACTCTAAGCGGTATTCCTCTCATGAAATTCAAAACCAAGAATTTAACACCAGGCAAATGTAGATAATCTCGATCAGTTCCATGTGAAACACCCTGTATGTCTAGGTAAACATACCAATTACTATATCGTTATGTTCAATCACCACCCCCAAGGCTAACGCACGTGCTCCAACATACACACTCGATCTACAAAGAATCACTTTCCGCCCTTGTAATGAAAATAAGTATTCTTCTTTATTTTATTATTAAATTTCATAGAACCGGTTTCGGGCCGAGGCCCAGCTGTATCAACAGTTTTTAACAACCGACGGGTTTGAGCGTACATTTCATTGAACTTGGCGGTTTCCAATGAAAATCTCGCGACATATCCGGTCTTCGTCTACACCCTTATAAGTCTTATTGTAGCTTAGCTTGAAAATAACAAAAAATTAGAAAGAATAGTCGATTTAGTGATTGAATTGGATACCTCGAATTTTATCCATTCATCTTCTAGACGGTTTTCTAAAATTTGCGAAAATCGATTTGTTGTACTTACAGTAAATTTAATAATTAATAAATAAATTATTGATTTCATTCTAACAAATATTTAAATATAATAAATGTTTACAACTGGATTTATGGGTTTTTATGTGAAAGATCTAATGAGGATTTCTCAATTTGAACATCATCCCGCGCTGAAGTCATTACGAAATAGGTCAATTCGTTAAAATTTCGAATTTGTGTTGATTTTTCTCAAAGTTTTGAAAGTCATCAATCATTGATCGAGTTATTGATAATTGTTTTGGAAGTGTATTGATATCTATTGTTTTTTTTATAAATAAAACCACTTCAATTCTATTTAAGACGCTCATATTTTTAAATTAAACATTTATGAGCCATCAGTCTGATAAAACGACTTATTATACTTGAGATTTGTGATAATTTTTTTGTTATCTATCCAATTAATAACTCAGGATGATGAGTAGTATTAGAAAGATGTTTAGAAGAGATAAAAATTGCGTAATTTGTTGAATAATTCAATTTCAACTTTCTCGACTTTTCTTTCCATCATTCTACTGTTCATTAGTTCTATAATGATGTCTTTTCTATTTATACGTGAATATGTATTTGATTTTTTCTACAATTATACAGGGTGATTCAATATCGTGGTCTATTTTTATAGGTACAAATTTAAATTGTTATGTCGTTTCATATGTAAATAGAGCTTTCCGTAGAATCCCATTGAAAATCTAATAGGATTTTAACGATTTTCGCGATATGTGTTTTCGTGTTTTGCGTTTCAGAAAGAAAAACAGTTTTAATTATGCAACAACTAAAATTTATTTCTCATATCCTTTATTAACAATGTCCAGGTCTCAATTCTGAATTGAATTTAGGCAACTGCTACACTGCAAGAGTTGTCTACTATACCGCACGAGGTGGTGAATGAAAGACGGATGTAACCACCTTCACCCCAAGAGGTACCCCATGAGTTCCTGAGTATCCATGATTCGTAATCAAAACCAACAGCTAAGGCATAAGTGCTGGGACCAAGAATGCTGCAATTTTTATCTTCCAAAACACCACCGGTATAATGTTGCCATAAGTCCGTAATATAAACACCAACACTCAATGGTTGATCAGCAAGAGTAAATAGAACAGTATCAGAAAGTGGTGGTTTTACGTCAGCGAAATTTGTGATTACAACTGGGGATACCGTAAAATTGTGACATGTACCGTCTTTTTTTTCATATGGATAGTCTTTTTCGTAGGCGATGCCATTACCGAGAAGGTAATAATAAGCGAACTCCGGCAAACCATCATTACAGCCGTCGTTGCCGTAGCTTTTGGAACAGTCAATCAATTGTTGTGCGCTCAATGAGATGAGTTCTCCGTGGGCTATAGCGTAGGCAGATTCCAATGCACCAGTCTATAAAAGGAAAACAAAATCAAAACAGAAAAATTAAGAAATCAACGTGGGACTTACAGCTGCGAAACTCCAGGCTGCTCCACAAGGGCCTTGATCCTTGACTGGAGTAACTACATTCTTGGTTCTCCAGTCGACAGGTTCCACAGGTGGGCCACTGACGTCGGAAAACACAACTTTTTCGCCACGAACTTTGGGATGGCCAATGACGGCTGATTTGTTAACATAAGCCATAAACTCTTCCGAGGTCATATCAGCGAATTTAGTAACGCCCATTTTGAATGTGCTCAAGCCTTGTTTGTACAATTTGTTGTGTTGTTCGATTTTGACCAAATTCTTGTGGAAAATGGCAGTACGTTTAGCTTCCTCTTCAACACTTTCGTAGACTTTTACATGCTTCGACTATAATACAATAAATTTCTCTATTAAAATTATAGAAAATTTTGGAAAATTACCTTAAAGATGTTCCATTCTTGTTGGACCATTTGTGGATGTGGTACAGCTGAAACTGTTACCAAAACGACAACCAATACTAAGGCGAATTTCATTGTTGCTTCGTTTATTGGATGAACTTGTTCTGAGATTGTTTGTAAAAATTCGTCTATTTATAGCGGATCCTCCTCAATTTTTTTCAATTATTTATTCTCAAAAGGGTTAAATAATGTCGTTTTGTTTTTCGAGAAGTCTAAAGTATTAATCTGATTGTAGCGAAATAAAAAACTTATAAACAGGATGTTAGGTAATCAACACTTTCGTCTCAGATGGAGTTGATAAGCAGATAAACCAAGATAATTGATCTCAACTGAAAATTTCCTTCTAATTATAGGCTGTTCAATAAATGTACTTCTGTAATATAGCACAAAAAAGCTTCTTTTAAAACGTTATTTATTAAATAGGCGATTTTAATTTTTCGTGGAAAATTCCTAATCCAGTCTAAATACGGATCGGATTTTCGCTATCAAATAAACGCTAATAGAAATGCCTGTGGTGTTGCAGCTTTAGCAGGTTACTCATTGTTGCGTTAAATAATCAAACAACTAACAACAATAATAAGAATAAAGGACAACGCATAATTAAACTTATAAGGGTATTATCTCGTGTCGCTGAATGACGACCATAATATTTTTTTTATGATGTTTCTTCCTTATTTGAAGATATGAAGATATGCTTCCATGATTATAAAATCGATTTGGTGCCCGACTGCACTGTAGCTCGTGGACGGATGCTCTCAGAAAGTATGTTGGGAAAGGCCGAATTTTCAGTTTTAATAGCAAACAGCTTCATATCCTGTCTTCAAATTGATTCAGTAGCCAAATTTCTTAAAAACTGCTATCACAATTTACGACTAAAGTTGTTGAAATCTGAATGAACCATGGAGGCTTTCAAATAGGAAAATCTACCCTACTAAAATAAATAAAAAACAAGATTTTATCCATAAAGTGTCTAAACTTTTTCTTTCAATTACGTAGCGAAATTCGTTTGAAAAACTAATTAAAAACTCATTGATGAAAATATTTCTAAATATAGTTCCGAAAACTCAAAAAGTCTCAAGTAAAAAAATAGAAATGATAAAAATATCGAAATTTATTTAAATTCTAATGATTCCGATAGTTAAGTAGCAAAATTCGCTCGTATTTTGTAAATCGTTTAAGTGCTACCGTTTCTAAAATTTACTAATAGATTTAATCGTTTCGACGTGTGTTTCATTGACCGTTTATTCAGATTTAATATTAAATTCACGTGTTTTTTTAAACAAAGTGTTAGGCTATCGTTTCTCAAATTTAATAATAAATTCATGTGCGTGTTTAACATTAAATGTTAGTGCTAGTGTTGGTGCCAATCTGAATCGAGGAGCAGTAAGTCATCTCTTGGATTCAGGCGATAAGAAGTCAACGAAAAGGTAAGTTGAAATATTTAATCAATCACCCTTTGTGATATAATTTTGTAATAAAATTAACCTTTATAATTATAGTGGACCCTGGATATTATCATCACGGATAATGTTATCAATCTTTGACTTTCTTTTCTAAAAAAAAAAGTAGAAGCAATTCTGGTTGCCTGGAGTATAGCGCTATCTATAGTATAGTAGATGGTCGATCTAAATACGAGTATCTATTGAACCACAAAGTTGGCAATTTTTAATTAATTATAATTGTTCCAATTAATTAGATTGCAATTTTAACGGTACTAATAGATAGAAATCAATACAACATCTATTTTAACAACGAAATAAAAATAAATAATGTTATAATAATAATAATATTATAATTACGATTTCTTTTTGGAAAGTATACGTCTAATATTTAATTATATTTAATTTTCTGTATTTCAACTGTGCCATCTATTAGCAAACATGTGAGTTGCGCTTATAATGGCGCCAAATTCAAAACACGAGTTATTGGTTAGAAACTGAAAAAATCCGAATTGCAATAGATTTTTTACCCTCAAAATTTCGATATTAATTGTAAATTAGGAATATTTAATTAATTAATTAATTAATTAAATATTTCTAGATTAGTACAGCTACTGTAGTTTGGTTATGCCGGCAATTATTAGACGAATCGGATAAAACTATCGAGATTATTGAACGACTCCAAGAGAAATTCAATGAAAATGTTTATTATTTAGAATTACAAGAATTATTGGATTGGAGACGTAATAATCGACCGATATTTACAGCCGGTGATTATTTTACAATTAATAAACAAACATACTTTGATATATTTAGGCAAGTATTTAATATGATTATTGTCGGTTGGCAGTTTCTTAATATTAAATTTTTCCGTTAATTACAACCGTAATTAATGAGATTACCCCTTTATGAATGCGCAGAAATAGAAACAGTAGAGCATGCGAGCTGAAACTATTTCGGAAATGTGTGAAATTGAGCCACAATTCGCTTCAGTAAGTTTGTCTTTTCTTGATTGTTATAGAATACCTACCATAGAATTACTTTTAAATTATATTGTTATAATAAAGAATGAAAGTACATTAAATTGTTGATTTCATTCTAATTAAGTTAGTTAATTATGAACCAATTTTATAGCTCAAGACTGGGTATTTTTTCTTTTTTTAATATTTCATATAGAAGAAATAGAACTAGCGAGTAGATTCTAAAATTTCTTGGAAATTTGGAAAGCGCTTCTCATTTTCTACGTACCGTGCGATAATCCTTCGTAAATTTTGCAATATTGGCTAAATTATCGACGAAAATGTAAAAAATTGTGCAAAAATACAAAAATCATACTCTATAAATTCATCAATTGTAATTTTCCAAAACGAAAAACTCTCTCTAATGTTCCTTGGAATGTCCTTTCTAATGCCACCCGATTCATTGCAATAAATCATCAAACAAGGGAGATATCGATAAATATTGGCATTGCTTTCCACACTAAAGAAACGTGCAATACAGGCCCTTCAGTTTTTGGCAATTTTCGGAAAAACTAGCAAACCGATTCGTGAATTTCTTGAATATGTGGAAAGTGCTTTCCATTTTCTATAAACTCTGTCAGAATCATTGAAAACTAAACAACAGTGGCTAAGTTATGCGGGAAAATATAAAAATATTGTAAAACATTACGGAAATAGTATATTGAAAAATTCATTTTCGTATAAAAATTATAATTACAAGAGGAGTATTTCCGTGGGCCGTTTAGTTATAAAGTGTAGTTTGTGCAATTGCAAATAATAATTTGTTATTCTCGCAAATAATGTCACGAATAATTGATTTTGTTGTAAATGGTCATAACAATTTTAAAGCATACTATTTATACAAATAATTGGATGCAGTGGCGGTTCGTTTCGATAAACAACAAATTCTAAAATTGTATACAGTTGGTATACGTGATCGACATGTCTATTCGTTGAAAAGTACAAAGCGGGAAAATTAAAATAAACAGTAATGAAATAAAAAAAGAAACGTCTATCAATAATTAAAAATAACAAGAAAACCTTTAAAATTAATTAAATTAATTTTATTATCTAAAATTAATAGTCATTTTAGATCGCCAATGATACCAATATAAGGATACAAATCTTACTAGTCCTAGAACTGTAAGTTTGGCAGATAATTCAAAATTTTGGACTATTTGGATAATAACATAATCAATATTTAACAAAAGGGCAGAATAATAGAGAAAAATCAGTTTTAAACCGTATGTTCCCTGTAATTTTCTTGTGTCAAAATTTTCTCACGAATATTCACCAGAAAGAGTGCACTTATTTGTGTCTCTACTATAGTTATTGTTTAAAGGTTGAGGGGATGATGTTAAGATTAATTAAAACATTATTTTGACCCAAATAAAGTAAAACAAATAAGCCGTTCTCAAGTGTTTTTTATATACTTGAGAACGGCTAAAAAAGATGAAAGTCCCGAATACTGGCCTAATTAATTTTATAATTAGATTTGCGTCAAAAATCTTTGAATTTAAAGAAGAAATTGCGACCTGATGATTTTACCAAAATTAGTCCAAGAATTGTGCATCTACTAATTTTCTTTGATTAGGTCTTATAGGCCCTAATGCCGGTCCTGACTATCTCTCAAAACTCAATGAAATATTTAAAATTGCACTCTATTACTATTTATTATTATTATTATTATTATTATTACAATGAGTCTAATCATAGGCCTTGAAATAATTAATGTTTCCCTAAATGTCATTTAATTCTTTCGATGATAATTTGAAATATTAGAACAAAACGCAACCAATCACGAAACTAATTTGAATATCGATAATGTATGAGGATCAAGTTTGTTCGTTTTTTTTACCGCACTCAAATATCAGTTAACGGTTTGTTTTATTCCAGTCAATTTATTTATGCGAAACGAACAACATCAACAACAATAGTCTTGTAGTTCGAATAAATAAGAAATAATGGCAGTTAGTGCAACACTACCAACATTATACGAATATTACACAAATGGTGGCATTACAACCGGCCTATCAGTGAATCAATCCTATTTCACACTGAATAATCGCAATATAACCATTTATAGTGGATCGATGCATTATTTCCGCGTACCGAAACCGTATTGGCGGGACCGTTTACGTAAGATGCGTGCGGCCGGTTTGAACGCCGTCACAACGTACGTCCCCTGGAACCTGCACGAACCCGAAGAGGGCCTATTTGAGTTCGGCCAAAGCGGCACCGATATGGCTGAATTTCTCGACGTCCAACAATATTTAAAAATCGCCCAAGAGGAGGATCTACTAGCAATTGTGCGTCCCGGACCGTATATTTGTTCCGAATGGGAATTCGGCGGCTTCCCCAGTTGGTTATTGAAGAATAAAAATATCGAATTACGCACATCCGATCCGGTTTATATGAAATATGTACGGCGATATTTCAATGTTTTATTGGCGTTATTAGCGATGTTACAGTTTACAAAAGGTGGGCCGATTATTGCGTTTCAAGTTGAAAATGAGTATGGTAGTACTGAACGGCGGAATTTCGTTCCGGATCGGGTTTATTTGCGACAATTACGCGATCTAATGTTGGATAATCGTATCGTTGAATTATTAGTAAGCGCCGATAGTCCAACGATGCATTCGGATCGTGGTACTCTACCTGGATTGTTGTTCCAAACGGCGAATTTCGCCGATAATCCCGAGATGGAATTCAACAAATTACATTCGTTACAACCGGGCAAACCGTCAATGGCGATGGAATTCTGGTCGGGATGGTTCGACCATTGGTCGGAACAACACCATCTCACCAGTATCGATCAATTCCGCAATGTTCTCGAACGAATTCTAAAATATCCAGCTTCTGTTAACATGTACATGTTCCATGGTGGTACTAGTTTTGGGTTTTTAAACGGCGCCAATTTAGAGAATGATGCTACTGATAATTCCGGTTATCAACCAGATACGACTAGTTACGATTATGATGCTCCATTAACAGAAAACGGTAATTATACATTAAAATATTTGATTGTTGCCGGATTAATTCGGCGATATAATCAAATTCAAACGAAATTACCGACACCACCAAGCCAATTACCAACGAAACAATACGAAAATTCGACAATAATTGAAGAATTATCGCTTGATGGTATTCTGGAACAAGCATATTATAGTTATAGTAGTCTAGATGTTGTACCAATGGAGACAATCGGGCAAGATTACGGCTATATTGTTTACCGTATAGACAATCTAACAATATCGGCGAATTCAACATTGATGATTGCTGGTCGGGTTTGTGATACGGTAATTGTCCGAATTAACGGCCATTTATGGTCGAAACCGTTGATGAAAATCGACGATTTAAACAATTTCGGTTTTTGGCGTCTAGCCAATTCCACATTAAATCTAGGTCCGTTGAATTTCACCAATGCAACATTGGATTTAATCGTTGAGAATTGGGGACGTGTTAATTTCGGTGCAATCGAACAATTCAATCAATTCAAAGGTTTATGGCAGGGTGGTGTCTATTTAAATGGACAACAATTGAAAAATTGGACGGTAATTCCATTGGCATTTAAACGAAAATGGACGAATTCGTTGAACAATTGGGAAAAATTCCCGATAACACAACTATTAGGACCTGGTTTATATAAAACAATTATAAATATCGATGATTTACAGGATACTTATATCGATATGAGCGATTGGGTCAAGGGTATTGTGATTGTTAACGGATTCGTTTTGGGGCGTTATTCTAGAATCGGACCACAACAAAGTCTATATTGGCCGGCACCATTAATGCAACGTGGTAATAATACAATTGTAATTTTCGAACATTACATGCCTAATAATAGAGTTCGATTTTCAACCAAACCAATCTACCACAATCCATAATTTATTAAAAATAATAATTGTTAGATTATAGAATTAGTTTGTGGTGTAGCGAATGCCGGTGTTGGTGTTAATAAATCGCTAATAGCACCTGAAAATGTACGTAAATATTGCGGTAATTTCATTTGGGTTTTCATCAATAAACGCTCAGCAAATGGCCGATGGTACATCCGTTCAGCTTCACGACGTTGATCATCCGTTACCGATCTATCATCTAAATGTTTCAATTTTGAAAACAACGATATTATAAATAATCTAAAACAATAATCAATAAACATTATACACTAATAAAATTAATTAATCTAAACCTGTATTGTAGATATTCATAGAAATTACCACCGTTTAGATACGATGGTGCTATCGGATTGCCCATTAATGATAAATAACGTAAATTCGGACAGGATATTTGTAAATGTTTCGACCATGGATATAAAGATTCAATTTTACAATGATTCAACCACAATAATTCCAATTTGGGTAAATATGGGAAATTTGTAGTTGATGTTATATTATTATGGTCGCAAATTAGCGTCGTTAGATTTGTGAAATCTTTCAAAAAATCCAATTTCCTACAATTTATTCGATTAGTAATCATGCACAATGAGCCAACAAGTTGGTCTATTCAAACTAAAAAAAGTTCTAATTGATCAAGCGAGCAATTAGTTGGAATTGAAAATTTTAAATCGAAAAATTAAGTTAATTAAATATTGTTTCACTTCCAAAAAATAGATCTTTTTACCCTCCAATAGACCATTCTTTGAGGTCAGTCTGTATAGGTTTACCATGGCAATTCTTCTCGCATTAAGCTACGATTTCTGAGCGTAGGTCAGTTTCTTATTTCAACCATTTATCGACAATATAGATTACTATCAATCAATGAATTGTAAATACAATTTAAAAGAAAGTTCATTTAGTTTTCACTTAAATCAAATAAATTTTCTCTCAACAAAGACCCAGTTAATTGCGAGAAGGATTACCTTGGTAAATCTGGTAATTTTGTAAAAACTATACTCGAATTCATTATGACTGATGTCCAAGATTCGAACATTATCGGCTAATTCTTCCAATAATAATTTAGGGATTGTGTGTAAACGTTCGTAAGCTAACGATAATCGGTTCAATTTCGTATCCTCTTCCGTATAATCGTTAGTTTCGTTATTCTTCATTGTTGCATGATTAACCAACATAAACGTACTCAACGAGGTCATATTGAACAAATCAATTTCATTATCGAGTCTCTCATCGAATGTCAATAATGATGGAATATTCTTTATATCGATTATTTCAACAATATCATCGTCTCGTTTACAAGCTTCTAATCTGTAATTGCAAAAATAATTAGAAACAAATAGAAATAGGTTGGATTTGTTAATTACGCTACTTACGCTACATTTCGATTAATTAATTCATCCATATTTAACAATAATAAGAATACAATAAATTACAAATAAAATAAATTGTGATAAAGTCGAATTTTTGAGGTTATGTTATTCGATTTATCTTGAATTAAAGTGGGATACTTACAGAAAATCTAGTTTTTTTTCAAAAAAACGTTTTTGTGATAACACACGATAACTCTTTCATTATTCTTATCAATAGTCGAGTTTTCTCTCAATTACTGTACAAATATAATAAGAGAAATTATACTTAGATTGTTGTCTCTATTTATAGTAATAGTTTTAATTAAAACTGATAATTGTTATCAATTATAAATTATTTCTAGTTTTATTTTCTGTTAAAATTTCTTAATTTTATTTACTAAATGATTAGATGACAGTAACCTAACCAAGAATTTGTGATTGCGGTTTCTATAGCAACGTGTCGCCATATTAAATCGTGTCTAATGTTACAACGGTTACAATTTTGGAATATAAACAGTGTCTCGACATTTAGGGTATTGATGAGTAGATTGATTATAATTTAAATAAAACTAATTCATTATTATGAGATTCATCTCAATTATTTGATTTCAGTCAATAAAGTCCCACAAATTTCTATCTAAATATCGGAAATTTACAAGTATTGATTCGAGTTTAGAGTCAATTAAATGCAACCAAATAAAGTTGATAATTTGTTTTATTTATGTTTTTATTATTTTTTGGAAAGGTAGAGATAAATTCCAGTAAAAGAATCCCAATGAATGTCGCTTCATATGTATCGCTTTATAGAATGAATCAATCATTTTACACCGTGTCCGAGTGTATAATGGAATTTCATATGCTTTGATTTCGTAGCGTCGTAGATTGATTCATATTTTATTAAAATTGCTATTTATAGATGCATTTTCAAAGGCATTAATTAATCTACGACAGTACGAAACTGAGAAACAGCCAATTACAAAAATTCTAATTTTATTATATTTTACCCAGCGCATCCACCAATTTTGACACGACTACCACACTTATTTAAAATGATAAAAATGCAATATTTTTCAAATATCTACTTTATTTATAGAATTATTTGATTAACAGTAATAGCCGAAGAAAAAACAAAGTGTCCAGCCTTTACACTTTATTTTTTTCCAAGTCTTAAACGTATACTTTCCTACATCTCCAATTATTATTATATTGTATTTCAACATAATTTACAATAGCACAACTGTAAATATTATAAATTACAATTTTTTTTCAATACAATCATTTAATAAGCTACGATTATAATAGTTTGAACATCAAAATAATTCTCGGCCCACACAGTCCACCTATCGTTAATTTAAATATTGTTGTCTTGTTGTAATTCATGAACCCTCCTATAGGATTGTATCTGTAAACGAAACAATTGTAATTAATTTATTTGTATGATAATCGAGACAATTACCCATTGTCTGATGATTCGTGACATGTGTTCGTATTGTTGTGGTGTCAGTCGTTTTGGTTTAAATTCACTCCTTGGTCCAGTAAATACAAAAGCCGGATCCTCAACCGAATCCTCATTCTGTTGGACATCTTGCAGTAATTCTTCGTTATTATCGATAAATTCAGAGGCACGTTTACCCATGCCGCCATAACAGGAATGACCGAACGTCGCACAACCACCTTTAATTTCGTATTAAACGATTATCATCGAAATGCGTCTAGTTCATTGAATTGTTGGGCGATTTGAATAATATTTCAGGGATTTGTAGGGTAGTCCCTAGGGAAGATTTTAGCAAAATTTGAACTTTGTAGTTTATTGCAATATGCAGGCAAAACTAGGAATATTGATGAAAATTGATATTGTAGTCATTCTTGGTCGTTGTGTGTCTATAGTTGGTTGGTGAAAATCGCCACATAGAAACACTAATTTCCAAATAAATTATGGAGTTCTAATTTTGATCAAATATTCCCTAGGGGCTTACAAATCGTTTCCCAAATCGGCAATTACTGTAAGAACTAGAAATATTTAGATGAAACTCGTATTATAATTAGAAAATATTTGTGTTTTATTATTGATTTTTCAAAAACATAAAAATAACCAACCCGTCTTGTTGTTTATTTAAATAAAATAGCTTTACATTTGTAGATTTTCTTGGTATTTAGGATTTATACAGATACAGTTGGGGATTTTCGGATTTACTTCATTTTAATAAAAAAAAAAAAAAACACAGCATCATCATCTCCAATATCAGAAAATTAAAAATTCCACAGCTGAATTATTCGCGTTATTACTTTTATTCGTCGAAAATATAGATAAATATTCGATTCAATTGCATCGAAATTCTGTTATCCTTCCATCTTATCTTGGAATAATTTCGTGTAAATCTCTAGTAGAGTGTGAAATTTAAACGACTCTATCAAAAATACCCTCAATTCAATTCTATTGTGGAAATTATCCATAATGGGGCGATTTCAATTAGAAACTTCCACCAGTTTAAATAATGATTTCGATGATTTCCAACTTGATGCTTATCAGTTTCTAATTAATTTATCAATTAGCTGGTAAATAGACAAACAAATTTATTTGCCATCATTAGGGTGTATTTTAATTGAATTTTATGTTGGGAATTTGGCCGAAATCGCGCCTCAATAATACAAATTTTGGTCGGTCATGTACAAAATAATTTTTTGTGGCGAATATTTCAAGTGTTAATTACAATCTACAAAGCTAATTTGAACCACCAAAGGTCCAGCTTTAATACAAATCAATTAATATAGCAAGCATTTTTTTAGGGGTTGATTTGTGTGAATTTCTGTGTTAATAATAACTCGAAATTTGCAACGAATTAGATCGTATACGTTATTCATAATATTCTAATCTAATAGTTGAAATTACACCGATACAAATTGATGTTGTATTACAGTATGGTTTTTCGGGGGTGTATGTTAATATACATGTATAGAGTGTATTGTACACCCCCTGTAGTTCAACTGATTAACTTTACCTCCGCATTTCAATCAAAAGTTTGAGGGTGTTGGAACAGTTACAACCCTGCTATATGTTGGATTAATTCAGTTTTGTGTCTTGTAATTTCATCGTCACCCTTACCAAACGCTTTGTTTTGAAAAATAATAAAAGATCCGGGGGTTGTATTCGAAATCGTCCATTAAAGAGAAGAAAATTGATAATTACAATTGTTAATTATTTTGATTGTACGAATTAATATTGTAGAGGAAATGATGCTGTTTTAATGCAGACGAGATAATTAAAAATAAATTCACAATTTCTGGATTTTTATCAAGATTCCTCCTATTCTATTATCCAAAGATAAAAAGCATTGAATTCCGAGAAACGCATATATTTAATTAACAGATTTTTCGGTATTATTCCAGCATTGTATTTATTATTAAACATCTTTTAAACAATTAATTTCAATAAAGATTACACCAACAAAAGTTTAAATGCGGCTTATAAAGCAATATCTATAATGAATCTTGTGAACAACTCTACCGAATTCTTGGTTACTTTGTAATTAAATTCAAACAAAATCGCCCCCACATCAATCGGTATTGATTTGAAAAAAATTCATAGAGTCGAAATTACGCCAATACTAATGTTCGCATCAATCATCAATCGGTATTCTCTCTTATTTTTTATTTTTCAACATTTAGAAAAATGATCGCAGTTTGGTCGATTGAAAACACCGGAATCGTTTAGTTACGGGGAAAATCATGTACGACGGAAATGTTGGAAATAGCGTTGAAATCTTTGCTGGATTAAATAATTTTTTTATCGACGTTATTGCAAGACACGTAAACTGGAATTTTGCTGATCCGATTTTAAACTTTGATGTCAATTCAACGGTAAATAAATCAACGATTTCTCCGCTTCATTAGAACAACACCACAAAAATTGTAAATATTTCCGGTTTTTTTCCGTTTTAGTTGAACGTAATTTACAAGAATTCGTGCTTTTCTAACATCAAATACGAACGGTAAACTGAAACTGAAAGACCAACAGATTTAGTTTTTAGCAACAAACTTTGCGAATTAAATAAGCAATTCTAATATTTCAGTACAAACAATTCTAATCACGTTCGCAATAATTTCAGCAGCTAGTTTGCTATTTTTTCAGCTCTTCTATGAATATTATCATAGATTTATAAGCTGCGGTAATAAACCAACTCGCCCGGCGCATCCACCAAATTTACAACAATTCAAATTTTTCGAAAAATTCTTGTTCATCTCCATCGAAACCTAAACGATTTAAAAATTCGTCTCCATTGAAAAACCGTGTTACGGAAATTACAATTTTTCCCTTCGATGGATAATCTTGGAGATTGTTTGACGAACTTGGTAAAGTTCAGTTCATTTCCTAAACCTCTTGTTACAAATGAAACAAAACGATATTAGAATTTCTTAGAAATTAAAGTAAACTCAGTTTGGTTTTTTCGTAATTTTATTAGAAAATTGGATCTATATATCTTAATGATATTTTCATGTCGTTTATTACACTTGCATAGAAAAGAGCTTGAAATTTTCTATTTCACATTTAATTCATTATGAAATAGAGGAGCTTACATTCATTATTAATATTCTATCCAATGTTATCAAAGTATGAATTGGGGAATAATGGGAAGTAGGATTTTCTAGAAAAAATTAAAAAGTTGAGGGTCTGGATTACATTTTTTTTTATTTAATGCCCAAAAAACACCAATAATTCTTAGAGAAACGAGTAAAGTAGCATAGGAAAGAAGCGCTCAAAAAGTTTTTCGTTTTGGAAAATTTTAATTAAATTTGAGCTAATAGCGGAAAATCTAGAAGTACATTTTTCTTTTATATTCCCACATAATTTTCCTTGATTCCACTTGTAATTTAGCCAAGATTAAATTTACGAATAATTAAATTTACCAATAATTTTCTCACAGTATATAGAAAATTTGAAGAATTTTTAAAATATTTTATAACTTTTCCGATCAACGTTTGTTAGTTGAGTATCGGAAAATATTTTAAAGATTTGGAAAGTTCTTTTAATTTGCTACAAGCTGAGTGAAAACAATTGAAAAATAAATAATTTTGGCTAAATTATAGGGGAAAATAGCTAAACTTACGCAAAAAGTTAGAAAATACATGTGTCAAAACTTTCTTCTGTAATTCTGGATTGCATCCGAATTTTTAAAAACAGTAGCCCTCGTTAGAGGCACCTTGAAATGTTCTTTCCATTGGCGTATAAATTATTTTTACATATTGGAAAATAAGCGAGAAATTGTTGATCAAACATTAGCATTTGTCGTACACCATATCGAGTAAAATTTGGTGATTTTTTAAATATTCATCGCGACCAAACTGGCTTAGTTCGGTCCTGATTAGAAAAGTTGAAAGTTTTGAGAGAAATTACAAATAATAATAAAGAAAATTTTGAATTTTATACAGAAAATTTGGAAATTCTTTTAAAATTAATTTCTAATCGTCCGGCGCATCCACCAAAATTGAAACCTACAAATTTCGTGGAATTAAACTGAAAATTTATCCATTAATTTTCATAAAACTATCAAGACGTTTATTTTAAATAAGACAAATTTAAAATTTCCGTTTATTATTTTAATTTTATTGTAAAATCCACGAATAACTATCGACTAAAATGTTGTTTTTAAAGCATCCTCGACCGGATTATCTTTAACGTTTGATCGCTATCTTTTGAGAAATAGGAAAGTCAAATTAGAGAAGATAAACAGCTTCTCTATTATTATCATTTTTATAAAATAACAATGAATTTTGCCTATAATTACTCTAGAATTTCACTCAATAATTGTTGTGCATCTAAATAGAAATTATCACGTTAACACTAAAAATTTAAGCGGTATTAATTTTCAATTTATTTAATAATTGTGTGATTGTAGAAACAATTATTCTCAATCCTGCAAATAACAACATGTACATACAATAAATTGTAATGTAAATTATTCGAGAGAAAATTGACTTTGATATATTGGAATTGAATTAAAGCAGCAACTACATTCAACTTAAAATATTTCCCATATTGGTGCTTATAATCAAATCAAAATTCTATTACTTGATGTAACGGGAAAATTGTCGTTATTATCGATAATAATCAATAAAATAAACAGAATTTCTGTTGTTAATTTAAATATAACGTTCAAATGAACGATTTTCAAATTGACCGCTTAGAGGTTGTGTACGCTTAATCCAGTAATTTAACGAGTTTTGAACAACTTTGATGCTTTTTCCTAACGTTGGTGTTACACAGATGGCTTCTTAAAATTACCACCAATTAAACCGAATTAAATCTAATTAAATTTGAACAAATAACGTGTAATAATAGACAACAAGTAACATAAAACTCACGTTTAGCCTCAACCAAATCCGGTTGGAATACGAAAATTAGTACGGTTGTAATCATTACGACAACACCAACAGGTGAGCAACAATTCATCTTCTTTGCGGTTTTGATTCCAACGAATTACCTCTATTGAATTGGTTTGTATCGAATTGTGATCGTTTGGTGGGTATTTTTCAGTAACTGGCCAGTTTTGAAATGAACGAGTCGCATTCGCGCTCGCCTTTTCATTCAAAGATTCCGGGCGGTGGGTGCGTCTTTGCGCTTGCCGGCCACGTTATTGAAATTACCCCACCAAAATGTTAACATTTACCCATACAGGTTGGATTTATTATTAGTTGTCTTTCAACATGATGATTTTATAAAATAATCGAGTTAATAAAACAGCAATATTGAAAGCTTTCAGATTCCGAGGAAATTTCAAAATTTATACTTTCATGGTTAATTAAAATAGTGAAACTCAACCACTTATAGTTTCATTAATACAAATATTGTTGTTTAATTAGCGCTTTATTCAATTCCTGACCTTTTATTGGAAATCACCGTTGAAATTATAATAAGTGTAAAAGATAACAACAATTTTATATTTTTACCGAAATTGAGAATGGTATAATTGATTCGAAAATAAACCATTGCAATTATAGTTATAATTATCGGGTAATTTGTTGAAATACAACGCAATTATTAATGCACCTGTTGAAATGAATGTAGTCCTTCCAGATTCATTAAACAAATAGTCCGTGTCTTATTATTAAAATATTATCATTATTATTATTTTTGAACGTGAAACAAAACGGTTTTGAAACGTTGATAACGTTGCAAAGTTAAACTGTAATGTTCTATTGTTTTTAAACTTTATCAAGAAGTTGAAATCTGAACGATGCAAATTTAGTTTGCAGCTGTATTCGCGAAAATTTCGAATCTTTACCCCTATCGTTATACCACCGGGGTGTTAAACTAAAAGTATGTAGTTTATATGAGGAACAATTTAAAAAATATTCTAAGAATTTATGAGGTGTCCCTGAAGATCATTTTGATAAACTTAGGACCCTTTAGAAACTAGGTGATATTGATTAGAATGAAAATACTGGCTTGAAGAGGCGAATAACTAGTCACGTTTCAATTTTTACACAGTTCAATTTTAGAAGATTCAGAATTTTTGAAGATAGAGATGGAGATGGAAATTATTGAAGAATTACGTTGATATTATTAAATTAGACTGTTATATCTTTGTTGAAGTTTGAAGTTGTTGGATTTTACTGTCAATACAAATTCACATAATTATCCAAACTTTTATTGTCAATTAAAATTAACGAATCAATAGAAAAAACTTCGATTTTAATCGTATCTACAATTCAATTAAAAACCTTCTCGAACAATATTAAACCGACTCAACCTGTGCATTTGAAACTCTATTTGTCATTTATTTTAACTCGACTAACAATTTGAACGATTCAGCTTTGATGAAACAAATTGGTGTAAATTTTCATAGGTTTTAATAAAGCAATTTCGTACGTTTCCCGTTCTGATGTTAAACTTTTTAATGAAGAAAATCGTTGATTTGTTAGTGAAATAAACATCTGACCATTAACATCGATGCAAAATCGTCCACAATAAGATTGAAGTTAAAATAAAACAATACGATGAAGAGAAAAAAGATTGTAGAATATACGAATCAGCCACAAATCGTGGGTGAATAGCAATCAGGGGATCGCTATGTAATCCGTATGGGAGCTATTTTGAAGAGACCGATCTTATTTTCTATTCAACAACGATTGCATCCAATAACAACCAAACAGAAATCAAAACGAATCATAGATTTTTTATTCTTCTATCTTCTAGTAATTGTTGTTATTGCAATATTGTAATGTATATAAAATTTATATCCAAACAAAACAAACTTCTATTTTTATGCTGTTTGACACAATCAATTCTTTAGATTGTGACACAAAACTATTAAAATTAGTGCAAATTTAATTAAAACTATCATGCAAAAACAATTTCTTGTAAATATAGATCCAATTTGATGCAAATATGGAACAGATCCGATCCTATATGGATCGAATCTAATTTCGTTTTGATAGAGTAAATCAGTAATGGAAGTTGTTGGCCGAAACTTTGATACACTGAAGACCTACCCAAGAATCTCTCCGAACGTTCAACATACAGGGTGAGCCAAAAGTATGGGGAATTTTACTAGAAATTTTAATTCTATATATCTATCGCTAGAAAATTAGTTGAAACTGAAAGTTTTAAATAACTGAAACATTATCAGAGGCTAATACAATTCGATACAAAAAAATTTCGTCTATCCATCCAAATTAAGAAAATATTGAGTTCTATTCGAAATAAAAAAGGTTTAGAGTTTAAGAATTGACTTTTACAACAGTCAAAATTGAGCCAATTAGAATTTGTTATGCTTTTAATGTTCCACCCTGTATATAGTATAACTTACAAAGACAGATAGAGGATATTAATTTATAATTTTATTAAAGTTAAGAGGGCCGATTGTTGATTAAATCCATCGATTACTGCTAGTTTATTCAAATAAACAACCCACAAAAAATTCCACAGATATCAAACATAATTAATAACCTGTTATCAACAATAGAAAACAAATTTCAATAGATTTATTTATCAGTGCAATGTGACCAAATTCCCACATTTTCAACTCAATTAACAAGTCGTACAATTATTTTATCACATAAACAATTTCTAATTAATCTCCCCCGCGAAAAATACACAACCGGCAATTAGAACTAATAACATGTTCATTTCAATAATTTTATTAGCTGTTAACAGAGTTGTGAAATGTGTTATTTAATATAGATGCAACTTTAAGGGTTGTGAATTGTTCTTTTGGGAGCGTTCAAGAAAAATTCACTTGCGCTTCTATTTGGGGATTCCGGCTCCTATTACCTGACAATATTCAATTTCCACAAATTTTATCGCCACAAATTTAATCGATTCTAATTGAAATTAACGTTGATGGGTTTTAATCTGTTTAATTGTTGCTTTCTTTGTGGAATTAATCGTGAATCTCCCGGCGCATCCGCCAAAATTCACACTCGCCGATGATATCGAATCTAAATTTCTAATGTTTTGATTAATTCGATAATTATTCGAGTTGTTTGTTGTTGAGTAGAAAAAGTAAAGTTTTTAGGCGATTATCGACAATTCAGTAATGAAAATTTTCCATTTTGTAAATCAATAAATTAGAGAATCTATTCGAATCTTACAAGAAAATAACATTTAATTCCATTAAAATCAATTTCCCAATTTGCAATCATGCAACGAATATTAATTACAATTATATTAAAATAGCATAGAGTTTTCCATTTTTAACCACACTAAATAAATCGAAAAATACTTGATTGTTTGAAAGTAATATAACCTCTTTAATGAGGACATTTTTCAAAAGACCAACCGACGATTTGCCAAATTTCTACAATTTGTATTTAGACTTCGATTTGCTGGAAAAGTGTCCGTATTATAGAGGTGATTTTATTAGCGAGGTGCATTCTATTGTATCAAGTGTACCACGATATTTTACATGTAGTGTCGTAGATTGATTCAAATCCTACTAAATTTGACATTTGTAAATGAATTTTTCAAGCGAACGAATCAATCTACGATATTGTAATTAAATCAACTTCTAAGTGAAATACCGTTGGCGAATAACAGTTGTATTCTCTAACTTTTTGGCTAATCGTTTCCATGATAACACTAGAGATTGACAGTCACTTTGAATAGTCGTACTCTCTAACATTTTGACGATTCGTTACCATGATAACTGTGAAGATCAACAATTTCCTGTCTTCTTTTAATAATACTGACATGGAATTGTAAAGAGTGGCATAGAACCTGTAATCAAAGTGACTATCAATCTTCAGCGTTGTCATGGTGACGATTCGTTAAAAAGTTAGAGAATACCACTTATACGGATGTTATTTTTCTTATAATAAAACTCGGATTATTCCGATTTAATTCAAGTGAAAACAGCCATAATAAGGAAGATTAAATGTATCTTCACACGAATATAGAATGTTTTATTATTATTTTTAGAAAATTAATTACGCCCATATTATGCAACGGATGTAAGCTATAAAGTGCAATCGAATGTATTCAGGAAAACAACAATGCTCACAATAATAATAATAATAATGGTAATAATAATAATGATGATAATAATAATGATTTACCTACGTCGGTGATGTCAGTAATGTTGTTATTTTGAACGTGAAATAAACGAAAAAAATACAAACAGGCACTTATTCGAGGTGATCAATTAAAATGATGACTTCTTTACTATTGACAGTGTTATTGATGATTTTCGCTATAAAAAGTGAGTAATTTTTGTTATTTTCTAGTGCAGAAAATGCTGATTTTGTATAAAATATTTACTAGATATTTAAATTCGATTAAAATTCAGTGAATTATGTTATTTAAACGAAAATTGGTGTATTATTAATAAATATATTAATAATTTGTAATAATTCACAAATTCACGTACATATTTCATGAAAATCAAGGGTGATAGCCCCAATTGTTTAAATTTACCATCAGTAATTCATTAGAAAAACATCCCCGAATTTGTAGGTGTTCGTTTTCTATACAAAACAACATTGCTTTTATTAAAATTATCTCATTATTAATATCACCAAAATGGGGGTGAATTATGATTTGTTATTACCGAGAATCGCCCCAGGATAATCCGAATATAGACAAAAAATAATAATTCTAAATTTAATTCATTTGAGTCTCTACAATTAACGTATACAGGATGTTTGAAGGAAGAATTAATTTCAATTAAACACTTAAAGGTGGTACAATTTTATAAATTTTGATTTACATACGTAATTTGGACTATTTGAGGCGGAAATTTTGATCGTCCAGTAGCAGTACAATATTGATTACAACTTGTTGAATCACCCTGTAGAAAGTTGCTTAAAATCTAATAATACGTCATGTAATCAAACACAACACATAATTAACAATATGTTTGTACAATTAACAGTATTGAAATCTATCATCTCGGCTAATTGTTGGGATTGTTACGTTTCAATTAGGGCCCAAAACAAAAATGCAAATGCTCTTTAACCGTTGAGTAAATTCAATTTGTTTGATAGAGGAGAAATTTCATTACCTATTGTATTTTTTCTTCAAATCATCAAGAAAGGAAAACATTTAGAATACGTTAAAATAGATCGCTGCCTAGTCATGGTAAGGATTTATATAATTGTACAACGATTCAATTTTGTTTTATTATCGTTGTTATTCTTTACAGATTCTCTTCAATTATTTGAACAACAACGCAACAATACAGAAGGCTTTGTTTATTTAGCGTATGCAAATAATCCGTTTGGTCCATCAACACTTTACCAATTTAACAATTACAGGTAGGGGCCGGATTGTTAATTTTTTATTACGTTCATTAAACAATTTATACAGAAAATGACTGGCTGTTCCTTTTATTTCAGTTTAAATTCAACGAATTGGCACACAAATAATGAAATTTTGAAGTTGAATTCGCAACAAACAAGAATAAGAAGAGATATTGGCAATTTTTATAATATGGTCAAATGTGCAACCGGTTGTAATCCATTGATTTATAAAGGTTATGGCTGTTATTGTGGCTTTCTTGGAGCTGGATATGTTGTTGACGGTATTGACAGGTTAATTTCAATTATACACCTCTGGCAATTTAAGTAGAAACCTTGTTAAATAGTAAATCCAGTCGTAAAGTTTTGAATCTATTGCCAACTTTATAGTTCAAAGACTAATAATTGTAGATAGAAATAGATAGTAAAAATTGCATCCTTATATTGGTACTACTGGCAAACTAAACACTACTCGTTTGTTTGCATGTTTACTGTACTACTAGATTTATTATAGCAAATTTCTAAATAATTGCCAGAAACAGTGCGTTACAAGCTATAACGGCACGATTTTCGTCCAGTTTTCAACTAAATTAAATTTCCGAATTTAGATGTTGTAAGATGCACGATTGGTGCTACGCTACTACAAATTGTCCTGTATTTTTAGAGTATTTTGTCCCGTACTTTTGGCAATGCTACAAAACTACCCCATATTGTGGTAAATTTATTTAATTAATCAATAGTTTTAATTAAAACATCTGTAATTAGTGATAGAAAATCGACAATGGTCGAGTTCGTACGGGGAATGTTCTCAGCGACTTTGCGAATGTGATCGGGCCCTGGCGGAATGTTTAAAAACGTTTCCATGTCCGAGATTCCGGGCTGTTTGCAGTTCATCACCTTGGCGATTTCTCCAAAATATCCTCATGTCTTAATCAAATCAAAATAGATTTCAATGATTATGTCACAGCAGTTTAACGAGGGACGTTTAGAAGTCAAATATTTACAAGAGAATTTTCTCGATTCACCATCGAAATCGGTTGTGAATTTGAAATTTTTGAAACAGAGCCAAAGAATTCGACAATTAAAACATTTAAGGGATTGTTTGTTTTTTTGGTGTTCTATATTTGGTGTTGTTGTTGGTTTTGCTACTTTTACAATTGGTATTTTATTTTGGTTAAAAATTGTTTAAAGAATTAAATCAAGATGATTACTAATCAACCCGTTTGTAATAATCAACCTGTTTGTAATAATCGTAATCAAATCAAGCCGTTTTCAAGAGTTTATTACGGCATATGGGCTATTGTATGGTTTCTACTTCTATTAATTGGAGTTTATGTTGTTTATTATCATAATTCTTATCAAAATAAATAATTTTATAAATTATTTAAACAATTACTGACAACCTCTGATTGATTCAACTTTGACAGTCACCGGCTGAATTTTTACCTAATTGCCAAATTTATTACTAGAAATACTGGAAATACAGTTTTTTTTAAAACAAATTCAGAAATTTTATCGAAAAGTATACTCATGTTATTTATTGATAAAAACTTAGGCTTTTGCTAATACTTATCTGATTGTTGGGTTGCATACATCAATTCTGTGTGGCAACACTGTCAGGCACATGTCCATTTTGAGCGACAACGCTGTCAAAAAAACGTCAAATTGAGAATGTACGCGCTGTAATTGGCCAGAACAAAAGGTCCTTTTTGAGGGCTTTAGGGCCAAAATTTCGACAAGGCATAAACAGAATTGAATTCTACGACAGATTTTGATGCTTTATGTGAAATTTCATAACGATCGGATAAGTATTAGTAAAAGCCCGTATTTACCTATGATTTTTACAACATAACCTAACTTTATGATTTGAATTACGATGGTGATAAATTAGCAAGAATTACAGCTTTTAATTCCAGTTAACGAGGTAAGAATAGCAAGGAAATTAAATGTATTTGTATTCTGTCAATATATTCAATGTTTCAACTTTATTTCGTAGATATAGCGTAGATGGGGAAATAAAATTTAGGAATTCTTTATAATTAGAATAATTGATATTTGGACTCGATATTTGCCAAATATTCGGATTTGAAACTCTTTTTTATCGATAAATTCAATTTTCCATTGAAAAAATTGTCAAAAATGTTGGAATTGTTGTGTCCGCAGTGTAAAAAAACACTAAACGGTCCAGCAAATCGTCTAGTTAAAGATTCGTGTGGCCATCAGAAATGTCGCCTTTGTTTACTACTAGACGAACAACAATGTCTACAATGTTGCAATGATAACAATGAGAATGATGATAACAATATTGATAATTTATTACCGACTAGTGTCATCAAATTTGAATATAACCATACCGGTGTGATTACATGTAATGGAGTTGTACAGAAAGAAGAAGCACCATTGGATATTGTTGAACATGATCCTCTAGATTCCATCGAACAAGATCCTTTAGCTATTAGTGATTACGAGTATAAGGAATATATTAAGAAAGAACCGATAGAAATAGAAGAGATTGAAGAGAATACAAAACATGAACGGATGAAAAACGATAAAAATAAACGCAAATATCAGTATTTGAAAGTACCAAATTATATAAGCGTATTTAGCGATCCGAAACGATATAAATGTAATATTTGTAGTAAAGAATTCGCAACTAGAGCACATATAAAATATCATGCCTATTGTACTGGAGGTAATTTGATTTAAATCGAAAAAAATATCAATTTAATTTATTTTAATTATTAGAGAAAACAGAACCGTTTCAATGCACTGTTTGTAGTAGAAGATTTAAAATAAAAGCACAATTGAATGTACATTTGATGATACACACATCAACAAAACCGCACAAATGCAATCTGTGCCAGA
Source organism: Mylabris phalerata (assembly GCA_020740385.1). Lineage (NCBI taxonomy): Eukaryota > Metazoa > Arthropoda > Insecta > Coleoptera > Meloidae > Mylabris > Mylabris phalerata. The sequence continues at coordinate 7,440,544 of JAJEOX010000044.1, read as the reverse complement.
AAGGTTTTCGCGAGAAACGTTCATTAAATCGACACCTTCAATCGCACACTTCATTCAAACCGTACGTTTGTTCCGATTGTGGTAAAGCTTTATGTAGTAAATATTCCTTAGAAATACACAATTTAATACATCGTGGTGAAAAACCATATAAATGTACAATTTGTAATGCCAGTTTCAGTAATTCATCGAATTTAAATAGGCATAAAATCACACATACGAGTAATACTTGATTTTATTTTAATTAATTCATTAATTTGATGTGGATTTTAAAATTTTAGAAGATAAAATTCATATGTGTGACGAGTGTGGTAAACGATTTAAAAGGAAATTATCGTTAGTTGTACATAGACGTTCGCATTTACGTATACGTCCGTTTAAATGCGATACGTGCAAAAAATCGTTTGTTAACAATAAAGATTTACAACGGCATCAATTAACACATTTAGGTAAATCAATATCAATTTATCAATTTTCTAATAATTTGTTTATAATTTAGATTATTTCTCATTTTTAGAGACGAAAGCATTTACTTGTAGTATTTGTAATACGAAATGTCGACGTAAAGATAATTTATATCGACATGTTAAGAATGCGCATCCTGGCAAAAAAATTGAACCCATTACTAGTACTGTAAAACAATTGATTACAAAACGGAAAAGTAATAAAAATGATAATAGTGATAATACTAGTAATAATAGTGGTAATAGTGATAAACCGATCGATAATCCGAATGCTATTAATGTAATAACAGCATCGCCTGTATGTAAAATAAAAACAGAACCAACAAGCATTATAAAAACGAAAAATCGTTCAAATACAGTGATTAATGGTCCGTTGAAATTGGCATTTAAAACTAGTGCATTCAAGAATAATTACAATATTAACAGGTGAACAACTTATTCATTAAATTTCAAGTCTACCACTTTTCTAGTTAATCACAATTCATGAAACTGCTGCAAAATTACGCCCTCTATTTCCCAAAAGATTGATAATTTTTTGTTTCTCTTCGGTTTCTATTAAGTCTTCTCGAATCTCCAAGAAATCCTCCAATAGATTGGTTAGTTTTCCGGATAACTGATATAAAATGGAGGAATTAAGTCACATCTTTTTTTTAATGCAGTGTCTGGAAAATGCCAGTTTTCAATAAACGATATCTCCCGTATTTGATGCGATATTGTAATGAATATAGCGGTGTTAGAAAGAGCATTTCAAGGAGTATCTACGGGCAGTTTTGTTTTGGAATATCCCGATTGTATTCTTAATTAAAGCACAGTTGTGGAGCATCTGTTTTCCATATGTTGCCCTCTAATTCAACCAATATTGTCAATTTTTCAACAATTTTAACCAGTTAATTGTGAATTTAAAATGACGTAAATTAACTGAAAGTTTAATTACCTCGAAAATTTAAAATGAAATAAAATCTATGAAAGAGAATAACGAAAAACTAAACTAGCATTTCCATAATTAATTGAACAAATAAACCCTCTTTAAACTTATAATTTGCATATTTTATTATTTTTATTTTCCAGGGATGGTTGTGAGATTCCATCAACAACATCAAAAACGTACGATATAGCCGATTCTGTTAATATTTTCCACAAGATATTATCGCGACATAGCCCACCACCAACATCATCAGCATCAATGCTTCAATTAAAAACAGAACCAACAATACCAATATCAATGCCGCCTCCACCACCACCGCCATCACCTCCAGCAACATCACCGCCATTATCTAAATTGAAACAACCACCACCACAACGGAATATAATACGGAAAGTTTCCGAATTAACATCGAATGAGATCTGTCAAAAAATTCTATCAACTTGTCCAAGTCAACCGGTGAATTATGAAACTTACGAACATAAGAAACGGGCAATTAATATTAAATTTAAATTACCGGCAAATTATTCAAATTTACAACCATTAAAATCGGTTAATAGTATTAAGATAAAAGATGAATTTGATAATAGTAACGAAGATGCGTATACAGATTTGCAAAATGTATCAAATATTGCTACTAGTGTTATCGTTAACAGCAATTTAAATCAGCAACATTGGAAAAAGGCCCATAAAACCTAGGATAATAGTTTAAAGACTGCTTCTATTTGATTGTAATTTATTTTATACTCCATTTCTATCATAATTAAAGGGAAAATATGAATTTTTGTAATAAACTTAAATTCACTACTACAGTAAACTCAAAAAAAACAATTCTTCCCGTTTATAAGCATTGAAATAATCCTCTTTACTGACATGTTTGATACCACCGAAGAAATCCAAAACGGCAATTTCCTCAATATCGATCTTTGCCACATAGAAATTATGCTCGACTGGCCACCATTTCATCGAAGGATGCCGTTCGTATAAAGCATTTTTACCGAATTCATACTCGGGGCTTGTTGGATTAACTTTCAATAATCGCCCGGTAATCAACAATTTAGCACAACGAGGATCTTGCGGATCGAATTTCTTCTGTCTACAGTAATTGGATTCGGCCAAAGATGCCAGAATTGTGCACCGATTATCCACCTATAATCATCAAATTAATCGAACAGTCGGATTCTCTAACTTTTGACCATTCGTTACCATGACAACTCTGACTTTACAATTACAAAACAGCGTTGTCATAGTAACGAATCAGCAAAAAGTTACAGAATATGACTGTAAATCTTTAATGTTTAAGAATACTTCAAGATCTTTGCCGGAGACGTCTAAATCGGTCATGTACAAGTACGGTATGCCGGTACTGTTAGCAATAGGGCCATCACTGACGGATTTTAACGAAACGAAAGGGTAGCCTTTTATCGAAGTTTGTGTGGAAGTCGTCGCTATTGATACCCAGTCTGTAATAAGTTGGAAAATTTGATAATTCAGTTAAAATAAACTCAATTCATTTGATAATTACCGGATTTGTGTAGGATATAGCGGGCCATTTTGGCCGTTTCCGACGGATCCGGAGGACTTGGCGGTATTGTTACCAGAACATAACCGAAACCAATTTGGACGAACAACAGGAGACAAATTCCGTTCAACAACATCTAAAATAAATTGATTTAAAACGATTTAGTTCACTAATGCAATTGTTACTAATGGAAATCACCATTCTTGTAAAGCGCCGAGTCATATAATGGTTATTTACAAATATAGACTAGGTTAAAGGTCATAAATCTTCCACTTAATCATTAGCGTATTTATTCGATAATCTGCGTAGTTTTTTGCCAATTTAACTACATATCATTATTGCTCAATTTAGATTAATTGATTTAAATATTTACGTTTTAATATTTAAATTTAGCGCAATTTTATAGCGACATCTAATGATTATCAAGACAAATAGTTGGGGATTTTTGGTAATTTCTGTTGGTTGTCTGCGGGCTTCCGCTTCCTTTCTGTCAAAGATCCGCAACCATGAAGGCTAAAGGAGAGGTTTGTTTAATTTTTTTATTAAAATTTCGCCAATTTCTCTCAAAATTTCAATTAAATCTACCTTAATTGTTCAATTAATCAATTTCGATTTGTTATTTTGTAGAATTTTAACTAATATTTGGTGTATTGGTTAGATTGAAATCATAACCTCAAACACGTGCATGTTGTAGTTGTACTAATTATAATTTTATTTTGCAGTTAAAAGAGTTTGAAGTAATTGGTCGTAAATTGCCAACAGAAAAGGAGAAAACCACTCCTTTATATCGTATGAGAATCTTTGCACCTGATCGAATCGTGGCAAAATCACGATTTTGGTACTTTCTACGTCAATTGAAAAAATTCAAAAAATCGACCGGTGAAATTGTATCACTCAAGCAAGTACCGGAAAAAACGCCGACGAAAATCAAGAATTTCGGTATATGGTTACGTTATGATTCCCGTTCTGGTACGCATAATATGTACAGGGAATACCGCGATTTGAGTGTATCCGGAGCCGTAACGCAGTGTTATAGAGATATGGGTGCTCGTCATAGAGCTAGAGCGCACTCAATTCAAGTAATTATAATTATTTGATTTCGAATATAATTCAATAAATTTGATTGTTTTGTAGATTATTAAAGTGGAAGAAGTTAAAGCAGCCAATACAAGACGGCCTCAAGTTAAACAATTCCACGATTCAAAGATTAGATTCCCATTGCCGAAGAGAATCCAACATAAATCAATGAATCGCTTCTCGGTCCGTAAACCAAGAACCTATTTCATGTAAGAACGTTAATTTTACACAAGTGGATAAATAAATCATTTATAAGAATGGAGGTTTGTTGAACTTTTTTAACTATAATCCCTAATTTATTAGAAAGTTAAATATTTGATTTAGTTCTCCAAAATTTTTGTCAAAAATGAAATAATTCGAGGTTTATTTCAACAAAAACCAAAATTGCCATTAATTAACTTTATTATTAATTCACAACACACGAAACAAGTCATCTTAAACTATTATTTCACAAAATATTTTGGTATATTATTACAATTTTATTAAATATACCATCCAAAAACTACATATTCCTGATACGTATAATAAATTGAATTTCTTATAAACTCTCAACATCAATAGAAATTTATGAAATTCACCAAACCAAAAATTACTCATGAACACAACTCAATTTGGCACCAAGCATAATTCCATTAATTCTTCCCAGAAAAATGAAAACATTAAAACGTACGTTAATTCTAAAATTTGGCAAATTTCTACCATTTATAAGTTAACACCGGCATGCTTGGACTTCTACAGAGATTTTAAAATATTCGCATTCGAAGGGAATACTGTTGATTTTCAACAAAATCTTATAAAAATTGATTCCTCTAACGATAAACTATAAATAAAGTCAATCTTCTGTGGCAGTTGAACTAACAGAAAATAAATATCAGTCTAACAGTTCTTTTGTGTCATGGTCAATGAATACACACAGGTATATATAAGAAAATTTGTGCATTATCTTTAAATTATTCCAAAATATATAGAATTTTTTTAAGAAAATAGTTTCTGTACGATTATAAGTACGATTATCTACAAGTAAAGCTATTTTTTATATTACGAGAATTTGTACGTAATTTTAAATTGATAAAACTGAATTTTTTGATAAAATTAATGAAAAGCTTACGTACAAATAATAGAATGATACTGTGGTTAATAAATATATGGCACACACATTACAATTTTTAAAGATATACATAAATATCTATTTTTATACATTTAATCTGATTTCAATCAACTATCTCTAAGTTATATTTGTAAATTATAAACTACAGAATTTAGTCTTCACTAATGAGCGTGAATTTCGGTGAAATTGATTAAATTTAACTGTAATTTATAATTGAAGATTAATCGATTGTTTAAATGAAATTCTGTGATAATTATATTGGAATTGATGTTTTGATCATTTAAGCTTTATATCGATTTGATCGATTAACAGCAAATGCTAGAATTAATGCAAATATCAAACCCAAAACTTGTAAAGCTACAATACCTATACCGACTGCTATAATTAAAGTAGCATGCTCTTTTAAACGTTCTATAATCAATGTATAACAACCTTTATCATAGACGATATTATAATCGAGAGCTGAACCGACTTTAATATTCTTTGTTGCTTTATCGCATTCATTTTGTGTGATACGATCACGACAACAACTATCAGGTATATTATAAAGTGTCGGATCTGATGATATTGTTACAATCACTTGTTTATTACCCATCCAATCACTCGGTTTATCAGCACCGCAACAATGCAACTATAAACAAACAAATTAATAATTTACCTAATCAACATTTGAAAATATTCACATTCTTCTGGAAGGTATCGTAGAGTAATTTGCGTCCTTCAATCTTGCCATATTCTTCTTCAACAGTTAAACGTACAGCATTACGTACTTGCAATTCAAGACTATCACTGTTGATATAAGCCCATAAACCGGCTGATACTTCAGCAACAACGATGATTAATAAGAACGAAAAGAATGTGATTAAAGCACATTGACTTTCGCGTAATGTACCATAAATACCAACACCAGCCACAATTACCAATAAAATTGAAGCCACCAATATTATTATTATCGATATCATATAATCGTTAGCATCTTGTGTTAATGATACGGAAAATGTCGGATCTACTAACATCCATATGCCGAAAACAACACCAGCGATACCCAAGATCTATTAAAATAATTCTTATTTATACCACTCCAATGCTCCTATTATTTGAAGAGCGATTTTAAGGATTTATAGGCAGTCCTAGCGAACATTTTAGCAACATTTGAACCGGGTGGCTCATCGGAAAGTTGGTCCAAAAACGAATTACGTATCGATTTTTTTATTTTTCTCTATTTTCGTGTTTATTCTAGAGTACAATAGAGAAAAATGATTTTTGACCAACTTCTTGGTGAGCTACACGGTTCAAATTCCCATTCTTCGTATAATCGGTGTTTCCATAAGAACTAGGGTGATTTAAGTGGAGCACGCAGTATGAGGAAAAATAAATAAATAAAGTAATCTATAACCGCAGCCACGATTTGAAAATTCTACGGATATCCGCATAGAACGATATCGATATCCTTTCATGTCTTTAAATATTTATAAAATAAACAAATTTGCCAATATTTTATTTGTAAATACGTTAAAACAGTTAGAAAAACGTATAAAAATCAATGAAAATCCACGGTTTATCGCAACAAATTTATAATATTTAATTAGAAACAATTATCGCTTTATGAGTTTCGCCAATTTCAATTAATTTCAAATTATATCCTTGTCCATAATAATTTTATTACTCATTGTTTTATTGGTTTGTATTAATATTCGTTGATCAAGTCTGTTAGAATATTTGTCACTTTTATTTATTTATATTTTTTTTTAAATAAATGTTTATATTTTTACACAGTGTAATATTTTTATATTTTACAGAAAATCTGTGTAAGTATACCAAAATTATTCCTACTTTATCAATGTTGGAGTATTTACCATTTAACAATAAACTTGTTGTATTTCCCTAATATTTATATAAACTTTTTTCGTTTAAACTTGAAGATAGTAAATTAGGTGTGCAACTCGCTATTGTATGATCTGAGGTTTATTTTACAACGTAATTTTCTAAATGTCGAGAAACACTGAACTGTAATTTTCAATTATTGAGCAACTTTCAAATTACACGTTCCCTATGTTTTGAAACGGTAAATTATTACGTTAAGAGAGGCCCTAATGGGTAGCATTTTTAATACAACTTAATTGTATTGGTGAGCGATTCGATCAATATCTCGAAAAATTGTCCCGGAATCCCCAGGGAATATTTTAGTAAAAATTGGACCCAGTAGCTTAACAGGAAGACGGTGAAAAATGCTCCATTTAGACAACCCAACTAAACATTGATCTCCAGGGTTGTCATAGTAACAAAGTGTCAAAAAGTTACAGAATACGATTGACTTTGATATTTGATTATATGATAAACTAGGTATACAATTAGAATAAATGATAAAGATTAAAATGTGTTTTATAGAAGCAAATTTACAAAATATTAAAGATAAAGATCACGTTGCATAAAGAATACCATTCAGTTAGAAGTGTTCTATTTCTACCTTATCATCATTCAACAACACAGGTTTATTCCTTAATTATTCATAAAAAATTAATATAAACAACAGGTAAGAATGGGCGAATGTTTGAGGCAAAATTTAAATTATAATCATTTTTCAATTCTCGTCTAATTATAAGAATCACGTGATTTCAACCTGTGTACATATTTTTACATACAATACTAACAATCTTAATAATTTTTCTAATAAATTCCAATCTAGTAGATTTATATAGTGCAAATTACGTACAATATCGCACTTATTTAAAGAAAAGTTTATTGATAATTAAGTTATAATTATCTAATTATGTTTGAATAAATAAACAAATAAAAAATAATAATAGTTAACAATAAATTAGTGTAAATATTAATCTAGTTGGTGTATTAAAACAAATTTAAATAATCGAAAATTGTTTACGGAAATACGATTTTTGTTTCATTTTTTAAAAAAGAACCAATCAAGGTGCGTATTGGTAAATATAAACAAATGCAACGCATTAGGGGGTGGGGACAATTTAATCAATGAAGACGCAATTTCATAATATTGATAGTAGAATCGTCGAGGGCTGTGAATTTTGTTTTTCTTTAAACAAATTGATAATTAATATCAAAATAATAATAATAATAATAATAATGAATGATTCAGTATTATCGTATTACTGTGATAAGGATCGTCTTACCCAAAATAAGAAGTTGAAGATGACCAGAAAGAATTTGATGACGGAATAGCATCCGCCAAGACCCATATTGTCAACTGTTTCTTTGCCCTTTTCCTCAATTAAATTACAATAATTTCACTTATCAATCGTTTTTTGTTAATCATTAAATTGTAGCCCAATTAAAATATTGGTGTTGTATTACACCTAGTTTGTTTGTTTTGGCAATTGATCTGAAGTTGTTTCAGATTACTGAGAATCTCTTGAATCTGTATTGGTTGAAGTTGGTATAATTCAGTTACTAGTTGTTGTAAGGTTGGCTCAAATCATCGTCAACCAATCAGAATACACAACGTCATCAACGCGTTATTTTAAATATTCAGTAAATTACTAAATTTGTTTGTCGAAATTTTAGAAAAAAACTAAACAATATTATAATTAAAAAGAAATTTAGCGAAATTCAACTATAATTTTCAATAGTTACATCAAAATTTATAATTTACAAGATTCTTGTACAGAAATGACGTCATTTTTAATTAAAATTTCGTGAACAAGCAATCTAGATATCTTGTAACTAACAATTCTTGTACCTTAGATTAGAAAAGATGGGAATTTACGATTTAGTTCGTTTGAATTCGTAAAATTGCTCCAATGTTTTGGGTTATAAATCGATTCAATTCTGCGATGATTCAAAATTTTATTTTAAAACTTGACGACATCCGTTCAAAAATAATTACAATAAATGAATTGTTAATAATACGAATCGTATTTCCTTTAAAGCAATTTGTATTACGTCATAATTATTTATAGTTATTAATTAATTTTATAACGAATTTTATCTAATTGAAGAAACATTCCAAAAATAAAACCAGGAACAGTCCTCGAGTTATTTAATTTCTATTTGTATATAACTGTTATGTAACCCACAAATTAAAGACAAGCCCAGATGGAGTTAATAATTTGATAAAGCAAATAACATTGGAAAATGTACAAGAATTACAATATTTTACAATATTTCCTCTAATTTAATTCCTTTTTCTGTTAATTTCATTGGATTTGTTAGGATAATTATAAAGAAAAGCGGGCACATGGAATATTCAGTGTAGCCGCGGCTTAAAACAGACGCCAACATTCTGCACATGCGCAATGATTACTCCATGTGCATTTATTGAAAAAAATGTTTTATTTCGCTAAATAAACGTATAATTAAATGTTTTAATTAAATTACCGCTTTTGTGTTGTTAATTAATAATATTAAATTGTTAATAATAATAAATTTGATTTAGTTGGTGTGTTTTAAAGTGCCGACTCCACCTGCCGTCCATATCAATACAAACAATGGAGGGAAGATTGTTTCAAGCGAATTCAATTCGAACTAAAAATAATAAAAACAACGATTTATGTCGATCATCGTTATCATTAAATTCTTTAATAGTTCGTGTAAATTATCTGTTGAAGAAAGTTGAATTAGATGAGAATTTGAGTGGTGTAAGTTTGAAATGTAAACATTTAACATAACCTCAATAATCAATTGTTTTTTCGTCTTTTATTCTTTATAAATTCCCACAGTTACTTGATGAATTTTTGGAGAAATTACAACGATTCAATTTGTTCATATCGAATGGTATTTTCAATGCAAATTTCACAGAAGCAGCACTCTTATTGCAAAGTTCAACGGAATTGTACTGTAAAAAAGTTGATCTATTATGGGATATTATTATTGATTATCAGAAATGTATGGTATCATATGGAAAACAGTAATATTGAATTTCTTATTTTGCTTGTAAAATGTTTGGTTTAGGGGCTTTTACTTATGTTCAAGATACTAAAAAAAGTTTATGGAGGTATTCAATATAGCCCATAGAATCAGTTGATAGAAATTTATAATAAAAGTCCGGACTTCTTGTAGATCAAGCAGAAGAGTTTAAATACCAGTTAAATCACCGATATTATAGGCAATATCATATACATTAAACAGGGTTGTATTAAATTATAATCAAGGGCTTCTGGAACGATTGTGTGAATGTTTGGTGTATATTGTGTTGCCTAAAATCAGGAGTTATTTTTTATTAAAATTATGTAAAAGGCCGGATCACAACTTGGAAAACAAACAAAATTTGCGATGAATGATTTCTCTTTTATTTTTAGTCAAAACTCAAGAAGTGTTCTTTAAAATGAGCCTAAAAGCTTGAGTTTTGAGTGAAAAATTAAAGAGAAATCGGAAATTCTGAGTTGTGAATCCGGCCCGTTAGATATTGAATTATCTTTAACTTATTGGGTTATTTTGAAAGTGAAGCCCATAAACTAACTGCAATTTGTCTAACGGAAATTATTCAGTATGTTATTTTTTTTTTAGAAATCAAAGTAGTGAAGAAGAAATAAAAAAATTGGAACAACGGAAACGTAAATATAAACGTAAATCTAAAAATGAAACGAATGCTAAACTTGCAGAAGCAATAATTCACAATTTTTCATTGAATACAAATGAATTAAATGATTATATTAATCATACTTATGAACAAAATGATTTAACATCTAATTGGAATAATTTTACTGATAATTCTAGTAATAATTCGAATAATGAGAGTTCTATAGAAAGATCCGCTTTATTTCTACCTGAAGATAACTTATATAATGTTGATGACAATGAATATATCGGTAGATATGATCAATTCCATACATCATCAATAATACCAGAAATTTTCGATTTTAATACAAATCAAATCAAAATCGATACCAATATAACTGATGATTTATTTGAATTAGATTCGAATAATTCGTATATTAATCAAGAATATTCACCAGAGAATATTACAATACCGGAAAAATCATGTGTTATATATTTAGAAAAACTACCAGATAATTTAATTGAAGACAAATTACGGAAATCATATTCGTTTGATTCCGGTTTTAATCAATCAATATCACCATCAACTTCAAATTATTATCAAAAATGTTTTGTTTATTTGGAACGTTTACCACAGAAACTGATTAATGATAAATTGAAACAATTAAAACGTACCGGTTCGACTAGTCAGGATTCGGCTTTTTTTGATGATTTCGATGATAGGACATCATTAATTGATAATGATAATAATAAAAGTAAGAATTTATTGGGTCGTTCAGTAATTCAATCGAAGATTGATAGTGGGAAAACGAATAATTCGAATAAACGTGATAGTAATTGTAATAATGATCCACCATTGAAACGTCGACGCATATCAAAGAGATTACTGAAATTATCAACTGGTAAATCAGTTTCAGCGAATAATTTTGAAACGTTTTATTCAGAACACTATAGAGGGGCTGAAGGAGAAGGTAATTTTTTAATTTTTATATAGTTTTAATTAGAGAGTGAACTTATTAAACATTTAAGAAGTTCTAATTGATTGCAGTTTCTGAAATTAACGAATAATTTTACTGAAATTTTTAATTTTGCAGTTTGTTTAAAAAATTCATATTTCAAAAACGATTACGTTTGAATAACTCAAATTTGGAATTCGAATAGTATAAATATTATATTGTCTACCAAATTTTATAGAATGAAATAATCTTTCAGCGTTTACCTGAAATACATGTTTCTTTCAGGCAGTTTTCAAACTCTAATCTTTAAAATTTTCTGAAAGTGTTTAGTATCTAGTTGGCTATGTCTTTATAATTCGTCTATAATAAAATGCAAAGAAGGCTTAGCAAAATGACATTAACTGTCACATTTGAGGTTAACAATGAATATTTCACAAATTTTTCAGCAATTTCAGCAAATTTTACATGAAAAATAAGAATCAATTAATTCTGATTGAATTCAGTTGATTTCATTTATTTTGCATTAAACAAATCAAAACATTATTTAAATGTCAAAGGTGACAATTGAATTGAAAGTTGTTTTGCTACGCCTTCTATGTTTTAGTATTTTCTTTCAGGTGAGAAATTCGTTGAAATTGAAAATTTCAAATAATTGAAAAAATATTAGTTAGTTACAGAGAATGTTGATATAATTGGATACAGAATTATTTGCTCTATCCAACCGGGTAAAGAAACTGGATGTTTCATTTAAAATAAGAAAGATATTCTGGTTTAAAAATTGCCTGAAATTAAACTACAAAATTACAAATTACTGTAAAACTATCAACGCCAGGCTGTAAGTCATGTTATCCTCTCTAATTTTTTTATTTTTTTAAATAAAAACTACAGTGTACTACCTCATTTAGGTAATTCAGGTAGATAAACAAAATTTCTAGAGCTTCCATCAATTAGAACTCCTTATACTTCCAATAGGCCGCCTTTTGGCTCACCCTATACATTTAAACAATATAATTTTGACTATTTAGGTGTACCTGATAGACTCGAATCATTGAATTCTGAAATTGATAACGATTCAGATGAAGATAACGACAATCAACATAATTTAGACTCTAGTGGTTTTGATGAGGAGATTGTTCCAAATCGATTAGAATTATCTCGAATTGATAACAATAATGATGAAGTGGATGATTTCAATTCACCATCAATATCTCAATTGAATAACGAAACTCATCAAGAATCTGAAGATTTACCATCGAATACAACTTTACGTGAATGGAAAGCGTTTATTTTACCGAAATTAAAAGATCTAGAAAAACAACAAAACTTCGATATTCATCAATATGGTGCAACAATTATCGAATCGACAAATATCAGTGAAACGAAATTATTTAAAGATGTTATTGAAACGAAAACTTCAAGTGAATGTGCTCGATATTTCTTTGCTACATTACAATTAGCCAATACGAATAATATTAAATTTTCTGGTGTACAATCGGGACAATTATCGAATAATTCATTAAAAATTACAGTGATTGATAAGACGAGATATCATGAATTTTTGGACGATTATCAGGCACCATCCGAGGAGGGTTTCCGACGTAAATTCGAACGGATCCAAGCGATGAGTTCGAGTTTATTGCATTCAACACCGTACGGTGGATCACCGGCTAAGAAACTAAAACTTATAAAGAACTCGAAACGATTACAATTCAGCTAGTTTCTTTTTACATTTCCAATTGAAATAAATAACAATAAATTCTAATTATCGTCAGTATTAATTCAATTTTTGTTGAGTACAAATTCCATTTTGTTAATTTTAAATTTTTTGCAATTTTGCACTAACATTTACCAATGATTATATTAATAAACTCTTTTATGTACATTTTAATTGGAAATTGTACTCTTTTTTACGATAAATTGTGTTCTTCTGTTACCGTTCTTTGTACGAATGGTCTTTTGGTACAATAAACCTGATCTCACTGTGATGATGATAAGAGAAAATATATATTTAAAGGTAAAAACAGAAGCGGGAATTATAAATTATGTATTTTATCAAATTCATCTATCAATTAATGAAATATAAGTTGTTTCGTATTTTTCTAAAAATAAACAATCGTATAATGTGTTTTTGTTTCAATTTTTTGTTTCAATCTCATGTAACTAGGACATGGAAGGAAAACGCAAGTCGGAGCTTAAATTAGTAACGCAAAGTAGTGATTCATTTGATATTTCGCCTTTACACGTTTAGAATTATGCAAGGAGAACGTCAGCAAACTTTTGCTATTTTTGCTTCTAAATTTTCATGTTTTACTCAAAATTTCTCAAATATTTCACAAAATTATTATGCAGCTTGAAACGTTCTTCCTAACAAGTCTAAAATTTTGAATTTCGTCAAAATTGGCGCTTAACTCACAAAGCAAGCTAGCCAACATACAAAAAATCTAACAACATTTAACTCTAATCTTGTAGAATGGTTATCTTGAATTTAACAGTTTACGTCGCTTTATTTCCCCAATTTAATTCAAAATTACTGATTTATTCCGATTTAAAAGTGTCAATAAATCATTTTAACCAATTCGCATTTAAATTTGAACTTACCGAGAGAATTGAGGTTATTTGGTAGAAAATTCAAATGAAATACGGAAATCTCCATGATGTCATGTTGGACCAATCAGAAGAGTTCAGGTTTAAAAACCGGAAATGACGTTTTTCATCGTTTGTTTCCCTAGTTCTTGTAGAGCGTCGGGGTTAGTTGTGTTGATGCTGTGCGTTTCTTCTACCGGAAAATGTGGAAAATTCGTGTTAAAAATCAAGAAAATTAGTACGAAATAATTCGTTTATTGTTTTTTTGATAAATTATTGGTAATTGTAACGAATTTTGAGGTGGTAAGCCGGAAATAACTTTTTCTTCTTTTGTTTATATTTTTATGCAGTGTTGTCGATTTGAATTAATCGCACATTTAGTTGATGTCGGTAATTTGCATTAAATAATTAAATAAATAATTAAATAAGTAAATGACTGGAAAATAAAAAAGCTTAAACAGTGAGTGTAATTAGTGGATTATGAGTGAAAATTTAATTAATTGCGTGAAATTTAACGATTTAAGTCTTAAATACGGGCACAGTTCAGTATAATAGTAAGGGCAATTCTAAAATTAAAAAAATCAGTGTTTTTAAAATAAAGTAAAGTGTCTTTATGAAAGGACAAGGTATTCATCCCTTGGAGTTAAGCCGTAGAAAGTTCAACGAAAGGGTAAGTCGAAATCTTCAAAATTACCAAATTATTAACGTTTTAATTCGAATTTTTGCTATAAAACATGTTGTCGTTTGAACACTTTCCAGTACAATGTTCCTTTTGGGGTATTTAGTTAAACAGGGATTTTAAGGGTAGAAATCTACGTAGGGGATAGTAGTTTGAAGGGCGCCCAATTTAAAATTTTCACATTGCTCGGATAATGCGGTAGAACAATTGATTGAAATGACGATCAACGTTGCTAACTCGTTCAGAATTTCTCGAATTAACAGAGTCGATGGTCTTTTTAATAAACAAATCACTTAATAGCGTTGTTGGAAATTTTACAAACGCCTCTTCTTAAATAAATAAAACTTTTATCAATTTTTCGGAGTAAAAGTTTTTAAGTCGCACTTCTTTTAATTAAAAAAATTATTACCTACAGAAATTTGATTTAAATTTGGCAATACTGTACGAAAGTGACAGTTATCAAAATTGTCAAACCGATCTAAATTCTTCAGTTAAAAAAAGTATAAATAAATAACAATTGGCAATGACAATGGATAATAATAAAGTAACAGTAAGAATAAAAATCCGTAGATATGATAGTTCAGGTATTTTAACGAATCAAATAATCAAATTATTATCCCATTGATATCTGTTATCAATAGAAAATCCTGAAATTATTGAAAAAGCTATCGAATTAGACGCGAATTTAGAGTACACATTGTTGAAACGCCAAATCCAAAAGGTCTGTGATGTCGATCCGGATGAAGAGAAAGTTGTTATCAAGTTACGACGTGACGATGAAGTCCTAATCCCATTCTCGTTTCTTCTATCATCCAACAATACAAACCAGTCAGTTGTAACTAATATCAGTTAATTTCAATTAATTTCTAAATATTTTAGGTATTTTTACATTGATATTTGCAAGATTAACTATGCAAGTATGCGGTTATAACTGTATAATTTACACACATAAAAATTGATAATTTTTAGATAAATTAACAACAACTCTATTACAAGACGCCTATATCGATTCAGTTTGCGAGAAATTACGTTCAATGGAATCGCGTATTGTTAAAGCGGAAATGTTATTGCCGCAATTAGAATGGAGACGTCAAGCCCATATGGAAGATACCGTATCGAATTTATCGTCACGTGTATCGTTCTTAAATCGACGTCTCGATGAATTATTACCAACTGAATGGAAATCTAAAATGCCCCAACCTATAGCTTAAATTTGAACAATTACTCGTATATAAGTCCGATTAGAATTAGAATTAAAGGTGATAAAAATTGTAGTAATCTAGGGCCAAAAATAATCAAATTTTAACTTAATTATAGTTTATTAAAATAGATCTGATTGAGTATATAATGTTGGAAAAATATTTAAATTAACGACAGATACAGACACGTTGTCCATTACAATAACCACCAGTTTTACCATGAAGGATTAGGCAATTAAGGGCGCAAGCGGCATGATTCAATTTAACACCCTTGGCTTCGACACTGAGAACATCGCAGGTGACACGTTTAACTCTTAAATGTTCTAAAATACAATAATCGATTAGAAATATTGATAATAATAGTGATAATAATTAATAATTACCTGTTTTTAAAATCGGCTCAACTAGTTCGTCGACAGGATATGCTGTCGCTACCAATAGACATAAGGCAGCGAAATAAACAATAATTGTAGTTTTCATTGTTGGACGGATTGTAATTAACTGATACAACCTATAATTTTCTGCGTTAATTTATACTGTAATTGCGATCCGATATTAATTCTGGAAATTTTGATTTTCGTATGGGAATTGGGGATTTACTTTCAGTATTGTTTGAGATAAATTACGGAAATCCAAAGAGAAGATCACTATATTTACTATCAGTATTGTTGATTAAATATTAATTGAAAAGGGGAATTACTCTGTCTTTTTTGTTTGGTTTAAACAAATCTTAATGTTACGACCTTTTATGCATATTTACAAACAATTGGCGATAATTTTCTCGAATTTCTAGAAATTACGTCAGTTCTATCGTGTAATTGTAAATACGTTTTAATTACTGTCCAATTAGTATTAGACAAATTGTTCGAGGAGTTAATGAAATTCCCTATTTGTATTCCCATTTAGTGTTAGATTTGAATATTTTCTAGTAGTTGACCATAATGTGTATGTGTCGAATAAAAATTGTTTGAGATTTTCGTAGTTAATTTTTGAACAACAATCTAAAAGTTTCGTTTACTCCAGTCAATTTTCTAATTGGTAAATTCATGGGTTTAATTGGGAAAAAGATATGAAATTTATAAACAAATCTAAGTGTGAAAATTTGAATTTGTTTTAGAATTTGGAAAGAACTTAAATTACTCGTCTATTAGGGAAGAATAAAAGTAGAAAAACGAATAAATTGCGATGTAGGTAAATTAATTTTTAGTGGAAACCGAATTTCTGAATCTATAGCCATTTAATAAAATATTCGAAAAAAATTGCTCAATAATTAAGCTGAGAAATGGGTTAATTTACTAATTTTCGATTGATTTGAGGTAATTTGGGCTTTAAAACAGTTATAGAGGGCTGCTTTATAGTGAATTTTGCAAATAAATAGTCATAAAAGATCTATTTGGAAACTCTTGTTTTTGGAGATAGATTTTCGAATTTTAAACAACTATTTTTGAACAAATTTCGTTATTGAATCGTCAAAAATCTAATAATTGTTAATTTTTGAGCTCAACTATTCAGTTCTCTAATCAAACTTTGTTTTTTTTCAATTACGGGAAAAATTTCATTTAATTTTTGCATTAAAATGCCAATTTTTAGAAAATTTCCTGCATTGATCCAGTTTTTTCATTAAAATTTTCAAATCTAGTGCAAAATGCGACTTTTCTTCAAATTTTTTTCTAAAAATAAAGCAAGATTCCGCATTAAAATCTTTAAATTTTGGACTAACTGCGCAATTTTTTGATGCTCAAGTGCAATTTTCTCTCAAATTTTGATTATAACTAAAGTAGTAAAATATTTTCAAAATTGAGCAATATCTATTAAAATATTGCTATGTTGTACTAACAGAGCTTTTGTTCTTCAAAATTTTGATTATGATCACCTAGAAAGTTGGAGTATTTT
Organism: Mylabris phalerata; assembly: GCA_020740385.1. Taxonomy (NCBI): domain Eukaryota; kingdom Metazoa; phylum Arthropoda; class Insecta; order Coleoptera; family Meloidae; genus Mylabris; species Mylabris phalerata. The sequence goes on along the minus strand of JAJEOX010000044.1, from coordinate 7,422,678 downwards.
CAAAATAAAACGAAATTTCACACTAAAATTTCAAAATTTTAGACTAAATGTTAAATTTTTCAAAATTCTTCCTTAAAATCAAATAAATTAAATTTTTGCTTTTTTACACTATTTTCCTGTTGAATATTTGTGACCATGGAATTTTGATTTGATTTCTTCTATCTTTATAACGAATTAATTGATTTTAGAGTGCAAATTTGACGCAAAATTACACAATTTTGGATTGTACAATAAGAATTTTTATTAAAAATTATTTGAAATACATATTTGACATCTTTATCGTAATCTCGTTATACAAACACAACACTTATTGAAATCCAGGTTTAGATCGATTCATTTTTGTGATACAACAACAAACAGAAACGTTAATCTCTTCAATTTAATCAAAAATAATCTCGTTGAATTTATTTTTGTGTTCAAAATTAAATTATTTAACGAATACAAATCGATTAGCATTACGAAATTTCTTACAATCACATCCACAATTACCAACGATTTTCTTGAATGTTTTGTTAACATTACGACAATACATCTTGCAAGATCTTATCTGTTGACACGTTATATCTGCCTCGTCTATAAAACAACTATTATTGATTAATTAATTAATTAATTAATTAAATGACAACTTACGGTTTTGTTGCGGTATAGAAAGACTTGAGACATAATAAAACGTTAATAATAAAGCGTAGAAAATTGTAAATACTTTTTGTAGTTTCATGTTGAACGTTTTTGTTTGACTACAATTCTAGTATTGTTATTACAGTTTGCTTTAAATAGAGATATATTGGGGGAAAACCGACGTTAATACTGACTAAGGTGTTTCGTGCATAGTTCCTGAGAGGTATCATCATCCTCATCATTGTTAATTATGGGAAAATATTGACCCACAGAGCGTAAAGCCTCTCCCACTTAATTAGCTTAATTAAAACTATAACATTTACTATATTTGTTTATTATTACTATGATTAGTAAGAGATAGTAAATAGTATTATTAAACTGATTTGACGTCTACTTTTTAAGATTAACACAATCACACCGGCCTTCACCACATAGGCCCGTTAATTTTCTTTGTTTGCAATAAATATCACAGATGAATTGGAATGGGCAGATATCGGGTAGGAAAGGTAGACAATTTTTCTGCAGACATACATCTATAAATTACATTGAATTAATTATATTTCCGTTAATAATTAAATAGAATATCGTTGATTATAACTTACATTTAGCCATATTGTGGAAAATATCTGGTTCTAATTGATCTGTATAACAGATTGATAGTAAACACAGAAATATAAACAATAATGCGACTCGCATTGTTAGTTCGATTAAAATCAATTAATTTCAAAGTTTATTATTTTTTATATGATGTGGATGACGTTTTTATATATTGATGGATACTTGAAATTATCTTTATGAGTGGTACAAAAATTAAAGATTAGACTTGTTTCTTTGTTTTTGGCTTAAAATCATTGAATTCATAATGAATCTAGTTGAAGAAGAACTCTTCAAAAAAAATTTCCTAACAATTTCGAATCTGGTTAATATTTATGAGAAATAACACAGTTTAAAAAAAATCAAATGTATTTATTTCAAATTACATTTTTGTGTCGTACAAATAAGCGTAAATTGAAAATAGATAATTACAAACACGTGCATTTTTTAAAGCTACATAAAGGAGCGTGGGGAAAATTACAACAATCAGAGCAATGTGCATTAACTGTACATTGTCGATTAACACAATTCGGGTTAACAGCAGCTCTAGAAACTCGAGATTTCCCTGTAATATATCATCATTTTATTGTAAATAATTAAAAAAAATTAATTAAGATAATAACTTACCGATTTCGATATTAGCACAACTGGCTGTGATAACAAAAATTAACAACAAAAATACAAAGATTTTCATTTTTCTGTTTGAGTTGATTCTGTGTAGCTTCTTGAATCGTTTGGATCTTATTACTGACAGTATAGCCTCAATCAGGTTGCTTATATACCTGTTTTAGATTATAAAAAAGTGGTTTGAAAAAATTGAACAATTTACAGGTTTTGATAAGGGGTTTTCCCATTCTTTGTTGCTGGTCAAGAGTTTAAACACCTTGCTGTTTCGAGTTTCAAGAAAGAAAGAAATTATATGTGGATGTGGGAATTCACACGATTAGAAACTAGCCGTGCTTAAAATGCATTTGAATTTCAATCCAGAATTTATTACATCGTGTTCTTAGAAGTTTAGTATCGAGAATTAATTGAGATTAGTTTGTTTTAAATTGTTTTATTCGATAAAAAATCGTTATAAATATATGTTTCGATTTTATAAATTGACCGTTGTAGATTTTACTCTAATTATCAATGGAAAACAGGATAGGATTTTGTAATGTTTTTAAGGGTAAATTACTTGAACCAAAAGCTATAAGAATTGTATTTATTGAGACAAAAAGATTCAATTCATCTCTGAATCATGTTTATAAACATGCACATGCATGATAAGTACACATACTAACATGTGGAAAAGAACAACAATCGCTACAATCTATAGCATCATTACAGACTCGATCATCACAGTTGGCTAGTACAGAAGCTCGAATAACTTGAGATTTTCCTGTAAAATAATCCCCAATTAGTATAATAGAATAAATAATTAATGAGTAGATTATTAATAATTTACCAATCTCGATATTAGCACAATTGACTGTGATGGCGAAAATAAGCAATAAAAATATAAAAATCTTCATCGTGATTGCAAAATTCTTTCAAAAGCGTTGATTTTAATTGTTGGTTTCAAAAGTAGAAGGTGGTTTATATAGCGGTGTCTCTTATTGTTAGAAAATACTCAGGTAGAAGTCGATAGTATATTATTTATTTTATTTATCAATAATCCAGGTATCGTTAGAACAAATATTGACGACAAAAAAATTATGAAGATCAATTTCACTTAAAGCGGGGCATTCCCAACTTTTTTTATTGCTTTTAAAAACACATCTTTTCTATATTCCGTTTATAATTCGTGCGTTCTAATCGATAGGGTCTATGGTCTGCTTTATTTGTTCTCGATTGTTATCAAAACATTTGAGAATTTCTTAATTGATACAGATTGGTGTTTGTTTATGTCTTGTCATTTCGGTGAAATATTATAATTTGATAATTGTTTATTAATATAAGAAAACAATTGTTTTGAAGTATTTTGTTTTGAAATATAGTTCTCTTGATAAAATATTGACAAATATTGAAACAGTACAGGTACCTTGCACGATACAAAGTCAAATTCCCATTTAAATTTATAAAAAAAAAAATTAATGGATATTACTTGTAAGATGAACAAATGGCACTTCTAGGGGGGTAGACTATTTGGAATTTTGATATCAGTACTAACTATTCTATTATTTGATTCTTTCGTTTATTATACTAGAGTATTTTACTATTACAATATACCAAAGAAGATTATTTTACATGAATTTAGTTCGCTGAACATTACTATACTGCATTAATGTATGTTTACAAACAACAAAGCATTACAAATTTTCAGGAATTCGAATCAAATTACATATAATTAAAATTAACATAACTCAACATTCTACATTCAAATATATGTACCTATTTCCATTTAATTACTGCTTGTTAATTATAATATCAAATAACTATAATCTCACATCTCACATGATATAATAGTGTTAAATTACTCGAAATAGAGTACTAGAGAAACAATACTGTAAATAATGGAAATTATAATAAAAGAAAATTGTATGGTACAGCTACAATAAAGATTTCTATATAATAAATATAATAATTCATTCGTCACGGAACAATTTGTATAGAATTTACAAATTCCAAGTCACCTGTAGCTCACACTGTCTTCAAATTATCTACGTGTATCCCTCTGGTAATGAAATTGGCTATTTTATCGATGATTATTAGGAGACAGTGCGTTCGTTTTGTTTAAATTGTAGCAAATAGACGACTTGAGTTACAATAGTGGCTATCATCGAGTAGAGAAAGGTTCGATTCAATGGAAACAAGCCATAAATACTGAATCTTAATGGATTAATTTTCACATTTAATTGAAACAATTCAAGCTGAAACGTTATAAAATTATTAATATTAATTTTGAGACATTTATTATAACTTACTTGTTTATAATTATCGAATTGTTGATTTAAAACGTTTAGTATATTTGTAATTTGATTAATAATCTTGGCATCTTGATCTAATAGAATAGTAAAATTGTTGAAAATTAGAAAATCGTAGCATAGAATATTCAAAATTGATAGAATACAAACTATTATCAACATTGCATACAAATATGACGACTGAATATTGTCTTCAAACATAAAATAAAGTCCACCTATAGATGCAACCAAATCACTACAACATTTCATCAAAATTAACATTTCAAAAGGACGTAGAATTTGTAAAGAATTCTGTTTTAATTTCTTATAGATCGATAATAAATTTCTTGTTTCATCAGAGACAATTTCCAAATGCATTGAAAATATTTGATAGAATTCCAAAAGAATCTTACACAAAACATATAACAATAATTGTACATGGAATTCTAAAAGAATCACACCATAATAAGATACGTTTAAAATTGCCATATTAGCAAGCATCAAACTGTCACACGAAAACATAACTATTATACCTAGATATTTCACAAGTAAGAAAACCAGAGTTTTATTAACGATTCTTCGATAATTCACATTTCTTTTAGTTAAATCATTGATATAAATTTCAGTTTGTTTAAATTCGTTAATTAATTTTAAAATATCATAACGTTTTGAATGAGCAACAAAAATTGCACAAATATTCACAAAAATTCTCCAAGTATATATGGACATTCCTAAAATTTCTGTTACATGACTATTCCATTTCAATATATTACAATAATGGAGAATAAAAAACAAGATACAAATCACAATAATTAATAGAAACGAAATTGTTGAAGTTTTATGTACAAATTTTTGATTATTTCTCAATTTGAATATTGGTAAGCCTGTATATTGCCAAATTTCGAAAACTAACAATATTGAATTATTGAAACTTTTTCTATTTCTCCACATCTTCATTTAATCGATTTGTAAGAAATACTAGTATGTAGCCAACAATTATATTAAATGATACGTTATTGATTAAGGGTGTCAAATTTATAAATAGAAAGCTTTTATAGGAAATTAAACAATTCGATTATGTCGACACGTGCCTGACAATACTCAAATTTGATACTTCATGGTGTTATATTAAGATATTTTGCTTTCGATTTGTTTAAATTGTAGTAAATAGACTACTTGAGTCACAATAGTTGCTACTATTGTGTAGAAAAGGCTTCGATTCAATGGGAACATACCATAAATACTGAATCTTAACGGATTAATTTTCACATTTAATTGAAATAATTCAAGCTGAAACATTACGAAATCATATGAATTCAAAACGATTTACAATAACTTACTTGTTTATAATTAGATGAAACGTTAAATACATCTGTAATTTGATTAATAATTTTAGCATCGTGATTCAATAGAGCTGTGATATCGTTGAAAAGTAGAAAATTATAGAGTAGTATATCTAAAGTGAATAGAGAATTGTATAAAACACGCATCAAACCAATTCCAGGTCGATTATAATTGTCTAATATAAAATATAATCCACCAGTTGATGAGATTAAATCATTACAACATTTGATTAAGATAAATGTTTCAAAAATTTGTACGAGTTTTAAAGAATTTTGTTTCAATTCTTTGTAAATTAATAACAATTTTCTGTTGGTTGTGCGAGATTGATTTTCTAAATATAGCGAAAATTTCTGGTAGAATTCTAAGAGAATTTTCAATAAAATAAATACAAGAACTTGTCCATGGAATTCAATAATAGTTAGTAGACTATAGTAGATGGAATTGTATTTAATAGCACCAGCTTCCACTGAACTTTCACTTAGAAAAATAATAATCAAACTTAAATATTTTGTAGTTAGAAATAATAGAGCTTTTTTTACTATTTTCTGGTAATTAAATTGTTGTTTTATTAGTCGATGAAGATTTGATTCAGTTTTAACAAACTGACGAATCAATTTTAAAATACTGCCACGTTTTTTGTAAAACAATAAAATTATTAAAATATTTTTAAAAATTTCCAATATATACATATAAGTGGCTACCATTTCTGTTACACGTCCATTTGGTTTGATAATAAAATAGTCGAAAAATAAATATAAAAAAGTACACAGTATTAATATTAATAAAAATGATAATTTTGCACTTTTATAAATAAATCGGCGATCCGATTCCAAATCGATTTGTGGTAAACCGGAATATTTCCAAATTTTGAAAACTGGTACAATTAAATCGTCGAGATTTTTTGGATATTTCCAATGCATTTTATAAATTTTTCTGGTATTTCCACTAATATTTAGAATCGAACGTATTTAATACGAGTAGTATTACAATACAGAGGCGAATTTGAGATGGCGCCCTAGGCATATTCTAATATGTCGCCCTCTACGGGAAATAGATTTACTAAAGCGTAAGTTAGCGAAAATATTTTCCTTTTGAAAAATTAATTTCTCCTGAACAAGAAAAAAAAATTTGTGAACATGAAAATATTTTTGAACCATTTAATTATTTCATTTTTCGTATCTTCAAGTTTTTGGATGTTGTTAAAATTCGTTAGTCTCCGAAATTTTGGCGCTCTTAGACCCGGACCTAGCAGGCCTAAGCCAAAATCACTGTTACAACATTATAGACGGAAAACTTTTAACTTAGTAACGTATTTATTTTAATATCAAATGAGATTCAGTTCATTTACTAATCAATAACAAATATTAGGTGTAAATGAAGCTCTTTTGTGTAGTAATTTCTGAGGTACATTACAAAGGTACATTTACTACATTACAAAGGGCTTATAATGAGAAGCAATTCTTCAGTTGCGATAAATTACGTTGGCTTTATTAATGAGATATACCCAAGTGGAGAGAAATCTTATCAACAACACCTGAACGGAAATTATTGATTACTAAACATCCTGTTTATACGTCCTTTTTTTCGTTTTTGATAGATTAGAAAGACCTAGATAGATAAGAAAGACATATACAATTGTTAATCTTTTGATCAGATCAATATCTTATAGTTATTGCAAAAACCAAATAGACGTCAACTCTTTTGACAATAAAAAAGTCGAAAAAAAAACTGATAAGAACTGCGTATAAATAGACGAATTTTTACACACAACCTCAAACAAGTCTAACCAAGAAACCAATCAACAATGAAATTTGCCTTAGTATTGGCTGCCGTTTTGGTAGCAGCTCAGCTAAACTTCACCCACTCATGGTCCAACAAGAATGGGACATCTTCAAGGTAATTTTCCAATATGTTTCAAAATCTTCTATCATTTTAAAACAAAAATTTATTGTATAATATATAAGGTTATGGTCGTAATTTAACGATAGGAAATAATACTCTTATAAGTTTAATTATGCGTTGACCTTATTAATTATAATAATTATTTAATTATTTAAAGCAACAGTGGGTAAGCGGCTACAGCGATCCGTATTTAGACTGGTAACACAGTAATCATCGACAACCATTATTACATTGAAATTTACAATTATAATATTAATTAGATATATTATTATGATAATATTATAATAATAAGAGTTATTGTTGTAAAAATATTTATTGAAAAAATTGTTACAATTTCAATTATATTTCGCTTGACTTGAATTTAGTCTAGAATAAGGGCCCGATTTTGTCGACTTACTTTAGACCCGAGAATAAGTGTAGATCTTCCATCCAAATGTTCAAGAAGAACGGAAAATCTACACTTAGATCGATTTAAGGCAAGATTGTGCTAAGACGAGACTAACTGAGCGAAGAAAAACCGGGCCTAAGGGTTACTTTCGTGTATTATTTGCTCTTATGCGGCTACAGGGAGAGATTTTTATAAAAACAATATCAATTTTTTTTAATCGACTACAGTTGTTCCTGTAAAAATCAAATTTTGGGATGTAATTTTGACGACTCATTCACAATTCAATAGTGATTTATTGAAACTTGTAAATACACATTTAAAATGCCAAAAAATGATTAAATAGTGGATGTAGTTGGTTTGAAAAGACTGTGCCCAAAAATGCTACATATTGTCGAATAGAATTACCAATCTATATCACCATAAGAACCTTCAATTTGTCTAAATTGGAAAAGGTAAATTGTGTATGTTATAGTTGTTGCTATCATCTGAAATCAAAAGATAATTAAAAAAAATTGTTAATTAAAAAATAAACCTAAATACTAACCGAATAGAAAAGGGTGCGATTCAAATTAAACATACCATAAATATTGAATTTTAATGGATTAATTTTGACGTTTAATTGAAATAATTCGGACTGAAATACAACAAAATTATTACACCAATTCTGAGATATTTACAATAACTCACTTCTTTATAATTATCAAGTCGTTGATTTGGAATGCTTAATATATTCGTAATTTGATTAATGATTCTAGAGTCCTGAAAATATTTGGAAATAATTGGAGAAAAAACGGTAATTATAGAATTTTTACTTGATCTAATAGAGCATTAAAGTTGTCGAAAATCACAAAATCATACAATATAATGATGAAAGTATAGAAAATACTATATAAAGTATAAACCAAATTTGAACTTGATCTGTTATAATGTTCTAATATAAAATAAAATCCACAAGATGAAGTAATTAAACCATGACAGCATTTTAGTAAGATGAACATCTTAAAACTACGTAAAAGTTTCAACGAACTCTGTTTTAATACCAAATAGATTTGTACTAGTTTCTTATTTTTTATAGATTGTGAAGGATTTTCTAAATATGTTGAGAAATTTTTGTAAAATTCTAACAAAATTAGACATAAAATAAATAGTAGTGCTTGTATATGAAATTCAATAAGAGTTATTTTATAGAAAATAATATTATATTCTAAAGCTTTCTTTTGTAAAATAGCTCCCCAAATTATTAACAATATTATCGAGAAATATTTGATTAAAATAAAAATTATTGTTTTTACTATAATTCCTTTATAATCGATTCTTCTTTTTATTATTTGTTGAATATACATTTCAGTTTCTTCATAATCGCTAATCAGATTTAAAATCTTATTCAAATTTGAAGAAATCGTTAATATTAAACAAATACATATATTTTCAAATATTTTAATCACATATAAATTCATTCCAATTCTTTGTGTTAGATATCTTGTCGTGCTAATTAGGCCCCAATAATAATATAAACACGTTATAATACAGAATATAATTACTAATAAATATGATGATAGTCCACTTTTATACACAAATTTTCCACTTGATTTTAATTCAACAATTGGTAAGCCTGTGAATTTCCAAATTCGGAAAATTGGTAAAATCAAATCGTTTATATTTCTTGGATTCTTCCACATCTTCTATACAATTCAAAGACAATTCTAAGACTGTTTAAAATAAAAATTTCAATACACCTGAACAGAAAGCTTTTATCATATTAAATTATATTTGTTTGAATTGAAAATAGAAATAATCGATTCCCTTTAAACTAATTGATGTAGTTTTTTGTTGAAATTACAATTATGGCATGTGCATTTATAAAATAATAAACCATTTTTCCCTATAAACACCCTTATTTAGGGCTAATTTATAAAATGCGAGTAAATTTTCAATTTAATTTCGCCATTTGGTCTAGTAGATGAGATGATTTATTTATTTAGCTTCTTTTCTATTGTTGCTTAATAACGAACAACAATCTAACGATAAGTACAGGTTTATTCGTGATAGTCATATTTCAGTTACAGTAATAAAGGAAGTAAACATTTTAAAATTACAGATATTAATCTTTATAAGTATAATAAATTTGAGAATGCAATAAAAAGGCACAGTTGTAACTGTTGTTCTATTAATTTTTCTCAAATTCGTTTTATAAAAGACTTTAATTTTACGTTTACATTACAAGTTATTAGTGTTCATGTTCGTTCCAACTAGACAAGATAAATAATCAGACATTCTAAACAAGTCCAGATCTTCAACATTATAGAATTTTTCTAAGATTCAAGTGCAATTCTATTGTAATTTCTACGTGTCGAATTTATCCATCAATAACGGTGAAATTGTGGCCAATTTATTTGTCTTGCATTTGTTTGAATTGTATAAGATAAACAGTTTGGGTGGTTATAGCTACTACCATCTGAAAAATTGCAATTTTATTAGTAAAATATTGCCTTTACATTATAGCAAAACTACTTACCGAATAGAATAGAGTGCGATCTAATGGGAACATTCGACAAATATTGAATTTTAAAGGATTAACTTTGACACTCAATTGGAACAATTGTACCTAAAATGTATAAAGAAATTCCTCGAAACTCACTTTAATTTACAAACACCCTACTTGTTTATAATTCGTAGGATTTCGGTTTAAAACAAACGTAATTTTATCGATAATTTCAGCATCCTAAAATCGAATAATTACTACAACAATAATTTATAAAAATCTAAATTACTTGTTCTAGTAGTGTAGTGAAATCGTTGAAGAGTACAAAATCGTAAAGTAGAGTTTGTAGTGTTAAAGCACAACTAAATATGATTGCATCAAAATCCAAAGGACCATATTTTGGAAAGGCTTGTAAGTTGAAATATAATCCAGCTACACAAGTGAATAAATCACCAAAACATTTAGCTAAAATAAATGTTTGGAAAACATTGCATAGATTCTTTGAATTCTGTTTCAGTTGCTTATACATCAACAATAATTGTTTATTGGTAATCGTTATTGTATTTTGTAAATATTTCGAAAATGTTTCGTAAAATTCGAATAAAATTCGACATAGAACAAACATTAAGAATTGAACGTTAAATTCGAATAATATCATATAATAGAACATTACGTTATTAACAATTACTAAAGGATAAGTAATTCGTGTAAATTTATCGAAACAAATTAAGATTAATATAGTTAAATATTTTATCAAAACAAAAATGATTGTTTGTTTAACGATTTTCTTGTAATTGAATCGTCGTTTTACCAACCGATAAATACCAATTTCATTCTCTTCAAAATCGTCGATTAATTTTAGAATTTTGTATCGTTGACAATAGACAATTAAAATAACACAAACACTTTCGAATGTAACAACTATATACATATTCGATGTAACTAATTCTAATAAACTTCCATTCCAATTAAGCACATCCAAATAGTAAAAAAGAAATGTTAAAATTACAAAAATTATAACTATTAAAAATGAAAATAATGCACTTTTATATACGAATCTTCTTGGAAATTCTAGTTTTAATTGAAAAATTGGCAAGCCTGTATATTTCCATGATTTAAAAATTGGTGAAATTAGATCGCGTAAATGTTTTGGATTTTTCCAGGACATACCTCTCTATTGATTGCAACAAATTGAACTATTTTCATTGTAAACGTACATCAGACAATTAATTTTATTTGTTAGAAAAAGAAAGCTTTTAAGTAATTGGGTTATACTCGATAATTATTAATTCATATAAACTATGAAAGACCATTTAATTGATTATAAAATAAGTCGACAATGCGAAATTTCCAATAGTTTCGATATTAGAATGACAAATGAGATTGCGGAATTTGTGCAATATTTAGGAGCTCTGTTTCTCCTTGAGTTTCCGAATACATAACGGAAATTATTAATACAGGATAAATACAAATTTATAAAAACTTAAAGGTCAAAAGTTCATCTTTTTCGATTCGCGAATTACGAATATTCAATAATCGATGATACAATACATCATTAGAAGCAGCATTTTAACGAGTTTCAGATGATGCTTTGTTTTATTTTTAATTTTTTCATATTTACCCTTATAATTGAGTAAATATTGTAGATTTTTCAATAATTTCAATATACAGCAAATTTTCCGGTAAGTCTACTAATTTTCCGGAAATTGACGAAAAGTTGATAATACTCCAAGTTTTCTTCGTTTCTGCTTCTATTTCCGCTTCCGTCTATGATTTTATAGCCTTCTGTAACGTCATGATTACAAGTGTATGCTCGTCTTTATTGTAGAATACACTTTAAAATACTCTACAAGTTGTCTAATTTAAAGTTAAAGTAGTTCATACACTATAAACGTAAACCAATTTAATTTTCCTTCATAAATTATTGTTATTTAATTATTAATAATGACGTTAGCTATTCATTATTCTGATTTTATTTATGGAAATCTACTACAATAATTCGGATAGTCTGTAGGTATATGAATGGAAGAAGAAATGTCTTCAATAATTAGTATTTCACGAATGTTATTATAAATATAATGTATAAAGAATTAAGAACATGATGTTATTCAATTGTATATGTAAATACGGTAGAGCCAATTTTGATTGGCACATTTCTATATTTTCGCTTGTAAGTTACACAAAACGACCTGTAAGCTATAAGCCAAGATTAGTACAGAGACGGTAATTGTTGTAGAATACGACTAACAATAAGTCTGACATTGTTTATATTTGCGTCTGTACTAGCGATATTATTGAATTAAGTTGATTTAGTTGATTTATCTGGCAGTAGTAGTTTGTATAGGATTTTCTTTTTCTATTGTTATTTGCTGGAAAGTTATGTAAAGTTTGTTTTTGTGCTATACGAGAGATTGTTTTCAATAGAATTTCCGCAGAATCAATCGCCTTCAGGCAGTATCCAACCAACTTGTCCGACAACGGACATCCATAAAGTTGTATGTATATCTGCTCCATAGACCCGTATCCCACTTCAGACGCGCCCCCATCAATACAGTATACTCGATGGTCTTTTTGTTTTTCCTCCTTTTTTCCTTCTCTGTAAAATCGTAAATCTCTACTTGGAAAATCTACGACTGGAATAAGTTTTCCAGACAAGGATCTCTCATGTTTTACGGTTCTTTTTCTTCTTTTACATTGTCGTTATTGAGTCGACGACGACAATTATTATCAACAGTGGATTGTTGTAAGCAAGTTACATTTTCCTATCAACCCTTCAACTTGACTGAAAATCGTACACTAGAGACTATAGAGGGTAGGCGCATTCAATTCGTGGAATGGTCGTTGTTCGTTTCTACAATTCTATACTATATACAATATATGTTGATGTGGCTGTAGAGACTTGCAAATTATATTCAACATTGTAGATAAGACGGTAGAACGTCTTAAAGTTAAGATGTTTGCCCGACAATCCGATTATTTTCCGGTTTATGCGGTGTACAAGTTTTTTTATTAAAATAAGTACATTGAAACAGTGTTGTTCAAGAAAATCCAGATTTGCTGTCGAATAAGTTGGAAATTTTATCGATGAATCAATGACTGAGAAACACTGCATTGAATCGGATTGTAAATTCTCAATGTTTTTTTCGAAACATTGAATTTAATTCGTTATAAACAACGAAGAAAATAAACAAAACGAATTACTGTTTCATCCTCTTTTCAGCGGTTAAATTCCGATATCGATTGAACGGGAAATCGGTTCAGGTTATATATTTGATTGATTAAACATAGTTTTATAATAAATTTCATCTTTAAAACAACTTGAATAACAATTCATAAAGTTGGCTTGTTACAATGAAAGAAAAATCACTGTTGAAGGCGTATAATAAAATTGTATTTTCACAGAATTTCGATGACTTTTTAGCATAAGTGTGGAACGGAATGGTGCCATTACTGCCACCATTTCATAGTAACTAAAGTTTTGACAAGCTTCCGTGATTAAGTTGGAACGTTAATTAAAGTATAAGTCATGAGTGTAAGTTGGAATACTCGATGGAATTCATTGGTGTTTGTGTGCATGAACTTTTAGAATATCACTAAAATTTAGATTGTTCCGGAAAATTTGTCCACAACAAAATCTAGTTATATATCATTCGAAAACATATGTACAATGTTGAAATGTCTGCTAATAGAATGGTTAGAACATCTGTCTTTACTTCTAATCAGATAAGTTATGCCGAGTTGAGATTGTAAAAATTGATGAAGAAATTCATTTTCCACAATTTAGTTCCTCCCGTTATTCAGATAAATTAAAAACTATAAAAATTTAATCAGTTGATTTTAGGTGGTATTCTATAGCAATCAATAAAGAGATAATATTCTGCAAATGGGAGTCAGTTGGGACTGAACCGATTGCAAGACTTTGATGAACAATGTTCAACCTTTCCTCGATACGGTCGGTGATAACTCAAAGACGTGATATTGTCAAAATATCAAATATTGCACTACTTTTACACCGAATTGTTGCTGATGATGTCATCTTTCTAACCGTTTCGCTTATGTCAGCTATATTTTCAATCTTTCAAATATCGGTTGATTAATTCGTCTATTGTCGTAAAAATAAATGGAAATTTCGATTCATCATGCACGGACTTTGTTACTTTATGAATTGATAGAATTATCACGAGTCCCCCGAGGAATTTCCACGTATAATTAATCATGTCAAATGTCTGTTGTATGTCATGGGGAAATTATTAAAGACCAGAATTGTTCAAATTGTATGTACGATGGTTGTTGAATAGGAACAATTTTCTTTTAATTCACCAACAACAAAAAAAATTACAACAAACTGGTTGGTTTTTAATGATTTCCACCATGAATACATTTGATTTGTACGAAATGATTCGGTTTATTTGGATTTGTATTGTTGTAATACAATTTTGAAGGCCCCAAGCTTAACGTATATATGGTCGTTTAATATCATTATTATTTGTCCCTCACAGGATTGAGTTGTTGGTAGAAATCAACCACTATCCGCTTTATTTTCGTCGATGTTAGCATTTAAAATATAGTAAAAGCGGTGTGCGCTTTGGTGATAAAATGGAAATTCAACTAACCATAAATTATGATTAAATTCAATATGATGCCATTATTTATCAGATAATGATGAAATTTCTTAAAGAATTCCTATTGTTTTCGTTTTCGTCTATGTGCAGGTGTCTCCCATTCGATTCAATTCCTGCTAGTCCAGTCATTTATTATGAGCAAAATTCAATATTGTAGCGGAATGTTGAGAGATGTTGAACGGTCCGAACGGTTCCATACTAAAATGCTACGTGATAATAAAACAGAATGGATGTAATATTTTCAATTTGTCTTCAAAATGCTTAATTTTAATTAAATTTGTTGTTTACGTGTTGAGTTATCATTTTTCCCCTCGCTTCAAAACTCGTTCACGATTATTTGGGGTTTATGGATCGATCCACCCATGTTTGTTTACTTGTTAAACAATCAATCAATAATGTAAAATTTATATTTATTTTATGATCTGAACTAATATAACTACATAGAATTGAACGTTGTTGTTATAATGTACAATCTTATAATAATCCATCTCTAGTGGTGTGCGAACACGAAGCAATCTGTCTTGAAGTGATAAGTGTATTAATGTGGAATTTACGGGAAATACGGAAAATTCTATTCACAAAAGCAGAAAAAGGCGCAAAATTGATAGATGAATCAACGACAATGTTTTACACGATAAGAATTTTTACGTAAATCTGAATACGAAAAATGCAACTCAAAATGTTGCACAATTGACGTTTAGTTCATAAATTGTGCTTATTTGCCAAAATTTTCGTTATTGTTGAATTTCTATGAAAATTTGCCATTTTTTGGCACTACCTGTTCAAGACACAGAGATACAAATGCGGGAAGGAGAAAGGTGTTGATGTGTTTGTGGTTGGCGCAAAATCCTGCTTGTTGTCCAAACAACAACATGGTGAAAACTTAATAATAATAATACGACTCCCATTTTCCTGTTGCCGCTCATTTCAAATAATACGTGATCCTATATAACAACTTAAATATGTCGTAACTAACGTTGATACATGGTCTTGCACTTAACAAACACCAGGACATTACATTCCGTATATCTCTCTGTATTTTCCTGATGACCTCTTTTATGGTCTTACTGTTATCGCTGCTGTTATTATTATTATTATTATTTGTAATAACGTCACTATGAATATTTATTTTATTTTCAAACGCAATAAATGACGATTTAAATATGAATGAAACAATAAAACATCCGTTTATGTATTCGACAATCCATCCGTTGGAAATATTTCAAAATGAGTCTTTATTGTGTTATCATACAACCAACTTTATATACGAACCATTTCACATTCTTATTGTCGTTTGAATTTAACGAAATTACCGAAGAGTTTTTGACCCGAAAAGGGGAGGATTACAATATTATCTTTCTATGGAATGTACTTAATTCTTATTTACCGAAAAATACAATTCGTTGACAAATTTTAATACAAAATCGTGAATTTAGAAGGGCGGTTTTTAAAACTTCCAACTCTTCGGATTACAACAAATACACTGTTATTTTAAACGGAGGGTGTACTGTTGTTCGTGTAATAAAATAAGCGTTTTTTCACTACTTTGCGCTTAATATCTTTTAAGGGTAGCGCAATAAAAGCTCGCTCGACTAGCGAGATGTAATCAAAAGACGACGTATAAAACAATTGTGTGAAATGTTGGAAACGTTTTAAAGCCATCAAGTTAAACTGTGTGTGTATTATAAATGCAATTATTGTCGAATATCGGCAACTGTACTTTCTATCTGTCTATAGTGCATCTTCCCGTTTCCCTTGAGTCACCGTCAGCAATACCCGTTACCGGTTGATTTCCCCAGCGGATTTGGGTGTATACTTATCTGCATTTTATGTGTGCGCCTATATACAGTCCATTCTCCCTTCACTGACCCTTTACCAATAGCATTACGACCATTATATAGACATCTATCAGATCCGATTTTAAGCGAAATTCGTACAAAATTTGTCCGAATTCCTTCAATGATGCACGTTTTTAATCAAGAAATCATCAATTTCGTTCGAGTAAATGCGCTGGAAAATATGGAACGAACGACTTGTTGCCACAACCGTATACGGTCAGTTGTGTTATGTTTTTCGCTCGAATTGTTTGATTTTAACACAATTTGGCAAGTTTTATGTTCGCATCATCTGTATTTGTTTTAATTTTATATTAAATTGGATTGCAATATTTCTAGATGTTGATTTGTTATGCAAATTGCTTTTCTTTCTGTATTAAGACCGTTGCTTTCATTAAATTAATTACAATTCGTATAACAAAAGAAATTCCGACAGTAGAAAGGTAATTCATTTTTCATCTTCAAAGCCTCTGTTGCTGTCATGAACGAATTACAGCGGCCTAGATTGGACCGAACTTACCAACAACTTGGCAATTCTCCCATATCTCAATATGAATAAAACACAAATATTTCGCACTATTACTATGTTTATTTTAGATTCTATTATTATAATATCGCTCGATTTCCAACATATTTACACGAAATTTTGTGAATATTATTGAGCTGAGTCTCACGTAGTATCACCTATTTCCTGCTAGCACACAAAAGCTGTATCAATTTAACCGATTCGAGCTACATAGACCCTTCAACATTGTGTTATGTTTATGATTTCTGAGCCGTATCGGCTATTCAAACATCTTCCTCATAGATGACGATGTTCATCGCCCTCGACAGCAGGGTGACTTCCACTATAGTCATCTTGTGCTTTTATCCTTGCTGCTTCTCGCCGACTTTATAGCTTTCTTTGGCTTTGTTATAATAATAATTTCATTGATTCGGTTGCGTACACACAAATCACATTAATGAATAATTCAATTGAAATAATGCGATAGTTTTGATCCTTTTTCCTCGACAAACGACAGCATCTATAATGATAGTAGAGAATCAATCATTTACGGTTGAGTGTGATGGAATTTATTGTGATTCGATTTATTTTACACGCTAACTTTTCCTGTCGATCTTTCTTATTCACTTTCAGTTTCACACCGTTGCATCCGTTTCAGATAAACGTGTTAGTTGTAATGGAATTGAAACAATAATATCGTTTCGATTCTAAACTAGATGTTAACGATTTATTTTCAATAATTACACAATTTTTGACATGTTCAACCACGAACACACATCCAATTTATCTTCGACGAAATACTAACTTGATCATTTATCTCAATCACCGATCGACAGGCTAAATGCTCCAAACAAAAATCAATCAATTCGAATCGTTTTATAAAATCTCATCGTTATTTTGTAATTATAGACGAATTAATTGAAGTGCTCAAATTTCTGTATAAGTAGCAAATTTAACTAGCAATCCTTCCCTTTTTAATGAAGCTTTACGTTTCCAGTTTCAAAAGACATCAGTTAATCTTTTCTTCACCATTTACTATGCTAATAGTAATCCTTTGAACTTTTCATTTAGAATAGAATGTAGTTCTCTCGTCTCGAAGACAATTATCGTTCGTTGGAAAGCTCTATATTGTTCAAGTATACACTTATTTGATAGTATTGTAGCAGCCAGACACATTAGACTTAATGAAATTTTATAGAAAAAATCTTCTAACAAATGGCCCCAATTTTCCACCATTTCATCCAATTTAATTCGTTTCCTATTCTACTATATTGTTATTTCGACTAACATTACATAAGCTCGATTCAGATTTACAGATTTTTACAACTATGATTTGTTCGAAAATCGATAAAATAGCGATCTTTTGAACAAAACTCATGTGTCCGTTATTTCTTATCCGTTCTAGGCAATAATCGTAACCTCAAGCGAGTCCACGTTCGCTCCCATCCTAATTCCTTTTAGTAATTCAATTTGCCTTTTGGTGATTTTCGCTTTGAATAAAACGGTTTCTATGCTCCAACTATCCCATTTTAACGGTCGATTCAATTTAGTCTCATTTGAGAGTCGTCTATTTCTTACAAGAAAACTCACCTAATATTGAATTGTCTCAAATATTATCGTCGACGATATTGTATAGAATGAAGGCGTATAAAGGGATGAAGCAATCAAGCTTTCGTTAGATATTGATATTGAATTAAAGTAATCCAATAAGAAGGAGATGAAGAATATACGGAAGGGCTTAATAAGCTTCCACTACAGTATGGATATTGTTGATAACACGTAAGTACTGTTGGGAAGCTTGCTGTATTTAAACTATGAAATAGGCTTTTCAAAAGGCGATAGTGGGGAGAGTTAAGAAATCTATTATACTATGAACATCTAAAGGGTGGTTTAGTGTGTTGTGGATAATAAATAGTAGCAGGAAAGGCCGATAACCACGAAAGGGAGAATTTGTTGAATGCACAGTGATTTAGCTAATATTAGCAAACATTCTTGATATCTATATATAACTAATATAAAACAGCCGAAGGGTGGAAGATGGCTAACTTCAAATACTATCGTTCAATATTTGTTGAACAAACAGAATTCCGATAATACCTCTCTATTTACAATTGAATTAAATGAACAGTAGTTTTTGTTGATTTGTTTATAGCGATTGTAGGTGTTGAATTCGAAACGTCGGTCGTTGCTTGATTGTCTAATAATAATGCAATTTATGTAAATATAACGTTTACTTATTTTTAATTGGATACATGAGCAAGACAAATAATTAAAAATTGTTATTATTAGTACAATTATACATACATACAACTTATGTCAATATAAAATTAATCTAATGTCTAATTTGTTTATAGAAATTTTACGTTTGGTTTTACACTGAGCGATCTGTTGTTGTGATATTGACATCAGATTTTTCTTCATTCGTTTCTCTACAATTTTGTTGATTTGTTCCAGTAGAGTTTCCATTGACTTTTTGTTGTTTGTTTCGTTTCACCTAACTACAACTGTTTTGTACCTAATTTAAAATATTTACAAAATTCTAAATAATTTAGCGTGTTATTCTTAAATTAGTTGACTTTTATCACACACAAAATCATGTAAGAATAGATATTTTGTTTTTTACATAATTTTCAAAAATGTTTGAATGTTAAAACGTTAAGGACGTTCTGTTATTTTAGTTTTTTCATTAAATATCAATTTGAAATTGCCCCCTTGTCTGATGCGACATTAAAAACGATTGTCTCTCCTTTTATAAAATAATTATTTTAAATAGAAATATTTTACAAAAATTTGACGATTTCAAATAGAGTCCGTGTGCTTTATGTTCGAGTTCAACCGATTTGTGAACCCTGAGAATTGCATCACAAAATTATTTCGGCAAATCATCCCTCCTTTATGATCGAATTTCCAACCAAATACAACAAGAATTGTGGAGAATTAAAGATAAAAAGAAACAGGAATAGAAGAACGAAAGCACTGAACACTATTGAAGGTGTATTTTATTAAAATAGTCCGAAACTGCACAATCCTGTTCCTATTCTAGTAGACCACACACAAATTCTTCCGCTCTTTCTCTATCTCGTTCGTATATACGTTTATGTTGTACCATCTGTTATATTAGAAGAACACACGGTAAATGGCGACAAGGATGGCCGTTTTCTCTCCAATACTAATCTTAGAATTTGAAGTATTCTTTGTTGCACGAACGTGCCGATCCGCACCATTTCGTTTCAACTAAAGGTGGACATAATCGACCACCGCGTCTGGCATGTTTTAACACCTCTCGACGTCGTTGCATCTCGCCAATTCCACATGATTTGCTGCATTCACTCCATGCCGACCATTCGCTTACACGACAATCCCTCGGTGGACCTAACAAAATACCAAAATTCGAACTATACTACATGTTAGAGGATTATCTTTATAACCACTTACGGTATTTTCGTGGGACTTTCTTTGGTTTACGGTATTTTTTGTGATGGTGATTCGGCTGATTCAGATACGAATCAGCAATGCTATTAATGATGGCATCTTTATCGCCGCGAGGCACTACAGCCGGTATCGATGGTGATGTAACTGAATTTTCGTTGCTGTAATTGGAAATTTTATTATAGACCTCGAATTCATTAGATGGAGTTTTGGTGGATGCGCCGGAATTTCGCCGGCATCATCAACAACATCAATAATAACACTCGTTCTATCGAATCAACTGAAAGACTCGTAAAAAAGCTAGAATAAAGGATCTCCGAATGAAGTTTTTGTCGTTAAGATTCTAACAATACTCGTCTAAAATAGTAGGAACATAAAGATAGATGTTTGTTGTTGTGGTTTCGGCTCGATTCAATCTTGAATTATATATGGTTGGTGAGATTTTCGTATTGTACAACTTACATAGCATTAAGTAATCTGTCTGTGTCAGTGGAACTCCTTGAAGTGGTGCTAGTTGTTGCAGACGACGTGGATGGAACGAATTGTTTATAGAATCGTTGACTTGGTCGAGGACGCTGATGAATTTCCTGTTCTTCGCGTTCCTCTTCAATTGCCGTTTCTATATCACTATTACCATTTAAAACATTGATACTATTCTGGGTCAAGTGTTCCATTTTCAAGACTTCATAACGTTGATCATCTTCAGCATGATGGAATACTTCACTCAACTCGTATTCTTTAATCTGGATAATTGATTGGACTATTGTCAATATCCAATAGTAGATATTTATATAAATATAAGATCTTACCTTAATAAATTGGAACGTGCCGATGGGGGGAAGACGTTTCAAATAAGGGTAGAAGAACGAACCGGCAGGATGAGCAGGGTAATGGGCCGTAATACGATAGGCCTCGCCTTGTGGTTCTGTCGGCCAGTTTGGGGCTGTGAACGTGAACCCGTTATCTGTTCCAGCATCAATTGGGTCCACCTGAAACCGACCACATGTTAAATGAGAATCCATTAACAACTAAATTAATACGAAATAGGAACGTTCTCGACAAATATATCGTTAAGACATAGACTTTACCTCAATTGTAATGCTGTCGATCCAATTACCATTTACACACAAATCGAAACTATCAATACCAATAAACCAATCCGGTGAGGGAATTATGCGCGACATTAACGATACCTAGAAAAATTAACAATGAATTAACCAATTATTGGTTGAATTTCGTTTGGAATAATACCCGTGAATGGTTGCCATCGACGAAGAATTCAGCTTCAGTCCGACCGACACCGGCATTGATTGGTGGTGCATTGAATTCATCATAAATACCACCATCACCTTGACTCTGGTGTTCTAACAAATCGGTACGGCCAGTTTCAGCGAAAGCTTTCACACCAACCGACGATTTCTGTCCCAGACGGAATAATTTAAATGAACGATTGTGGCTGCGACCTGAAACAATCGGATACAATTAACAATTCTTTGATTTACACAAAGATTATATAATAAGACTTTGAAATTATTTTAAAATGAATTCGAAGCGAGTTTTTTTATAAACTCTAGCTAAAGTTGAATGGAATTAAAGCTGTTGTAAACGAAAAAACTAGTTTAAACAGACAAAAAAGTGAATAAAATTCTGGACAAACCGGGAGCGGCTGCACTCATGCCTAACGGTAATTGTATTGTTTTATAATGCAATTTCATTCTTGATATCAGAAAGGTGAATCGAACCGACTATAGCAGGTGTTTGTAAAACTGGACTGCATTTTAAACAAAGTTCAACGCCGTGCTCATTCCGGCAGGTTTTCTACAATTGCTTTTTATACCTCTTGTTTTGCTCACCATAACAACCACCCTTTATCTCCGCTGTATTAATTCAAATAACAGAAATTGTATGGAATTTATAATCATTAACAATAAAAAAATCGTTAATAACTTTTGAAATTATCGTTTAGGCACGTAATCTCTTTTTGCAAAATTCGATCAAAGAAATGGGACATTTGGTTTATTTTATTGCATGGTAGTGAATTACAACGTCGACTTTTTTTTTAACAAGACGAACGTGTTTTTCGATCGGATTTTCCAACTCGAAATCCGACTACATTCAATGTTAGTGGAGTCAAATCACATTGAAAACGGCTCCTATATAGAATACGAGGATCGATGTGTATCAAATAATGTACCCTTGGCTCTTGATTCACACAAGTTCAGGTGCATGCTCAATTCTCAATCTCTTAGTGAGACAATAAGAAATCTTAGGCTTAGTTTTTGAAAAGATATTATAAAAGAGACAGGGGGAGAAAGAACGTTTCATCTTCCGCCATGATAATATTCTATTTATTAAAGCTCTACAGGATAGTGGAAATATATATAGGAGAGACCTATCCGTTTGAAATCTTTATGAGAAGACAAGACGTTGTCGAAAACGATGGGAAATATGAGAGGAATTTGTGAAATTTCAAAGTAGCTTGTGATCGTGTAAGAAAATTGACGACATCTCAACGGTGGAGAGCTTTTTTTACTTGGGAGAGAAATTTGACAAAGTATTGGTCTCATTCATTTAAACGGAAATTTAATTTTCAATAATATATGGACGGGTTTTATTAAATTCTGACTTATTTTGGATAATAGGATGGATTTTTAATATTCCAAAAATGGAATTTAATAAAAATCAACGTTTTATTAAAAAATTGAGAATATTGTTCGAACAACTGAACAACAGAGATAATTACAGTTTTATTTAGTCTGGATAATATTGGAGATTGCAGTCAGTTGTGAAAGTTCGATATTACAACAGTATCTCCAAACAAACTGTGCAGTATATTGAACTAGTTCATCACCCTTTGAAGCAATATTATGGGCAATTATTAGAGAAATATAGCCGCCCTAGTGTATTCACGATCTTGATAAAATAGCCAGAAATTTATATCCAAGAACCCTTCCTCTATAATGGACGTGGAAATTAACGTTCTATTAAACTTATAATAATCGGGAACGTTTAGTCTTTGAAAATAAATAAAATCGACAACATCCCAAACGGCCTATAAAAACAATGAAATATTCCTTTATCAAGTTCGGGTAGTAATTTTGGATTTTCGTGGAAAGTTCAGGTCAGCGCATCGAACGTAACTCACCAAAGTTGAACTTGTCCGAGTTCAAACAAGAACTTGGTGTTTGGGAAATTTATCTTGTGTCCACTTTGGCGTGTTATCTGTTGAGAATTTTTCCAAACACCGTCACAATAACAACGAGTTGATCTTAATTTTTTTTTTTGTTGTTGTCAAACTTAATAAAACTTCGTCCAGATTACTCGTCTTCTAATTTTATAATTTTAATTAACACAGACCCGGACCGTCAAATATTCATGTTCGTTTAATTAGCAACGATGGGCGGTTCGTGTGATGGGGATGGTCTTAATATTAGAGACGAAATTTAACAAGATCACCAAACAAATTGTAAAGTTTTGCATGTTGACAATGTTAGCGACTTTAATTGAGTGGTGTCCATTGGGGGAGGCTCGTTTGCAAGCCGCTATAGTAAAAGAGGAGGGTTGAAAGTGCATTCTGCAATTTACTGTTGTAATTGCTATAATTATCTGGATAGCTTTTCAAGTATCTGCATGCAACGTTGAGGAGAAAAACTGTCATTTTCAGATACTAAACGTTCTCCCCTAATGTTGCCGTTCACTGACAACTGTGTGTAAATTTAATTCGTATGGTGAATAAAATAAAATAATATACAGACTTGACATTTGAAATTTCGCTGATAATCGACGTTTTCTAGGATCTACAAAATTCTAAACTCTACAATCAAATCAAACACTCAAATCTGCAACTAACTTGTAGATTATCTATTAAATAATCAAATCGATGTTTAGGAATCGATGCTATCTAACTATTTATTCACGGTCTAATAACAAACGGTTTAATCACAGTAAACCCCACAATAGATCATTCGAATATGCATTGAACTAATTTCAAAATGATTAATATTTTCATATTAAATATCCAACAAATATTTACCAACTGTCTACAGACGTATTTCACATTACAAAAGTTTTTCTAATACTTTCTGTTTTATATTTGCAAATGTGAAAACTTTCCGACAACGTAGAGAATTCGTGACTGGAAACGTTATCGTTTCGATTCTGTTCCCTACCATTCGTCTTTCAACGTTTTGCTTTCTTGAAAACGACAAAATCTCCAATAACACTAAAATATTTTAATTGTAATAGTTTGATTGATTTTAAATTGGAAATATCAACGAATAGTGACGTGACAATACGACTTTTCGGTCTCGTTCAACTGTAGTTAGGTTGTTTGGGTTTATTTATAGCAATGGGAAATTAAGGTAATTTAGAGACAGATTTACATGAATTATTTCTGGCTATGTTGTGTTGTGCGATTTCGTTACGAAAACAAGACAATGTTTTGCAAGTTTCCACGGAAATGAAATATCACAAACGACCAAAATATACACCGAACAAAACAAGAGAGTCCGAAAAAACAACTAGAGAGAAAAATTTATAAAAGCTGAAAAGAATGAAACTCGTGTGAACGAGACCGTATAGTTCTAGGGATCTTGTTAGTATTCTTATTGTTGTTCGTTATTATCATTATTAAGATAAATATTATCTACAATGATGTAATACTAATGAATATTGTTAACATTAATCTAATTGTGGTGCATGAAAGTAATTAGCGGTTATATTACGCTTGTTTCAAGTGTTTAAACGAGCTACAATAACAATAAAGCTAGACGAGGCAAACGCAAAAAATCCAGCACTTTACTGTGGTCTAACTGAAATACCGTTGAATAACAACCAATTAGTTTTTCAGTAAATTCGAAATATTGAATCTCCCAAACTTAAGGTTTTAATAAATAAATAATAAACATTGTAACAAGTTGGATAGATGTATAACAGAAATTGTGTTAAAACTGGGGTTGTCTGTGTTAAGTTTTGGTTTTATTGTTTGGTTTGGTCCAATCAATATTTACATTACGCTATGTAGACTCTGGTAACCTTTACCAGATATTCCATTATTAATGAAATCACTCTAAAACGATGTACAATAGATTAAATATTGAGAATTGTTTTTCCCTCAAATCTACACTATGGCGGAATTTTACTGAAAACTAGACGAATTTTGGTGGATGCGCCGGGTAAAAATCTACATATTCGCACAAATTATTGATCAAATATTCTTATTAATAATTTGATAATTATCGTTGATGATGTATAGAATTCAACAGAAATTCGTCCGAATTATTCGCTTTGGTGTTTCACTGTAGCCGTACCGGTGGCTTGTTCGATTTCGTTGACTCGATAGTTGGAACAAATTACCGGAAAATCCTCGTACGTGAGTTATACGGTGGCCGACCACTAGTCACACCATTGATATACAACTTGATAGTTGGTATTTGAACAACGATTATATACAAGTGGATAGAATATTTATCCGTATCTATAACAAAAATTCATCAAAATTTAATGTTATGTTACAGTTGAAAATTTTAATTTAAATACAACAATCGCGTGACTATATGGATATTTTTATTAATTTCCATTAGATGGTAGTGTGTAGTTTTGTTATAAAAATCCGGTATGGAAATTACACTTTTTACACTAGTAGAAGATGTAAAATTTCCATACATCGTTGTAGTGTAAGAGGTTTATAGACCATTTTTACTGTTAATACGATTTTTTCGTCGCTAGAGTCAACCCATTTGCAATACAACATAAATCATACTTTTGCCATAAAAGTTGTTTTAAAATTGCTGAACGTATACGTTGGAAACATTTAGGTGATATTTATGGACATTTTCTCCAACTTGAACAGTAGCTATACGTTACATATCAGACGTAAGGGCGTATTCTTTGGAAAACCGCCTAATCTAGTTGTTTGATTTTTGAACATAAATACACGGAAATTATTTAGAATACACGTGAGATGTGAGTTATTGTAATGGAAATAGCTGAAAACGGTTTTCCACCATTATTAGAAAACTGTTTCGTTATTCATACAGGAAGATTGTTGTATTAAATCGATATTGGAGAGTAATTGGACAATAAAAACAATCTATTTCGCTGAAATTTCAAACAATCGTGTTTTTCTCTAAACTGTTTGGCAACGATTCTAAACAATCAAGGTTCAAGTATCGTGATCGAAACGCCAGAATAGAGATCGCTAAGACCAGCAATTATCGTTCCGTTTTCGGCAAAATCTAAACTAGGCCATGAAGTTGCCGTATTTGCTTACACTTTCAAACTTGTAATTAAATATGAACATTAATAAATCAACAATTAGGCAGGTGAATTTACAGAATTTTGTATTATTATCGAATTTCAACGTGAAAATCAAAGTATTCAAGTCGGTTTTTTGCAAATCGAAGTTGAGATAAAACTCCAAGAATTGTGGCGTTGAATTTTAATTAAATTATCCAAAAAAAAATTTTTTCCTCTCAGTTGTGGTTATATTTTAATAATAAGCAATTTCCTTCAGTTATCAGCGAGAATTATTCGATTCAAAGTATCGATTTGCCATTTTCAAATGACTCGGAATAAGTGGTGTTCATTTGAATGTTTTTCAAGAATATCACGATGGAAATTGGCAGTTAGCCAGCCGTATTCTTAGTGACTTTAGTGATTATTCTAATAATTCCTTTTACTCAATTACAAATCGGATTAGATACGTTACAGATATGGTGTTATTATTGTTGGTTACTATAGAATTAAACTAGAAATGTCGAGGATTTAGGTGTATCATAATTTAATATTAAATACCAATAAATGTTGAAGGTCTTATCGGAGAATTCTAAGAAGATTCGAGAGAAATTCATATTTGTCGTTGAACAGCTGTTTTTTCTTTCTTTTCAGCTACAATGACCCAGACTCTATCGGCCAGTAGCAAGGCCATAACTTGTAAAATGAGACAAAAAAAACATGATCTATATTGTGTCTGTTACGTTTCCTCAACGTTGTGGGCGACTCTAACATCCTTTAAAAAACTGTTAGAGAGATGATAAGTGATGCGAATGACTTTAGTCGTTTTACTATAAAGTTTGAAACATTCACATACTGTAGAGGTGTATGTATTATAGTATCCGTTACAACCCCAGCTGTGTCTTTTAGGATATACGGGGTATTATAACTTGAGCCATAACGATGTACAGAAGTAATCCGTTACAGTGATACAGGAAGAATTGAGTAAAGTAGATGGACTAGGGGATGTATGTTAAGAACAACAGAATTGTCGTTTATTTTTAACAATAAACTTTAAAGATAACACTAACAGGAACTGATTACTTTTTATTGACAGTTGTAGAATACTGTTAAAGCGCAACGTATTATGATTAATAATAATCAAGGGGGGTTTTATTGAAGGGAATTAACGAAATTTTTCTGGTAGTATCCGAATTAATTAATTTAATAACTTGAAAATTTGCTAATATAAACTTATAATTCCCATGGTATATTAGAGTGGGTTATAAAATTTATACAGTACCCATTCCAATAGGTATTTTATATCTCGAATAAAATTTGAATTACGACCAATAAACCGTGGATATAGTTTTTATATGCTTGATTTTACTATAATAAGCTGCTTGATTTGTCGACAACAAAAAATCATCCGATTTTAATTAACAAATTCTATAATATTGAACATTGGTATTATTTGCAACTACATTGTTGAAATCCATAATTTATATTCGGAATTTATTCGAAAAGTTTTCGAGTTTTTCAAAAAGACCAGGAAACCGGATGTGATTTTTAAACCACATCACATACACACAAATATAAGATAGTATGATATTTTGTTGACGATGAATTGGGAAAGTTTCATTCTTTCCATATCTGAAAACTCACCTGAAACAAAATGAAAACTTTGAATATGGACGTGTATACCATGTTTTGTTATTTTAATACGAAATTATCGTTCTAGTTACAAATGTTTTAGTATTGTTATATATACGGATCCCAAAATTGGAGCCAAGCTATAGAAAAGTGGAGTATTTTTAGACAGGCGTCGTTCAGTCGTTTGCATTCCTATTAATATCCCATTCTAATTACTCATTTGTGAACAATTCCCCTGAAAGATTACCACTCTACATGTCTAGTCCCATTTACAACAAAATTGATTGTTTTCGATTTGTCCGCCCGTATTTGATTCGCATCTGTACAGATTTTCCATTGAAATTTCTTCTAACCGAACCAATGGCGGTATTTTTTTATATTCCAGAATTGCGGCAATTAAATACGAAAATGGACTATAATTTTGTATTATTAGAGAAGGTGGTAGTTGTATTGACGATTTAACAATACACTACTGATTGATTATGTGCCTGTGGTGTGGTATTTTGTAATAATTACAGAAATCGATTGAAATTTTCTAGATCACGTTACATTAAAGGAAATAACACATTTGCATGTAAATAATAGTTGACTATTTACTCTATTTCTCTTTCATATTTTATTATAAAACAAAAATCAACAATTTACATATCATACAACATGTAAATCTATCTGCCGTTTTGATCATCGTTCACAATATAGTGGAAAAAAATTCAAATTAAACTATTGTTTTTCTAATCGGAATAAATTTGATTTAACATGACAGGAATCACGTATAATATCCAAATGATTGATTGATTTATTTATAAAATAAAAATATAACGTTTATAGCCTTATGTATTTCAACTTTAAAATTCTATTTACTTCCAAAACACAAAAAAGTTTTAATTACATTTCCAACAAGATTGCTTCATTCAACTTAAAATTAAATAACAACATCAACATTTGTAATGTTATAAATATTATAACATTGATATTTTCGAGGCGTCACGTTGATCTTGCGCAAGAATCTCTTTGAAACTTCCCAAGTACCCCAGATAAGACGATCTATATGTACGTATCAGGAATATTGAGTTGAGCCTCTGTTTCGAAACCTAAATGAGTTGAATTGTGATTCGTAAAAGTTAAGTTTTGTTACAGAAAGGCCGTTGCAACACGGCGAAAATCGATAGTCCTATCCTGTCTCTTATAGCCGGCTAATATTTCAGATTCTCTTCCTGATTCGCCGGTCATGAGACACCTACGCTATACACGTCAGACTAAATTATTTTCACGCCATAAACCCGGTAACATTATCATTTATACTGTAATTAATATTAGAATAGGTCAGAAAACTGGAAGGCTATCATATTTACTAGACTGACAATCGGTTAATAAATAAACATTGGGGGTATTTCGAATGATTTTTAAGTAGACAAGTAGGTATCTACAAGCCAAAACAGTTTCAGTCGGTTGGAATTAGGTTGGCAAGCCCGGTAACGGTGTTGGCAACGTTGTTGGTGGTAGTTGTGTTGTATAATAAACTATTCCTGCAGTGCGGTAGGACGTCAGATGCCGGTGTTCTATCGTCCAACATTATGGTTTATATGAAAACGAGCGAACCGACATGGAGTATGTAGCCAGGTGGCCTCAGTGGACGCCCTCTGGGGTACCCAATTACGACCGCCCGGCCAACAAGGCTCACACAATTACCGTACTTTTCAAATAATTCTTTCCTACCAGTCTGTTTTACGTCAACAGTTTATGGAAATATGGTCACAACGTATATTGCCGCTTTTTTTTTCTCTTGTTGTTGGTTGTACTCTGTAAGGAAACACTAGGGAATTTTCCTCGACGATATTCGGTGTTTTTGTTAATTTAATTCGAGACGGGAAAGGAGAATTTTACGATTTTCTTTGTGCGTTTTTTTTTATTACTCTGCGGTTGTTTCATCAAAAGAATGGGGAAATTGTTTAAAGAAATTATGAGTCTCAACTCTTAAAAGTTTCTAAAAACTTCTTATAAGTGTTGGTTCGTTTGTGGTGAAACTTGTAAATTCCTCATTTCAAATATTAAATTTCCAAATGGAACACTAACCACAATTCTTCCGAAATTAACTTGCGGAAATCAAATGTTCACGACGCCGGTACAGTTCCTAAGAATACGGTTCGATTAGAGTAACAAAGATCCAAACCGTTCAGTCTTCAAAGGAATCGGTGAGGTAACATAACAGGATGTTAAGTTTTGATGTTAGCATGGATTGATGATCGGAATAGAGAGAGCGTCGCGGCGTCGGCAGCCAGCCAACTGGCTAAACGCCCACTTTTAGGCACTCAACAATAACAACAACAATAATCTTATCAGAAAACGTGCCGTTGATATTTTTCAGTCAAATAAAGTCGACAATTGCGATTTGAAAACGAAACATCATTAATTATAAGTCCAGACTTGGTTTTCTGACTGAACAAAGACACGCAAAAAAACAACGAATTCCTCATTAAAACAGCGACAAGGGAGTGTTTTTCTTGCGGATGGTTTCTAACAGGCGGCAGTTGTTGATAAATTGATAATATATTGTGGGCGAATCGCATGGGGAAAAAGCCTGGAAAATAGAAGGAATCAGAGAGGAAAAAATATTAAAGTCCTTAACTGTTTTATTTGTGTTTGTTTATCCTCTTCATTTCAGTATAAAATCAAAATAATCAAAAACAACGCTTATATAGCTTTAATAATGTGAATTGTATCGAGTGTATCATTACAGACCATTAGCATTCAATTGGAATAGCTAAGAATTAGATGGTAGGTTGAATTAGAAGCGGAAATTCCGGAAGGAATACAAATTGCAAATTAAAGCGGTCTAGATTGATGTAAAAAATCGGTTGTTTGCCACATAAATTATTTAAACGTTTTATTTACGCATTTGATTCATATAAGATGGCAAGAGAATTCGCTTATCACCACCGCATTTAAATGGTCAACACAAAAAACGCCCATCTAACACAAATATCAGAAGAAATCTACCAAAAATTAGCCAAGTCAAGATGGGAAACTTTACAAGAACTTGAAGCTGGTACGTCCAGCAGCTGTTACAAGATGATACGATCAAAAGTTGATGGTATGGAAATGACTAACTGAATTTAACACCCTGTGGAGAACCAAACCGAATTTGAATATCTTATGCTGTGTAAGCAATTTACTGTTAACATTCTCGATTTATACTATGCGATATAGCGGCGGGTATAGTGACTTTATGAGAATTGGATTGTTAAATTAATTATGATTTTCCAAGTTAAGGGAAATCGCTAATTATTGATGATGAGGATAATATACACCGTCATTCATGTGTACACTATATGACGTTAACGGCAATATGTTTAATGATTATTTGATTCCATTTATTGCTGAATCAGCAATCTTTACGATGATTTACAATCTCCCCAAACGGAATTAAGCTTTAAATATTATCAATTGAGCAATTTGAATGGGTTCATTTGAAGCTTTCATAATCGAAACGCTCACATATTCATACTTTAACACAATACAATGAATTAAATTCGTGTCTTTTTCGAAGAGTATGACTGAATTATTGTATCTTCACATTTTCAAGAGATTCAAGTTCCTACCGTACAACTCGATTGAATGACGCTTGATTGATGGCAAATTTGAAATGGTGTCTGTAAGTTTAGATTCGAATTTTTTTCATTAACAATAACGCAATTTATGTGACATTTAATCGAGAAAAGGGCTTCGATATTTTTATCGATTAAATTTCGTGTCTGGTCTAAGGAGTATTTGTGTACTCTTCATAACGACTTTTGGAATAAGAGGCGCATGTCTAGACTGTTGAATATTGTAGAATATTGAAAGGGGAACTTTGGAGACTTTGCTGTTTTTGGGAGGGTTTTGTAGATTTTATGTCGCTTTGTTTAAAGAAGCTCAAAATTTTCTATTGAATTCAGGCAGTTTAGTTGTTCTTTCTATAATTCAAGCCTTGATTAATATTTTTAATCATTTTTCTAATGAGCGAACCATTCGAAGGCGAAATTACTTCTCTATTGTGATTAAATACTCTTGTTACTTATTCTAAACTCCATTCGGTTCAATACGCTTTAAAATTTCCAGTTATATACCGTAATAGTTATATCGATTTGCATATTTTCGAACAAATTGAAAAATATGAAACACAAGAGTGTTCTGTTTGAATTAGGGCACGTTTCAACTTAGTTGATGGGCCGACAGGCTGCAATTTTGATAATTAGTAAAAGAGTCGACTTCATTAACGTCTGTCTTATCGAAGATTGAGATCTTTGTTTTATTTTTCGAAAATTGCCACCACCAAATTAGACAACCAAGGTGATAGTAGCACCAATTATGGTAGAAATTCTTTAATTTTAATCCCATAAAGGAGTTGAAAAGAAGTAGATCATATAATAGAATCATCTATAACCATATTAGATTGTAAATTGTCTACCACCAAACGAGATTAAATTTAAATAATCCTTAAATGTGAATAGACACATTGACACAGAAATAAAAGACAAGAGAAAAATAATCTAACCAACGCACCACCAATGTTATACTTGACATGTCTGTGACATTATTTAATATTCCATAAATGTTACCAGACCCAATCCTTAATAGAATGTGTGGGTAATATTGTAATTTTATTTCCATCGCATTATAAATTCTTTGAAGATAACGTTCACGTTTAATTCTATTTAGGATAAATTCGATTATTTTAACCTACAGTATTAGAAATGACAACCAATAACATGCACGTCTAGCTAGCTGTATGCTTACTTTGAATTGATAAAGAGCGTATTGCAAGTTGTATTTCGAACCAAATACAGGTATGTAAATTGTCAAAATTTGAAATATTCAAACGCTATTCTAGCAATACTCGAAATGTTGGTGTTTTGATCGTGTAAAATTGCACCAATATCGAATAATTGATTCCATTGTTAATTATTCTTTGTCTATTGAACGAAATTCTAGCGAATTGTAGAATTGGAAATAATCTATTTTTAACGATATTACCAGACGTATTATTGTTATAAATGAAGAACAAACGTCACACATTTCAGACGATTAATTCCGACCAGTTTTTCTATTGTCATCTAATCAATGATAACGGGCCAAGAATACAATGAAAAATGTATGTGGACTAGTCTAATTAAAATCGCAGCGAATTCTTTTCAAAAGCCATTCGGAAAAAGTCGAATTTGTTGTTGATTTGTTCCATGTGTAGACTATAGCGGGCACGTGTCAAAAAAGATCAATGGCACGCCGAAAACTTCGTAATAATAAAAAGTAGACGACGAAATTGAATAAAAATCCAAAGCACATGTTCGCCTTGATTTTAAGTGCGGATCAAGATGGAAATTAAGCAAACACATGCCATTTTATCGCAATAAATTTGCATAAATTTCAAGTTTAATTAGTTTTAATTGAAATAATGATTGATTCGATATTATGCATTGTCAACAATAGACAATATGGAATGTTATGATGATTAATACAAGGAGTATGATGAGAGCTTTTCGATTGGATCCTGTTAACCTAAAGTGTACACCACTTGATCCCGTAAATATTTCCAATAATTACAATGATCTATTCGAATAAGGATTTGATTGATAACTGACAAGATAAACAGATTCAATTTAACAAATTGAGTTATAATAGAAGAGCAACAATTCTGTTCTTGACTTTTCGAATATTAATAAGGACTGATGGAATTATGTTTGATGAATGTTTGGTGTTGTGGTCGATAAATGATCGATCCCAACGGGGATGTGTTATTATTTTAACTTGTCGACGAAATGTGCGGCTTGTCGTAAAAACTAATTATCCCTATATGTTATTCCATTTGCTCTACATAAATTATTTAACGTTGAGAAATGAACTGGAAGGGCTGCTAGAGTGGAATATTATGCATTAATTTTATACAGCTGGTTCTAGCTGAATGCATCAAGTCTAATGAAGCAATTTTAAGATCAAAACATACCGAGAAAAAACTCTATCTACCCTTCTATCTTACGGATTTATTTATTCATCTGATGCGGCTTTAAGTGCATGGAAACACCGGTATCCAGACAGTTAAATTGGGTCTTTATTTCACGATTTTCTTTGAGAATTTTAGATATTCGACCGAAACAAATACATGAAATTATCGTCAACGCTCCCTATTGTACATCGAATAATAGCCGGAAAAGCGCAACAACAGCTCCTAACGCAAATCGAATAGAGACGCTCTCTATTGATATAATTTTTCATATGCAGAAAATTACATGTCATACTCTACAATGTATACGATGTTGTAACGTTGAATATGTTATCGAGACGATAATAGCAATATTAGGGTGGACGCGCACACGATTCAACACCTACGTTATTCGATTTTTTTCTAATCGTCTACACCTTGTCTGTACACCAATGATAAAGATCCGCCCAGACGAATAAATCGCCTTCCATACAGCTTTGTGAGTCACAAAACCGTAAAGTCTACCTGGTTCAGACGTCAGTTTCGATCCGACTAAATTGTAAATCTAGCAGCTGTAAACTTTCTAAATTTGATCATCTCCCCTAATTCTATTCGGAATGAACGCAACAAAAACAACACGATTTCCTCGATTTAGTTGATTTAAGATAGAAAAATGCTTTTTGGATAATTTTATTATTTGTCGGCCGATTAATGTTCAAAACGCGATAACAACAACATCAATAAAACTGGAATAGAGAAGGGATAAAATTATTCGAGGAGAAGAAGAGGTGGAGAAAAATGGAAGAACCTGCTGAAAGTTGGATTAAAAGTCGATTTTTTATCGTTCTTGATGCCGATTTTTTGTCGGATGTCGGTGGGAAGTTTACGGTAGATTTGAGCTGTCATTTCATAAAATGCAAGTTTACGGATCATTAACTGGCACAATGCAAAACTGACAAACTTCGAAGTGTTGTTTTTATTGATTTGTTCGAATTGGGTGGCCGTTTTGGGGGAAAATCGTCACAATCAAACTGTTGGAATACGTCGTAAATTTGTTAAGGAAAATGTATTTAGCCGATGGGACTCGGCGAAATCGGCTTTTGTTTGATTTTTGATCGATTCACGTCGGATTTATTCACTGGAACACCACCATTTCTAGTGCAATAAAAACAAGTTTCGACGTTAACAGTGTATATAAATTTCCGAGATAAAGACAGTCACGTTTCGAGAGAAATTCGGCGAGTCTATTTCCAAAACAAATGACAGTTTGGTAGTATCAACGCTAAAATAAATGTGTAATCGAATCGGTGTCCAGTCGTGTGAGCGTGGCTTAAAGCGAATCAAGTTTCAATTTTGTAACCATTGCTCCAATTCCAAATTTACCAAACTATTTATAAATACATGTGTCACTTCATAGCCTGTTTGTTGTAATTTATAGATTAAGGAAGTTTGTAGATTACACTTTAACTATTTTGGATAGACTTCAAGGACGTATTTACAACTAACTCTCTATATTGGAACTTTATTGGAAAGTTCAAATCTGTTACTCATTGCAGCTTATTATAGAAATAGTTGCCAGCGTTCTTCACCGTAGTTTTATAATAAATTACTATTATTGTTATTTGTTTATTTAATTTTATTTTTATTTAAATAGAACACGAATATTTGCCAAAATTTAACAGCTAATATTTATGTTGGCCCAAAATTCACAAATCTAAAAGTTTATATAATTTTTTTTTAAGTAAATTCAAAAGAAATGCAGTAAGCTTGTTATAAATGTTAACCGGTTAAAGACAGAAAGTCTTGAAAAGCTTCTGTTCACTAATTAGATTTCTTTCTTACCGTTACATACGTTCCAGTTAGCTAATTTAGAAATACAGTTTTATTCTCATTATTCCATTTACCATATAAAAGAACCAACTCTTTACTGTTTTCAATCATTAACGTTCAATTAAACTGAAAGTATCGCCAAATGAAAAAAATTAATATTGCAAATTAATGATTCGATTCGATTTAATTAAAAAAAAAAATCGTCGCAATCTTTCAAATATCGAAAGGTCGAAAACGATGGAAATCAACAGATGATTTCTAATTAGTACAGTCTAATTAAACTAATTCCACAATAATGTATAGTAATTGCTAAAATAACAAGTGCCAGATGACTTTTAAATTGAAAATTCTCCGCTAATTGTCGGCTGTTTGTCTGATTTCTCTTCAATTTCAGCTCGCATTTCGCTTTAATCAAACCGTGGATAGAAAATTGCGATAAAATCAATTAATTGTAATTGTATTGACCTTGAATATTATAAATTCCAAGCGCCATCTGTTGGCTATCAAATCGGTAACCAATGGGAATTAAAATTTATTAAAATCGCTCATAAATATCGATTTTTGATTGGTTGATTTGCAACACCAATTAACAACACAATTTGTAAATACTTGAATTGTGGGCAAACACTTTGAAATGCTTATCACTTCTATTAAAGTGCACTTCTCTGTCGACAAACTATTCAAACTAGTTTACAACTACTTATATGAGGAAATCAGTTACCGTTAACCTAGATTTAGTTTTAATCATTGCCAATAATTCTAGATAGTTTTGCAAAAGTAGTAGTTGTTGGGTGTCTTAATTTGGTTTGTTGATTCGATCGTTATGTCACCAGCCTCTTACTTGTTCCTAAATCTTTGTTCAAATCGATTCACTTTGGTAATGTAATATTTACAAGTCGTTCGAAAACATGAGTGAGATACGCCTACATTGTTGACTCCAATTCTCAAATGACACGTCTTCTAACAATGCTACTAGTTGTACCGTTTTTGTTGCTATTGTTTTAGGAATATTCGAAATTCACCTGATAAATATTGAAATTTGAAACGTTCATAAAAATCCATCTCTTATTCTACACGAATCCATCATTTTAAACAGAATAGACAGTAACATAGATGGTCAAGCTTAACATTAATTCCAACAATGGAGCTTTAGCAATGATTCGTATGCTTTACAATCGTATTGTAGATTGTTATTAGACGGACCGTTGTGTTGAATATTCAAACAAGACTTTAGAGTTGTTTACAACAATTACAACAGCTCGTTTATTAAGGATACTATTAGCTTGAATTCAACCACAATAAATTCAGTGTTCATTTTTGATCTTTGATATTTAAATTTGCCGCTAATTGTTCTTAATCGAGTGGAAATCGACGGCGCAAGTGCTGTAAATTTCTACCTTTTGCTAGTGAATAGACTATAACTGTGTAATGAAGCGACCAAAGCTAATTAAAATTTAACAATCAGTGTAAAACTTATTGGAGTAAATAAAGTTTTTTATCTTTAGCTTTAAGGTAAATTAACTCGTTTGTTATGCTTTATTAGTCTTTACATAGGTTAATTTTTTCCTGTTTTCGTTATGCATTTGTGTTTGCGTGTTTATATTAAAGCTTGTTAAATCACTCATAGTTTATAGAACATAACCAACTCTTCCGGTTAGTTGAATAAACGCATTTCATCCCTCTATTAAATTCTAGTGTTAATACACAATAACCCCATCTTCAATATCGTATATTGTCAATTCAAATTACTCGATCTTCCAGTTCTCCTTTCTCTGCCGTAAAGCTAATATTTTTCCTAATTTATTACGATTTAATTAATGGCAAGGGAATATAACAACACGATTTAGGGTGGTATAATTAAATTCAATTATATTCGTCTGTTATTGCTAGATTTATCGCTCAGGTTTGATTTGATTTACGTTAATTTAGATCATATGAAAAATAAGGGAGAAAGGGCGATGATAACGAGCTTTTTCAGCCGTTTCAAAGAGATGATTGCTTAATATTATCCATTCGATAGGTTTTAAGAAAATCTTGAATGTTTGTGACAGTATAAATACATGAAAGGGATGTTTATTTAAGAATGTACCCCCCAAGAAGCGATCAAAAGAAATCTAAATGAATCTGATAACCACGAAACCGGATAGGAAAGGAAAGACATGAAATGATGAAAAGAAATGAAAGGGGGATGAGTATAATAACGGGAAATATACAAATAAAACATACAAAGAAACAATGTGAAATATATTCAATAATAATGTTCTTGCTGTTTCATTTTCTTGGGAAATGTAGAGATTTTGTACTTGTCAGATAAGAGTAGAAGGAACCGTCACAAGGTGGAGGATGGATATCATCTAACAACCCATCTAACTAACGGTCGTCATCGTAGTAGCGTGAGCAGATGAAATATGGTCTTATGTTGACTGACAAGGGCAGATAATGAAGAAGATTTCAACTAGGTTTACGCTGACATACAGTTTTATATAATGAGGCTGGCATTTTTCGAAAAAAACTAAAATCAACTCTTGTCAGATACAGACAGACAACCGTTATACAATATAGCAGGTTTAGATTTTAATTGGACAAATATTCAAACAGAAATGGAAACAGATATTTTCCCTAGAGAATTTGTTAGAAAAATTTATAATTTACCGGCAACGATCTAAAATACACCGACAATAAATAAATGGAAACGTTACGAAAAGCGGTTTTAACGCACCTGTAACCTATTAATAGCACACATTTTTCCACCACAACTTCTAAATTACTCTACTGAACATAATTTTGTTACAATTTAGAAGTGTCGATGAACTTCTACAC
Organism: Mylabris phalerata; assembly: GCA_020740385.1. NCBI lineage: Eukaryota > Metazoa > Arthropoda > Insecta > Coleoptera > Meloidae > Mylabris > Mylabris phalerata. The sequence goes on along the minus strand of JAJEOX010000044.1, from coordinate 7,383,599 downwards.
GAATTGATCAAGTTTAAAACGATTCTTATAGTCATTGCATGGACATTTTAATCGAAAACATATTGAGGTGGTTCTATTCAAACTTTAATGTGGGTAACTTAGTCCAAATGATTCTATAATTAGACTTATTACCGAATCGAATCGAATAAAGTCAGACGATTGAAACAATAGATGTTAAATGAAGTTATACAATAAAGGTTAAAGTATTTATTAGTGTGGTGCGGTGACAACGATGAAAAACGAGTCTAGAGTCTTTTAGAAAGCTAATAATATCAAACGAGTGTGAGTAGTCGAAAGGCATCGAAATGAATTGAAAGCTGAAACGTTTTGAAATCAGTCTTTTTAACAAAACAACCATCAAAGTTGGAGTTGTTCGGATTATATACGAAAAGTTCGAATATTGTTCACCACGATAATGAATACATTTTGTTATTAATAGAATAAAAGTTTATTATATGGGACTCTATTATTATCACCACTAGCTAGTTACGTTCTAGTTTGAATTCTCATCCAACATCATTCACACCGTTAAAATTTCATTTCCAATCTAATAGAATTCAACGCTGCTTTTTCACGTCTCTATCGTATATGTTTTAATAGTGTTTACTGGATACCGTGTTATTTTTGACACTGTAATCTGCTTATAATGTTGAAGCGTTGTAGAGTCAAGAAGAGGTGGTAGAAAATGAAAATCCCGATATCTACAGCCTGTAGCAATAGATGGAATAAGGAAATAAGTGGGGGAAATAAACTCAACTTTATACTTATAAGCTTTTAAAGATGATGGAAGAGGCAACAACAAAGACGAGAGCATGGCAAGAAACAAGTTTCAACTCTTTAATATCCGAAATTGCCACAACAATGTTAATCAATACTGTAGAAATTGAGCCAGAAGCGCCACACAAAAAATTGTGTCATTTACAATAAATTTGAGAAAAATCATCAGTAATTATTGTAGCCAATTTAGCTTGTCAACTGTAATCGCGACCGTAAGATTTATAGTTGGATTTCAGTTTACGATAATTTGTTATCGATCGGTTATCAGTCTGTCATTAAAATTAGTAACACTCCATTAAAATTTGACGTAAACTAGGCAATCGCAACGAATTTCTAGTCAAAATCTGTAAGTAATACAATTACAAAACGGATATTCGACAATTTGTATAATATCGTCTCTCTCCCACTCATTTGATCGACTATAACCGCATCAATTTATCTACAAGTGCAATAAAGATAGCCGATTTTTCCGATCTAATAATATTGAAGAAAATGGAGGAATCTTAAGAAAGCAATTTAGTAAAGTTTCTAGAATTTATCGGATACGCGTTTTATTTATCGAAGAACTCAATCAAACAAAAATAGAAAGTTTTAATTTATATGAAACGTTCTCAGTTTACTATGCTCTTGGAAGTTTTCCCTCATCGGGCTGAATTGTTGTAATAGATCTATTTCTCTTTTTTCAGCTCTAAGAAAGTAATGAAAATCGGAAAATTTGCAATGTAGTTTAATTGTAATTCATCAATCAATAAAACAGTTCGTTAATTTCCAATTTATACGGTTAGAATCAATGTCAATATTATTCTTGAAGACTTCCAGCGATTAATAAATGGATTCTTAAGTGATTAAATCTTCGTCGAATCGAAATTGAGTTGTTTTCCAATTTATTTTATAGACAAACGCATAAAAGTATCATTTTGTTGTTGGAATTTAGCAATTCTAAAACAATCTAAATTGCAGTTTGCATCTTGTATAGGGAAAATAACCGGAGCGTACAATTATTAGAGAGCCAATTTCACACCTCACAGATCCTAATATCATAATTCGCCCTGTCGAAGATGAAATCCGTTTATATTACTAATTTCAGGTAGTCATTTTATAGGGACCTAATTCAATTCCATTAGCATGTTACATCGGATGTAGAGTTAGATGCGTCCGAAAATTTTTGTACCCAAATGGAAACTTGACAACGTTGTTATTGGATTAAGAGATGATTTTTTTTTCAATTACCAAAAAACGACGGAGCCACTAGAATTAAATGAGGGCACGTGGAAAATTCGTACAGATCACGAATACGTAATGAAGGGGAATTTATGATGACGAGGAAAAAATAATTCTCGATGTGATTTAATATTTTTTATTGAATTATTAACGAACATTTTCAGTTGTATTAATACGGCTGAAATGTATGAATTAGAGCTTTGAAATCAGGCGTTATGATCACCCTCTAGAGGCTCATATTATATCCTTTCTACTACTAAACCACAACTGAATACAAATTCCATATAAATTTTAAAACTACATACGGAATAAATTTGCAAATGTGTCGAGTTTAACGGTTGCCGAAATTTCAGTAATTTTCAAGAGAATTTCAAATGTTTCATACAATTTTATTGTACATTAAATAGACATGTGCGATAAATTATATGAAAGTTATATCGTTAGCCTCGCCCTATTTTAATTTGTTTACAGGTGTATTTGTAATGTTTGATCCGTTGTTAAAATAGTAGTCTAATCATTGGACGTGGGCTTATTGGAATCATAAATTCAAACGTTGCACTGTTTTAACAATTATGAGTCAGCCGAGTTTCAATTTAAACGACACCACATTATGACGAACAACCGACCAATTGGGCCACATTTTACTACTTCTACAATATTTTTATTGCGATTTTGCTAAGCGAGAATTGCGGTTGAATTGCTGTCTTGTTATGTTCAACTAACGATATTCGGTAAGCAGAATGGTAGACGCATTCTAACCCATCATCATGTTTAAATCTGAACTTAAACCGGATATGAGACGGAAGTTAAACAAGCAATACGAAACTCTAAAACTGTTTTGGTTTGCTGTACAAGCCTGAAATTTATGTCTCTGCATCGAATATTTCCTGGTTTAACTAATTTAAAATTTTTGTTCAAATAAATCAATTCCCAAAAAACCAGAAAATAATCTAAATATAGAATACACCGGAAATTATTAGGTCATCTTTTGCTTTACTCACCAGCGGTTCATTCTTCCTTTTTGAACAGCTAATAGCTTGCGGTCTAATACCTTATCGAGTCCCTTTTTCTAAAACGTTTCTTTTATTGTTCCATTTCAACAACGTTTAAAAATTACTGTATGTTATATGAAAAATTTGATAAAAACAACCGGTATATGGTGTAGTAAAGGGTCAGTGGACTTATCTGGGAAACATGCCAACATTCAACCGTGTTAATTGTTCCAATTTTTTTCCCTTTGATCTCGTTGAAATATCGATAGTGATGAGAGAATTCGCTAAGAAATGGACGTATTATTATAAAGATGAGTTCAATCTATATTCTATTCATCTATTCGAGAGAGTTGCGTGCATGAGTTTATTGGTATATTTGTTAAAAGTATCGCGTTTTTCTTGGTTTTCCGTAAGGCTGTATGTATACCATGTGTTTCACCTTATGGCAGCAATTTGTGGAATACTTTAAAGTCCCTGCAGATTCAAAAACATTCGTTTCTGGTCAAGTAGCGATTTTCAAGGATGCTCCTAACATTGAGAAAATGTTGAGAGTTATTCTGCGACACTATACGCGAGTATATCACTTTTGAAAATCGCAACATTGTTAGGAACAGGCGTTTTTGACCGGCTTCCCGATGAGCTACAAGGTTCAAATTTTGGTAAAATAATCTCCAAGGACCCTTCTATAAATCGTTGAAATATTTTTCGAATTGCTTGCCATAAGAATGTCCGAGGTGAAACGCAGGGTATATAGAACTGAACCGCAACGTTTCTCGACATTTGACAAATGGTGATATCAGTTTGATTAAATGGTTCTTTGTTTCATTTAATACGTCTTTATATTTCTTCTAGAATTTGAGGATAGTTGAGTAGAAAATGTGTATACTTTACTAGGGATAAATTCCATTAAGCTCTTTACCTGTGTTTTGTTGTATCTTGCGTAATAGCACAACAATATTCATTTTAATATTTTGATACAGTAAAATTCTCTATGGAGATAAGTTGACGATATTATCGTATACATCTCTCTCTGTACATTTGCAAATTGCAAAACGTTGTTTACGTATCTAAATCAGACTCCTGTGAATAATCCTTCCAGTTGCACAATAGTATAGAGAGACAAGATTTATAACGTACAAACTTTACGTACATTGATCGTTTTCAAAAAACCGTTTTGTAAACATTCAAATAAGTTTTTCAACACTTTTCATATAAATGATGATTACAAAAATTCCCAACAGCTGTGACAGTTTCACCATTGTTTTATCACCACTATGAGATATGAGCTACAGTAATCCCCATACCCTTGTTAAATTACCGGTAAACTGCAACGTACAAGTTCATCATGTGTATACACACACAAACTATAATTTTACGAAAACAGGGGGTTGATAACTTAGCTCAGTTTTTGGCTGTGTTCATGGTCGTGTGTTGAAACGACATCGGACTTTAGCACCCTTGTTACATCGTCCAACGGGGTGTGTAGACTTGATAATCCCACCGTTGACCGTCTGGCCCTATTGAGATTTATCATATCCACATTTATGCGTTTCCCATTTCAATTATGGAAATTTAACTAGAAAACAGAAAACCGGCGACAGAGAAATATTACATCATCTTGTAAAATTTGCAGTTTAATCTTGATTACAATTCAATTATATCGAGATTCCAACAAAAATTACATGTGTCTGATGGAAAGTTTTTGCATATTTATGCCACCCTTTACAAGTCGGCTTGAAGTATGGGGTTTTTTTTTGTTCGTCTAAATTAAATTGCAGAAAGTTGATTGCTTTGATCAAAGAACCGTTTATCAAAATTAGATTGTAAAGATGAGTTTCGAGTGCTACGTTGGCAAAAATTCATGGAAATCTCAATTAATATGATAACAACAATAATAACAAGAAAATCTCCTAAGAGCAATTAGGTTCGAATTGAATTAAATATGGGAAAGGGCTGGAATTTTCGTTATTTCTATGGAAATTGAATTTAAACACAAATTCCACGAAAACATATTCATATAGTATTGTTGTTTTTGCAGATGTAAAAACAAAGAAGATGCCAAAATGATTTCCCCCGACACCTTGCTTTTATAGCTAATCTAAACATAGTCGAAAGCTAAACAATTTATCTGTACGCTTACTGATAAATATTTAATAGATTTCGAATCGATGTAAATATTCCTTCACCTACTAGTGTTGGTCGGTTTTCCTTGCACCACAGAAACTCAACGAAATATCAACTTGGATAACTCCAAATAAAATAAAACAAGTAACAATATCGACAAGTATCCGTGTATAACATCTGTATATGAAATTCTATCTAAAATATTTGGTTGTTGTTGCTTTTTTCGGTGTACAAGAGTCGGCCACAGATGTAGCTGTAATAAGTTCATAAAACACAAAATATTATCCTTCTCGTGTGCAAAACAATTTTCAATTTTCTATCTACTACACAGAATATTACAGTGGTTATTGTTTATTATACAATATTGCTTTTCCGTGTTTACCGTCTCATAGTAATGAATTTGATTTTATCAAAAAATTAACCAAAATTCAACTGCAAACAGCGCATTTCTCTACTACAATTTCTGTGAAGCAAACCAATCTGTAGTCGATCCTCGAAAGGACGAATTCACGCACAAACGCGTGAATTCGTCAGGTAAACGTTTCGGCTAGATAATTCACGATACGATGATGAAATAAATTGCATTTTGAACCCTATTTTGTTTCGTATACAAATCTGGGTGGTTGCAGAAATATTTGATAAACGCTCCCGAATCATTTATCTTCGTAGATGTCATATTGATCTCTCTATAGCCATTGCAAATGACTCAAATTGAAATCCACTCGTTCTATTGACTGTGAGTCTATCGGTTACTTGAACAACCACTTGATAGAAAGGTGACAAAATCAACCGGTTTTCCCTTTGATTTTCTATTTTAATTAAACACGCTCTCAGATGGAAAAAACAAGAACAAAGTAATCAGCTTTATTATTGATTTGTTGAATTTTCGCAACAGTTTTGCCGGAAAGACGACGACAATGTTATCATCATGTTTAGTGCAATTGAAGATTTTCAGAAAGATTACAGCATAGAATGTCTAGAGAATCTAATTATATTGTAATGAAATTGTTTGTTTTTATCGTACAGTGATAAAGTAATCGTCTTATACGAATTATTTTTATATATCAGAGTTACACTTTAGTAATTTCACGTTAAATGCGAATTTAGTCTCAACGTCACATAAATATTACAAAGTTGAAAACATAATATAGGTACGAGTCGTAAAAAGCATTTTAACTTTATTAATATTAATGTGCCAACAATAAAAACACAATCTGAACTTGGCGGATATTCATAAACGAACGTTTCCATAAAAAAATAATCAAACAACAATTTGAAGATTAAACATTGGCTCCAAGACAGATATTTAATATTTATTGATCGTTACCCCAATCGAATTTGTTCCAATTTTAACCGAACGAAACCCAAAGTTTTTGCTATACCGTCAATGTATCATCAATAATTCTGCATTGTACACAGATATGTTCAGCTATATTGGTTTAACGAGCGATATGTTACCCAGCCACGTCCTTTCAGCAATTATTTAAAGGGTTATATTGACATTTGCAACATTAACCACGCCGCAATTTTCGATAAATTTTACAAATTTAAAAGCCAACGAAATTCTACAGAAAATCAAACAATTGTGTTGTAAATGAACGAATAAACTATTTGGATAATAAGAGAAATATCGGATTTTGTTCGTCGTTTATCATTGTTAAAGATAAAAACCGACCGCAAGTAATCCGCTCAAATTCCCTCCCCAGTCTAATTCTGGTTACAATCGGGATGACTCATAAGAATTGCTTAAAAATCCACCTGATGATTTTCGTTATGTTGGAGGTCAATATGCTAAACGAAAACACCCACATGAGCCGCTAAATTTTGGCAACGGCGACAATTTCTATAACACCATCGATTAATTTTATAATTTTTTGCTGCTGACTTCATTTGCATTGTTCCGACGAGAAATTGATGTTTCAGTTAGTTGAAGATGATTGTTGAGTCTCAACAATCTGTGCTTTTTTAATTGTTTTGTATTGAGAACAAAAGCGACTTTTTTGCTTGTTTCCCTCAATTTGAATGAAACGTTCCTTTGTTAGCGTCAAGTTTATTTATAACTTAACAACCTGCATGTATTCAATTAATCTAAAGATTGCTTCGTTTGTTATAATCGAGTAATACGATCCTTTAAGTAAATTAGGAACGTCTATAGTTGGCCCTATTGTACCGTTGATAACTATTACAACAACGGTGCGATTACAGATTTAAGTGTTCCGTAAAGTTCCATTGATTATTCGATTAGATTACGAACGTCAATTAATTAGCGAAGAATCGATGGAATTTGATATCTTTTTTTGGTTGTCGATGATGATGGGAATTAATTAAAGTTCCATCATGTGTGGACCGTTCCAATTTTCGGTGCAAACTCCCGAAAGCTACCACATTTCATTATCTTTATGGGTAGTATATGAGCGAACGGTTAGAAAAAACGTCGAATACGTGTCCGGATTTGGTAGCTTTTTATAAAACAACTACGATTACTATTTATATCCAATCAAATTGTTGTGAATCCAGTATTTCATTCGATTTGAAAACTAGAAATCAACTCCGACCGGACAACAATAAAAATACGATTGAAAAATAAACGATAATCTAATTTTAACTGTAACAAATCGTATGATTAACGGAGTAATTTGGATTTTGGTCGAAAAATACAGGTGAATAGAGAACGAATTTGTTGTGTTCCATTAAAATTTTAGACAGCTTTTTAATTGAACCTGAAACACTACAACCCGACTTGATTAACTGATTAAACTTGGATTTTGTAAAATCAAATCCAACTATTGTTTGTATTTGATTAGTGACTGATTCTTTTATTCGAATCGACTCGTAAATTAGACAATGTGCGATATCTGAGAGTTACACGACAATTCAATCGACAAAATTGATAATTAACGCTGACATATCTACGTTTAAAACGGTTTTAATGAATTTAATTTACATTTATCACCTTTGTAGATGGTGTGAATTTAATGCTTATAAGACAGTAAATCTGATAAATTAGTTCGTGGTCATGTAAAATGTAGGCAGAGACTGTCAACAGAACAGAAATAACTTGGAGCGTTACATATACTCAACCACAATATTTACTCGAATATAGTATCAAAAGAGCTGTAATCGATTTATGTTGAATTATAATTCAATTTTTGCCATTACTGTCGCTGATAATTTCCAAGAAACACGGTAATTAGAAAAACTGGAATAAGGGGTGTGTTTACGCTTGATTGTTATTTTATTTTAATGAATCCCCAATTAGAGTGGTGTTATAATTAATTAGCAGATATCGATCGTGATGTTTATCATAATCTCTAATTTCATTGGTAATTCCACAGCTGTATTCCTTAACTAATCTGGTAGATAATCTCATATTAGATGTGTAAAGAGATTATTGTCTGGCCGGATGAGAGCTTTTGAGACTTTCAAATTCATAAATTGCAAACTATCATTATTTTGTAGTTCGCTTGGTAGTGCTTTTCGTCGTAACGTTTTTTCCTCCTCGCCAAATTCGAGTTTACCATATAACCATATAGAAAAAAATTGAATTACGATCGAAACGGATAAATGAAGATGTAAGCGAATTATAATTTTTTTTATTTCCACTCGTTTGTTTGTTGTTGTTGTTGTTGAGGATCCATAACGAGGCACTTTATCGAGTCAGAAACCGAGTTATTATTGTTGAACTTGAGGACGTGCTCTTAATTTCAATTAACAGTAAATTAAGGGGATCAATATTGGGATTTGTTCTCAAATTAGGGATCGTTGAAGAATTTCGTATTTTTCTAAATCGAATGGATTCTAAAAATAATCACTTACCGAAAACTTTCGACCACTGTGCTGGCGGCCTCCAATCCGGATAATGTTTCGGGAATTTATCCCTCGACCAGAACGTATGCAATACAACTTTATAAACGGTTAATTTGTCCGGCTGGCATGGTTCATTTGTAGGTCCTGTTGGTGTTGTTGTTGCCATAACAATACATATCGCTACACACACACATATACCTAATGCCATATTGGTGAAGACACAATTGTGGGCGAATTTCCAAAAAAAAGAAAACAAATCGAACAAAATCAACAATACACGATTTCTGTTGAAACTGGCTGGATTTATGGAAGAACACCGACAACCTACTCGATTCGCGACCAATTTACTATTGAGAGAGATGTGCCGGCGCAGTCCTGCTTTTGCCTGCTTGCTTGCTTGCTTGCTTGGCAGCGGCTCGACCTGCTGGGGGCTTCGGTTAGCTCCTGTCTCTGCTCCTGCTGTTGATGCGTGCCTCTCGAATACACACAATCGTATTTACACTATGCGGATGTAACAAACTCACGTAGAAAAAAATTTAGACAACGCGCTAATAATTCTCCAAGTTAATTGATCTGTTGGGTGATCCCACGTGTGCGATTTGTTACCCATCTAATGTCCGTAATAATCTATGAACCATCTCAGAAATAAGCACGATTACTCTTCATTTCCCAAATCTAACCACATTCCATATAGAGTCAATTAGAAAATTGAATAAACATAAGAGGGATTATTACAATTCATAATACAAACATTGTTAGAAACTCCATTACAGGTTGACGAAATTTAATTATCGTTACTGTTCTACAATCCGACTTGAATAAAGACGAATGGATATGAACAAGTAAGGAAAAACCGATGGTAAGAAATGAAAAAGTTCGTTGTAGGGTGGAAAGTTTTTCGGTAAAATATTATTTGTCACAGCTTTTAGTAGGGTAACTTTAATAGAGCTTTACTGTATTTGGTTATAGTTTAAAATGAACTGGAACTGTAAAAAGTTTGAGAGTATTAATACTTGTTTCACATGAAATGCATAATGTTTCGTGCTAAATCGTACACAATAGAACTAACTAAATTATAACTTCATAATATAGTGGAACTGTTAATTTCGAATTATTTTGACTGTGCATTTCGTGGAATTTAAAGCGAAAGCTGTTTGTGGACTGCATATTTGAAGCTCTAGAACACGAACATGTTCGATCTACAGGTTTTTTAGAAAAACGCACTAATTGTGCATCTTTATAAAAGCAGTTTATATGGAAATTACCTTAAGGATCTACAGGAGGATCCCTAAGGATCAATTTACGAAAAAAGTCAACTTTCAAATGAGCTACGAGATCCAAATTTTTCTAAAAAGATCTCGACAGATCCCCCTCAAAATTCTTGAGAGATTTTCCAAATTACTCGTCCAATAATAGGATTGTATAGCCCTCAATTGTGTGGTAAATAGAATTAACGGCTTAAATAGAACACTCTGTATATTTGGTTCCTCTACGCCTCTTTATGTAGAATTGAGTATTGGGTTTTATGTGATGAACAAACTGAATGTATTTCATATTTAAATTTATCTAGAAAGTTTTATTATGATTGAAAGCTTGAAATAAGAAGAATTGTTTAAATTCTATGAAAATTTCAACCCTTTAATCGATAATCAAGTATAATAGATTTTGTATGATTTGATACAAGAATAACAAATGATTATTTTGTGAAACTGGCCGGCTACGCATGTATTAGTGACACGTTAACAAAGCAATTTAATTAAAAGTGAACACAATTATAATGTCAAACAAGCTCTCTCCCTGTATGTGTGTGTGGTTATTAGTAATGAAAGCAATTAAACTATTATAGTAACACGCACATAGGGTGTAATTGTCGTTAGAACAGATAAACGTGTTTTACATTAAAAGTTCTTCAATTATATCGCAAATAATCGAGTAAAAAACGAGTGCTTTTATCGTTAATTTCAATTCGATTAAATCAAATTAAATTTGTTACTCGTTTATTAATTGTAATTGTTGAGTGGGAAATTTTAAAAATTAATAATTGCACCCGCCTATAAAAATATCCCTTCAGTAACCGCCACAACACAGTATGCTGTGAAAACAATGCGTGCGGCTGAAAGCTCCGTTTCAGGGGGTTTTATGCGATCATAATTCATGGTTTTACTTCGGCCGTGTCATTGGTTGTTTTATTGTTCTCTCGTTTGATAATATAGTTGGGTGGCCTCGTTGCAATCGTCATACACACATCTCTACTAATATTTCAAAGATAAAGCAGGAAAAAGTTGTAGTTTTCAACTAATGTAAAAGTTCCAATAGTGGGTTGTTTATTGATCGATTGATACGCCGTTCGAAACGTGTAGGTTATAAATTGAACGGGCAAAACAGGAGCAATTAAAAAGTAAACGATCATTAATCATTTTTGTACAAATGGAAAGTCTATCGGTGTTTTGTGTGTAGGTATTACTAAAAACAACTAGAAAAAGAAACTTTATCCAATCAAGAGAAATAATTTCGTAGAATACAAAAGAGGAGTTGAAGACAAAAAATAAACAGGGGAAACTTCACGAAACTTCCATGTGGATATGTTGACTGATCAAACGTTTTTTCTGTCTTTTATGTTGTTCAACTTACTGTAAAAATATATACAACTTTATAACACTAAATCAAAATGTAATAATCGATATGTGCGAGTTTCAACCCCTTTTTGTTGCCGTTATTCTTTTTATTTTTGAAACGAGAATACTACAAAAAGCCCCACTGATTGTTGGATAAAATGTTTTTAATATGACTACATATGTGGACGTATTTTTAATGTTCTCATTGTGCTTTTTTTTTAGAAAAAAAAAACATTATTCCGACACATTACGTTAAAAAAGATTGTTACAATTCAGTCCTTGAATGTGGACAATTCTGAAATATAAAATGAACATTTTCATAGTTATACACAGATGCATTGCCTTTGTCTCAACGTTATTGTACACAATCCGCTTTTATGTTAGTTATATTTGAACTAGAAACATAATTGCATTAGTAAGAAGCAAACAATTTGGGATTCTGTTAGATTTCCAAAGGACCTAATTCTGGAACTTTTACACTTTGTCTGTTATAACCGAGTCGACTTGTCAAAACGTCAAGATCGAGATAGCGATTCGTTCTGAATCTCCCGAATATTAACAGTAAAGTCTGACAAGTTATCATCTCAAACTACGTCTATCAGTTGAGTTTGTTAGAAATCGAAAGATCTCTCTAAACTTGCCACTAATATGAACTTAAAAGTTGATTCCGTTTGCCGTACGCGTACTATTTGATATACTTATATAAGAAATTAAATGAACTAGTCAGGTCGATAGTGGCAGAACCGTCAAAGATTGACTCGACTAGACTAGTATTAACTTCAATTCTATCTAAACGGAAACTCTAACTTTATAACGTTGATATCACTAAACTACTTACTTTGCCTGATTATTTTAGTTTTAAAGGTAGAAAATCGAATCTTTTCGAGTATATTTGACAAGTTTCTCCATCGATTCATAATTAAAATTAATGTAATTCAAACTGGAATTCTAGTTATGCCAGTTTTAAATGTAATAAACTCTGGAAGCTTCCAGATTATCGTTAAATAACTGTCAAATTGAATCGATTCTTGTCGTTTTAAATTGTTGCCGTCTTGTTGTCCGTTTTACAACTCTATTCTTGCCGATAGACAGGTTGATCAAGAAGAAAAAACGTAATTGTTATTGTCAGTAAAGTGTAGACGATTATGTTGATGCTTTTGCTTATACATCCACCCATTTATGATGGGGCATCATTAAAAAGTCATTATCTGCAAAGCTTCTTTTTTAAGCAAACAAAACCATCATTTTGCTTACGGTTCAATTAAAACTTCTAAACGACACACAAACACACTCGTGTAGAAAATTCTATCAGGAAGTAATTAATAAACAGAAAATAAAAGAGAAACGACTTTATAAAATATGTATTTTAATTAAACTGAGAATTAATGGGAATTGGTAAAATCTGTAAAAGTTTCATAATTCTTTCGCCCCCCTGTCTGTTGTTTTTGCCATTGTTATTATTCTTATTTATTTATTATTCAATCAATTTTAATTGTGTTAACAATAGGCGGTTTTGTTTACAGATTTTAATAATTAATTAGACAGGGGGATGCGATAAAAGACATTGAATGGAAGCGAAAGTACTATTGATGAATTTCCCAAGCACATTGTTGGTTATAATAACGCACACAAAAATGGGCCTAATATTAAAGCTTTAAATTCTCAACAATTAACACAAAACGTCTTATAGTCGGTTTAATTTAGATACAATCGACTTGACTTTGGTTGACGGCACGTGCGGTCAATCAACTTAAAACAATGACAGTCAACAGACATCAATCAATTCTAATTGTGATCGTTCGATTGGGATAATTTGCGGCTAATTGGTAGCTTTTCGAAATTCTTTTTGTCTTGTTCCAAAATAAAGAGACTAGCCTTGAATTGCCCTACCCGTTTCCTTAGCAATTAATATTATTTGTATTATTAACTAAATAGGTTAAAGTTTGTCGAATATAGTTAGTTAGTTAGTGTTAATATTAGATAATTCTAGGAATGGAACTTGAATTATCAGCAACGATAGTCAATAGAGATGGTAATCTCATTATAAACAGTCTAGTTGGAAATAATGAACGGTTATTTAGTCATACTTGTCTATTTAGTTCTATAAGTTCGTGTCGAAAGTAATTACATTAGTTTGATTTTTGATGGTAAAGTTGGAATATTCCGTTGAAAAGCAACAAATTTTTCAACTTTTCCATTCTTAACCAACTCAATGGAGAGTTTTAAGCCTGTAAATTGATTTAAACTCTTTTTAAATCGCAATTTCGTAGCTCCCCAGGCTAGAGATAGACTATAACAGCCGCAAAATTCGTGTTTTTGAGCTAATTTTGGGGAATAGTACCGAGTCAATTCAATTTAAGTAGCTCGAAATTGTGGATGAATTTCTGTAATTGTGCCTACTATTTTTGAAGAAATTCACGAAAATTTCGAGTTTTCATCGAATAGAATTGAACAAATTATAGTTATTTAATTATAATTACGACCAAATCAATTAGAGTTTCAATGATTTTATTGCTCTTCCTTGTTTAAATTGGAATAATTATCGTTATTTCGTAATTATTCCCAACAATTGTCACTGTTAACTGAACCAGAAAATTAACGAAAATTCCACATCATCAATTAATATTTTTCCAGCTTCAATTTTGTGTTAGAATTTAGAGTTAAAAATATTAAAACGACCCTCTTTCATTTGCCAATTAGTCTTCTGCATATTTATTTTATTCTTTGTCAAGTTCCAAAGGGCGAAATTTCAGAAAAATTCAGACAATTATTATTGAAGTGGGTCTGTTAAGTCAATTTTGGTCAAATATTTTGCTTATTTGGCTAAAGTTGGACAGTTTCACGGCTATTTGTGGAAAAATAATGAAAACGTTGGAATAGCTGTGACAACTTATAATAGTGACAAGGGATTGTCCAACCTATGCGATGTATAAACATTTCATAATAATTTCTAGGACAAGTTGTACACAAACATTATAGCTAACACAAAATGGTCGTATTAATCATTCAACAATGTTGTTCCAGTATGATGAATTATTCAGCGCTTCTGTTAGATGTGTCGTTTCATGGAAATATACATGTCACTAAGAATGAAGACGACAACGGAAAGAAACGAAAGGCAAGAAGAAGAGAAAAACGTGAACTATTACAGAGAATCTAAAATGAGCATATTCTTACAAAATAAAATCGTGAATTTTATTCGAACTTCACTGTTATTATTTAACACAATTATTAATGAAATTTACAAGACAACTAAGCTAAATTATATCAACTTATGCTGTTTAATTCATTGGATTAGGAGAACGAACCATTAAAAGCTTAATTTTAGATTTTATGTGATCTACAATAGAGAAGATCTGTTTAATTTTAATTCACTAATAACACTGTTCTATAAATTATACGATTTTCGTTCTAACTTTGCAACATTCATTATTCGACACATGAATTTTATTCAACTAAACAACAGACAGGTGTTGTTGGTAATTTTTAATTCAAGACAATACACTTAAGAATACCGAGTTTACTCGTTAAAAATTCATAAAGTCCACATTTTATAGTTGTCTGCATATTCTAGAAGACTTGCGAATCTTCATTTCCATCTCCATTTAAAAATAGAGCCGGCTATTTGGGAAGGCGGTATTTTTCGTATGTATAAAGGTTGAGGACAAGTTGTATTGCTGATTTGAGAGAGGTCCTCAGGGAGTATTTTAACGTAGTTCGTTGGAAAATCGGTTAAAAATGCTCCCTTTTGAACAACTTCGTGACTTTTACTAATCAACTGCACACAAAAAAAAAAACGAAGAATGGCCCAAAAATCGTCGAGTTGTTTGGCTTCCTTGTTTTTGTATTGTAATGAAAATGCGATATTTGTTTAAAAAAACTTCTTGTGACCGACTTTCTGATAAGCTACGGGGCCCAACTTATACTACAATGCTCCCGTACAAATTCTCACACCATTTATCAAATTACTTATTTCTAAACTGTGTTCTTTTGAATAGTAATAACGAAAACAAAAACGTTCCAAAATCTAGACTCAAAACTCTCTTTTCAAATGATTCATTAGCCAAATTTGTTAGAAATTGCTATCATTAGGGCCTAAACTTGTTGAAATCTGGGTAAACATGAAGACTAATTGACGAAAAGTGGCTTCCAAGTAGCAAAATTTACTAAAATAGACGAGTCTGGTTCTCGAGAATTTTCCTCAAAAAGTGAGTTAAAATCAGGGGTTTGCCTTATGTTTTTACTAAAAGTGCCTAAATTTTCTATTTTTCCCCAACTTTGTGGCAAAATCTAAATTGTTTAAATTATAATCTTTTTTCTGATAGTCAACTAGCAAAATTCCATAGAAGTGGCAAATTTAACATGCAGAATATGCATGTCAGATGAAGATGGGGATACTGTTCTAGAATACGCAAATCTCTATAGCGTTAATTTTAATCTAACAGCAGTTATAAACGTGCCGACGACAATTGTAGCTGGTAAATCTGTTGGAAATCTGTCCAAACTGTACAATATTGATGGTAGATCGTTAGAACTGTTTGTTGGCCAGAGGGTCCGATTAATGGTCACGCTAGAATACCGCTCATCATTGTCTTGTTATCTTGATTTACTTGTTCGATTATATTCTGTAATATATTGGACAATTTTGATTTAATTGTTTATCAAAAAATAGTCGTTTTCGTCTTTTGTTGTTTAAGATTTATTTAGAATTCTTGTTGTTACCGTTTTTTTAACAGAAAATGTAAGCGTATGTTTGTAAAGTTGAACAAAGAGGTAATTTTCAATTTTTGATGAACTTGGTCTTTGTGTTGGCAATAGGATAGATTCGTATATAAAGCTTTGCAATTTACACTTTACTTGTTATAGTCTAGCATCAATGTCGTCTTTATCAGATAGGCGTACATCTACAAGGCTTTAGAACAAAGAACTCAAGATGAGAGAAGCTATTTATACAACTAGCCCCGAACGTTGAACATAATTGGGGAGAAAAAAGTCGAAAATACACACCACCAATAGTATTAAATCTTGTATTACAAATGGGATAAAGCGTGGTTGGCTTGTTATACGATACAATTCATAGGCGATATATTCGAAATGTTGCCTCTGTTTATGCTATTCGGTTGCCAATAAAGTTCCATCAGCTATAATTCATAACTAGTATTGTTACTGGAGATCGAGTGTAAATAGTCGGAAAAAAACCATTGAAAAACTTCCAGGAGAATAATTGCTGTAATAAAATTCGTGTCGTAAATCCCGCTGAGGGAAGTTGTTGAATTAATCGTACTCTCCACAACATTCTCCATTTTATTTTTAACAATTTTTTTAGTAATCCAACATAAATATTGAGAATCAATATAACTTGGGGGTGGTTTAATCAAATGACTCCAATAGGATTTGTCTCGTTGGAACTGATTTAAAGTAAATTGTAGAAAACGAAGTCCAACCTCAAATTACATCCGACCCTTGCATAAATATCGACTTACACTATATATATCGAGAATGTTTCCCTTTTCCAATTAGAAAATGAAGGGGTTGTTAAAATTTGAAAATTCTATTGTAGAATTCAATCGTCCAATTAATCCGACTGTCGGTAATACCCTCGAATTAGAGGATTTTCAATTCTCTCGTTAAATACTAAGAGATAACTACCAAAGATTATATCTATATAGAATTTTAATGAATTCTTCAACACGAATAATTAATGGGTGGTGTAAAGTAGAAGATTTTGTTGTACGGCTCGTTGGTCTAGGGGTATGATTTTCGCTTAGGGTGCGAGAGGTCCCGGGTTCAAATCCCGGACGAGCCCGATTGTACCTTTATTTTTACTCATCTTCAATTTGAATTCGATTTTTTTCGCAAAATTATCCCCAAGGGGTGCTAATGATTTAATCAAACCACCGATCATTTCGTTTTATTGACAGTCGATGGAAACTTTCAGACAGATTTTAATTTAATTTATTTATTGAAGCAGCCAACTTCCCATCTGCTCCACCTTTAAAATCGTCGATCAAATTCTAACGAAATTCACCCGACAACGACTCGTATCCATTTAGAATGATAGTCGACCGGAATTCCGGACACGAATCTTAAAAATTGATACAGCTCTGCCTCTACTCCGGATTGATTCAATTCTTGGTCAATTTTAACGATGATAATTTTATATCGAAATTTCATCAACAACAAATAACGATTTTATAGTCGCATCCATCATTTCTACTTGCAATCTCATTTCCTTCGTTTCTATTTCGTCGAAAATAACAGAAAAAAAAGCGAAATTGTAACAATGTTGGATACATCTGCGACCAGTCAACGGTTCCCTATTATTGTCCTTTTTGATAAGTTGATAACATATTTCTTTGTGGCGTTATCGACGATGGGACAATTTAGAATATAAATCAAACTTGTTCGCAACCGCACCAGATTCGACGAATTGTAAGCGAAAACGAAAAAGATAGATACGAATGTATTGACATAACGACAGGATGGAGTGTATACACAGAGAAAACGAGTTGGGCGAGGAAAATCGAATGGAAATAGATGGACGAATGATGGAATCAATGAAATAGATGCAATTTAATTACATTCATATATAATTGCCACTCATTGAATTATTTTAATATTTATTAACTTTACTATTAGAATCTACATTGCATTTACGCGATAAATCAAATTGGCTCGTATTCTGTAAGTTTATTAAACAGTTGATACTCTTAGTGGTTACAAATTAGAAATGTTGCGGATCTCTGTTTCAGTTTCTGCAAAATTTGGGAGCTCTACGACTTTCCAAACGGATATATAACGGAAATTATTAATATGAGAGAAACTGAACACGATCCAGTGTCCGCAAATTTAATCATCGATATCTCCCTTGTTTGATGATATATTGTAACGATTCAAACACCATTAGATACAGCATTTTAAGGACCATCTAAATATGAATTTTGTTTCTAAAAATTGCAATCGAATTCTGAGTTACAGAGGTTACTTTTGGAGCATGTTTTTCTAATATTTCCATATTTCCCTTATTACCAATTTTTCAGCGATTTTCTCATAGAATATAGCAAATTGAAAAAGACCCCCAAGAACTGTTTTAATAGATTTATTCGTTTTTCGGGAAATTGGCCGAAACTGGGGCGTTTTTTGTTTTTTTGAGTTTAAAAAGTGCTAATCTTGAATAATCGATATCTCCCTTCTTTGATGAGCTATTAGATCATTTCAAGGAGTATCTAAGGACGTTTTTTATATTTGAAAAATTCTAACTAAACTTTGACTTATAGAAGAAAATCTTTTCCCTTACAACTTGACAAAAATTGTCGATTTTCTAATAATTTTCTCGCAATATGTTCTGTTTCTGTTATGGCACTTCCGTCACATCTCTATTAGAGATTTTTGTTAAAAATTCCAGAATAAATCCTAGTAGAGTTCACAATACTAGTGATTTAATTAGAAATCTAGAAAAGTTATTGTAACGACTTTCACGAGGTGAGTTTAGATTGCAGA
The DNA here is from genome assembly GCA_020740385.1 of Mylabris phalerata. Classification (NCBI taxonomy): domain Eukaryota; kingdom Metazoa; phylum Arthropoda; class Insecta; order Coleoptera; family Meloidae; genus Mylabris; species Mylabris phalerata. Next base: position 7,364,563 of record JAJEOX010000044.1, on the reverse strand, counting down.
ACTGATAAGTGGCACCAAAATCTAGCTTAATACCGTAATTATTTTATTTGAAACAAGCTTTAAATTTGATAGCGATAGAATTGGAATTCATGTAGCATTCTCAACTCAATTAACACGAAGTTAACAACAATAAAGCGACAAAATCAATTTAAATTATCTGTTATCGTGATCAATTCGTTTTTAAAAGTTTCGACGGTGAGTGAGGCTTAAGCTCGACGATCGCTGATCGTTGTCAAAAACGTGAACAACGAGAACGCTGTTTTCATTACCTGGAAAATTAATTAAACTTACATTAATTCTAATAAAGAATCGGATGGCTTACAATAAGAAAACTTTGAAGATTTACAGTGGCCAATCCGTAAGCGGAAATTATGATCGGTTTTTGTGCTCTAGCAACAATTAAAATAAATGTTCTTCTATCATTGAAATTCTCCAATAAATACCAATTCGATTTGTAGACAGAATTTGATATATTGGACGCCTATAATAAATCATTATTTCAACTATAAATATTTAAACATTTCTAACATTAAAGAAACTTACAGCATCTGATAGTAGTTCAGTAGCATTGCAATAAATAGCAGTTTGTACAATTTGCGATATAAAATATATCAAACATTTCAGTTTTATAAATGAGGAAAATTCGCTGGAAAGGGGAGATTTTGTTAATTTAATTCAATTAAGGGAAGTTTCAAAAATACCCTTGTAACACGTAAAGTTGTAAACAACAAGCGAAGAGTGTTACAGTAAATTGAAGCAAACATAGAAAATTCATTATTCTCTTGATATTGTTACAATAACTGGAAATTAATTTATTAAATAATCTCCAATACTATTCCTGCGACTTACTCCAACAAAAAATTGTGAAAATCAATCAATTCTCGTAGACTCCGACACGAAGTGAAATTCTCAAATTTGTAACACAATAATTTGAATTGTACCACAATATTGGTGTTAATTGCAAGAAATAAAGTATCGGTACTATAATTACTACAATAAGTTTGGTAACCCTGATAGAAGAGTAGGAGATTGATTGTTAAATCCCATCCAGACGGGGTATAGAGGGTTACTACCGGTTTTCCTGTTATAAAAGCCTGTAGAAGAAACACCCCAAGAAGAGCAAGGCCTAAAGTTAGATGTCCGACGATAATTATTCTAGTTTTGTTTAATAATTTTACACAATCCTTATAAATTTTCCCTCGGAAATCGTCAATTCTCCAAAATCGTGTTGATTGATTTATTAAATCCGAAATTTCCGATCGATTGAACCGTAGAAAGTAATGCTTACCGAAAGCCTGGAATTGTTTGTATTTGAAATTAATTCCGATTGAATTCTTACGTTTTTAATACATGACAGAACAATACGAGACTCTGATAACTGTCTAGAATAAAATCCAAATCGTTATTGTTAATATAAATTCCATAAACGCTTAAAATCATTGGTAATAAAAATAAGATACACCAAAATCCGTAACGTATCCGACTGAATATTGTCGCGTCTTCCGGATGAAGACCGCCACATTTTGCCACAAATAACGGCCAGTAATAGAGCGAATCTTTATTAGAATTCCTGTAATATTTACGAATATCTCATCAAAAATTCTATTCTTTTATAACTTACATTAATTGTTTGGATTTCGGTTAAGATTGATGTTGGAGCAATTTACCACAACTAGTGAAATATGTCTCGAACTTGTGTTCTATTTAAATTGATATGTTTAAAAATTCAAATACGTCTGTGAGATTTCCCATATTTATTATTCAACGTAGAATACGTTCAAATTGCTAATTTGAAGGAATTCTACAAACAAATGTTGAAATATTCCACCTAATTTTGGTAAATTAACAATTAACAGAGCTGTGGTTTGATTTGTACAGGTTTGTGTGCTATGAAAATTACGAAAACGTGTAATTTTCGATATTTCTAACTTATCATTAAAGGTTACGATTCAATTTCAACTGGTGAATTATTAAAATGTGCATGCAGTGAGCTTTCGTGCTTTCACAACGATTGAAATGCAGTCTCTATGTCTACTGATAGATGATTTCTCAAATATTTCCTGTGAAATTTTAAGAGACTCTTGAACTTTCAGAATTTCCAGTTAAATTGTCGATTTTTTAAAATTTCATCAATGCACACCAAATTGTCGGGATTTTCACCAGGATTTCCCGCACAAAAGCCGCAAATGAACGTTAATAAAATTACAACATTCTATCTATTCTCGTCAATATTTCACAAATCCGGCACGTATGCGGCTGGAAATCTGGTAAAATGTTCTTTCTACTGTCCTTTGAAACTTCAAGTTTTTCTATATTCGATCTTAGTCATTGTGTATGTGTGTGATTTATGAGTTAGTAGACATTTGGGATTTCGTTGGGGTCATCACGGTGAAGAGTCAGAACGTGTACAAAACTAACCACCCTTATCTTCATAGTCTATTATCACAGAAATCGTCCAGATTGTGGTCTTCTTACCGGTTGTTCTCTATAAATTACCTTGTCAAATCCAGCCGAAATGTAATAATGATAATTAATAGACTGTAGAAAAAACTTCCGGAATTGCGATAGTAGTCTGATATTCTCGTACTTTATTTAAATCTCGAATACAGAATCAGGTCGTAGAGTTGACACAATAATGTGTTAGAGGAAGAGAATCGCTTTTATATAAACAGCATGATCAACATGACCGGACAGAGAAAGCTTGCCATAACTTAGGAGAGCTTATCGTTGAGAAAGCACCAACCAAATTGGCCCCATCCTCTCTTGCACCTTTATACAGCATTTGAAAGCTTAATTACTAACTTGAAACGATATCCGTTTTCCTTAACAAATTAAATATTTCATTCACGTTTCAATTCAATGTAAATCGAACGATCATAAAAATTTTCTGCATTATGCCGTACGATAAGAATTGGCACGATAGCAGTGCAACTTATGCTAATGGTCTTCAAGTTGCATTTCACTTTTTTAATTCGTTTAAAAAGTGGAAAAAACACGAGAAATTTACGTCGTAGAAAACGAAAGAATACAATAGGGGAATTACATTTATTCCTCTGCGGTATAATTAAAAGAAAGCATAATGAAGATGTAATTAAATGTGAAAGTTTTATGTTTCTACTGTTATTTGAGATAATATCATTAAATTTCGTTGGGAATATTTGAATTTATAATCGTTTATTTCATCAAATTTGATAATACATTTAGATGATTAAGGAGCGTAATCAACTAGCGAATAAATATGCAAAACTACAGCTCTTTGATGTTGACTTTCCTCTTTCTATCTGTGTTTCCAATCTGTATTAGTGGATTCGAAGATCGCGCTCGAGGCACAAATTGATCCGGAATACATTTTCTAGTTTCCAAGTTTTTTTTTTGTAAAAACTGCCTGTAAAAAAGCTCTTATTGCTTCCGTTCTTTATGCGAAAAATGCCAAAAAATCTCCGAACGATATGTTATTTCCATGCGACTTATCAATAAACTTCTAGTTTTCCGGTTTCTACGATACAAAATGGATTGTAGGTGCCGTCAATATGGCTGAATAATTATAAATTGTCGTCTACAATATCAGAAAACAATAGATTTGAGATAATATTGACATTTATTTATTGTACAATATTCAATATCTATGGCAATATTTGTCTTGTGTTTATCGCTGGATATTGGGTAGATTTATCGGATCGTAATTCTGGACTTTCTTATAATTGATTTCGGCATTACTAGGTGGGATTGTAAACAATAGTTGAAATAAATCCAGTGAGTACGAAAATACCACACCGGAAAAAACAAAGTTGTTCACAAATAAATTCATAGATGCGCGTCCGGCATACATAATCATTTATTGAATGTTTTCAGTGTAACTTTTTTGCTCTTTTTGCCCCTTTATTCTCTTATTTGTTTTCGGGTTTGTTTAGAGAGCTGTTCTCCATTTAAATTACTGAAAATAGTTAATATTAGCAATGCAAATTTTCAATTAAGAAAGTTTCCAACAACACTAACAACTACACCATATTGTCGAAATGGAAATCTTGCACAATTCGGACACTTTACAAGTTTAGAAAAGTCACAATATTCGAGAGAATTTGCCATTTTTAGCGTCTAAATGAAAATTATTGGTATTGTTGACCTGTAACCGGACGATTCTTGCGAATTTTGTTGAAGATTTAGAAGGTTTCCAGCAATACTAGCTTGAATTCAACCATCTATTTGGGCAAATTTTTCTTTCGAGTCCCAGATTTTTATTACTGTTCTCCGGCTCTATCAGTAGCTTTTATTTAATTTCCGTGTTGCATTATTAGCTTCTTTCCATTGTATTACAAATCAAACTTTGGCTGTATCAAGCTAGTTATTAAACATCTATTCAATTGGAGTATCAAATCTTATTTAAAGAGATTCGTAAAAACGTACCGAGAAAACAGAAAATAAGCAGCTTATAAAAATACTTATAAACAACCAATTGTTCGTTAATACTTCAATAAAAAGTTCTCAGCAGAAGAATACTTAAACTTTCCATTGTTGGGAATTTCAATTTATTTTTTCCCTCTCGTCTTCTTCAAAATAATCGTGTCGTATTGATAGACAGGTACTTAACACAATCATTTTTTATCACATTCAAATATAATTCGTTTCACTTATGTAGATGATTTTCAAATTAACATTACTACAAGTATATAGAGGTGTGTGAAAGATATGACCGGAATTATAGAATTTTATTGATTCCATCTCTGGATCGTGTGCATTTTGAACAGTAACATGAAAAGTCTCTTTATTTGCACTGTCAGTAATTTATGGAACGAATGCGGTTAGTGTGTTTTATAAAACGAATTTTAGTTTAAACGATATATGAATATTGAATGAAATTCATTATGGAACGTTGGAAAATTATTAAGCTTTGATTAGTGCATCAATTTCGAATCTAAAATATTATCAATAATGCATTTAATTAACGAGTAAATTGTGCAATTTCAATTGTGCAAAAATTTCTTAATTAACATCACTTCAAAGTTGAACAATCAATAATGATAATGCGTCTATTTCAACAAATCAAATTTGCTAAAGTGATCCATTTCAATTTGATAAATGGAAACTTAACGACAGAGATCTGTTTGCTCATTAATTTATTTGAAACAGTAAAATTGGTTAGATTTGTTGATTTGCCATCGATTCTCGAAAAATTCACGATTCTCTGCTCAAAAATACACATCAAAGATGTAGTATTGCACAATGTATTTGTGAATATTTACCAATAGAATCGGAAAAAAGATTGAAATGTTCTGATCATTTATGTAGGAGATTGAGAATTTCGTTTCGATAAAATACAAGTAGAAATGGATTATTTATCGATTTTATAAAATATTGTACCTATTTATTTGGCATATACAGTGCTTTTCACTTAAAAGTGTATTTTTATGGCAACTGCCATTATTTAACGCGCGATCTGTAGGACCGCTAGAGCCTCGTAGCTCATTGGGAAGTTGGTCTACGACTCTATCGTATTCTAGAATAAATGCAAAATACTTCTAGACACGCCAGAATAAAGCGGAGAAAAGTGAAAAATTCAGCGTTAGAAGCGTCCTCAAGTCATTTTAGCTCTGTGTAACTCTTTTTTGAAAATCGCGACATTCTTGGCCAACTTTCAAATGAATTGCGCCGCCCAAATTTTGGTAAAATAGTCTACACAGACAAATCCTTGAAATATTTTTTAAATTGCTTTCAAAATAAGAACTGAGGTGAAGCACACGCTATACATAAAAGTTATAAATGTGTGTACTTTGAACGAATCTTCACTTATCCTTTAAAATATTCAATAGTTGTCTAAGTTTAGTGGCAACACGATAAATTTCTTGGAATTATCGAAATTTACTAGAATAACCGACTGCAATTACCCGATAATGGATAAAATTCGGTTCCAATCTCCTTATACAATTTGAATAAAATCGACATTTGGATAGGAAAAGAATCGCAAAACACTTAAAGTATGTGGTTGGGAAGATGACAATTTCGTAACGAACAAGACGTTAAGGCAGTTTCTAATCAACCAGCATTAGTACCGGTTCGTGTCTTTAGGGACAAAATTTCAACGAATAAATCCAATATTTTGTTTGTATTGAGACAGGTGTCACTATTCACGACTATCTGCGTCGTGAAAGCATTCATATGTTACAGTTGTGTTCTTGCAAAATAGTCGATTTTAAAAAAGGAAAACCTCAACGAAAATGCTTAATCTTCAATAATGGAAAACAATAAAAGAAAATCGATAAATCATCGACATAATGGAGAATCTTGTAACATTTCCTCTATTTTATCAAGACGAAAAATAGAAGAGGACAGAGGGAGACGAAAAAAAGCGGAAACAATCAGTCGTCATCTAATAATAGACCGAGCCGAACTCTAATTCTATAGAAACGGATAACTTGGAATTCTCTTACAGGACATTGTATAAGAGCAGACAGGCAATCTTTCAGCACAAGGACAAGAACGAGGATATAAAATGATAGCAGATAGAAGGAAAAAATACATAAAGAGATTTTCAAAGATAAATAGTACAGATTGACTGAAATGTCAAACTAAAGAACTGGATTTCGAAATAATAAAAAAGAAAACCAAGATCACAATACTCATTGACTTATAATCCAACTATTTCCGTCTTCACCGCCGGTTTAATACAAGGAAATTAGAGTAATCGAGGCTTCTTTAATTTTAGATTAGAAACTTCCGTATTTCCCCAGGCGGTGCTATTTAGCCCGACTCCGTATGTCAATGGAATAAAATCCAATTATTGTCCAAATTTCGATTGACCGGACAAGAACAACAACAACAAAAAAGCAACGTAAGTTGAAATGTTGGCGAATTATTTATAAAGCAAACACACACGTATCCGTTCTATGGTCGTTTCAACTTTTCAACGTAAAATTGGCCAGACGAATTTGCATAAGTTGTTGGAAACTAGGGGCGAAAAATTTACGATTATTATTTATTTATAAAGCAAGAAAATGAAAAATCGAGCAAGAATTTGATCCATGGAAGTTAAAACTTCAAATTTTGGTCATATTCGATGTAATAGGAGCGATAGAGTTGAAAATATTGTAGTGGTTGTCGTTTAATAATGGTGGATGCGCCAGTTGAACCAATCTCGTAAATATCGATAAATATCAAATTATCTTCCGAATTTCCAAACTTTCCGTATTCGTGTGCATGTTGAATAGTTTCTTTTAATAGTTGAACGTTAAAGAACGATCAAAGTTTTATGGTTGATCATTAAACTTACGAAATGATTTCGGTTAGACGACTAACACGAACAGAACTGTACCTGTTGATGATCGTCTTGTACGCTCCATCACCTGAAATGAGCCCAATACTCGTAAAATAAATTCTATTTAGTAAAAAGGCTAGAAATAAACTAAGAACGAGTAGGTTGTACAAAGTTTTCTAAGAAGCGAATAATTCCAAGTAAAGGGAGCCGGAAAATAAACGGGAAACCATCAATTTAGTCGATTAAAACTCGAATGTTGTATTGATTTTAAATCGAATTGTATCCAAAATTAAAAACTATCGGAACATTTAGCCGAATACTGCAAGATTCACTCTATTTGTGGCTCGTTTTTAAAGTCAATACGTCAGCTATAAGCTTGAAAATAACGATTCGGCATTTCTTAACCGAAATAAACGGGTCACCGATAGAAAAAAAGCACTACAGAAGAGTGCTTTTATTGTCATCATTATAGCTTTGATTGAAGACCTATTTCAACAGCGTTCAAACAATCCTTACTGTCGATTCGTTATATTACAAAACGATTCCATTGGAACATCACTTTTACAGCACTTTCTCGTATCAGATTTGGAACGTGTCGTACACGTCAACCATAAAGTTATCGAACGTTGAAAATTTGCCAAAAAGTTGAGTCGTCCTTTATTGAAATTTCCCAAGAATTACCGGTATCTATGGTGAAATTTGGAGTTATTTCAACGGAGGCCATTTAAATTTTGTCGCAAATCCGGACGTTGTAATAAACGTCAAAAATAGCCTAATAAAATGTTATAAGCGTAAGGGTGTTTAATAGGGGAGAAATTTCCATTCGATTTCACTCAATTCTTTTATCTTAACAAATAGTAAAACTAACAACCTCAATACGTTTGTGAATTTGTACAAATTCCAGAATATTCCACATATTTACCGGATTGTTCAAGTATTATTGTTGGGAATCCGGAAAACGTGATGTAAACTATAAAATAGGTTTCAACTGAAAGTATCATCATTTATTTCAGTTTCAGTTACTAGCGTATTGAGTCACAATGTCCATTGATAAGTATCTGTCACAACCAACTGTGTTGTAGACAATATAATTAATGTATGCTAGCAAAATTGGGGAGTCATTTATTTGTGTGTTTGTGAGTGTGACCTGGGTGCTATTAATCTATTCAAAGGTATCATCTTATCATTCCAACTGTCACTGCATGGTGATACCAAAGAAATATTATGTCACTATAATTTTCATTCTATTTTTGATGCATTTCCATATGTCCGGAATACATTTAGAACATTAAAACCAGATTTATAACGATTATAAATATTCATTTATGGTAAAAGCATATCTTTTCTGATTTATAAAGGAGTTTATTTACGAAATATTACAGTTTAATACTGAGAAGAATTGATAATATTCTCATTCTCCTTTTTGTTTTCGTTTTTTTCTCCGGTAGCCGTACAGTCAACATACTGAAAGATATTAAAATTTCAGCTAATACTCGACGTATTGTGTGATAAATTCATTATTCATTACAACAAATTTGCAAACAGCGTTAAAATTTCATTCGAAATTTCTTGCGACTTATAAAACTTGCATTGATTCGATTATTTATAGCGTTAACAACGGAAAATTAAACAATAATTATACTCGACCTGTATCTGTAGCTGGTAATTTTCGATTTTCTTCGATTTCTATCAATCCAATATAAATTTATATGAATAATTGAAGCGGAATATTAAATATTGATTGCAATACCGGTAAACTAAATCTATTTTTTACATTTCTAGTCAATTATTTATAGAAATATCGATTGAATAATTTAAACATCACATATATTACACACATTTCCGCTATTTTCAACGCGAATTATTGAAATATTCGAGCCGAATTTATCATAAACATAATCTTTTGTCGGTAGTTCTTTAGAAAATTTAGCGATATTGGACAAGAATTGATTCAATTTTGTTAAATATTCTTAATGAAACGAAAAATTAACACCAAATCTCTGTTTGTTGGTTGTTTGAATATCGATTTTAATAAAATAAATTAATTATAATAGTCAACCAAATAATATATTAGGAATTGTGGAAATTCAGCGTTTTTTATACGGTTTTAAATTGAATATTTAATTTAGTAGTGAATTGTTTATTTTGTCTAAAATAAACATGAAAATTGTATACTCGTCCATCAAACTGGTTATTCTAACTTTGCTTCTAATATTACTGAACTACTAAACAAAATGTAAATTATCTGATAGTCCATTCAAAAACAATAGTTGATAATTCAACCGTTCAACTAAATCAAACCGATTTTAGTTTAAAAATAGAAACTCAAATGTTTAAATATCATTAAATTGGAAATGGAAATAAATCTAATTTACTAACAAATTTCTGAATTTTGTTCAAAATTTTTTACAAAAAAGAATCATTCTAATTAGCTTATACCGTAGTGGTAGAAGTTTAAATTAGGGGAGGAAACTTCCATTTTATCAAACGATTTCCAATAATGTTCCACATCGTTAAAAATAGCTTTTTAAGAGGCGTACAATGAAATTTAATAATAATTCGATGCCTTGTTTAAAACTCACTTTTATTAAGAATACAAATCAACGTGTAAAAATGGTGGAGGCGCCGGGTAAATATCCAATAACACCTCAAAAAATGCAATTTCCTTGTATTTTTTTGTGACAAATTGCACATTTCAATGAGAGATTTAAATTTTTTGTTGTTTGGTTGATTCTCAGTGATAGCATCCCAATTTTAGGCTCCCTACATTGAGTTTTATTCACGAAAATTGAAATTTCAAATAATAGAAAACTGTTTTAACTATAATGACCAATTTTTTGCTAAACAACGAACCAAATTCCAGGAGAGAACTCTCTAAACGAATCACACGAAAGCTTTTTAGATAAATTAGAATGTTAGATTAGTTAGATTCAATTAAAGTAAAACCAGAGTCTTGTAATCTTTAATAAATGAAATCATGACTCGTCTAATATTTTTCAATTGATTTAAAGTAGATAGTTAGGAAAATAATGCATATTTTCAATCCCATTAATCTTCGTTTTCGGTAATTTTTCATTTCAAAGAAAATAATAGAAATAAGTTTAAATTATTCATATTTTCCATATTTTTTTGTGAAGGTATTGTTTGATTGTAAAAACCAACAATGGAGATTCAATTTAGTTTTGAATTAATTAACAAACTAGATGATGAAAATAAAGTCGAGTTGATTGAGTGAGGAAGTAACCGTATTAGAGAATTCATTTTCAAATAGTTTTGTTCATTAATAAACTATAATAAAAGTATATAGGTACGTAGAACAATTTAATAATGTTCTTATTGTAGTTTAATTTAGTAGAATAATAATTATTTAGAATGAACATAAAGTTAATTAAGAAAATTCATGGATCTAAATGAAAATTTTAATAGTATTAGATGTATTTGAAGATAATAATAAAAGTTATGTGTAATAAAGGAATTCTTTTCATGTAATAAACCGAAATTAATGAGAAATTAGAAAAGAATATAAATTTATTGGAAGTAATCGAAATTCACCTGTGTAGGACATAAAAATAGATCCTCATATTCTATTCTATTATCACAAAAATAAACCAAATAATCTGATTGTTGGAGACTAATCTAAACTATAATTCGGGGTAATTATCCAAAAATCGCAATCTTGGATTAACTTTCATATAAATTAGACGATTAAGGTTAATCTTATTGTTTCGAATAAGGTATTAACTGGAATATTCTAAAACTCTACAATAAAAATAGAGAAAAAGAGAAGAAACAAATAGAAGGAAAAGTGATTATATGCAATGATTAAATTTTTTTTGAAATAACCGCCACTAATTGAAACACTTGACAAGTATCAAGTAGTCTGAGCTACATCCAGTTACCCTATAAATTAATAAAATTTAATAGAAAACTGTATCATTCTATTATCAACAATTATATTGTATTTTAGTACGAATTATCCTCAAATTAGAAATTTTTCAGCAATTTTTAAGATTAATTAATTAATTTGTGAACGCAGTCCTGGTTGTTTTTATAACATAGTATTGGCAGCACTGACTGTCATTAATTTTGACAACTTGTTTCGTTTTGACACGTTGATATCCACACAGACGCCGATTCAATCCAAATTTTGCGATTATTTCCACAGAAATACGGTTTAAATCAACAACTTTAAGGTAAATAAACGATAATTTATCAATATTGATAGAGTTTATTTGGAAATTGTTGAATTTCGGTTAATAGGGCCAAAATGACTGCGGTCGAACAGCCTTGTTATACGTTAATTAACAGTCCGATTGATACGGAGCCGTACAATGAGATGCAATTGAAGATCGATCTAGGTATTTGAAAATTTTGGTAATTTCTTAACGAAGATTGTGGTAATTGTGTTAATAATTTTAGAAAAAGGCGATGTAAAGCAAAAAGTGGAAGCTTTAAAGAAAACAATTCGTCTAATTTTGGCTGGTGAACGTCTACCACCCGGCATTTTGATGACAATAATCCGCTATGTATTACCATTACAAGACCATACAGCCAAGAAATTATTGCTAATCTTCTGGGAGATCGTACCGAAAACATCGCCAGATGGTAAATTATTACAAGAGATGATTCTAGTTTGTGACGCTTACCGTAAAGATTTACAACATCCAAATGAATTTCTACGCGGTTCAACTTTACGTTTCTTATGTAAATTGAAAGAACCGGAATTATTAGAACCGTTAATGCCATCAATACGGGCATGTTTAGAACATCGCCATTCTTATGTGCGTCGCAATGCCGTTTTGGCAATTTTTACAATTTATCGTAATTTTGAATTCTTAATACCGGATGCGCCTGAATTAATATCGAATTATTTAGAACAAGAACAGGATATGTCGTGTAAACGGAATGCTTTTTTAATGTTATTGCACGCTGATCAAGAACGGGCATTATCATATTTAGCTTCATGTTTAGATCAAGTGACACAATTCGGTGATATTCTACAATTAGTAATTGTTGAATTGATCTATAAAGTTTGCCATACGAATCCAACAGAACGTTCAAGGTTCATCCGTTGTATTTATAATTTATTGAATTCAAATAGTCCAGCTGTACGTTACGAAGCTGCTGGTACTTTAGTAACTTTATCGAATGCACCAACTGCTATTAAAGCGGCGGCTAGTTGTTATATTGAATTAATTATCAAAGAGAGTGATAATAATGTTAAATTGATTGTATTGGATCGTTTGATTGCTCTACGTGATCATCCAAGTCATGAACGTGTCTTACAAGATTTAGTTATGGATATTTTACGGGTTTTAACCAGTCCCGATTTAGAAGTACGTAAAAAAACTTTAGCTTTAGCTATGGATTTAGTATCGTCAAGGAATATTGAAGAGATGGTGTTAGTTTTAAAGAAAGAAATTTGCAAAACTCACGATATCGAACATGAAGATACTGGAAAATATCGTCAATTACTCGTACGTACTTTACATACTTGTTGTATTAAATTCCCCGATATTGCATCAACTGTTATACCAGTATTAGTAGAATTCTTATCTGATACTAACGAATTAGCTGCTGCGGATGTTTTGATTTTTATCCGTGAAGCTATACAAAAATTCGATGAATTACAACCGTTAATTATCGAGAAATTATTAGAGATTTTCAAACAAATCAAATCGGTTAAAATCCATCGTGCTACATTGTGGATTTTAGGCGAATATGCCGTTACAATAAACGATATTAAATCGGTTTTAAAAGAAATAAATTTAATGTTAGGCGAGGGACAATTAGTAGAATTAGAACAACGACTTATTACTGGGGAGATTGATGAAAATCCGCAAAATCAACCGGTACAAACCGTTTCAACTTTAGTGACATCCGATGGTACTTATGCCACACAATCAGCATTCAATACTACACAGTAAGTGTTTAATTTAATTTGGAAATTTGTCTTATTGTTGATTTTGTTAGGAATAAAAAGAAAGAAGCCCGTCCGACTCTACGCCAGTATTTAATGGATGGTGATTTCTTTATTGGGGCATCTTTGGCTTCCTGTTTAACGAAATTAGCTTTACGTTATGGTAAATTATTACCAATAAACGAACAAAATCGTTTCGATGCTGAAGTTATGTTGATAATGGCCGGTATTATACATTTAGGTAAATCCGGTTTACCAACAAAATCGATTACAAACGATGATCGCGATCATATATTGTTTTGTTTACGTGTTCTATCCGATCGTAATCTGAGAATTATTGAAATTTTCACCGATTTATGTCGAAAATCATTGAATGATATGTTGATAGCCAAAGAAATTGAAGATAATTTAAATCAGAAAGCTAAAGAGAAACTAACTAGTATTATCCAACCGGATGATCCGATAACATTCGTTCAATTACAATTAGATCGAAGTGGTGAACTTGGTGAGAATGTATTTGAAACATCATTATCGCAAGCTTTAATCGGCGGCCGTGGTAGTGGCAATGAAGCCAATACTGGTATTAATAAATTGAATAAAGTCACACAATTGACCGGTTTTTCCGATCCCGTATACGCTGAAGCTTACGTTCATGTCAATCAATACGATATTGTATTGGATGTGTTGATTGTCAATCAAACCAACGATACATTACAGAATTGTACGTTAGAATTGGCGACTTTAGGTGATTTGAAATTGGTAGAAAAACCACAACCGGTAGTTCTAGCACCGAAAGATTTCTGTAATATTAAAGCAAACGTTAAAGTTGCATCAACTGAAAATGGCATAATTTTCGGTAATATCGTTTATGATGTTATCGGTGCTGCATCCGATCGTAATGTTGTCGTATTAGACGATATTCATATCGATATAATGGATTATATTGTACCGGCTGCATGTAGCGATACAGAATTCCGACAAATGTGGGCTGAATTCGAATGGGAGAATAAAGTTTCAGTCAATACGACATTAACTGATCTTTCTGAATATTTGAAGCATCTATTGAAGAGTACAAATATGAAATGTTTAACACCCGAGAAGGCTTTATCAGGACAATGTGGTTTTATGGCGGCGAATATGTACGCAAAATCGATTTTCGGTGAGGATGCTTTGGCTAATTTGAGTATTGAGAAGCCGTTTAATAAGCCGGATGCGCCAGTTACTGGACATATTCGTATTAGGGCCAAGAGTCAAGTAATTTTTATAGAAAATTGAAGATTTCATTTATAAAAAAAATTGTTATTTCAGGGAATGGCGTTGAGTCTTGGTGATAAGATAAATATGACACAAAAGAGCCAACAAAATAGACCTACAGCTGCTTAAATCTTACAAATACAGGTATTGCTTTGAAGATTGTTAATAAAACATTTACGTATAAGTTTATTGTTTTATTTCACAAAAGAATCAAAAAAGAAAAATTACAATAAATTTTATTGCGTCAACCAAATTAAAATACATAACAGATAGAAACGGAGAAATTAAGTGATAAAGTTGACTGAAAATTAATATTAGCATATAATCAATCCATAATCATTAATTTATTCTTCTTCTTCCTCTTCTTCATCCTCCTCTTCTTCTTCTTCAACCTCGACTTCTTCCTCTTCCTCCTCTTCCTCTTCCGGTTCGAATACCGGCTCTTTAATTTCTTCATCTTCATCGGCGGCTTGTTTGCCCTCCTCTTCGCCTTCGGGTGTTTCGGGATCGCCTGCCTTCTTGCCGGGTCTTTCGCCGAACCATTTCGGAAGTTTAGCTGTGATTTTTACAATTGTTACACATCAAAATTATCCACTCAATACGATTTACAAAAAAAAGGGTATAGTAGTGTTAATACATTAAGATGGTCCTTACATTTTTGTCTGGAATCGAATTGTCCAATTTTGTCCTTCCAAAGTTTTTCATTGACCTCCTTGATAATCTCTTCATAACCCTAATAAAATACAAAACTCACACTCAAAACGTTACACAAATGAGTACGGAAGTTAAATCAATTTAATTTTGGTT
This sequence comes from Mylabris phalerata, assembly GCA_020740385.1. Lineage (NCBI taxonomy): Eukaryota > Metazoa > Arthropoda > Insecta > Coleoptera > Meloidae > Mylabris > Mylabris phalerata. The sequence goes on along the minus strand of JAJEOX010000044.1, from coordinate 7,349,333 downwards.
TAGAAATTAAAAAAATATGTCAAAAACACGGCCTAATTTTGAGACGAGGACAATAACTACGATATCGTGCACAAAAAAAATAAGACACGACATTTGAGCCGGATGGCTCACTTACTTTTCGATCGGTTCATAAATTCTTCATTTTTTATATGCCATACTTTTTCAAACTGTTCCATGAGTAATTGGTCAAAGCCCTAAATAAGATTAAATTTTAAATTGGGCTTCAATTTAGAAATTCTACATTTTAAAACATGTCTGATCTGTATTGATGTCAAAGAGGAGCGTGTTTGTTTTCGATTTAAATTTATACCGAAATCTATACTTACACCTTCGAATAATTTCTTCTTGTCGTCATAGGACCTTGTATCGACTCTACGTTCATATTTGGAGGCTACTTGGATTTTGGGCTATAACAATTTTATTAAATTAGACAAAATTTTGGATAAAATTGGGTAGATGTACCGGGTATTTTCCAGTAAGAGCTTCTGGATCTAAGCCTTTCTTCAAAGCTTTGTGCCTCAATTGTTGTTTCTGTCTCTCCTTCAATTCTTTAAGCTATAATGAGGATTATTTCATTAGTTTTATAAAATTTGGTGTTTTAGTTATAGTTACATCGTAGTCTTGGCGTTTTTGCCTTTCTTCCAAGTCGTACTTTTCAGTTTCAAGCTTAACTATACACTCCCACAATTCTTGGGCTTTTACGCGAAGCTTCTCTGCACTTAAATTATCAAGTACCAATGGTTTTATTCTAATTGATAGAGAGATTTTCTTTTCTTCCTCTAATTGCTCTTTAGTCTTGTTCCTTTCAAGTTGGGCAGCGCTGAGGTTTTGCTATAGAAACACCCAATTATTATTGTAATTTACGGCAATATTTGGGCTTACAGATGGGTCACGTTTGGTGATGGTGAAATTGGGTCCTTTGTTTTTGTTTTGATCCTTCAACGCCTGCATCATAGCTTGGCGTTTCTTTTCAGCCTCCTCCAAACGTTGTCGTTTCTCTTCAATGTCACGTTGTTTCTTCTCTTCAATCTCCCGAATACGGCGTTCTTCCTCCTGTTTCTTACGTTCGGCCATTTTACGTTCTTCATCGGCACGGGCGATCTTCCTTTTGGCTTGTTTCTCCTTCAATTTCTTTAATTCTTCCTCTTCTTTGGCGCGTTGTTTCCGCCATTCTGCAATATATTCACGGAGCTGTTCATCCAGATCGGAACGTTTCTGATCTTGACGTTTGATGAATTCTGGATCGCCTGCTCCTTCCCTAAATTACACACAATTTTACAAAATTATTAAATTTGAATTATCAAAAAATCATCCATGCCAATCGTTGCTAAAGCGCTTTTTTAATGAATCTCTTCAAAAAAATTCCATAGAAGTTAGTGTTTTATCCGCCGTTTCTTCGATATTTTGCTACACAGTTAATAAAGCCTGTCAAGCTGGAAATTTACAGTTAATATTCCACATTAATTGACCATATTTTTTTGGCAAAAAGCCAGATTTTGATAAATGATAGCTTTGATAAGCGCAATTGTCACGATTCAAAAATGTCTAACTTACTCGACTTTGGTGGTGGTTGTTGTTGTGGTGGTCCTGTATCGTACACATCACACAAGGGCGTAGGGACACGAGTGGGAAAGAAAATACAAAGAAAAAAAAACAAAATCATCTAAACTAATTCAGAAAAATCAAAAATTATAATGAAGTAATTGAAATTTCTCTTAGAGAAATTGAATTCAAAATGTTTCATATAAAAGTCCCAAATTTACGAAAAAATAACAGAAGGGTAACTGTCCAATTCTACTACAACTGTCTAAAATTAACTCTAGAGGGTCGCTTCTACTTACTTGCTGTAAAAAAGAGAAATCACAAAATTACACAGTGCACAACAGAGGATTGAATGGAAATCGGGGCATTTCAGATTGGATTTCTTAAAAAAATTCCAACCGAAAATGCTTGTTTTTTAATAAAAATCGTGACACTTACGTCTCAACAACTTCCTCCTCCTCCTCTTCTTCGCTAAAATTATTATAATCTCATTTAATAAAATCATTTTATAAGAAAATAACGCAATAGCTACGAAGCATATTCATTTTATTTTAGAATAGTTGAGCGAAAAGCTTCAGCGGAATTAATTTTGCTACTTACGAGTAGACTTCTTCTTCGTCCGACATGGTTAGGGAGTTTTAAAAACGGGCACTCTGCAAAAATAAATTCAAGTTTTCTAGAACAACGTTATATTTATGTGTTTATTCATTCATTATTTAAGCGTATACCAAAAATAGATTCGGCAGATTTGGACAATTTCGTAATTGTATCAGGTTACTACCGGCAAAAATTCGGCGATAATCACCCGGATTTCCCCCAAATTGATTAAATTCGGCTTTATATTGGTAGTAAATTGGTGTTTTTAAATAGAAGAATTCGAATCGAATTCAAGTGTAAACTACACCACGTTCAACCCGGCTGTATTTGGCATCGCTAGATGCCCTAGTTATTCTTAGATCAAACGTCTCAATTCCTAAAATAACCGCTTCCAATTTACAAATCCTCAAGTAAATAATTAACCCATTTCATTAATTCTCCGAAAAAGGCACTATTAATAAGAGGTTGATTTCATTTTTTAATCGTTCTACTAGGATAATTGTGGTGTTAATGTAGAAATTTGGACGAATTTTGGAAAAATTTCTAATCCGTACGGGGCGAATTCCAAAAATTCTCCCTAATGTTAGGGTTAATTGTTTTGCAAAATTTGGGGGTACTTACAATAGTAATTAAGGGAACGTTCCAGGAGCACCACACAACTCAAGGAGCTCGTAGGTGACTGTTCCTCCAACTTGAGCTTAACTTGGTTGAGATAATTTTCCTAATTGCGTGCGCATTTTCCGCCTACATTCAAATAAAAATAAAACTCCCCTTCAATATTATTATTATTAACAAAAATACGGGAAAAAAAACCTGTTTTTATCTAAATGGTAAGCGAAAATTTGGGCTCAGATCTCTTTACCCGTTCGGAAATTGGAGAAAATAATGATAAAATAATCCGAAAACTAATCGATCGAAAATAGATCTAAATTAAGATTGATATTAGGATATTTGGCAAGCTTAGCCCGTTTGTTATGTCCGCTAATTTTACGAATAAATCATTGACGATATTAATGATTTTCAATGTATGTACATATTAATGGATTATAATTGAAGATTTTAAAATTTTGGATACATTGAATCCGAGTGGGGGAATTATATCAAGAATAGCTCAGAGGACCTGGCCGTTCTCTGCGATCTACGGGACAACTGTTGAAGCTGATTCCATACAAGGTTGGTGTAAATTAGGACAAATTATAATAAAAATCAGTCGATCATATCGCTAATGTTGTAAAAATACCACCGAAAATCTCCATTAACCTCCCGAATATTAACACAATTGTGTTTTAATTTATTTTTAGAATTAAAGTCAGCCGGACTAAAAATGGGTTATAGTAAAGCGAACCGAAAAAAGGCGCTATATCAACAAATAATTACGCAAACTGGCAAATGTTGATGTTCTGTTAATTATAGATTGTCGACTTCTGGAAATATTGATGTTCGATAATTTTTTTACCAACATATCAGGTGTACAACAATTTCGTATCATTTACTGAAAAATATCGAATCTATTTTTAGATAAACAAACTTCTAATGCCAAATTTTGAGAATTCTTGAAATACATCTGCTCTTCTTAAATTGCAGCTCGTATTCCCGTAAACTCACCAGGTCTGCTTCTCCCTCGATAACAGATTATTTAAAGTTTTGATTTATTTATGAATTCGATTTACACCTGCCCAATTTTATACACAGAAACAAATTTAACAACTCTCCAATGTGATTCTTTTATTTTCCCCAATTTTCTGTGGCACAATCGGTCCGTATTATAAATACGAAACAGATGGATCGTTGGTTTAAAATTAACGGAGTGGGTGGATGGCTGAGCGATACTTTTCGTTCGTCTTGGATTTAAATGAAAAAAGTATCCTTAAAGTATTCTATTCGAATATGCCTCATAAAGGATAAAAAGATCAATTTAAGCTTAGAAAACTTAATAACGTTGACGTACAAAAGTTCTACTGTATTTACATGGTTAAAACCCTGGATGATAAGCAACCCATAATACATGAATATTTGAATCTTAACCAGCACCATCGCCTGCTATTTGCTTAAAAACTAACAAATTTGTTGAAAAGTTTCCGACAAATTTGGAAAGCGTTTTCAATTTTTTATAAAAAAATCGGTAATCCAATTGCAGAATAAACAATATTATGCAAGTTATGCGAGAAAATGTTAAAATATTGTAAGAAAAAAAGCTCCTACATTTTGCTCTGAAACGACCATTCCTACTCCTTGAAATGGTCTTCCAAATTCCATTTAAATCATTAACGAAGAAAACGCAGCCGATGAGAAATTCTCAAACTTGCCTCCTATCTTAGAACGGGGTGGCTTTAAGTGAGAGTACCCGCATTCTCATTGTTTATTTCTCACAACAAATTGGTCGATATACGTCATCGTATATGGACCGCTTTAATTGTCAAATCTCCGGTTGTGGCTAAATGCACGACTGTCAAAATTGCCACTTTTCGTCTGTCAAAAATTCTGTAAATTATCCACATCCTGACCTCGATTTCGGTATTTTTCACCTAATTCCAATCGAAAATTGATGGAAATTTTCCGAAAGAAAACTTGAAAATTATAATAATAGAAAATGGCACATTGTTTACGGCATATTAGCAACAAATTCATTTCATTTACATCAATTTTAACGCCACGCACGAATTTGGTTAAATTCGAAAAGAATTCTAGCAATGTAGTTGTAACGAAATTGAAGCTAAACGAATTGGTATTTGATTTATTTACGATTTTAATTGAGAATTTTAAACAATTTTCTATACTTATTTCGATTAAAATTAACGAATTTTAAAAAATTTGTAACCTAACCTCAAAATTATCAATTCTAGGATTATATCCATAACGATGAGAATTATTTAAATTTGAGAAGAATTAACGATAACAGTGAATTATCTAGTGATATTGTAACGAAGATCAATCTGTATATTGTTGAAAATTCACAATTCAAGTAATTGAAGATGGTTTAATTTTTATTACAACAATAATTCGAGTATTTTTACAGGTCAAATATCAATAAATATGAGTTGTTATATAGTCAGAATAGCGAGAAAACGAACCAGTTATCACCTGAGAAATTAGACCATATTTTCAATGTATTAAGTGATAATTTGCCGAACTTATTTACACAAACAATGGATTTTAGTATTTATCATCCAGATGTTGTATTTGACAACAACATTCGTGGAGTATCAACTGTGTATTTATTAATATTCTTATTGATTTGTAAATTGTTATTTATTTATTAATTTTAGGGGTTTATATAATTATATCAAACAAATCGCTCTATTACGTACTGTAGGTCATATAAAATTTGCTTATGTAAAATTCGAAGTATTGAAAATAACGAAACATCCAGAGGATTCAACAATTAAAGTCAGATGGCGTATACGTGGACTATCAGCAATGAAAGTTATGCTAACATTTTGGCGATATAAATTATGGCAATATAAAGACATATTCGAAAAAACTGAAGCGTAAGTTGTACTAATCGATCAATATTTAATTATTAAATTTAATTATCCACCTTAGATGGTATGATGGTTTTTCAACATTCTATGTAAATAGCGATGGTCAAGTTTATAAACACGTTGCCGATAAAGTAATCTATTTGATAATTTCTTATTATAATTATTGGAAAATTTAATTTTATAGATGATGCCCGATTCGGAGAATGCAGCAGAACCGGCACGTTTACCGATAGATGCAGCGAAATTGGCACTAATAACAGGTTTGATACCGAAACTTACTGAAATCTATCCACTTACTTGAATTTTAGACCAAATTTCTCCTATTATTTATGTTTTAAGTATTATGTTGTTGTTGTTGTCTAGTAATTTAAATTGAACAAATTGCATATTTAAGTGATTAATTTAAATATGTTGCTGAACGTTGTAAATTACAATTGTTAATGTTCAAACGACGTAATAATACACCTTAAAGATTCATTGTTTCGTTCGCAATAATCCCAATTAATTGACAAAAATCACGAACGGTTTATTTGCAAATCTAAAAAAGATTAAAATTAGAATCTACGATTTGTTGTCGTTCAACTTTAAATAACAGTTATGATATTCGATATAATTTTATTGAAATGATCTTGTTCGCCTTCAAGTTTATTACTTATGGTCGTGATTTACAAATAGTTTTGAATTTAGAAAGGTCAAGGAAGGATATGAAAAGTTCGATTGAATAACAGTTGAAGAAAAATCGATTATTTTACAAATTCAACATTCAACATTGATTAATTTTAAAATTAATGAAGCTTCAGGTACAAATTTCTGTAATTTGCGGATTATTATTAGTCTTCGTCTTTGTATCAACTGAAAAATAACAACATAAAATTTAGATTTTTAAATATTAATTAATCTACCTTTACGTAGGAGAAATTTCTCTAAACTGTGTATCGGTGATTCGAACAAAATACACAAAATTAAAGCCAAACCAAATGTGATAACACCATGCGATAGTACTCGATTAGTCTACAAAAAATTGTTATAATTGGAATTATAAACAAAAATTATACGTACAGCTTCCCATTTATTTTGGTATAATCCATCTCGAAGAATCCCAACACTATAAATTTCAATAAAACCGTTAACTAAATATGCCGAATAAGTTAACCGACTTAAAACAATAAACGGTGGCCAGGATAAGAAACGTTTAATAATCGTTGCATTATTCGTTATACAAACAAATAAAATCCAACATAAACCGATACACCAACCGGTTCGATGGAGGACTGTATAAATTGCCGATTCAAAAGCTTTATATTCGTGTTGTGGTGAATAGAAAACAACAATCGAGAACATCGATAATAGACTACAACTAGATGAGAATAACCAACCGAACCATAGGAGAGGTTTCGAAATTTTCGTCCTGAAAATGACAATAATCAACCGATTTTTAATTGGAGAAAACGATAATTACCCATTTTTTTGGATTATATACAATAAATAACCGAACGTTAATCCAACAAAATACGAACTGGCTCTCATGTGTGTTTTAATATATGCATTCAAGTAATAATAATTTGTGGTAATATCCTGGACTTCTCTACAATTCCATTAAATTAAATTATTAATCAATGAAGTGATCGATAAGACTTACGGAGCGTAACCCATTAAAGTTGGGTCGTATTTGTTTAAATAAGTGATAGAAAATGGTATAACCAACGATATTATTGTCGATAAACCCAACAGTAATTTACCGAAGATTTTATTCAACCATAATGGGTAGATTATAATTGGGGCTATTATAAATAGGTGATAATCAACGGCTAAATACCACGATTGGAACATACACTAAAACATCAAGTGATTAATGGTTGAGTCGTATTCTCTAACTTTTTGGCGATTCGTTACTACGACAACGGAGTTTTCGAATATCCTCATACAATTGAAAAGAAGCATTGTCATGGTAATGAATCGTCAAGAAGTTATAGAATACTACTATTAATTAATTTTCCAAGTATTTACAATATTATCAGTGTTGATATAGTTGTTAACGTATAAAAGATTCGTCCACCATGAGTTTAAACAACGCTCACGTTCGGTACCAATCCGTTTCGCCCATAAAGGCCCCTCACCCATACGGTATAAAAACGAACAATACAAACCAATTATCACTAAATATGATGGTGTTAATCGTATATACCTTGCGATGTATAAAATTAGAAAATTTATACGTCCTTTATGTTTATCCAGCTCTATTAATAGGAGATAAGCCACCAAAAAGCCACTAATTAGTAGAAATGAATCGACTAATAACGGGCTATTTGTTATTGCAGCGTTTGATAGACCTGTCGATTGCTAAAAATTGAAAATTTATTATTATTGTAGAAAATATTGCATGAATACGTACTCTTTCAAAAAATTCGGTATTGTGTACCGGTCCACTAATGATATGGAGGACAGTATGTCCGGCTATTATAAAGCCCATTGATAAGAATTTCATGCCACATATACACTCGAGATTTAAATCTTGATTTTTACAATACAACAATTTTTTTAAATTTTTTGTAACAGAAAAACAACAAATTATCTCTTTCAAAAGATTCATTTTCGGTTCTTTTACTATAGTTGTGTTGCATACAAACAATGTTTTTCTTCTCTGCATATCAATATAATGGTAGATTGTTGCTAATAATATAAAAATTAAAAAAAATCCAATTAATGTACCGTAAATTATCTCTAAATTATTCAACGGTATTGTTTTCTCGACATAACATCGGTTATTATCAAGATCAATTTTGATATTATCACGTCCGATGGTTACAACAAAGATATGTCGGACGATTAGTTTGATTTCTTCAATTTTACAAGTTGATGGTAGACAAATAGCCCAATGGATTTTATTATTGAACGTATGTCGAGATTTATTCTACAATTTTATAAAAATTCTATAATAATTCAATAGATTTATTATAAATTACCTTAATTGTATCGTTGGCTATTTGATTTACTTCAACGTCGGCTAAACAGTATTGCGTCTGGAAATCTACAATGTTGGCAATATTTGTTTCGATGCATTCATCGAAATTACCCATTTGGTAAAAGGAGCCGTGTAGGATCCCAATTGGATATTTGGCGGAGGCGTCGAATACTGAAATTCGTTAGAAAATTTGGTGAATTCGTGGAAAATTGGAGAATTTGGTTGTAAAACAGTTCAAGAGGCTAAATTCTAAGTATTATTGAAGGGTGTTAGGAGATCTTTAAAAATATTACAAGAGGGTGGCCCAAAAGTAATTGTCTTAAATTACCACTTGTTTAATCAACCCCCAGTATATGGGGTGCACTCTACTATCTTATTGTAGATGTAATGGTTTATATTTGCATATTCAGACTTTATGGTGAAATTAAAGGGTAGTTTAATAACAATTAACGATTATAACTTCTTATATTTTTAATAGGCCAACTCTATAGGCTTGTATTAAAGGGTAAAATGAAACGAAATTTCGATTAGTAAGTCAGAATTCATAATTTTTAATCCTTCATTGTACGTTACTAGAATACACAGTATTATTCAATAATGACCAATTCTGAATTCTATCTAGGCGTCTCTTATAAATCACTTAAATCACAATTAAAATTCACCATTTAAATACAAACGTCGCAACAAATGAATAAAAAAAAACTAAATTAAGAAACGTAATGGTGATAATTACAGAAAAAGACGCAAGAAAAACGCAAATACACGTATTTCTCTTCGTTTTTTTGTACCTTCTCTAATTTATATTAATTTGTTTAATTAAATCGAATCCAAAAACATTAAATTTGATTAGAAATAAATATTCCTTGTAACAAATCACCTTGAAATAGTCATCAAATCAATGCGAAAGGAATACAAGAAAATTATTAAAAGGATAGGGATTCATTTTATTAAAATAAGGCCACCAAACGTGTCCTAGACAAGATGAATACTAATCCGGAAATTTGTAATAATTATAAAAAAACCTTTAACACAATTACATTAGCGATATGATAAAAAAGAACGTAAGAAATATTGCCGACCTAAATCGAAAAATTTGGTCTACTTGTTAACGTCTATTGTACAATTAAGAAAAATTTAGTGAACCACAATTACGTTAATTGTAAGTCTTTACGTATTGTTTTTACGAGGATTATTAGAACAAAATCTTGTTGTCCCTGATACTTATTTCCTGGTACAACAATCTCGTTAATTATAACGCAAAGAGAAAATTTAGCAAAATTGTGCAACCTAGTGTGTGTTGTTGACGTTATTTTTTTTAAATCAACGACAGGATCAGCTCTAGGTTGGAAAATTGAAAGAGCTAATTTCGGTACAGGCCTCGACACTAAAGCCTTGATATTAATGGAATTTTTTGTGGTACAAAAATCGTTTTCAGGTCGATGGATATGAAATTTTTTCTCTAATAATTTTAGTTTTATCATACAAGAATACTCACTTTTTAAAGCCCATTTCTCCTTCTTCCGGATCGAATTCAATATCGTATTTCCATCCCGTAAGCAATTGCTGTTGTTTAATTGTTGGAAAGCATCAGCAACTATTTGTAAATCGTACGGCAAATACGATTCATTGATTACTTCTTCATTGCTTTCTAAATCAATAAAATTAAACAATTTAATAATTAACGAAAATTTGGATTGTTATCTTACCTGTTTCATTATCCATTAATTTGCTAATATCACTGATACAGTAACAATTATTTATAAATAAAATTAATGTAATTGTTGCAAAAATTCGTGCCATTATTGTGTTATTTATTTATTTTAATGCGGATTGTTATGGTGTTGATACATTGAAAATTGTTCATTGAAATAAAATATAAAGAAGCATGTCAACAAGCTCCTTCTGAAACAGGTGGGGAACATTTAATTTACATAATATAAACAATTTTTGTTTATAATCGACTAGAAGGTTCTCTAAAATAATAAACATAATAATAATATGCAACATTTTTAAAACAAAATTCAATTCAATCAAAGTAAACTCAAGGACCGACAGTAGAGGAGCCCTAATTTCACAAATTTTCACATATTTTTTGCTACAAAAACGCGATTTGCCGGAACCTAGCTGTATTGTTAAAATGTTTAAACGTCGCTTAATTTACCGTTAAAATTTGAAGATCGCTCTATAAATTTCCCCTTTCTAATCTGTTGTGTAACGAGGTTTTATACAGTTTTCCTTGCTCTCATTAGAACAGTTCACAGGTAGTCAAATTTCGGATTAATATTGATTGATTTTGGAATTGTTTCGGTAATAACGAATTTATTGAGAAACTACATTTATTGAAAGTCAATCAATCCTCCCTTTAGTCTCTAATTCTTCCTCTAAAAGGACTAATTTCATATTCACTGTATCCAACGATTTGAATTCAAAATATGTAACTATTGAGGCTAGCAAAGCTTGTCCAATAAAAACAGCAAACATCACATTAGAAATCGGTTTCGTTGTCGTCTGGATCAATTTGAGGACCCTCTTTGGTTGTTGCGTAATGTACGGTATATCGTAAGTTGCATACTTTTGAGCCAGCTACAATTAAATTTGTGATTATTGAAAATGATTAAATTTTAACGTAAATCGTACAGCAAGAGTCGAACAAATTCCAAGCACCAACGGAAATGCACTACCCGAAAACGCCTGTAACGCCGAAGCTCTAGATTCGATACAAACCGGACACGATCCCCTCTGCAAAACTACATCTTTCAACACAAACTACAACAAAAATCAAGCTATAAATTGAAAATAATTTCGATGATTGCACGCGACAACTTCAGTATGAGCGACTATCGAAATTGCAGCCGGAATTACACAAATCGGTAGATAAGAAGACACCCGTCCGAAATGCTGCAGATGGAATTTGTTTCTATAATAGCTGTTGATATAGAGACCGGTCAGAAAACTCGCTCCTCCTAAAATCGACGATCCATATTTGAACGCAAAACTAGAACAATAATGAATTAAATAAAATTTTGTTAATTAGGACAAAATTACACATCTTTTTGATTCGACCAGTTCTTCAAGATGCTTGTTTGATAGCGCAATGCTTCATCTTCTGTTAACATTACAGCATCCGAGGGAATTTCGGTTAATTTCTTCTGCATTAAAGCCATTCTGAACCACTGTCCGGTATTTGATTTGTCAAAAATTGTAGGTTATATTATCTAACCTATAAAATTATTCAATCGCAATTATCTCAAAAATTACTATTTCTAATCGATAAATAACCATTAAATTAACTGATTTAAGTCGATTATTACGCGTAATTTTCGAAATAACGTGATTCTTTATTGTAATCGTCGTTTTTATAGATTGTTGAGGTTATATAACATAATCTCAAATTAGTGATTTTTTTCTAAAGTCAATATGAGTGACAATGGTGAATTATCGTCGCATTGTCACCATTTCGTGGTCCGTAAGAAGCGTTATTGTCGTATTTTTGTAAGGCCCGGTGAGAAATATTGTGGTGAACACCAGCCGTTAATAACCGGCGAAGTTTCGAGCGATCAAACCAACTCCGATGACAAAATACGAATTGTTTGTCCCCTAGATCGTAAACAGTAAGTCTGTGATTATATTCGGATAGTTTTAATGATTGGTTTATCGATTTTTAGTACGTGCTATGCGCACAATTTGAAGAAGCATTTGAAAATTTGCAATGCTCGTCCGCAAACACTGCCGCCGTACATCCAAAAAGGCGTCAATTCCGGACGAAATCCCGACGATACAATTGACGATTCATACAAGTTATTATCGTCGTTTACTGTCGAAGAAATCGTTGAAGTTATCGCTAAAGTAAATAGAATTTATGATGGTTTGCTATTGCCATGTTCAATTATTTCAGTATTTTAACGTTTTGAATTTTAGATCACATAAAAGATCGAATTACAGAAAAATTCTCAACTGAAGCGACTGTAGAGAATGAGATGAAGAAACCGGAATATGGTAATAAATCTAAGAAACATCTAATACAAACATCATCAATTTTAGGGCTTTTAAATGAATACAAATTAATCAAATCGAATTCATGTTTCATTGAATTCGGAGCTGGTAAAGGCGTTTTGAGTTATTGGCTAGCACAAATACCGACCGTTTTCGATAATAGCGCATTTCTATTGATCGAAAGATCATCACCGAAACATAAACGCGACAATAAATTGGACGATAGAGTTCAACGAATTCGCGCCGATATTGCCGATTTAATTCTAGACGAATTGAAGCAAATCGAACAAGTCGAACAGATCGTCGGGGTAACGAAACATCTATGTGGCGAAGCTACAGATTTAGCTCTACGTTGTTTAATTAATTTGCAACGATTTAAAAAGAAATTAACCGGTTGTGTGATGACTTTTTGTTGCCATCATCGATGCCGGTGGGTGCCCTACACCGGCAAACAATTCTTCCAAGTAATCCCCAATAATTCCCCTAATTGTCGGACTAATTTTTGATATTTCCAGGATAATAATTTAACTAGACAAGATTTCGATATAATGTGCGGTATGAGTACTTGGGCGACTTGTGGTACCGGATTCAGTCGGCAACGTAACGCCCAAATTGACGATAATGAGAAATTATCGTGTCGGAACGATCGCGATAAAGAGATCGGTTTGAATCGTTTAGAGAAAGAGGAGATTGGGCGTCGTTGTAAGAATGTTTTAAATTGGGGACGTTTACAGTATTTAAAACAATACAATTTCAACGGTTATCTACATTATTATGTGAAACCTGAAATTTCGTTGGAGAATGTTTGTATTGTTGCATTTAAACAATGAAGATTTATAAAAAGTAATTTTATTAAACCATTCTTTGTGTTTCAAAACCCCACTACAATACACGCAATTTTTAAATGTTAAAACACTAATAACATAATTATAGATTCTTAAATTTAATTCATAATAATTAAGAATAATTAAAAAAAAGAAAACAGAATGAATTGAACGAATGCTGTGTCTCAGAATTAATAACTCACTGGATCAATTATTATTATTGGAAAAGTTATCCAGTATTAGGCACATAGTCTTGATGTTATAAGCCATAACTGATAACTCAATCACTTATCAGTTAATTAATTAATTAATTAATATACAATTCGTGTTTTTTTTTTGAATTTTTACTCAAAAAATCCTGAGTTTGAGACACCTGTTATTCCTCAAGTTGGGATACAGCATTTATTCCCTAATTTATTAACAATAATGATGATGATTTGGACTGTTTCTTTGTACCCCAACTTAATTTAAAATTATTGGCTTTGTTGCTCATATACACCCAAAAAATCACAATGGATGGAACTCTTATTATTATTATTATTATTATTAATCAATCTCTCTAAATTTTAAAACAATTCCAAAAACACACGAAAGGAAGTCAATTCAGATGTAATATAGCAACGAGAGATCACGGTGTGACTTTTGCCTAATTGCAGATCTTTTAAAATATAATAGCTAATTGAGCATCAAACACGGATGATTGTTAGCTAAACTCCAATGTGACGAAATATGGCAGTGATGATTAAGTTATTTTCGGTTTTATTTAAAAATAAATCGTATTTGTTTTTTGATAATCTACCCAATAAACTACAACTATTAAAATCAAATTTAAACGAGAATCAAACAGTGAGTCATCTGTTGAAACTGATGGGTACAATCGCGGATTTAAAAACGAATATTGATTTCGTTATAGGTGTAATAATAGACCACTCACTGTTGGATGTCTTGTAAATTTATTTTATAGATTCAAGTTGATATTAAAGTCATTCACCAACATTTTTGTATTGATAAATTTGGGTTTGTATTGCCCAATACCCTCGATTTTACTCCGATTATTGTTCTCGTTAATTGAAAAAAATATTTGGTACATATGTAAATAGCCTATAGAAATGAATAATAGTTTAAAATAAATGCAAATCCTTGCAATTTATACAACAAAGAAATGAAAACAGAACGAATTAAACGAATGTACGATGGCCAGGCACGATAATGGTGAATTATTCAAGATTTATAATTCGATTTTATTTTTCACATATCCAAAAATAATACTATTAATATTTTAATCATTGAAAATTTGATATTTAACAGACAATTACGGTGTTGTACCAGAAGTAGCGACCTAAATAAATTATAAATCTTGAATTTAGAATTATTGGTGTTGGTTAGTTGCCCCATTGTCTCACCAAATATCTAAAAAAAAAACAGTCCCCACACACGTACACAATTGAATAAATTCGTTGCTTATAGTTTAGTACAATAACAAATCGATCCAATTAAACACCACCGAAGGGGTCACTTTCGTTTCCTAAACGGTGACGGATTATGATAATTATTATAGTGTGTTGTTGTATTATCAGGTGATGTTAATGCTGGAAAATCTTGTTGATAAGAAGTGCCTGGATAATGGTCCCACCATACAGTTGTCGGTGGTAGAACTGTGGATGTTGTTGTTGTTGATAAGGATGACGGTGGTGGTCCTGCACCAATTGTTTGCAACATATATTGGGGTGGTGGAAGAGATAAAGTCGGTTGTACCATCACTAATGTTGGTGGTGGACGACATGGTGGCGGTATTGTATGAGGATAAGTTGATTGGTGGTGGTGGTGGTGGTGGTGATGGTGGTGGTTTTGTTGTTGTGGTAATTGTGGGGACATCATTGTTGGACGTCCCCACATTATCTGCTAGCATCGTTGATTATTCCAATGGTTCATATAATCTTGATAAGTCACTGTTATTTTCTCACTTTGGTAACGAGTTAATTTTATACTGCGACGCACTTCATTTGATATTACCGATTTGTAACCACCTTTACGTAGAAGTGAGTCTATAGTTTGCACCTGATCCCAACCTAATGACAAATAATCAAATTATTACACGAAAACAACAAATTACAATTAAATTTTATAAATAAATTGAAACTCGAAGAAAAGCGTGGGTGTTTATTGGAATATTCCTCCATTATATCAACATTTTATCGATTATACAAACGAATATATTTCGATTCGAATTTTTCCTATTATTGACGAATAGATTCAATTAATATTTCAATGCAAAACAATTCAATCAACAGCTTGGACAAAGAAATAATTAAAATTTCTATAAAACTGAATAGAACGAACGATTGTCGCCAAGTTTATATCGAAATTGGATAGTTTTTAATCAATAAATTGAATCGATTATAACCCTGAATACGTCATTCTATCGTATAATTATTTGAGAATACACATATTGATAAAAACCTTGAACAAATTTAAACAAACTGAAGCCTTCCAACTACAGGTGCTCAAACTTAATCAAAACCAATTAACAGTCCATCATTATTAAATTAAGTTTGAAAATAATTTTTTCCTATTATCCTTTGAATAATAAGAGAATTCATCATGAAAATAATACAGGTAGTTATATAAAATTGCAATATTTATTCGAAATATTCTAGACATTTTCTCAAGGAAAAGACACTTATCTTGCTTATTTATAGAAAAAAATATATCAATTTATTTATATCAATTAAATGAGTTATTTTTATTGTTTTGTTGTGGAAAAATTATTGAACGATAAAAAATTTAGAGATAGTTGGAAACGACAGAAAAAATTGGAAAATACTGTTAACAAACATAAAAATTTATTGCCTCCAGTTGGGTATAATTTAGATGTTTCCCAATGTGGAAATATTTTACAATTCAAAATACATTTTAACATAGGGGTGTTTGTAAAACTCGGTTGTACGTCATTATCTTTGCACTTTTATCAATTTCATGCTAATCATAAACCAATTAATGTTCGATTGTGAATTGTAGGAATGATTTTTTCAAAAATTATGCAGTTTAATTGATTTTGTAGACAATACATACAAAAATATCGAATTTTTATTCATATCTATTTTAAATAATTTTATTACAGACTTACCTTTGCGATTGTATTGATTTAAGAATCCACAAAATCATAAATCTTCAATTTATTTATTGATTGTACGATAAATTCGATCAAAGCCATTTACGGTAAACGTAAGTCGATACTTATATCACCAAGATTACTATTATTATTATTATTATTATTATTAAAAATTGGATTTGTCACGTGCTCGTTTCGTGGCTTATATTAATCGTAATAATTAATAGATTTATTATGGATTTACCTTGTTCGGATGCTACTTCTGGTAAATACGTGGCAGTACGTTTATTGCCTTTCTCATTAATAAATTCAATTCGTATACCATGCACACCAACTTCCCAATCTAAGTAATCATCGCCATCTTCAAAATGCCTTAAAATTGATACAGATACACTTAATTTTGAGAATTCCTCTCTTGTTACTGGACTGAAACGGGAATCCTTAAATGCACTAGTTACAGCATACTCTCTTAAGCCAGATTGTAGATTCATTGCATTAAATGTACCAATACAACCACGCAAACGTTTGTCTTTACCAATCTTCCATGTAACGAACAGTGGGCTATAATAGAAAACAAAAACGAAAACGAACAAAACAAAAACTAAAAAAAAAAAAAATTTGATGGGATTATAACAAAATTCAAGGTTGGCTATGGATTTTATTATTCTATTATTATTTGCGAAACAAAGGAACGTTTCAGACAGTTGAATGACCCACCATCTTTGTTAATTTAATAAATTTCAATTAAAATCGATTTTTTTCAAATACTAAATAATAAAATCTTAATTGTTACTTACTAGGCATCATTGCTGAATGACGGTGTCTTCGGGGGCGCCAGATTATACAAATGACAATATAATACATCAAAACAAAAGAAACACATTTCTGGTAATGCTACCATGCCTGTATGATTATTACTAATACTATTTGGTATTGTTGTAATTGTGTCATTATTACATGATGGTATACTAGAAGAATTGTTTAATTTTTGTTTTTTCGTACCACAACACCCAGCAGCCATCGTCTCTTCTTCTTACCTTACGAAAAACAAAAATCAAACAGCTGACTGCCGAGACCAGTCAGATGGCTGTGAAATATTCCAACAAAGACAAATATACATACATTTATCCTTATCTTATACATTATTGGAAATTTCTAATTGATGACGTCAATCTCCAGATGAGCATCAACAATTAATCGAACAACTACCAACAGGTGGCGGAACAACCCAATCAACAACTTATTTAACACAATTGAATCCATTTTAACGCTTCTCTAACAATTAATCTTCAAAAATGAATAATATTTAATTGCAAATACTTCAAATCATTTTTAATAAAATCTGCGATAAATATAGAGGCAATAACTCAAGCGCCATCTCTTGTTAATTCAGTTTAGTTCCTTGCCGAGGAGCGACAAGTAGGCGATCAGTTTCGCGATACGTTTATTCAAAAATGTCGGTCGAGTGTCGGTATTTTCTTAAAATTATAAAAAAATATCGAATTTATAACAAAATTACAAAAATATGTGCTTTATTTTTGTTTAAAGTTAGTTAATTGTGATTATTTATGGAAGAAATCGAATATTTCCTTCCAATATCATCAATTTGGGTAAGTATTACAATTTTTTTAATAAACTCTACAGTTGTAGAAGAAACTATTGTAATTGATATTAAGTTATTATTTAATATTTCTTATTAAAATTTGTTAAAATTTAAATCAAATTTCTGGGTTGATAAGGTTAGAAAATAGTATCGGTAGATGGCTGTGGCTTTTGCTTCATAATCGATATTGTGACGTCATTCATACGTATACAATTGTACAGCTATTAGCCGCTAGATGGCAATCTTGAATTTTTTAATATCAAATTGTAGCAGAGACATCTAGTATAGATTTGTTGAAATCAAATTTTTTTATACACTTCATCTATTACAACTTAACTAATTCTACTAATAAATTTATTGTTACTATCAACCATGGTATTATCATGAAATTAAAATATGCGTAGATATATTTAGTTGTAGATAGAGATTATTGTTGGACGAATTTTTAATAAATAGGTATACACGAGACTAATTGGAAAGATTAGAATTGAAGATTATCGGTATTGAAACTTTATTTATCAGTTTAATACTGTCACACTGTTTGATACTCCTCTGATAATGCTCTTCTCTCTAAGATTATTAAGATTATCGACTATAGATTATTAAAACTGTAGATATAATAAAACAATTAATTATAATTATAAATAATTAATAGTTGTCTTTTCTATTTTTCTTTCCAGTTTCAACGATAATTTAAAAAGTTTCAAGACTTCTAAGATTCTAGTTCCTCATCCAGAATCTAGAATATGCCTTGAAGGATAGTGAAATACTGAAATTCTAGGTAAGTGTTTAATTTTAATTAATGAATTAACTAAATTATTAAACTATGTGTATCAATGAAGGAGAGATAGAATGGTTTCTTGGGAATATTTGATATACTGCAATTCTCCTGTTTCAACTCCTTTTATTTTTTAAATAGTTGTTGAACGAGGGACTGTGTTAGTTTTATAAAAGCAGCAGTTTATAATTAGTTTACTAATTTGTTATACTTAAAAAGTACTTATGGGACAATTTGTATAGTGTTAAAATAGGAATATTAAGTCTTAAAGTATTGATTTCTTACCCTCTGGATATTCTCGCAGCAAATCGATCATTGCTTTATTTAACTTTTCTCTATACATAAAGTAAATTTATTTAGGTTATAGCCTTTTTTTATAGTATTGAAACCATTTCAATCATAGTTAAATAAATAAACTTGTAAAGTTTAATATTGGTGAACTTTTTCGAATTTCTACAAAATAAAAGCGTACCAAATTTAATCCAATTAGCTATAGATTTTCATTATTCAAATAAACGTTATTTTATATTAAACAGTTTTAAATTGACTGTTCGTTATACGTACAATTATAGCAATTATGCAATTCTAATTATAAATAAAAATGACTCAAATATGAAGAATTTAAATATACCGTCCATATTATAATTAAAATTACAACTAATGAAAATTATTTAATACCTTAGATTTACTTTCAACATCTAACTAGAAAGTATTATTGTTTACCTTGATCACTATATTACAAAAATTTATAAATATTAATAAATAAATTGAAATAAATGTAAGTTATAATAAATTTCCGTTAGTTATGCCAAAGAGAGCTGTAAAAAAGAAATTTATTTATCTATTTTAATTAGATTTTTCTATTTGTTATTTGAAAACGAACAAGAGAAACAAATTACTCCCACTTGATTGCGAATTTATTCTTTACCTGAAGACGTTATTTTATTTTCTTTACATTTGAATTAATGTTATTGTACAAGTTGGTTGGTGGTAGTGTTTTTTTTTTGTGAAATTTAAGAAAATTAATATGGATTTGAAAACTGAATTTCTTGTAAGTTGTATTTTTATATTTTGTTAATAATTAAATTAAGACTCTTTTTCGCATTATTGCCTTTCGATAATCTCAAAGGATATGATTTATCAATTTCTGAATATACCTGCTAGTAATAATAAAGATTGACTGGATATCTGAAATATGACACAATAAAATTGATGGTATTTTTAAAAAAAATATTAACATTAAAACTACGATCAAGTTGTTTGAATAATGTGGTAAAGAAATAAGTGTTGATAATTACAACAATTTTTACTTAGATAATAATTGTTTCTACAAAGTTACAGAATACGGGCTAATATTTTCAATAATTATGCAAATTATTGTGTTGTACTATTATCAAATTTCATATAAACAATCGTAAAACAATGACAATAGTAGTAAAAAACTGTAACAACCATCAGATTCGCTTGATGTACGGAACAACGAAAAGCAATTGTAAATTGTAAGTTTACTGTTGTTTTACTCTAGCGTAACATTTAACTTTAAAGACATGTGAATACATTGCTAATGTTTTAAAAATGGATTTTCTACCAATGTCTATTAATTTCTAAATCGATTTTTACAAAGAAATTGGATTTCTTCAAATTGTCAATATTGGCCTATTTAATTTTTCTACTTTATTCATGTGTTGTTTGATAAGAATTTCAAGTTTAAATATCTCAGATCTTAAAGTACTATCAATCAAAAAGTTTTACAACAGGATTATAACAACAAAAATACATTATCAATCATTGTATGTATGTATAGGTATGGGAGAATAGGAATTGTCCACCCAAGGGAGATGTCCATCAAAATAATGTTTGTACAATATTTTTCATCCAACCATATAACCCAATTTTTGTTTCTCTAATTAAAACATGAATTTAAAAATACTCTTTAGATTTGGCCAACTAAACCATTATCTGATGATAAATGATATTTTCTTTAACAGTATTAGAAATTTTGTTTAGACAACTCAATTTTTATTTTTATTTTCCGTTGTGTATAATCATGTTGATCAAAATGGAATTATATTCTTCTATTGTAGGTATTATTAACTTCAAATTTTCCACGTATCTTTTTATATTCTTGTATAATACAAATTCGTCTGTTATATCTTGTATAGAAATAGAAATTGATGTTTATTATTGATTTATACAAAAAATGGGTTTGAAAAAATTATTGTTAGTCAAATTGGTAGTCTTCAATTATACGTTTTTCTAGCACTTCATTTACATTTGGTTGACAGCAAATCGATAGACATTCTCTATTCATGATTGTACAAATATATGAATTACTAATGCATAATTAGAATAATCAATAATTGTAATTATTTTTATACTATCATCATGTTGTCTTATCTATTTATTCTGTTAATCTCTAGAGATGTAACCTAAATAATTCCTATTGTCTTTACAAAATCCATAATTCGATTATTCTTTAAGAATTACAATAATTAAATACAACAGTTATAATGGTATAATTTGGTAAAATAATATTAAATTCGAATTTAGGAATCCAACCTAAACTAGGACAAACTTTCTTAATTTTCCACAGTTGTTAATTTATCGAATGATCGTAGTTTTGAAATGATACTAAGAAACGGTTGTTGTAAATAATTTATTTGGTTAAATGCCTATATAAATACTAACTGAAGAGGAAATTGTTTCTGTTATTGGGATCTATTTATTTTGATTAGAAATATTCGAGAATTCATTCTTTATTTAAGATTAATTATTGATCAATAGATATTTATTATTTAATATTGAGTGAGTGTTTTTAGTTATACGGTTCACGTGATATATTGTCAATACACATAAATTTTTACTAATTTAAAATGGTCTTTCTATTTAAATAAAATAATATTAAAAATGGTGGATGCGCCGGGTATTCTGCTAGATTTACTAAAAGAGCCATATTTTCAAACAATAAATTCTGTGTTCTATCTCATTTTAATTGAATCGTTTTAATGTTGATATAATTAATGATTTATAACGTAATTAATTTATTATTACTCTGTTTAAATATATTATTTCATTTATTGTTGATATAGTATGCCTATATTATTAATTAATTTATGAATGTTTTTTGTATTAAAATTTAAATTACATATAGGTGCAACTAATATTAAACAATCCTGTTAAATGCGGTTTTTTTTTTAAATTTTGTTTCTTTAACTGCAGCTGTGATAGGAGTCGGAAGTAAGATCCAATTTAAAAGTCGGAAGATATTAACTAGACAAGATATTAATTGTAGAAAAAGTACAAATTTATGCATTTTTACAATTGCAGTTGTTATAGAAATATTTTCTAGCGATTCATATTTAGTAAAATGTATTGCTTTTTATTTCGTATACAGTTGTTTATCTTCTCTAAAAGCTACAAAATGATTTCTTAATGAGATCATGTTTGGCAATTTTTAAAAGTAATCAGTTTTATGTACAAATGAAAAAGAAACTCATTAAGCTTAATGGAAAATCAAAGTGGATAATTTAATAGAATTGAATAATTTGTTCAATACTTACATTAGGATGCAAGATAAATATAGAAAATGAGAGTTTTTTGAATTGTCATTTCATAAATTGTTGAGTGTTTTCTTTATTGTCCTGTTTCTTTATTTATGATTCTCATTAACTTGCTGTTTATTCTCGAAAATTACTAATCAGTAAAAGTAGTCATTTAAATATTAGTGCTTAATAGATATGAGACAGTTCCCCCATATAAAATTTAGACGTACTGAACTAATTTATAGTTACCGGTAATGTTTACTGTACTGTGGTAATTACGCATAACATTTTAGTTGAAATTACTTAACTCTACTTTCTAGTATCTATTCAAAATTCTGTTCTGATTTTCTAGTATGTTATCATCAGTATTTCAACGATAATCACAAGTTACAAAAAAAAGAGAAAATTATATAGAGTGAGCCAAGAGGTTGGCGAATTAGGAATATAAGAAGTTCTAATTTCAGAAACTTCCATCAATTAGAACTTCCTGTACTTTTAATAGGCCAACTTCTTGGTACAGATTTTTTTGAAATGTATAAAAATATTTCATATTTTTATTCAAGCACGCGTTATGTTGATGTATGAGAAAAGTTTACGAATCTCCCTTTTTTCAAGTACAAAATTGTGCGACGCAAAACTTTTTCTTGGGAAAGTAACACAGTTTCCTTAGGAAAGTAACACACAGTTCGGTTTTTTTAGTGTTAAATTGTGAGAGTTTATTCAAAAAATAAACTTAAATAGCTTGGAAATTTTTTGTATGTATTTAGTCAAATTTCACATATGTTTTCAAACGCACATCTTTAATTACAAAAGTACCTATCGATACTTAGATTATCAAATATATGGATGAAATAAGGTTCTCAATCTATACGATTTTATTTCTGTATTTCTCAGTATTACAACTGATGTCAACGATTCAATACAATTCTTCGATAATGAGCTCATTTTTCATTGTAATTTAACATATACCCTCAAAGGTGAATTCTGCAAATTGAAAAGTAAACAGTTGGGGAAATTCTAATTTATTATACACTATCATTGATTCGGACAAATATATTTAAATCAGTTCGTTATTGATTAATGATTTACAACATTGAATATGTCAAGGGAGTCGGAAGTTTTAAAATAATAAAAAAAAAAACAACAAAATAATAAAAATATCACTTCTAACAATATTGATTTCAATGCAGCAGAAAGTAACATTGTTTCTGCATTAGCCGAAATTGGTTCGGATTAGCCAAGTGTCGAAATAAGTGACACTCGTTGTGAAGTAACTAGAAAACTATCTAGAGACTTAAAGAAAACTTGTCCTACTAAATTAGCGCCTTATTGTTTCTATAAAACTTCAATTCGGTAGAATATTGATTAGTCTTCATTGTTTTTTTTTGTTGAAAATTAGATAAATATGGATCTATAAAACCTGCTATAACTACTTCCAGATTTACTTTATTTCTGGTAGATTTTCTTTGTAGCCTAATAGAAGGCAGAATTGTGTTACCCACTTATTGTTAGATAAATCTAATTGCACTTGATGTTTGACTGGCTACTGTTTGATCAAAAGCTTCATAACGAGTTTTGGTAAGTCTCAGGTTAGGTGGATTCTAATATTATCTACAGTTTAAGCTATGTAAGATAATGTTTTATTGTGAATATAAGAAATTTCGCAGCTGATTTAAAATCTGGTATGGCACACGCTGATTCTGCCAGTTTTACAAACTATTTTTCAGATCGTTTGAATTGTTCTTATATTAACCAAAATGAATATGGATTGGTTAATATAAGTGACATTTATAGAAAATTGTAGAATTATCGAGAGATATCTCTGGTTTGTAAAATCAATATTTTATTGTTTCTGTGATATTTCTATTTTGTTAACATAAATAGTTTATCGAGGTATTTTTTTTCTCGGTAAATTAACTACAATTCTATAACGAAAGAAAAATATAGTTTTCCATATTGAGTTGTCTGTTTATCATCTTTTGATGACAATTATTTTGTAATAGAGTTTTATGGTAGCTAACCAAATATCGATCGATATACATATGTAAATCATGATTCTTTATAGAACTTTAAAAATCCCTCCTAGTTTGAAATTGTAGTTTAAAATATTTGTAAAACTGTAGAGAATCTCATATTTCTTTCTTAATGGACAATTTTTGGGTAATTTCATCCAATTTCTTCTACTACTGCGCAACTTATAGTAGTAATAATAGTAGTGAATCAATATAATTTTCATTTATTTGTTAGAAAATTATTAACAATATTAGTAGTGTTATCAGAGGTGATAATATTGTTGAAATGACAAGGGGATAAGTTATTGACAGTAGTTATGACTTCTAACTTATCATGTATTTCGGTCTATTGATTCTAATAAACTTCAACAATAGGAATTTATATGCCAATATAGGATACTTGAAAGTTGTGTGATAATCGAAGGGGTATTTTCAAAACTATCTCAATTTCTGATAGCTATGTGAATATAATATAGGATAGTTCTATTAAATATTGAAACCGAACAACAATGAAACCATCAGTTTGTTCTTGATAGGTAGTTTTAACATAGTTTTTTTTGAATGAAAATTAAACATTTCCTTTCTAAATCGAACCACCCTTATCTATGTAGTGTATACATAATTCAGATTTATCAGTTGGTTGGTTGGCCTTCCTAGATTGTCTGGATGCAGTTTGATACAATTCTTTTGTATGAGAATATAGACGAGATGCGCGCGCTTATTTAACCATCATCGTTCTCTTGTCGCCGCCACCACCGCCACCATCACTGGCTGTTACTACTACTACCACCATCGTCATTACAATTGTCGTCTCTGCCGCCACTATCGTCGTCGTTACTACCACCAAAAACGGAAGGATAACAGAACATCAGAGGGACGATACAGTGGATTGGCGGCAGCAGACATAGTGTCGTTAACGGAGTAGTAAAACAAATGCTGCCGCACGTGTACGCCTCTATATTAAACAATTTTTTTTTTTGGTTGTTATTGTTATTATTGTTTAATATGACTATAAATAAGAGCGCACAATAAATCAATCATATCAGTGTAGATTTCTAAATTTTGTTTAGATAAACACTTTACAAATATTTTGCAAAAATTAACTGTGTAATAACTCGGCAAATAGTGCTTAATTTTTCTAAACTTCAAATTCTGGTGATTTATTATGGATGAATCATTTATTAATCACAAAGAGAATGGTGAGAATTTATTACTAGTTTTGTATTTTAGTTATTTAATTTACTAGAATTAAACTAATAATTTTTCTACAATTGCTAATAACTATGTAACCATCCTAGCGCATCCACCATTTCCACAACTACCATTCAATTTATTAAATTTATATAAATTTTAACAAAATTTTTAAAATAATTTTTCAAATAAAACACACGAAACCTATAAAATAAAATAAAGGATTAGATAATTCAATTAAATAAAAATCTAGGTCGTCAGTTCGTTTTTTTTCTTTTGATTGAAAAGAGGTCATCCGTTATCACAAAGACATTGTTTCAAATATTTACTGTATTGTTGTGTTTACCTACCTTTAAAATCGATACATTATTAAGGCATACAATAGGTGAAAAAAAGCCCGGTGTGTCCATTTCAATTTATCAAATTTCCAATAAAGTGATAAAGGTTAAATAAAAATGTGCATAATAGATTTTTTAGATAATATGCCTGTCAGAATTTGTTATTGTTTGATGAAAAATTTAGCATTCGTTCTTGTATAATACTGGGAATTAATAACGACTAGTCTCTTCTATTATTGAAGCATGTTCAAAGTTTTCTTTTCGTTTACTGTCAAGTACAGGTTAGTTTATGCTTTAGTCACCAACTATAAAATATGTCTGATGACTATATTTTTGTAGAATTTAGCAACATAATTTTAAAGTAAAAATGTTTTGTGCATTGTAAATTATAAAATTTAAAAATATGAGGATTTATGAGAACGATTTTAACAATTTCATAATATCCTCAAAGATTAAACTTTTTTTTTAATATCTCCATTCTACACGAAAAGCTCTAATACTCTTAAGGACAGGAAAAAATTACTTTTTCGTAGAATCAAATTAAAGCACGCTGGTATTTTCTATTTTGTCATCATTTCTAGATGTCATTATCTACTATAATATTACACTTTAACTTAATTAAGCACGTTTTCTGCCATGCGATTCTCAGTGGTTGTTTAGTTGTAGGTTTGTAGTTTTTCGTTTCGTTATATCCGTAATAAACTCGTAATAAACATGGAAAATTACATTGTATACATGAAGATCTAATCTTTTTATGTTTTAGTTGAATTTTATCGTATTTTCATGCAAGGTAGAGTACGATGAGAGGTGATTATTTCAAATAAATTGTTCATTCATGATTGAAAAAACAAAGAAACTTAATTTTGAGGGTATTTATGATTTTTTTTTTTTGGAAAACGTTCTACAAATGTGTATTTATATAGGATTTAAAGCCCTATATCAACATTTATCGAGTTATTATTTAAATGTGCCAATAACTCGACAGCTTTGATGTAGTTTTTCTAGTGTCAATATTGAAGTTTCTGACGAAAAATTCCAACATTTATGTTTAATGGTTTGAATTAGTTCGACTGAATGTAATAAAAACTCTGCGAACGTAGTTTTAGTATTGGATTGAAATGAAATTCTATAAAATTGAAGTAAATGCATTTAAATTTTAATTTTTCAATTTGATTCGTTGATATTCTCTGATTTCAATCAAGAATTAAAGCTAAAAGGGATTGTTGTCAAAATAACAAAGCACTTTTCGACAGTGCTTTGTGTATGTTTTGTATGTTATGCGTTTCAAATCAACAATAGTTTACAAATTTCGACTACAAAAGATAGTTTTTGTATTTAAATAAATAATTATGTTTAGCGTTAAAAAGTGATTCAAAAAGCGAAAAATGGTGGATGCGCCAGGATTATCTAGTCCTAATTTGTGAGATTTACTTTAAATATTAACTATTCTCGAATCGTCAACTTTACTACAATGAATAAGCAATATCGTTAGATTTTGTGACAATAGCAGTTTAAAATCTACATTATGTATAAACTTATATCTTAAATTATACATTCTTTTGTTTCAACAGACTGTATTCAATATTCCACGGGTACGTTACAAACAAAATTAATGTATAAATTGAACATAATCACCGGTAATGTAGGTATAAGATGAAATTTGAGTTAACTTTTATTAGCCATCTGATGATGTATTAACTGATTAGAAGAACTGGTTTAGTGTTCTTTATAGAAAACATTTACAAAGATTCAATAATCTTCAAGGTATCTTTTTTTACAGTTAGTACTAAAAAAATAACTGAATTTGTGGTAAAATCCCACACAAAAATCTCGTCTCTACTTGAATTATCTATATGAAACTCTAGCGAAAGTTGTTTAATAAAGAATGACTGTCGCTGTTGATTTTTTGAAAGAGAATTGGACAAAAAAGATTGGTATCAACTTGCGATTCTATCTCGATCTCGACTATATAGTTTCACAATATGGCCACATCAATAATTAAAGAATATTGTGAAAACAACCATCTACAATGATGAGATAATTAAATTTTTCGTGTCTAGAATTTCAACTGTAATCCAATTTAAACCAACTCTTCTGTTTTCTTTTTCGTCTTCTTTTTTTTTGTGTGATGAGTTTGGATATTTTAGATGATAAAATAACCAAATTATAGGAGTACTCTAGTTGTATCTCAACAATATATTGAGAGGGATGAAAAAATGCGTTTTATTGTAGTAACAAGTAGAATATCTTTTGAGAAAATTACTCCCAACCAGCTGTTTTTTACATTTGCCACATATACTTCTTCAGTAGCATTCATTTTGATAAAAGTTGAATTTATTAGAGAAACTAGCACGGGAAATGTAAAATTTTCTTTTTAAATATTCTCTCATTTTGTTATAGCAATTGTAAATAAATTATGTCATGTATGTATACTGTTAATGAAACCCAAAAACTAAATGTCTTTAGCTTTAAAGCTAATTTTTGGTCTTTTCTCTATCTTTAATATTAACTTATGTAAGAATCTTGAGTGAAAGGATGGTGCCGTAAACAATAAGGGCATCTAAACAATTTGTCCTTCAACTTCTTGTCAACAACACAGGTATTTCCATAGTATTACAATTAGTTTACAGGCCTTATGTAGATTATTTGAAGATAAAACCAAGATTTTGGATCCTAATTTATATTGGAATAAATTTGAAAACGTCTGCAATCAACATAGTCTAATTAATTGTAGCGCATACCTATGACTGACGATGAATCGTCTATATTAGATTTTAGCAGTTCATCCCTTTTAATACTGGGGTGAATTTGAAAAGGATTTGAAGTTATATTTGCCCAAATTCATCCTCTATCAGACTATAATCCTTTCACCCTTCTAAATATAAACTTACATTGAAAATCTTGTGAGGATTTCTCATATTTTCAAACAAATTAAATGGATGTAATAAAAACAATAATAGTCTAGTCTTTAATGTTGTTGAAAGACTTTATTAGTTATTTACACAGTATTGTCTATACTCGTTTTTCTGTGGTTGAGGACGATAGTAATAAAAACCACAGACTAATAAACTAGATTTACTAAATTTCTAGAGAATTGTACTTTGTTGAAATTACAACAAGTCATTGCCTTCGCTCATAGTGTTTTATATAAAAAAGAATCGTAAATTAACTATCTATGTAGTAAAAAGGGTTGAAAGACTAATTGGATGAAATGTAGCCTTAAAAGAGATAAGGGTCAATTTTTTACGTAATACAGTGAAAATTTTTAAATTACATAGTGGTTGGTATAAATATTATATTTGAGTAGTCGATCGATAACTTCAAGTTATATAGATTTAAACAAAATTGTGTAACTCTTTGTAAGCTTATAATATATTAATAACAATTTAATTTTGTACTATTTTTGAGGAAGCACGATTCGAATATAGAGAGATTTAATAATTACTAAAAAATCTAATAAAGTTATTCTTTTATCCATCAATAATTAATATACAAAGTTTTATAGCTTTTTAAACTCTCCATCTCTCTTTTAAAATCATCTTATAACGTGCATTTTATATTCTTGTTTGTATTTGTATAAAACTATCGTTGAACCCATAAACTTGGCTTTATTAGCCACAATTTACTAAGTGTAATATTAAATAAATTTTGCGTTTATGACAGTGTTAATTAGCTTATAAAAGGATAATTAACTTACAACATTGTCTACAATCAATAGTCGTTAGAAATTTGATTCACAATTTGTTCCAAATAATCCATTCATTTATTTTCTTTTAATAGTCCAATACAATTCTTCATCCTTGTTGTAATCTTCTAGATTGAAATATGTACGAGTGGTAACTAAATGAAGATTGATAAAAGCATCTTTTAGTCCTTCATAAATAACATGTCTTATCAGAATTCTCTCACGTATTAGAATAATTTGAACTGGAATTAGATTTATTACTACACAGCTTCAGGAATTGTAAAAATTTTACAGTATTGTTTTAACAATTTTTAATCTCATGTTATAAATAATTGATTTTTCAAATGTTTAGTAAATTCGAATTGTGTTGAAATAGTCTGTAAAAGCAATGGGCTTAGTTAAGTGAAATTCAAATACAGTTTTAATGGGCTATTGTTTTATATGTAAATCCGACTATTATATAACTGTAAAATATTCAATGTTTATCTTTATATTTTTATTTTTACCCCCAATATCCAGTTTTATTATTATTATTGATTAAATTCGTTTTTATGCAGAGTTAACATTCTAAAAACTGTAGAAGTTGCAAAATTTCTCGTTATAATGCCAAAAATATACAACTCTTTTCAGTTCGGCTTATAAAACTGTATAGGTGAATAGAACTTTATACAAAATGTTCCGTTCATAACTATACCTTTGCAGATTTTGATTAACTGAGAATCTCGTCTTAATTAAAATATCTATATTAGAATTAATCGAAATACTAAGAATTAATCTGTAATGTTACAAATACATCAAAATGGTAGTTTAAATATAGTTTCCTGAACGTGAACTAGACAAAGTTTTGTTGTATAGACTGTGTTGGACATGTTGGCAGACATGCATGTTATCAAAATTATAAACTCGTATAAAGTTTAAGCTTTTGAGATTAAAACTCCAATATTAGTATAAGCTACATAAGCAAATTTTAATAAACAAATATACATAATTGAAACATTCCAGTTTAAACTAAAGGAGTACTATGAGAGTAAATTCAATCCACTAAGTATCACTTGTTATAATGATTACAAAGATAATCGATCTGGAAATTGAAGAGTCTTTGTTGTAGAATATTATAAAAGCAGATCGCAATTTGATTTTATTTATTCAAGTACTATACCTTTGAGTCTTTGGTGTTTATTATAAAGCAACCTTTGTGTTAAAATAATTTATTTTTTCTTGTATAAGTTGTGGAATATTTTTGGTACAATGGCTGTAGTTAAATAATTTTAATCATTTAAAATTCATCTATTTATCTATTATATAACGATACTGTTGGGTTTTTTTTTATATAAGTATCTCTAATATATTTCCCTAGTGTCAAATAACATCTCAACATTGTTTTAATACTTAACAGTTAATTTGAGAGAACACTATGTATGTTCTAAGACGTTAAGATAAATTTATTATAAGCTTATAATCGAATTCTTGAATGCTTGCAATAATTTTATTACACAAGTAGAGAATTCTTTAAATTATTGCATCTCTTAATTTACTTATGAACCAGCTGAAAATTATTATTCAAAGAATTCCGTTACACGAAATTGAAGCATTGATAATGTATTAAAAGCAATAATTTTATCATTGTTGTATTTTCGACGGTTATATTGCTTGCATATAGGTAAAAGTGCATCTATTGTTGTTGGTTTTGGTAGACGTTTATATTGAAAACATTTCTCTTCCTAGTTTCTTTTGTTTTCTTTTTTATAAAATGAAAGGGGGCAATTTTAATGTTTGTTTTGTTGGACTTATAAAGAAATGAGAAAAAGTTAACGGCGTCCAATATGTTGTCATTAGGGACATAGCAATAACACCAATATGGCAATTAAGCTTATATAGTCCTCGAAATTTGAAAAAATCAGGTGTTTTAAAATCGGTTGGTACGTTTAAAATGTTTAAATTTTGTAATGAAATAGAAAACAATGAACAATACTTTTGTTAATTTGCAGCGCTCGTAAACACCGTAACTCAAGTATAGGTACTTGTATGTTTGTAAACAATATTTTTTCACTATTCAAAAATTCAAAAGGCTTTAATTATATGAAAAATATAATAAAAATGAAATAATAGTAAATAATGAATTACAGCAATCGTATTTTATTCAACTGATTACAAACTACATTGGTAAATTTAAATTTGGTATGGTGGTTCACCGATTATATTACCTCTGGAAAAAGAAACAACCATTAATTTTGATAAATAGTCAGATAATACGTTATCAATTACCCTGGTCCATAATTGCACACGTACAGTTTGTTAAATAGATTTTGTTTAAACATTACATAACCACAACCTATATATTTGGTACGACCTGCTACAACCTAAAATACATTTTTATTAATAATCAATTTTAATGATTTTATATGATTTTTGTTACTTGTGTATAATGACCAGTTTCACCAGTAGATCTATCTGGATATTGAAAATTTCTATGCTCATCAAACCATGATTGTATCACTTGATCCCAATTAGGTCCTCTACTACCATCAGTTGAATATGATATGAATAGATTTTGTCCGGTAAAAAACCAACGTGCTAAATATTTTTATAAAAATAATTAAATTTGCTCAAATTTAAATTTAATACTTACGATCATTTACTGTAACATGTTGAAATTTAAGAGTATTTGCAATCTTTTGGGCACTCGCAGCTAATTGTGAATCCCATTGCTAGAAATTATTAAACATGAAAATTATTGCAATTTGAATTTTTTTTTTTTTAATTACCAAATTAGCTAAATTTTTAGCTCTTGGCTGACCTGGAATTCTACCTTTAGTGATAAGCCTACGTAGATAATTGTGTTTATTAACAATAATGTTTTGATTTGTTGAATCAACTCCTTTCTCTATAAAAATGAAACGCTTGAATGCTTTAAAAGTATGTTTTAATTTTCTATAATTACCGTAAATATATATATATTGTGAATGAACAGCAACAAAATAGAAGAAAATTAAAGTACAGAACAAAAATGTCTTCAGGGTAGCCATATTTTTCATCAAACTTCCACAAGTACTAATTAAAGTAGATCAAATTAAATTAAACAACAATCAACAATGAAATTCTCATTAAAACAAACACTTATTAAAAAAAATGTTCAAATATTTATATAAAAAAACTAACCTTGATTTTCTTCTTAATTATTTTTAATCACAAATAATCCAAACTTATATAAATGAAATCTATTCTTACTGTAATTTATAATAGAAGAATGCTCAAAATTAATGAGTTTACGTGAATATTTATATGTTAAAAAACGTGGTATCATTGGAAAATTTATATTTAAAACCAATGCCACAACGTTATCAAGGCGAATAATTAGTTTTAATTCACACAACGTTTGGAAAATATAAAACGGTAGCTGGAATATTGGAAAATATGCGTAAAATCCAGTACAGATATGTTAACCAATAAATTGATAAAGAAAAATTCCGATTATAATCACGGAAAATAAAGTTTAGAAATAATCAGAAAAGCGATTTTCTTTGTATTAATGGTCACACGTTTCTATTTTATAATTGTATTAAACTATCTTCATCTTCATCATTGCAGATTTATTAATAGACGTTTATCAATACTGTTATCTTAACGCTTAACTATTCTAACAACGAGCCAAGGATAGATGAGAGTGCTTCAGAATAATAATTTTACGCTTATAAATGATTCGTTTATTAGAAACTCATTAATCTGTATCTAGAATTGTTATTTATTAAATAGAATCCGCTTGAATTTTGCCCATTTTCAACTTCAATATTTCCTCGAAGTTCTCTGAATTTTCTGTTAATCCAACTATCCTTTAATCTGTTTTTAAATATCGGCGATAAGCAGATTAAATTCAATTTTTATATAAAACTATAATTGTAAAAATAATAAAGTAAAAAGTAAAGAGAAAAAACGTAACTTTTTAACGTGTTCGTTTAATAGATGGCTAATTTAATAAACTTTAAAATTTTGTGCCTGGAAATGGTTGCAATATAGTTCTTTAACGATTATTTTGCATATTTTCTAAGTAATATTACTTCAAGGGGACTTTCGAGGCATATTATTTCCGCATCTTATACTCCAGAATTTGCAACTATATTTCTAAGCATGTAATCTATGTTTAAATACTTATTGTTAGTTTAAACTAACGAATCTCGAACTACTGTTTTAGCAGTGCTATAGTTACAACTTTTATAAAAATACGGAAACGTAGTTTTTTTTTTGTTATCTCTTGAATAAATGATGAATTTAATAAGTTTTGACTATCCTCTTTTAAGATTTTTTTTCAATTACTTGTTTCAGTTATTTTTTGTTATTTACTCTTCTATTTTGACCAACCGACTGTCCGAAATGTAACGATATAAGATTGTAGACAGAAAAGAAACGAATAAACCTCTCTATAAAAAAGCAATCAACCTCTATTTGAAATATTTTGTATTTTTTTCTAATATATTTGGGGTATTAGAAGAATTTTATTTAATAAAAATTCGACCAATGATGGGTTCTTAAAAGTCTATCAAAATAATTACCATAAATTCAATATTGAAAATTGATAATGCTGAAAGAAAACAACATGAATATATATTTATATCAACAAAACTGTCTTTGAACTTGGACATTTGTTCCTTGAATTTTTATTAAAAGAAGTTGTATCAAAAGGAAGAAATATTTATATACATAGAGATTTTTTTTTAGATAAGCACTTACTTAAATTCAACAAACAAATACTTTATTCCGTATTCAAATCTTGCAGTTCATCTCTATTGAATAGAACTAGTTTAATTTATTTTATTATTTAAATTCAACTTTCCAACTTTTATGACATAAAAATCACCTGGATTCTTTATTAATGAAGTGAGTTTCTAAATAATATTCAAAACTAACAAGAATCTCGTTTCAAATCTGAAAATATCGTAGCTTGGCTATAATGAGACACAAATTTGATTTTATGTTGGTTAAATTTCGAATTTTCATATTTTATTTCATGATTTTCTAAAGATTTGTGAAAATGGTGGATGCGCCAGGTTTGATACCCCCACAAAGACGCTGATCTATTTGGTTAAAGATATCAAAACAACAACGAATAGATAGATTGCAGTTTTGAAGAAAATCTTGCCATCTTATCTTCTTTTTTTTTGTTGATCTCCGATAATCCGGTATAGAATACAACTGTGTCTCATGTTAGAATTGTCAAAAAATCTCGTCTTTATTCAGCTTTTTTTTATTAAAAACTGTCAAGTAAAATTGAATAGAAAATATTCACATTTTACCATACGGATTTTTATTTTGTTACTTGAATTATATAGAAAAGTGTAAAATACAGATGGTATATATCCAATAAAATAAAGATCAGATTCTTAGTAGAAGGAAATTGAATTGTCTGATTTTTACACGATGAATTTGCAAACAGGTCAAATACTGAATTATAAAAATTCTTATCCATAATTGAGATTTTCAAATGTATTGACAATTTTGTAGTTATACAAAATACTCGAGTTCCGTTGACATCTATTGAGAATAATCAACTCTAGTTCAACAAAAATAGAAATAAATTAAACTAGTTTTATTCAATAGAGATGAACTGCAAGATTTGAGTACGGAATAAAGTATTTGTCTCGATACATGTACGAATCGATTTACTATTTCGTTCTCGTTTGTCTGCTATTCAATATTGTAAACGAATAAATAATAAATTTATAAAAAGAAAAGGCAATATTTCTGGTAATAATAATGAAAATGATAAATCCGAAGGCAGTTAATCGCTATATTCACCTAAAACAATGGAATATAATCGGTAGATATCCAAGACAATCAAAGCATTAAGCGCTTCCTGATTGTTATGCCGCTAGGAATTTCGCCCATTAAAATGATTAAAATCGATTAGGTGTCGAATATATTTCGAAAAGGATTTATTTATAATACCACACTGGTTTCTATTGGAAATGTATTTTTTAAACGGCAGGTAGAGTAAAACTACAACCTATCACCTAAATGTGGGTAGTAGAGGCTTAATTAAAGTTGCTTCCGTTTTTTCAGGCTCTTTATTATATGAGGGTAGAGTGTATTAATACAAAATTACAGTGATGGGTTTTTTCTATAATTAGTTACTTCTTCAAATTACAGTAATAACAATAAAGTTGGGTGTTTTATTTCATTCTTCTTCACTTTGTAGTCTTTGTAAGTTTGGTATTTGAGTTGTCTTATTAATATTTGTCGCAAATGCAAATATTTGATCTTTTTATTGATCCTACTGGAGATTTATTTTAGGAATAAAATTAGAATTGTAAGCGTTATTCTATAAATAAAATGATAAAATTTAGATTGTTATTTCTGTGAAATGGAATTGTATTTTCCTCTAGGAGAAATATTTGATTATATATTTAACGACAACATATGCAAATGTCATGTACAGTTTTACTAAATTGGATTTGAAGAAATGAAAAGATAGATTTAATTTTTTCTCTTATTCAATTCGTCTTTATTTATATCTAGCAAATTTTCAGTTGTTTCTTTCAAAAACAGTATCGAAGATGAAAAAATAAATTGTAGTCTATTTTAGGTTGTAATTATTCAGTATAATTGAAATATGGTACAAGATTCTTTGATTAAACTCCCAAATTAAATATTTTAATGAAAAAAAAAGTTTTTAGTAAAAAATTTTTAAATTAAGTTTCATCGATTTTTAGCAAAATTCCGTTGAAATTAACGCTTGGAAGTACGACGTATTCTACAGATGTGTCTACCTTAATCTCTATTAATTTCTACTTCAATCTTACGGTTGTAGTTATTCTGTAACCGTCATTTATAAAGATGAGAGATCCTCTTGTATGTTTTATTCTTAATTTTGGTATTCCATAAATGTGTATAACTTTCGTATATTTGCAGCTTTTTTATTCGACCTGAAGTGCTGAAATTTCGTGCTTTAATGATTTTTTTTTATAAACGAAACAACCAACCAACTACCTAATTAATTACATGAAAATGCTTACAATTATAATTAAATTTGCGTAACGAAGCATTCAATATTACAATTCTACCCTAATTATTATGATAATAGTAATAATAATATAGGAATCAGAAAATAAGAGACCTAATTCAATAAATTCCGAATTCTATTGACATTTAAATTAGGAATACACACATAAACACATTTGTTAGTCGTTCAATTAAAATCTGCCTTTTTAGTGGTTTATTTTAATTGAAAAATTGTAAAAAAAGAACCAAATAGTTAATATTTTATCATTAATTAAATTACACTTACAATTAAATTTAATGTCGAAACTAATTCGCTTATCAGTTGAGGTTTTCCAGGTATTACTGTTTTATTGCATTTTTATTGTTTATTCATAGAATATTAGAATATTAAACAATAATTTATTTTTAGAATTTGTTTTCGTTTCTCAATAAAGCGTTTCAAATCTGACATATGTTTGTTAAAAACCCTATAGCATTTGGGAAAATGGATAACGAAAACGTTCAAAATATCTTTCATTTTCATTATTATTTATCTTAAAGGATTCTGTTTGTCTGTATTTCTTTTAGAAACTCTATTTTATTGATTTTCCTCTTGTTAAAGTAATCTAAAGAGACTACCACTGAGTCTAATGTTATTAATTACAGCAAAATTTGATTATTTTCTCATTTATTTTAGAATTTGTATAGTTTCGTTGAAAACCATCGAATAAATAACTTTACTGAAAGAATTCACTATAAATTCAAAAGCAAACCACCCTTCCAACCACAATATTAAATCTTTTCAAATCGTTTAAATATGTAAATGTTTGTATTAAATATTTATAAAGCTTTAATTAAGTATGCTTTTTTTGGTGTTTTGATTTATATAGGCGTTGGATGGAATTAAAACAATAATTTTCAAGAATCACCTCGAATAGAATAATTAAAAATGAATAATCGTGACGAGATTCATCTACGTGATCGTTTATTACTTCTAGCTGAATGTTCAAATCCACATCGGCCATTTAATGTTAAAAGGAAATCAACATTAAATAAACAAAGCTCTAAAACGGAACGTACAACACCAAAATTAAGTGTACAAGATTTTGTACGTATGGATCCTGGTTATACACCTGATATTGAACATTTAGTCTTTCCAATCAAGAAACGTAGCAGTCCCCAACAGGTGGCACCAATAAATCCACCACCAACCGGAAGTAAGACACGATCACGTTTAGTGGAAATGTTTGCTTTAAGTCGACATCTACAACAACGATCCACTGATCGAGATAATAAATCGAGGAGTTCTGTAATTAATGTAAGTACCCAGATTCATTTGCTATACATAAAAAATTTCGACAATAATTATATGTTGATATATTTAAAAGATAATTAAATTACCTTCCATACAATAGAGTGACAGTGTAATCCTTTAAAATCGTTTATCTTGACGTTGTTAGAATGAAAAAAGAGCCAACAAATAAAAGAACTAGCTCTGGACGCTTAATAATGTAATGAG
The DNA here is from genome assembly GCA_020740385.1 of Mylabris phalerata. Lineage (NCBI taxonomy): Eukaryota > Metazoa > Arthropoda > Insecta > Coleoptera > Meloidae > Mylabris > Mylabris phalerata. Next base: position 7,311,181 of record JAJEOX010000044.1, on the reverse strand, counting down.
TTGGGGATTTTGCGTGTTTTATTTAATTGTGGGGGTTGGACTGCTTGTCAGTTAGTAGCCTCAAGGCATAACAAACTTGTCATTTTGAGTTGTTTGTAAATAAGACTAACAAGATAATTCTTTTTCCCCTATACTTATACGAGTACATCAAAGACTTAGAAGAGTACAATTATTTTCTCCACTATTGTACCTATTCAATTGAGAATTAAATCTGTTAATTCGAGTGGAGAATTGAAATTTATAGAGCTCATTCTAACATCTTTGTACATATACAGTAACGCTTCAAATATGCTTTTATTATTGAAGACCCTCAAATTTCTCCTTAGTCTAAACATCGAATATTTCAGTATTATTATAACCCAATTTATTGGAAACAATTCGCTTTATACTCAATTTGATCCAATTAAAATTTGCTATAGGAACATCAATAAAAATGTCTTTATTATTCTTCACTTATCTAATTAACATCAAATATTTAACTTTGTAAATTAGTCAGGTAACTATCCGTAATCAATTAAGATACATACAATTTAATTAGCTTTTCATCAAGATTATAAAGCCGAAATGAGAGCTTTAATTCATCTAACTTTTTATCTTCAAGTCGTCAAACTTATATGAACAGTTCGAGAATCGCTCGTTTAGTACTTGAGTGAAATACAAGAGAATGCAGGTGTGTATTAGAGATAATGAAGATCATTACTCAAACTGATGGTAATCATTAAAATCTATAGTTACAACTGAACTAGACCCTTAATAATCAATAATCATATAAATGATACAAATTAAGTTTCTTTTACTAGTCGAACTTACAAATTGAAATCGATTTGTTGACGACTCTCTAAAGATTTGTAGGTGTATTTCAACCAACAGTAAATTCCCAAAAGGCATTTTTCCATTTGTGGGTACTGCACTAGGATTAATCTAAACCGTTATCATTCTGTTTTAATATATTTTTAAAATTTATTATATTAGATGTGTTATAGGGTTAATTACATTAAATTCTTACATTGGTTTCCAATATAGATTTTTTTGGTGGAGTTACAAAACTAGGTCGTAGTGTCAGATCATGTAACATATATATATCCTTAGTGAACAATGTTCTGAATAATTAATTACATCTTTATAACTGTAAAACTTGTAGAAAGCTTGAAATTTACATTAGTATGTCATGAAATATTAGCCGTAGTGCAACTTTGGTTGCATAGCATTAATAATTAAATATTTTATAATAATTCAAAGACAGAACAATAAGTGCCAGTTATTATAAAATTTTATCTTTAATTAACTAAATATTCGGACAATAGCGAACTTTGTTGTTTAACAAACTGTGATGTTTCAATGTGGCTACAGGGTTGAAAATTTCGAAATTATACAATTAATGTTCTGAAAGGCTACCATTTTTCTGCTAACAATCAAGTCTTTTCGCAAATACTCAATATTACACAAAATTTCATTACAATAAAACTGAAGCCTCATCATTAATTTCCTGAAACTGAACCTCAAAACAAATAACGTTTGTTTGAACAGAATCCAATTTATTTTCAAACTTTCTTCTTCAATAATAATTCGATATTTCCTTCTCTTATTCAGTTCAGTTTTAATATGTTTTTTTTTTCAATTTTTTTTTTTAACTTTTTGAAATTTTTAGAGAAGTATTGACAGTGTATTGGATTCGCGAACAACACAATCAACAACAGGTCCTTCAATCGTACCAAGGACTAGTGGTAATGGTAATAATGATATTGGTTCAACAAGGAGGTGGGTAAATGCCTCAGTCGAAGAACCGGTCCGGACTACCTCGAATACAACTGCCAAAGTTAGTCCTGTGATAGAAACCGACATGGCTACTACTAGGTAAGTAGAATCTAAATAATTATTCAAGATAACAATAGCACGATTCGATCTACTATTTTACTTATTGCTAGTTCCTTTTCAAGTTGTTTGTGTTGTTTTTCGAGTGATACTTGAAATTTACCGAATCTATCGTTTGGGGTGTCTCTGTGGAAACAGTATTCGTTTGAATTGAATTTTCTTGTTGTTGAAATCGTTGAAAATCATTTTCACTATGTAGGCTGGCGAAATACCAAGGATGCGACAAATAAGGCGAAATCCTCCTACATTTCGCCACTTGTTATTGGGTTCATTGTCCATTTATTCGTTCAGTGGGTAGTAAAAATGTTCAAATTTACCGTTTTTTTTTTATGATTTATTCTATAGGGGCCCAAATGTATCAATATTACACCTACGTAGTACATCAGAACCATGGGAGACGAGCCCACCATCTGTTTATACAACAACTGTAGTTTTGCCATCAACAACTCGACCAATTACCCGATCATCAGGACCAACATTAACAAAACATCAATCACTTGGTGGTGGTTATTCAACAAAATGGTCAACATCATCATCTACAGCTTCGAATTTTCATTCAGGTGATGGTATTAATACAAATACAACTGAATTATTTGCAAATCCAACAACCGGATGTAATCGTGAATTATCACCAGTACGTTGGTGTGATCGTGAAGTAGATGGTGTATATCTAGGACGTTCAGGTTGGGTTCAAGTACAACAACGATCTTTGGATGAAAATCGCCGAACTGGTTATGCAACAACTAGTTCATTACAACCGTCCCGCAGGTAATTATAATTAAAATTAATAACTAAATTGTATATTTTGTACGATATTCTCATAGAACTGGTATCAAATTAGCCGATTATCATTGCAATAGTGAACCTAGTGAGATAAAAGAACTACAACGTCCTGCTTATCTTTCATTACAACCACGTGAATATGAACGTAAAAGTCCAACACCATCACCACGGCATAATATACCAGAGAATCTATCACCACCATTGATTACACCGATAATATCACCACCGCCAGCATTTCAAGATAAAAATAAACCAAAAACAAGAACATTCTTTGGGAAAATGCCGATTTTAAATAGATCGAATGCTATTGTTGACGATTTAAGTCCACCAACATCACCAATAAAATGGGAATCAAATACTTCATCTAATATTACTTCTACTACAACTACAACTAGTACGACTCAGCAACAAATCGTTCGTAAAAATAAAAATGAGACTTTACAAGAACAGAAAAGACGAATACCCCAAACTAAATCAATGGAAGATACAACATCAAGTCGACGTAATCAATTCCTTCAACGTTATGGTGAATCGTCCTCATCTTCATCATCATCAGTGGGCTTCCGTAGTTTAGACAGTTGTATGAATCGTTCAATAATGCCTCGTTTATCGGAAAATACAGATTCATCTATTGATATTTATGAAGATGCAGATGAAGAAGATAATAATAGTTCATCGATAAATATCAGTATTCCAACTAATATAACAACAACAATAACAACAACAACAACCACAAATCAAAGAGAAAAAGTTTCACCATCTAGTCGTAATAATCGTTTGCCATATCATAGACAACAAACTAGACGATCACCAGCTGGTTCTGATACAAATAAACCACCAAATTCACCTGGATCATCATCAACAAGTAGTAATGAATTTCCAATGAATTCTCGAAGAACACAAAATCGTCAATATCAATCGATTAAAACTACAATTGATGATAATTCAATGCAAAGAGTTCGTCGATCGAGAAGTTTACAATTGCCGGATAGAAAACTACCGCAAAATTATCGTGATACATCAATACAAAGAGTATCACCACAACATCCAGAACGGACTAATATTAAAATGGGTACTTTAGTTGATCGAAATAAACGACATACGATTAGTAAGACATTAGATGAAGAGATGATACGGGAAGCTGAAGTTGTTACAGGATTCGTTTATGGTAGTCGGACACGAGCAGCAGCTCAAGCTCTATTGATGCAACGTTATAATAATAGTTTGAAAGAAGAAAAAACGAAGGAAACATCGAAAACTGGTAACAATAATGGATTAACAGTGTATTTCATTGGAAATTCGAAGAAAGATAAAGCAAAAATTCTACATAGAGGTGTAACAACACCAACAAATCTTTCTAAATCAGCTTACCATCAGTCTTGTACATCGGATACTTGCGATTTTTGGCCCCATTGCGCTCATCGCGATTCGTTACAACGGGAATCACAATTTATGATGCGATCATCTCAAAGTTATCCAACACATCAAAGGTAAATTCAATTTTAATTATTTTCGTATTAATTATAAGAAAACATAAATATTTCATGAATAGGTCATTAGATGAGAAACGATTACGTAAATCGGAAGTACGTCGAGTTAGTCCAAATCGTGGTGGTATAATTCCACCACCACCACCACCATCATCATCATCATCAATAACAACAACAACATCACCAATTACAAAACGTGATGAACCATCGAAAAAACTCTCACCAAACAATCAACCAATTCCAACAATACCTGGTGTTAGTAGTTCATCATCTAGTAGTGATATTTGGTTAACAACATCGGATCGTACAGTAACGAAAAGTCCAAAGAATGTGAAAAGTTCGGGTGCTTCAACACCATTAGAAGAAATGTCAGATGGTAAAACTAGAGAGATGATTTTAACACGACCGGGAAGTGCACCGACTGATGAGAATCGAGCTAAATCTTTAGAAGCCCAACAAAGATCTCTATCGTTGCCGAAATCATTTCTATCAGCCAGCTATCAACCGGGGTAAGTGCGATTTATTTATTTTTATCCCTTTAAGGTCAATTAATTCTGGTCGATTTGACTGAACGCATTTTTCTATAATTAATTCAATATACAACGTAGATTGAAAGGTCAAAGAATGCGGATTTTAAAAATTATTATAATACAACAGTGTATGGATCTAATAAGATTATACAACAATCCTTCAATTATCAAAATAGAATTATAATTAACGGTTTTATTTTGTGAAAAAATCAATTTCCTCTCTTTATAAATCGAAATTATGTAGCGATTGTAAACTTTCACTTGCATTTTTTAACACAATCTTTATGAAAATTTATAAACTAGTTTAGTGGAATTCCTTGTCGGTTATTGTTGTTGAATAACAATAATAATTTTGTAATCTCCATATTGTAAATTAATCTAAAAACACGCCATATGTTCTTGAAGATTTCCACATCTCTCTCAAGGCTTACAAACAAATAATACTTGACATTATAGCATTAATTTAATATTAAAATAGTTTGCAACGATCCTAATTTTATGATTGTTGTACGAAATTTTTACGAAGAAATCCAAAAGAATCTAATTAAATGATTCGTGTACAAGTCACGTTCTATTAGACGATTTTTTTCTACCATCGTATCTTTTATGTGATTTTTTTGACTGAATTGGGAACTGAAACGAAGCAAAAACGGAAGGTAGGGAGATTTTCAAACATTTCCTCTAAACGTATTCGGTACCAGCTGTTAGAGCTTAAAGTGAAATTATCATGTTAATATCACTATTAACTTTGATTAGTTGTTCTATTGGGACAATTTTGATTAATTGCCTGTATAATCTTCAAATATTCTGTTGGGGGGATCATCTGAATTTATATTTTTATTCAAATCTACAAAGAAATATCGAAACGATTATTTTTCAGTCGTAATAAAATTGTGGTTGAAATCAAATTTGACTTTACAAACACTAAATCCATCGATCTGTCCATCTATACTAAAACTTGCAATTTTCCATATAAAGTCGTTTGATTTGTATGTTGAACTTTAAGCATTTAAACTTTTTGTCCTTTTATTTATTTATTTATTTATTTATTTATTCTTTTTTATAAGTTTCCTATATGTTGTGCTCAATATAGAGTCGGCAATAAAAATAAACAAATAAATGAAAAACTCGTATACGTACCTACCTATGAATTTATAAAAATGAAAAGTCTATAAATGCAAACATTCAAATGGAATTTATATGATAATTAGCGAAATTTAAATTTTTATTAATTAATTTTCACTATTCGCATAGATTTATATTACATGAAATTCATTATGAATTCCTAAAAGAATTTCCACCGTAATTTCCCGTATTTTGTTTTCTGTACTACAACAATAAATAATATTTATTAAAGAAAAAAATTCGCACATTTGTAATGTTGTAATATTTCATCGAAATTGTAAATCTATTATGATTGCATGACTAGACATTAAAAGAAAATGTGTAAACATATTTTTATCATGAGACATTTAGTATTTGGAATTGATAATTCGGAAAATACCAGCAATAATAAAGGAGAAAATCAATTCGTTTTATCAATACGAGCTTTTCTGACATTTGAATTGAAAATTCAAGGAAAAGGCGATAAATAGAGGCGGAATAGAAATAAATTCAAACAAACATGGAAAGATAACGAAATCGTGATTTTTCTTATTGAATTTAAAAATAAATTTAATTACATTGATTACGAAATGATTACATACTGTTATTCATGTCCACTAACATATAAAAGATTTAATTTTATAGGTTGCTAAACAGGTGGTAACACTTTTTGCATATATTTTTAACATAAAATAAATATCACTAGGTTATTTTTTCGTACCACTTCATCATTACATCTGGGAATACGTTAGCAACCTTTCTACCTTGTTAGATTATATCATAAATTTATCTAAATATTTACTTTTTTGCTGCTAAGAGTGTTTTTTTTTTATGATATTCATATTCAAGTGTATTTTCCCTGATAATAATGCATCAATGGGTCCAATTTCATTATACACAGCAAACTCAACTTGAGAAGACAATCTATATCAAATAGACCTAGATTGTGGTTAGCTTTTGATAACGTTTTCAAGAATACGACGACTAGACTTCCCCTTAAAGAAATCTATAGAACAAAAAAGCACTATCAAAATTGATGATGTAGTTTTGTACTTATTTGAAGTGATATTGAATGAAAAAATCGTGCTTTACAGTCACGTAACTCACGTCTTATTATTGGTAATTACTAAGAAAATATGTTCGAAAAGTTCAATTTTGAAATTCTGTTTAGTTATAAAGCTATCAGATATCGGAATGTAGGTGTAAAAATCTACAATTTCCAGATGGCGAAAGTTCAATTTTCTCTATGAAAATCTATTTGAAATCCTATAATCCGTCTGGGGTTGTTTTCTCAGTCTAGAACAATATTCTATAGCTTGATCAAATTTACGAATATTTTAGAATTAAAATTAACCAAGTCACACGTATACCCATCATAAAATAATGTATTTATAATAAACTAAATATGAATAATAACGTTATCTTTCAATATCGATAACTAAATAAACAATAGATTAATTAATTAATTATTAATACAAATAATTATACGGCCATTTCTCACTATCTCCGGTTTAAACCCTTTCCATGTACTCGCAACAAATCTCTATGCTTATAATTAAACTTAACACAATATTAACATCAAAATTTGGTAGACACATTTAACCCTTTACTGGTAGATTTTCGTTATCAGGGACTGAATTAGTCGTCTCAGAACGGTGACTACAACTGGGATCTACTATTGAGATTTGTTATAATAGTCTTCATAAAAAAAAGTTTCAAACTTTATTATAGTGATATAAATATTATAAGGATGAATTACTAAAATTGAGTATTTTTAGTATTGTTTATACAATAATGGAAAACAAAACGAAATTTAATTAAAATTTGATCCATTCTATATATTGTTTTAGATGAGTATCAAATTTATGCGGGCCTTTATAATTATAAAATCAAAAATTTTTGTTATAAACTTATTTACGGGATGAAATACGAGTACTCTTAATTAATATTGTTAATGGATCATAGAAATTAAGCCTAGAGATCTGTATTAAAGTGTCAAAGTTTTAAAATGAGAATTATAGCGGAACAGGTCTTTAGTATTTATACTATTCTTTTGCATCCTAATACAACTTTTATATTTTCTATAATAAATGGAAAATTCAAATTGAAATTTTTCATTAGAATTTGTTAGTATTTCTGTAATTAACTTTGGTACATTACTTTGATCTTGATATGCATATTTTAAACTTTTTTGTAAAGTTTTTTCTATAAAATTTACTCAACGTCAAGCTGGATATCATCCTGGAAATGTACCATTGTATGCTTGGAAAGTTTCATGATAATTTTAATCGATTTTCGCACGATATCTTATCATTATTAGGAAGTTAAATTAGCTCAATTTAACAATTAGGTAGTCTCCAAACTGTATAAATTATAAATTCTGAAATCAATACATAGACACCGTAAAGTAAATTACAGATAATTGTAATTATTTATAATTAAAATCAACGTTTGATTGACAACAAAGGTAGACAATTGTATGTATAATTCAATTTGACTAATTCAATTGATCAATCAATATTTTCAAATTTAAATACATCAGTAGAGAATAAATTTAATTTCTATGTTCTTTCTTAGTAACAAACTTACAAGGGAGGAAATTTATAGGGGTTGCATTTTATTTTTGTACGCTAAGAAATGAAAATCTCTTTAGTTGATCGTGTTTCGAAAATCGCCAATTTCTCCAATTCTAGTGATCGATTTTGATATTGAATAACGTCCAATATATCTCGATAGTAAACTCTTGTAAAATGTTTACATTTTCTATTTATATGAACAATTCAATTTAATATTGTTGAACTGTAAAAATACATGGCTCATTTGAATTGTAAATTTTCAAGTATAAGGAAACTTTTACGATACGTTACATTTACCATAATAAACTATTTTTACAGTTATACCACTAATGAAGAAATAGTTTTTGAAAATCTCTTTATTTTTTCGAATTTTCACAAAATTCATCTCGCCGACAATTTTATTTAATTCGATTTCTATTGAAAGTCAAGTTGTTTAAATCAAAATAGATGTAAAAGATAACGTGTTTATTTATTTCAAGGAAATTCGTATCTAAATTCACCCTTCATTGAATTTACATAGGTATCCACCTCAAAGGCTTCAACATTCACTCGAATCTATGCATTCAATGAATTCTCAAAATGTATTCATGTGATTTAAAGGTTTTTCTTCTTTGATAATAATTTCAGTTATTTATAATCGGTTAATTTGATTTTCCACAAAATAGAGATTTGAAAGAGAGGAAAATCTTAAGAATTTGGATTCCGATAGATAGTTATGGAAGGAATCTGAAATTGGTCAGGTTTATTGCTATTTCGTGAAATTTCCCTTACATTGATAGTCATGATTTGATCTCTGTCTAGCTTATTCAACCGATACAAATTTGATAAAAACTATAATGTGTAAGAAGAAGACAGTTGTACTTAGTTGAAGTATTCTTTAAACCACCTTTATAAAAACTGTATTGAGGTGAATATATAATCCATTAATTTAATTGGATTATTGATTATATTGCGTTATAAGTTTCTTAATCAAACAAAGCAATGAAAGTGAACCACACTATATACTTTTTTCCTTTATTTTAACGACTAATATCAGAATGATATTACTTTGAAATTGCTTTATACTCTAAACAGACTTCTAGTTTGATTAAACTAAAACAAAAAGAAAATAATGAGATTTTCTCGAATAAATCTTAAGTAAATCTATTCGGTATCTTTTTTTTTAAACATAAAGCAGGTAGGGAAAAGTTCTTTGATATCCATGACATTATTTTAGAAAGTTCTAGTAAGTACTGGAAAACCACCACAAAACTGTCGCCCACATTTTACCCCAATGCTTTTTTTATCTTCTTGTTCTTCACACACAATAGACGATACTTGTGGAAAACAGTATTACTTTGTTATGGTATATGGTTGAACTTTTACTCTATCTACATGTAAAGAATTATAAAACAGATGGGTTAAATTTTAAAATTATAGATGAAATACAACAAACTTGAGGAAACTCATATTTGGAAATCTAAACAGTCTATATTGGAATAAAAGCAATAAATTCGTGCTGTTTGTATACCGTTTTTCTTTAATCGTCTATATTGATTGTGTTTGTTTTATATTGTAATTTAATACTAGGGGCTTGAAAGAAAAGTATCCAGTGAAAATCATAGAAACCGATTCTACCAAATGTCTATTCAATAACAAATTGTTTTATATACTTGTTCGTACTAGTTGGATTCGTATAAACTTCGTATTTCCATCAGTTATCCGTTTAATATTCAATGTATTAGAGATAGGGTGGCTAATCGATCGGTTTTGCCCGTTTAAAATCATAGGGTCGTTGATCTTGGACTTGTCTATTGTTGCTCTCCCTCGTTCTCGAGCGAGAACGTAATGTGAAAATTGATTTTTCTCAAGTAGAACAACCTGTATACTATACTTGAACCTGTCTGATATAGATATAGAATTAAAGTAGATTCTTATTCGAGATGTTTAAATGATAACCCGATCTACATATGCAATTATAAACTTTTATAATACTGTATTGGCAATTCGAACTAGAAATTGATGTGTTTCTAAGTGTAATTGCCATTTGTGTAGATTATAAAGTTTCAAGAGTACAATTTTATGTATTCAATTTATGTCCAGTGAACAATCCATTAATTTGAAAACAATTAAAAACTAATAAATTAATTATTTAAATATTCTCTTTTATATTTATGGCATTTTAATAACCAATTCGTTGTTTGTTGGTTTGTTTGAACGATTCCCGCATACCAAATCACAATGACCTCTTAAAATACTTCTATAAATTTTATGAAATCAACAAATATAAAGATATGCACAGCACATATAAATTTTTTGATGTTTTCTTCAATATTATACCGATGATAAATTCACGAAAGACATTGTTACGAAATTCTATTTAATCTTGTTTTTTTGATTTTTTTATAAACTCGAATCTTGCGTTTCTGTGAAATCTCTAAGCGTCATGTAATATATACAATATAATATTTTACGACCCTACAGAAATATTACCATCTGAATTTGAATGCTCACCATCGTTATCATTGTGAGATGATGACGGTAATAATAAAACACAGTACGAGCTTAGTAGAGACTCAGGTCAGGTGTGCTAGTTTTACTAATAGAACACCTGGTAGCCAGAGATTTGGCTAAAGCCAGCTGCTCGTACCGTTGGAAATAAGCAAAGAACGGAAGCTTCTAAGTAGTGGATGAAACTTGATAGACTCTACTACGTGTGTACGTTTTAAAAGAATAAATCTCTACTATTATAGTAGAGAATAAAAAAAATGAAGGGTGTATTTTGTTTAGATTATATTTGAAAGTATAGGAGATTTCCTCTGTTGATTGATTTTTTGTATGTACAAACAATAAATCGACAGGAAATTGTTTAAATCTTACTATTCTATAGATTTGCAATCGAATCACTTCTGCGGCAAATTCAGCTTCTCATCTTCGGATGCTCCAACGGAAATTGAAAGCTGCAGAGTGTTTAGACATGATTTAGGAATTTAAATCAAAATTCTGTTTTTTTTTTTAATTTACCACAGAATGAGTCGTAATTTTGGTTTTTAGTAAAGCTATACTATACATTTTTGAGATGTATTTCTTCTTCCAATCGACATTAATTTGGTTAAAATCCAATGGATAGTTTCGGTTTTATAACAATTTCAAAGATTTCAACCCCTATAACTTCTGTTCTAATTATTATTTCAACCATTTTTCACCCCGAAAATAATGACGTTCGTCCCATTCGATTATTTCAACTGCAATTATATGAAATTTTGAGCAATGATTTCAGCCTCTAGATAGATTTTTATTTCGATAAAAAAAGTCGCGCATCTTGTAGATTTCAATAAAGAACAACATCGAAATTTCATTAAAACTGGAGAAGGACACGTGGAAATATTTGCTTGTTGAGAGATTATTTTCGGCTTTTTGCTTCATGTTTCTTATAATCTTCCTATCGTCTTTCTTATCTTGAATGCAAATATTTCGAATGAATTGGAATAAAATTTCTTTATCTTTTGAAATAAAAGTAAGATTGAGGATTGTAAGAGAAAAATGTATGGATTGTTTTTGTCGATACATTATCAAAAAATAATCAAAATCCGAACAAAAAACAAGTGAGATTCCTACAGCTACAAATTTGAATTGTGTTCAATTTAGTTTTGTCATCCACTTTCACTAGATTGTATTGTTATTGAATTCGATAGAGACAAGTGTTCTAAATCCAAATAGACCTACTCTACTTTTAAATAACTAGTTGCTCGATTACACCCTCTTAAATTTTCGTTGATTTTAAGATTGGCGGATGTATCAGCTGTATCGGCAGCTGTATACGTTTTAAACTTATTCCATCGAGAAGGAAAGAAACCGAACATCATCTGTTCGGTTATCCTCCTTCTTCTTTTGATTCGTTCTCTGAAACACGTTCGATTCCCTCTCGTACAATGTTTACGTACATTAAACGCACACCAGCTTTTTCGACACTCGCAACAGATCGGTTCGTTTCCAATGTGAAAACGGTGTGTGCGTGTTGTAATGTTGTGTATTGCATCCGTGTACTGTGACGTTGGCAACCGGCCAATTTGACAGGTGCGCCAGACTTGGATGTTGTTTGTTGGGAACGGCGCCGACGTCAAACGTCGACCGCGTGCACCGCATTTTCAATAATTTTCATAATACTTTTTTTTCGTGTATTATCAACGATAGTAATCCTATACAGGATGTTTATTTTGAATTTTGTGTAGTGTAAAGTGACTATAAATTTATGAAAATAAAGGATGTGTTCGTTGCGAGATAATTTAAGACATAGTTGGCATTCCTCTTCAGTTGATTGTCTGGCCAGTGCGATTTGTGTATCGGCGAGGTCATGGGATGCATCGTTGATGTTCTGTCCTGAACCACAGGAAATAACAAAACCACCCAGACGCGGTTCTGTGTAAGAAATCTTTATTTTCATTTTATATTTTTACCTTCTATTATATCGGTTGAAATATCCCAATAACCTTCACAATAATTGACAAAAACACCTGTTGTATTGTGTCATAAATGGAAATTTATTTTAATTAACAATATGCTAATTTTAAACAATTTCTTGTGTGGTATTAGCAAAATTTAAGTTGTGATTCACCATGGGTTTTTATCTAGTTTTGATTGGAATTTTCATGGGAAAATTCAACCAATTGAAAATCCGACTATTTTAAAATTCAACTCTTATATCCACAACTAGTAATTCCAACTTATTTACAAGAAATTGATCTAAGAATTTCAATTTAACTGTTTTTATTTTGTACATCTCTAAGCATATTGTGGTTTTTTTTTTAAATCAATATTCCCAATATCAAATTCAAATATCGCTACTATTTATTAAAAATTACGTGCTATAATTGGATTTGTACGAATAAATCATCGAAATTTCCAAATTAAAGCACGTAATAATATTTTGCAATAATTCTAATTGAATAATTAACTTTTTAATAAACCATCAACCACAATAGAGACTCATAATTCGTGTTAAAACCAAAATAATAATGCAACATCAAAATACCAAAATCGTATCATAATTCATAAACTATACAACAACAAGTGATAGTATTCTAATAATTATAATAATTCGATTAATTAAAACAAACGGTCTGTATAATTATTGATTAATACATAAACTCTGACTAATTAATTAAAAAAAGAATCAACCTTCATTATTACTCTTGTAATTACTCTTTTATTCAATTAATTATCCTGTAATCATTAAATTCGATTCGTTCGTCTACATTGATTTGTGCAGAAAGAAAAACTACTCTCTGAAATTACAAACGTCCTTAAGAACCACTTCCGGATTATTGTTGAAGAAACCCTATTAATATGAAACTAATTATTTACCAAATATATGAACAGATAGATAGATAGTAAAAATAGACAGGTATTATTTTAACAAATGGGTGATAAAACTCGTTTAGTTGTTGTTTAATTTCAATTACGATGATTGTAAATTATTGTTGTAGAGTAATTGAATTCGATGCAATAAATTCTTCAACGCACCATTTTTTTTCTGTTGTTGTAATTAAATTGCGTTGATTTATTAATTTTTTGTCAACATTTTATTAAATTAATATTGAATTTTTATTTGAAACGTATATGCAAGTAGAGAAAATAATTCGTTACGGTAAAATAAGCAAAAACTAATCAGTGAATGCAATTTTTTTAACCTTCCAAGTCAAGTCATTCAACTGTACACTATAGAATAATAATAATAATAATGTAGTTGTTACAAAATATTCCTGTCTAGAACAATGAACTTTTATAGGAATAGTGTAGTTCGATGACTATTTTGTATTGGGGAAATTTCAGATAGAACCAACTCCATGAATAAATGACTGAAATCGGTGATTTTTGACTGAAAATTCGAACAAACAATATAAATTGTTCTGTGTAATCGATTATGTAAAACCTGTACGGTGCAAATATTAGGGCGAGGCGTTAGACGAACTAATTCCAATCTATAATCCGTCTATTTTCAATTAAACCACTTAACTTTACAATTTAACAAAAATATTATTTTCTTTATAATAAGATTACATTTTCAATTTTAGTGGTATAGTTACTTAGATACAAGTTGTCCAAATCTAGATGGACAAAGTATACGTTTTCAATGATATTATTCACCACATACCTGTCATAGTTTCTTTACAGCAATTGAATAATAGTCCTTTGTCGATTATAATTAGAACAATCTAGGCTTGGACAGCTGTATTGATCGTGTTCAACAAATATACGTCAATCTTGTCGACAACAATTATTTGTAACAAAAATAAAAATAAAACAATAATTAAAATCTTCAATAGAACAAAATGAATTGTTACAAATGCCAAATTAAATTCAGATTGAATTCTCTACTTTTATTTATAATTCTGATTTCCTTTTCAATATTGAATTCCATTAAATTCATTGGATGAATAATTACACGATTTTCAAAAGATTCGATTATGTTAGATTATTTGAAATCATTAATATCGTTCTTTCTTTGAATTTGAAAACGGAAAAGTAGCAGAAATTTTAATTACTACACGTTAAATAAAAATATTAAGCTACAAATTCGTGGGTAGTTTTTTTTTTTTTGTAAAATTCCAAAACTGTTGTTATTTTTGCAAGAGAAAGAGTACATTCTATAACAGTTCAATTTTTAATAAATTCTCAACTTTCACTCTAACTTTCCAGTTTTCAATAATTCTCGACTATTAACTTTGATTTATGAGTAAAAATCAATAAAAAGATCTTCAATTTAGTGAAATATGATTAAAAATTTAACCGTTGTTTAGATGAATTATAATAAAATATTCACAACTGTCTCCATGAGTAAAATTTAAAGTTTTATCATCACTGTAATGGAACTTCTAACATAATGAAAATGTTGCTGATAATAGTTTCATTATTATTCTTATTATTATCATTATTATTATTATTATATAGAGATTATCAGAACCAACTGTTGTTTTGTATGGTTTGTGGAGTTGTGTTGATAAAAGGGCAAATTTACAACAATGGAATATATACGGAATTGTAACATGAGCGAGTAGCTTTTCAGTCCAACAATATCAACAGCTGACCTAAATACATTTCAGATATATTTGTTTTAGTTAATAATAAATTAAACAGTCATAGAGAATAATGTAAAAATGTTAAATCCTGAACAGGAATGTAGTCTTGTTAAAGGGTTAATATTTTTACAGATTTCCCCATTTAGACTTGCATTTTTTTATCGAATTTGTTCAATTTATGGCATTTATCGTTATGTAACTTCGAGGTTAATGTACGCTATTAAATCTCGTCTACTATCTATTTATTCTTGGAATCTTCCCCTATATGGTAGACAAACATATTGCGTGTTATCAGTACACAACACTATTCTATTTATCATGTTAACACTATTCATGTAAATTAAGTTATAATTTTAAACAGGATATTTGGCAAACAACCGACCTTTAACTACCATTTGAAACAACGAATTTCAGAAATTCGTTGTTAAATATAATGGAAATTATTTTGTTTTTTTTTATTAGAATTTCATAAATTCACGTATTTACCGTTTAAAAATTAACATCAATTCTCTCATTTCCTTCTATTCTGTCGCTTGGTTTTATCCACACTATAACAAAGAAAATTCTCTTCACGGTATTTCCTTCTCGTCAATTAAATTACATTTGAAGCGTGTTTTTTTGTTTAGTTCATTTTTTCTACCACCCTTGAATCTTGGAATAATTGTAATATAATTTGTAGTAATTATTCTCGTATCATAATAATTTTGTTACGATCTTATAAATAATTAATGGGGTTTTATCGTTATTTATAATTTATTAGAATCACGACTATTTTTACTTCAACCATTGGGCTAACATGAAAAATTAATAACCACTAAACTTGTCTACCTTTATAAATATTCACATGCAATATTAATTTTTCATATTTCGATCGGTATTGTTGATAAAAATGGATGAAAATTCAATTTTTCCATTGGTTATTTTAACGTAATTTCGTTAGAGACTAGCCGCAAATTTGTTATAATTATTATTGTTGTTATTATCCAGTTCAATGGTCTTTCATTATATTTTCAGCCAACAAAAAAGATTGAAAGTATGGCGAATAGCCAATGTTTTAAATAAATTCCAACTCACAACTTTAAAATATCCAGTCATGCCAAATCATTCTAAAAATTGTACGACATTTAATTTAAAATACTCCTTTATATAGAAACTCAATTATGTTGTTATTATTGGGAATTAAATTGTAATAAAGACTTTGTTAAATTAAAATCATTTACGTTTAACGAGATAATAGATTAAGTGATTTTAGAGGAAATTGATCTGTTGTCTGTTACTTAAAAGAAAAACGACCAATCAATAGATTGATTGTCACTCTACTAATTGGACTGGTTAATTCAATTCAATAATATTTGATAAAATCGTACTTTTACTTCTTATTTTTCGAATCAATCACTGAAATTTTAATAAAATTACGTTACATAGTTAAAAATGTTTACAAAGTGTTGGTACTTTTGGTGGATGCGCCGGGCGTACAAATCAATAAATCGCTTGTCAATCACACTTTCTTATTGTTGTTATTCTATAAATTTTTGCTGTAATTTATTTTAATATAGATTCAATCGATAACAAAAATTCCACACCCGGTTCAAGAATTATTCGTTTAATATTAAATCACTACAAACGCCACGATTGTGACAGATGTTCGTTATATCGGGGAGAGAAAAAATCGACATTTGATTGGAGAAAATCTCGTTATCTCTTAATTAAACTACACTATCGTTAATTACGGATTAGATTTTCTTAAATATTGAATTTGTTGAGACTTTTTTTGTAACAAAGAAGAAAACATCAAAGTTTATTTTACCGTTGATAAAAGTTGATGAGTTACTTTTCCAATTTTCTTACCATAAAATGACAAATAGATTTTTCCAATTTTTTCCACATCCGTTACGCTTCTATCAAAAACTAAAGTTTAAATGGAATTAAAACTTTTACGAGTGTCATTACGTTCTTGTACATTATTTAATTTTTTTTCTTGCTAAAAAATTACGACAAGTTTTCCGTTAAGATACGGTTTCAAACAAACAATTTCAATAATTATTATAAATAAACTTCATATTTACTCTATAAATTTTACAGTCTAGTGGAATTTTTCTTAGTTAAATGCCTGATATGAGTATTATTCTAAGAGAATTGTTTGTTCAAATAAATTGAAGAGATTTGTTGGGAAGTCTTTTTTATGGATGGTTTGTTTCATTGATTTGTTGACGATAATAGATGATTTATTAGAATTTTCAGATTGTTTCTACCATTAAGTCTGTATTATTAATCGTCAATAAATCAGTAATGTTTCTTATAATTCTGCTGTAGGAATAGAATTCACAACTTTATTAAATCATTCGTTTGATATTTTTAGAGAGTATTCGGCCCGTTTAGCACCATTCATAAAATTCAATCAATTTTTGTTGATTTCAACGAATCTTTACACAGTTATTTTATAAAGTAAAGGTCTTTCTTTGCGTGTAGTACGGAATTAAAACCTCTATTTTATTCTGAGAACCTTCACTATTCGTTTTAAAATTCTAGTCATTTTCTCATGATTCTAAACGTTGATCGTGATAGATTTTGTAAAAGATACAATCCGTTATTTTGTGGCGCAATATTGAATACACAAGAGTAAAAGTGCTTTTCTTTTTCAACAGATGAAAATCTCTAATCTGATCTCACCCTAAATTTCACTCTTAATCCCAGCTATAAATCGACTATAGTTGATTTTTAAGGGCGTTTTAAAGACGCATATGGAAATATATGTCTAGCATATTGAAGGACGTTATAAAAAACTAGTTCTAGAAACCTTCAATGTTCATTTACCTGTTTCATTTCTAATTCCAATGCTATTCTCATGACTTTGAACGCGGATGGTAATCGTAATAAGATTTGTTAGAGATTTAATCAAATTGTTGCATCATTTACTTGTTCAACTAGTTTTAAAGAATCATTTTCCGCATTTCATTGGTTGATTAATTAATTTAATTGTATTGTTCAAAACTTTCTCTATATCTAGATGTGTAATTATAGAATATTGATTGAAAAACTTTATTATTTTCAAGATATGAGTAAAAGGCAGTTATTGATTATTGAGAATTAGAAAGTTATAAAATCTAATTGAAGATGTTATTGGAGAATTTGTGAGAATCGTTAAATTTTATTTTGAATATTCTCCATATGTTGTGGAATAACATACTTTCGTGGAATTTATTTTTAAAATACAAATGATTGATGCAAATGCCGTTTTCAACCCAATTTGTTTAAAGCTAATGGTGTACAAATTCTGAAAAGAAATAGGAAAAACTTCCACCTACTCGTTTTACTCTTGTTTGTATTTTTGAAATAAGCAAGAATTGTCGACAAAAACAACCGGTGATTTTTATTGTTTTTAATTTTTATTTTTGTAACGTCGTTTGAAATTAATCATTTTCTAGATTAGAATAATTTTAATTTTCGTAAAAGAGTCAGGTCGAGGTCATGACACTGTATCTTGATGTTATAACAACGTATACAGCCAGGGTCAATAGGGAGTAATTGTTGCAACTGTTGCCTTGTTTTCCTTTACGTCTACGTATATAGTAAGTGCGGCAGTAGTTGTGGTGGTTGGTGGCGGCGGTTCTACTAGCGGCAGTTTCGGATCGATACCATCCACATAAAATACAAAATGAATCGTTTTTATTTTAACAAAGAGAATAATAGATTTATATAGAAATACAAAGGGAAAATTTGGTAAGTTCAACATCGATTTGATTTAACTAGAAATTGGACATATTTCATCTGTAGATGAAAAAATTGTCCAGAGTCAACGGCGCCTGATCGTTAACCGACATTCTCGCTTTTTGAATATTTTATAATGTTGGCACATTATTAGCATGAGCAAATGATAAATACACACGATTATACATTAACGCAAAAATACGCCTATATTTAAGTTCCAATAAAGAATTTGGATAATTCTTATAATAACAAACCGATTAAAACTGAAATATAGACAAGAAATACAATAATAAAAGCTATCTCTATTGTGAAAGATTGATGATCCTGTAACTCCATTTGTCATAATCTTTACTTATAAGAACTGTAACGGTCGAAATACGCTCCAAAACAATAAATTCACTTCAAGATGATTGAAGAACGATTACGTTCTGGTATCGCCCTTTTTTTCCCATAATTTAATTGTAATTGTTTTGAATTGAATTCAGTATTGTTGTAGGGTCTAAAATTGGTTTCATACAATCGCCACAATCCATTTATGAACAAATAGAATCGATCGAAATGGTTTTATTAGCCTGTTGACTGTGACTCTCTATCATCCGAAATCTATCGTCAATAGAGAATATGAAAAATTCGAAAAATGTAGAAACTTAAAAGGAAATTAAATCGGAAAAATTCCACAATCTAATATGTGGTTGATTTTTTTATTAGGAAATATTTCAAACTTTTCAAATATTTCATTATTTCTGAATGTTTATAAATTTCAAATGAAATATTTTAATAAAGTATAAATAGTGACAGTTTGGACAGATTTAGAACAGGCGATATGAAGTCGTTAATGTTGTTTTTTTGGGTAGCAAATTTAAATTTAAAGAGGAAAATTAAGGGTTACAACTCGGCAAATGTCAAGTCTTTCTAAATAGACTAAAAAGCACAATTAATGTTTCAAAATACTAGCACAAGTCTCCTGTTAATTGCATTTTTTTTGTTAGAGATGGTGAAGTTTTATTGCTCGATTCGAAACTTTATCGTAAAGTGATACATTTAAACTTCTAAAATTCCCTGTTGGCGATTTTTTTTTTTTTAATTTTAACCATCTATTACATTATTTTTATTATTTTTGGTAATTTTATTTAGAAACGTACACTAGTCAGTGCACCGATTTGTTGTAGACAAGGTATATGATTTTTCATAATAGACTGAAGAACATCTTCTGTCGATTTAAGTTTGGAATTACCACAATCAGGCGCCAACAGCTGTTCTTTTCACCAATACCACCGCCTCTTCCTCCCTTTTGACCAGCTGCCAGTCTATTTTATCTATTGCGGTTTTACAATAAAGCCCTATAGGTTTGATGATGATTTTGTTCTGTCGATTTTAGTTTGGATTTTGTTGTTGAAAAGTGATGTGTCCAGTTGAATTTAACGTTAAACTTTAATAAACACACAAATAAATGTATATTTGGAACAAGATTTTCCAATTAAGCGGGTAAAATAGTTAATTTTTGTTATAAAATGAATAATTTATAATATTCGATGATTAGATGGGAAACTTGTGAAAATTATACATAATTTTAAATAGAATTTAAATTATTTTTAGAGTGAATTCTACGAAATTCCTGGTAAAAACTGCTTAACGAACAGGCAGATGTCAGCCGTCAGAATTTACATTTAATCTGGACAGATATATGGCGCCCCTAAAATTGTCTGTATTGATGGAGAGGGATGAACTTGCATAATTTAGTGCTTTTTACCTGTCGCACGTCTGTCTAGTCACCGTTGTCCCAATACTGTTGACAGCTCTAATACGCCCCTATTGTTAGCAAAATTTAAGCATACACAGAGAATTCTTTGTTTCGATTTTTTTTTCGCTTCTATTTTAACTACTACCAAAATATTTCGAATTATAGGAGTGTTTCTTGTTTATTGTTTACAGTGGTCAGTTCCCGTGGCGGAAACGTGGCACGGACAGTTTAGCATCATCGCCTGGTGTACCCAGGAAAGTGAACAGCGTGGAATCCTCTCATACAGCTCCAGTTACAGTAAGTCGATTCTATTGTTTATTTATTAGAATTTTAACAATTCCAATAAATATACAATAAGTTCATTCATATTTAAATAGGTTCTAATTTTCGATTGTTTATTTTACAATATGATGAAAGGTGCCTTATTTACAATTTAGACGCAACAGGAAAACGGTAAAATTATGTAAATCTAGCTGTTTTTATTCAATAAGCTTAATTCGATGCATCAAACAATTTTGTTCTATACACAAATTTACAATCTACTCTGTAGCAGACATGTAACGTGTTGTATTCGAAACGATTCTAGACATCTCTTCGAATTAATCCAAACCCTATTGATTGTATTTACATTGACAGATGTTTATAGTTTCTAGTTGAGTTAATCAATGCGTTAATGGAATACGTTTGTAAAAGAGAATTACAACTGTATCTCCTTTTATAACTTTAGTTAAATGAATTTCCTGTTTGTAACCACCAAAGATGCTTGAATGTTTCAGCAATTTGTTAATGTTGTGTTAATGATACTGTTACATTTTAAACTTTGTTTACTTTCAACACATATCAAATGTTTACTATTAAAATTAGCTGTTTAAACATAAATCAAAACTTACGTTCTTCTTTTAGTAAATAATTCGGTAATTTGAGCAGTTTTCTTCTATCAAACAATTTGGTTAAAGTTGAGAGTTTGTATTGTTGGATTTTTTTTGCAAGAACTTGATATATTTTTGACGAATAAAGCCACCTGTTACCTTAAATATTCAACCAATTCTCAGTGCTCGACAAATAATAAAAGTTATTTGTTTAATGAAATTTCACCTGGCGCATCCACCAAAATTACACTTTTTCTCGATTCAGGTTTATTTAAATTTCTAATTAAATCTGACAATTTTTATATTTGATAAATCGACAGAACTGCAATCATTAATCATGACATGTTGGTTTTTAGTAGTTGTAGTGGTAGTAGTGGTGGTCACATGTGTGGCAAGAGAATTAACGTTGAAACTTTGTACTACGTACACTGAGCGGTTTCATGTTTGTTGTTTTCTATCAACTTAACCACATACACGATTATTAATTGCTTTAGTTGCTCTACCTCAAAGTTTATCGTCTAAATCTAGATGAGTTAACATTTACTTGAAATTTCTTGAATGTACGATCCATTTTCAGTCCAGTTTTGATAACAACCGAAGGGAAAAAATGGGTTAATTGAATTGCGTTCTTTTATTCGTGTATTTGCCAGTTTATTTTTGCTGATAGGAGAAGAAAAATTGGTATTGACGATTCTTTATGTGTGTTTGTGTTGTACATTTATGTATGTCCATATGTAGAGAGAGAGAGGGCGACTGTTTGATAACAATAAATCTAAATCATGTCCTCTACAGATGTATTGTTGCCTCTAAAACTATACAATATCATCACAATTGATATATGTGTGGCTATTATCTTCAACAATTCAGAGACGAATTTTAATTGCAAATAATTATTCAGTGGAAGAAAAACACACGTTACTATAATACTTACCTACATTGAAAAACTAATTATTATTCATTTCCGTTGTTATAACAATTACAAGTTTCGAATTTAGTACCATTTGTTTATTTGATTTCCTAGTGAACGTATGTGTCTATGAATGATTAAGAGATGATCCTCTGTTATTGCGTGAGTTATTTTCTCTCTATTTTGGATGTAGCTAAAATAGGAATAGTGTAATTGGTTCCATAATGCGCTCTAACTTGCGTAATTGAGAAATTCTCAACTCCGACTTATATTTATTGCATATTTATGGACAACTAGTAAATACTAGTTGTCCATATTTTCGATTATTAAATTGAGATAAGAAATTGTCGACTATAAAATAAGGATTTAGGCGGACATGTGATATAAAAAAAGTGCTCTACTCGTCAGAGATAAGCTCTTAAAGCTGTTGGGATGTTTTTTTTTTGTGCTTCTATTTCTTCTTTGAGTTTCATGACTTTATGTACAGGGATTTTAGTGGTTTTGTCGTTGATAAGAGACTCTATACTGAAAAAAATTAATGTATATGGAGAAAGAGAGAGAAGAGAAAAGAATGGAATTTAATGTCCTGTATGTTAGATTAAAGAAAACTGATTTATGATTTGTTGTTTTATTATAATAATAAATAATATCGTTAATAACAATAACATAATCTAATAGCTCATTTAATGATAATTCAATAATTTCAGTTCAATTTCAAAATAGGCATAAATATTTATAATTGATATCATTACTATTTTACAATAAATTTATGAATTTTAATCTAAAATAAACGTAAATTATCGAATAACAACTGTCAAAAGCTAATATATTTACTAAAATTTTAATAATTTTATGAAAATTAAATTTTGTAGCCATTACACGAGACGAATCGTCGACGTTCACCATTATCAGGTAGTGTTGTCCCTAGACGAACAAAAGCGACTTCAACACCCCAATTATTAGAAGCACCACCCCCATTGCCATCATCCACCGATATCAGGTAAATTGCAATATCTAATTCAATTGAAAAAAATAATATTTTTTGGTCAATTCTTTAAAGAAATTGGAATGGAAAAGGTACAATCGAACATTCGAATACGACAACTAAAGATTTGAATTCACGCAGGAATTTATCAAGTGAGTTTTAATTTAATTTATTTTATTATATCTGTAATTTTATTATTTATAAAGGGATTGTATTGTCGTTATTTATATGAATGTTCAAAGTTATCGGGAGAACTTTATCGTTTTCTCAAATGGATGTGGACAAATATAAATAATTCAATGTTTCTTACTTTATAAAATATTGAGAGTTGGGGTTTGATGGCTAAGTTTTCTAAAGAAATCAATCACTTTATGGAAAATTTTGATATAGTTATTATCGTTGGTATATTTGTTTAAAATTGTTTGTCAATTTTCGTCGATAATCCCAAATTTGATTGATGCTCTTAAATTTTTCCCCAATCTTCTAACTCAGACAGTTATCCTCCATCGTCTAAATTTAATTAAAAAATTTAATAAACTGCAACAATTGAAAACTTAAATACTTTAGAAATAACTTTGTACAAAACAACGCTATAAGACGGAATTTAACGATTTAACTCTGTGCAATTCGTTTTAATTTGTTCAAAAGACGAAATTTTCACTATTTTATAATCGATATCAGTCAACAAATCTGATATAAACTTTTTTGAAATTTGAACTAGAAGCATTTCTGACGTCCACTTCATTGTGTTGTTCTCAAATTGTTTAAAAACAAGTCTAAAGTAATTAGATTCTTGTTAAAGTTGGTATTTTTATTCAATTATTTTTATTGCACGATAATATTGTACAAAATGAGTAAGGTAATCCTCTATTTACACTAAAAATACCAGTTCTACATTAATCAAGTTTTCTCAAATGGCGGAAAAAATTCAGGTAAAACCTTACAACACGATGTCCATTTTCTTTGAGTTTTTCGTCCGAAATTAAATTTATCCTTAGTGTTCTAATAGAGTGATACATTCGTTAGCTTTTTTCCTAATTTACGTTAATTTAGAATAAAGAAAATAAAAGAAATGGGTCAATTTATTCGTCGTTGTATTAAACAGACTATTTATCTTGTTTAAAGATTATTAATTTTTTTTTGAAGAAAATTATAATTAAACATCTCATATAAAATTAGTGTTTGTTTTGATTTTAAGTTAATTACATTTTTTTTTTTTGTTCGAACATGATTTATTTTCGTCTTAATCACAATTTCATTTAGATTTGAAACTCATTAGTAGTGCAGCTGTGATAGAGGAAGATTTGTAGATGGGAAAAAAACACGACATTTCCTGACATCTGTGTGGCTTTAAAGTACGCAAAATTTGTAACCATCCAACTCGAAATTAATGATTTACTCTTAATTAATCTATCTAATTTATTTCAACAAACTAACTAGATAGATGAATGATTGAAATAAATATAATTACGATGTAAATGAAGGAAAAATTACTAATGATCGTTGGGAGAATGAAAAATTGAAATATCTCTATTGATACAGGTCAAATGAGTTCGTGCAAATATTTTTAATTGTGCAATTTGAAGCGGTACTAAACTATTCCCTTATCAACAATTCGTTATGGTATTTCTATTACATATCATTAATGTTAATTTTGCTGAAATATTAGTCATTTATTTAGATAGGAAAATACCTGTCGCGATAAATTTAATTCAAAATAATAGAACAGTTGTGTATGCTTCTTATTAAATTTTACATTAATAAAAATAATTCTGGTAGGTTTCCAGCTTGATTGATATGTAGTTTATTAAATTTCCCCAACATAGTTTGGGTTTATTTCCTTTAAACTTTCTTGATACTTTAAAAATCAATATATGTGAAATATCTAATTTTAAAAGAAATATTATACAACTTATACACTTCATAACTTCTTCCAAGTGTATACAATAACATTTATTTATAAGTTTTCTATTTCATAATGAAATTAGATACAATTTCTTCGAATTTTGTTATTTCTTCAGGTCATCATCATACATCAGAGAGTGTTTTACAGAAATTTCGAAAACGTTTCTCATTGTCGTTCCAAAAGAAATCAAGTAAAGATAGTTTAGGTAGTTCAGATGGTGAAATATTAAATGAACCATCCGAAGAGGAATCATCACCACAACGGGTACCTTCTGTTCCAATATCAAACAATCAAGAACAACTAGTTGGAAAAGATGAACAACCGTCTGAGAATAAAAACAGGTAAACATTTGTCATATTTGCGAATATTACATTCTGTCAGTTGTTATATGAAAAGTCGAATAATTTCTAACAGAATACAATTTCATACAATTTTTATTTAAACCTGTGTAGCAGAGGATCAAATTGTTGTAGTCATTTTTATTATTTGTCATCAGTTTTGTTGTTAACTGAGAAACTTTGTTGGCGAAAGACGATTCTTAATTCCTTTATTTATAATTCTTAAACGGTGACAAATAATCGAAATAACTGGAATTTCGCCCGAAGGTTATGATTTGGAAAACAATTTTCAAAGTAATCTTTTTTTTCGTTTATCTGCAGTACAATTTAGATTTTAATTTCGAGTTATTGTCAAAAATTGTCTCGACCATATTTCTGATTGTTATTGCTAAAAATTGATTTAAATTTGGATTAAGAACCAAGGATTCATTCGTAAAATTGTCCGAGTCTCGCCTTTTAATGTTTTTATAGAAAAATTCGATGAAAATAAATTAAGAATGCTGCAGTTTTTCCAATCGATAATATTTCTAAGAGTCATTCTTCTTCCACATGTGCCTAGTTTCGGAAAATTGTGCCAATTTCGCTGAAATAACCCCAACAAAGTATTCTAAATATTAAAATTGAATGAATTGCCGTAGATACAATCGAGTCTCAAAGAAATCGTCTAGAATATATCGTCAATTAATTTAGATTGAGTCTTTAGGATAACAAATTGTCTGGATAATCACTTCATTTAAAGTAAGTTTTCTGTGTCAGTTCTATAGTTTGATAAAAAACGGCTCAAAAAAGTATTTTTTGTACTTTATTCGAATATTACTACTGAAAGTGTCTTGATGAAAGACACTAGTGGTAAAAAATTACGCGATATATTTCAAGAATTTTTTTGTTATATCGATGAAAAACTGAACATTTTCAGAGGTCTTTGCAGCATTAATTTACTCATTTGATATTCTAGTTGATTTGCATCTTTTTTTCTATTGTTGCAAGCTTTATCTGGATAGTTTAGTCGATTTTAGTAAGAATTTTTATCAGTTTGAAATCGTTTCAATGCAGACTAGACAATCGCATAATTTTCAAAGCGATATCTTTATGAACGGGTTTTTATCGTTTCGTATTGGTCTATTTTACATTGATCTTTCCAACATTACTATCCATACAATAGCATATGTTGGATACAATATCGTAAAACTACATTTCCATTAGTTTGGTTTCTATTCACATTGAATCATATAATGTATGCAAAAATCAAAGAATTCTTTTTGTAACAACCAATGCCTTTGTCTCTTCATTTATTTTAGATTCGGTCCACTTATTTGGCGCAGTAGTAAAGAACAGAAAAAACTAAATAAAGCAGCTAGAAATGTAAAATGTAATAGTGGTGACAGTGGTATCCAAATTGAGGTGAGTCTGACTATTATCAAAAAAAAAATTGTTCCTCCCCCCTAAAAAAAGCATTAACAACCCTACCTAATATTAATAATCCTGTTTCTAAACAGGTAGACACAATAACACTATTTTTTATCACTTATGTTTTTAATTTATAAATTAAAACAGTACACTAATTTTGATCGAATTTTTATTAGGCTGCGGCTAGAATAGCTTGGTAAGATATCTGTAACGCATCTATAATTTTTTTTAAAAGAGAAAAGAAATTTCCATCGTGATTTTCTCATAAATTACACCTAAAAACTGATCGAAATTTAACAAAATATACAAATAAATAAATAAAAACAAAGATAATAATGATTGATGTAATAGGAATTTAGTAATTTTTCGATCAGTATTTTCACCATGTAGTTTTTAGAGAATTTGGCCCGCTTATCCTTTTGTGTGCTTTGCCAGAATTCAGCTTTACATTTATTGTTTTCTTATTAGAATTCGTACAAAATGGAGTACCATCAACGTATATTTAATATATTTTAAAGACTGATTGAAAAAGAAAAATCCAAATCTTCTCCCAATTCACGAGAATTTCTCTCATTTGTATTTAATCAGTATTCGTGGTAAATTATTCGATGTGATAATAAAATTTCGTTTACAGATGGTGTCTAGTTGTGGCGGCGGTGGCAGTGGTGGTGGTGCTGGTAGTGGTGTTACAGGGGATAGTTCTGAATCGCACGATACTGATCCACCTGGTGACGATTTGGATAGTCCACCATCGATTAGAAAACGGAATTTGTACAGTAGAAATATTACACGACCACATTCTGAACTTCTCAATCAAATACTTATCGATAAACTTAAGGTAAGTTTAAGTCTAGACAGATGTAAATACAAAAAAAAGAGGATAAACTACGCGAATTAGGATCGAATTCTAGAGTTTAACAAACAGGTGAGAAGTGGCCAAATAGGAGATTCTATAGTGGATCAACTATCATAGAGGGGTCTAAAATTTCGTATTTTCGTGTCTCAAAATTTAATTACCAGCACTGCATCTCTTCGGTAATTAAACATTCATAGCATTGTACATAAATTCTAAACAATAGATTGTATTTATTGCATGAATATTTCAAGTTTGCCGGCATTTACAACTTTTGTATTCGATAATAATACAAAACTATTCATATGTAAATTTATTAAAATCCGTATAGGATTCTCACGCTTTTTTGAATTTTCTTTTATATTTCCATTTGGACGAAAAACTTGCTGTACCAATCATAATTCTAATTTTAATTTGAATTCCAGAGATTTGCAAGCGAAATTTTCTGATTGATTCAACTGGAAATCATTTAAATTCATGTCTAGTTCAATAGTTATTAGTAATCTCGATATACACGTCGTTAAGTAATGTTTACATAAATGTATTGGTGCATGTTCTTTATTTAATTAATTAAAAATGTAGCGATATATATGGATGGCAATTGTAATTAGAAACTTAGGGAATTTGGGAATTTCATTGACCGGTAAACAATAAAAGTTATTAGGTTGCTTCTTGACAATTTTCGAATTCAAATCTAAATTTCAGTACAATTTCGTTGATGATTGGTTAAAACGTTGTTAAATTCTTCACTCTTTAGTTTTAGTCATTTTCATTAATTTTCCGTTTTATTTATAATTTTTGGCCGGATTACAACTCAGAAAAAAGTGAAAACTTCGATAAACACTTTACCATTTTTCACTCAACTTTTTGAATTCGTAAGTTTGTTTTGCACGCAATTTCCCCAGGAAAATAAACGAAGTTTTCAGCCAACAATAGGATAATTTTAAAGTTTAAAGAATCGTTTACAATTTAACGAACGATTTGAAAAATATTTCAAGCATTTATAGATCATTTTACTAAAATTTGAATCCCGTAATTCATCGAGAATTTAGTCAAAAAACGTTCGTTTTTGGAAAGGTTGCGATTTTTGAAATCGCAATAAACACATCAAATGACTCAAATTGACTCAAGAATACTTGCCACTCTTTTTTTCTCCATTTTATTCTACAATAAACATGAAGTATAAGGGTAAGAATCCATTCCAGAATAAAATCAGTGTTAGGAGTATCTTTGAGTCATTCTGAATCATTTTATGTGTGTAACTCATTTTCGACCGATTCCCCGATGAACTACACGGTTCAAATTTTGCCTAAATGATCTCCAAGGCGTTCTCTATAAATCCTTAAGATATTATCCAAATCAGTCGTCAGATACTGGATGTTGCTAAGAGTTAGGATCGTTTAAGTGAAACACGCGGTGTATAACTGGAAATTAGCTAGCTACCTTTAGACAGTATAGACAGTACGCTTATTGTTAGGAAACTATTCGCCAGCACTGTATATTGCAGAATATCGACCAAGTTATTGCTAATTTTAAAATCGTAGTGTATATCGAAGAGAATACACACGCATACGAATTGAACACGTCATGCATTTTGATATTATTGTGACGACTACGACGACGACGACAACGACGACGAGGACTGTTAAGGAAAAGCAGATATAGTCGCCACCACTACCGCCACCATGTTTTTATCGCCGCCGTCGTTGTAGACGTCGTCGTCGTCGTTGTTTTCGTTAGCAGTAGTAACAGTATCGTTGTCAGTTACAACAATATTTGCTAGGGCAGGTGTATACTCTATAGCGATATAATAGGGGGTAAAGAATGGTGGTGCAAAACGGAACAATTCCCCTTTGACAACAACAACGACGACGACGACGACGGCAACTGGTTATTTATTTTCTCTTCTCTGTTCTCTTTTCTTCCGTCTTCCCGTTAGAAACGGACGCTTATTGTTTAGCAACAACAATAAATACAACAACATCTGGTCGTACCTGTTTTGCACGATTGGCGTTCTTCATTCAAATAATTTTTAACATTATGATTTGAAATTGTGAATGTTGATTTTTAAAATTGCTGTCTTCTAAATAATACTAGTGATAAGGCTGTGATTCTCTAAATTTATTTTATTTTTTGGTTAGAGAAAAAAATGATAATAAAATCTAGTCTCGTATACGGTTTGTTTGTTTCGTTATCTAGAGACTTTGTGTATTTTAAAAAAAGTGTTCCTCAACTAATACTCAACTAAAGGTTAGTAAAAGTTTTAATTGAATTTCAGTACAAATATTTCATTGTTGATCCACGTGTATTGCTGTTATCATTTATAATGAGCAAACATTGCTAATCTAAGACGAAAGGAAACAGGAAAAAGGCGTAA
The DNA here is from genome assembly GCA_020740385.1 of Mylabris phalerata. Taxonomy (NCBI): domain Eukaryota; kingdom Metazoa; phylum Arthropoda; class Insecta; order Coleoptera; family Meloidae; genus Mylabris; species Mylabris phalerata. Next base: position 7,280,677 of record JAJEOX010000044.1, on the reverse strand, counting down.
TCTTTCTAGTTATTAACATCTATTTTTGTGCATTTTTCTTTACTTAACAAAAATTCAACAAATATTTAATATAATTACCCAATAGATTATAAAACTATAGTAAATATTTGTGGATATTTCGTAAATTATTCATGACAATTTTATCAAAACAACAATTAAAAGAAGTTGTTATGAAATCGAATTTCTGTAGAGAGAATTCTTTAAAAATTCAACCGTCGTCTTCAAGTTAATATCGATTCCAAGCTCCTTCGTATAGTTCGAGAATAATTCCAACAACCCTGCAACGAAATTATAGGGTAGTTGATAATAATAATATAAACATTATAACTTTCAATGATAAGAGTTTTTTATTCAATTTGATCTTATCAAAAAATATATAACGAGAGAGAGAGAGAGAGAGAGAGAAATATATGTAACGGAATTTTAAATGGTTGTAATGAAGATTTATTCGCTATCATGTTGCAGTTTCGGTCCACAATTCTTTTTCTCTGCATTTATACCGCATGTTTCACTTAAATGATCTTTACTCTTTACGAAACACCTGAAGAAAAATTTAAGGATTTGTAGGGGTCCTTGGAGATCATTTTGTCAAAATTTGAGCCTTGTAGCTTATCGGCAAATTGGACAAAATGACCCAAGGGTACTCCCCCATATGTTTCTTCAATTTTTTGCATTGCATTTTAGAAAAAATTGTATAACGAATAATGTTTTGCAAATCAGTACTAGTTATAAGACCATTTAAATGAAACAAGCAGTATAGAAAGATTCTGAGAATTGTAATTTCAAAGGAACACATTTCTAGAAACTTAGGAATTGACTGTATACAGATTTTGCCCCCTAAATTCACCCTTTCGTAAATCAAATTTGCCATTTTGCAAGTCAAATCATCATTTTATCAGTGCAAGTCAAGTAAATTAGTTCAGTTAGACTTCTACTTTTTCTACCCAAATTGAACTCTTGAAGAAGTCCTCTCTAGAGATAAGAGCTACTCCATTAATTCTTCGAATCGTGTAAAATCGGTAATTGTAGTCAATGTTATAAGGGTATTTGTAGTGTTGTATAAGTCCAAATGCGTGTATTTTATTGTCGTTTTTGTATTTCAGTCTGATTTAAAACAACGTGCTTATCATCGACACAATCAAGTACGCCGTACACGTTCTGATCTTGGTGGTCAGAGATTACTTAATTGGGATCCTCGTTCAACTTATAAACCAACAACAATGTCATCTTTAGAATCACCAATAAAAGGCCATCCAGATATTAGTCCAAATAAAAAACCAATTGATCTATCATCAAATGATGTACAGATGCGTTTAAATCATCATCGTCGTGGTCACTTACGTCGGTCATTAAGTCAACCATTAGATATCGATAAATTATCACCATTAATGAGAACAAAGACTGCAGGTATTTTGAATTGAATATCGTTTAAATTTCAGTATTTTCAATGTGAGTTTTAAGGTTTAAGATTGGCCGGTTCACGTGTATTAAGTGAGGACGATCATGATGGTCGTTTAGGTACATCAGATGATGAAATGATGTCCGATTCAGAATCATCAATAGCATCAATAAATGATCGTAAAAAATCAATTGAAATGGCAATTGATGAAGAAATTGTTATATTAGCTGAAGCTGTATTTGATCATGTAGCTATAGAAATTGATGAATTGGCATTCCGGGCTGGTGATGTTATTGAAATTTTACAAACAGCCCATAAAGATTGGTGGTGGGGTAAAACGGCAAATGGTAAAAAAGGTTGGTTTCCAGCACAATTCGTCCGATTAAGGGTGAGCCAAGAAGACACAGTTGAAGATTGTTTAGCTGCCATGGCTTCTGGTCAAACAATATCATCGCAAATCAGACGAAGAACAAGCATATCATTATTATCTAACGATCAAGTCAGAACTAGTATTGTACGTGAATTAGTACATACTGAAAGGGATTTTGTTAAAGTCTTACAAGATTTATGTGAAGGTTATGTTGCTGAATGTCGAAAACGTAAAGATATGTTCACCGATGAACAAATCTCGACGATTTTCATAAATATTGAAGATATTTTACGATTCCAATCGAGTTTTCTTAAAGATTTAGAAGCACAAATCGATTGGGAACAACCGTATAAAAGTTGTGTAGGTGGTTGCTTCTTAAAACATAAAACCGGCTTCAAAATTATTCAGAATATTGTAACAGTCATCCAATGGCAACGGCTTCATTACAAGAACTCTATCAATATAATAATTATTGTAAATTCTTTGAGGCATGCCGTTTAATGAGAGGTTTAATTGAAATACCATTACATGGTTATTTATTAACACCAGTACAGAGAATTTGTAAATATCCATTACAATTAGCCGAATTATTAAAATATACAAAACCTGAACATAGTGATTATAATGATATTAAAGAGGCATTAGATGTGATGCGTGATGTTGCTGTATTAATCAATGAACGTAAACGACGTATGGAAAGTTTAGAGAAATTAGCTGCATGGCAACAACGTGTTGAATGTTGGGAAGGTGAGGATTTAATTGAAATTAGTTCACAATTAATCCATCAAGGTGAAGTTGTACGTGTTACAACAGGCATGTGGACGAACAATATTACATTGTTTCTATTCGATCATCAAATTGTTTATTGTAAAAAAGTATTCAATTCTATTATAACAAAATTATATTGAAATAATAATTTTTAATTAAATTCTTCTAGGATATTCTCAAACGGAATACTTACATCTATAAAGGACGGATATGTCTAGATACAAGTGAAGTCATCGATGTGTCTGATGGTAAAGGTGAATATACATCGACTTTTTGATCCAATTTTTGTTCGTTTTTAGAAAAAACTCTACGTTCAAAGGCAACCAAAAATATAAAACTATTTCTTCTATTATTAAAGAAATCGAAGAAAATCTGGCATACAGTTTTAGAGATAAATCAAATAATACCAAAACAATGTTTTTCAGGCTTTTTACCATTTTTTTCAAAAACTACATACCAGATTGCAAATGCCAATATTTGTAATTCTGTTTTTTTCTTTTTTTAATAGCTTCAAATGATTTAAACGAAATTTAAAAGAGCATTTCAAATAGCAGGAAAATTATAAGAAAGTGCTCGTATATTTTCCTATATAACTCGAAAATTAATTGAAATTTTCCAAGTCGCAAACAGACATTCCCTGCTCCTTGAAATGCTCTTTCCAATTGATTAAAATCCGTTGAAAAATAAATTAGATATTTATAAATGTTGGCATTTTTCGGCGTACTACCGACCCTTAATGAATAATAGTAAACTTGATTCTGTTCGATTAGTTTAGTTTCGATAAAGTATCCAATGTTTGAAATGTCTTTATTGTAGTATAATCGATTGCGTGATTGTATCGTCGATATTTCCGTTATTTTTAGATAATCACCTTGGTGTTAGTGTTCGACACGCTATCAAACTGTACAGTTGTATTCGTGATAAATGGTTATTGTTTTGTTGTCGTTCATCGACCGATAAAGACCGATGGTTGCAAGCATTCCAAGAGGAACGCCGTCTAGTTGCACAAGATCGTGATGATGGTCTCGAATTTCCAGCAGCTGCCAAACAATTAGCCCGTGTTACAGCCAAATGCCAGAAACGACCACCTAGAAAACCAAGAAAGAATTATAATAAACATGAGACAAGTACGCGTTTTACAAATTCAAATTTACAATTAAGTACAACAGCAACAACAACAACAACCGACTACATCAAATTCGAATTCTTTGGGTAGAAAGGTCGGTATTTGGTTCACATTTGGCGGCCATAAAAAGTCACGACACAGGGATGTTTCCTGAGATAAAACTACGTTACTGTAACGCTAATATGCCATCATTTGTACCAAAACGTAGTGAAAATTGTGCCAAAATAACCGTTGGCATATTGCAGTTACAGTAAAACTAAATGCAATATTATTGTAAATAATTATTAGTTATAATTCACCCTTTAGTGATACAAGGCTACTGCCGAACGTGCTGTGCTCTAAACGACGTGAACTCAATACACATGGCCTAGGTGTAAATATACAAAAAAGGCCTCATTTCTACTACTATTACAACTATATCTTATTTAATTCCCATTCTCTTCGTTATTATTATTTTTATTTTGATAAATAATTGACTGATTAAACGACTTTTCCAATGCTTTTGTACACGAAATCGTTAGAAATACTCACGCACAATTTCTGTATTAACAAGAAAAAACGTATTTAAATATTGCACAGGGTATTTAAAAGCGGATACGATTTAAAGATTGGACGGACCAATTCGTTTCTCTCTCTCTTTTCCGATTATTATCATTTTTATCATTTGACGTTTCAGACAGAGAAAATGTTAGAATTATTACCGTTTAGAGAAAGAGACACGGAAGATTTTCTATTATGCTTGTTCAACCCAATTTGATAAAGATTTATTTTTGTAGTGGTAGCACCCTGATGTATTGTTATCATCACATATCACTATGTAGTCTCTTGTTAATTCCCACTGTTTCTCAACAATAATTACCGCTGTGATTGAAATTGATATAGTGGCAGAAAGAATCACCATGTAGATGGTTTTTTTCTCAATTAGATAAATAGGAATTCACTCAAAATCTGTATAGTGTTAATGTAATTTTCGTTTAAATTTATTTCTTATTGGCAATCTAATTTGATGATACGCTTTTTCGATCATTGTTTCTCTTGTTGGGGGGTTGATAATTTAAATGATAACGTTATGTAAACATTGGGTTGATGTCAAGGGTTAGTTAGCATACATATACTCCCGTGCATTTGTTAATGATGAAAATGATGAATTTTTGTTAGTTAGAACAGTTCATGTTATTGTTAAAAGAAAACTGAAACATGTTTTTCATAATGTATGTTTGAATTTGGTGTAATTAATAAAATATTTTATAAAAATATGTCTTCCGTAATTAGATATTTAGGATATTGTTAAATGAACAAAAGAAACGAATAATCAATTCTTTTTCGAATTACGAACTTTCTGGTGCTTCCATCTATGAACCAAGTAACCAAGTTACTCATATCTTTGTAGATAAATGTAAAGGAAACTGTAAAATGGAAGAAATCTAACCTAACATAACAAAATTGTTGACATTCCATTTTACAGGAAACTGTAATTTTACAGGATTCTCGTTTATTTTTTCAGACTATTGGCATAACCTTAATACAGAAAACTGTAACGTTTAAATTACAATTTTAATTACAGGAAACTGTTATTAATTCAATTTTCTCGCGGAATTTTCAAAAATTCTCTGTATTATTAATTGGTGTTTGTAAAATCATATTTCTTACAATTCTTTATTCGATTAGATGCTATTTATTTAAAATCTTAATAAAAATAGATTATAATTTCGAAATTTGATATTAGAGTGCTAGATGATTAGAGGAATTCTTATAGATTTAATTAAAGAAACGATAGCAATGCATTGAATATGTTTTTATAAATTTTGTTATAAGGAGAGCAGAAGTTACCAAGAGGTAGGCGAAAATTTCGAAAATGGCAACGTTGCATTAACACGCAATTCTCTAAAATTTAGTATCAGGAGAGCAGAAGTTACCAGGAGGTATGCAAAAATTCAGAAAATGGCAACGTCGCATTAATTTTGCGGTTTTCTAAAATTTTAGTATTAGGAGAGCAGAAGTTACCAAGAGGTAGGCGAAAAATTTCGAAAATGGCAACGTTGCATTAACACGCAATTCTCTAAAATTTAGTATCAGGAGAGCAGAAGTTACCAGGAGGTATGCAAAAATTCAGAAAATGGCAACGTCGCATTAATTTTGCGGTTTTCTAAAATTTTAGTATTAGGAGAGCAGAAGTTACCAGGAGGTATGCAAAAATTCAGAAAATGGCAACGTCGCATTAATTTTGCGGTTTTCTAAAATTTTAGTATTAGGAGAGCAGAAGTTACCAGGAGGTATTCTGTCGATTTATGAAATTTGAAAATCAATTTTGTTTCAAAATCGTAATGAAACGATGGCTCTAAACTTAATAATAAAATAATATCCTATTATCGTATTTGATTCTGGATACTTCCAGTAAAAAGGGAATTTTAAATTAACAACGACATTGCAAACTTGTACTTAATATTAGTAATATAATGAAGTCAAACGATTATTACAAATAAAATTTTCCTTAAAAAAAAACGTAATATAATAATTATAATAATGACACAACTCTATACCGTTGATTTAAATCGACAATAAAGATGTACTTTTTCACTAATATACGTATGTGCACTATTTATAAATATAAATATGTATAAAGAAATATAAAGCTCTTCGAAAAAAGTCCTACAATATAATAATGATGAAATTATTTCTAAAACGGAGAAATATTCGATAATTATTATAATTGCACAATAAAGTATGTAATCTGATATCTAAGCATTATTAACTCTATCAATCAAGAACGAAAGAGAAAAATGCATTTTGTATACAGTTGCGTCTATCTTTCTGTAGATATTATTTGATTAAATTAATATACACATCACATTGAAACACCCATTCAGTTTTCTCTTTTGTTTTTCTGTTATTAATAATAATGATAATTGCTACTGTTATTATCATTATTATTAACAATTGTTATAATACTAAGTTTGAAACTTGTTAATCCTAAATTATTTACAATTATTTACAAATGAGAATATAGATTTTCATATTCTTATAAAAATTATAACTAATTTCTGTACATTATAAATATAATTTTATTAATTTAAATGATATCAATTTGCGTTTAATCCAACACGAAAACGTCCCTCCGTTCTCAACTACCTAACGGTAATAGATTAAATAGTTAAAATCAACGATATATTCATAAATATTAATAATATTAGTATACCACCCATTTGATTAAATATTATTATGATTCTAAATCATCTTCACGTTGACTCGAAAAATACGAAACTAAACCACCAAACTCACCCCCAGATTCTTCATCAAATGATTTACTATTACTATTACTATTCTCTGATGGATTTATTGTATGATTATCATTTGTATATTGTTCACTATATTGTGATGGTTGATATACAGTTGGTGGTAATGCATCTTCATTTTGTTGTTGTTGTGTTGTCACTACCGTTGTTGTTGTAGTCGGTGGTGGTAATGGTGGTAACGATGATGGTGGCGGCGGTGGTGGTGGTGGAAATCCACTATAATAACTCGGTGGTATATTCGGATGATACGGTGATATATTTGGTCTAGGTGGTTGTAGATGTGCTGCAACAAGATGTTGCATATGTCTTGTACTTAATGGAAATCGATTAATTGATGGTGGTGGTACTACTGTTGTTGTACGTGTATATTGTAATGGTGATTGTGATTGTGGTGGTGGTGGTGTTTCATTTTTACCAGTACTTGAACTACTACTTGGACTAGCTGCTGATGCTGGAGATGCTACACGACTTGGTGAATTATGTCCAGTCATATTTATAGCACCACCACCTGATGGTGATGGATCTAATGTCCGATGTGTATGATAAATATGTGATTGGATTGTTTGTGGTATAGCATTACGAATTTGATGTGGCGATACAGATGGTGGTGGTGGTGTACTTCTAGGATAATGATTTAAAGTCGGTGGTAATTGTCGGAATGATGCTGGACCACTATTTAATTGTGCCCGAATTCCACCTAAAACAAATATTTTTTTTAAACAAATCAATTAATTAAAAAAAAAATATCCACAAAATTTTACCGGATATAAAAGTTGTAGCAACTGCTGTATGATGTGCTGGTATTGAACCATGTATTGTTTGAGGAATTACATTTTCTTCTTCTCCACCACCACGTTCAGTCATTGTAGCAAATTGTTTCGGTCTTATTGTACCAACAGGATAACCGGGTTGGCCTGGTTTATTTTGTAACATTCTCGTGATTACTGATGGTGTTGGTTGACTTTGTGAAAATGGTTGAGGCGGTGCAGCTATTTCAATATTACGATTATTCTCTTGATTTATCGTTAAATCTTTCGGAATAGCTGCAAAAGAACTACTTGTTGTTATTGGTGGTGGTACTGGTACTGGTTGTATAATTTCTTGTCTATTTGTACTACCTAGATTTGCTACAGCTTCTTCAATACTTTTTTTAGTTCTACCTCTTCGTTTCTTACCATCATCTACATTACTATCATTCGAATTTGGTAATTCTCTGAATAATGGTAGTGAAACACCAGGTGGTTCAGATAATTCCTCATTATTTTCTGTATTAACAATTAAACTATCCATATTGCCAACAATTGGATCTTGTATTGTTTGTGTAAATTGAAAATGACCTTTTGGTTTTCTACCTCTCTTTTTAGGACTACTCGTTATTGTTTCAGTTATTACCGGAACTGTTGTTACAACACTAGTTGGTGGTACAATTAATGCTTGCGGTTGTTGTTGTGGTGGTGTTGGTGGTACTGTTTGAACTAATGATAATGCTGATTGTTGTAATTGAGCAGCTTCAATTTTCTTAGCTTCACGTTCTTTCCGTTTTTTCTCTTTTTCAATTTGTAAAGCAACCATTTGTAATTGTTTATTTGCATATTCCTCTTCTTCCATCATTTTCTCCATTTCATTCTCATCCATTTCTTCTAAATTTTTATTGATAACATCAATAGGATTTGGTTCATCATCTAAATCATCATCTTGAATTTTATTTGATTGTTTTGTTGGTGTTGGAAGTGGACGTGTATAGGATTTATCAGCATATGACTGAATATTAATTTTTGTTTTATTAACGCGTAATTCTTCAGAAGATTCAGCTTCGTCTTCTTCACTTACTTTATCATCTTCATCCAATTCTTCTTCTTCATTTGCCACATACTCTTCTTCACTCTCTATTCTTGGTGGTGGTCGTTTCACTTTATCCTAATAAATATTTTATTTCTATAAAATACAATTTTCTTCTAAATAAATCCATACCTCATCACTATCAGATCCTAAAGCATCAACATAATTAATCTTCTTTCCACGTGTACGTCTACCAGGATTCATCTCTTCACCATCTAAACCGAATTTAATTTTAGGCTTCTTCTTTTTATAAACTTCAGCATCTGAATCATCGTCACATTTCTTCTTCTTTTTCGATTTCTTCTTTTTACTTACAGTTGAGATTGTCTTCTTCTGTCGACTATAATTAATTAATTAATTAATTACTTTTAGAATTTTCGTGACAATTAATTAAATTACTTTGTTGGTCTCCTTTTACGTCTACCCCAAGAACGATCACTTTCCTCTGATTCACTTTCATCCCATATTGATTTCTTCTTTTTCCGGCGTGGTGCATCATCTTCACTATCATCGTCAACTAAAACAAAAATCAAATTTTAATAATGTTTAAATTTTTAATATTGTAATTACTAAAATCAGCATCATATCGAGATGTTCGAGCTCTTGTTGATCTTCTAATAATATCTGAACCACGTCGTCGACCACCCCGTCCACTATCCAAATCATCACTATCTTCAGTACCCAATTCTTCATCATCAAAATCCTCATCAGAATCAGTACTATAATTTTCTTTAATGTAATAAAACAATAACCAATGGTAATTTTATTAAAATAATCTACCTTGTTCCTTTAAAATCTTCATCAGAATCTTCATCATCTGCACTACTAATATCTAAAGCATTCAATTTTCGTGTCTTCTTACGTTGTACTGGTCGTTTCTTGACCGGTCGTATTTGATCATCATCATTATCATCATCATCATTGATATTATCACATTTATTATCAACATTATTACCACTAACATCTAGAATTTTAGTTTCCGGAGTTTCTTCTGTAAATAATGGTGGTAATTCGGATTCTGGTGGTATTTCTCTGATTTCATCACAATTCTCTTGATCTGGATCCTCAATTTTCTTACATTCATCATCCTCTTTTTCAGCATTAACAATTGTAGATATATCTTTACCACGCCCTTGATTACCTGCACCTTTTACAGCTTCCATTTCATCCTAAAATCGTTTATTAATCAATTAATTAATTAATTTAAAATTAGATATAATTACTTGAATTGCTGAATTGATTAATTCATCATAATCATTAAAACGATAACTATGAGCTTGTCGCCTTTGTCGTAATTGATAAATTGGTTCATCACTATCACTACTATTCGATTCAGATTCTGTTTCACTTTCACCAGATTCATCGTCATCATCATCATCATCATCTGAACTAGAATCTTTATCCACTTCTGCAACATTTTCATAATCATCTTCATTATTATCACGATCATCGTCTTCATCGTAATCATCATCATTATTATAATCATCAATATCAGGTTCATCAATATCAACACTATGTTTACGTCGTTTCTTCTTAATTCGTTCTGTTTCTTTAGCTGGTAAAACATTATTTAAACTTATACCAACATATGCTAAACGTTCTTTACGTCTATCTTCGATTTCTTTCTTATTCAATTTCTTATCGTAGTCCACAAGTTTGTCTTGTAAATTTTTCAATAAACGAGCCTTTAAATAATTAATTGAAACAATAATTAATTAAATAGAAAGAAAATACATACATGTTGGCATGGTGGACAAAACCAATCACCTTCAGGTATAACAAGAAGTGGTGGTCTTAAACATGAACAATGCCAACCATTATCGCATTGATCACACAATAAAATCCATTCAGGATGATCGGATTTTTGACATTTTTGACAAGGACAATCATCGATTTCTTCCTCATCTTCAGATTCTATAAAATCGATTAGAAAAATTATTTTTTTAAATATTAAAAAAATATTTAGAAAATTTCACCTTTTCTAACAGTACGTGCCCGTTTTAATGGTTGTGCTTCACCATCACCTTCTAAATCACTTTCTGGTGAAAATTCATGATCGGATATATAATGTAAATGTAAATGTTCATCATAATCTTCATCTTCAACAATTTCATCATCATCATCTTCAGTTGAACTACTTGAACCACTACTCGATTTCCATGGATTATATTCATCAAATAATTTACGTGGATCACGTTCCTTTTTATGTTTCTTCTTTTTCTTTTTATCAGTCTTATCAGACTCACCACCAGCATGTTCATCATCACTACTAACTTTAGCTTTACGTTTGTCCCCTTTGTAATCCTAATTGAAAAGAAAATTAACTATTTTATGTAAATTGGAAATCAACAAATCGAAAACGTGAAATCATTCACTTATTTTTTTCTCTAAAACAACAAAAATGAAAGATATTTTTGAGAAACTTTGGCGAATTCCAAACGAATCATTTCACGTGATCAACTGACTTCTAATCGATTAATTACTTTATCATCGCATTTCTTTTTCTTCTTCTTTTGTATTTCTTTGACTTTTTCAGCCATCTCTTCTTCTAATTTCCTACGTTCAGCTTCCTCTTTGATTTTTAACTGTGCTATCCTTCTTGATTGTCGTACACCAACTGGACCCATCTCAATTTCAGGTTGTAAGTCCAAACTAATACCCAAATTTTGTAATAATCTTTCTGTAATTATAATAATTAGTTAGAAAAATATATCAAAATTCAGTAGAATTGAAAATTACTATTTTTATTTGCTGGATTTTTAAAACGTTTTGTTTTTGTTGTATCACTTTCTTCAGTTGTACCAGGTGCTTCATTTTCATTAACAATTTGTCCATCTTCAGTTTTCTTTTGGTTTGTTGATTTAGCTTTCTTTTTCTTCTTTTTACCACCTTTTCTTTTGGGTCGTTTTTTCGGTTTTACTGTCACTACATCTTGTATTTCAGTTTTATTATCATCATCATCATTATCATTAACATCACAAGCACCGTCATTATTATCATCATCGTCATCGTCACTACTAATTAAATTTTGATTTTTCTGTTCTTCAATACTCTTCCTTAATTGTGTATCAATATTACGTTTACCACGTATTTTAATACGTTTCCCACCGGTTTCTTCATTATCAATTTCTTCATTATTATCTTCAGGATTTTCACGACCACGTTTTCTTAAATTAGTTCGTGTTAATAATGGTGTAGAAATTGGTGTTTCAGTAAAATCTAACGAGAAATTCATTAATGATAAAACTGGTTTTGTTTCAACAATTTTCTGATTCAATTTATCATTATTTTCATTTTTCTCAACAATTTTTATATCTTCGTTTTCCACTTTTATTGCATTTTCATCACATTTATTATTTACAGTAATTGCATCATGTTTTTCTTCAATTTCATGTTTTGTATTCACAATTTTAACATTTTCTTCATCATTTTTTGTTGTTATTACAGTTTCTAATTGAATATTTGAAGAAATACTACCTGCCGCCGTTATTTCTTCAATTTCATTACTTTTCTTAGGTTCGTCTAAAACAGTCTTCATTTCTACAGGCACAAGATCAGTTTCTTTTGAAACAATTGATAAATTTATATCAGTCGTAAATAATATTTTGTTTTCACCTTTACTATCAACATTTTTCAAAATTTCTGGTTTATTATGATTATCATCTTGCATAAGGGTTGAATTTTCCAATTTTTCTTCAACATTTTCTTCACTTTCAACTTTAAGAATTTGTTGTTTAACAGTAGCGCTTGTATCACTGTTTCTTTCCAATATTTCATCCATAGGAGACGATTTTCCCGAATTTTCATCAACATTTTCGATTTCAGGAATTTGTTGTTTGAAATTTAGACACTTATTATCACTTCCTTGCACATTTTCTTCGATAACAGATTTTTTCAAATTTTCGTCGACTTTTTCCATTGTGAATTGTATTTTCTCAATATTTTCTACAGCTGTTTTCGACATTTTAACAGTTTCATCAACATTAAAAATGTGTTGTTTCGTACTCGGATAAACGTCGGTTTCTTTTATAGTTTCTTGGTTAGGTGATTTTTCCAGATTTTCCTCAATTTTTTTTGTAACTCCAATAGTTTCTTCGATTTTTGAAACTTGTTCAATATCGTTTTTTTGTACAATTTTTTCTACAATAACAGACGATTTTACCAAAGTTTCTTCAATATTTTTTCGAATTTCAACTGATTCTTCAAATTTAGGAATTTGTTGTTCAATTTTCGAACAAATATTGTTTTCATCCTCAACATTTTCTTTACTAACGGATAATTTTTCAAAATTTTCTTCAATTTTTTTTGTTATCTCTACAATTTTCTCAACTTTGGGCATTTGCTGTTGAATTTTCGAATAAGTATCGTTTTCTTCTTCATTTTCTTTACTAGAAGATGATTTTTCTAAATTTTCTCCAATTTTTTCTGTAATCTCTTCAATCTTCTGGACTTTAGGCATTTGTTGTGCAATTTTCGAACAAGTATCGTTTTTCTTCTTCAACATTTTCTTCATCAGAGGATGATTTTTCTAAATTTTCTTCAATTTTTTCTGTATTCTCTTCAATTTTCTCAATTTTAGACATTTGCTGTTCAATTTTCGAACATATATCAACATTATCTTCATTGTAAGATAATTTTTCTACATTTTCTTCAATTTTTTCGGTAACCGGCACCATTTTGTCCACTTCAGGAATTTGTTGTTCAATATTCTGGTTATTTCGAATATTTTCTACAATGCGAACTGATTTTTCTAAATTTTCTTCAATTTTTTCTGTAATTTCAACAGTTTTTTAATTCAACCCTTAGGTACTTGTTGATTAATGTTTGAACAAATATCGGTTTTCTCTTCAACTATTTCTACACTAGGTAATTTTTCCTGATTGTCTTCAATTTTTTCTACAATTTCAACAGGTTTTTCAACTTTAGAACTTTGTTGTTCAATATTTGAACAAATATCAGTTTTCTCTTCAATTTTCTCTGTAATTGAAGATAATTTTTCCAAATTTTCTTCAAGTTTTTTTGAAATCTCAATCGACTCCTCAACTATTGGAATTGTTTGCTCAATATTCGAGCAAATATCAGTATGTTCTTTGTTTTCTTGATTAGAAGATGGATTTTCTTCAATTTTAATCGAAGTTTCAATAACTTCCTCAACTTTAAGAATTTGTGATTTAATATTTGAACGATTGTCAGGTTTTTCTCCAACTTCTTTTTCAATAAAAGACGACTTTTCCAAATTTTCGTCGATTTCGTTTGAAATTTCAACAATACCATCAATTTCAAGACTTTCTTTTTCAATTTTAGTATCAGTTTTTTCTTCAATATTTCCTACCAAAGATGGTTCGTCCAAATTTTCCTCATTTTGTTTCGTAATCTCAATAGTTTCCTCAGCATTTTCTTCAACGCGAATTTTCCAAATTTACATCACTATTTTTCGTAATTTCAATAGTTTCTTCAACATCTTTTTCGACTGGTATTTGTAAATTTACATCATTCTTTTTCGTAGTTTCTACCACTTCTTCAACTTCAACAATTTGCTCTTCAACTTTTTCAAATTTTAAATTAGCAGTTTCTGTTTGTACTTCACTACAATTTATTACCAGATCTTCAGTAATTTCATTTGAATTTTCCACTGCTTCTTCATGTTTCTGATCAATTAGTTTTAAATTTTCTTCAATTTCGACATTTCTCTTATCAATTTCACTATTTTTTAAGGTTTCATCGTCACTGCCTACAGTATAAGTAAATTTTTCAATACATCTCGGTTCTTCTATTTCATTATCTTCAGCTTGTTTCATTTCCATATATGATGGTTTATTAATTTTTACATTTTTCTCATTAAAATCTGCAATATCTTGATTGCCGACAGTATAAGCAAACTTTTTAATACATTTCGGTTCTTCTATTTCATTATCTTTAGCTTGTTTCATTTCTATACGTGATGATTTATTAATTTCTGTATCTTTCTCATTAACAACTGTTTGATTTTCAAGATTATCTTCATCACCGAGAGTATAAGCGAATTTTTTGATACATTTTGGTTCTTCGACGGGAATTTGTTCACTTTCCAACAATAAATCTTCATTATTTTTTATAGGTTTTGAAATTGTACTGTTTTGATTTTTATTAGAATTTTCGTTCATTTCTTCCGATTTATTTGTTGAAATTTTACGATCTTGTTTGGTTATTTCCAAATTCGATTCATCTAAGATGTTTCCATCTCTACTATCTCTTTGGTCAATGAATTCATCTTCAATTGGTTTAATCAGTTTAGAATCCTGTATGTCTTCATGTTTAGTTATTGTTGTATTTTCTTCTACATGGAGATGTTCAGATTTCGTTATTTTATCATCTTTATTATCAATTTCTGGTGTTAATTGAGGCACTTGTTGTCCAAAACCAATAGTAGCACTACAACTAACTGGATGAAGGTTCGTTTTAAATGTTGAACAATTAGGACCAAAGAAGAATATTGGTTTTTTGGGTTCCGATTGTTCAATTTCTGTTGTTGTTGTAGTTGTGGTAATTGTTTCAACGTCCCATCTAGATTTTTTAACCGGACTTTTTATTGAATTTATTTTATTATTGTCAGTCTTTGTATCGATAATTGTACCTAATTTATATGGATTTTTTACAGAAGATATAGCCCCTCTATTATCAATTGTATCTTTGGAATTGTCAATTGAATTCGTGTCGAAATCACTTGTTGTTTTATTAATACTGACAGAATTACTATTACTAGTGTCAATTTCACTATTATTATCATTATTACCGTTACTATTACATGTTTTACTCAATTGAGTATTATTATCACCATTATTAGATTTATTATCATTACCAGTTTGACAATCAACACCATTACCAACACCATAAATATACATCACAGGCTCTTCAATCGTTTCACTAACAATCAAACTATTTACACATTCATTTTCACAACCTAAACCGTCACCTTTGATTAACATAACTGGCTCTTCTACTGTTTCACTTGATTCATTATCGATTTTTATTTTTTTACAATCACCTCTATTAATTATATCACCACCACCACCCCCATCGTCATCATCATCGTCATCAAGTTGGCGTTTTAGTTTTATAGTATTATCAAATTGTTTCTCATCATTTGAATTCTCTTCAGATTCATCGGTTTTCTGTTTTGAATCGGATGAATTCGACGATTCCACTTGTCCAGTATCAATAATTGGTTTTTCAACTAAACTATTACTATCCTCATTGATTGTTGTATCCGAACTAATCTTTGAATCACCATCATTTAATTCATTGATTAAATTAAGTAAACCATCACGATCTCTACAAAAAAAAAAACAATATTAATTAAAATTTTAAATACAATTTGATTTCTATTCAATTACTTTGCAACTAATGTCCATGTCTCCTCATCCGGGTCCTCTTTATAAATACGTATTTGATAATTATTATCATTTTGATACCAATATAGATGGCCGTATTTATCTTTACCCAATGGTTGTGAACGCAATTCATCGGCTGACATTTTATTAATTTCTGTTTTAAATTTTGTATTATAATCGAATTGCATCTCTAGTAATTCTTTCAATATACGTAATTTCGATGATAGACGCGCCTTTTTATAACCAAAACGTTCAATCTCCCATGCATCTTGAACGCAGAATGTATGACAGAATTTTATTATCGCCCGTTCCCAACGTTCATTCGATACACTCTTCCTCGATTTACGCAGTAATTTTATATGAAGATCAATCAATTCTTGAGAGACTACAAAAAAAATAAATAAACTATTAATTAGACAACTTTTTTAATTCACCCGGTACAATTGTCGATATTGGTTTGTTTTAATTTTTGAGGTTATAAATACGAATTATAAAAATTTAATTAATCCAACATTATTAATAATTAATTTTGTTGGTGATGATTGAAATCGATGGATATTGATGAAAATTTAATTGTTTGTAAAATTGTTGTATAGAAAAACGATTTGTTTACAAAACATCAATAGCAAAGCAATCGAGTGAAGTTGGCTGCAATTTCAATGATTTTAGTTACGAATTGAGCCAAAAAATTCTAGACAAATTACAAAAATTCCAGTAAATTCCCAATTAAATTACATTTAATTTTCTAGTTTATTTTAATATTGTTTATATCGAGATATTTTGTGCCAAGTTCACGGCTAATCAATGTAGGGGAAAAAGTAGGCGGCCGGTCATATCGACATTCTTTTGTTTTCCTTCACCTACTACAACTACTATTGCCAACCATTTTCTTTTCGTTTTTATTGTTTTTTTTTTTTATTGTTTGTTTTTCATTACCTTCTTGTGTATTTTCCAGCATTTCTTGCAATTCAAGAAAATCGATACTAGCTAGTCCACATGTTGTTCCGAATTTCTCCATAAATGCACAAATAACAGCAAAATTCGGGTCATTCTCACATGAAGCTTCATTATTATCTGACGCCATTTGCTGTGTTGTTATTTGTAGTTGTAGTAGTTTGCTTTAGTTGTTTTGCTACAAGTTGAGATGCCACTAGTACGAATAACCGCGCTATGTTTGACAGTAATCTATGTTTTTCATACAATTCACAATACACACCACTAAATCTTTATAATCACTTGATAATATGGATAACATTTTTTTATATATATATGTATGTACAAGAAAGAGACACGACAAACATTGAATATCACGACGACTGTTTAATTTTGTGATGTTTTCTTTTTTTTTGCTGAATGTATGTGTGTGTTGTGGGAAAACGTCGCGATAAAATCACGAAGCGCGCATCAAATGATCACTGGAATTCGACTACAACGCTACTGTGACATTCTAACAAACTATCACCATTACAGAATTTCAATGTGATTCAAATAATAATACATAGATGGCGCCATTTCTACTCAATATAATTTTTTCGGAAAATCAATAGAAAATGTACTTAATTCAATTTAAAAGTTGCATTAAATATTTTGATAATTATTGGAATTTTACTTACGTTTTTATAGTAAATCTGGAGATTTCCAGACAAATATGTGGTGACACCTGTCACTTCTTGGTTATATTAAGATGTTCGAAATATACATATACCAATTAATTTGTAAATTTGGTTGGATTTTTCCTCTCATTTTCTTCTTGTGGATCATCAGATTGATTGGTTTTACTACAATTTCCGCTATTTCTCATTTTTAAAATTATTGACGTATGTCGTGCATTGAAACATAACTCAATGCGGTACACTCAATAAAAGATTTTATTCAACATACATGGCGCGAAATTTGAAAATTTTAATTTTCACACTAGTAGTAGATTTTATATATAAATTTGACTGAAACATGTTTTTTTATTCTTTTTCAACAAATACTTTGCCTTCTAACTTTATAAAATATTTTATAGACATCTTTTCAAGTACACTTGGCTATAAATATATCCTATATATTATATGGTATATAAGCAATGAGGTACTAGAGTGCGCATCCCCTATAGTTTAAGACCAATTTGGTCCTCGTATGGGGAAATTTTGGCAGTTGGTCCTCACTCTTTCTAACTTGAGAGTGTGTCGTTCAATAGGAACTTCCTTTTCTCAAGTAATGATCGATCATGGCTTGAGAAAAGGAAGGCGATATGTTGGTGTCGTTTCAACATTGTAGTTCAATGGAAAAATCAATAGATGTCACCTTTATCGTTGCAAAAGACCGAAAACTTTCAACAGTTTTTGTGGTTGCTTATTGAAAATTAATCCAAGCTGAAAATCACCTGAAATTTAATAAAGACCTGTTTTTAAAGTCTATAATGCAAAATCATCTTTTCAAATCTCCATGATTTTTCTGTAAATTTACAATTGTTGAATAGAAAAGTAATAAATGTGCTTCTTTCCACACCACCTGTGAGGTAAAGCACACGGTGCGTTTTTTTTATAGTGGTATCCCCTGTAGGCCTAATCCACTATAGTATTGGATATATCCATGCTACATGATCATTATTTGCAACAAAGTAAAAATTAATTAGTTACGAAGCTATTGTCACCGTCATATCATTGCACAGAAAATGATGAAGTCAATGCATCATTGCCACAGTAATAACCTCAAACAATCAGCAAAGATATATGCGGTAGACATCCTCACGATATGCGAATTACCTATCGCAATCTCTCGCTCCGAAAACCGCACAACCCGTGAAAATATTTGAGCATTATTAGAGCGACTAGCAACAAAACCACACCACAAACTGGACAGTCATACGACGAAGTCAATGCTTGGATAATCGCTAAGTGATTATCTGAAACAAAGCAAAAATTGATTACTTACGAAGCTATTGTCACCATCATATCATTGCACAGGAAGGTGATGAAGTTAATGCATCATTGCCACAGTAATAACCTCAAACAATCAGCGAAGATATATGCGGTAGACATCCTCACGATATGCGAATTACCTATCGCAATCTCTCGCTCCGAAAACCGCACAACCCGTGAAAATATTTGAGCATTATTAGAGCGACTAGCAAAAAACCACACCACAAACTGGACAGTCATATGACGAAGTCAATGCTTGAATAATCGCGAAGTGAAAGTTATCTGAAATAAAGCAAAAATTAATTACTTATGAAGCCATTGTCACCATCATATCATTGCACAGGAGGTGATGAAGTCAATGCATTTTTGTCACAATAATAACCTCAAACAATCAGCGAAGATATATGCGGTAGACATCCTCACGATATGCGAATTACCTATCGCAATCTCTCGCTCCGAAAACCGCACAACCCGTGAAAATATTTGAGCATTATTAGAGCGACTAGCAAAAAACCACACCACAAACTGCACAGTCATACGACGGAGTCAACGCTTGGATAATCGCGAAGTGATTATCTGAAATAAAGCAAAAATTGATTACTTACGAAGTCATTGTCACCATCATATCATTGCACAGGAAGTGATGAAGTCAATGCATCATTGTCACAATAATAACCTCAAACAATCAGCAAAGATATATGCGGTAGACATCCTCACGATATGCGAATTACCTATCGCAATCTCTCGCTCCGAAAACCGCACAACCCGTGAAAATATTTGAGCATTATTAGAGCGACTAGCAACAAAACCTCACCACAAACTGGACAGTCATACGACGAAGTCAATGCTTGGATAATCGCGACAACTGAACCTGCAACGGTGGATCTATCCAATACTATCAATACCAATACCAATACCTATAAACTAACAGACAAACACAAAACCACACAACATTAACCAAATTCTATGTTAGTAGTAATTTCATGCAATAGGAATGGCCATTCCCCGGGGAAGGATAATGAGAAATTTCTAGGGATTGAAGCTGATGACCTTCGAAATCAATCTGAAACTCTGAAACATAAGAAACAAATTTTTGTTATAAACACAATGCATACAAAATACATAAAATGTTCTGAAAAAAATGTTTAATTAGAAAAATGCATTCAAAAAATTACCTGAAAAAGTATTACATATTTACCATTTTGTTGAAGAACCAAAAGTAGACCAATATCCAAAAGAGGGAGACGATGAAGATTCCTTTTATAACCAGGGAAATTGTTGTTCATAAGGCCTACAAAATCCAGCAGTAATGATAGGGGGGTTGTACGTCGATGTACCTAACAAGTACCTAACAAGGGCCTAACAGGTGCCTAACAAGTGCCTAACAAGTGCCTAACAAGTGCCCTAACAAGTACCTAACAAGTACCTAATGCGCGTTCCCTATACCTACAATCGCGTATTGTTCATTTACCGAACCGAACCGAACCGAACCGAACCGAAGTTATTTTATATCCCGACTTGGAACGATCGCGATGTAAATCAAAAAAGTACTTACCCCTCTGCTACAACGCCTCCTGTCCCTCGCTGTTCGGACCTACTGTAATAATAAAGACAAAAAAAAATAATTAGTAATTGAAAAATTATTTAATTAGAAAAATTATTTTTTGCACGATCAAGCGTTTTTGTTTATTTACTACAGCTGATTTGACAACGGTATGTTGTTTTTACTGTTGTTTACTGGTTGCTACGACGGTAAGTACAACTTAGCGAACAGGTTTGGAAAAATACCATGGTAACGCATGTATGAAAACAGCCTACTTATCTAATATGAGACTACAACATACTCAAAATTTTCGTTCTATTTGTATTGTTTAAAATAAAATGGGTGGTGTAAAAAAATTGATCGTGCAAAAAATATCATAAGCATCACGAACGGTAAGAGATTTTACCGTTCTTGATACTTAATATACTATTATTTATGATTAAATTTGTAAACCAAGAATCCTTTCACATATATGGGATTAATTTATTAACGAAATAGAACATAAAACTCATTTTTAATTAGAGTTTTTTGTTCAATTTCATTACTAATTACGATTGTTCAAATATTTCAACTTACCCTTTCGTTGACTTCTTATCGCCCAAATCCAAGGGATGACTTACTGCTCACTCCTTCGTCCAGGTTGGCACCAACAGAAGCGCTAACACCAACACTTTGTTTTAAACACGTACGTAAATTTATTTTTAAATTTTCAAAACGGTAACACCAACACTTTGTTTTAGAAATCGCGTTAATTTATTATTAAATTTTGTAAACGACGACACTTCAACGTTCAACAAAATACGAGGCACTTTGTTTTAAAAAATACGTGAATTATTGAATTTTAGAAACGGTAGCACTTCAACGGGGGCATCAAAATACGCGACACTTTGTTTTAAAAATCGCGAGAATTTATTATTAAATTAAACAAAACCGATTTCACGACCGATTTCCGAAACGATGTTAACATCTCGACGACGAAAATTCGAATGAACAAAAGACAGGCACTGACAAGATTCGAAAATAACGTTAAGTAATCGTTCCTTTGTTGTATTCTTATCAAAAATTGGAAAAAAGTTGTTTGGCCGTACGTACAGGAGTACGTAACTTGTAATCGTATCGTTTTTAACCCGCAAAAAACAAGATAACTGGAAAGTTTTAGTTTACGTAACGCTAAAATTGTAAAATTTTAGAATATTGTAGATATTGCAAATAATAAATTTAAATATAATATTCAAATATTTTGTATTTACGGTGATTTCTACTAAATTTCTAGGTCTAAATAGTTTGAAAATTGGAAAAGATTCTTTAAATATCTTTCCTTGATATTTTAGCTGCAAAATTATATAAAAAATAATCGCTAAAAATTATAGTATTGTAAAACACAGAATGATTAACTAAGAATTAAGTCTCAAAGTAAATTAATAGGGCCCAAATTAACATCATATTCTATAAAACAATGCTAATTTAGAAACATACGAACATACCGCGTGTTTCAATTAAATGTTGCTATCTCTAAGGAAACACGTATTATTTGATGAACGATTTGAAAAATAGAAGGATTTTTATAAGAGGTTCCTCGGAGATGCTTTCATCAAAGTTTGAACCCCGTAGTTCATTTGCAAATTGGTCAAAAAACGCTAGTTTTAGACAAGGTTGCGATTCTTGAAACCGAGATTTTGTGCCAGTACTATACACCTAATTTTATACAACCAGCAATACTTTTAAATTAGTTTAGATGCAAACCACCAGTTTGCCAATTGTGCAACTACTTCAATTCGTTTGCGTCTCCACTATCCAAGATGTCTGCCACCTTACGTGGATACGTTTTTTGACCGGATGTGCACTCTAGTACCCCATTGTATACAAGTTGTTTATGGGTATGCAACCAAATATACGCCAAATATTCAGGACGTGATATAAATATTGAACAGCTATATTGCCTTGTTAATTTTTCGTTCAATATTAAAATATTGAGCAATTTTATCAAGTTTTTCTACGATCTGATGAAAACTGTTAAACTCCTGCTTCTGTTGTAATAAACCATATAGTTTACATTGTTGATATCGTAGCGAATATTGTAAATTCACCCCACTTCAACAGTAATGTGATCGAGTTGCAATAGCAACCCGAAACAATCTGAGGAGTTATCTTTGCAATACAAAATAACTACACCTCAAGCATAATAAAGCGAAACCACTGTTTTACTAATTGACAAGTTGGATTTTTAAAATTCAAATTGTCCGCCATTTCTGTTGACATATGGTACGGTAGCGCCACCACTAATCCGGCGAATTTGCTTGATGTTGTTTTTTGTGTGGTGGCATCATTGTGTGGATGAGTGAATGTGTGAAAATTCATGTATAGACATTCATTGAATAATTAGCAAGAAGGAAAACTAATTGAAAATTCAACCGGTTGTTTATCGTATCCTGGAAATTTTCCATTTAAAACAAGACGAAAATTAATTAATTGAAAACGTTAATAATTAAGTACCAAATGAGAACGAGCAAAAATGGCTGATGAACAGGTAAACAAAAGGACCTTGAGATTTACAACAGTTTTTCGGCAATTGAGGGGGTGAAACGATAATTAAAACCACCCCTATTTCAAAATTATAACTAAAAATAGTATTCATTTTTATTTATTTGTTGATTAATGGGGTTGTAGTTTTGTTAATTGGAGAAATCGGTGGTAATTTGAGAGCGTGTTTTACTACATGTGAATTGAAAAAAATATTTCCTCATTGTTTCATTATTTTGTTGTTTATTCATAATGAATTTCGATTGTATTGAAGTTAATTAATTCCGAATTAATTCTAATTTGATTTGATTAAAAAAGTCCAGTTAATATTGTTTATTGAACAGGATTTATCGAGTTTTGCCTTTTATTCTTTTTCTGTTTGTATAGGAGATTCGTCAATTGGAATTGCTGTGCAAACAATTATATGAATCCCAAGATACACAAATACGTGCTGATGCTGAGAAGGCACTAGTTGTATTCCAAGATGGTCCGGATGCATTAACAAAATGCCAAGTGTTATTAGATCGTGGTGATTCAGCATATGCACAATTATTAGCTGCAACAACATTAACAAAATTAGTATCGAGAAGTGCACAAAGTTTAAGTTTACAACAACGCGTCGATATACGCAATTATGTATTGAATTATTTAGCAACAAGACCGAAATTGCCAAATTTCGTTGTACAAGCTCTAGTAACATTATTTGCACGTATAACGAAATTGGGTTGGTTCGATACACACAAAGAGGATTTTGTATTCCGCAATGTCGTCACTGACATCTCTAAATTCCTCCAGGTATAACAATTGAATTTTTCTATTATTATAAAATAATAGTTGATTTTAGGGTTCTGTGGAGCATTGTATGATCGGCGTTCAATTATTATCGCAATTAACATGCGAAATGAATCAAATATCGGAAATTGAAGCGAATCGTTCATTAACAAAACATCGTAAAATAGCATCATCATTTCGTGATACACAATTATTTGAAATTTTCCGTTTATCATGTACATTATTAGGTACGGCAATTGAGAATTGTAAAAATTTAAATTTCAATGATGAAAATCAACATGGTTTAATGACACAATTGCTACGTTTAGCTCAAAATTGTTTAACATTTGATTTTATTGGTACATCAACTGATGAAAGTTCCGATGATTTATGTACAGTACAGATACCGACAAGTTGGCGGCCGGCTTTTCTCGATTTTGCAACATTAAAATTATTCTTCGATTTATATCATTCCTTACCAAATACATTATCATCATTGGCATTATCATGTCTAGTACAAATTGCATCGGTTAGACGGTCATTATTTAGTAATACAGAACGTGCAAAATTCCTAACACATTTAGTTAATGGTGTTAAGCATATTCTACAAAATCCACAAGGTTTAAGTGATTCAGCTAATTATCACGAATTTTGTCGTCTATTGGCTAGACTAAAATCAAATTACCAATTAGGTGAATTAGTTATGGTTGATAATTATCCGGAAGCTATACAACTGATTGCTAAATTCACCGTACAAAGCTTACAAGTAAGTCGAATTGAATAAATCGATTGGGTAATTGGAATTGTATAAATTTTTATTTTCAGATGTGGCAATTTGCACCGAACAGTGTCCATTATTTGTTGAGTTTATGGCAACGTATGGTCGCTTCTGTACCTTACGTAAAAGCAACCGAACCACATTTATTAGAAACTTATACACCGGAAGTAACAAATGCTTATATAACATCACGTTTAGAATCTGTAGCTGTTGTTGTACGAGAAGGTCTAGAAGATCCATTAGATGATTTAGGTATGGTCCAACAACAATTAGAACAATTATCTGTGATTGGTAGAT
Organism: Mylabris phalerata; assembly: GCA_020740385.1. Lineage (NCBI taxonomy): Eukaryota > Metazoa > Arthropoda > Insecta > Coleoptera > Meloidae > Mylabris > Mylabris phalerata. The sequence continues at coordinate 7,255,694 of JAJEOX010000044.1, read as the reverse complement.
GTGAATATCAAAAGACTTGCACATTATTAGTGCAATTATTCGATCAAGCTGCTAGAACTTATCAAGAATTAATGTCTACACCAAATCGACAACCGGATATAACAATACAAGAAGGTAATTGATAAATAATTATTTAAAATTATTAATAATTGCGAAAAATCTAGGACGACTGACATGGTTAGTTTATATAATTGGTTCAGCAATTGGTGGACGTGTATCATTTAATAGTAATGAAGAACACGATACAATGGATGGTGAATTAGTTTGTCGTGTATTACAATTGATGAATTTAACTGATTCACGTTTAGCACAAGGTGGTTGTGAAAAATTAGAATTAGCAATGTTGAGTTTTTTTGAACAATTTAGAAAGATCTACGTTGGTGATCAAGTACAGAAAAATTCAAAAGTTTATCGAAGACTGTCCGAAGTATTGGGTCTGAATGATGAAGCTACAGTTTTAAGTGTTTTTATTAGGAAAATGTACATTAATCTCCCATTTATACCGACTATTTCACTTAAATTGTCCTAACTTTTTGATTCGCCATTTCAAAAATATCTCAAGAGTTTATATGGAGTTGTGTTTTAGCAAAATTTGAACCTTGGCTCTTCGAGAAATTGGTCAAAATGGCTCCTAATATTGATTTTTTTCATTTTTTCTAATTCTGGAATGAGTAGAAATAGAGTTTTGACCAACTTCCCGGTGACCTACGGGACTCAAATTCTGGTACAAGAATCTCGAAAATATTTTTCAAATCATTCATCAAATATTAGGACCATTGTAGTGAAATACGTGGTATAATAACTATTATTATTTTATATTCTTTACAGTATAACAAATTTGAAATATTGGGGACGTAGTGAGCAAATAATTAGTAAAACATTACAATTATTAAACGATTTATCAGTTGGTTATAGTTGTGTTAGAAAACTAGTCAAACTTGAAGAAGTTCAATTTATGTTAAATAATCATACAAGCGAACATTTTCCATTTTTGGGTAATTCAGTTAGTGTAACAGAAATGCGATGTAGATCAATGTTTTACACATCATTAGGACGTTTATTAATGGTTGATTTAGGTGAAGATGAAGATAGATTCCACACGTTTATGTTACCACTAACTGGTAGATTATTTCGATTTATTATCAAATTTTATAAAAATTACAATTCTATTTATTTTAGCTGCATTCGAAAATATTGGAACAATGCTAGCTGCAGCTGATGGTCCATTATTTGCACCGGAAGATGCAAAAAAAGCTCTAATCGGTTTGGCCCGTGATCTTCGAGGCTTAGCATTTTCATTCAATACAAAAACGTCATACATGATGCTGTTCGATTGGATGTATCCTTTTTCCTATTAATTTATTTGAATTTTAAATAAATTTCTAGCGATATTTCTTTAATTGTTTTAAAGATATCCAAGTTATACACCGATATTGTTGAGAGCTATAGAATTATGGTATCACGATCCACAAGTAACAACACCGGTATTAAAATTATTTGCTGAATTAGTACAAAATCGTTCGCAACGTTTACAATTCGATGTATCATCACCAAATGGTATTTTATTGTTTCGTGAGGCCAGTAAAATAATTTGTAGTTATGGTAGTAGAATATTAAATGTTGAAGTACCAAAAGAGCAAACTTATCCATTAAAATTGAAAGGTATATCAATATGTTTTTCAATGTTAAAAGCTGCATTGTGCGGTAATTATGTTAATTTTGGTGTATTCCGTTTATATGGTGATGAAACATTAGATAATGCACTTAATATATTTGTTAAATTACTTTTATCGATACCACAATCGGATTTTTTGGTAAAATTTAATCATTATTAAATCGATAAATATTTAATTATTTATTTATTTTATTAGGATTATCCGAAATTGTCGCAAACGTATTATGTATTGTTGGAATGTTTAGCTCAAGATCATATGAGTTTTTTGGCAACTTTAGAACCACAAGTATTTTTATATATTCTGTCCTCAATATCGGAGGGTTTAACTGCCTTAGGTTGGTATTTATTCTGTTCAAATCTCTCTTTTAAAATGATGTTGAGCATTATTTAATTTGATTATTTCTAGATACGATGGTGTGTACAGGCTGCTGTGCTACATTGGATCATATAGTAACTTATTTGTTTAAACAATTAACACAGAAAGGTAAATTCAATTAATTTCATCTCGGACTATAAATTCTTATGGTGGGGAATTTGAGAAATATTTTGAAGATTTACAAGAGAGTGTCAAGAGGTCATTTTAGCAAATTGTAACTCCAACTCATTTGAAAGGTGCTCAAAAAATGACTTCTAATGGCTCAAAGATACTCGTAAAATTAATTCTTTTTGTCTATTTTATTCGGCAATACGTTGAGAAAAATTAAGCATCCTTAAGCGTATCTCATTTTTGTAAAGCGAATATCTTTCTGATCACTTTTATGAAAATCTTTGGTGATTTTTCAAATATTTTTCGAATTGTTTGCCATAAGAATTTACGGTATAATTAATTAATTCGATTGTCTAAATATTAATAATATTCTAAAAGTATATCCAGGTAAACAGAGAGTAGGCATGCAACCATCGAATGATATGTTTTTAAAAGTATTGGAAATGCACCCGGAAATTTTACAACAAATTTTAAGTACAGTTTTAAATGTAATAATGTTTGAAGATTGTCGAAATCAATGGTCAATGTCACGTCCATTATTAGGTTTAATATTATTAAATGAAGATTATTTTAATCAAATGCGTGAAAATATAATACGTAGTCAACCACCTGATAAACAAGCAGCTATGGTGCAATGGTTTAAAAATTTAATGGATGGCATCGAACGTAATTTATTAACAAAAAATAGAGACAAGTATTTATAATACAAAATTTTCCGAATTAATTTTTAAATGATATTCTTGTAGATTTACACAAAATTTATCAATGTTCCGTCGAGATATAAACGATTCTTTAAAAGGACCCAATGTAAATACATCGTCTGGTACCGATATGATGACTTCATAGTGAAATGCAAGGTTTCTTTATTAATGATGAGTTGTATCAACGGTGTGCTCTGTATGTACATTGTGACACAACATTGATGATTAATTTGATACATTTTGCATTTATTTTTGAGACATTTTAAAATATTTTAATTGCATTTTTTAGTAATCAACAACAATTTATTATTAACGAATAAAAATCAAACAAAAAAAAAATAAATGCAATAGTATACATTTTAATTCGAATGTGGGCAAACTCATTTCCAGAACTCCTTGTCCAAACTTGCACGCTTGGTTTACATGAGAGTTTCGATCCATCCCAACTTCCTTCCTGACATTGTCGGAACGGTGATGTGGATTCTCTGATTTTATAGGAAGGCTTGCAAGAAAATCTCGCTGGTGCACCATCCAACGGGTGGGCGCAATCGATTGGAACGTTGTCTTTTGTACAAATGACCGTAGTTGATGCTGTATTGCGTATTGGCGGGCATAATTGTGCAATTGTTTTAATTGTAGTTTTGGATATGTTCGCCTATAATTTTATAAAATTCATCATTAAAAAAGACGATTACAAATGGAATTTTATACTAAGCTCCCTTCTCTAAAAGTTGCCCCAAATAAATTGTAACATTTGTAAAAAGACTGTAGTGATTCCGATCACATCCCCCACTGTCTGAGGTCGGTGAAAGACTCACAACTCCGGCCAAATAATATCGGCCATTCCTTGGATTACGAAACGTTAATCCTCCACCACTATCACCCGAACAAACCGACTCGTCTGAAAATTAACAATTATTTTCAATTACAAAAATTGATAACAGATTTAATAAACCTTGATCCAAATATCCTGAGCAGAATTTATCGTAATTTCGATACGGTTGAAAATCCTCCGGTAATTGCTCTAGACACGTATCGCGTATCACTCCAAGTGTTGTGTTTCAAACAATTAATCGGAGTACTGCCCCTGTAGGCGTACGGTTTGTTACATTCAACTGTGAGAATGGAGCCTATAGCTACACGTTGACCGGGTACCAACTGTTGTAGCCCAAATAACTTCCATCGGCCCCGTGTTGGATGATCCGGTAGCACACAAGTATCGCTAATTATAAACCAAATCAGTCCAATTATCGACTGAATTAATTATAAACTTACTTTGTTACTGGCGGTTGTTCGGCTTGTCGTCGATATCTTGTTAGATTCTTCAACGAATCGGTATGATTTATTCTAATAACTAGAAATAAACGTAAGGTTAAGGTAGCGATCAGCAACGACCTTGTTTATAACTGTTAATATTAAGATTTATACTCATAAAAGAAAATAATAAATACGATTGTTGTTGTTTGATCAAAGTTCAGCATTATTAAATTAGTTTATTACAATCACAGGTACATTGTTTCGATTTTTAATAAGTAATTAAAATATCATTTCGTTAACGACTAATTCTATTCAGTGTGTTAAAAGACGGAGTTGACTATTATCGAGAAGATTTGCTTTGGAAATTCCGTTGATCAAATAGGAAATTCTATCGATACACACAAATACAGTGCAGATTACATCGATTTGAACTGCGAAAATGCGAACTTCTAACTCACGATTTCTCGCTCGTTCTTGGAGCTACGACAGCCAAAGATGGTTTTTTGAAAAACTTGAATTACAGACGAAAATCATACTGCATATTTTTTGTGCAATTTCTTATATTTTCTCTCATAACTTGGCAATAATTTTTCAACTAGATATCAAATTAAAGGCACTTTTCAAATCTTAAAGAAATTTTCCGATTACATTGTTCGTTTTCGGGAAAATTAAGAAAACTTCTATAAGGAGATATAAGAACTTGTAGTCAATTTTCATTTTAGAGCATTGATCAACTCCTCATTCGATACAAAAGCGGAGTACAAGATAGAGAGATTATTTTCTTATTTTAAAAATTGCGTGAACTATCGCGGAAAAACCGAGTTGCTTTTCTAGCATTGTTTTCACTTATTAAAATTAATAATTTTCTTTTCAAATATTATACACAGTTATCTAGATAATTTTATACTCTTTCTGATCGGCCTATTATTTTGGAAAACAGGAAGAGTTGTCAGTTGTTACGCGAGAAATCGTGAGTTTGAACTTCGCATTTTCACGTTTTAAATCAATGAAATGTAACTCATACTTAAATGACTCATAATTAATTAACTCATACTTAAAATGACACAAAATAAGTGTCCTACGTAATAGAAAAATATATGTTATCTATCGAAACCCCTGTTGCACTAAAAAAAAAAAATTTGGAAGGGGCCGAATCTAAAAAGCGGCCTAATAACTTCCCCGACACACTCCGGATTGTTAATCATGAATTAGAATAGTTATTAAAAACAAGTGTCAAAAGTCGGCAATTAATGCACGAGTCCGAGTTTTAAAAAAAACGAGTACCGTAGCACGAGTTTTTTATACTATTTTTTCTATTCTAGATACTTTATTAAAAAAAAAACTGACGTACTATAAAAATCAAAATCGGGTTCGAGAACCGTGGCTATCTCACAACCTCCGAAAAATTCAATGAGGAACCAGCACCTCGTCAACCAGAACTCTGTTCACTGATCGTTAGTTTCACACACCCTTTTCAATTCAACTTTCTCATAAACTCGATTCACGATTCAATTGCGAAATTTTGACAAAACAACAGAACTGTAATTTCAGCGCAGAGTAAAAAGTAGTACGGTTGTCCCAACAAAAACATGGAAACAATCAAATCATATCTATTGAATTGTTGAGGGAAAAATTAAAATTTATATTATTTTAAAACATTTATATATTGAAAAAGCACTTACCGAAACACAAAAACCGCTTGAAAACAAATATTCTGAGGTTATGTTTCAAAAATGACAAAAGAATGTAAACAAACGCATAGGATTTTATGCCTTCAGTGATACCAACAGTAGATATCATTCTGTCTTTATAAATTACCGTTATAAATTTTACTACGCTTTAAAAATTATGTTGGATAACCTTCTAAACTGTCATTTCAAAATTTCGCAATTGAATCGTGAAAAGGATATATATCTCTCTCTCTCTCTCTCACAACTCTTTTCTATGGCAACCGATCCCTTATAGAAAGCGGCAAATTTGAATTTGTGGACTACACTATTTTACCAATTTTGTGCCCTTATTTAAAAAAAGAAAAGAACATTGCACATGATGGATATCGTTTCGGACATAAAAGCACATGCCCTTTCGATTGGTGATATCAAATTAATATGTTATCTTAAATTTTTTTCAATCAACCCCCTCCCCCTTCCACCCCCGTGATCCGATTGGCACCAAAAACTAATCAACTCGAGCGGCCACCAAATAGTTTGTGCTGGCCAAATTTGAACTCAATCGGTTAAACCGTTTTTGAGTAATCGTTGGAGAACCGACAGACTCACACACACACACACACACACACACACACACACACACACACACACACACACACACACACACACACGGACATCAAGCTAAAAACTTCAAAAACGTGTTCAGGGGACCTCAAAACGTAAAGATCTGGTGAAATCTCGAATTCGAAATTTTGGTCCGAAACTAATAACTTCCCTACCCTCCGGTCGGGGAAGTTAAAAAATTACTCCCCTACCCTCTGGTCGGGGAAGTTAATAGCTTGACAGAGAGAAATTCAGAATAGAGCCCACAAGTAGTACCTAAATCTACCTGAATTTGTAATTTTGTACAATATTCGAATGTTTGAAATTTTTATATGAAATATTCATTAAATATTATTTGAATTACCTTATACTTTCCAAATCTCTTTGGGTATGCTAATTTAGATTGTGGGGGTGCTTAGCACCCCCAAGTACCTCCCTAACTACGCCTATGCCCACTGTACATGCAAAAGTTTATCGAATAGTGAAGAAAAAATAAAATTTCCTAAATTTTAAGAAACGTGCATCAAAGATTTTATAAAAACAACTGATACTACTATAGTCATTATTTTATTGTTTTTATAATTGGAAAAAAAACTTGTTGAGGCAACAAGTTTGATTTAAACAACCGGTTTATGGACACGAAACAAATAAAAATTCATCAAATCAATTTTTAAAGATTTTATTGTAAGATGTGCAACAGCAGGATGCCTCCATCTCGACGTTTTGTCATTTTAAATCAGATTTGATCTGGAGGCCCACAATTTACTCTTAAACATGCTAAAATTTTCGAAATCTGCGCGGTAACTTACAATTTCTGTGGATTTTAACCAAATCTTCACAGAAAATGGCATTCAAAAGGGAGAACTAACTGTGACACAACATTGATGATTAATTTGATACGTTTTGCATTTATTTTTGAGACATTTTAAAATATTTTAATTGCATTTTTTTATAATCAACAACAATTTATTAATAACGAATAAAAATGAAACACACACAAAAAAAATAAATGCAATAGTATACATTTTAATTGGAATGTAGGCAAACTCATGTTCAGAACTCTTTATTTACATAGTGAAAACAAAGCTGATTAAAAAATTTAAATAATTGCTGCATGCTCTTTAATTTCAAGTCATAATTGTAAAAAATTCATTAAAACACGATTAATAGAGCTTATGACGATTTGCTTTCTCGATAATAATGTCTTTATATTGTGTAACATTAGTATAGAGGGCATATTGATCCGGATCATAACTGCCAGTTTTAGATTTCGGTGCAAGATCCAAAATACCAGCTAGATAAAATCGACCATCTTTCGGATTGTGAAACGCTAATCCACCACCGCTATTATACGGTGAAACGTCTTCATCTAAAATATTTACAATTAATTTGTGTTAAAAATATACCGAATCAAAGAAACCTTTATCCAAAAATCCTGCACAGAATTTATCGAAAATCAAATACTTCTGAAAATCCTCGGGCAATTTCTCTAAACATTGATGTGTGTATGGTACTTTGAATTCTTTTAAAAGCCCACTTTTCACTACACTACTGACGATTCTTCCAAAAGACGTCGGATTTGTCAGGACTGATGCTATAACATCACCTTTTAAATCCATACAAATCGGCAGTACGTACCGTGTTAATTTTAAAGTGTCTTTTGTTATTAAAACAGCAATATCGGCAAGATATAATTGAGTTTCACCACCCCATGATGACATTAAATAAATTTCTTCTAACTAAAAATGAAATTAATAAAGTTATTTTATCAATAAATCAAACAATTTACTTTTGAATGTTGTGCATCGATATTGACGGGATGGTTGAAATTTCTATATTTTTCACCAACAGCTATCGTGAATTGATCTTTCGATAATAAGGCAGCGGTTTTCGCATTTGTAACACAATGGGCGGCTGTGAGGATGACATTTTGGCTAACCAACGTACCACTACATAAATTTCGCGGTGGATTTTCTTGATTCCAATACAAACTAACATGCCAGGGGTTAGTATCATGGGTTGTATTACCGCTAATACCGCCAGCTAATAACGGCAGTGCTCGGCCAGGTTTTAAACCACAAACTAAAATAGAGTTTTATTGGGGAAATGTAAAAAATTTATCAAAATTTCCATACTTGGTTCACATGAGGGTTTCGGTCTATCCCAACTTCTTTCCTGGCATTGTAGGATCGGTGGTGTGGATTCTCTGATTTCATAGAATGGTTCGCAAGAAAATGTCGCTTGTGTACCATTAGACGGGCGAGCGCAATCGATTGAAACATTGTCTTTTGTACAAATGACCGTAGTTGATGCTGTATTGCGTATTGGCGGGCATAATGGTGTAATTTTTTGAATTGTAGTCTTGGATATATTCGCCTATAATTTTATAAAATTCATCATTAAAAAAGATGATTACAAATGGAATTTTATGCTAAGCTTCCTTCTCTAAAAGTTGCCCCAAATAAATTGTAACATTTGTAAAAAGACTATAGTGATTCCGATCACATCCCCCACTGTCGGAGGTCGGTGAAAGACTCACAACTCCGGCCAAATAATATCGGCCATTACTTGGATTACGAAACGTTAATCCGCCACCACTATCACCCGAACAAACCGACTCGCCTGAAAATTAACAATTAATTCCATAAAAAAAAAATTGATAACAGATTTAATAAACCTTGATTCAAATATCCTGAGCAGAATTTATCGTAATTTAGATACGGTTGAAAATCCTCCGGTAATTTCTCTAGGCACGTATCGCGTTGTATGTAGGGCAGTCTTAGTTCTTTTAAAACTACAGCATTGTCGCCAATTTCTTTTGTGGTCCCCCAACCTACGACTGTACCGACAGGCTCGGGATTTTTCAATATTGACGCCATAACACTACCATCAAAATCCACACAGATTGTTTGTACACGGCGTGTTAATTTTAAAGCATACTTTGTTATCAAAATAGCAATATCAGCCTGATATAATAGAGCTTCTCCACGCCACGAGGGCATCAAATAAATCGCCTTCAACTACAAAAACTCCCAATTAAAATTATTGTACAAATAATGAATGGAATAATTTACACGTGAATATTGTGCATCAGAATCACGTGGATCATCATATTTACTGTAATATTTACCAACAGCTATCGAGAATACATCTTTCGAAAATAAGACACCAGTTTTCAGATTTGTGACACAATGGGCGGCTGTTATGACGATATTTTGACTGACCAATGAACCACCACACGCATATTTCGGTGGATTTTGTGTATTTATATACAAACCCACATGCCAGGGGTAATCACCAAGGGTTGCATTATTACCGCCGACAATCAACGTCTCTGCTCGGCCGATTTTCAAGCCACAAACTAAAAGAATTTCATTGGAAACAATGTCAAAAACGTAAAAATTTCCATACCTGGATCACATGATGGTTTCGGTTTATTCCATCTGCCTTCGTGGCATATTCGTAGTGTTGATGAAGATTGTCTGTTTTCATAGAATGGTTCGCAGGAGAATTCCGCTTGGGTGCCCTCATCAGGATAGGCGCAATCGCCGAGGGTGTGGATTTTTGTACAAAGTACCGTAGTTGAAGTTGTGTTGGATAAAGGCGGGCATAATACTGGAATTCAACGAGTTATAGTTTGGATATTTATCGATTTATCGATTTTAGTTACTTTTACAGGTGCCAATACCGTCACTCCAAGTGTTGTGTTTCAAACAATTAATCGCAGTACTGCCCCTGTAGGCGTACGGTTTGTTACATTCAACTGTGAGAATGGAGCCTATAGCTACACGTTGACCTGGTGCCAACTGTTGTGGTCCAAATAACTTCCATTGGCCCCGTGATGGATGATCCGGTAGCACACAAGTATCGCTAATTATAAACCAAATCAGTCCAATTATCGGCTGAATTAATTATAAACTTACTTTTTTACTGGCGGTTGTTCGGCTTGTCGTCGATATCTTGTTAGATTCTTCAATGAATCGGTATGATTTATTCTAATAACTAGAAATAAACGTAAGGTTAAGATAGCGATTAGCAATGACCTTGTTTATAACTGTTAATATTAAAATTTCTACTCACAAAAGAAAATAATAAATACGATTCTTGTTGTTTGATCAAAGTTCAACATTATTAAATTAGTTTATTACAATCACAGGTACATTGTTTCGATAATTAATAAGTAATTAAGATATCGTTCCGTTAACGACTCATTCTACAATGTGTTAAAAGACGGAGTTGACTGTTATCGAAATGATTTGGTTTGGAAATTCCGTCGATCAAATAGGAATTTCTATAGATAAACACAAATACAGTGGATCACAGTCAAAAGTATGCGATGGCTAATTTTTCACAAAAATTTTTAACAATGATATAATTTTTATTCTAATAGGACAAATAAACATTGTATTGGCTCATCGTTTAGTCTGGAAGAAAATGAAAATATGATTTTCCTGTCAAACTATCTCATTGTAAACAATATGCAGTCTTCGAGTTTTAAGATTTTTTAGCAAATAGAGGATTGTCTTCAAAAAAAAAGAGAAAGGAATAAAACTATCTGTCGCACCCTCTAAAATTTTCATGAAATCTAATAATTTGGTCAACTACAATTCTATGTACGGTTACCACCGAAATATATGCCGGATCAACTGATATTTGAAAATTTCTTGCAAGCAGATAAAAGAGACGACCAACACATTAACGACTACGCAGCTTCTCCATTTCACTGTTGACACCATCAAGATTCTCATTCGTATGCTGACTACTATCTAACTTTCTCTACAATACAAATCCAATTGAATAGAGGATAGTGAGTCTTCTAAAAAAAAGATAGAAAATGATCTTCATTATTGAAGACTCTCCTTAAAAATTCTGTGAATACGGTCCTTTGAATTGTAATGATAAATTATCCTGGATAATTAAAAAAAAAACCTGTTAAGGCAGCAAGTTTGATTTAAACTATCGGTTTATGGACACGAAACAAATTAAAATTCATCCAATCACTTTTTAAAGGTCTTTTTGTCAGATGCGCAACAGCAGGATGCCTCCATCTCGACGTTTTGTTATTTTAAATCTGATGCGATCTGGAGGCCAAAAGTTTACTCCTAATTTACAATTTCTGTAGATTTTTTGAAAATCTTCACAGAGAGTGGCATTCAAAACGGAGAAATCATTGAACACAACATTAATGATTAATTTGATACGTTTAGCATTTATTTTTGAGACATTTGAAATCTTTTAATTACATTTTTTAATAATCAACAACAATTTATTAATAACGAATAAAAATGAAACACATAAATGCAATGTGGGCAAATTCATTTCCAGAACTCTTTATTTATTTAGTGAAAACAAAGCTGATTAAAAAATTTAAATAATTGCTGCGTACTCTTTAATTTCAAGTCATAATTGTATAAAATTCATTAAAACAGGATTAATAGCGGTAATGACGAGCTGCTTTCTCGATAATAATTTTTATATATTGTGTAACATTAGTATAGAGGGCATATTGATCCGGATCATAATTGCCAGTTTTACTTGCCGGTAAAAGACTCGAAATACCAGCTAGATAAAATCGACCATCCTTCGGATTTTGGAACGTTAATCCTGCACCACTATTATGAATCGAAACATTTTCATCTAAAATATTCACAATGAATTTGTGTTAAAAATATACCGAATCAAACAAACCTTTATTCAAAAATCCTGCACAGAATTTATCCGAAGTCAAAAACTGCTGGAAATCCTCGGGTAATTTCTCTAAACATTGATGCACGTATGGTACTTTGAATTCTTTTAAAAGCCCACTTTTCACTACACTACTGACGATTCTTCCAAAAGGCTTCGGATTTTTCAATATTGACGCCATAACTCTTCCATCATAATCCATACAAATCGGTAGTACATTCTGTGTTAGTTTTAAAGTGTCTTTTGTTATTAAAACAGCAATATCGGCTTCATATAATAGAGCTTCACCACGCCATCGTGGCATTAAATAAATTTCCTCTAACTAAAAAAGAAGTTAATAAAGTTATTTTATCAATAAATCAAACAATTTACTTTTGAATGTTGTGCATTAATATTGCTAGAATCGTTGAATTTTTGATATTTTTCACCAACAGCAATTGTGAATTGATCTTTCGAAAATAAGGCACCGTCTTTCGGATTTGTAACGCAATGGGCGGCTGTTAGGATGACATTTTGGCTAATCAACGTACCACTACATAAATATCGCGGTGGATTTTGTTGATTCAAATACAAACTAACATGCCAGGGGTTACTATCAGGGGTTGTATTATCGCTAATGCCGCCAGCTAATAACGACTCTGGTTGTCTAGGTTTCAAACCACAAACTAAAATAGAGTTTTATTGGGAAAATGTAAAAATTTTATCAAAATTTCCATACTTGGTTCACATGAGGGTTTCGGTCTATCCCAACTTCCTTCCTGGCATTGTCGGATCGGTGGTGTGGATTCTCTGTTTTCATAGAATGGTTCGCAGGAGAATTCCGCTTGTGTACCATCAGTCGCGTAGGCGCAGTCGATTGGAAAGTCGTATTTTGTACAAATGACCGTAGTTGATGTTGTATTGCGTATTGGCTGGCATAATACTGTAATTTTTTCAATTATAGTTTTGGATACACACCGGCGGATTTATAAATTACTCCCACAGACGCCTATATTTTCACTCCAGTTACCGTTTTCTAAACATAAGATAGCAGTACTGCCTTTATAGGCGTAGTTTTTGTTACATTTAACTGTAAGAATAGAGCCGAGTGCTACACGTTCACCAGGTACTGGTTGGGATCCACTAAATGCGACCCACTGGCCGTGCGATGGATGTTCCGGTAACACGCAAGTACCACTAAAGAAATCAGTCTAATATAATAAAGTTATAGTAGCCTTACAATTCTAAGAGAATGATAAAATTTTACCAACAAAGACTATAGAAAATGGCCACATGAGGACGTGGTAATTTGAAAATTTCTGTTTAATTTAGCACTTATTGGGGCCTCTCTAATTAATAAAATTTGGGTCAGTTATAGAGACGTATTCGATACCTTGCCGAATAGGAAAAATTGTTGAACCAAGGTCTTTTGTAAGAACAGGGCCTTGGACTGTAGAAATACCGAAATTCTTTAAGTTTATTTCTCTTTTAACGTTGTGAGGCTACTCTAATATAAACTTACTTTAGTGATTCGTTGGCTGCTCGGGTTTTCCTCGCTAATGGTATTGCAGTACGCGATGATGCCGGACAATCGGGTGTTGTCTCATCGGATCCATCACGACAATCCGATTTGCCATCACAAACTAGAGATTTTGCAATACAAGCGCCGTAATTACAACGGAATGTGAATGAAGGACATCGGATTTGTGAACAATCACTCTCATCACTACCGTCACGACAATCAACATTACCATCGCATTGTTGATCTTCAGAAATACATTCACCGGACACCCGACACTTGAAACTAATTAATTATTGCGTTAAATAATTATTAATTAATAAACAGAAATAATTACCATTGCTCGTCGAGTTCTCGGTGATGTGTTACATTGGAATCACTGTGATTGATTCCAACAACTAGAAATGAACGTAAAATTGAGACGACCTCATTTAAGGTTTTTTTTATATTAAATTAATTATTTATACTTACAGAAGGCAATCACAAAGATTAACTTTGTGATTTTGTCGAAATTCAACATAATTTTTATCAATTTTTCAATAATTCTACTTTATTAAATCGTCTTGTTAATTCAAATAACTGGTAATTCTACTGTGTTAAAGGACAAAGCAGTCGGTTTTATAAACTTTGATTGGAATTTCCGTCCACATCCAGAAGTTTATCAATTAATTTCAAAATAATAGACTTATACAAAGAATTCGTCCAATTAGAAGAAACGTGTATGTAAAATTATTTAAAAATAAGACTTAGCAGGAGCGTCTCATTTATAAACGTTATAAAACTATAGAAGTAATGCTTTTAGAAGGCCGTTTCTATTCTAAGAAAATTTCATACATTTGACAAGTAGGTCCGAACACAATTCCAAAATAGTGTTAACGAATTTTCTAGATCAACACCTCTATTAATTTGAGTGATACGAACCACCACTGGCCAAGTTCAACGCAATTATGATAATTTTATTGTAACAAGTTTGATCAAAACAACAAACTGGTTTGTATAGAGAACTTACAAGATTAGATGGATCTCGGTTCGATTTTTCATGAAATAGCTTTCACGATTCCAAGAAATTTTCCAATAGGTTCGTTAGGTTTCCGTGAAACTAGAAAAACCTTGAGGCTTCACGTTACATTTTTTTTATTCGGTGTCCAGAAAGTGCCAATTTTAATCATCGATATCTCGTATTAAAAAAGCATTTCAAAGAGTATTTAAGGACGATTAAATTTTGAGTTACAGAGGATAATCTTGAAGCATGCGTTTTGTTGTATTTTCTTCATATTTTCCGCTATAATTTAGCCAATATTATCGATTTTCCTATAATTTTCTTATTATAAATAGCAAATTGAGAGAGCTTTGAAAATGCCTCAGAAATTTCCCGGTAAGTTTGTTGCCAAAAATTGCCGGAACATTTTTCCTGTCTGATAATCATTTTTCGCCTCTATTTCTACTATGGCACATTTGTAATACTAACTAAAACTCATCTGATCATCTTCTTAAAAGCTTCATTCTATCGTGAGTAATGATAAGGCCTCTGTTCCTGTTTTATTTGGAAGTTGGTGAAAAAGCGTTCCTTTTTGACAGCAAAGACTTTGCGAATATTGATTTTGGTTACTGTGAATCTCTACTAAAATGATATTGGATCAATTATTTCCATTAAAACGATTATTACCACTGATATTTTTAAATACCTGATGAGTATAAACTTCAAATTTCTAGTTTAAATACCTATGTACGACCACAAAGCCGGTTTAAAAAATTAAATAATTCTTTATTGTACAATTTTAATTTAATTCGACAACTTTATAAAATTCATCATTAAAAAAGACGATTATAAAAATGGAACTTTATGATAAGCTGCCTTCTCTAAAATTTGTCTTAAATAAATTGTAACATTTGTAAAAAGACTATATTGATTCCGATCACATCCACCACTGTCTGAGGTCGGTGAAAGACTCACAACTCCGGCCAAATAATATCGGCCATTCTTTGGATTACGAAACGTTAATCCTCCACCACTATCACCCGAACAAACCGACTCGCCTGAAAATTAACAATTATTTTCAATTAAAAAAAAATTGATAACAAATTTAATAAACCTTGATTCAAATATCCTGAGCAGAATTTATCGTAATTTAGATACGGTTGGAAATCCTCCGGTAATTTCTCTAGGCACGTATCGCGTTGTATGTACGGCAGTCTTAATTCTTTTAAAACTACAGCATTGTCGCCAATTTCTTTTGTGGTCCCCCAACCAACGATTGTACCGATAGGCTCGGGATTTTTCAATATTGACGCCATAACACTACCACCATAATCCATACAGATTGTTTGTACACGGCGTGTTAATTTTAAAACATCCTTTGTTATCAAAATAGCAATATCGGCTTGATATAATAGAGCTTCTCCACGCCATGAGGGCATCAAATAAATCGCCTTCAACTACAAAAACTCCCAATAAAATTATTGTACAAATAATGAATCGACTAATTTACACGTGAATATTGTGCATCAGAATCATGTGGGTCCTCGTATTGACTGTAATATTTACCAACAGCTATCGAGAATATATCTTTCGAAAATAAGACACCGGTTTTCAGATTTGTAACACAATGAGCGGCTGTAATGATGATATTTTGACTGACCAATGAACCACCACACGCATATTTCGGTGGATTTTGTGTATTTATATACAAACCCACATGCCAGGGGTAATCACCAAGGGTTGCATTATTACCGCCGACAATCAATGTCTCTGCTCGGCCGGTTTTCAAGCCACAAACTAAAAGAATTTCATTGGAAACAATGTCAAAAACGTAAAAATTTCCATACTTGGATCACACGCTGGTTTTGGTTTATCCCAACTGCCCTCGTGGCATATTCGTAGTGTTGATGAAGATTCTCTGTTTTCGTAGAATGGTTCGCAAGAGAATTCCGCTTGGGTGCCTTCATCCGGATGGGCGCAATCGCCGAGAGTGTAGGTTTTTGTACAAAGTACCGTAGTTGAAGTTGAGTTGGATAAAGGCGGGCATAATACTGGAATTCAACGAGTTATAGTTTGGATATTTATCGATTTATCGATTAATTACTTTCACAGGTGCCTATAATGTCACTCCAAGTGTTGTGTTTCAAACAATAAATTGGAGAACTGCCCCTGTAGGCGTACTGTTTGTTACATTCAACTGTGAGAATGGAGCCTATAGCTACACGTTGACCGGGTACCAACTGTTGCGGTCCAAATAACTTCCATTGGCCCCGTGATGGATGATCCGGTAGCACACAAGTATCGCTAATTATAAACCAAATCAGTCCAATTATCGACTGAATTAATTATAAACTTACCCTGTTACTGGCGGTTGTGGTGTTGGTGGTGTAGGTGTGGGGGGTTTCTTCGTTGGCGGTGTTACAGTAACCGGTTCTTTTCTACATTTCTTTGGATCTTCATCGGAATTATCGTAGCAATCTTTAAAGCCGTTACATTCAGCATTACCGATAACACAAGCACCGTAAGCGCACTTATAAGCGAAACCGCGACATTTCATATCACCACAAGTTGCCAATGTTTCATCCGAGGCATCGGTACATTGGGCAACACCATCGCATTTATTATCTTCGGGTATACACTGATCGGAGCCGCATTGGAATTGTTCGTCTCTAAAAAAAGAAATTAATTATTATTTAAGTAAAGACGAATAATTTCAACTTACAAGCATTTCGATGAAGTTGTTGTCCGACAATCGGGTGTTGTCTCATCGGAACCATCACGACAATCCGATTTGCCATCGCAAACTAAAGAGCGTTGGATACAAGCACCGTAGGTACAACGAAAGGCAAATGGTGGGCATCGAATTTTCGAGCAATCATTCTCATCACTACCATCCCGACAATCGACAGTACCATCGCATTCTTTATCTTCAGCGATACATTCACCCGATACACGACACTTGAAACTAATCAATCCAATTAACAAATTATCAAGTAGCTAATTAGAAATAATTACCATTCTTGTTCGGCTTGTCGTCGATACCTTGTTAGATTCTTCAACGAATCGGCATGGTTTATTCCAATAACTAGAAATAAACGTAAGGTTAAGGCAGCGATTAGCAACGACCTTGTTTATAACTGTTAATATTAAAATTTCTACTCACAAAAGAAAACAATAAATACGATTTTTGTCGTTTGATCAAAGTTCAGCATTATTAAATTAGTTTATTACAATCACAGGTACATTGTTTCGATAATTAAAAATTAAAATATCGTCTCGTTAACGGCTAATTCTACAATGTGTTAAAAGACGGAGTTGACTGTTATTGAGGAGATTTTGTTTGGAAATTCCGTTGGTCAAATCGGAATTTCTGTAGATACACACACAAATACATTCGAAAGTTTATCAAATAGTAAAGAAAAAAATAAAATTTCCTAAATTTTAAGAAACGTGCATCAAAGATTTTATAAAAACAACTGATACTATTATAGTCATTATTTTATTGTTTTTATAATTGGAAAACAAAACTTGTTGAAGCAGCAGCAAGTTTGATTTAAACAACCGGTTTATGGACACGAAACAAATTAAAATTCATCCAATCAATTTTTAAAGGTCTTTTTGTAAGATGCGCACCAGCAGGATGCCTCCATCTCGACGTTTTGTTATTTTAATTCTGATTCAATCTGGGGGCCCTAAGTTTACTCCTAAACATGCTAAAATTTTCGAAATCTGCTCGATAAGTTACAATTACTGTAGACTTTTAGCAAATCTTCACAGAGAGTGGCACTCAAAAAGGAGAGATCAATTAAAATTTTGGACGTACTGAATAAAATTTCAATTCTTTCTGATAGTTTTGCAAATTGAAGGCCAAAAATCTATTGATTGTGAGTAGCCAAAAATTTTCCAAATTCCGCTATAAATTACAATTTCTATAATTTTTAATGAAATCTTCATTACCATTACCATTCAAATCAATTAAAATTTGGAAAGTTTCAGAGCTTACTGAGGCCAAAAACCTACGGAGTTTCCTAAAATTTCAAAATCACAGCAATTTCTATATTTTTTTAACAAATCTCCATAGAGAATGGCATTCAATTAGAATTACACCAAATTTTTTGTGAGTAGTTAGGAAAATTTCTTCTCCTTGACTCTATTATCATTATCCAAGAAAATTATATGAATAAAAACCTCAAATTTCTCTACAATTTTATTGAGCAATAATTCTAAAAATTATCTACAATTATCAATAAATAAATTAAACATAAACATACTGTAATTATCGATGAAAATTGTACATATTTAATATGTACTTACAATAAACATACGTACAAAGATATACGCACATTGATTATCTCTCAACATAGTTCAAAAGTTATTCCTGATAAAAACCACTAATCAGTCGTTGTTAATTAACAAGATCTTCACTAGCTGATTTCTTATTTCTCGCATAAATATTTACATTAACTAGGAAATTAACAGAGAATTGTCCACAAGTTGGTAATGGTGGCTCCCAATCACCATTCCGACATACACGATTCACATTATCTTCCTTTGTCATATTTTTAGGGTCGCATATAATCACAGCTACAGTTTGATTTAAAGGCTGCGAACAACTGATATTTTCATTTTCCAAACGACAAGTCACCGAAACGGAAGTGTTGTAATTTAACGGCGGACACATTACTGGAAATTAAACAAATTGAAATTAATTAAGGAAGATTTGTTTGGAATTTTTAAATTACCTTCACAGTAACCTAGAGGCGAAGCCCATACTCCATTTTGACACGTAACAAAAGCTGCCCCTTTGAGTTTATAATTATCGTTGCAAGTCACATAAAGACTAGTGGCGTTATTAACAGCATCTCCAGGTGTTAAATTGCCCTTATCACCGGAAACCATCCATCTACCATTATCGGGAAACGATGGTAATCTACACGAATAATTGTTCATTATAGTAGTGCTTGGTGGTTGTGTTGTTGTCGATGGTGATCTACTACAAAAGATTGGATCTTCATCAGAACCATCACGACAGTTATTGATACCATTACATTTTAATCTACTATCAATACATGCCCCATAATTACAACGGAATAGAGATCGCGATCGGCACGGTCGATGGGCGCATGTAGCGTACGTTTCATCGGAATGATCACGACAATCCGACACCCCATCGCAGACGAACGGCAAATCGATACATTCACCTGAATTACATTGGAACTCGCCCGCTCTAAACACAACATTTGTTCAATTTCAAAACAAACCAATTCACGCCTATAATTACCGACAATTGTTGAAAAACCGTTTACAATTCGTGTTGTTCTCGTCGGAACCGTCAGCACAATCCTCTTTGCCGTCACAAACGAGACTTGCCTTGATACAAGCACCGTAATCGCACTTGAACGCGTATTGCGGACACCTAAATTTACAAATAATTAAATCAAATTTCAATTGAACCGATCGAAATTCACCTTAAACGTTCGCATGATGAAGTCTCGTCCGTGCCGTCTTTACAATCTTTGGAACCGTCGCATTCTTTATCTTCGGCAATGCACTCGTTCGAATATAAACATTTAAAACTGTAATTTTCAATCGAATTAAACTCAATCAATTTCGAATTAATTTGAATTAGAATTACCCACAAGTGGAATTTCGACGGCGGTTTATGTCCATAGCATCCGTGATTGTACACAAATCTGAAACGAACAATCCAATTACACGATTTTAATTTTAATTTCAAATCACTTACAAATCAAATAAATTGTAATCAAGATGTTGATACGTTGGCACATTTTGTTTAAAATAATTCTATTTCCACGCTTAACCGTGACCGTTTTTATAATAAATCGACCTTCTCTTATTTGTATGTTCATTAATGATTTTTAAAAGATTTACTGATTTTTATTTTATATTGGAAAGTAGTGGGATTCTGAGTCTGGTCGTATCAGTTTGAATGTATTTCGAATCCAATTTAGTTGTAGAACGGGAAAACCCACCATCATAATAACAAAAATGTTGTAGTTCCGTCTTATCGAAGAATAAACATTGAAAATTCGGGTTTTAGAATCAAAATTGTTTTGCGCACAAATGGATTTTCTACTAGTCGATCCCCGATAGTTTATCGGTTTTACTTACCCATTCAAATGATTCATTGATTATTGTTTTATAGCCTCAAATCTATTCTTGAGTTTATCGATAAGCCTGAAAGAAAAATTTCCAATTTCCCTAATAGTCATTACAATTACGTATTGAATTTCATGTTAACCGGATTAATATAAAAAAGGTTTGTACCTTTTTACCAATCGCGATTTCCGATTTGACTCATTTTATTCGAATTCGTCAAACAAATCGACAATTATCGATAATTGAAGATTAAACTGTACAGAATCCCGCGAATTGACAGCTTATCTATAGTCTAACAAAAATAAACGAGCCACCTTGGCTTTAAGAAACTAATCTAATGGAAATAAAAGTTTGTTGTATCGACATATTCATATACAGCACGTTTCATTTAAAATCCCTTATTGAGGAGGGTTGTATGATGAAACAGTAAAAACCAAAATAGTAGAAAATCCGAATTCATTGATGATTTCAGTAACGTTTCGAAGGATTTCTGTGATGATTTTATGAATGATTCGGCTGTTTTCCATTGGCGTCATTGTCTTTCTAAATAATTGGAATGATTTTTCGGTTTTCCGGCATCAATTCTGGCGCTTTCTGGTTGCCATCTGGATGCGCTGGCAGATTCCCTGCGTATTTGTGTGTGTGTGTGTGTGTGTAGAGCCGGTTCGAGAGTACGCGAGATGGGATGAAAAATCAATACGTAAAGATGTAGGTTGTTGTAGTTTTGGAGAAAAACAAACAGACATTATGTATAATTGTTGGCGAGTTTTAATAATTTTCCCATAATTAATCAATTGATAAAATGCGTGATTATAAAAATAATGTGTGTGCTTTAGATAATTGTATCAAGTGAAACACTATTATCGGGCGAGCAAGAGCGAGAAAAATGTTTAATACGAATCACAATTTATTATTTAAAGCGACAATTCTGGCATTATGTGTAATATCGTTTGTGCAC
The DNA here is from genome assembly GCA_020740385.1 of Mylabris phalerata. Classification (NCBI taxonomy): domain Eukaryota; kingdom Metazoa; phylum Arthropoda; class Insecta; order Coleoptera; family Meloidae; genus Mylabris; species Mylabris phalerata. The sequence goes on along the minus strand of JAJEOX010000044.1, from coordinate 7,234,061 downwards.
ATATTTTTATTTCCATTATACGATCTAAATACTGGACGCAATCCATCGAAGACCTATATGGATTTCGAGCAATCTTTGTGTTTGTCGAATATCAAACATAAACGGGTATGGAAACGGGCCCATTGTCCCCAATATGGTATTGTTACAATAATGCAAGGCGGCCGTTTGGGCAACCAAATGTGGGAATACGCTAGCGTTTGGGCATTGGCACGGCGTACTGGCCTGGAGCCGTATGTTCCGCGTTGTATCCGTTTAAAATTAGACCAAATGTTCGATTCATTAACGGTACCAACATTTGAGGAAATCTCCCATTGTCCAGTCGAATTGAATCGTTTCGTTAAATCATTAGACGCATGGAATTTTACAAATCAAAGCATCATATTGCCACGTTATTCAATACAAACAGATTTAGTGATCACATGGGTCCAAGATATTGTTCAAGAATTTTCTATAAAGAAGAAATTATTAGATAAAAGCCAACAAATTCTACATTTAGCAACAAAGAATCGTACAATAAATCATATATTCGTTGGCGTACACGTACGCCGCACCGACTATATTGGTTATCTAATGCGCAAACATGCCATACAACCAGCTAATTTAACATTTTATCGTACAGCGATGCGTTATTTCGAAACGAAATATACGAATGTTGTGTTTGTTGTTGTTAGCGATGATCCGCAATGGTGCCGGAAGAGGTTCGCAACGAAATCGAATGTTTATATAACCGGTCGGAATCATCGAAATTCGCCAGCTTTAGATCTAGCGATTCTAGCATCGTGCAATCATTCGATATTCGATTATGGTACGTTCGGTGAATGGGGTGCAATATTGGCCGGTGGTGAAACCATTTATTATAATTTAACACACCATTCATCGGAACGTTTAGGCCAATTGTTGAGCAATTGGCATGCACTCTAATTTTGCACTAAATCTTCAGGCCTATCTCAATAATAATTTCGATTCTTTCCCCACACCCCCACCCAATTCAAGTTATATTTTTCGGGAGATCTACAACAAAATTCGACTGACTTTAAAATTAAATTGAATATTTTTGTAAAAAGGAATTTTATTTTTTCTATACAGTACAAATCCTGTTGTTCACACAATTCTAATAATAAATAAATAAATAAATAATAAGAATCCACGAAATAGTGTCAAGTTAGAGTCGAAATTTATCACTGTACTAACGAACGTTCGAATAATGGCATCAATTATTAAAACAATTAGATAATAATTGGATAAAAGCTGTTTCTGTAATTATATGTGGCTGTTCTATTTCTGTGCCAATATTGGAATGCTCTATATCTATCTTTACATAAATACATAAATATAACGTACCGGCAATTCGTACTGCAACCAAACTAGAATGTTTCCACTACAAATTGCCGGCTATGTATGTAAGTTTCAGTGCTACAAAATTGATAACCAGTCGTATTCTGGCACTGTTTTGTATGAAGTCTTCAAGTCGATAGCTATAAGTCGTATTCTTTAACTTTTTGGCGATTCGTTACTATGACGACACTATCTTTAAAGAGGGTACACCATCATACGTATAACTAGAGACATGAATAAAACATATTATTCAAAAGAGACCAGTATTGTCCCGATAATGAATCACCAAAAAATTATCGAATACGGCTGTACATACAAAATTGTAGTTGACCAAAATAATTAATGCCTGATCTACTCAGAGATTGTCGATTTACAACATTGTTATAGTGACGGATCTAGAAACAGTTACAGAATACGTCTGTCAGTTGAGAAACAAGTTTTATAAGCCAATTTGGGCAGGTTTCTCACACTTGATTTTTCTCTATTTTACGCTACTTTGCCGACTGTTACCAGCTGTTTTATCACACTTGGACAGGTTGAAACAAATTATAAACGCATTGAAACCAGTACGTTTACAATTTAAAACAATTGCGTGTGCCAAAATTGATTGCACAATCCGATTATTCTGTTGAATGCGTTTAGAGACGGCGTAAAATAGGGAGAATAACACATTTATTTATACACTTTCTGCAACTGTGATCTTTTTTCTATTTATTTATCGATAAATCTATGTGCCAAAACAAAAATAATTAACAAATAAATAATATTAGATGGTAATATACAAGGTGATTAACGATTTTGGCCTATTAGAATAGTTCTACTTCGTGGATCGCCCTGTATGGATACATAGTAAAATTGTATTGTGACCTGACAGTATTTATCTGTATATTAAATATTATATACATATATGTAAAATATAAATATATAAAAAATCTATCTTTGTAAGAACTTAAATGTTTCTGTGATACTTGTATGTTACAATATACATATACACAATCATTAAAATTATAATAATTACAATAACAATAATAAAATTGTAGTTATATTGTCTCTATTTGTGATTATTTTCTTCAAATTCGCAAAATTTTCACAGAATCTAGTCGAGAATCGATTCCATTTCGTTTACGGTTTGTTTGGAGCGTAAAACGTCAGGTGTGTAGTTGGCTTAACGGCGATCGTTTCTTCTGCGACGACTATTAGCAAATCAGCTGTTATTCAACCAGTAGTACTCCAACAGTTGTAATTTAATTGGTTGTTCATAATTTATTCGTGATTGAAATTCGATTTAATTGATTATTTTTGGTATTTTTTGATAAATTCGTGGGTTATTTGAGAGAAGATTGTTTTAAATTGGTGCAATCTGTGGGCTATTGGTGCCATTTTGGGGTGTTCTGGTCGAAAGTTTCGAAGTTGTCTAACCTGTCGATTCGTGTTTGTCTATGTTGTACCTACTCGATGTTGATGTTGCATAAAAATTAGCAACTCAACAAATTTCACAAGTTTTCTCCTTTCGTGTTGTTGTTTTTCGCGAATTATTTCCCAAATAGTGTCGATTTCCCGCAAAGGATTGTGTAATTTTCTCGATTGATCAATTTGGAAAACCGATGGCGATGACATATTATGAATAATAAACGAATTCGGGGGGCAATCGTGAAGAATGGCGACTCGACGACCGATTTCGACAACATCCTTGGAGCCGATTGTAACAACAACGACAAACCCCACAGCATCATCCCCTGATCCGTTACGGGAATTATTCGAGGCATGCAAAGTTGGCGATATAGCAAGAGTGAGAAAATTGGTGACACCGCAGACGGTGAATGCTCGCGATACAGCTGGACGAAAATCGACACCCCTACATTTCGCCGCTGGTAATACGGCAATTCTACCAAATTTTCAAATTAAATCGGTTCGAATTTCTAGGGTATGGCCGGCGGGACGTTGTCGAATTCCTCCTATCGGCCGGGGCGTCGATTCAAGCCCGCGACGATGGCGGTTTGCATCCACTGCACAATGCTTGCTCGTTCGGACATGCTGATGTGGTCCGACTACTCCTAGAAGCTGGAGCTAATCCGAATACGCGCGATAATTGGAATTATACGCCGTTACACGAGGCGGCAATCAAAGGCAAAGTCGACGTTTGTATAGGTACAAATTCATCTTTTTAATATTCCATCTAATATTGATGAAAATTACAGCACTTCTACAGCACGGTGCCGATCCAAATATCCACAATTCCGAAGGCAAGATCCCCCTAGATGTCGCCGATCCGTCAACAAGACCTGTCCTAACAGGCGAATACCGTAAAGACGAATTATTAGAAGCCGCCCGTTGCGGCGCCGAAGACCGTTTATTAGTTCTTTTAACACCATTAAACGTTAATTGTCATGCTAGTGACGGCCGTAGATCTACCCCATTACACCTAGCAGCCGGTTACAACCGCACTAGAGTCGTCCAATTATTACTCCAACACGGCGCTGATGTTCACGCAAAAGATAAAGGGTATCTCTAACAAATTTCCACAAATTTTCCAATAATTCGAAATTTTCCAGTGGTTTAGTACCATTACACAATGCTTGTTCGTACGGTCATTTCGAAGTGACTGAAATGTTAATCAAACACGGTGCTAACGTGAATGCGAATGATTTATGGGCGTTCACGCCACTCCATGAAGCCGCATCAAAATCACGCATTGAAGTCTGTTCGTTGTTGTTGAGCGAAGGCGCCGATCCGACACAATTGAATTGCCATTCGAAATCCGCAATAGACGTTGCACCAACTCGAGAACTGCAAGAACGACTAACAAGTACCCCATTTAAATTAAAATTGAATAAAAATTCAAGTGATTATATTGTAGGTGAATATAAAGGCCACCAATTATTGGAGACTTGTCGACAGAGCGATATAGCGAAAATGAAGAAATTCCTAACATCCGATGTGGTAAATTTCAAACACCCTTATACGGGGGATACAGCTTTGCATGCTGCTATGATGGCGTCGTATCCGAAACGCAAACAAATCATTGAATTATTGATACGTAAAGGTGTACATTTGAATGAGAAGAATAAGGATTTCTTGACACCTCTACATCTAGCCGCGGAAAATTGTCACGTTGATGTTTTGGAAACTTTACTAAGACACGGCGCGAAAGTTAACGCCTTAGATGGTTTAGGCCAAACAGCTTTACACCGGGCTGTTAAACAAGATAACACCCAAGCCTGTCGGTTATTATTATCGTATAATGTCGATATATCAATAGTATCGTTACAAGGATATACGGCTGCCCAAATCGCTGGGCCACATACACAAAAACTTTTCCAAGGTACAGAAATGTGTTTCTAGAATTAGTTATTTATTTATTAATTTTAGATCCACCATCTGTTAACGGTGATATAGAGTGTCAAATTTTGGAAGCTGCAAAAGCTGGCGATTTAGAACAAGTCCAACGGTTATTAGAAACATATCCGAATATCGTAAATTGTCGCGATTTAGACGGTCGACATTCAACCCCTTTACATTTCGCTTCCGGTTATAACAGGGTGGCTGTTGTTGAATATCTCCTCCAACAGGGCGCTGATGTTCATGCCAAAGATAAAGGGTAATTTTGATAGTTAATCTAATCAAAAATACTTCAATCGATTTTTATAGCGGTTTGGTGCCTTTACACAATGCTTGTTCTTACGGTCATTATGAAGTGACTGAATTGTTAGTAAAACACGGTGCTAGTGTTAATGTGGCTGATTTATGGAAATTTACACCGTTACACGAGGCTGCAGCAAAAGGCAAATATGAAATTGTTAAATTATTATTAAAACATGGTGCTGATCCAACGAAAAAGAATCGCGATGGTGCTACACCACTAGAATTAGTTAAAGAATGTGATCAAGATGTTGCCGATCTATTACGTGGTAATGCTGCATTATTAGATGCAGCTAAAAAAGGTAATTTAGCACGAATACAACGATTAGTTACACCAGAGAATATCAATTGTCGTGATGTACAAGGTAGAAATTCAACACCATTACATTTAGCTGGTAAGTTTACTAATTATTACTGTATTTAAATTGTGGTAAAAATAATAAAATTAATTACAGCCGGTTATAATAATGTTGAAGTTGCTGAATTTTTATTAGAACGTGGTGCTGATGTTAATGCTCAAGATAAAGGTGGTTTAATTCCATTACATAATGCTTCAAGTTATGGACATTTAGATATTGCAGCATTACTAATTAAATATAATACAGTAGTTAATGCTACAGATAAATGGGGTTTTACACCGTTACATGAAGCCGCACAGAAAGGACGTACCCAACTTTGCGCCCTTTTGGTTTGTTCTCTATTGTAACAGGTGTACCATGGTAATTCTCGTGACTGTGTGAGCGTATCGCTTATCGGTAATGCCGTTTACGGTTACCAACTAGTAGGAGACCTACGTCCATAAAGTTACAGCTTACTGGAGAATTATCGTGATTCACTCAATATTGTTTTGATAATAACATTGATATTTGATTATAGTTGGCACACGGGGCTGATCCGTTTTTGAAGAATCAAGAAGGCCAAACACCAGTCGATTTAGCTTCAGCAGAAGATGTTCGTTGTCTATTACAAGATGCTATGACATCACAACAAGCAGTACCAACAACAACAACAACATCACCAACCCATCTACAATTATCAACAGTACCAGTACCACCACCATTATCAAAATCACCAACACCATCAATTCTACCATCGTACAATATAGAAACGGTTATAATGCCATCAGGTGCTGCGGTACAACTATCACCACCAATCGCCGGTGGTAGTCGTGCTAGTGTCGCCCTACCATTATCAGAAGCCAGTTGTTCAACAAGTACTCTAGATAATAATAGTAATAATACAGAACAAGAATCGAATCATATTGGTAGTGTGGCAGCATTTCTAGCTAGTTTAAATCTAGAACATCTAATTGATATATTTGAACGTGAACAAATCACTTTAGACATATTAGCAGAGATGGGGCATGATGATTTAAAACAAATCGGTATATCGGCATACGGTTTTCGGCATAAATTAATCAAAGGGATGGAACGTTTGATGAATAGTTGTGGTGGTTTATGGTCAACACCCTCGAATCCTGGTACATTATTAGTTGATCTCTTAACAGACGATAAAGAGTTTATTACTGTTGAAGAAGAGATGCAGAATAGTATACGGGAACATCGCGATAATGGCCATGCTGGCGGTATTTTCAACCGTTACAATATCGTTAGAGTAAGTTGAATTGGTGTTCAAATATAATTCATTAATATTTTGATTTAGATACAAAAAGTGCAGAATAGAAAACTATGGGAACGATACACGCATCGGCGTCAAGAAGTTTCAGAAGAGAACAATAATCAAAACAACGAACGTATGTTGTTCCACGGTTCACCGTTTATTAATGCAATCGTCCAGAAAGGTTTCGATGAACGGCATGCTTATATCGGCGGTATGTTCGGTGCCGGCATCTATTTCGGTGAGCATTCATCGAAAAGTAATCAATACGTTTATGGTATTGGCGGTGGTACTGGTTGTCCAACACATAAAGATCGTTCATGTTATATCTGCCATAGGTACAGTTAGATTTAATGAATTTGATTTGGTTTTATTTGGTTTGAATTTCAGGCATTTATTGTTGTGTCGTGTCACTTTAGGTAAATCATTTCTTCAATTTAGTGCCATGAAAATGGCACATGCACCACCTGGTCATCATTCAGTCGCTGGTCGGCCATCAACTGGTGGTTTAAATTTCCCCGAATATGTTGTCTATCGTGGTGAACAAGCTTATCCTGAATATTTAATTACTTATCAAATTGTTAAACCTGAAAATTGTCCAAATACATCCGATGAAAGTGTTAGGTGATTTTATCGTAAAAAATGGTGGTTAATCACAACTAATACTATCAACAATAATAATAGTAATCATTCATGGACTATTAAAAGTGGTACAATGTATAAGTTTTTGTGTAATATCTTCAATTGTTTAACGCCAACAAAATTATGTTCTTGTCAACGGACGATACGAAGACAGCATTTTACAAAATAATTGGAGATTAATTGATTTTCTTCGATCTCAATGTGTTCACAATTTGTATGTAAATTTTAAAACATTAACAGAAGGAAAAAGCAAGTATTAGCTCATGTATTAAAGAAAATTCCCTCATTTTGATTATATTTACAATTGGGGAAATAGGGACTGAACATTTTAATTAAATTGTGATATTTTTCCAATTTTTAGTAACCGATTTTTTGAATCATTCTTTTTTGTGTCGCTTTATTTATGGTGTGGTGTTTCCATTTAATGAATTATTCTTATTGAAATTACAAAAATTAAAAATTTGAAAAATACAACATTATCTTATTGTTAATGAATAATAATAATAATAATTACATTTTAAGGGCTCGCTTTATTAAGCCCGGAATTCTTGATAGTTGCGGATGATGATATTGTCGAAAACTCACTTCCTTTATTACGATATTATACAAATCCCTAATGATATTAAATTGAAATTCAAACTTTCTCTAAATTTGCAATAAAATACTTACTCAAGACATCTACAACTGGGCTCTGTTGGTCCATTTATTGTAATATTAGAGATTATATTTATTTTATGTGATTCATTAGTATATTTGGTTTTCTTTGGAGATTTCGGAGAATTATCTTCTTCGATATTTTCATTGTTAAATCTGTTATGTGATCGATTTCCAACTGCAATATTTTCATCAGAACTTGATGATTCTGAGAAAACTCGCTTCGTTTTTCTACCATAGCCAGTATTTTTGAATGGACTCACAATTTCGTCGTCACTATTTACTTCTTTTACTTTATTACTCATATTATCGATGGATTCTAAAGATTGTTTTGTCTCGTTTACAGATAGATTCACTGTTTTATCAATACGTTCGATATTTTCTGTTGATTTTGATGCAAGTTTCGATTGTTGTTTTTTCAATACATAGTCTTTTAATTCACCGAACGCTCCGTATTTTTGCGCCACAATATTCACTGCATTACAGGTTTCAAGATCAAATTTTGAAAATGATCCTGATGTTGATTTCCTATCATTTTTTTGATTAGTACTAATCTTCATATCCGCATCATTGAATCCACAGAATCCTGTTTGTTTCTTAATACGTTCAGACTTTCGAGGAGATCTCTTCTTTCGTGTAGTCTTCTCTTTGGCTCCATTTGCTACTTTTTTATCATTTATTTCAATTGCCTTATTTGTTTGTTTCTTGTTTTTTGGTTTGGAAGACGATTTATTTGGTTCTTCCTTAAACTTTTTGTGCCTTACAGTTGATTTATTTGGTTCTTTTTTAGTTTGTTGTTTTTGTTGTTCACGTATATCCTCAAAGCTGAATTCATAGAATTTTGTCTCGTTAGCCTTAAATAAGGCTTTTCTTTTTTTAGGTGCTGTCTTATTACTACTAAGGATAATAATTGATGTTTGTGGACTTTCTTTTTCAGTATCTTCCAATATTGAAAGTAATTCATTTGTATTTAATGGTTGTTTATCATCGTCTTTTATTGATACATTTTTCATAATTGAACCGTCTTTATCTGTTGCAGTTTGTGTATTTACAATTTGATCCACTTCATTTTCTATTTGTACTTTTGATACATTCAACACATTATTATCATTACTTTCAATTCGATGACGTGAATCAGTTGCGAAAATATCATTAGTGTCTTTGGCACCAATTAAACTGTTTGTTTTATCGCATTTACGATTATTAGAGCGTTCAATATTCAATGATGATTGGTCGATTAAATAGATACTTTCATTGTTTGTTTTAACATTAATCTGATTATTTGAAATATCAATAACATTAACACAATTATCCATCCTTTCTGTACAGTTAGGATTGTTTTTTTCGACGATTTCATTATTTGTAATTGATTCTAAACGTACTGGACCAGCCTCAGTTTCATCATCAGAAATTACAATACAATTTTCTTCACTTATCTCATTTGTGGGTTTTCTAGAAATTATTTAAATTATAAATTATTGCTTGATAGCTAATAAACTTACGCTTCTGGTATTTTATCATCAATTATTTCGATAATATCTGTAGTTTCTAACCAGCGTGTAACTTTGCTAGTTGAATTTTCTTCTTCTACAAGCAGAGGTTTTTCGGTTGTTCCTGGCTGATTCTGAGAAATGAAAATACAAAAATCAGAATAAAACCCTGGCGTTTATAAATGTTTGACTCATAAACAGAGATACTGCAACTTATTAAATTTCACTTAAAAACTTTGGAACAAGCTGTAGAACGCTCCGATATGGTAATGATTTAAGTCCCACAGAATTCTCAATTATTTGATCAAATAACGACATTATGGTAAGTTGAATCGTTTTAGGTAATATTCCAAATTTAGAATTTTTTAAGTATAACTATTACTTTACGATAATCATACAACACTTACTTGATCCATCTCCATAAGGTTAGATTGTTTTACCGATTGTTCGTTAACCGGAGCTTCTAATTCCTGAAACATTACAAACGTTAATTCAATAGAAAAAATTATCCAAAATTACTACTTCGTCGTTTCTTCGGTTAATCAGTTCCTGTAAAAAGAATGATTAGATTAGAAATATAAACTTTTCCGCAAATTAAAAGATAATTCTAACTGGTTGTCCTGTCTTGGCTTTATCTTTGGTGACAGTTTCTTCATCATCGTCGTCACTATTTATGTCGTTTAATGTTTCAAAAGTCGTCGACAGCATACTCATCTCGGCTGTTGGCGACTATAAAAGATTAATTTTAAAAAAATAAAAATTATAAATCAATAATTTACCGCGAGTAGAGCTCTTTCTAACAGAAAAGTATCGTGACCATTAATTAACTGAGTTTTAAGATTATCACCTTCAAGATTCTATAATAAAAAAATCATGTATGAATATTAAAAATTAAAAAATTAGAGCTACTTCTGATAGTAGTAGAGCTGATTGGATGGAACTTCTGGAAGTATCGCATCTGCTAACATTGTTAAAAATCTGCAAATTTGAGTAAATTTATAATCAATGTTCACCAATAAATGTAAAGTCTTACAGTACTATCAAAGCTTCCTTCTAAAACAAGTTGTGATGCTGGTGGAAAAAGTGGCGAGAATACAATTTTAACAAATTCGGTAAAATTATCCGATTGATCTGAGGCACAAAATATAAAATTACGATATTTATCCAATCTGTTATTCGGTGTTAAATTCAATATTGAATTCTTTAATTGAATATGGACACAGAAATTACTCCCATTCGCTTCATAATACGTATTAACATCTTTGATTTCATGACTTAGAAACGTTACGAATTCTAAGTTATTAAATGGTTCCTCGGAAATTTCACTAACCAAATTCTCGTTACAATAAAACGATAATTTAGAATCGTACATATCAAAATACAAATACAATGGTAATATTTCGTTATTTACCCTAGCGTATTCCATAACATTACCATCGATCGTGATACGTTTACAACAAACCGAATATAAATCTTCACGTTTTGTGTTGATCAATGATACGAATTCACGGATTCGCTTATAAGGCTGTTTCAAATCGATTGATTCAAACGATCTTTTCAAATCTGCTTCATTAGTGAAGAATACGAATGATTCGGAATTATCCTCAATTAGCCGACTGACCGTTTCGGTTAGGACGAATTGAAATTCGGGATCTCGGACTAGTTTGACCCATTCAAACACTTTGAAACTGAAAGTAGGAATAATGTTAAGAAGACGGCCGTTAATACAGGATGTTTCACGGGTGTTGCGAAATTTTGATACAATCCTCTATTCAATCCGTGAAACACTCTGTACGATAATAATTGAATACAACCATGTTAATTTGTGTTTCATTGCGAAATTTCGAATGCAATTCTTATCAGCTCTTGTTAAACATAAATTGTAGAATTTGAAGAATTCTTTAAGACACAACATGTTCGGCGAACATTCAAAGAATTTATTCAACATTGCTGACGATTTCTGAATGAATCGCCCGTAAAATTGATGGCTATCGATAACCGACTGTAATAAAAAGAATAGATAACGACTATATCTATCAAAGAATTTTTACCAAGATAGTGTGTAAACTCGTCCGAAATATCGGGATGTATTTCTCATTACCATCTAACTGATTTGAATGTTGAATTAATATCAACATAAACTGTTCAACTACTTTAACAAAACCCAATAGAGACTCATCCTTGTGTGAAAAACCTCGCAGATCTTCAAATTGTTTATTTAAATTAGCAATCACTTGGTGCGATGTTTTCTTATTTGTCTACAACGCAACCGAAGATCAATCAATTGAAATTATTTCAAAACTACTAATTAACTTACGTAAATTTTCTCAATTTTTCCACTAATCTCCTTCAAACGATTATTAAAATCCATCTTCTATCTACAACAAATTTAAAATAACAATAATGGCGTCTATTAATGATTCAATTGTTCCCTTCGTTTGTTAACAACAAACACAATCAAAGCCCCCTCTAACCGGTCAAGATTTCATCGATTTCAGTTTTCCAATTAAAAAAAAAAACTTGCATAATCATCATTAATTACTTACTAGACGGAATTACAATTGAAGAAAATTGATGAAATCAACTAAAACACGATTAACAACGAATTCCCGCCGCTGTTCTGTGAGTTGCAGTGCTTCGAAAATGTGGCAATAAGCGCCGTCTACTGTCAAATACTTGAAACATTATTTTGTCTAATTGTAGCTCAATTTAATTAATAAATTAATAATTATTTCAAAAATTTCCAATAAGAAACGTTATATTTAACTAGAATTTGCTAAAATATGCAATTTAGACGATTTTTGAATTTTCTAAAATTTTATTCTTTATTGAAATTGAATTATAAAACAATGTCACCTGGTGGTGATTATCTGGTACTAATTACTACTTACGCGGTTTTATTTAAAATCGGGGCTTTATTAAATTGTAATTGAATTGAAAAGAACTGTGATTGTAATGGGATTTATTGCTTTAGTGGAGAAATTCGTGTACTAAAGCTAATTGTAAAATTGGCAAAATTATCTAACAATTGTGTAAATATTTTTGGTAAATTCCATGCAATTGTTCCGCGATACCAAGAATAAAAAGCTATTTCCTTTCTTTAAAACTGTTATCAATTTATTTATAGCTATCATTGACTTGTTGTAATAAAGCGAAATATGACCAGGACGTTCGTAGAATCTACAATCAACCCGATAATTAACAAATACCAACAATAATAATAAAATTCCTTACGTTAATAAACGTCTCCAATGATAAAGTGAAGAATTGTAAAGCATATAAACGAATCGGTTTCTGTGTTCTTCGTATAAAAAACAATAAATCCTTTTTAAATTGTATCGATGAATCGACCCAATCAGATTCGTATCCAGCTAACGATATCTCATTACTCTAAAATTTCGTTAATTTAAGGCGATTAATTCACTAATAATTTGATTAATTACAGCAAATGTTACTTCATTACCGCACCAACAATACAAAAAAATCTCCCAAAATAGGGCAAATTGGTAGCAGATTAACAAGAAGAATTCACTCGTTAACGGTGCAGCCTGTTAATTAAGTTTTAATTAATTATAAAATAAAAAGAAACAATAATTGATTACAATAGATAATCGGAACATTGTCATACAAATGCCTAGAATCGATGTACACATTTGGTAGGCTACACTTATATTGAAAATTGTGTTCGTTTCTTTGGCTATCCTGTAATTTAATTAATTATTTGTTGGATTTTTCGTTCTAATTTGAATTACATTAAAATCCCCCGATGATGGCCGACAAGTATTTTCAAAGTATTGTTATACTCGTCGGATATTCTACAATTATGTCTATTGAGACGTTCTCTAGTGAATTCTTCAATGTTCCGAAGATTGTCGCTTAAAAATTTACATTCACTCGCTATGTAGACCATTATCGTGGAGAATAATCCATCGAGATGGACGTTAACAAATGCGATGTACTGGTACCAAATGATTTGATTAACGAACAAAATCTCATAATATGGTGATTGTTGATAATCGAATGGATACCAAGCTAACGATGGTAATCGTCGATCGTTTATCGCTGAAATTAACAACGGTACCATTGTACTATTAGCACTAATCCACAACAATCTAAATATAAACGACCACGATTTAAATAATTCGACCATAACGGATTGTTGTCGTTTATTTCTCGGTTGATATAAATCTTGATCTAAACAATCCATTATAGTTTTGATTCGTGGTAGATTTTTAACGAAAAAGCACATTTTTATCAGGCCGCCGATTACTGAAGTGATTAGAAATAGACAATCTGCAAATACTTCTAAATCATTACGGACGTTGATTAATTGGATAATTGCCGGTATGACCATAGTGATGAACATATAAATTATAATGGAACTTAAATAAATCGAATAGGGATTGAAGAATTTATAGGCGAGATTCTTCGGCCATAGACCGATAATTTTCAGAAAAAATACAACGAAATTCAAATACGATTTCATGTCGAATTTTTCACCCATTTTCGAGTTGCAATCGAATTGTACTGATTCTCGATTTAAACGATATTTGATCGAGTTCACGCGACATTTATTTTTCATTAAAAACAAGTCGAATGTGATTTATCTAGCGAATAATTATGGTGTTCAATACAATAACCGATCGTTATATCCGGTGATTCTTCGATGAAATAAAGAATTTATTCGTATGAAAGTTAATTTTTTAATATAGAAAACGCAAGGAATCGATACTATAATTGTATGTTGTTTGGAAAAATGCGGAAATGTATAAATAAAACAACAAATTTGCAGTTATTCGAATATAACAAGAGCTACATAATTGTTACAGTTTGAAAGCAAATGCTGAAAAATAGAAATTCTTGTTTTAGATTTGCGATTTTTGAAACAAAGCGTCAAATTACTCAAAACTGCTGCCTACGTAATATTTTTCTATTTTTCTCCATTGCATTCTAGAATAAACGCAAAATTTCCATCCGTTTTAGAATAAAATGGAGAAAACGAAAAAATTCAGTGTTACGAGTAGCTTGTGAATTGTTTTGAAAACCGCAACATCGTTAGAAACAACCGTTTTCGACCATCTTCCCGATGAGCTGCATAGTTGAAATTTTACTCAAATGATCTACAAATCCGTAAAATATCTTTATCATTGATTCAAATACTAGGTGCTGCTATTAAAGCTGATTGAAATAGGTAATTCTAATTGAATTCTACATATTTGGTGTATCCTTAAAGCAAACATTGAACAATCAATTGATATTTTTCTACTTTTTGTAAACTAATTGTTAACAGTTGTAGTTGTTGAATTTTTATTTATTCGCATTATTCATCTGTTGTAATAGAGCAAAATATGACCAAGACATGCGTAAAATCTACAAATTTCCAGTTTTCAACAAGAAAACCAACAATAGAACCGTTTATACCTTAATAAATGTCTCCAATGATAGAGTAAAGAATTGTAAAGCGTACAAACGAATCGGTTCTTGAGTTCCACGCATAAAAAACAACAAATTCTTCTTAAACTCTATCGACGAATCAATCCAATCCGCTTCGTATCCAGCTAGCGATATTTCATTACTCTTAAAATAAATCCGTTATAATCAAGAATCAAATTGATAATAGAGATTACCGTAGATATGACTTCATTGCCGGACCAACAATACAATAAAATCTGGAGAAGCAAGGCGGTTTGATAGAAGACCGAAGTGAAGAATTCACTAGTTAGCGGCGCGACCTGTCAACGAATCTTTGATTAATTCATAAAATTGTTGAAATAATATGAATTACGATAGATAGTCGAAACATTGTCATACAAATGGCTAAAACTGAAGTACACATTTGATATGCCACGCTCATATTGAAAACCATATTCGCCTCTTTAGACATCCTATAACGGAATTAATTGATGGGTTAATTTCTAATTTTAAGCTAAGTTACATTAAAATCCCCCGATGATGGCTAACCAGTATTTTCAACGCATTGTTATATTCGGGAATTTCGCAATTACTACACCTGCTAAATTCTTCAATATTTCGTAGATTATCGCACAATAATTTACATTGATTCGCTATCGAAACCATAATTATTGTAAACAATCCATCTAAATAACAATTCATGAGTGCCAAATATTGAAACCATAAAGTTTGATTAATGAATACAATCTCATAATACGGTGATTGTTGATAATCTACCGGGTACCAAGCTGGAGATGGTAAATTTCGACCATTTGAAGTATCCATTAATGGTGATATAATCAAAAATACCATTGTACTGTTCGCACAAATCAACATAAACCAAAATATAAACGACCATATCTTTAATAAATCCATTATTAATAATTCTTGGCGTTCATTTCTCGGTTGATATAAATCTCCATCTAAACAATCCATAATTATTTTGATTCTCGGTAGATTTTTAACAAACAAACACATTTTCATAACAGCACCGATTACTGAAGTTGTTATAAAGAAACAATCAGCGAATGCCTCCAAATCGTTACCGACTCGAATTAGGTGGATAATCGAAGGTAGAATTACAGTAAAACAAATCCAAATTATATTGAAAATCAAATAAAACGTATAGAAATTGAAGGGCTTGTATTCCAAATTTTTCGGCCATACGCCCAACATTTTCAAAGCGATTGTAATGGTTTTTAAATTCGACTTTAAACCCGATTCTTCAGCCATCGTCGAAGAGGTTCGAAGCCGGATTGATTCCATTTAAATTGAAAATTCAACCACATCGGCGTATTCCCATGTCCATCGAAAATTAACATATAAACACCCACAGATGGGGTTTATTTCTCCATTTTCGCCATGAATAATTGCACGATCCATTGTCACAATCGGTAATTATATCGATAGTGTGGAAATTATTTTAAAATTTCGAATTGTACTTGTAGAACTACACGTAAGGGGCGTACAAATTCTATTTCTACAACTATCCATAATTTATGCGAACTTGAGGAATATCGGGATCAGTTTAGAGGATTGCACAATTTAAAAGACAATAATCCAGTTCGTAGTAATCCAGTATTTTTGTTGTTCTTGTATTACATGCACATGATATAAATAATTCTAAAATAAAAATAAATGCAAACAATACGTTTTGTCCTCAATTATGCCTATATAGTTAATAAAATATTTACATTTTTCAGATGAAAAATAATTTAAAACAACTAGAGGCACATAATTCTGATAGTAATCAATAAAAATAATCGAAAATATTGTGTAAAAACGACCAAGGAAACAGCTTTTAATTGATAGAATTCATATCACAAAGGTTTCCTTTTCTTCGAGTAATAGAATCAACCTACAATTTGATATTTGGTAAAAATAGTTTAATTAAAATTTAAATCTAATTATTGTTGATGATGGATATTATAATTAGTAATATAAATTAAAATATACATCTAATCTGTACATTTTAAACGAAATTAACTAGTTGATTAATTTATGAACAGTAGCGAATACAACCAATTACCAATTAGCATAATTATAGAAGAAATCACAATAGAGATGAATTTGAAGTGATTAGTGAATTATACAGGCGGTAATGATTTTATTTCTTAATTTATTTAGTATTATCTCTTATAATGGAGCGATTATAGACTAGAGAGCAAGATCATTTTCGTATCAACCATTAAAATAATCATCACTACAATAATGATGAATGATGTAGAATAACGCGAAGCATTAACAATATATATATAAATATAAATTTATATTGCAACAAGAAGGAAAGATTGGATTAAATTAGATAGGCGATTCAACCATATATGTGGATAGCATTTATCACAATTACATAGAAAATTGATTAATTTTTGCAACTAAAATTGAGAAGAGACAAAATGTAGTGTAGCACAACCTAGATCCTAACACAGTCGTCTTATTATTAATTAAATTCTATTTATAATAATTGTGGACATTTATATAATTAATAGTAATAATAATTATAGTAGTTGTAGTAATAAAAAAACCAAATTGATTTCAACAATTATAAATTAAGAATAATGTCCGAATTTACCAATTTATATACACATTTTACAAGAAATTGTTTAAAATTGTTGTTTGCCATACATCCATAGGATGCAAACACTACGTTTTCTTTCAATATTTGTTTTTTTTTAATTTATTAAAAAGATTCCGTTATTATTTCATGTGTATTTGTTGTTTTTTTTTTGTTTTAATAAATCTCATTTAGAAGTGCTACAATTATTTAAAAAATAATAATAATTATAATATTGTGAATTATCGATACTAACGTGATGGTGATCGTGTTGCTACAGATGAATTTCTTGAACTACCATTCGTTTTAACATCATTAATTGAATTTAGAAAGTTCCAAATTAATATTGTATCATCATGTGAACTGCTCACTATTTGGAATTCGTCGAATTGTAAACGAAATACACGCCCCGTATGCTCCTAAACAACAAGAGAAATTTGTAATTTTAATAAAACGATTCCACATTAAAAAGTATGCAATTTAGATAGTCAAGGGGGCACATTTCATCAATCTGACCAACAAAAATGCGAATGTATCACAATCACAAATATATTTGTATACCCAGTAACTACCATTTGGCGAACAACAATTTTAAGAATTTATAGAGGGAGCATTTTAGCGAAATTTGAGTCTGGTAGCTCATTTGAAGTAGGTCAAAGAACGCTCGTTTCTGAGCACGTTGTGATTTTTTGAAAACGAGCTGTATTTATCATATGACTCATTATGAGAATGACTTAAAAATGCTTTTTTTTGTTATTCTGTAATACGATTGAGCAAAAATTTTAAAAATCATTCTGATTCATCTTACATTTTTATAAATCTTGACGAGCGTTTTTTTTTGACCTTCTTCACGATAAGCTACAAGGTTCAAATATTGTTAAAATGATCTCCAGGGGTTTTTCTATTAATCTTTGAAATATATTTCGAACTTATAATCGGAAATGAACACTTGGTATGGAAAATTGAAAGTGTTTCTCGAATGTTTAAGAAATTTTGTAGGAAATTAAGAAAACTGGCAAATAATTCGAATTTTGACCCCTATAGCATTTGGGAAATTACCCGATCTACAATCTATAAAATGAAAAAAAAATATACACGGATAGATAGAATAAAGTTAAAGCTACAATTATACAGAATATCCGTTGTAATTTTTGCGAAATTTCACATTTAAATAACACAACAAATGTTGTGATGTAGACTTATAAACGAATTGTATATCGAGCGAGACCTTTAGGAAATGATTGGCTTTATTGCATACTTTTGAATCGATATTGTTGAGAATTTAATAAAATTACCACTAGTGTACGAAGACATAAAGCACTAGCTGGTGTTCTAGGATCAAGTGCTGCTACTAAATCCCAAACTTTAATTTTCCCATCATAAGCACCGCTTACTATACGTTTCGAATCGAAACGTATACAACGTACTAATTCTTCATGTCCTTCTAATACTCGTAGACATGAACCACATTCAATATCCCATAATCTATGAAATCAATTGTCTAATAATATTTTGAAATAAATAAATAAATAAATATAGAAACCTTATGGTATTGTCTGAACTGCCACTAACAACTAATCGATCTCTATATTGTAAACAAGCAATGCCACGTTTATGTCCATTTAATGTACGCATAAATTCACATGTCGATGTATTCCATACTTTAATTGTCCTATCACCAGATGCTGAAACGATGTATTTCTCATCAAAATCAACAACATTAACAGCAGCCCTATGACCTACTAACACACGACGGAGCGTTATCTCACTCTGTGATGTCATATCCCATACGGCTATTGAACGATCCTATTTACAAATAAATTAATAAAAATAAAATCAATTCTAAAAAAATAAAACGAATTACTTTTGAACAAGTAACCATCATTCCGTTATTGAATCTAAGATGTAGGACGGCCTCACAATGATGTATTAATGTATTCACCATTTCACCAGTATTAACATTCCATACACGTACAGTTGAATCACTAGATCCACTAATTATAACTTTATCATCATATTGTAAACATAATACAGATCCTGTATGTCCAGTTTAAAACTTTTGTACATTGTAATGTACTTCTATCCCATATTTTGATTGTATTATCCCTAAGGCCGGATACAATTTTTTGATCATCATATTGTAAACAATATACACCTTTACTATTTTCTGAACGACAATTTATTCTTTGCAATATATGCCGACCATTACGCCAATTATTTTCAATATTTTCAATATCACGAATTATTTTTGGATATAATGAACGATAAAATGAATGTGGACGGTGATTTTCACCAGGTCTTGGTTTAAATAAATATTGAATCCTATAATAAATTATAATTAATTGTTTTAATTTGACGATTATTGGTAAACTACCATTGTCGTCGTTCGGCTAGTCCTCGCCATAATGGATCTGTACGTACTTTCCTTTCAATCAATTTCTTCCACAACATACCCTCGGATATAACACGAAACCATTCTTTACAAACTAATTCGGCATTTCGCAAACTGTCCGCTTCTAAATACGACAAAATATTCTCAGCTACGTGATCTAAACCTTGTTCTATTTGCGGTTATAAACAAATTAATTATTATCTTTAAACTCATAAAAAAATAATTAATAAAACATACTTGGCAATAATGATATAAAGTCTCGTTGTAACATCGGTTTTAAATATGAATTAATATGACCATGTTGATAATGACACATTCTAGCTAATAGATTTTCAACGAATTCAACTTGATCCGTTTCACTCCATTTTTCAAAACATTTCAAACATGACTCTTTTTCTGCATTGAACGTTGCCGATGGCTCTTTTTTACGTGATGTATCATATAGGATAGTCATCTGAAACTAGAAATATGTCAAAATATTAATATTCAATCATAATTAAACAACAAGAAAGCAGACAACTTGGACTTGGAACAATCCAATAAATCAAATGTAATCGAATTATCAAATGATTAACAACTTCTAAATCATCAGTTTTCTCTAACCAAACACACCAATTTTGTATTAATTATAGGAAATTAATTAAAAACGATTTTAACGATTTTTCTCGGATCAAATAATAACAGAAAAAATATTTGTTATAAATATAGAAAAGTAAATATATCACATGACATTTGATACAATTATTGATTTTCTGTCAATTAACAACAATAGAAACTAACTACTAATTCGATCGAATTAATTAATTATTAATTAAATATAGAGATATATAAATATTGTTAGAAAGTTGAATACCTTGTACAAATAAGACAATTTACTAAAATATCAATAATTATTCTTAATTAAATGATTAATTGAATATACAGAGCGCTTCACAATCATTAGAATAATCAAAAAAATTCTAATGAACACTTAGATTTATAATCAAATTAAATTTTACAATATGTAGAAATAACTCATCAAAATTCGGATAAAGCACTTAAAATAATCTACTCTCTATTGTAATTTTCAAATAATTTTTCATAATATGAATGAAAATCAATAAAGAAACCAATTTAACAAACCATAAAAACCTTATTCTCTGACAATTTCGTAGAATTGTAAAAAAATATCCTTCACGAATCAATAATTCGAAAATTAACAATTAAAAATCATACACGAATTATTCAAAGTTTTACGTAATTATTTCAATTGTTCGAAAAATTCCCACAAATATTCCTTTAACAATTGTCTAAATAATTAAAGTCTCACCTATTTTTGTGTTCAACAATAAAAGCAAACTTTGAAACCACGACTAGTCATCGTATTGAATAAAAAAATGTTTTTTTTTCTGTTAATATTTACGAAATCTTAACGCTTTTACTAATTACAGTTAGTTATAATTTTTCTTTGTTTTATTATTTGAAAAATCGAATGGTTACAGGATATTTTTCAACAGTTTACGTAAAAAATAGAATTATTGTTTAATTATTGAATAATTTAAACGAAGAGTGTTAATTAGTAATGTTGCACAAATTTATTTATACATTCAATTAAAAACAGGCTCTATATGTAAACGTAAACTCTTGGAACAATTCTTTTTTTTGATTTAGAGAACTTCAAAACAATTGTTTTATTGCTTGATAATTTTTGAGGACAAATATTATTTCTAAATTTTGATAATTTTGCTCAAAACTCTACAAAAATCCCCCGTTTTACAACTGAATATAAACATCAGCCATAAAGTAAGCAGAACTATTGTTATTTTAAACCTTGACAGGATTTTTATACATAAAAAAATCGTTCCATTGACGAAGAAAATTAACGAAACAATGAAATAAAGGTTGAATATTTAAAAGAAAACGAAATAAATTAATTGTATAATAAAAATAAATTTTAAAACAATAATAGATTTGATTATAGGATCAATTCAATTATATTCATTCACAATTGGATTGATTCATTGGACTTGGATCGATCTCAGAAAAATTTACTCATAGATCGATTGAATTGACGTCTAAAAAGACCCTGAGATAATTAAAAAAAACTTCCTTACATTGGCAAAAATCAAACCTTTAGATTCATTTCAATGACTCAAACAATAGGTATACCAATAATTATAAAAAAAAATTAGATATCATTCAAATTCTTGTACCCTTGAATTAAAATCCAAATATCTATTTAAGGAGAATTAAAGAAGATAAATCGAAGATGACGAATATAATGGGAATAAGATCCGCATTCTAAAATCATTGCAATTATTCAAGGCCCTAAATAAATACAATATTAATTAAAATTAAATTTTAAACTTGTTCTAGTACCTTATTTGTATAGTCTCAATTAAATAAAGAGAAATTGGAATTTTGAAGGTGGATTCTATGGCAATGAACCAAGCAAATATTTAATCATCTCGGAAACATCACCTTACGCGTCTATTTATTATTTAAAATCAATAATTTGTATTTATTGTTATTAATTTAATAACCAAATCAATTAATCGTAAAAGAGACCAGATCTTTTATCAAAGAGTTAAAGTTCAATTTGTAAATGTTATTATTTTATAATTGAAAATAAATACATGCGAAATAACAAAATCATCTTTGCGTTATTCACGATATTGCCATTTAATGGAAATATATTTCAGTTTTCGTTATTTTGTTCCACATAGAAAGTATTATCTATTCAAATTGACAAGATAATACAGGTTTTTTTTCAGAAATCAATTTTTACCAAACTTTATCAACGAACGACCCATTTACAGCTTTATTTAAAAGTTTAATCATTCGAATTTAAATAATTCTACCACAAACTTGGTAATTTTGGATAATTCTCACCATTTTATTATCAACATTCCGAAATTACCGAGTAAACATTAGAGATAATGTAATTTGATAAAATTACTTGTAATTTTTCATTGGTAAAAATTCCAT
This sequence comes from Mylabris phalerata, assembly GCA_020740385.1. Taxonomy (NCBI): domain Eukaryota; kingdom Metazoa; phylum Arthropoda; class Insecta; order Coleoptera; family Meloidae; genus Mylabris; species Mylabris phalerata. The sequence goes on along the minus strand of JAJEOX010000044.1, from coordinate 7,211,320 downwards.
TATAGAGTGCAAAATAATACATGACCTATCCTAACTGTAATTTTATTTACAGGGTTTTTTTCTTTTCGTACATTCTTAGAAAATGCAAATTTATGTTGAATCTTCTAATCTAAATATGGCGCGATTCAAAGAATTAATTTTCTAGTTAATTAGAAGATTAATTGTGAATTTTGATGATAGAAACGTCATCAATTTGTTTTAATTATTTGCGTTTAACTTGAATATTTTAAATTTTATTGATTCCACAACGATTAATCAATTCTATTCGATTTCGTTCAAAGATAATTGAGAAATAAATAGACAATAATACACGAAAATGTGGGCGTTATTTTGTAATATTCTAATAATTTGTCATTGTTATTAGAAAGCGAACAATACTGCACATTTTCTAATTGTCCTTAAATTAAAAAATAAAGCAAAATATTGCACAAATTTTTCAATCTCGTATTTATATTGATAAAGTAATACATTTTCGTCTACTTTGATGATTGTTGGTTAATGGTTATACTAGGAAAATATTGGAAATTTTAATTTTTACGAATTATTTTCGTATTTCAATTTTTTTAATTAAATGGTAATCTTCCAACTGGATGGTTCTATTGTTGGAAATTTCCAAGACTACAAAACAGGTCTAAACTTTTTTTCGAAGATATATCTACTTCTTCAAGTCTAGATTCTTCAATAATAAAACAAAAATGATAAACAAAAAAATACAATTGCTTTGTTCTACTTATAACGAAAACAGTTACTAATTGTTAGCATGAAAATAAATGAATTTTCGTTTTCTTTCATTTAAATAATTTGATAACACATGATATTCTAATAAAATGGAGTATGATCTGTTAGATTAAAAGAAAACTAGAGTAAAATAAAGCATTTTCTTGGGTAAATCTGTTGAAGAAATAATGGGAAAAACACGTGAACCTAAGGGTATCAATTATGTGCCCACCTTTAAGTATCTTCTAACAATGGGACATTCTGTATATAAAAAATAATAAAAAGAAAACGAAAAAACAGAAAACAAAGAGAAAGTTAACAATTATTATTCGAGTACTTTAGATATGATAATCTCATTAATTCAATTATGTTCGTCTTAAAGAATTTTAAATTTAAATCGAATTATATGAAAACTTTCTTTTCTATTCATTTTACTAATAATTGATTACTTTTATAATCGAACATATAGAAAATTAAAGAAAATCTCTATTTTCCCCAAAAATAGATAAAAAAATTAAGGTAAATTCTGATGAATCATAAACTAAAACGAAAAGGTCAAGTACCTGTATGATCACTGATCACCGCCATCAAAACAAATATAACAAAGAAAATTATCAATTTTTATCACTAATGGACTTTTAATGAGTACGAGGTGGATAACAACCCTTATACAAATAAACGAATAATAATGACGATAATAAACAGTAAAAACGATTATAAATGCGGCTGTATTTTGGGCCATATTTTGTGAATTCTTTACAAATAAATACGATGATTTTGATAGTGTTGATAATGAATTTGGCTGAAATTTTATGAAAATACCTACGACTACCTACCTGTGAATTGCTATTCGAATCTTCAATTTTATCAGTTTCCATCATTATCAATTCTTAATTTATATTCAAACTATTTGCTCGTTTTGCATAAATCTATAAATAAAATTTACACGAAATTATTAAACAATTGTTGATAATAATTCTGGCCTAACAACAATCCGCATCACTTTCACACATGAGACTCAACGAAATTTTACTTGTATGTAGAAAATTATAGAAAATTCAACACTTACACTTATTATTTTATATTAATTAAATCACAATAGTTTCGTTGAATTATCTGGAAATTAATAAAAATAAATAACCAAAAAAAATATAATGGAATTTATCAATTGTGATTAACTCGTTTCATGACAAACACAGAGAGTCGACTTGTAAAATTTAGGACTTTGTTAGGGATTTTTATTGACGCCATGATGACATTTCCAATCTAGTTACAAATCGAAATGTCACTAAATCCTAAAGCGGCAAATTTCAATTATTAACACTAGTATTTCGTGATTTTTTTCTTTTTACAACTACAATTATAGTCAATTATATGATTGAAATACATTTTGAATACAATATAAGATAGAATTGATCCAAATAAAGCTCCAAAGATTACATCTAAAAATACAAATTGATTTAATTTGAATTTATTACGATTATCACGAAGATCATACCCTCGTAATGGTGGTGATAATCGCAAGTTCTACTTATTGAAATTCCTGCAGCTACTACGAGTGGTATGACAAGTACACATAATTGCCACGATTCCCGTCCCTCTTGTGTTTTCGATAAGAATTTGAAACGTCTCGCCAAATACAACATGAGAAAGACACCACAACTGAACGCTAACGATGAATGCGTACTGGGGAAGCTCTTTCGGCCGTGATTTATCGTTTTCAAATCACCGGTACATTGCGTAAAATCGGTACCGCCACCATTGGGGAAACAACGGGCGTAGAAATCCGGCCTTGGTCGGCCTACTGTTATTTTAAGCAATGATGTTAAAAGGGCCGTCAATCCGCAACTTAATGTGAACGTTAAACTGCCACGAATCAAATTTTTGATGTTTCTATAGACGATGTAATCGACAATCAGAATGATTGTTGGTGATACGATCACAGTCCACCATAGATTTGAATAGGTGACGAAACTTTTCGAATATGGATATTGGTATTGCCAGATTTCATTCGGTTGGATTTCGCGAATGAATGGGGGTGCATCGTTCGCAAAGCTGAAATAAATCATTAATTTCTAATTTTATTTAAACAAAAACTTACTAGTTGGAAATAAAGATGAATATTCTAAGTAAAATTTCGAAATAGTAATTATAATTTAATGTAGAATTAGTTTGCATCTTACAATTAAATTTATTTGAAATTTACATCAAAATTACAAGCTGAAAGAAATTAGGTTAGAAATTTGAAAATTTAGTAATTTTATTTGTCAGATTGAATAAAACAGTAATTTTAGTTTGTCAATTTTGGTAATAAGAAGCGGCAATTTTGAAAATGAACCTTTATAATTTACCGGACAATAAAATACAATCTTATCACAGAATATAAAATTATAAAAATAATAAAAACTTATTTATTTCTTTTCGCAAATATCCTTGTCGTGAAGTTGAGATTCTTTCAGATCGGCGATCGAATTACCTGAAGTACTAGCGCCCTCGTTTATATTTTTATACTCGTACACAACCGCTTTTCCGGCTTCTTTAACAGTTTTCTTAACTAAATTCTTCGGCCTTATAATCCTAGCATTGTTGCTGATCTGATAGACATTACCAACGGTATTTAAAGTTTCATCAGTGAATTGTCCAGCCGGTTGGCCGTACCTTAATTCAATTTAATTTAATTTAATTTAATTGATTAATTTAGAATTGTACTTATGTTCGACAACTTTAACGGTGTTGTTCTTTAGACTTGTCGCTAGTATAGCTGCGGAATTTTCTAAACCGTGATAGACCGTAGAGAAGCCTTCAACAGCCCCAGCTGCCACCGTCATTACGCTACGGACTTTCCGGGTAGCCTCCTGTTCAGACATCCGGAAACCGGTGGTCAACAGTCTTGTACCCTGTTTCTGGATGTGTGGTGCCAGGAAATGGCCCAATTTCATCGTAGCCGTACCAACTTGATCCACTAGAAATTCACCAAATTATAAACTTATAATGAATTAGAACGAAATTTACCAACAAAACCGGTAACTTTCACTGCGGTATTAGTGGCGTTTTCTGCAATCCGCATGCCTTTTGATACAGGCGGCGGTATAGTTGTCGGTTGTTCGGCACCTTGGATTCTGTCGATTAATTTCGGTGTGTTTTTGTTGAGTAAACCGCCGAGTTTTTCAGCGCCTTTCATCAACCCTTGCGACAAATAACCGGCGCCTGAAATCGACAATTTTCATCGATTTTTTCAACAAATCAACAAATCTATTACCGGTAACGATTCCAGTGGAGATTTTCTGGCTCAAATCCTCTTCGGTTGGTTTAGTTGGCGGTTCACCTTTCCCCACAATCCCATACAGGATATTTTCGAGGATCTCGTAAGTATCCGCATCGGCATCTTGTGGCAGAATTATACCAACTGAGGAATTCGGGATGGTGGCATAAACATTCGGAAGAATGAACGCCCCATATTCGCTGCGATAACACGGCGAGACACCGGGTATTAACGGATAAACCCAACTGCCGATTTGTAAAATAGCTCGAGGAACATTCTCACCCTCATCTACAAGTATTCTCTTATTAATCAACAATAAAATTATAATTTTATCCTTCGTTACTTTCAACTAGAGTGATTTTTAAAGTTTGCGGATGTAACGGCGATGAAACTTCACCATTTGGCGATATAAAATAAAGTTTAACACCGTCACAAATGTAGACGACTTCCGGCTCGATTTGTTGTAGATTTGGATCGATGCTTAATTGTTGTAGGGCTTGCGCTAATTCCGAATAAGTCTGCGGTTGTGGTGTTGACGGTTCGCTGATTGCTTCCTCGTAAGAGGGTGGCGCTTCGACAATTTCAAAACTCTCCGATCTTGATTGAAGATTATTGATACGTGACAACACTTCAGCTCTAGTTTTCTTCATTTTTTGGATCATCAAACAGGCACGTTCCCATGTTATGTCGGGATTTTCAGGGCACGTCACCGGAACTCTTAAGGCTTCATCGATCACAAAAATACCCTCTTTATAACTTTGAATGGCCTAGAATTTTATTATTTTTGTGTAAATCGTTTTGAATTCAAATCAATTACCTCTTGTGGTTTATTTTGTTCTTCTAGCGATATTCCTTTTTCGATCACTTTGTAAGCAGCATCGTGTTTATTTTTAATATCATCGAACGCCATTGCCCAGCTGTTAGCTGAAGAATTAGAAGACGAATTTCCCATAACTATAGCAAATATTCGGTCAACAAATTCTAAATGAATTAATTACAACGGAAACAAACTAGATTCAACACACTAAAAGTAAAAAGAACAAAATAGAAACTAAGAACAAAGGTCAACTTAGGGGAAAGAAACCAGTTTTTGTCAACTATTTTGATCATTAAGAAAACTAATTAACTAATTAAACAAACAATACCTTTCAACATATTTTAATGACGACAATAACAACAATTAGATACGCTATATTTCTCAATAATTTATAATTTACGCAATTTGTTAAACAAATGAGGTTAAGTGTTTGTGAGATCCAAATTTGGCGCCGAAACTAATTCTAGACTATTCTCATTGGTCGATAGCATTATTGTCAGCATTGCCACATTTATAATTTTTCTATAAATATTATTAACTATAGCAATGTACAAATAAATAAAAAGAATAATTAGCAAATATCCTGATATTATAGCCAAATTAATTGTTATTATATTGTTACAACAAATATTGATCATAAAATACAATGAAAGTTATATGGCAACATAACAATTCTATAATTTTTAAAAATGGATGTACTTATGCAACACAAAATACAGTTATGTATAATGCTTCATTTCTATCTCAACTACAAATTAGAGCCGAAAACTTAAAATTTAAAACATAAGTAACAAAATTGCCTAAAATTCACAAATTCATTGGATAACGTTCTTTCAGCTTTTAGAGTTATACCACTCTGTACATTTCGAGATTGTTTAATTTGAATTTGCCGCCACATCTCATTGATTTGACATATTTATGGCTATTTATGTGTAGGTGTAACTACCAAGTGACTTACGCGAATTTAATAGAACTGTACAATCAAAAATTTGTATTTCGTCATTATATTCGTATTCACAAATTATAATCGCAATTACGTAATTAACCTATTTAAATTTCCCTCCAATCCTATTCCTTCTAGATCGTTCTCTATTGGTTGATTTGTAGCGACACCTATCAAAAATTTCCAGTGATTTTATTAATCGTTATGAGCTGCGTAGCCATATTCTCAAATTTTCTCTAAATTTAATTTGTGTATACTAACTTTACCATAGACGCTCTTCAAAATTCGCTAATTTCATTGAATTTGAAACATTTGACAACGTTGCAATTGAATTATCTAGGATTTGTCGTGAAGTCTGACTTCATCTGTCGATTCACACGTGAATTTCGAAGATATTTGCTGAATCTTTAAAGTATTTTCTCCAGAAAATTGTTTAAATAAAGAAAAATGTTATCAGCCGCTCGGATACTTGGTCGTAAAGCATACGATTGCTCGAAATTTGGTTTGGATGCTGTTAATAAACGAAATTTCAGTTCGCTTATCAATAGCGTGAGTATTTTAAATTTTCTCAATTTGCTTCAAATTTTCTAGTTATAAAGTATCTTTAACGCGTATTAACGGGTGATAATTGATATTTTGATTTAATTGAAAATTGGGGGTTTAATTTGGTAAATTTGTGGAAAAGTGAGGTTAGGTTGCCGGTTCCTATTGCCCTTGATTCTATTGCGTCATAACTGAAAATTGCGAAATTTTCTCTTAATTGTTTGTTATAATTTCAGGCCACATCTAAATATGGATTACAGCCGAAATACGATCATCAATTACGCTACAAGTAAGATTTACAACAATATGAAAATCTAATTGAAAATTATTGCACAATTTGTAGATCCGAGGGGGTCAAAGGTGCCGTTATCGGTATCGATTTGGGTACAACAAATTCTTGTGTTGCTGTTATGGAGGGCAAACAAGCTAAAGTTATTGAAAATTCCGAAGGTTCACGTACAACACCATCAATTGTTGCATTCACAAAAGATGGTGAACGTTTAGTTGGTATGCCAGCTAAACGACAAGCCGTAACGAATTCAGCGAATACGTTTTATGCAACGAAACGTTTAATTGGACGACGATTCGATGATCCCGAAGTCAAAAAGGATATGTACGTATTTACAATAAAATCCCAAAAGACACGACATCTATTGATATTATATAAGAACTTAAACTAGGGCACCGTTTCAAAGGAGCCCTCGTAATTTTCTTGATATTATTTTTATTATAATTTTGGAGACCCAACAAGTCTGGTAGTTTTCTAATACTCCTTTAGAGTCTTGCATTTCTTTCCCACTAGGTGCTCATTTTAGGAGTTAATTTTGGCAAAAGAAGTTTTCAGAGACAAAAAGATTTTTCGATTTTAATAAAGAATACACCAATTAAATTGCACATGTTTATAGTTTTGTTTCTAATATTTTCGATTTCTTTTATCTTTAGGAATAATGTTTCATATAAGATTGTGCGAGCATCAAATGGTGATGCTTGGGTTCAGGGTAGTGATGGTAAAATGTATTCACCAAGTCAAATTGGTGCTTTTGTCTTGATGAAAATGAGAGAAACTGCCGAAGCTTATCTAAATACAAAAGTTAAAAATGCTGTAATTACAGTACCGGCATATTTCAATGATTCACAACGTCAAGCCACTAAAGATGCTGGACAAATTGCTGGTTTAAATGTTTTACGTGTAATTAATGAACCAACAGCTGCTGCTTTAGCTTATGGAATGGATAAAACTGAAGATAGAATGTACAAATTCAATTTCTTTATAGATTTGCCAAATTTAATTTTGTGTTCTTTTAGTATCGCTGTATATGATTTAGGTGGTGGTACGTTCGATATTTCTATTCTAGAAATCCAAAAAGGCGTATTTGAAGTGAAATCGACAAATGGTGATACATTCTTAGGTGGTGAAGATTTCGATAATATGCTCGTAAATCATCTTGTATCTGAATTTAAAAAAGAACAAGGTCTTGATGTAACAAAAGATGCAATGGCAATGCAACGTCTTAAAGAAGCTGCAGAAAAAGCTAAAATTGAATTATCATCATCAGCACAAACTGATATTAATTTACCATATTTAACAATGGATGCATCAGGACCAAAACATATGAATCTCAAATTGACCCGTTCGAAGTTCGAAAGTCTCGTTGGTGATTTAATTAAACGCACATTACAACCATGCCAGAAAGCCTTAAAAGATGCAGAAGTATCAAAGAATGAAATTGGTGAAATTTTATTAGTTGGTGGTATGACTAGAATGCCAAAAGTACAAAGTACAGTACAGGAGATATTTGGTAAACAACCAAGTCGTGCTGTAAATCCAGATGAAGCTGTAGCTGTTGGTGCAGCTGTACAAGGTGGTGTATTAGCTGGTGATGTTACCGATGTACTCCTTTTAGATGTTACACCATTATCATTGGGTATTGAAACATTAGGTGGTGTATTTACACGTTTAATTCAAAGAAATACAACAATACCAACTAAAAAAAGTCAAGTATTTTCAACAGCTGCCGATGGACAAACACAAGTTGAAATTAAAGTACATCAAGGTGAACGTGAAATGGCATCTGATAATAAATTATTAGGACAATTTTCATTAATTGGTATACCACCAGCACCACGTGGTGTACCACAAATTGAAGTCACTTTTGATATTGATGCTAATGGTATTGTACATGTATCAGCTAGAGATAAGGGTACTGGTAAAGAACAACAAATTGTTATACAATCATCTGGTGGTTTAAGTAAAGATGAAATTGAAAATATGGTACGTAAAGCTGAAGAATATGCTAAAGAAGATAAAATTAGAAAAGAACGTGTTGAAGCTATCAATCAAGCTGAAGGTATCGTACATGACACTGAAAGTAAGATGGAAGAATACAAAGATCAATTACCGAAAGATGAGGTTTGTTTCACATTTTCTAAATTTATAATAAATAATTTGCTTATTTGTGAATTTAGTGTGATAAATTGAGAGAAGAAATCGCTAAAGTTCGGGAAGTTTTGGCAAAGAAAGATACAGCCGATCCAGAGGAGATACGTCAAGTTACCAGCACACTTCAACAATCATCATTGAAATTGTTCGAAATGGCATACAAAAAGGTATGAAACGATTTTTTTTAATCTAAAAATTTTTATTATTTCAAATAAATGTCTAGATGGCAGCCGAACGTGAAAGTAGCGCCAATAGTAGTGCTGATCAACAACAACAAGAAGAACCAAAAGAAAAGAAAGAGAAGAATTAAGTTTTCCACGTTTTGTTTTAATTTGTACGAATTTAATTCTAGTGTAATCGTGATAAATTGAACTGAAGAAGTGCGGTTTGTTATTTGCACTTTATTAGTTTTTCTATATAAGATTGTCGTTGATTTATATAGAAAATTAAAATTGCGCATACTAAAATTTAAAAATTATAATAATAATGACGTTAGACTGGTCTACGGTTCGAATGATGATGATGTATGAATGTTCTCGATTGAGTTTGTATTATTTTCTGTTTATATCGTATAATTAGTCGTAGTTCGTTATTTCAGTTAAATTGATCTTTGTTGATTGGAATATGTACAATTTTTGAGTAAATATATTTGCTATTAAAGTCAATATCCGATAATCGAAGGTTTATGAACGAATTCCTTCTAAGTGAGGCTGAAGAATCCAGTAAATTATAAAACTTTATTTTAAACTTCATAAAGTACAGCATCAAAGAAGATATTTTCAGCGCTATTTCCAAATAGTTTTTCATTAAACAAAGACACTTGAGATAAGAACAAAGTTTCACAGTAGATCGATATTAGAATAATTCAAATTGTAGAATCAGATCTGTTAAATTGTTACGCTTACCAAAAAATATGAATTATTCTAATATTGACGCAAGTAGTTATGTTACAAGGATCGTAATATCCATCATTATGGTACTGATCGTGAAGTTGTCACATCAATACTGTAATGGCCGGATCTTATGTTAGCGTAAAAATTAACGAACAAAAATGCATTAATCGTTACAATGTTTAAGTTTGCCTCTATGGCTCGCTAGTACATGAACAAATTTTAGTTGATTTTTTGTATGAAACAATAATTGATATGATTCGACAATAATCCACCAAAATTTCCAATTTTTAAATATTATAATACACAATTTATAAGAGAATTTAATTACAAATTGGCTAAGTATCGCTCAAATACAAACTCCAGAGCGAAAATTAAGACTTATTAGACAATTATTGTATCCCTTCAACGAATACTGTATCATCTAATGTGTGTAACCAATTGAAAATCATCATATTTCGTTCATATTTTGATAATGGCTTGCCGCGCTCCCGTTCAACATCCCTTATTGTTAACGGTAGATTCTTACTAGCCCTCTGTTTAGCCGCACGCAATAAAGCCGCATTTGTACTGTTCGGTAGCGGTTGTGGTAACACCGTGGCTGTTGAGGGTGCTGGCGATTTATTCGCAACAGGACTTGAGCCTGGTACGGTAAGTCGGACGGGGCCAAGGCTTGTTGTTAAATTCTGACCACATTCGGTACTCAAACTAGCCGTAGCAGCCGCCGGTGCTACCTCCAAACGGTCCAAATTGAACTCGCTTTGGGATAAACGCTCTAAAGCTTTGTAGGTTGTTAACAATCGTCTTCTTATGTAGTTTTGTCGCACCTAAAATTGTTTAATTTTAGCTTATTTGGGTTTCAATTTTTTTTATTTTAGTACTTTTTTGTTGACGGAACGTATAAAATCGGCGGCTGTGAAAACCGGCGGCGGTGGCGGTGGAGTTGCCGTTTGTTGTTGCGGTTGTTGTTGTTGATTTTGAGTGTTAGTCGAGGATTGTCCACCATGCGGCGATGGTAGTTGTGAAGTCGATGCTATATCGCCAACGGCCACCCATGTTGAACACGATCTTGATGTTTGATCTAAACGAGCGTGTTCCAAAATAAATCCGGATCGTTGTAGGGAATTCAATGCTAATTCCGAAACGGCGCTCCTTAAACCCGGCACATTGGCGTTATCATCCGGGGCCGGTAATTGACTAATATCGCTAGTACTGAAACTCTTCTGAAGACCTACAGCTGATGATAAAGCGGCACAACTTCGTATCAGTTCGGTTTCTTCTTCGAACCATAAAATTTCCGGAATATCGGCTGGCCTGTTTTGAATAAAATAATGATAATAATAGCAGAAATCACGTGGAATTTAAATACACGCACCTGTCCTGGTGTCGGCAATCCGGATTCGGGCTGTGTCCTCTAGCAAATTGATTATCACATTTATTACTGAAACTCAAAAGACGTCTACCAAGTTGGGCATCAGACGCTACTGATGATACTGAAAACAATGATAGATCTGTTGTTACCGATTCGTGAGATGGCGATCTTAAAATCCGACATGCAACAGTTAGGACCGGTGTTTGGGGTGTTAATTGATTTTCACCACTTTCCATTGATGTCATTTTATAAAATGCACAATTTTCATCAATTTTCAAATAATCGTTTACTTATTACATGCTAATTTTGTGGTTTATTTCGAATTTTTTTCGCTCGTTCAGAAAATGAAATTTGCGACGTGTGTTTATTATAACGACATACACACTAAAACACACCCGTAATAATCAATAGCAACGGACCAGCGCGTTAGAAAATTGAGATCTTGATCTTGATAGTGAACCGACAACAATACCATGTGACTTCTTATATGTTAACCAGGAGATGAAAAACGCCTTCAATTTCGTTTAAAATTATCTCCAGTTTCTTTATAGATCGTATCAATATTCAGATAAATTCGATACGAAATAGGATTCGGTGATTTATGATTAGAGACGACTTTCCAATAGATTGACAAAGAAGATTAAAATTTTATGTATTCATAGACTGATTCGGTTCGATAGAATGGCAACTGAAGCACGAGTAGTGTGAAATATTGGAAGCTTAGCTGTCTAGTCGGATACAATCCATTTTTAATAAGTTGTAACTTAGAATTTCCAATAATAAGCGAAATATTTTCGAGATTCCCACGCCACATTTCACGAATTCTTCCCAGAATCCCATCGCAGAGTATACTTAGAGGGCACCACGAGTTGTTAGTGTCGAACAGTGGGAATTTCAAATTAATCGCTTTAAGCTCTACGTGATAAATTTCGATAATTTACCTCAAAATTGGCAAAGTTCCGATAAACAAGTAAGCTCGTCCTATTTAGTAGAGTGCTTTCCGTTTAAAAAACGGCCATACTTTCCGTGTTTTTTATTGGATTATGACTATACAAGATTATAGAAGTTTTCAGCTTTCATCTTGGAAATTGTATCGAAAAAAGACCATCGATATATTGATAGTTATGATAGAGAACTTACAACTTTAATCTCGTAATTGGTTCCTTTCACAAATTGTTTATTAATCCATTACGAGACGAAATCATTTGAAAAATAAAGAAAACAAATCCGGTGCATCCACCAAAATTCTACTGCTAAAATTATTGCTTATTTTTTCCTGTTCCGGTTACAATTCAAATAACACGAGCCGACTATTCATCCACCCATACGGTGAATTGAGTGTGAATTTACGATCGACTCCTGGGGTGTTACGGCGCCATTTTGTATATAGAGAAAACTAAACGAAGAAGTATTTCAATAAATATTGCAAATATTTTTATCACCCTGTAAATATGCAAACAGTATCGCTATAAAGGCGAAACACCGCTATTGCCAATATATCTTCGCAGTTGTCAAGCAGGGTTTGCTAACTTTGAATTCCATGTATGGAGCAGTTTAGTGACCGACAGTAGTGAAAATTTATGATGTCATTAAAACGGTGACGAGATAATACCACTACCCTATGAACAAAGCAAAAGATGATAACTTATCGTGTGTTTATTGTTAAAATATCCAAAACTACAATTGTTTCTCGTCTATTTCAGGGATAGATTTAGGTATGATCTTTATCGACTTCAGTCCAGGGTCTTATTAGCCCTCAAACGAATAAAAATAAAGAAGTTCTTGTTTCATCTTTAATAAAAGGTAAAACAGTTTTTTTGCCAAAATTGTGAACCAAAATACTTTTAGCCCAGCGCCTCCACGGTTAACAGACCGCTCCTGTTCTATTGGACGATTAAAATTCGACTTTGCGGCAAGTTTTACGATCATCACCCTCTATCTCAAACAATACCAAGTTTTATATTTTAATTTACACACAAATGATGAAATTCCCATGTTAAAGAGTTATATGGCGCTCAATATTGCACTTTATAGCCGCACTAATATCGTAAATTTTAAGCTCATCGTCCGACTTTTAATTAAATCAAAAATACAGTAGAATGAATATTTTAAGGCCAGTTTTCAGATTTTATAAAAACTAGAAGGCTATCCGATTATTCCGGTATAATATCGATAAACCACAATAGATGTCGTTACAGTTCAATATACTGAAATTGCGAATTTTTTCTCTCAATCTCATTTATTTGGTAAGCCTGTATTTGTTATTGTCTACCACCAGATGTTTCAACTGTAATTTATATTTAGCGGATAATGTTAACTATAAAATTGTACAAATGAGACTTTTACCTTATAGTTTGACCATAAAAAGAGAACGTTCGATGGTCGATTTTTACAAATAAAAAGCCAAAATAAGAAAAAAATTGAACCGAATACAAATAATTGACTGGTTGGACGGCTTTAATTTGTTGCAGGTATGCCATTAATCACATACAACTGCAATTTAGGACAATATACGATTATACAAAGAAACAAAATTAAAGAACAGTCTACAACAATGAGACTTTCGTCCGTGACAGGATAATAGCCGACCGAAAAAAACGGAGAACTGTGGATGTATCCAAGCAAAACGTGCACTTTTCAGTATTATTATGCACAAAAGTATCGGTTGAATCAGAGCAGATTGTCTGGACGACAAGTGTGATGCTCTAATAAACAGCATTCGGACAATTCTGTTATGCAACACTTAAATTTCGATGCGTGTACCTATCGGAACACTATAATTTAACGTAAAATTTGAATCGATTTGTACAATTTTTAACTAGACAATGTTGAATATTGGCGAAGAAGTCTGTCAAGTTTCGCGTGTTATTATCCACGATCCTCTAACGGAAACTTATTGTTTCAAGAAATAAAATTATATGGCATCGCATGTATTGTTTTAAATGATGAGAATTTCTCCACAAAAAAATTAATTACAATTTCGCATCGTCTCCTCAAATTCTTTTATTATCGTTATCTGTTAATAGCGGAAATCGATACGTATCTACCCTAAATTGTAAATTTCGAGCGGAAATGTCGATTGTACACTAATTTTGTATTGTATTCTTTATTTCGGTTGTTTATTTCTTTTTCTCTGTGGCTTGTTTGCTCTTCGGATTACAACACGAATATACGGTATTCAATTTAATAAAAGTGTAAATATTTTATAACGCAATAAACAAGTTTATAACACGAATATTTATACATGCATACATATACACAATGCTTTCTCTTTCCCTTTATTTATGGTTTACTGCAATGGGAACTTGCCAAACTGCACGAAATCGATAATTTCATACAACTGGTTTACCTATAAAAGAGTTTGATGTTGAAATAAATGGAGAATTTTATTCCGAAAAAAATAATGTTCAAATAACAATAAATTAGAACCTTATCGGGAATTCATAAATCTCCGTATTGTAGTAAATCGATTTGTTTAACAAATAAAACATGCAACAGTAAATGCGTTTTTTTCTTGTCTTTTCTAGTTGCAATCCTTGTAAATCTCTCGATTCGATTGAACTTTAAAATATTTTTCATGTCCAATTCACAATTGTACTCCAGCGATTTTGTTAATCCCAATATTGAAGCTAATTGTTTAAGTCTAGCGCTCTGACAATTGGAATAATGTACAGAATTTCATTTGATTTGTTTCTATTTAATTTCTAACCGCCTGTAATAGCTACAAATTGTTTTTATGGAATTTTTCACGATGATTCAAACCAACAAACTACACGATTTATAGTATCGTTTTTTAATATCGCTGCTGTCTAATCAGAATTTCCAGAAAATCCCAGGAAAAATCTTAACCATTCAATAATCGACGAGCAAAACAAAGCGTTGAATTTATGTTAATTTCGGTTGTTAAAAATTGTTTGTTTGAATTATAAATTTCCAAATTAAATCGAAAATAGCGAAACAAAACCACACCTCGCATACATATGTATTGTTATTTTAGAAAATACGCGCCCCCTTTGTCATAAAAACAACTGGAACATCATAAAAATACATTATGGTTCGGTTCGTAAATCATAATACGTAAAAATCTATTGTGCATTATTATTATTATTATTTTATTTCAATTCGACGAAAAACAGAAATAATAGAATATGGGCTTTGTTTCGTGCTACAAATTTACAGAAAACTTTTAACACTATTTCTGTTTGTTGTTGTTATCGTTTATATATTTTTTTTCGACAATGTTGTTTGCAGACGAATTTGAACTTTGTGTATTTATGTGCATGTGTATATGATGCATTCGGTTGAAAATAATTTGCGGCCTTTTACAAATGGGAAGCCATAAAAACATTCATACACATATCCGTTTTGTGTGTGTATGGACGGGAACGTAAACATGTGCTATACTATTTCGGATAGAAACATATATTGACGTACAATATAAAGAGAATAAATAGGTCTCTATACAATACAAAGTATTCATGGACAGGTCCTTTGATGTATTAATATTTGTTTCGGTTGATTTAAGCCAATGGTAATATTTAAAAGCAAACAGTTCTGTATCGATAGGGAAATTCCAAGGCTTCAATTTGAAATAGATCTGATTAATAGTGTAAAGACATACAAATAGCCTTAGATTTACACCTATTTGAAACTGTAATAAATCAATTATAACTTTTTCACTAGAAATTCGATCTATTTTGATGGAAAAATAAATGTTTCGACCCGGCGCATCCACCATTTTTACACATACATACGTGAAACGTTTTCAAGTTTCTCTCTATTGTTCTGAAATTAAAAAAACTATCTAAATATGATTAACACAGCCAAATACGGCAATAAATTGGCTTTAAAATGATAGTAAACACCATACTGTCTTTTTTATCTTTTTTCTATATTTTTAACTGCCATTATACGGTGGACTAACTCCATCTAACGCTATAATCAAATCTTTTTGTATTCAATATGAAATTGCCATTTAAATTTTAATATTTCATCCATGTTCTGATAAGTTCAATCTATAATTAGTTGAAATTTGATTAAACGACACGCGGAAATTGGAAAAATCTCTGAATCCAATGTTATTATCTACCACCACAATAAACTGGCTTTCAAATGATAATAACACAGCACTATTGTCTACATTTTCACTGTATTTTATAATTTTCAAGCGACAGTGTGGAATAAACGCGCAAGATATTCTACATTTTCACTATTTAACCTAACCAAGAACACATTTAGTTTAACTAAGATTTTCCGAGAGTTTCAGACCCTTTACAACAACAATGGTACTGTCGAAAAGGTAAAAGGTAAATTGCGATAAATTTTACATAAAAATAATTAATTGCTAAACTTTTCATCGATTTTCCGGAAAACTAACAATACGATTGGAAAATTTCTTGCAGCTTAGAAAGCGCTATCAATTTTCTACGTGTTGTGTGAAATTCATTAAAAAATAAGCAGTATTGGTGAAATTATGACGAAAAATATTTAAAAAACTATAAAAAAATATTTAAAAAAACATGCTTTACTTTTTCTTCTGTAACTCTAGACTATTTAAATTACTTTACTTTTTCTTTTGTAACTTTAGACTGTTTGAATTTCTAAAAATGAAATATTGAAGCAGGCGCATTTTGAATCCGTTGGGAAAATTGGGTTTTTTGCGACTCTCTCGTGTAGGCCCTTAAAATAGAATTCGATGCCAATTTGAATTGTCACTGTAAAAGTTTATTAGACCGGAATGACCAAAGGCTGACAATGAGTTTTATGCTACTTTAGCAACTAAAGCAACTAAATTTAATAACATTAAAAGAGACAAATTACAAATTTAGCACTGATTTTTCCGACTATTTTCGAACGAAATTAAAATTGAAACTCATCTATTGATTGTAAAACCTCATGTGTATATGTGTGTAAAATCAAAGAGCATGTTAAAAAGTTTCACGAAAGATTCTCTGAGAGAAACTTTCCAATCTCTGTAACAAGTAGATTCGTTTTAAACAACATTCTTCTTCCATAAAGATTACAAGCGATGCGTGTGTAAAGAAACGGTCATGTGTGTTGTCGCCTGTTGAAAATCTTCCATCGTACAGGGTGTACAAATAGTACGAGGAAATGAAACAGAGTGAATAGGCGGTATAGATTACTCAACTTAGTCCCTATTGCTATTCAAATTTACAACATTCCCTCTTCTACATTTTTTTAAAATTCTTTTTCTACCCTCTTTTCAAATATCACCCACTCAGTCAACCACCAATATTGAAGTTAATTCAATGAGATTTCTTACTTGTTTACATCAACAGAAGACTAATAACATTACCAATGTATAGAACCTTTTCTTAATTCTTTGGTGTAATAGTCTACGGCTGCTATTTGTCAAATCCAAACCTGTAGTTGTCAACCTGATTTGATTAAAAGTTTTATTCGGTTCTTGGATATTTTTTTTAAAGAACTCCAACGAACACAGTAATCAGGATAACGTTATTATCTCAGGCCGGGAGTCAATTAAGTGGGCTATGAATATTAAAAACTCGCAATGTCTGTGCGGTTTGTCCTGGATAGTATTTGTAATGTCATCTCCAATGAGACTAATTTGTAAGCGACAATGTTATAAGTCTTAATTAAACAAGTGTAGAAAAAACGACTGTAAATTTACAATAAATTCTAAAATTCCTGTGTGTTTTACGAGTGATTCAATTCAAATTGTAATCTAGTGGGTGGTTATCTTGTTATAAAAATAATGCCCTAACTGTTTTGATAGCCGGCAAGTTTACGACATCCTTAGTACGTTTACTGTTCCCGTTCATGGTTTTTTACTTCCACCAGGCTTCATTTTATCGACAGGGGGTTGTACTAAAGTACCCGATATAAAAAACAACAGTATTTCGCAATATTAGTTGTAAATGTCGTTGAGTCATACTACAGTATAGTCTATGCGATTGAAACAATTTCTATCAGAAAACTTTGATTCTCTTACATACTTTAGAGAAAGTTGCGATAAGTCTGGAAACAACAATGTCAAATATTGACGTCCAGTCCTAATAAAAATTCCACATTCAGAAGGACTCTTTATACGAACTCTGCCCAACAACATCAACGGTAACTTGGGCAAAAAATCGAATTCGAAATCCATGGATATTTGTTTTGTTTTATCACGTCCAAATAACATTTGAAGTGGAAATATTCGTCCAAAGATTGGCAATAGTATAGAGTAAAGAAAGGAAAGTCTTTGTTTTAGTAGTCGGTGTCCGTCTATTTTAAAAGCGAATTCAAATGTCGCCCCTTTGTTTTCTAAAATTCTTGTAAAGGTTTGGCAACTTTCAAATATGTGGTGGTGGTGGTGCTCTTCAGTTATAATGCATGAAGGGTGGTCCTATTCTTTTGAATTGGAGATGTTCGTCGACAAGTTGAATACTAAGTGGACTCATCGGTTGGGGTGGAAATTGACGAAAGACTACACACATGGTAATCGAAATCACGACCGAAAGTTTGGACATAGTTGATAATAACAGGGTGACAATGGCGATAAATGCACACGCAAACTCTAATTTTATTTTTATCATAAACTTCTTCGAATCAGTAGTCCTGATTAATCATCCGTTTCAAGTAGATAGATCGATAATGTGGTTGAACCACAAAGCGATTTTAATCAAATATATATCTCTATTGAATCTTGAAAGTTAATTTCAATCGGAAGGCATATGGAGAAGAATTATCTACCTTTATATGGTTGGATATCGGCTGTGCAATTATAAAGCCTCCTCCACTTCATCATCTTCATGGATGGAAATCTAATCTGAACAAGGGGTAGGATAGGAGCGGACAGGGAGAAGTTTTGCGTGATGAAGCCCCGCGGTCCCTCGTCTTGTTGGTATTCAACGGACACGTGTAATCAAGCCAGCATAACTCGTGCCTTTTGAGAAAGAGAGCAAGACAGAGGATCCAACAACATCATAATCAACAGACATCAATGATTTGTCCACCATCTAGATGATCTTTAAAAAGGGAACAAGCTTGAAGAAATGAAAGTAATTTGTATTGAAGCAGTAATTCTACACCCTTTTCTCTTGTTTCTCAGATAATATTGATGATGACAAGATGTTGGACAAATTAAAGACGTAATACATACAATAGGGGTTCGGTTTGGTTTTGACGTGATTACCCTAGAGGATCAGGTCTTGTTTTAGATAATGGGCTAAAAGGTTGTCACCCGATACGGTGCTTATTAGCAGTGGACCCTTGAGTTGACCGCGCGACGTTCCTGCAATCATCCCTTTATTATGAAAATTCGTCAACAATAATAGCAGTAGACGATTCAATTAAATTGTCCGTACAATAAGACCAATTAAATTTGAATATCAAATTTTTTAATAACAAATAACTTTAATGTTAAGAGGAAAAATTTTTGAATCAAACTGAATAGAAGCATGCACGGCTGGATGATTTGAAATCTAAACTTGGAAAGTTTCATAAATCTTCCAACATTCGGAATATTACTTTGTTACAATAACAACAACAATAAAAACAGCAAATATTAAAATTGTTGAGAATCAATTCCAGACAAAAATTAATTAAAACACGTTGGAGCAGTCTAAAGGAAAATAAAATAAATTCAACATTATTTCCAGTTAAGGGAACTAAAACTAGTTGTTTAGAATATTAATTTTTCCATCAATCTGTAGTTGTAATGCTACTCTGAATATATCTTGTTGGAAATTATCGTTGATTTAATGGAAAATTTTGATCGAATTTAACGGTTTCATTGAAGCGATAGTGATCAGGATCGAGATCAAGGGTCGTTTGGAATTTTCCGATTTAATTTGTATTACTTTAATGTATAATATGATACTATGTTGGTGAACTAATCAAATTCTACTGTATATAAATTTTCTACCACAATATTTTAAAATTCTATCCAACCTCAACAATTTGTTTGTTAAGTTGGGAACTTTTAAAATAACTGAAACAACTGGAAACTTTTCTTAATTAACTGTTAGTATACGTCGAATTATACAAGTTTTTGAACAAATTGACTTAAACAATTCAATTTCAGTTACTTTCAAAGATCATGTTGGTAATTATAATAATAAATAATTGTAAATTTTCGAATTATAACATTTTCAATACGGTTAAAGCACGAATGTCAAACAATCCAAATGGGCTTTCACGTTAAAACCACCATGTAAACTCGATTATATCAAAATTTATGATCGAATTATTTCACGAATGCATTTGATAGTGTGTAATTTCGGTCATCGTGTATTGTAATATATGCAACTCATTTATTGTATGTTTAGAGGGTTAGTCAGTGTGTGTGTGTCCACCGCCACTATCACAGGAGGGTTGTTATCCGGCTTAAAACATCCAAGGGCGGGGTGCGTATGCATGTGTGTACACATGGTGATAGGGAAAGTGCACTCGTATTGATTTGGTTGCATTCTAGTATGATGGCCGTTGCAATCCAACGATGATGACAGGGACGTGGACAAATCAATAAAACACACCACCAATGATGAAAATTTCGTATAATTTCATCGTCTAATTATAACTGGATGTCTATTGGAAATTCTAGGCAAATTTATACTTAAAAATAGAAAATAACAAAGAAATCGAGTTGATGATGATGATTTGAAGTGGAATAACGAGAGACGAACTCCAATTTCCACCCGGATGCATTCTGCATTCGCATTATTAGCCTTTAACATTTTCTAAACTTCGTATTTGGTTTGTTTGTTAAAAATAAAATAATAATTCAGTCCGATGGATAATTGGTGCAAGTTTCTTCTACTATTGTCTACTTTTTTGTATTTCTATTTATCGAAAAAGCGAATATAAAAGTTGTCCCGTACCACCTGTGTCAAATTAGTGAGAAACAAAACGATCCCGACTTGAATCGTGTCTCGCACCCCCATCCACCACAATAACAACAGCAATAAAATGAATAAAATTCATTTTTTACATAAATCTAATTTGTATCGTCTGTTTTATTATTAAAGAAGGCATTGCAGCCGTGAAAACTACCATCTTAAAAGTTATGCTACAATATAGTCGAGGCTGTTCTATAATTCCATTCGCACCAACACACATACAGTTACAACTAAAAGATAACAGTTAGAAATTAAAAGTAATTTCAGCTTTCAACAATAAACAACAGGCTTTATCATCACCATCATCACGTACATTTTTTTCTACTACACATTCAAATTTAATTAAAATTCTTGTTGGTTTCTTTGCAACAACAACGATAAATTATCGTCCAAACAACGACTATATATTCCCATCAATCGATTATATTTATGGATGATTGTATTAGAATAATCCGTGCAAGTCCAGTCGCGATATATCAATCGAACTTAACAACCGAAATCCCACTCGATTTCAATTAGGTGCAATGAATTTATCGGTGCGATATGCAGATGTGTTGAAAAGCTCTATTAACTACGATTGTTATATCGGCATTGGGCAAGTTTTTCGATTGAAAAGCTCCCACAATAGACGAAAGAAAAAAACACCCATGAAATTGATCTTGATTGAAACCATCAACTATCCCACACTATTGCCGAGTTGTGCAGTAGAGATGTTGTGGAAACTGAATTAAGAGTACATCTTTCAGTTAATGAGTCTGAAAGCTGGAGCCATCAGTGCTCTTGTTGTTATCATTATTATTATTATTAATATAAATAGAGTAGAGTTGGTGGAAAACTGATTCCTCACTCAATAGATACACACGCAATTAATTCAATTATTATTGTTGATTTTTCGTTGAGGTAATATTAGGAAATTGTGAAAAGCTTTCATATTTTATATAACCGTTACAACATAAAAGGAGAAAGTTTTGTTAAAAGCTATCTATTTGGGTAAATTACATTATTGGAAAAAGGGGTGATTCAACTTAAATCGAATCGTATATTTTACAATTTCTCATGTATCTCCACATTCATAATTCTAAAGTATGCTTGACATTCAACAAGAGTAAGGAGAAAGAAATTAGCTACAATACTAGAGCTTTTAACAAACCATCGATAAAGGCTTGGAAATACAATAATTTGCAGACAATAGAAACCGATTCTTACTTGCATATATTCGGTAATTTTGGAGTAGTAAAAATAATTACAGCAATTCGAACTTGCCAACAAATATCGGCAATAAAACCAGCAACATCACCATCATATATGGTCAGATCGGAATGATTAAACTTTACCGATTGACCAATCTATTCACTATTTTATATGCAAAGTTTCTCTATTATAATAGTGGAAAACTAAAAGAGCTACTATTGCTATAGTTGTTGTAATAGTTGACTAGAAACGATAACAGTTGTAGTCTAACCCCTGAAGGATCGAGAAGCTAACCAATTTCCGTCTATAGTTGCACTAAACATTGATGAAGGTTTATAACTGGACTATTATTATGTTTACTCTATCCTATCTTAATCTATGTCCACTATCTCGATAATAATTCCTTAAGCTCTATCATTATTAACGCTAATTTAAATTTATCGATTATTAAATAATTTAAGATTAATTGAAATTGAACGGAATAAATTTCTAACGAAACAAGTATTAAGTATGAGCGCCTAGTGGTCAGCTATAAATGTAAAACGAAATAGTGGTAGTCGTATTACAGAGGCTACCCCTTAATGGTGTAATAGATAGTGTTGGACTTAATAAACAATGGTGGATGTGGTTAGAAAATTTACACCCGACCAATATATATGATGTAATAAAAAAAAGGGTCGAGAATAATGTCTATAAATGGTGGTGGTTGCAATTAACATTTCTACTATAAACACTATACACCCCTTTGAATCAACCATCACGACGAATTGAGAATTCTTTCTGCTCTTGTTTTAAATTATTGATGAACTTTAATGTTGTGGTGGTCGTTTTTGTGTCGTTTCAATTATAAATAATGCAACGATTTTCCGTAGTTTAAAAACCGATTTTAAGAGCACTTATAAATTTGTAAATAGAGAAAAAGAGAATCTGTCTAGTATAATTATAAAGAATTTTGAAAGGGAATAAATTAAAACAATGTATTTTAAAAACATTAGAGTCGACTTAATAGAAGAGATTTAAATACAACTAGTTTATTTGAGCTCAAGTTGTGCTTGTAGTCTAATTGGACGAATCTGTACACAAACACAGCCTGTTCTCTGGTATGGTTGTGAACTTATTGTGTTGACGTCCTGACCGGAAGTTTGTCGAGAAAACGGAAACCAGCATCTGTTTCGAGCCGCAATTTCTAAATTGAAACTTAACGAAATTCTAGGTTGGAAATAGTATAGAAAAAGTGGCAATGTTAAATTTTTTGATAAAACTACATGTGTATTTGTCCATGTCTGGTAGAAGAAAGGAAGTGTTGAAATTGAATTGACACAAGGGAAGTAACACACGTTCACATTTACTCGATTATGGATCAAAGTCCGCTTGGACGGTTCAAATCTAATTATCTGGACCGGCTTCCTCATTTGAATCGCTTTATAGTCGAGTCAGTGGAAACTTTCAACAAACTGATTTAAAGCTGCTATAACTCGGCAGAGTCCAGACTTGTTATCATTGTTTGAGAAAATTGAAACCAGTCTGTGTGAGCATAAATTAAATTTTTCGACCCACATTTGGCCTAATTTTTCCCTAGATCTTCTCGAAGTCTCTTCAAAGTTTTTGACAAACACTCACTTTGGATGTAATTTTCGGAAAAATAAAGAAAATTGAAAATCTACTCTTGTCCAAAACTACAGTTAACCTTCGTCTTTCTAATCGTATAAATTTCATTTCATTTTATTAACTATACAGGGTCTACAATGATATTTTAGCTCGCTGCAATCTAAGTCTTTGTGAACGTAGGTCAGCTTCTTGTTTCAGCTTAGCAGTCTGCATTACCAACACGCTATTGAAACAAGAGCAAGTCGGTAATGCGATTGCAAAATTGGAACAAAAAGGCGACCTGCGCTTACAGAGTCATAAGCTACCACGAGCTGAATAGCGTTGTACACTCTGTACAAAAAGTTATGTGAGTTGAACAAAAAGCTTTAGGATTTTGGAGATTTCCGGAAATCGTGTAGTTTTTTTCAAAAAACCATCCTCTCCCAAATAATTACGTTTAAATTCGAATGAAACATTTGCCAATTCGATATCCATTACCGTTATTTAATGTTTTCTTATGGGATTTATAAGAACTTAACGATAGACTAGCTACCTTGAGACGTTTCGAAATCACATAAAGATGAATTTTTGCAAGTTGGCCGGCTTTTAAAGTTTGGCAAAAAGTTTTCTGCATATTAGATTCATCAATGACAGTAGAAAATAATAAATAGACGGACACAAGCTGGTGTAAACTCTTTTTTTTGTTAATATTCACAGAGGATTTACCGGAATTCATTTATAAGATAAATGGGTTGCAAATGTGCAACATTTAGTTAAAAGTAAATTGTACAAACTTGTGTCGTCTAGCAATAAAAAGCAAATGGTCACTTTGCATGTTGATAATTTTTCAACTTGCTCCTATACAAATCCAACCGTTCGAGATAATATATCAACAATACAGCTAAAAAATTAATATACCGGCATATACCTTGACTTTATTAAGGGCTTGTTTATTTTTTGTTTGAGATTAAAAAATGATTTGCATTATGATTTAGTTTTTTTCTGACGGTTCGCAAATTTTAAAACGCCCCTTCTATATTGAAAATACAATAACAACAGCAATAGCTGGAAAAATTATGGGAGCGAACGAAAATAAAAATGAAGAAAAACATAAAAGGAACATAAGAGTCTTAGTGAAATTAGAATTAAAATTAATTCACTGTCTCACGAGTATTGGGAGTTATATAGAACAACAAAATCTACCCTACTATAACATAATTCTTTGTGTATGTGTGTTTTTAATTTAGAATTCAACGAGGGTGTAATCATTTAAATTAAAAACGAATGTCAAAAGAATTTCTCATAATGTTTTTTTTAATAATCAACTAAATAAAAACTCAAATATGTCGGTACTGTTAGATTATATTGTAATCAAATAAACACAATTGGCCATCTGTTTTGGAATTCTAGAATATAACGAGAGATCATTGCTTGTCTTATTGTTGTTGATATTAAACGATCCCAAAAACAGTTTATCGCCTACGTATGTATTGTTGTAATACTGCCTTTTGGCTATACACGTTTTGATATCCATAATATTCGCTTTACTGCCACTTTTACTTGAATATTAACGATATAAACAACTATTATAACCATTCAAAGATATTTGATGAAAATGTCTAGACAATAAAAAAAGGCCAAAAAAATGACAACGAAACGTTTCATTAACAATATTAAATCTCATATAACTTCTATTAAAATCATATGACTGTTATTATCATTACTATTGCTGCAATCCATTTCAAATAACAAGTTTCGTGGCAAGTTCTATTTCATATGAACCAAATCGAGTTATTTCGGATAGTATAAGTAAACTTATACATTGTTTAGTAATTTAGATTTGCGTTTGTGTGTATACCGTTTGGTATATTGGTGTGTTAGTGTGCATGTGGCTACAGTTTATATTCCTAGGTGTCAGAGCTTTGGCTTCGAAACCACAGAGACTGGACTAAAAGGGGATGCCAGTCCGTGGTTGTTTTATTAGCTATCCCACAATGAGGATGTCTCATAGGAACAATCTACTCGAATAATTGATAATGAAACTATTTGATTAATTTCAACGAAAAATCATTTAATATTAGTTGAATTACAACCTCCTACATACAATAAGATATTCCACTAAATTCAATTAAATTGAATTACTGAGTAATTGAATTTGGAAAAGTTTAGAATTACGTTGAGAACAAAGCATATCGAAATAAGAAAATACCTCAATACAACAAAAATTGTCCATTTCTGACAATTTGTAAAATACGAGCGAAATTGTCTTACACGTAGGAATTTATAACGAAAACGTATTAGATTTTAAAAAAATGTAAATCTAGCCCGAAATTGAAACAAAAAAACCTAAAACACGGAAAAATCCATAAACATAACCAATCGAGAATTGCAGTTAGGAACTAACCTATCATTTCGACACACCATAAATTCACAGACACCTATGGAATTCGATGCTCTTTTATTTGTTTCAAATTTGTTACGTTTACGACAATAAAACAGATAAAATCGCAAAAAAGCAACTTAAATTGTATTAATGAACAAGATTATGATTAAATTACAGTATTTTCATTGAAAGAAAAGCGTTCTTTTTCATATTAATCGCAATAATACTACCTGTAAAACAACTGTCTAGGGGTGATTGACCTACTTTTCAGACAAAATACAACACACTAGATTAAATTTCTCTTTATCTCTTAACTAAACTATTATTAATATTATTGCGAATATTATTATTAATTGATTGATTAATAATTAATTAAATAAATAAATATTTAATATGAAGACTTACCACATGTCATCACAACCCCACTACAATTACAATATAACAAATGACTATCTAACATTGTTTATTTATAGAGGGCGCTTGCAAATTTCCTAATTCTACTGATTTCCCCAATTAAATAATTATAATAAAAAAAAGGTTGATTTAAAATACTTATTTGATTAATTTTGAATTAATTTACTAATAATAATCTATTTGTTGTTTTATTTAATTTTTTTATAAGAAAATAATTTTTCCAATTATTGCAACTTAGCAGGCTCTGATCCCCACTAACCCCAACTGACCCCATTTTGTTTTAATTTTTCCACCAGATACGCCATCTTTAATTGTGCCATTATTTCCATTGTTGTGTCGGTGATTTTTCTTGTGAGTTTGTGTGATTATTAGTGATTGTTTCGAATTTTAAAGTGAATAATGTTTGTGATTACTGGTATAATTAAGTGGTGGATATTTTGGTAGAAGATAAGAAGGATGAAACGCACTCATAATCGACATCGGTGAGTACAACAATTATTCCCTAATTTTAGGGTGTTTTATAATTAATTTCCACTCATAAATTGTTTCTACGACTATTTTATTGTTGTATTTGTTATTACGAAAAATAAGCGCTAAAAAAGTAGAATTTTTCAGTAGACGTATAGAATAACTGAGCAATCGCTCTTTCTCTTTCTATACTACAGTAGTTGTATATACTCCTCTTTGTTCGACTTATAAAGCTAACATTAAGTGATCGTAAAGTCGTGGTCAAACATAACATAAAATAAGACTTTCGAATTGTTAAAAATTGTTTCGAGGTTAGAAATTTTAGTCAATACCCAAATATTTGTTTCTGTCCAAGAAAAAAGGTCCAAGACTATCGTTAAATTTAGAAAAAGGACGTCCCACTAGTTGTTTTGTCGAATACTATCATAAAATAATTTGATTTATAAGTCAATTTATTATTTTCGGTAGGTATGCATGTAATTTTCGTTAATTGTGGCTGGATTGTTGAAAATAGCCAACAATAACATGCAAATATGAACGAATTTATTTTGTTTTCCACTCAAAACATGTCCGGAATCAAAAATGAGGTATTCAAAAGTCGAGGATAAAAGAAAAATAAAGGAGGAAAACATCAACACATTGACTTTGTGTAGTACCTCCATCATCCCTTGTTAGACAGATTGTCGTCCTTTTTATGACCAGAATACTAGATAGTTTTATCTATCTATAACTGGCCCTTTTTACTACATCTTTCAAATACCAATTCAAGCAATAATAATGATGATAATTATAAAAATGACAGTTCTATCATATTGTATGATTTGCGTGTATGTGTGTGATTCCATTAAAAGTTACAAATGAAATTTAAAGTAAAATTGCAAACAGTTGAGGGTGTCCAACCGATTCCCACAAGCAATGAATATTAAACAACACTGGGATCGGATTATGAAATTAGAATGATTATGGTAGGAACCACGAAAAAAAAACAATATCCATAAAAATTGATACAAAATTACTTTTCGTATATCTACCAACAAAAAAAATGAACCTATTCAAATGACAAGATAATTCGATTTCTATTCAAAGCCTACAACCAAGACATAACAGAAAAGATAAATAGTTATAATCTAATGGAATTTATTTTTTCTTTCGTGTTATTTTTTCTGTTTCTAACAAATTGCCTAAAATTTGAATAGAAATTTATACCTAAATCGTTTCACATTTATGGGATTCATGGTTGCGTGCATTATTCAGATAACGAATCCAAATTTTCTCTCACACTTGATCGTATTTAATTAACGCTCTGTTAGAGACATTTATTAATTGGTGAAAGTTACTGGTTTATTATTATAAAACAATAGTTTCTGTTCTGTATGAACATCGATATTATTCTTTGTTTTGTCGTAAATATCAATTTCATAAAGCAATTTAAAGAAACCGAATACATGCTGTTCTTAGACGATTTAAAAGTTAATTAGTGAACAGTAATATTCGTTATTATGTAGAGCTTCCTTTCATTATTATCGTCATTATCAACATCACCATCGGTCACTACCTGCAGTTTACAGATTTCGAAAACCAATTTACCAACAACAATAATAAATTTCATTAATTTCGTATAAGTTTCGTCAATTTATATTTAGACATGTTTATTGTCATGATGATTTGTGATCGTTACAAAAAAAAAGAAACGATTTCTTACTCGTTCATTAATTTAATGGTAACTGTGAATTTCTTTCTTTTCCTGATATAAATGGCACAACAAAATTTCGTACTTAACGCAACATTATTCTAAAGATATAATAGGAGGGGTGAGTTATTCCATATTATTACGCATTGACGTAGAAATCCTGAAGGGATGTTGCCCTGCTGCCTTGATGCCGTGACTCGATGATCAAATTGATGATGTGTTGTTGGTCCCTTTCACTACCACTACAACAACAACAACTACTAGACAGAATGACAAACGAGGAAGGTTTCTTACTATGCAGAATAGTCGACCATCAGCAGCATAATAAACAAGGTTTATCGGGAAGTAGATTTGATAAGATGAAAATTGCATGACGTGTTAGTAGTTTATTGCTTAAAATTTGATTGTTTAGATGACCTTATTTCTATGAAATTTTAAGTCAAATACTGTTTAGAATTTTAAACACAATATTGCCCATTATTTTTAAGGATTGGCGGTAATTTATGAAAATGGCAACAGATTTTTATCAGGTACATATATCTTTTCATAGAAATTATGAATTTTAAAATTAAAGACCTAAATTCATACATTACAATACTCATATTTTCCGACATTAATTTTACTACTACAACTTCAGCATACAAATTTGTGTTTAGGAGTTTATGAACGATACAAACTCACCTTTGTTTTTATTTTTGAAATTCTTCAAATATCTGTAGCCCTTCATTGATGTCACTATATAAATTACACACAAAACACAAATTGTATTTATTTTTATTGAACAACAACAGGCCAGGCTCGTATGTGTGATAATAAAATTGTTGGGGAAAAAACAGACAACAATTCAATGTTGTTGCATTCATTACTAAAATCAACAAAATTATCATATTGATGTTGTAATTTTATGTCGCTTCAATTCGAAACGAACAAAGGTAAATAGAGTGTAAAGTTTCGAAATTAAATTAAAGCCGATTACAACAAAGAATTATTTAAATATTGATAAAACGGAATACGAACGAATGATTCTCTAATTAAGAAAAATCAATAAAAGTATCATTGTTTAGAAATATATCAGTAACGATATTTGTATTGTTAAATTCTTTGTTAATTAAGTCTGCTAATCAAACCGTAATAGGCTAATTATCAGATTTCAATCTGATATCGGATAGACGAATGTAAAATTTTATCGTAAAATAAAACAACCAATTAATTCTTGGATAGGGACAATAAAATAAAAATACAATCATCAGACAATGGTTATATTTATTATGTTTTGAAAATTTGTAAACCCATTGTATTACATATAAAAAGCCGTCAAAAGCTCGATCATTTTAATGTCATCATATAATAATAATAATAATAATAATAATAATAGTTATATCGATATTTTAAATTTTAGATGCATGTAAAAAAAGAAAAACATGACTTTATGCTCGAAATTCTGATCAAACGAATCGCCCGATCATCCAGTTTTATTGTTTTAGTTGGGAAAAAAACAAATTTTATGTATTGGCGATACAAATTGACAATTTCGAGCAAACATTTTTATTGTTATTCTTTATTAAATATTTATAGGCTAACGTTTACAAATAGATGATTTACAAATATATATACTGAAGGATCCTGACAAATTTGCATGCTTCTCCAGCGACTTATAATATAGGTACTCTAGTAGTGTTGTTAATTTTTTTTTTTTTAATAAATACTCGTTTTTCTTGTTTCTTTTGTAAAATTTCAAAATGTGATATAATAAGAGACAAAAAGACAAAGACAGAGACAGAAATTTCAGACAATATTGATAAATATCCCCTGATTTTATTTATAAGAAAACTATTTGGCATTAGAGAAAATTCACACAAAAGTATGGCACATTTCACTATATATTTTTCCTCCTCCTTATTTCTTATATCTGGTTAGTGTCAACTTATAAATATAATTGAAGATATTTACCAATACGATCGATCTTCATCATGTTCATCACCAAAAAAACACTTGAAGCTTCAGCAAAATCAATTGAGAAACTCATTAAAAAACCTGATTGATATTTTGTACCTACGTTGATTGTTTTTGTTGGTTTTTAGAATCTGTAAAGCACCAAACTTAATTTTCTTCTAAGAATTTATTAACAAAATTGTTTTAATAATTGTTTAATTAAATTATAGGCTAAATTTCATTTCTCAATAATTTTGCTGAAGATCAACAAGAAAAAACAATAATTATTAATAAAACCTCTGATGATATTGCTCATGCTAAACTCTTAATGACAAGTTCAATAATAATAATAATTAATAATATAATCATAATTAATTAATTGATAATGATAATAAATCGGTGCCGGCTCGAGATGGCATCATTTGTACTGTTACATAAAAAAGATCAACGATTCTTTAACATATACTCGTTTTAGTTCGATCACCCTATTATTAGATGAACGAATTAAAGTAGAGACGAGAATATAATTATGATGGACCAATTTTTTTTTTTTTGTACTTGTCCATTGATAACAAAAAAGAACTAAAATAAAAGGGTTACTGTCGCGGTCTGCTAAAGTAGTACTGACCCTATCTAAATCAAGAGGCAGCAATGCAGATCGCCGACTCTACCCTTCCGCCCCTTAACATTTTCTTTTTTATTTTCTGATATTATGCCATCTCGTCCGTCCGCTACTACAGTACACTATTTTAAACATACATAAACTACCTCATTTGTCTTCAAAACTCATCATCAATCAACACTTCCCAAATATTATTTTTTTATCATATAATTAATATTGTAATTGAAAACAGCGAGGGAGCATCCTAGCGGCTACTCTATTATTATTATTTTTAATTTTTTCTTATATAAAAAAGTAAAAACACCGGCCATATGTATACCCCAAAAAATGACGGCCATTCACAAACTACAACACCGAAACGTGATTATTTGTTGTTAATAAACATAATAATTATTATTATTAATAAATGGTGTAATTATAAGAAAATTTGTACTTTAATAGGAGAAAAAGTAAAGCCACCTCAGTTTTAAAATTAATTAGGTTTTCATTCTGTTGTTAAAAAAAAAGAGGCGACTGTGGAGGGGAAAAAAGAAATGCAAAAAGCAATTGATGCTACCACACAACCATGAGTCAGACATACTCAACTATAATCTAATCCTTAGTGAACTACTAATTAATTGTAAAAAACGTTACTATAATTTTACGTATAAAAAATGTACTTTTTTACTGGGTAAATTTCCAAAATTTATTTACAAAATTTATCACTCATCGATCAAATATTATCATCATCATCAACAAGAGGAATCACACGGAACCGTTCTCTAATTGTATCCAATTTTTATTAATTTTTTGTCAATTTTAAGATTCAACACAAACTGGTTCCAATTATCTTAAATTCTAAAATATATTATTAGCCGATCGTATAAAAATATATCATCACAAAAATAGCGATTTTTCAATTATAAAAATCACGACAATTTTCCGAAAACTTACAAAATACATCGCCAATTAGTTTTATTTAATAAAATATAAAAGAAAAATGGCAAACACGAAATTGTCCAAGTTTTCAATAAAACTTGGAACAGATCACATTAATTTTGAGAAGTTTCTTTGTGAAATTAAGTTCGCCGTTTAAGTAAAGTGCTTTGATAAATTTGTAGGTATTGCTGTATTGTTCGGCGAAGTCAGCAGATAATTTTCGCTCAACGTATTAACAGCGAAATTACTGTATAAATTTTGGCTTATCTCATGGTTGGTGGATTTTACGGATCAAAAAGACAAGAGCTAAAGTAGCACATAAGCAAACACACATGAATATACATATGTCTCATTTAAACTACTTGCAACCAAGCTACTACACTAATATTAATATAATAGTGGTGCTCTACGGTACGACCCTTACCCTGATTGCGCCTTCATGTAATATATTGTGCAAAGACAGCCTTATTTTTTTTCTTTTAAAAATGAATGTAAAATTCGGCTTCTAATTACTTTATCTTTTACAAATTTCCAAATTATTAATAAAAATATGAAAGCCGAACTTTACGACTATTGCGAGAGGACGCCGGACCGCCGCCGTCATTATTTTCCGATCCAATAAAAATTTAATAAATTGTTGAATAAGTTTGCAATTTCTGTCCGATGTATTGGAGAGACTAAGAAAGAGAATGGTCGAGCTCTGGCAGCCACCGTTTTGGTCCTCGCACCAGCTGAGGGTGCCCGCGCCTCTTTTCAACAAACTACATCTACATTTTTATTAATTCGTATGTTTCTCAATTTTCATTATTACTTTTTTTTTTAATAAATGTAAAAAACGACTACAAACTAGAGACTTACAATTAATCGACGTGTAATACCAATTACAATTTTTTAATTAAACAAATTTAATGATTTGTTTTTTTCGAATTCGAACACGTGTTATTTACAAAAAATTTTATTATATCCAGGAAACGACAACACATAAAAGATTAATAATTTTTCTTTCTTTTTTTTGTCACAAATTTAGACCGTGAGTGTTTTAAATTCATTTTAGGCCTCAATTAAAGTATATTAGTTAAGCAAAAAGGGGGTTTGTGAACGAGTCCTGTATATTTAAAAGAATTAGCTTGGTCTTCTACAACATTCATCTAAGAGGTGTGCAAAAAACTATTTCAAGAAAGTAAAAAACTAAGGGATCAAAGAGAAATTGGAAGAAGAAAGACGCATGCATTGATGTTTATACAAATATATCTTATAGTTAGTTAAGTAAGCTTTTATCAAAAAAGTGTGAAGATTATCCTAAAGCTACGCACGCTATGGTACAAAAAGCTCGCTCGCACAACACGCGCAACAAATCTTATTAGTCGGTCGATGTGTAGTTTTTTTTTTCTCTTATTATTATTTATCCCATTCATTTGAAAAATAAAAAACGAAAAATCAACAGAAGCTTTGGCTAAACGGAGATAGGAATTATTTTACCCTTCAACAATTGATAATATTGTATTTATTATAAAATTTGCAAAAGTAACGAACGGTTTTGTACTTGAAGCAATTTCCTAGATAGATCCGCCATCTTCATCATTTATTAATATTATCATTAAATATTTTGTTCCTTCTTTTTTGTTTCTCAAATCAATAATGGATTTATTCAAAAATTTCTTTAAAGTACAGAGGTATTTGCGGATATTTATTTATTCATTTATTTATTTATTATTATTATTATTTATCTGAGCGGCTGAGTACTTTGTACGTCCGTTTCTGGAAGGCTACAAGAATGTGCAGCAGCGGGATGAAGTGGCAGTGTGCTACTCGCAGGGAGACCGACTTGTCCCTGAACCCATCACAAATAACAACGACAATATTATAGAAAAAGTTATAATAACAGGACACGCACGCATTCGCCCATTATTTTGGGCCTTGGGTATCCATCATCTTTCAAAATTTTAGGAATAATTGTTTAAAAAGAATTAATTGATACCCAATACCTTTCACACCTATCACTAATTATTGGGACACAGCTAATATATTTTTAATTTTCTTCTTGTTTATTACTGTAGTTATGTATTACAATTACTTAAGTAAAAAATGATCATTACGATCTTTAATAGACACAAAAAGAAAAACGAAAAAAATAAACTAGATATCTTTATAATAACGTCAAAAAAAAGGAAAAACTATCTCTAACAAACACAAAGAAAAAAACATTAATAAAACAAAGAAAATTTTTTTAAGACCTGCTTTTGCATCAACTGAATTCGAGCTAAATTAAGATAACTATGATCATCACAATTGTCACATTTAATAAAGGACTTTAGTATGAATAATGATAAATTTACTAAAAACTAACAAACATATAATTAATATAATAATGATGATAATAATAATAAAACTAATAACATAACGGTTTATTTCTATATTCGTGTCTATTTTAAATCAAGTCCCTTCTGTCAATAGAAAAACACCCCTTTTAAAATAAATGCGAATATAAAAAACGTAACAACATAATAACAAACAAAACTAAGGCCGTATTTATTATTTAATAATTTTTTTATTCAAAATGTACGAGAATGTAAATTATTTATTGCACGCCTACCGTGCCCTTGTTAACTGAAGGCGGCAGAATTCGTCAAGGCGCAATCCGGCCAACTCGCGCCATAACAACCCCAAATCTAAGTCCATCATATCACGTGGTGGTGATGGGGGCGACGGTGGCGTTGGGGGCGCCTTTATGGGGGCCGCGGGCTATGGCCACAATTGTAATGAACGTATCGGCTGACGTGTGTAACAATAACCTAGTGGTTTAACGAAATGTGTATCGATTGTATGACAATGTGGACACGGCACCAAATGACTATAATCACTGAAGAAATTCAACCTTTGGGCTGGATGCAGTACTGGTTTAAAGCATGCATTACACTGCAAATTCAACAAGAATGTTTTATAAGAAAAATTGTTGAAATATTTTTGCCAAAAACTTACCTTGATACGTTCAGTGCAACATGGCATAGCAGCGAAAATGTCATAGGAATACATGGTACCCAAAACGAGTGAAGAACCATCCCATTTTTGATTGCAAAATCGACAAATTATAGCACGACCATTCACTCCTTCCAAACAAGCCATGCAGACTGCAGTCAAAAATTGGATACGCCCTTCTACTTTCACCTATCAACAATACAACATAATTGTTAAATAAAATTTGAAAGTTTTAGAAAATCAACTAAATTTTACCTCAATACAACTTTTAGCATGTTGTCGGGGACTAAGGAAAAATGTCCCATCCACCAATGGATACCTATCGAACACTGCCATTTTCTCTTCACATAAAATACAATGAACTTTGGAACGGCCCTGAGATGCAAGTGTAGAAAGTATAAAGCAACGTGTATCATCATTGCCATGATTGCCCTCATCTTCCGTCTGAAACAAGAACAAAAGAAGTGTTAGATTGACGAAAAGGACAAAAAAAAACACAAACGTTTCGATAGCCGCGTATTGACTGGCTTTGATCATTTTACGATTCACAACGCACAAAGATAATATCCGGAATAAATGGGGAGTAGGTAGATAGTAGTTGTAGGGCTCCTCTTTAATAAGGTGAGAGATACGAAGCCGGACGCAATAACTACGTCAGTAAACACAACTACTTCTACACCTACCTTCAGGCCTATAAGTCTTCCACTAATACAACACGAAACTTTTGATTGCACAAGATTTTAATAATGCTAATGTTCTAATATCCAAGGAAGTTTATATACCACCTTTGTTAACATAAATGTGGTATACACATATAATTTCTCTTAGCAACCCCATTATCTTAATTGCGAACGAAATTTTAAGTTAGGATTGTCGACAATGGGAGGAAAATTTTTATATTGAATCAAGGTTATATGACGAGAATAGCGTGAAAATTCTCAATATGAAAAAGAACAAGAAAAGCAAGAGCGTATGTTGAAAGTTAATACAAGTTTAATATTTTTCGTAATATTTCAGTTTCATCCTTGTCGTCTGAAGTGGATTCTACTGAAGCTTTTTAACCAAAGACAATCTACCAAGCACTTTAATAATAATAGTAATAATAATAATACTGTCGTTACACTCCTATTTCTTCAGACACACTAATCCGATATTAATAAAAAAAAAATTAATTATTCTTAAGTTGTAGAAAATCTTTTGGTAAAAAAATCTTCAAGCTTCATGATTCTGAAATGTTGACGAGATTTTATTTATATTACTTGTTGTACAATGTACATGTGCAATTTGTGGATAAGTTTTGCAAAAAAAAAACACGTTAAATCATTAAATATTTCTACATGAGAAAGTTTCGTTAGAGTAACACAACAAATTTAGACAAATTTCTAGTATTCTATTATGGTCATTTCTCTTTCAATGTACAAATATAATAAAGTTTGGTAAATTTTCGCTGAGTTTATAACAAGCGTACAGAAACATTTTAGTATAAACCATTAAAAACACAAATCCACAAACTCATTTAGTAGGTGGAAGAATTCGTGTCGAAATGACCACAAAATATTTCAAACTAAACGCAAGTACAATGTAATAAATAAAACATCATGCCTAAATGCATTGAATACATGACTAAATCTGGAAAACAGTGTGTTGTAAATAATCTGAAAGCAGACAGACGAAAAACTTGTTTACTTCTTAAGCTACTCTTAAATGAAAAAAGATCGGTCGAATGCGGTTTAGTTGCCTACGGGCTTAATTTTTCTATAGTTGTCAACTCCATAGTGCTTTATTGTGTAGCGTACAGACTTCTGCAAACAGTTGGAACTTGACAATTTTTTTAAAATCAGTAATGGTAGCAAATTATATTTTTGAAACCCATATATCGTAATATATTTTAGTTGTGTGTTTACTTTATCCGTCAGTCGACCCTTAATATATCATCGTAAATTTAAAAGACGCGTAAAGGGATAACATCAAAAACACACACAAATATTGGGTAAGAAGAAAAAAAAAAGGGTGCACTCTTCCCTCTCCCTTTTATATCTCTCATCCAAGAAAATCTGGATTGATATTCTGCGATGGTTGGACCTTTTTGGATAGTTCAAACTTATCGTTTTCTAAAATCTCTGATATACAATCTTCTTGAGCTGGATATGTATCATCATAAGGGTAAAAGATTACAAGAAAAGAACAGGTGAACCGTGGAAAAGAAATATGATATATTTACTAAATATGAATGGATGTAGATGTTATACATCAAATGTCAATGGTTTCTTTTATTAATCTGTTATGTTGTAATTAATGATTACAAGGACTTTTAACAAGAAAATGGAGAATGCTAGCTAGTTGATGATTGATAGTAGTCACTTTGTCAAAAAAACTAGTTTCTATTATAACATTTCATCATCAAATTTGTATCAAATTACAAGCATAAAAATGAAATTTTTAAAATTGCAATTTATCCTAAAATTAATCGTGACAGGAACACTCTATTTGATGAAACCAACTCTTATCACCCAGATATTTTTAAAATATTCACAGAAAAACTTTACAAAAAAAAAAACTCCTGTCCCTCGAATTGTTACTGGATAACACACAACAAATCGACATCAAATCTAAACTAGATGTGGAAAAAAATCCTGTTGTCGAAAAGGCGAGGGGTTGAGAGTATTAAAAGCGAAGTTTTGTTGACATCGACCACTTCCATCAAGGAAACAACAGAAAAACACATATACACTACTGCAGAATCTTGAGACATTTTTGTCAATGAAAAGAAAAAGTGTTCAACACAACAATAACAACAACAGGAAACCAGTGAACGGAAGAGTGATTGACAATGAAAAGAAAATCATAATAGCAATAATAATAATGTCCATCTTATGATGATTATTTATCATTTCCACTTAAATTATACATTCACAAAAAAAAGATGAATAAAATGAAACGGAGGGAGATCCTGGGTAAAGATTTATAATGTGTTTAAAGCAGAAGCGTGAAATTATTTTCAGGGATAACTAATCACAAAATCTCCGTAAAATAAAATAAGACATGATGCACAATAATTTTCCGATGTTAATAGCAATGATGGTTAGTAGTCCATCAACATCATGACAACGAGAAGAATTCTGTGAAAATCCTTTATAAATCTACAAGAGAGATCAGATTCCGACTTAATTTCAGGAAGTACTGACTTGTGAACGACTGGATTAAACTAAGAAGCTTAAAAAAAGGACTGTGATTTTCATTCGTTGTATTTTCTCTGAATATATGGTAGGAGCAATGTAATTCGCTTTTTTCCTTGTGCGTTTCGTAATTTTCAGGTGGTTTATTTCAGCGTCTCGGCTTTGTTTAATAAACTAAACTAATCAATTGACATAAACACACAAGTCAGACAGTTTAATCGATTTAGATTCGGTGAATTGCCAATTACCTGTTTTGACGTTAGAGAAGCGAAAACATGAGCAATAGTCTACCAGACTGTGTATGTACATGAACAGAGTACAGGATATGCTTTTCACTTCGACATATATCATGAAATAGGTATAGTACATGATTAGAGGGAGAGTGATTCAAGAGGATAATATAAAATCAATTCCCCAGATAATTACCTTTACACATAGTAGTAGTAGACGACGTATATCAAAATATAACATCAAAGTCAAAAATAAACCTTAATCAAAAACGAAATTTAGAATTTTCCCAATGTAAAATATGAAATACGTCTGTACTAAATTTGAAATGGGTCGATTAAATCAGATTTTATTGTACAACTGACTAAACAGAAATCTTTTAGTACTGCCAGCTATTTGGAATTTTTAGAACAAATTGCGTAAGCAATAATATAATATTTAAAATGATATTGGTTTTAAGTACTTGAAAAGTGATCCAGTTAATTAAAATGTCGTATTCTTGAATTATCAATAGG
The DNA here is from genome assembly GCA_020740385.1 of Mylabris phalerata. Classification (NCBI taxonomy): domain Eukaryota; kingdom Metazoa; phylum Arthropoda; class Insecta; order Coleoptera; family Meloidae; genus Mylabris; species Mylabris phalerata. Next base: position 7,172,373 of record JAJEOX010000044.1, on the reverse strand, counting down.
AAACAACTGCCATTTATTGTTTGAATAATTTTAGAATGACCCATTTTTTGATAGTTTGAGATTCAATACATTTCTTAAGCTTTCAAATGATTAAAGTCTTTGCAACTAGAAAATTTAAATATGCATAACATCCATAGAAATTCGTTTAGTAATTTAACAAAACCAACAAAGACCACATTGGCATTCGTCCAAAAACTACACAAGGCTATAATCTGTGAATTATTACACTCATTGCAATGATTAAAATTATGTTGGAGACCAATCAACTTTCGTAATATGGTGGGTATTTCCGTAATTTATTTCAAATACTTAAATAACATGCTTTTTTTTCTTAAAAAAAAGTTTTACTTTCAATTACGAAAATAACTAAAGTTATTTGATTTTCTAACATCTAACAGTAAACGAATTTTAATTAACTACAGAGACAAAAACGATAATTAACATCTTTATGTGTATACCATTAATTATAAACCAACAAGATTAATGTTTTAAAAATGTTGCAAAAACTGCTCAAGACTATAATAAAACATGTTCGAATATTTTATTTTGAAACAAGAATCTGTCTATAGACGGATATTGCAACTAGTAGAGGAAAAAAGAGAGGTAAGAAGCGTCTGATATTATTGAAAAATCTGGAAGAATCCACTACACCATCATCATAACTTTCTACTGATGTTGAGTAAATATCAAGACTGATAATATTGGGTGTTATTCAAGACAGACTTGAAATAAGATAGAAATTGATTCCGGATATAGAAAATACTAACAATTGGAAGAGAATCTTTTACTCTTCGTTGCCATCAATAATAATAGGATACATAATATTTCGATTATGAAAGAGAGGAGAAGAAATATTTGTCAGAATTTTTGATTAATTGACAAGATATTTCAAAAGACTTTTGTGACATTGTCAAATTATCTAATGAATAATACATTAACAATCCGTACATTTAGAGTTGATTTTTTTTCTCTTCTAGTATAGGGTGGAGCTAAAAATCAATTAACTTTCCATAATTTTGATATCAAATCAACAGTAAATTCTATAAAAATTGAGAGACGATGGAATTTATGTGAAAAAATTACAAATAAAGGATCGACCGCTATACTCCTATTTGAATTTATTTTACGATCATATAGCAATAAAAATTCCAATAAATTCTAATTAATCCACTACCAATACGAGTGAGTGGTGTTCCTATTGTTCCGGAACAATTCTCTATTTCATATAGAAACACACACCTATAAAGCTTTCTTCTTTCAAAGGACATCTAAATTTAAGACTGTTAACAAAACAATAGACAGAACATAAAGCAAAAAATAAAAGTTGAGTAGTCTCATAAAAGTTTTTTAGACTATTGTGTTTTATGCGGAATGTTAAACCATTTTCTCTGAGTGTTCGCTCAAAAATTACTCTTCTAAACTAACATATTGAAGGGAGTTCAAAATGATTGTTATAAGCGTTGAAAGTTTATATTTTCAAATAGGGCGTTAAGACGATGACAACAGAAAAAGAAATCGAAAACAGTTATGTAAATCATTCAAAAATATTTCGTTGTTAATTTTTTGGTTGAATTCAACGACGAAAATCCTTCTCTTTTTTTTATCAAGCACACCAATGATGATGCAAGCGTGAAATGTTCTTGTTAATTGTACGTGCTGTTGTAAAAAGTATCAGGTGTGACGGGAATAATGTAACGGCAATAAGTATGTATGATGATGACGATGGTCATGAAAAATGCAATCTGAAAAGTGCACAGTTAAACTCTGTGTAGAGTACCCATACAGAATGTATGTATACGAATATAATAAATCTCTTTACAGGCAGGAGAAGTCGTTCAAATGAACTACTCTGTAACATTTGACTGCACATACACTGTATTTAAACTTTGTATAAAACTTTCAAAATTGATTCTCGAAAACTTTACCGTTTATTTAATTCATAATAATTTGCACATTCTACAAGAAGTTCACTGAAATCCAACTTTTACAAACTAAAATACTAAGATTACATCAATTTTAAATTTACATATACAAAATATAGTCGGTCTAGTTGAACTTTACCAACTGAAACTAAATCATATAATTCAATACGAACAGTTGAAGTGGATTTGATGAATAATTTTCTCAGAACATTGTACATTCTATTATGATTTAGAACAACATAACAGCCATTAACTATCAAAGATTTAAAGCTGCTGTTAAAAGTGGAAAAAAAATATGGAAGACGACCAAGACAACAACACACTATTACTCTAATGATTTTATAAATGGATTATTATAGATAAATTATAAGGTTTGTAGCGTGTTGTTGTTGTCGACGACGACGACGTCGTGACGCCGTCCCTGGAAGTCTAGTATATTTCAACATTTAGTATTGTTATATGTAATAAAAAAAGGAGGAAAATGGCGTAAACTCTATACATGAAAAGTGGACAGCCGGTATATGTATGTATACATATATTTTAAAATTAGATGTCCTTGTGTTCGTTATTAGCATCCCGAGTGCAACAGTCGTTGTCCTATGCAGTTCATGGCAGGTCACTAATATTATCGTTTTCAGTTGCATGTTATTTGTATCAAACTATTAATCACCCTGACATCGATTCGACTATTATTATTATTAACTTTCCTAAATTACAATTTCATGCAACTATGATAGTATGGAAAATATAATTTTTCTATCAAATAATTATTAAAATATACAAAACGGTTAACGAACTATAAATAAATGATAGAATTAGATTTTGTTGCAATTCTATTTATGAAAATATAAATTATCAGTTTCCGGGCCCAATGTACGTCCGGTTATGATAAAATATTATGTAAACAAAAAAAAAAAACAACAACCTACGAATATAACTATAATTATAGTAACCATCCATTGATTTTCAATAGAATCCAAATCAGGTAGAGTTGTTGGACTGTTTTAAGATTGTAACAATTCAAAAAATACCATTTTAACGTTCTATAAATGGATAATCATCGGAGATCGTGTGATTTAAAACAGATGTCTATCTAGAACAAACTGGAAAAGCAAAGAGATTTCACTTACCATATACGTAATAAGATATAAATTAAGGTGGGCTTGCTATTAATATTGCTACTGATATAGCTTCCAGCTTTAATCGTCAACACAATCATCATCAACTATGTACCTATAGCTAACTACATATCTACCTACTATTGCAACTATTCCAATAATTGCAAATGTAAACTAATATTATTATAAGAACCGGCTCTGTTGTGTATCAATTTGATTTATTTGTGTGTAATATGGAGAGAAAACTCCAAGTTTCCGTGACTTGGATTTATTAGAAATTTGTGTTAATATTTAATAGAATTTTTTTCATAGTTTCTTCAACTAGTTAACTATTACTATCGCTACATTGTATCGACGAACAAAATCGACATTTCCACATATACATATACATATAAGAGAAATTATCGCTATTATCCATACACACACATACACACAAAGAGAGAGGATAATTTACAGTTAAAATTAATCGTTGTTGACTTGTTGTAATAATAGTAGTACCAGTAGGTAGTGGGTTTTATAAAATTTATAATTTTAATGATTATAACAATGATAAAAGTTATCAACCCACCCGTCTTAATTTCAATACAAACTTTTATATGTAGACAACCACAATAAAACAAAGAATACAATTAGTTTTCAGTACATTGACCTTTCTCTACTCAATTTCTCAAGCAATCATGTGCAAGATTGATTATTTTCATAAAATCTACACACTTATAATATCAAAAAAAACAATTACAATAACCAAATTTACACATCAATCAATAGAAAATTCTTACAATTTATTTATGTAGCGTTCCCGTTAATAACACAATTTCATAATTTTTTTAAAGAAATTTTATTAAATATTCAATCTATATTGTAAAACGATAGTTAGTGTTTTTCGAGTTTGCTTTTTGCTCTAAATCCACACATGTTTGTTTTGCTGTCATGACACTTTTTACTGGTCTCAACAGTTGTTAGTTCTAAATTGGTACAAAAACGATTAGAAATATCAAACTTACAGCTTATATTTTGAACCAATTGCTCTAATATTACTCTAATAGAATGAAAATATTAATATTTTGCAGCCATTGTAGGATAAATGCAAGAATTCTTGCAAGACTAAAAGCTTTTAAAGCTAAAAACTTTACATACATTATCAAAATACTCATCACTTCTTTGGCAGCTTATTTTTTCCAAACAACATCTGTTTATCTGTTATCATGATACTTTATTTAATCACATCTTTTTTCATTGCGTTGCTATCAAAAAATCGTGTGAAACTGTTTTGTTTTTGTTTTTTTGAGTCGAGAAAAATCCATACAGACAAGAATTCGGTTATTACACCGAACTTCGTGTTATATTTTCTACCCCTATAAATTCCCACAGTAGCTTTAATATCAATTTGTATCTGACCATTGGGGCCGATTAAGAATTCCAAATCCCAAATCTGTTCTGTTCAATACACGGGAATTCTACTGTTATTCAAATATTTGCTTCCAAAGTCTAGCAACAGACGATCATAGCAGTAGCAAAAGAGAAAGAGTTGAAATGGAATATCTGTTCCCCTTTAAAATTATTGAAATACAGAAAAAAATTAGAAATTTCCTATAATCATTTCTTCCTATAGAACAACCAATTTCCTTTTTTTAACCCGTTTATTGGAGAATATTTTTTACTGTATTGTACAATAGGCAGACAAGCAGAAAACCGATAAATTTACCAAGTCTGGAATAGTTTATCTGATTTTAATTTGGCTCAGTTGGAATTACGAGAGAAAACGCGGATGTAGTTAGAACAAATTATTATTACAGACATACAAATACTTGAATCAACTCCAAGATTATATGGATTTAATTAGACAACAGACGAAACAATTCCATTGTAGACAGTTAATACAGCACAAACATAGATACATTTATGTGTAATATGAGCATAAATGAGGAAAATTCGTTAAGAGTTATTAAAGAAAGAAACAAAGAAGAAAATGCACCACCATAATGATCATTTTTTCCATATAAACAGTTATTTTATTTGTTTTCTGCTACTGTCTAGTTTTTAGTTCGACGAACTTTACATTTCTCACTAAGACTAAATAATTTTTACATTGAACACATATGTCTTTTGTTGTTTTTTTATTGTTGTTGTTGATGTTATTATAACTCTTGTTAATACAAATTGTTTAATTTTTATTGAATATAAACACAACGAAAATAATTCAGAGATCTGTTGAAAAAAAAAAACAATCAAAAAAAAGAATCAAAAATCATAACACAGTACTAATTATGATAAAGAAGTGTATCAGTATCTCTTGACCCGATATCTTACTTTAATAATGCAAATAATGTCATTGACTTTATTTAATGTATTTCTTCTTTTTTAACACAACAAAACAACTATCATCAATATAAAGAAAGAAGCTGCTTTCTCTCATAAATGTTCTACATAACAAATGTAATAGTAGTGTTCTCTAATAGTTTATAATGTTAGATCTGTTTTTTCTTTCTCTTCTAAAACAACGATATTGTTGAAGCAGTCGTTGTCTAGTATTTTCACAATACAGACAACAAAAATAACGACCTAATCTAATAGTTATTAAACCAATCTAATTAGTTATTAAATCAACAGTTATCTTAGAAATGTTGCAATCGAGTTAACGATTTTTTTCAATCTCAATGACTGCGAAAACATATTGATGGTGATAGATCGTTAAGGGAACCTGTCCCTCTTTTCTCCATCATATCGATAGATAAAACCAAACAAAATCAATTTAATTTGTTTTAGATTCTATAAATAGAATTGTTTATGACATTAATTTTATTTATTTATTGGTTAGAGGTGATATAGTATAAAATGGCTACCATTTAGAGGTTCTCGCACCCTAATATGTTTTTTATTATTGTTGCCGTTGAATTAGTCACTTTTATTTACAGTCTCATTTATACGATCCTTTAAGTCTATAAGGGATGGCTTTAAATTTGAACAAAATGTCCTAATAGCTTATAGTATGCTAGCGACATTTTCTTTTCAAGATAAAATATATTGTTATTAAAAGTGAATTGTTGACGTTGATAGCATCGTACATCTCGTCATTCAACTGTCGCTGCCAGTATTTTCCGTACATTAAATCCATAAAATGTCAACATTATACCATATTGTATTATATCTCTTTAATTCTTAAAATAAATTGATAAACTATAAGATTCATATCATGGCAAAACTCAATGGTTAATAAAGTTTAAAGTAGCGTTCATTTATTATGTTACATACTTTGACACGTTAAATTCAAACTAATTCGGTTTATAAATGGCATCGACCTTTATATGCCATATTGCTTTTTATACCACCACAACTGAAAACTTTATGAAAATTTAAACAATCTACGTCTGGCGTATTTCGATTCTCACATCTCTGGTTTCTCTCTATGTCTCTTCTATTAGTGCAAATTTTGTGCTACATAGCAGTGATAAATCAGATACTTAAGTGATTACAAAGTGGAGAGAGCTTTTCTGAACAGTTTTTTTTATCAATTGTATAGAAGAGAAACACGTCAACGACCGTCCGTCGAACTATAATCGTTACTCTAGTGCACATAGCACGAAGAGAGAAGAAGAGAGCTTTTTGTTCATTGTTTGCCTACCAGATTTTCAACAAAGATTATAATGTATTGTGATAGATTCTGAGTATTTGTTTTTCAATGTTTGTATTCTGACTGAATTAAACTGAAATGTAAACTGAATGAGCTTTCAATTAGACGCGTATACAAAACACTACAGAATAATAATAATAATAATATTGCCAACTAATGGAAAGGCACTATTTTCCATCTGAAAAAGCCTCCTTTATACTAGAATCTTATTTAGGAGTCGTCGTTTATTTTAATTGTATTTAGTCGTACTACTTTACCTTTGCGAAAATGTTGTTGCCAAGTAGCAACACAACATTATTACTATAACTAAATACTGAATTCTAATGTAACATTTATAAAGCGAGGAGACATGATATTTCAAACTTTCTCAATTTATTAAATTCATTATGTTCCTGGGTAAGATAAAATAAATAACAATAATATATAAAGAATACAAGATTCGTTCGTCTCTTTCTATCTTTAAGTTTGATAAGAAGTTAAATTTGTGAAACGACGCCGATATTATAGTTTACTAACAGCTCGGCGTCGTATTGTATATTCGCTAGACCGTGTCAAGATAGTAAAAGTTTAACAGCAAAAGTATGCTTCAATCTTCGAACAAACAACTAAATAGGAGGTGATATCATTGATCAATTTACACATAATAAATATATTCGTATACAAGAAAATACACTAAAAATTTAAGTGCAAGTACAAATTTTACCATTAAAGAAATCTAAACGACCATTCGAACAGAGCGTCATTATTTTAAATAAATGAACAAATCTGGTATACGTAAATTCTCTCTTCACAAATTGGTTCATTAATAGCGCAAATTGACGTCAAGATACTGCGATAAATAATATGAAATATGTTAGAAATGGGGTGGGTATGATTAACACACGTTCATTTTTTTGATGAATAATAAAAGAAATGAATTTTTAACAAGTCAACACTACTATTTCTGTACTGTGATTAACAACTTAATTATCTTTTATGCTCACGCAATAATTCAGTCATTATATAGTCGTTTGTAATGAAATTTTATTATTAATATAGATTAAAAATTTTGATAATAATGATTGACAGATAGAAATAACCGGTAATCTTATAAATTGATCATTATTTTTAATATACACTACGAAAACAACTCCACCACCACAACTGACTTTCATTTTACGAATTTTCTTGTTACTAGCACTATAAATTACATACAATTATTATCTTTAAAAGGAAAACTCTAGTGAGAAAAAATTGTTATTATCAATTCTATCGAATTAAATATTAATACAATTATTGTGAAGAAGGAAAAATTTAAACCTACAACTAGAGGCGAGGCACGACAATAAAGGTGTGTAATATAATCTGACTTGTAATAAGCTCAATGATCATGACATTCGACAAATAACAAATCTATTATCATTGTAATTACAATCTTACCAAAATCGTAACAATAAATAATGTACAATTTCCCAATTACAACAGTTTACAAGTTTGATGTAATAAATTTCGTAACAAACATAAAATCTGTCTAGCCGTTAGTGGTTGTTTTAAAGAGGATGTTTCACGGAAAAACTGACAATGTATTTCCCAAAGGTAGAAATAGGAGCGTATTTGTAGGTTGTTCGAAACGAGGAAAAACTAAGAAATAAACTCTCGTATTACATAAGTAAACAAATGTATGTATTGTTTTATCCACATTCGTAACTGTGGTCTTGTCGTGTGAAATTGAATGTTTTTTTTCATTTAAATCAATTCGATAATTGAAAATTACCAATGTAGTAAACAAGGTGGTCGTCTGGTCGTCTCCGATGGCAACAGTGTATAACTATCTCGAACTAATTAAACACAGATTGATGTACAGGAAAGTTTATCTCAATTCACAGTAAGAGTTCGAGATGTTTTTCGTGCTAACTTGCCGCACAAACACCAATAAATTTATTGATATTCGAAATTTAATACCATAGTCGTTGACAATAATTGTCATATATGAATTAATGTGTCTGTTATATTTAATAAATTCCAATGACAGCCGTCATGTCCACAAGTTTCTCTATCATCATCCAGCAAATGGTAATTGTAGTAGTAATAAATATAATGGATAATATATGTGTATATTCAACCCTCTGAAATTCTCTAAACATAGAAACTACCACCACTATAATGAATAGATATTGCTGCATCACGTGACAACTTCCTGGTCGTTCATTAAAATTCACATCCCTTAAGCCTACTTGATGTGGTAACTAACTAACCCTTCCTTCCTACAAAAGTCGTTTACCGTTTTACAGCCTTATATTTAATGTTAATGAGACATCCCGGTGATTTTTGTATTACAGCTATAAAGAATATAAAATATAATTTCATCCAAATTTGATTGAGTTAAAAAAGGGGGAAAAAGGGCCGTCGATGAGTTTAATGATGATGATGATGATGATGATGATGATGATGAAATTTATAACATTAGCGCAAATTGCAATAAAGTTGTTCTCTCAACTTAATAAGACAGCAATTGAATCGTGAAACTGGAAAATCGTTACACTCTACGACAACGACAAAAAGCGTAATTAAAACCCAACCCGTCTATATCTCGAATAATTTGCATAGATATGGATGATGTTTGAACATTAAATAAAATTTTCTAAAAATAAAAAAAAATATATTTGAATTATCATTATAGTTGAGTGAAATATATCAACAATTATTAAAAGATTTTTTAAAAGTTTTTTTTATAAAAACCGAAATGGATGAATCTACCTCTTCAAACTCTCTCAAGTAAATACACATACTATAAACTCACAACCAAGCATTTGTTCATTTCAGTAAAGTTCGCGATGATATGCAAATCTCCACATGTAATTACCTGAGGGAGTCTAATATAGACGGTTAGCAGTTAGAAGTAATGGCAGGATCGTGTTCAAAGGAGTTGAGAGAATGTTATCTGTATGTGTGTGTGTGTATGTGTAAATACATCAGATCATTACACTACTTTCTACTCATTAACCGTCTGCATAATGTTTGAGATTTATTAAAATTAACAATTAAAAAAAAAAACGAGCTCTTTTATCAAAGAAAACCCAAGTTCGTTTGAAATTTTAAACATTGAATAATTGTAGAAAGATCAATAACGAATTTCGTATAATTAGTCGTATTCTGTTGGATCAAATTAAAAAATAATAAAGTTATACTGTTTTATTATTTTTATCAATCACCGCATAAAAATTAAAAGAATATCAGAAAATAAATTAATCAAAAGATCCGCCTAATTAACCTAAATATAACATAAAATGGTATTTTAATGGAAAATAATAAAATATTCAACAATTCGTATATAAACAACGGTAAATCTGATCGAAACATTTAAAAAATTGAGGTTTTTTTCCCTAAAGTAACACAGAAATAATTCCCAAGTCATTTAAAATCTCGTTAGATCTTTATCATTCGTTTCTCCCAAATTACAACGAAAATTGTCGAAATACTTTAAATTTTTCAACCAACCAAGATCTAAAAGCTGGCTTGTATAATTATATTCTTCTATCGATTAAAAATCTACGCTTTTTTTCAAGAAATTTCAGTTTAATTAATCCATTAGTAGCAAAAAGTACAGACTCTAATGTTTGAAATTGTAAAATGAACTTTACGAAACAATAGTTCTACATTGTTGAATTTAATATGAGTGGATGGTTTGAAAATCTGGGCGCACCTAGCCAATTGTCTAGATTTGGCCAATGATAAAACTGAATTCAAATTAAAGCCGCTTTCAAGACTCAATATTAGTGTGTTTCAAATTGGACAAAAACCAACTAACTTGTATTTGAACATACGATCAACTACCAACCATTTGGAAATTCAATTCAATTATACAGAAATTGGTGGATTCAATAGAAACTTTATCATTTATTAAAGGCAACGATCAATTATTTCAGAAATTTCTTGACAGATAAATAATTTTTTGATTGTTAGAAAAAGATGTATAAAGCTATATTTGACAATAATTTCATTTCTCCCATACCATTAAATATCAAAAGTTGGATAATAACGATCATAATCAGCTATAAAGTCTGTCAGTTAGAGCCAATCTTGATGGTTATAAAAATTTGCTGTTATATCCAAATAAAAATTAACGACAATCATCGTATCGATAAATCTGTCTAACCTTCTAAACAGGAATAATTTAGAAATAAATGAAGAGATCACAATTTTAGAAAACAAGCGAAATTCTCATTCAATCGATATAAAAATAAAATCAAAATAATGTTATCTAAATGGTTGTAATTTAATAAACAATTCCATTTTATGTTGGGTGTTTACGATTTCAAATAATACAATCATGAGACATGATGTGCACATTATTGAGTTTTTAACAGCCAAACTAGACATGCATAACAATAGAAAATTGCAATACTACATACATTGGTATTATTACAATTGGAATTGTAATAAATGTAAAGCGAAGTTTAACAAAAATCAAAATCTATGAAAGTATACACACAATAGAGATGGAAAAGAAAAACAACAGGATATCCTTGAAAGAAGTTACGTTTCGATGGAAAAAAACCTTGGCCACAATTCAAATGTCATTTGGAAATTTTTGACAATGCACATAGTAGTTTATCTTAAGTCGATTTTACAATGGGCGTGACGTTAGAAGTTGAGGAACGGTGAAATAAGTGAGGCTTAACAAGTTGAGATCTCTATCAAGATAATGTTGTAGTATTATTCCATATGGAAACATGAAATCAAACCAAAATCTCCATTGGGAACAGATTTGTTTCCACAGCAAGACATGCACCATCCCTTTATTTTATTTGTTTTTTTGTGTGTAATACAAAGCGAGAAAACAACTATTGTTTAAAGAGTTATTTTGAGATGAGGATGCGTTTCTATTAACAACAAACTATGGAGGAAACCGCCGATAGTTAGACAACGGTAGACAAAATGTATTGTAATGCCGATGTAAACTGGAGAATATCTTCCTCTCTCAAGGAAACAATGCTTCTATCATTTCTATCTCATCCAAGACTTTGTTTTTTGTTAACCACTGCTGCTAGGTATCAGTTTATAGATTACATTGTTTTCCCCAAAGAATATCCAGGGATTCCTTTAGATATTCAAGAAAATATCTCCGAATAGAATATTTGTTTTCATATAGATCCGTTTTAATCGTATCTCTCAATATATAAACATGCGTATTTTACGAGAAATTGCAACAGAAATAAATAAATTGAATGTCAAAAGATGAATGGATCGGATGCTTTCTATACACTAAAGTAATTTCCAGAAGAACGCACAGTCTACAAGGGAGGATAAGGAGAAGCGAAAAAAGACTTGAAAAGAAAAATTCAAAGTATTAAATTTAGACTGTTACAACCATTTAAATAGTTTGTCAAACTTCAGCGAGACTGTTAATTTACTGTGTGTAAATCGACAAAAAGAAAATACGGACTGTTTCAAGAAAAATACCAGACGTTAGTTTTTTGCTGTTGTTTGAATACCAGCAGTTTTACAAAGAGATTCTTGATCGAATCGAACGAATTCAATTTCCATAACAGAAATTCTTTTACAGTTCTCTTAATTAGACTTTTAATTTCAATTTCAATAATTAGCCTTTTTGCAACATTTTTTTCTCTCTATATCAACACTTAGGTACAACTGGAAATTAATTATTGTTTACCGTTCTAATGTCGCGACTAATACCGTAACAATTTTAACTCGGTATAAAGAAAATATTGAAGATTTTGATCATCTTATCACTTTTATAACCCATAAATTTATTATAAATTCCGATTATTTGAGGTTTTTGGTACATATTTACTAGAGTAACAATTACTAAAAAAAAATACCTGAAAGTGTAAACAATAAGAGATAATTATTGTTTACATCAAGTCTCAATGTCAATTCTAATTGCATTAATTCGTTGAATTTGATTAGCGAATTATCTAATTAAAAAAAAAAAAAAAAAAACGGTCGAATTGTAACATTAATGAGATTTTCGGCATGTCCACGATCACGTAGACATCTCTCTAGTTTTGTTTACAAGTAGAATCATCTCGAATAGATTTGTAGAAAAAAACAAACCACAATTATTTATTTATTTAAACTATTGCGATTTTGTAATTTTCCATAGTTTTTCCAAAAAAATTCCAGTAGCTGATTGAAAAATTGAAGTGTATCGATAAAATTGGACAAAAAAAATACTGTAATCGAAAGGCACTTTGAAGGATGCAGAATTACAAAAGCGTTTAGGCATACCAAAATTTACGCATTCAATTAATTATCTTTTAGAATTAATAATGAGATTTTTTTTAAAAAAAGAAAGGTGTTTTGAAAATCTTGCGTGTGTTGTGTTAAGTAAGAGAGCGGTCATTGACTGGTTGTTATTTTTAGTATTATTATTAACATAGAATATTAAGCAATGCAAGAATTAAAATTAGTGTGTGTTTGTGTTGTTATTTCAGAATATAAAGTGCCTGAAGTCAAGCAGGTGAACAAAGTTTACACATTGATAACTAGCGTATATCAATAATGGTCACATATTGTTGATTTTCTTTAAAGATAAGAGTAAAGTTGACCGAATCAAAATAGACGAGGTGTATCCCAAAAGATTGCGATCGTATTTTCTTATGAGAACACTATTATTGGTCATTTGTGTGTAATTTCTTTATCGACAGCTAGACAAATATATTAGACATTGATGGTAAAATATTAAATTTTCTAGCATGGTAATGTAATAAAATGTGTCATTTTTCTGACTTTACTTGTAAATAATTGAGGTAATTGAATGTATTCGATCTATATCAATATCCATAAACTTCATAGTAGAGTTGTTTGAACATGTTTAATATGGACAGTTGGGGATATGTTGCAATAATAAAAGACTGCCGCCGTCAATTCTCAATCCCTTTCAATATTATACAAATTCACGATATTGTGAAATATCAAAAGTTTGAACGATGAAAATTGTAAAATCAGCATTACCATCAGATAAAATCACTACAGATTCTATTTAACAATAATAGAAACGAAAGAGGATAACATCTTTCTATATCTGAATTTTTATTAAAATTGTTGAAATTGGTTTTACCCCTAAAAATTCTATTATTGATAAAGGAAAATCACAAATCTTCGGATTATTCTCGTTAACAAACGTGGCAAATTTGCAAAATTAGTTTACACTCATCAAATTGCAAAAAAATTAACGTAACGAATCAATTATAACTTGACAAATTTTAAGGTAATTGGCCTGAACAATGAATTGGGCACCATCCAATACCAATATTACTAAAATGTTTATCTAATTTGTTAAAAGACTAAGGAGGAGGTTATTGACCTCTGATTTCTCGAAACTAGGCTGCATTTACAACAAATAACAACAACAACAACAACAACAACAACAGAGAATAATTTTTGAGAGTAGAAAAAGTTGCATAAATCATTCATATTTGATCCAAAATAAACTTACAACGATTTAGAGATCGGTGTCAACAAGAATTTTTGACATAAAGAAACTCTTACCTGTAACAAAACAAATAAACAAAGAATTATAATTTAATTAAGAATCGAAAAAACAAACAAAACAGACGAAATGTGGGTCATTGTTAAAATAAATTCGTGTAGGTAGCAAACAAGAGATAATCTAATGAATAATTTATAAAATAAAACAGAATTTTAATATTCCCCATTGGTGTCGTTTCTTTGGTTATACTTACGTATAGCTGACAGGAAGTATGGACGATAAATTGCATATGGGGGTCTCTCTTTTTAAAGATTCTTTTAGCTGCAGATGTTTAAATAATTGTAATTGACTATCGAAAATAGTTATGCTAAACGCAGGTGAAGTTTTAAAAAAGAACCCACTGGTACTTATCGAAATAACATAAAAGAAATGTTAATTTTGTTACACCTGGCTACTTTTTCCCCGCCCACATTGCCTAATTAAATCAGCGATTTTTCGATTACAACAAACAACTTTTAATATTTTACCATTAATTAGTTGCTCCTAGTATATATTAATTTTTAATAAATTGTACAGGTGGTTGATATCGTTAATTTATATTTTCAACAAGAGAAACAGGGGAATGTTTACGAGAAATAAAGGGGTAATACAGATAGTCGTCGAATAATTATTCTAAAACGACCCAAAATTTGTCTCTTATTTGTTGAAATATTTGTCCCTCTAGGCAGTTTTATTATAATTGAAATTCCCGACGATCAAATCACCATAAAGGACAATGATGATAAAGGATGATTAATTGATGTTTGAAAAGAAAATTACAGAATAGAAATTGCAGTCAAGAAACTCGACTAAATTTACTCTACTTTAAGTGATGATAATGATAACAGACGTGTTAATTTGGAATGGGTTGACGATGGTTGGTAGAAAAAAAAGTTAAGCTGCTTGTCTAGACCCTTCTATTTGGTTTATTTAATGTTAAACAGGACAAAAAATGAGGGAATTATAGTAACTATCTGTGTGAGGATGTGTCCCTGACGGCTTGTTTGCACCTGAGTGTAAACTACCCCAAGTTTACTTATTTGGTACTAAACTAACACATCATCCTCTCTTTTGATTACGAATCAAGCAACAGTAACAAACAAACAACAAGAGTCATGCTTGTTTTACAAGTTATACGGTTGGAATTTAACATACTGGTGTCTCTAGATCTGTGACTTGCCAGAATCGAGATATTGAAATTTATAATGACCTTTCTCTCTTAACGATAAATAACAAGACCATTTATAATAAAATGAAACGAACGATTGGGAAATAATCTACTTAAAAATTGTTGCGTAACTTTCCTCTAAAACCAGAAAAATCGACAACTTAATTTTGACAGATTATAAACGTGTTTTCCTTTTCTTTTTCTTATTCGATTATAGTTTGTTCCTAGTTAGTATCTAAATGATTCAGCAAGAATTTACAAGCCCTTTTAATGGTGTGACGCACTCGGAAAGCCCGAGTTTATTGATTCAACTAAAGCCCACCCCTTATCATGTCTCTAAACTGCAACCGACCCTAACCACCGACACAATACTCTACATTGAGTATTCTCGCACAATTTCAGTAATGTTATACTAGACGAGAGAAACGAAAGATAAAATATACGCCAATAAAATAATCTGTTGCCTAGAAAATCTACCATCATTTGTAGTTTATTTAAAACTTGATGATTAAACAACAGAACTCGAGAGTACTGTAATTAACGTTAATTAAGAGAAAAATAGATTGAATTGCTTCTAATGTTTACCTTTTGTAAAAGCAAATTCATGTTTAAATTTAGTAATCAACTTGAAAAATCATTGTTATGGTAATTTGGGTCAAAGCAAGTAAATACAATGAAGTGTTGATAGATGTATTCAAATACACAATTGCATAATTTGATAGGAAATACAACAATAATTATAATAACAATCGCCTTTAGGTGTTTTATTGATTTGTTAAGAGAAATGAAAAATAACGAGTCGCACATTCTACAATATCTGCTTTATAAAAAAACTGATTTTTAATTAGTTTCTAGATTGGTAATTAACAGTTTTGTGTAAATTATTACTGTTTTGCCTTTCACTAAAAATATCAAATACGCATTGGAAATATGTGCTACCACCGTATAAACAATACAAATAAGGTTGGTTATATTAACAACAACAACAAACAAACAAGAAAATTACGCAATAATTCCATAATGAGACAATGAAATTTATTGAATAAATAAAAGACTAATTGATGGCATTATAATTGAAACAAAACCAAAATAAAATTGAACGAAAAAAAATCATTAATAAATAGAAGTCTAGTTCAAGTTACTATAGATGGTAATGTTTAACCCACGGTTTTAAAACATAAGTCAAGATGTAGTTTTTTCGATACATTAAAATGTATGTTGTATTTCGATTTATGCTGATGTGTAGAGATCAACATGAAACAACATTAAAAACAACATCAACAACAATAATAATAATAATGGAAGATATACTGTACATTGTTAGTTATGATTTAAAATGCACCGTTGTATAACAGACATTAAATACAATGGCACACCTTAAACAGATCGAATTTATACGAAATTTTCATAAGACTGTCATATAAAAAAAACTATGCCACTAGTAATTTATTCAACAGACATCAAAGAATAGAGATTTTAATCCTGATTACTGTTAAAACTGGAAACTGTGATAGAATTTAGAAATAACCAGAGAGATGATCTGTTATTGTTGAGATTATTGTTTCATAAATAACAATTTAAAAATAATGTCTAGATTAACAAGGTCGCGCATATTAAGTCACCACCAAACAAACAATCAACTAAAATAAAAACAATGATAATATTATTTTAAAAACAAAACAAATTAAAATAATCAAAAAATTATCACTATTTTAATATCCGTTTTCAACAATATAATTAGGATATATTGGAATTATTATAGAATTTCTCAGAAATCCGTTGAAACAATAGCGAAATTATTTGTAATAAAAGAGCAGATTTATAATGTTTTTATAGCTAATAATTATTATAATCTCCATCATATTAGTGATTCTAACAATAAAAACTGAAGAAATAAAAAAGGCATTAAATCAATCAGTCAATAACCTACAAACATTGCAATTATAAAGATAATATTTATCTTTACGAATATAATTTATAAATAAATACAACATTAACAAATAACAAAAAGAAAACAACAATAATGATTGTATCTTGGAATTATATAACCTCTTGTTCTAAAACAGACAGAACACACATACACATAATAACATCACAGATAATTGTAACTGGAAATTTAATTGCATGGAAGCAACAATTAGACAAGATGAACATAACAAGAAAAAAACTTAGAATACAACTGTTAGATGATAGTATTACGAAATTGGTATTTGAAATAAACAAATTTTGTGATTTACATGTCAGAGATATTAATCGATACAAAACTTCTTCTGTTAGTTTTGTTTGTTCATACAATTCAAGCGTGGAATTGATCTAATTAGATTTGTAGATTAGGAGATGAATATATTCAGATAAAATTTGATTTAGAATTAAAACCTATGAGGATTCGAGGAGTTATACATTACAAGTTTTTGCTAGTTTCCCTCTAGATAATTGTCCAAAAACGATGGAACTTAACGAGGAAATTAATTTACATAATTTCGACAATTTGTCATTCGTGTTCTGGTGAATTATCGAAATAGAAAGTCTCTAATCAATATAGAGGGTTAAATATCCACTTTTAAACAATATGAAATTATCCTTTTGTAGAGGGGAATCTGTATTATCTCTTTTTGTATATCAAGAATAAAAATACAAGAGGCTTGTCTCCATGCACGATTGAAATTTCAATTTCCCAGTCAGATTAATTATTGCGAGAGATGATGATTTCGAATTTTCTCATATACAATCGAGAAAAAATCCCTCTCTTCATCCACCATTAATATACATGATTCAATGAATTTCCCTGTGGAAATTGAAAACAGTTTCCAATTTGACCCAATTTAATTTCATCATCAATATTCAATTATAGGAAAATTTCAGTGTAAAGATTCGATATGCCCTCAAGGAGAAATATTACAGGCAACTAAATTAGAATTCTCTACCCTAACACTACATGCTACATATATTTTTCAAAACTAAATTTAGATTTTTCTCTGGTTGAAACGCATCTTGCACAGCCCCCCAAAAAATTAAGATTTTAACAAGCTCTTCCATTTTTGAATTATTTATTAAATGGTGGTAAAGATGTGTACGTAGTTGAGACCGCGCGCTTATATCTCCTTACAAGAATCTCGTCTATTTAATAAAACGCAGATAATTAACGTTGTTAATAATTCAAGCTATAATAGCCGGTAATATAGCTTGAGAGGATGAATAATGAAACGAAAATTTATTCTTAATACAGTCGTTTTAATTTAAAACTAGAAGTCAGACAATGACTGGTCGCATTGGGATTGTTAATTTTACATCGTTTAATATATAACACAATTAGTAATAAAGTATATCTCCGAAATTAACTCCAAACAATTATCAACAAGAAACAGAAAAAGTATAACTAGAGAGAAAAGAGATTCAGTGGGTGGTATAAATGTACACTATAAGAGATAAAGAGGCTATTCAGAAGCTGGTGCACGTTTTGCTTCATGGCTCGTTCACAGCCGGTCCTCGTAAATTGTGGGTAATAAGAAAGCAGCGTTAAGCCAGTTTTGCATCTGTTTTATATTGCTATGTAAGCCTTATAATCGGCTATGTAAATGAGTCTTTGGCAAATACACGGATACAAACTTGATATACTAACGATATCTCAGTTGGTCAAAAGACTAGAAGAATATCGAGGGGATTTAGAGATAAGAACTTGGGTTTATTTTATACAATCAGAACAATTATCAAGGAAATCGAAACGAATTTCTCCAAATTGGTATAAGGCTAAATTTGCGTGATTATCAATCAGATTTCTTGAAGAACTCAAATCGCCTCGAATTAATGGTAATTGAAACGCGGTAGGTGGACGTTTATAACATGCCGACAAACGTAGAATTATGTAATTTATTATCTTGATTATTTTTAAAAATTATTCAAATTATTTTGAATAAAACTAAACGAAAAATTCTATTTCAATTAGCGAAACAACTAGTTGAAGTTTTAATGAAAACAACTTTAATGGATATATCTTGAAGCAATTCATGAACTTGTGCATTAAAAGTTTATATTTGCGGTAAAAATGCATTATTGCATTGTTATTAAAATAGAAGATTACAATTCGGTTGGCAAGTTTATTACTTCCTCTTAAGAACCGACAAGAATGCTTTCCAACATTGTGCAAGTTTACAAATCATCCAAAAATGTTTAAAAAGAATTTTAATTGTATTTCCTTTTTTTGTCATTTCTATAATCAATGGTTGTTGCAAATGACTTGAATTAAAAATTGCCATTTAACTACAATTCCAATCGACCATATAATTCATAAAGAATTATTAATCAATGCAGGCTTTCTTTTGGAAAAAGAATAAATGATTGCAACTTAAAATTCGTTCAATTATTCAATATGATAATGACTGGAGCGAAGACATTGTTTGAAGATAACAATACCGCCAATGCAACCATCGCCGTCTCTACTACCACGATCATTATTTTCCCATTGGATTCGTTCGTGAGTGTACATTTACTTTACCAAAAATTATTTGTCAATTACGACATTAAAAAAAAAGGAGTGATTCAACAGAGACTAGTGACAAAAAATAGATTTGTATTGGTTGTAGTCCAAAATTCTTTTATTTTTGCAACAATAATAAATTCTAGAGCAAAAAAATGCATGAAGGAGGAGTCAAAACAATAAAACAGACGAGAGAAACACGAACAACGACCCAAACTGTTTGTATATGAAGAGTACACAGATCCGATTTTATCGTTGGTGATTTACTTACTGTATCCGTTTTTTGGTAAATACGAATTCACCCTTCATCGTCTATTGAAAAATTGGCATGTTACGGGTCAAGAGATTTTCTCTAAGGTTATATTTCTATTTGAAGTTTTTCATAAAAAAAAATATATGAGTTTTATTAACTACCCAACGACCGCGCCGCATCGATCAAATTTATGTAAAATTTCAACTTCGGTTCAATAACTCCAACAATAATAAAAACCTTCAGTACTTTACAATGAGAATTAATAAATTATAAACCGGTGGGGTTTTTGTTTTCATCAAGCAATTGTAATATGCTCTCAATTTGTAAGCTGATTAATATCGTTGTAATTAATCATGGAAATTTTAATAACTGAAACGGTAATAAATGGAACATTCTACAAAAAATAAAATTGGCATACCTAGGGTTTCGCTAGTATTCAGAAAACTAATCACTAACTATAAGTTTATTTCGTAATTACAACCAACTACTTAAGTCTCGTTTTAATTCAGTGGCATAAAATACAACCGCGACTTGGATTAACAAGACGAATTTATCTACCATGTAATCTCTTGAGTTGGATTTCGGAATTTTCCCAATAAATTTTCTCAACAAACTTTCTCAAATACTCTATTAAGTATTATGGTTTTAATTAATTGATTAAAAATACCGAAATGCCGATGAGAATCGGTTAATTTCAACGAAAATGCTAACACAGTTGTCAACTCTTATCATCATCAGCATCATGTCTGTGGCAGATTTTAATAATTATCGACTCTATTCAAGATTCTGACATCTACATTGTTTTTTATCTACCTTCTTTTTTTACACTAGTATCTCTCGACGTGAGTATCTTCTACATCTCTCTTGCCACCAGTTACAAACAGTCGATTTATTTCAATTTGTGAAACGCATTTCGACTGTAATGCGAACGAAGAGAGATAGTTAGAAGAACTAAATCGGATTGTAGATATCTTGCAAATTAAATTCGCTGTCTTGCTGAAAGTTTAATTTTTATACGGTTTCGAAGCGTCCTTGATTATTAAAGCTGAACACTTGGAAGGTTGCGCTTTAGACTCAACAGAAAAAATAATAACGCTCTAAGGGCTATGACATTAGAATAGACTGTTAATTTTAAGTTTCAATATATTTTACTTATGATTTATAAATGCAAGTGTGTTGAGGAAGTGTACGAAATTTGGCACCTGGCCATCCAAAGGCCATTCGGTTACAATAAACGTTTCACCGAAACACTGAAAATATACCCGATTATATTTTAAAAAACTCGTTTTAAATTGCTTTAATATAAATAATAAAAATAAAAATTGATGATTGAAATTGTCCATTTTTGGATGAAACTGCTACTATTACCACAGCAAAAATTCGAATGAAATTCTGAACACGTAATCGCTTTCGATTGTAACAATGTTGCGTTTTTCTTTATTTTTTGGGTGTCTTTTCGTGTCGTGTCAGGTCTTTTTCATTTCTATACCCCCCTGTATGTATCTCAGGTCTTCTTAGCAACAACTGTCCAGAATATAAAACAATAATCTCTATGGGGGTAACAAGAAAAAAAAGAGTAAATTCTCTTGATTTAATTGTGTTCAATTGAAGTGGAATTCTGATGATTTACCAATGAATTTTATTTTTAAAATAAATTATTGTACGATCGATCCATTGAAATTTCCCCATTGCATAGAAACATAAACTGCAGTATAGTGTAAAGAGAGGAAACGGATATGCTGTGAAGGGGAAAACGGCACGCGTAATGCGTACGTAAAAAGGGGAACGACGCACACAGCAACAACACTCAATGCAATCCAAAATGGGATAGGCAGAAAGTAAAGCATCAATACTCAACATAAAAGCCTACCCCAAGCTGTTGGCTATGAAGGGGGAACATGACCGGGGAAATTCGGAGCGAAACTGGATGCGTACTAGGGACACGCACACAAAAACCCAACAAATCCAACAAAAATCAAACGCTTTTTCTAATTTAAAACGGCTAAATTTGAATCTACATACAGAAAAGACTCAATATTTATTTTATCGATTGGATTTCAAGAAAACATCGACTAAAAGGCACGCACAAGTCGACGAAAATAGTAATAGGGTTGTGTAACTGCATTCTATTTATAAAGGCGACCAATTCATTTCTCGTCGTTGACGATAAAATAAAAAACATACAAAAAAATTCGGTCAACTATTAATGTTTGTATGCATTTTAAAACAGGATGACTACAAGGCCACCACCATCATCATATCAACAAGAGAGATGTGTCCCTTTTTTCTCTTGTTGATTCGTTTAAAATCAAGCAACAAGAAAGACTACCACACCCTCTTCTCTCTTCAATGTTGAAGATCTTTTCTCATTCCGAACCGGTTACAAAATATTGTGTAGCTCTAGCTAGGTCACGGTCATGTTAGTTGCTTTTGTCCCTTGTCTTGTACGACGATGTTGATAAATATTAAATCAAAATATACAGAAAATTGTATGGAAATTGTATTTTAATAATGATTAACGAAGACAATGTTTTGGAATATTAAACATCAGACAAATTTCCATTGAATTTACAATATTACATGTATTCGAACATGGAGAAAATTCTAGTATATTGTAAAATTTCCATCAATATCGATTGTAAATCTTTTAAATTTATTGAACAAACTGAACAACAACAAGCTAATAATAATGATGAATAATATCGAGACAAGAACAATAAAACAACAACACAAAAACAAAGCAATAAGAATATTAAAATTACCATTAGTCACAATTATGAGACTGGAACATATGTTAACATTACAAGATGGGGCAATATTTTCATGGGCTCCTACATTGTTTGATTTGTCAACAATACAGAAAAAAGCCGAAGCTTTGAACTTTATCGTTATACGACTACTAAATAAACGAAATTGATTGTAATATTTATTAAAACAATAAATGTAAAATAGACGAGAGAACAACGATAAGTTATAGCTGAATTTAATGTAGAGGAAGGAAAAGAACGTTAACATTTAACGGTACAGGAGCGCCTGTCAGTTGTAATTTCTTCACAATTATAAGAAAACCAAACCTCTTTTTCCATATAAGAAGTGAAAATAAACAAGTCTGGACCAGTTTATTATTACTCAAACCAACAGTGATAATTTTTATATAACAAGAATTGAAAAATTCCGAAATGAATCTCTAATCTTACCTTGATTTGATACGAATTGAGTTTGTTCTTCGGTAGTGCATTGAACGAACTGAAATCCAATCGGCGGGTGAAGATTCCATTTGCACCGCCTGCAACACTGCAATTAAACATAGAATTATTAGAAATTATAAAAGAAATTGAAATTTCCTTTATCAAATTTTATAGCGTCTATACATATATGGAATGTCTGCGATTTTCATTCATTATAGTAACGGTTGTTATTACTATTTTCATGAAATATTGGAAAATATAAAATTACACACAACCGTCACCATCGAATGTCGAGTTAAAATCTATATTTTCACGATTCGTTCAATCGTAAATTGGAAACGACGACAAGTTTATATGAAAAATGTTTTTCTCACACATAACACGACACAATAACTACAACACATTAAATATCATCTAGAAAATTGCTTTGAAAAATGTATAAAATATAAAATTCGTTAAATTTCTTATATGCCGTCAAACTTAACGTAGGTTTATTCAGAAAAACTTCAATATATTCGATCTAGACACCCCTAGAGCGCTGGAAAATATCGGTCATATTTCAATGAACTACTACTACTTCGATATTATAAACCAAGGTGTCGTAGATCAAGGTATTGTGGTGGTTAAGTAGATAGAAATATGATATTTAAAGGGAAATATTTGATATTATAATACATAAAACACAGCTGGGCCGGATTATATAAAAAAAACTATACTTTCTTACAATCAGCTAATTTAAATCGAAAATTATACAATGTGCACACAAAAGTTCTGTTTTACAATTAGTTTAAATACAGCAGAATAGCCTAAACACCAAGGTCGGCAAGTCTTGGTTTCGCTCGAATGCTCTACTGCCTTTATTTTCAACAAGACAATGTACATCAAAAGAGACAAAAAAAAGAGAGGAACCGCATTGTAATATAAAGTAACAATAAGGCCGGATAGTAATTAACTCTTTTTCAACGGCGAAAAAGTTCTGCATCATAAACAAAACTATACTTTGTAACAGTAGTAGAGTCGAGAGATACTAAAAGATAATGAATGTTGTTGGTTCTTCGCTCGCTTTAATTCAAGCTGGATTAACTCTAATAACAGATAAATTAATCAATTGTACACAGTTGACTACGATTAAATAGACGGGGGTATATACAAAAATCTACGGTTTGTTTCTATATTTGTGTTAGAAATAAATAATTCCAACCCTAATCTAGTACACCCTCATCTAAAGAAGTAAAACCAACATTCACCCTACATGATGGAGGGTTATTATGTCCCTTTAAAAATCTTAACTTTGACCACAATAACACGAGAATGTCCAGTAACAACCCCTCTAACTAATAAATTATATAACAAATGAATTTTTTAGATTGAAATGACCTTAGAATTGTTTTGTTTTTCCCCAATGACCTCATTTTTTTCGTTATTGTTCTTGTTGTTGTTGTTGTTGATGATGATGATGATGATTATGATGACGATGCACGATCACTGCGTAAATCCGTCATGCATTTGTAAGCAGCACATAACAGAATTAATTGTCTTTTAAATAAGAAAAACGAGACTCATACTGTAACATATCAATTTTTTAAACGAATATGATAAATATTATTAACAAATACATTAAATTTTCCATTAAAAATTATAAAACCACAACGATAGGCGAGATAACAGTTTGCCAAATTGAAACAAACAATCTAATTGTCGGATAATTGGGGGAATAATTGAATTAACGCCCAATACGATCGAGATAAAAAGTATCTAGATGTCGAGAAAATTCCTCAATCATCCTCGACGTTTAATTAATAATAACAGTGAAGACAATAACAAAATAAACACCTGTAAATGGCAGTTTCTATTATTCGTTTATAAAAACAACACATCCCTATAATTTAGATTCGTGGGTTGGAATAGAGATAAAGGAGATGGGGGAAAACAACTATGGCCTTGGTCGTGACCGTCATTTGTGCTTTATAACTTCCTGACCTTATAAAATAAAATAGAATAAAATAAAAAAAAAAAATAGACGTCATGCATACAAATTTATCACTTTTTTGTTTCTAATCAAAATCAAAGTCAAGGCTACAGATATCCACCCTTATTTTCGTTAAATTCTAACCCTCTACTACTAGGACAACGAACCAACTTATTACAACAACTTTCTAAATCGACATAAAAACACGATAAAAATACACGAGAACTAAAAATAGCGTATAAAGTAAATAGTAGGAGTGTTTCCTGTTTACTCACGCATTTCTATTATCATAGAAAATAAACATTAGCGTCTATTATTGAAAAATATTTCTAAAAATTCGTTATTAAAGACGATAATTGAGAAATTTAATTGAACTGACCAGGGTTTTCGAGCGGAATACTGGCGGTGATAAGGGTTGTATGTTATCCCCAAATCCAATATAGACTGCATTGCGTATGTATCTGTGTGTGAATCAACCAACCCCAATAATAGTAGAAAACGCATATTGATTTTCTATTGTTGAATATTAAAATTCTTTAGGAAAAAATCTCGAAATTTCTTCAACTATTTTTTTATTATTACTCATTAAAGCGGTTTTATACGCAAATAAATTCTTCCTTGCAGCAAATTTCGACTAATAACGCTTGATTTATGTAAATCAATACACAATAATATACTTTAATTGCTGTTTTTCTTTTGTATAACAATAAAGCATGCAGAATGAACCGTGGGCTATTATTTAATTAATAAAATTAACTAATTTATCGATAAAAAATTGATGTATTTTTAACATCAAAAAGCGGTCAAACTGGTTGATCTTTTGGGAAGTAGTAATTTTATTCTTTCAACTTGTTTTTTTTCTACACAGTAAAGTTCAATCTAAATATAGTATCACAAACTGAAAAAAGTTACATAACAACAATATACGGGGTTATAGAAAAATTCCACTAAATATCCGAACAAATTTCTCCATTAATAAGATCAGAATTTCGTGCATAAAAATAAATTAAACATTCCGAAGGTCTAAACACACAACTATTAAAAAAAACTTTTTAATTTCTAACCATGTATTTTTGTATTTTTAAAATTTTTAATTACAAAACAACCCCTATGGCTTCTACCACCACCCCGACCACTATAAAAATGGATGTTTATTCGTTTGAAATTACCCGTAATTTCGTTTTGTGGTTAGGTTGTATTAAAGCAAGGAGAGAAAGGTGGTTGTTATCCACACACTAACGTATACATTTTTTAAATCCCTAAAATTTTTCCAACCCCTCTAGTAATGGTATGTTGTTTAATTTTTTATTTTTTCGTACTGAAAACTGTTTCTAACATGTATAACGTTTTTGTTAATAAATGTTTACGCTTGGACTGGCACGTTAATGAAACCGACTACTACTATTTCTACTACCATCACCAAACCACCCCCTATTACTATCTACTATTGCTAAGGGGTGATATTCGTTTTATATTTTAAATTGTATTAAAAAGAAAGTCGGATTTAATTTGCAAATTTCAGAAGATACAAACATTATCGTTAATGGCGGATATTTTAACTCTACAGTAACGGTTATTACTTGATCAGGAAAGGGTTTTATTTTTTTTTTACTGTAATCCTTGAAACTACCCTTTTACGGCAATCAACGTAGAGAGATTTAAAATAATTTATGGTAATGTTGAGGGAATTTTATCAATGAATTTCAGTTTGTTACGAATTTCTTCAAAGATTCAGAAAGTAGTACAATTTTTATTTATTTACATAATTCCATTCATAGACCTTATTATCATAACTGAGCTATTATCAACGGCATTTTATTTAGTGACACACCTAGCCATCATTACCCATGTTCTTTAAAAGCTTGTACAAATGAATAGAAGCAATTATGTAATTTAGAAAATTTAAAATAATATACACACAAAAAAGCGTAGGTTATAATTAACTCAATTTATGATAAAATTAAACGCAGATAAATAACGATTTAATTTTTACAAAAATAAATCCAACATTTCCATATTAATTACTAGGTAAATGATAAATAAAATATGACGATAAAGGTTACTACTACCATAATATAACGGTATTTAAAATGATTATAAAACTACGTACATTTATTTATGAAAATCAACAATAACATAATAATAAACAACAACGTATAATAAACAATGTGAGTAACGATTAAAATAAATTGATAAAAACCGGAAACTAGTACACTATGTTTAGTTATTGTAATTTCAATTTAAATAACACGATTTACTCAAGGATTTATATACAATTTTTTTACGAATTAAAGGTAATTCTAATTGTAAGATTAAAGTATTTAAACGTGTCTATATCTGGAAAGATTTTATCCGTGTGGAGAATTGAAATTATTGTAAATTCATACATAAGGAGTGGCTGTCGCGTCTATAATGTTTTTCAATAATCAATAATATAAAACACTACTTTTATAATAATTATTTGCTAATATTGTTTTGTTGTTATTGTTGCAATGGTGCCTGTTTGATTTACATGAATATACCTTGAAAATATAAATAAATCGTTATTTATTATTAGACAATCATTGAATGAATATTTATAACAATTCCAAATAAATTCTAATGGAAGTACGTATTGTTTTTCCAAAATTAATATCGAATTTATTATTTTTGTTAGTTATTGTGTTTCGAGTACATTATTTTTCCCTTTTTATTATTTTTGTTTAATAATTTATTTGTTTACCAATATCGATAAATTGTGGGCAGTTCAAAGAATGTTGTTTAATAAAATTCCAACGTGATATAATAAAACAATAGATATACCTATTAATTAATCATAAACTTTGTTAATTAACTGTTTCTTATTTTTCTTATTCGATAATCCTAAACTGACTAGACAGAGTAAATGGGTGGATTTTTAAGGTTACTTTTGACCAATACAACAATCTAAAAACTTTGGATTTTTGTTAAATTTGACACACACCATTTGATTTATTTTATTATTGCTTGATTGTAATTTGTCAATGTCAGTTTGAAGTAGTTGTAAGACACTTGAATTGAATGGTTGAATGGGTGAAGAGAGGCCATGGCAACAATAATAACAACAGCATAAAGCACGATCATGATCAACAAAAACCACACGATATGGCCTATTATTGATGGCTTTTTAGAAGTGAGAGGAACGATGAAAATTGTAAATATTAGAAGTTTTCACCGGCAAAATCCTGAAATATAGATCCGACTATTTAGAATGTTTTCAGTTGAAATTGCCAGTCTTGTATATTTTTCTTACAATATTCTAAAAGCTCTGAAACATTAAAAGTCGACTAATCATAGATAATGGAAGGTAAATTTTAATTCTTCTCTCTACCTAAATAGAGTGTCTAAATAGATTTAACATAATTAGTATAATGTTGTGGTTAATAAGTTGGAAAACTTCAAATATTCCCTTGGCTATAACCTAATCGCGGTTTTTTGAGAGCCAAATTAAAATACTAATAATTTAAAGAGGATTTTCGTTTGTGTTTGTTAGTTTTCGAGAACTCTAAATGAATACTAGAAAAACGTGCATTATTCGATCATTATCATTGACACATTAGCATGTCATGTTTGTGTCAAATGAATTTATACCAGCCGTAAAGTGAATGTCCTGTTGTTTAAACTGAGCACAAAAAAAATCTAAACAATTCTATTATCCCTTCCTTTAAATTTTACTATTATTACTACTATACGATTTCCATTCTATTATTGACACAGAAAAATCATAAAACTAATATTGGTTATTTCGCAATTTCAAATAAAATTGCAATAAAGAGGAAAAATTAGAAATTTATGTAGAATTAATAAAGCCTTGAACGATTCATTGAGGTTTATTAAAACCGCGCACACATACACATACTCTACGACTACACAACATCCTTCAATAATAAAATAGTGTTGTATGTTTAAAAAAAGTTTATTATCAACGCTCAACTAAACGAGCATTGAGGCAGGTCGTTATCAACAAATATACGTATATTATATGTACATTAATTTGTTTGTATAAAATTGGAAAAGATAGAAATAGGAAATCAATAATATGTAAATTAACAACGATAGACATCATTCAAGGCTCCGTTAGTGTGATTTAATTAAATATTTTCGACATCTTTATTATGATTTCTATAACAGATAGTATAATAGTTATCTCTTACGAATTCCTATGTGGGCGCACTTTAAATCAAACAACAATCACCCTACAAATAAGTGTGAATTACAATCACCATGACCTAGTTTATCTGATATCGCATAAATTAATGTAGCATTGGCATAAATCTTTAAATGTTTATATGGCCTATTTTCTTAGTTGTTCTCGACGATAATAATAATAATGGGATTATTTAATAAAATTACAACAATGTAGATAGACATAGGGGAAACATCATCAAATAAATCCAGCTAGTTTACGTTTGGACACGTTTACTGGTATCAGAACGCAATATTACCCAGGATTACCTGATCGAGATTTTATCACGAACTTCCAAACCGCCTAAAGCTACTTTGAAAGCTTAACATCATGAATTTATCGTTTCGTATACAAAATACATAGAGAAAGAACATATTACAAATCTCGGTATATTCTATTGTAAATAAAACTATGGAGTTAATATAAAATAAAGAATATGATAAAATCAGTTTTCTCGATCATTGCAGTAAATGGAAAATTGCAACCGCAAAGTCCAGACAAGGTGAAATTACGTTTTCTATGCATAAAATAAAAGTTTTCCAACTTTCCAACACAAGTTCTATTATAAAACAGAGCAACTAAAAACATCTTTATTTCAACAGAGTGAAAACAGTAGTAGTAATGATGACAAGAAAATTAAAAGTTCTTTTCATAGACGTCAGTATCAATATTGGAGTTTTAATAACAAAAGCAGAACATTTCGCGTCTCTAGTTACTTGTAATTGGTTTCTTGAATTTATTCAACTTTGTTGGAATTTTGATGATTAATGATCAGTCTTCTTTTATAACAAAGATTGAACATTTTTGAAACCAACTTTGCCTGTATACATATCAATATGAATAAGCAAGCAAACAAACAAGGTATAAAACTATACATTACCTAACTAGAAATACAGTAGCAGAGTTTGAAGTTAGTTTCGTTGTCGCACTTTCAAATCAACTTCCAAGTTTTGTGTTGTGAGAATACAGACGACGACTATTTCTACTACAACTTCCTTTCACATAAAAATAAAAACCAACAACAATAATTCAACTGTATAGAACTTTCTGATTTGTTTATGTGATTGTTACGATTTTACTAATGCTAGACACGTTGATCTTTTTATTACAACTACAAATACATTGAGGGAAAAAGATACTTCCAATGTTGGGAAACGATGTCGATTGGAGTCTAGAAACGACGATAAAGTAGAAGAAATACAAAAAAAAAGAAGATAATATTGAATTTACTCACACATACAATATAATAACAACATACAAATGATAAAAGTCAGACGGATTTTCATTATTGATAAAATTCGCACAAACGTTTCTACTCCTCGTAGACGATGCAAAAGAAAAAAGATCCGAGACTGCAAAGCTAAATTAAATTCTCACCTTTCATATACGGTACACATACGGATAAAAGTGCCGGCCGTTCGTCGAGCCAAACGAGAAAATTTAGAAGAATTGTGTGTTTTTTAATCTTTCTTATTAAGTCAGACGATCTTTAAAACCTCCATATAAGTTAATAATGTAGGAAGAAATATCGAAATAGGAATCGATTTTCCAACAAACGATTGTGAAATATCAGGCCGATGTTTTATAAGAAAGAAGACATGAATATACAGGTGTTCTGAAGTAAAAACTGACTGTTCTTTATATTTATGGAGCATTCGACGACAGAAAATTAGAAATAGGCTTGTAAAGCAAATTATTTTATGGCAGTATTCGCTAAAAGAACTTTATTGAAATTACTAACCGTAAAAGTAAGATATCGAAAAGATTGCGAGTATACAGGGCCTTTCACTTAAAAGTGTATTATTTTATTGAGGGGTTGTTGGAGATTACTTTACCAAAATTTGAACCTCATAGCTCATCGACCACTTGGTCAAAAACGCTCCTTTCTGACCATGTTGCGGTTTTTGAACACGAGCACGTCAATGACTCAGAATGACTCCTTACATAATTTTTTTTTATTTGGCTCCACTGCATTCTAAATTGACAGAAAACCGAAAACAATCATAGTTACTCTGAGTCTTTCGACTAACTCATTTTTAAAAACTGCGAGCGTTTTTTGACCAACTTGCCGATGAGCTACGAAGCTCAAATTTTGGTGAAATGAGCTCTAGGTGTCTTCCTATAAAATTGGAAGATTTAGTTATTAACAGCATCTGGGTAGTTTTGTTGCCAACCTCGTTTTTGATAATTCTGTTCAAAAAATTGGGTTGGTATAAGCAAGTTCCTCAAATTTCTAACTTTAAAATTCCAAATTTGATTAATGTCGGTCTTAGTCTCTGTGTTCAATAATGCGGTTGATGTGTTTAAAGAATTTGTGAATTAATCGTTCAAATAAATATTTCTTTTGATACTTTTTGACTAAAATTAGATATATTTTTGCAAAACTTGAATATTTATTTCTAACCAACGGAAAAACAGGATATTACTTCGACTGCGAGACTTGTATATAATTTTTTTTCTCAATTTTTGATTCAGTAACCTTGACAGGTGTGGCCCAGAAGAAACACGACTAAATTACGTCCCTTCAATATTCTGTGAGAATTTCCACAATTTCTCCCGACTATTAGCTTTTTTCTCTTCTATCCGGTACAAATAACCCTAAAATCGTTTTGCTTCAATTTAATGGAAAACTGCCATAAAATCACGCAAACTTTATCAGATTGTAAGGCTTTTTTGCACAGTTTCGTATTGTAGACGAAAAAAAATTCGTGTAATATTACGTTGTTACATCAACTCTACGAATTTTTCGCGGAAAAAACATCATATTTAACCTGATAATTGTGAATTAATTCTTGGACTGATGCTTTTATAGAACTCCAAAGGCAAATAAACACCCAGATTTATTTATCAACTGAAATCGTCTGAGGTTTCACTTCAATAATTTCATTTATTTATAATCGTCCAATTGAAATTTATTAAAAGAAAAATTAATAAACAAACTTAATGTGGTTTTGTGGTTTATTTGAAAAATAATAACAATAGTTTGGAAAAACATAAAAATTCAAAATAAAAACCGAGTCTTGCATTGTATGCACAACAATATAATACCTTTTTATCTAGTGTCAATGGCCTTTATATGTGTGTAAAATAGGCGGTTTTATCTCTATAACAATAATAATTGTGTAAATACTCGAAAAATTTTCACTTTTAAAGGGCGAGACAATGACGGTGACAACAATATTGAAATATCGACACTTAAAATTGTTAAGATTCCCAACAATTTACTTCAATGATAATTGTTATAAAGCAATACAAACAAGACGAACAGCAACAAAAACAACACAGGTATAACATCTGAGGGATGTTCACAAAGTTTTCCACCAACAACCACCACCAAAACATAATTGTAATTAAGTAAAACTTCCATTATGTTAAGTCTGGAAAGTCTAACGTTTAGGGACATACAACAACAACAACAACAAAACCGTGGATAATTAAATTAAGGTTGAGGTTCTATTGCCCTTTATCTATTATTAGTCTATCTATAGAAGTTTCTAGAGATCAAACTAGACGATTTATAAACGGAACAATTAAGGTGCACTCCTCTACTAAAATTGAAATTGACTTAACAATAGGTTTTCCAATATTGACGATAAATGCAAAGAAATTTGAAAGAATTAAAAAACAGGAGGAGGTACTCGATTTTCCCTATGTCTGGGCTGGTTCAGAGGGAAAAATTGAAGATTCTGCTATAAGTAAATGATTCCGCTTGAATGTGGAGATATTTCGTCGATAATAGACAATCAAGTCTTGAGTTTGATTCTCTAAAAATCTTTATCTGTAAATCCATTATTATAACAACAATATTCAATATAAATATAACGGGAAAGTCGACAGTTTTGTTGACAACAAAAATCCAATCTTATCAAATACACGAATAAGAATAAATTTAAATATGGCGATTTACAACAAACAGACTAATAAATTTAAACTAGTCATTATCAAAAAATAAAACTATTTATAGCCATTATTTGATAATAAGTGTTATTTATGGTAAACAAACCACTTATTTATCCTTTAATTAAACCATATTTTTTATTAATCACTTCTGACACAATCTACCTACTATATACAAACATGTGTATAAATTCTATTATCACATTCAGTTTTCCACACACAGAAAATCGTTGCATAATCGACGAAATTTTCTAGAATATTCAAGTGCACTGTACCCATTCATTTCTCAAAATAACTATCTGTTTAAATTAGGACGAGAAGTTATTTCTAAACAACAGTAGCAGTATGGCAACATTTATAAAGCAACATAGAGAACGAAGATTTTTAAATATTCACAATTTAAAAAACTCAATAAAAATCGACGAGTACATGGCCAAGGATGAATTATTTTAATAAGACTTATCTCTGATCTTCAAACAATTTTTCGAACAATTTTGATCTAATTTTGCGCTTGTTATAGATTAGAAATTGACGATAATTAACACGATTAATTTATAAATAATTAATATTTCAATTAACCAATTCTACTGTTGTATTCTCTATTTATTTAGTTTTTTTAGCTGTAAATAGTACTTAGAATTTTCTAATCGAGACAACATACACGGTTAGGCAAGTACATTGCACTTTGACTCTATTAATATGTGATAGTATTGGTTGTACCACGCCTTTAACTAATGAATATCAACCAAACAAGTTGTCAATATAGAAAATAAATAACTGACATGTACATATATTAATTTGAATAACTATAATAACCACACCTACAGTACTCTATGTGTTGGTATTTTATCTTTTTAAGAATAAGTATAAAAAAAAAACAAAAAGTAAAGCTGCTTGCTTTTAGAAAACGTAGTAGTAAATTGTGAAAGAGAAGAAAAATTCTTTCATTATTATTATATCGTATACATCGTTTATAACAACATCTCGTAAGATATTTTGCCGATCTATTTTATGCAAAATCACATTAATCTTAAAGCTTATCAAGTTTATGATTAAGTAGGCAGTATAAACCCGTTAGTTGTCAACTTTTCTCAAATCCAACTAGTTATAAATAGAGAAGAATTAATGCTGTTTTATACCAGAACAGCGCAATTTAGGCGTGAATTGATTTCTTAATTAGACGATGTAAATCTTGCCTATTAACATTAAAAATTACGATTATTCAACAGAGAAACACTTGATGTAAATCTAAACAAACAATATCATTCAATTGTTATTTCTCAAATAAATCCATAATTGTGAGCCTAATTTTGTTTAATTATTGATAATCTAAATGTACATTCGATTAATTTAATGTCAATATATGGCGAATTCGAGAAATAAGTAAATGTATAATTGTTTAAAATTACAAATTTATGAAGGTGAAGGTTTTTCTATTTTGGATTTTTTTTGTAAAATAAAGACAAGATCGGATTTTATTCAAATAAAGGAGGATTTAGACGACTTTTAGATTCTATGACACGATTTGGTACTCTAATCTCACCTCAGAATAAATCAAATTTCTAAATTTTCCTCTAACCTACAATTTTCAACGATTTTTTATTACTTATTGTTAACGTTCTTTACATACAGAATGACAAATATTACGCTCTTCATGTCAGACTATTGTTTTTAAATTTATTACATGATTCACTACATAATCAGGTCATAAGTTTTAAATTAAACTCAGTATAAAAAAACTGTTGCACTTTTATATAAAAATTGAAATTTTTGCTAAAAATTGCTATTAAATGAAAAATTCGCACTAGATTTGATCGGATGAAGTTGGTTTTATTGAACAGAATTGGCAATTTTCGCCTCCTGTCCAAAATAGAGAGTTGTAGAAATTTAGATCAGATAAAAGTATGCTTGGCGAAATTAGTGGCCAATATTGATAAGGAAAATCGTCGATTATACATTAAGATGACTGGTTTCAAAGCTTGAAACTTGTAGAAAATCACAAGATAACTTTATTAGGTGACTTTCTAGACTTCAATATAGAATATTGGCAATTTGAATTCGAAGTTCTAGACTAATAATAATACAGATTGTTGATCCCAATGCCATTTATTCTGTGATTATTCTATTCAAATTAGAAACGAATACAACAACGATACAGACACAAAAAAGGCGACATTATAGAAGAAATATTCGTTTCTTGTCGTCTGTTCTATTAGTTTTCAAAATTAAATCTAAATGCAAATTTATAATTACAAAACATAAATCTACAATCTTTCTTGTAGAATAATTAAAAAACAGCAACAAAATTATTAGAGCAATTGTTGTAAGTATATAATTAGTATTCAAGGAAGATTTAATTAATGCAAAGAAAAAAATTGTTGATGTAATAATAAAGGTGACACCACATAATAACAGCATAACTGGCGCCAATTCTAGTACAGACAATAAGGAAAAAAAATTGTTTCGATGATGTAATCGTAGACGAACCACTAGACGAAAGAAACGCCCACATTCCTAGTATTAAAAATAATCATCACAATAACAATAAACAAATAAATATAAACATTAAATTACAGGTGTTGCGTAAAGTTTCGTGTGTTTTTTTTATATTAATAATTGTAGTAAATACGATAGATAATCGGTAAATTTAACATGGGAATATTGCGCAATTTGTGCGCCTCAATAATTACGATACATAAATTTTTGTTTTGAATTGTTAATTTAAAAAAAAAATGTGTTAATTATAGCAATTTTTTCTAATGTCAAATTAAAACTAATTCACAAATAGGAAGAAATAATGATTAATAGTAACAAACAAGCCGTTGACCTTATTTCAGATGAAAATACTAGAATTTATTCGATACATCTACGTATACAAATATAGAAATAGATAGAGGCAAAAAAATGGCCTTTTCATGAATTCTCTCATTTGTAAATAATTTATAAAATTATAAAGGCTCCTATTGACGAACATCTGTGTAGTATTTTGAATAAATAAAAAGATGACAACAACAAAAATATGATAGACAAGTATTTAGTGTTATTATTGTTATTGTTTACTATCTATATCTGTGTTAAAAGCAAACATAAATATCCAACCTTGAAAACAACAATTGTGCCAATAATTTTTCGGGTGAATACAATGCAAATTTATTCAATTGGTCCCAGTAGAGTGCAGCAACAAGAGGCCCGAAATGGGTCATTGTTGTATCGAAAACTGACAAAAACAAACTAGCCAAACAAACAGGAAGAATACTAAATATAAAATTATATAATTTGGACGAATTTTTCTTTCAAAAAAAAAAAACTAGTCAAAACAATTCCGTTATTTGTGTTATTGTAATTTCTATTAATTTCAGTAAACAATACTAATTTTGGATAATTAGTTCCGATTAAAGTGTTGCATAAAAATTTTGGCAATAAAGACGTCGCGTTAAATAGCAAATTATTTATTTATTTGTTTTTCAGCCTTGAATAAAATAGTAAACGTAATAATTTTGCATTAATAAGCCGTTTGATAGAATTAAAAAAACACAATTGATTATTTTTATAGAAATTATCGAAAGTTGCGTCAATTACAGAATTGTAAATTTATCTTAAAACAATATTCATATACTCCTATCTTTTTGAATAACATTATTTAATATTTTTTCTGTAATAACAGAAAAATATACACACAAAATACTACATTTACTGATAAACTTGTCACATTTTATTCTCTGTACGAGTAAACAATTTTCTTATTTCAAGGTTTTGTTATTTTCTTTAAAACAGAAAAAATTGACATGGCACATTTCTTCTAATTATTCTCTACGTGTTTAAAAATAAATTCGCATTAAATTATAGGAATAAGAATATTTCTCGAAGCGTATTTTTGTCAATATCTCGCCCAAAGAATTTGCCAAAACGATGACTAATAAATAGCAGAACAAAATTCGAATATTATCAATATACCTAACCACTCCAATATATTCAATATTGATAAAATACGTGCGTTGTATCTATGAATAGGGTTGTTTAAAAACATAAAAATTCTTATCAATATTGAAACCGATTGAAATATGATACACACAATATACTGTAATACAGAATATGTATATAGGAATAACGTCAAGTGCACCAGACCGTATTAATGTGGTATTGTTCTATTTTACAACCTTCCAGTGAATAAATAGAATGAGCCTCCTTTTTTCCTGTTTTCCGTACATTAATTTGTAATAATATTATTGTTCGTTGTTCAAGTTGATTCTTAGACTTGTACACTATAAACTATAAGAATGTTTCAACAATACACATTTACAATGTGTGTGTTTGTGTGTTCTCTTTGTTTTTTCGGTTGTTCATTATGCATAAAACTTATGGGAATTTAAATAACAATAACAATCCATATCGTAAAATTGAATTGTTTCTTAGTTATTTTATACCATCCGTACAATTGTAGATAATTATAGATTCAAATCTAAACTACCTTGAAGCATGAAAAAATCACGAATCAAACTCGAGTAGAATTTCGGATCTTAATCTCTTGAAAAATTCCATTGAATCTCGAAAAATAAAGACAAAGCCTCAATTACAAGAGAAATTATAACTGAAAGCTTCAATCAACATTAAACTTTCAAATTTTTATCAAAATTGTGATATGTACGAAAGATTTCAGTAAATTTCAACAAATTTGCGTACGTTTACCTTTTAATTTCTCTCAATTTGTACAATTTGTACTACGATTATAACGCAAATTAACAATTTTTAAATAATAAAATCAACCTTATAATTGTTTAATTTTATGATAAATGATTTGTGGGGCTTAATTAAACGTTATTTAATCTTGCTTTCAGATTAAACATCGAGACTGCAGCGCTACTAATAGGTGAGTCGTTTTATAAAATTCATAAAAACATGCACTTTACGGTTTAAATTGGCTGAAATTTTAATAATCGGGAAAATACCCCAAAGTTAGTCGAAAGATTACATTTAAACCTCGACAATTAGCGATCTTTGGAAACAAAATCTGCATATTTCATCAAATATTTGCAAATTTTAAGCTCGAATTTTCCAATTTTTGTATTTTAGCGAGTTTGATTATAACTTCCAGTCAAATTTTCTTAGAGGAATTAAAGAAATCCCAAATATTCGAGTTTCTCAAAATGTAAATTTTCACATTTACGATGAATAAGAGATTATTAATCGAATAAGACAAGTACAACAAACTTTCAATAGTGTCTGTTTCCAATTAGTTTGTGTGGAGAGAAAGCAGGAGAAATTTATCGATATTTTTCAATAAAATAAAATAAAACGGGCAAGAATTCAGGCATCATTTTATGTTAGTTTCAGGTGAAATAAACTGAATTCTAGACCATGTAGGAGAACAATATTCACGATGTGTAATTTTCAATAATTTCAAAGTTTAAGCGACAGTAATGCACTTTAATAATGATAATAAAAGGTCTCCAAGTTATAGTTAATAACATTAATAATAGTAGGATAATATATTCAATAGGTTTATTGCATTAAATTGAAACTAACGTGAATAATTAGTAATTAGTCTCCGGGTTGTTTCTCAGTTGGGCTCCATTTGTTAACGACATAGAGAACTGTTAGCGATACGTTATACTGTCGTTAGTTGTTAAACGAATTTACAGACCTAATCAGTGGATTCGGTTACCGGCTTGTTAGCAAATTACTGATAGGATTTACCGTCTGTAATTACGACGCCAAAAGGTCAACAAGAAATTACAACACAATCACCCCCTTCTATTATCAAAAAACGATATAAATGGAATTGAAATCAATATTTTAATGTACACAATACGATGGAAATTTGAGAATATCGAAGAATTTGTCGATTATTTTCTGTTTAATTAAAAATCTAAAAGATGCTTTGGTTTTTTTTTTGGATTGTGGTGGTAATGGTGGCGGCGTCAGAATCAATAGGAAAACGTGGCGTT
This sequence comes from Mylabris phalerata, assembly GCA_020740385.1. Taxonomy (NCBI): domain Eukaryota; kingdom Metazoa; phylum Arthropoda; class Insecta; order Coleoptera; family Meloidae; genus Mylabris; species Mylabris phalerata. The sequence goes on along the minus strand of JAJEOX010000044.1, from coordinate 7,133,130 downwards.
TATCACACAGGTCTCACCTTGACCTACCAGAGGCAAGCGAAGCTTGTACGTCTACTAGACTTGCCATTCATGAAACGTTCGGGAGTTTATATAGAGCGATGTTGGCGGTGGCGGCGGCAATAACCGCCAACTGCCTCACGCATTTCTCTATTGGATATTTTTATTGAATAAAACAACAAAAACTTACCGTAATCGATCTGGTAGTTCCATTTTTGATTTCTTCTTTGAATGGGCATGAATTGGTGATACGCTCGGTTCACTGCCAGATGCCGGTGGTGATGATGAACCGGTACTAGAAGATAAACTACCGGCACGACCGCGTCCACCTCCTTCGTTACCACCCCCAATTATCGAATGTGTAGCTGAAATAGCAAGTGTTGGCCGGGCGTTACGATTACGACGTTTTTTCTTTTTACCAACATCGACGACTTCTTCAATACGTCCAAATATATTACTAGTTGGTGGTGGTGGCATCCAATCTAGGTCTTTTTTTAGATGTCCACGGCCACATTTACAACCGCATGCTTTAAATGCAAGATCATAACCTTTTTTCGTCCATAAATTTTGATGGCGTTGCCTTTCCGACCATGAACGTGCCCGTCCACAAGTTTTCAAATAAGCAAGTACTGATTGTTCCCAATGATCGAAACATTCACGATGCATATAACGGCCGCTGGTGCATAGTTCATTATTGCATGTAACACGTACTGTATCCCTTAGATCATCTAAGGAGATCAATGTTGGATCATTATTATTATTATTATTTGTTGGTGCACTAGGTGGTTGCTGTTGGGCGCGCAAACAATCGCCGGTTGGTATACAACACCGAGTCACGCCGGCTGCTGCCTCCTCGGAATCGATACCCAGGAGGCCTTGAACTTGGCCGAGGTGGCGGCGCGGTGGCATCGCGATCGGAGACAATATCAATTCAAACAAACAAACAAACAAAAAAAGTCTAAACAACTGCAATTAACAATAATAGCAAATATCTCAACTATAATAATGTCAAAAAAACAAGAAAAAAAGTTACACTCAATTTACGACGATGAGATATTTTAATTGTTCTTGGGATGCGTTCGTCAATTTTATTATAATTTCGTTTATTCTCAACGTCTTCCAAGCAACTCTCTCGGAAGCCTACTGCAACTGATGCACACAACACGCACCGCCGGGGAAAGTGCTCAAACACAACGGGGCCGGCCGAAAGCGAAAGGTAGGGGAAGTAGTGGGGCGCCCTTTTCGCTTTTCACTTTCGGTTTCCGCGCGCGACGCAAGCGCCCCGATGATTTCACTATCTACAACCCTGACCGATGCCTGGCGTCGCCGTCGTCTAACACACACACACACACATACATGTAGATACGTCACCGTTGCACCAATAGCCAGTCAATGGCCCCCCTCAGGTGGGGTGCACCAGCACCAAGCAGATGGAACGGCGACACACCAACCCCCGGACTAGAAAATTTTCTGTTTATACAAATAACGTAATAATTACCGTAAGTGCCCTATTTCTAACTGTACAAATTCAATGGTATAATCCAAGAACCGGTTGTTCCACATTACCTACAAATAATCTTATATGGATGAATATAAATTCAAGGTTGAAATATTTCCATGCAAAAATTATGCAAGTTTTCAACCGATAATCAATTTTATTTAATAAAAACAAGACGAAAATGTCATGTTCCAAAAATATACAAATATGTTCCACTATAAGCGAATTTCATTCTGTATTGTCTGATGCATATCAATTATTATAAAAATGGTAAGCAAGCCGTTTTAGTAACATTCAAATATTCTATAAGCGTCCATAGATGGAATGTTATTCAATTTTATTGCCTCTTTAAATATTACGTTAAAAAATTCTTCTCTATTATGTAATAATACATATAATCTTTCAACTAGATAGATAGTCGATCTAATGGGGCACACACACCAACATGCTTGTGTTAATCATATTAATTATCTATAGAATAGGTATTTGTATAGGTAGGTATTGTATGGCTCATCTTGTGTTAAAGTAATTACATAAAAGATAACACCACCTTGTCTTAATCTTTTCGAATAGACAAAAACCGTTACAATGGGACACATTAGATGGTATTTACGAGCAACTATAGTTGCACCCTTATCTAATAAATAAGTTTACAGACAAAGCAGTTACATAAACATACAAGTACTATCTTATTCTATAATATAATAATAGTATAACAATACAAACGAACTATTGTTCTATTTAATATGTAAATGTTAAGAGTTTGATACACAATTGTTAATTATTAAATTAATAAACAGATATTAATGATAAACAGTACAGATGTTACGGATCTCTATTTCTAGTTCCGCAACTGTTTTTGCGCCTTTTCAAGCTTATTGGAAATTGCTTAAATGAAACAAAATGAGAATTTATTGAAATTTGCAGCTCTAAAGTTTCCTCAAATTTAATCATCGATATCTCCCTTGTTTAATAATATATTTTAGTGACTCAAATATCATTTGAAATAGAATTTTAAAGAGCATCCAAAGACGTATTTTGTTCCGAAAAATTCCGATTGAATTGTGTGTCAGGCGATAATTTTCGAACATCTGTTTTTTACATTTCTTCTATAATTTGGCAAGTATCAATTTGTCAATAATTTTCTTACAGTACATAGATAAGTAGAAAAGCTTCTATAATTTTTAAGGAATTTTTCAATAGGTTTGTTAATTATCCAGAAAATTGAGAGAAACTGTATACTTTTCTTCAATTCTCCCTTTATTGATAAGCTATTGTAATGGCTATTGTGGCATTAGAAAGAGCATTTCAAGGAGTATCCAAAATTGTTTTTTAATTTGAAAAATTTCATTTACAGGAGAAAATCCTGGAGCATGTTTTTCCGGAAATTCTTCAAATTCTCCTCTAGATAACTCAACAAATATTACCCAATTGTCAATGATTTTCCCATATTTTACAACAAAATGAAAGATATTTTCAGATCTTATAAAAATCCTCCTATGGGTTAAGTTAATTTTCCGGAAAATTGATAGAAACTGAAGGAGTATCTATCACCGTTTTTGTTTTGAATAATTCTAATTGAACATTGGGTTATCAGAGTTATTCGGAGTTATCTCTGGGAAAATCTTGGCGGATGTGTTTTTGCCAAAAAAATCCATATTTACCCCCATGTCTTGGTGAATATTATCGATTTTCCAATAATTCTCTCTCAATGTATAGCAAATTTATGGCGCTTTCTAAATCTCTTGGAAATTTGCCGGTAACATTGTTAGTTGTCCGGAAAATTCTCAATTTTGCTCCAAGTTTTGTTTCAATTCTATTTCTATTTTGATTCTGTTAAAATGAATTTTAAAAAAATCTGCTTCTGTTCTGACACTTCCGTAACATCTCTATTGAATATCATCAGCTGTTTTTGATAATATTTTAGTATATTTTCGTTATAGAATTGAAATTTTCAATAGATTCTCTAAAAAGTTTGAAAGTTTACTTTTTCTCGAGAGAAAAACGAAAATAATACAAAATACACGAATAACATTAATTAATTTACTTTGCTGTAATTATAACATACATAAATAAAGTTACCCTAGCGTTTAAGTCGATTTTTTCTCCTCCAAATCGACCGTTAAATTTAGGAATAACATCGTTTATTTTTTTGCTAGTTTGTCGTTATTTTCTTAATTTACTATGTAAATTAAAAGTTTTCTTATTTAAAACATTTCAAACTTATAAGCCTGTCTAACAGATTATAAGTTATGAAAACAATTTGTTATCGATAAAAAAATATTTCGAATCGTTTTCAAAGTGTGATAAAACTAATTTTACCAAGCCACAAATAGAGATTCAATAACAAATTTAGAATTTTTCCTAATACTAATTTACATACATTAAAACCAAATCTATACTTGCATTCTCTTAGTTAATAAATAACAACATTTGAATTAAAGTAATTTTATGTTTTAAAATAAGTTGGCTTTAAAGTTACTTTGAATAGTCTACTTTCTAACGATTGATTATTTGCTAATTAGAAAATAGTAAAAGCAGAAATTTTATATTATTATCCAAAAATGAGCAATAAAGCTGCAATTTTCGCTTTCTTCTAATAAAAAATACTAAAATCTAACAAAATTTTTATCGATTGTATCTTTTAAATGAAATATTGCCTATACTGATAGAATTAATTTTCCTTAATATTTTGATTGGATTTTTTTATAAAAATTCAATCAAACTGTACGCTTGAAAGTTTTTCGTTTAATAATACCATCCAATATAATTCGATTAAAATATGAAACTATAATCATGACTAATATGTAATTTGTTTAATTTATGAATCATCTAGGATATTTAGTACAAACAAAAAAAAACTATTAGGCTTATTGGTTGTTGATTATTATTAACAAAAATAAACGATATTTGATTTCGATTTGGTCAGAGGAAACTTTCCGATAATTAGATTGTTGAACAGCTGAAAAATTTCTTGAAATATCGCGTGATTTTTATGGTAGACAGATGGTTGTTTTTCGAAAAAATCCCAACAAATCAGAGAGTAAAGAAAATAGTCCAATTAACTTTCTAATTAGTGAATTTTTCGTTGTTATTAGAACATTATGTAGATTTTGCTCCAGGCCAGTATCTTCCAATTATTGTAATAGATTCATCCATTAACTAAATTGGCATTCATCAAAACAACTACCAATTTAGAGACCAACAACGGGTTGCACCCATCTTTAGGTATTGCGCGTTTTATTAATAATCATCCATTATTGTTGTTGAATCACACCTAGAAGTTTATTGTTCCAAAATAAAGCAACATAACAACAGAAACCAGAAAAATTGTAGTCTTTCGGGCATTTAATGACCTTGGTTTTGTGGTAATTCAGTTAAAATTGTCGAAATTTTTGTATCTCTTTATTTTGTAACGGTTTAAATTGTCGGTCATAATCGTTCGAAATTAGAATAAATTTTTAACAAACCAACGATAATCTGTATGTTGCGGCCTTGGCCTTGGCTAAATTCGTCAAGCGACAGCTGGTTTGTTTACATGTCGTGTATTATTTTAATTTTGTTACTTGTTTCCTATACTTATACACACACACACAGAATACTTTTTATTTTTATTTGAGATTCACAAGTTGAACAACAACACGAAAAACAACTATTTTGAATAAATCAAAAACACCGCTTAGTTCCTCTTCTATAATTACATAACGATCTCCAAAATTGGTTGAAAAAATCAACGACAACATGGAGGAAACCAGATCTTGTCTCTTAATTTGAAGGTATTAAATAACAGTAATCGCCTGTATTTATCGTTTGATTTCCTTGAAATGCTAATCTAGAACGAAAAGTGCTGCAATGGAAATAACTGAAAATAACAGCTGGATTTTCTTGAATTCGCAAACAAGTTGTGGTATTTTAATTAACTGAGAAATGGCTGATGATTGATTTATATAAAGATCAAATGACATTACAATAACAACAAACGAACAAAAATTATTAACGATTTTAATGAGTTTGATTAGTTCTGTGTTAGATTACACGACGACAAATCTAATCAAATCTGGATTTAATTTTATTAATAATCAATCCGAGGAAATTATTATGCTCTATAAATTTCAAAACTACATCTTTAATAAGCTTCATTTAATCTTAAATCTCCACAACACAATTTACAGACCGTCCATTGACTTATAATAACGAAATTACTTATTAATCGAATTATTATAAAGAAACTATTAATATAATTTTCAAATACAAATCTTAAGATTGTTTTAAAATAGTTATCAAATAGTTAAAGATGACAACAAACTATTAATAAATAATTTCTCAAGGATTTGTTTCTAGTCCCAGTCAATTCTCCAAAAATTTTCAAATGATAAATTCCACATCCTCCTTTTTAATGTTGTTTCTATTTTATCATAGAACCAAAAAACAGGTTTTTTTACTTCAAATAAGAGGGTTGAATGTGTAAAATTATATTATCTAAAACTAATTTATACGAAAATCAGTCAAGCGGTCAGAATTTAGAATTGCTAAAGGCCTCGATTACAACAAGTGGAAGTAATGCAGCCTATCATGCGTTATAGTTTCTAAAAATAGAAAATTTTAGGTCCAATCTTCTAAATTAAACAATTTAAATTGCTATCACTGCAGTTTTCGTTGTAGATTAAGATAAGAAAAGATTATCATCAGTAATTTCCATACAGTCGGTTTGATATTGCTTCGTTTTTATTGAAAAAACCTGCCCTTTTACTGTTATTCAACATAAATCGATTATAAATATTTATAGTGGTTAGAATTACTAAATTTTGATTATCTTAATCATTTTGGTCGATATTATGCACCCTTTAAAAATACAGGGGAAGTAGTATTTTATATTTCCACCTTTTTTGGATATCTACATACTTATCTCTTCATCTAAAAGTAGAATTTCTTGTATATCGCGTATTTCGCTTAAATGTTCTCAACTCTAATGGTAACACTCTTATTTGATGAGCAATTTGAAAAATACTTGAAGGATCTTGAAGGATCGTTGGAGATTATTTTACCAAAATTTGAACCCCGTAGCCCATCGGGAGGTTGGTCAAAAAACGATCGTTTTAGAAAAGGCTACGATTTTTGAAACCGAATGACTCACAATGACTCAAGGATACTCGCCAAATTTGTTTTCATTTTTCTGCATTTTATTCTAGAACAAACTCAATAAAATGGAGAAAGATGAATAAAATCAATATTAAGAGCATCTTTGAGTCATTCTAAGCCATTTTAACTCGTTTTTGAAAATGGCAACATCGTTAGAAACGATTGTTTTTTTTGTTCAAATTCCCGATGAGCTACATGGTTTAAATTTTGCTCAAATGGTCTGCAGGGGGTTGTTTATAAATCCTCAATCACTCGACAAATTCAAGCTGTTGCTATAAGAGCTAGGAATATTTAAGTGGAACACGCGGTATTTTATTTTTCGCATTTAAGCCAAGTCGTTTAAACTGATCGAGATCGGTTATAAACCATTTATGGTGGCTGCATTATAGAAAATAATTGGAAACGATTCTTTGTTAGTGGTTTATTATTTTTTCAAAAATATTTACGACTTTCCGGATTTTACACCATAAAATATTGATATTTCTTACCATATAAGAAATGATCGTTCATCTGTGTAGATGATTGATTTTTATTTATGTCTTTTCCATAGAATTATTCATATTAACTGTTCCTGTTTCAGGTCAAGAAACTGGTTGAAGTTGTTCGATTTTATTTTATTTTTTTCGTTATTTTTTCAAATTCGATCCGCCCGTTAACTAATTCTTTTGCAATTTCCATCGTTTCAATTCGTTTAAATTTCTCCAAGAATCAACTTTAATGATATAATAAACATATTGTTGTTGTTTTTTCTTTTATTGTGATTAACAAAACAGTTATTGTTATTTATTCACAATCATCACCGATCACGATTTTGCTCTGTATTTAGTTTTAGACGTGAGAGGTGTCGTTCATTTTGACCTTTTCAATTCTGATTAAATTATCTGTAAACTACATAACGTATATTCAATTAGGTCTTATGATGAACACGGAATCTTCTCTATTGAAGAATGAAAACAAAAAAAAAAATAATAATATAGTGAATAATCGATTTTATCAAATGTAAAAGCTCTATCATGAAATTTACCTTTTTCATATTGCACAATAATACAAAGTTGATTCGTCTTGTCGACTTCGTTTAATCCCAGATTTTCTAAGTGACTGTAAGTCAAATGGTTAAGATTTAGGAATTCAACTCGGTGATAAACTGATGATAATTATTCTCTGATAATTAACATTAAGATTCTCGGGGTTGTCGGGATTTTCCCCTTGCTTCCAGTTATATACAATAATCGGATTACGCACCCCTTTCACAGAATTAAAAAACTTCAATATTCATCTCGATGGAGAGCGTTGATTCATTCTGTTTTTTTTTTTTACCTCTCGATTCCACGATTTTTTCTCTAGTATTATTATGGATAGGAAAACCGGTGGGGGAGAAACGGGAATTTATCATCATCTGTGCAAATAAAGAAAACGTAGTGTTTTGTAGATATAATTCAGAGATTGAAGGAATATTTCCATAATATTCGAGCGACAAAATGTAGATGTTTTATTAGCGAATGAAAAGAATGCTGCTTATACGCACATAGAACAATAAAAAAGAAAAATAACAACAGTAAAATTTTGACAGCATATTTATTCAAAATACACCGTCAGTTTATGTATAGGAAAAAATGTTTATTGAAAACGATATATCAGTTTTATAGATTTAGAGGGTAGGAACTGTGTACAATCACAGGTCGTAGAAATTCTCACCCTGACGCCACTACAACAAAACAACCACCACCACCAATACAAGATTCAGTTCAATTTTTCCACCCTGTTACCGGAAGTCTTAACAACGTGCATTATTCGAGCTGGTTGATTTATAAAAAAAGAATAAGTCGTGAATTAATAGGGATTTCCGATCACGCGAACAATCATTCGCTGCCGTTTTTTCTTTAATTACCGGTATTTATAGCGATTTCGCCCTTTCATCTTCAATTATTTAAAGAATGATTGCTTTTTATGAACGAAACGCCGGGGTGGAGGTAATTTTTCATTTTTCTTCAAGTTTACTGTTTGAATTTAATGAAATTATGGAAGTTATGCTCGGTGATTTAAGATTTCGCCCTAGATTTAATTAATTTTTAAAAAAGTCACAGTGGAATTAATGGGTCTATAATGATTTTTAAAAAGAATTCTAAAACGCAATTCGTTTCTTTAAACAAGCGAAAAGAGGGTGACCTTTTTGTCTAATTTTTCTCCTCTCGTCGATTGTTGTTGCCAGATAAAAGAAAAGCTCAATACACGTATACGTGTTTGAATTATAATTGAGATTTCTTGGTGCGCAATAGATTAACAATCATCGTAATAAAATACACCGGGAATATAAAGAATTAAATGAACACCTGGTGTATTCAAATGAAATACAACACACATTCTTTAGGGAATTGAGAGAGAGTGGATCGTTCTTTGAATGAGGGAACAAAGGAGATGTTTCTAAGGTTGAATTAGCTGCTATTTTCGACAATTGCATACAGTGTGGTCATGCTGGTGCCAAGGACACCCTCATAATCGTGCAAATGTGGGTCGCACACGTACCAACTTATCTTGATTATTTTTATTTTTTGTCACAATCCTCCAAGTCCCAGAAGGTCAATGAGGAGCTCAACTTTGACTTGAACCGTTGATAGTGCATCGAATATTTTGCATGTTTGTATTCAATTTTTTGTTGCTATGATCCCTTTTAATTAGTCTTGAGATATTCATATTTCTTAAGATTTCTAACAAGGCGAATGGAGATGATATAAGAGGGGTAGGTAGACATAAAGACTCGAATTTCGTACAGCGCAAATTTAGTTTAATGATCATCTTTACGACTTTGTCTTTCAAGAGTTTATTTTCTACTCTTTTATTTGCTAATTACTAACTTCCAGTCGAGTATTAAAAGGTATCTTATTTGGAAATATGAATCTAAGATGCCTCCTTGAAAAACACTTAAGATCTTCCGTATTTTTGATTGACGTTTCAAAAATTTGCGTTTGTTAAATTAAAATTGAATCTCTCTATGTATCTACTTGTTAGATTTAAGTACAATAATAATAATGATGGACCAATCGTAGGATTTCCAGTACAAGGACTCTTGACCTGCTTACAACAACCCTTCCTCGTTTGAGCATCTTCACTTTGAATAGGTTTGTTGCCAGTTCCGGGGTGTATACGCTTGAATCACCCTATTATAATCAAAAGTTTTGTTTAATGTTTAATCCTATGGTAAAATATTAGAATGCGAATTGTTCGAATTATTTATCAACCTTTTTCTTTCATTCTACAATAAGAGCTTTAACCATTAAAAGCTCGATTTCAATCGTCAATTATTCGAAAATATAATCAATTTAGAGATTCTCTTTGTTATTTTCAATAGAATTAAAGTATGGAAATTTTGTTTTAATAAAACCAACATTTTTTCTTACTCTAGCGTTAAAATTACAAACGTCTGTAAATTTCAAATGTATTAACCACAAAAGATGGGCGAAATTTTAACAGATTTCGCAACATCTTGACTCATCAGGAAGAAATTCTTGAAATTATTGCAAAATTTCGTTTTCCTTTGTTCTTCATATCCTTGAAATCAACTTAAAAAAATTCTAGTTCGTGTTATTTTCCATCGATGGAATTTGAGAGCTTTTTGTATTCATATTTGTAGTGATAATAGTCAGAAAACACGAAAATATTGAATATTACCAATTACAATTTCGCCAGACACACCTGAGAATCAAGCCCACATCAAGTCATAATAATAATAATTGTAGTGTGAATAAATTTTGATAAATGTCTGTAATTTTTCCGTTGTATTCGCTATTAAAACAGAAAAAACTTAATGTAAATAACCAGTTATTCAAACTTAATAATAATAGCCCAGCAATTTATTATAGGAATATGGTGATTGCGTGAGAAATTGTTCAACGATTCTTCCCCCTTTTGGAATTAAATAAATAATTATGATTGCATTCGATCGTTTTTCGTTAGGCTTTCTAATAAATATTCACTATTCCCTTAATCCACCTACTGGCCCAATGCCCCACTCTCTTACTCTTCTCTATCAACCCTTTTGAAATCCGAGCGCCCCTGTGACACAGTCAAACCCCTTATATACGTTCTCTTTCTCCCCCTTTCATATTGTATATGTTCTTTCACGTCCTGTTTTTTAATCTATACACTTGACGACTCTACAACCACCCTCTACAATTTTCCATAGCCGTCTATTCGGTAAAACATGGCTGACTTTAAAATTGTATTACACACTGTCCAAATCAAATTAACTCTTCAGGATATTTCAGGATAGTAGTAGCTGTAGTAGCCATTAGTTTAATTGCTAATATTTATTTTTCAAGCGGTAGATGTAAAAGGGCAATCAACCTATATACAAGTTGGGTTGATTTCCAAGCGGCGAAAAAGGGGCAGTATCGTTTATCATGCATGAATTTAAAACGCATAAAATTTGGTGTATGTTAATAGCGGGCCATATTTCTTAATTAATAAAACCGGAGGACGAGCCATCGAGACGTGTTGACCGTAAATTTACCAATTTTTTCTTGTTGTTTTTCGCCGGTGTTTATTTTACATGTCGTCATGTGGTTGTGTTGTCTTCACAATTAATCAACAGAAAGGATTTCGTTACAATAACAAAGTCACATTGAAAATATTTTAGTAACAGATTGGTATTTGTTAAAAAAAAGTACGCGACAAAAATTAAACTAAATTAACTGTAAACCAAAATCTTTGCAAATTTCTCTCAGAAACTCGTCAAATTTTCCACCAAACCCAGTTAGATATAGAATTTGAAGGACGCTGTTGTTGTTGTTGATGATGATGCATCGGATTTTAGGGATGGTTTATTAATTTCTGTCGTATAGGGGTGTGTCGCCAATATTCGACTGTTTTTCCACCCAATCTCTGAATGGACGAAAAAATTTGTTCTTCCCCTCGGTAGTTGGATGATGGAAAAAAGCAACAACAGTGTATATATATTGTTAAAAATGGCCGAACTGTAGGACAAGCAACAAACAAATCGAGAGGGTTGAATATTTCAACCAATAGCAATCGAGCAATCAACAATGCGGAGTTGATTCATGCACTTCAATCAGGACTAAAGGGTTACAAAACTGATGAGGTCATTTGAAGGTGGTGGTCCTCTATAAATGGGGGATGGAATACAGAGAATTTTTCTAGTTGAAATTCCCGACTTTTTTTCCATCGTTGGCGAATCTTGTATGTAAAACATAATTTTTTTAAATGCGAATAATTCGATTAGGTACGTGAGAATTGTGTTTAGTTAATTGGAAATTAAAGCGCCCTAAAATTACATCCCTCGAATATCCATAATTAATTAGGTAGAAAGTTTCTAGTGAATGGCAGACTAAACACAGAAAAAAATCGTATGAATTTTTTAATAAAATTGCTGAGAGAAAAGTTAAACATAACAACGCTAATAATTATCTATTCGAGTTGAATACGTGAATAAGAAAACTTCCAACTAAAATCCACCAGTTGGTGGAGAGTTGTATTAAAAAACTTCACCAATAGGCAGATTTTCTATAAGCTGGAAAGCTCAACGGAGCGTTGAAGATATCATGCTGGGTATTTGAATACATCTATGTGTGTGTGTTTCGATGCATTCCTCTTTTGCTCATGACAAAGTTTCCAACTTCTATTTACAATAGTGTTATCGAAAATTTTCCAATTTCTCTTTTTTTTTATCAAACATAAATTGTTGCGATGATTCAATAAAGAAACGAATATGATACACTTATGCAACAGGCTTTTTAGCCGTCAATAGCGAAAAGTGGCAATATTTGAGACTATTTCCCTATTTTTTCTCAACTTGATTCCCTAAAATAGGCCTCTAGAGATAGACGCATACATTTCAAATTTATTATAAAATATTGAACATTGTCAATTTGACAACAGTGATATGTATATGAGATTTTTTATGAATAAAAGAGAGTAATAGTTGTAGTAATTTTAGATTTTTATTAGGCATCTATTTTGGTACCTCACTATTTATTTAACGGTTTCTACATCCGTTATAAATAAATTTTTATCTCTTATCAGCACTGTACAACAATAAAAAATATTTTTCTTAAATCTCAAATACATCTCCAAATGTTTGGACAAATTATGTCAATATTATTGCACTTAATATTAAGTAATATTTAGTTATTTGTAGTATTTAGACTTTTTTTGTTTAAATACTTAATAAGGCCAAAAATATTAAATCAATATTTAGTATTTGTTTATTTACAGTTGACATTATTTCGTATTTGAATTAATAAACCTGATTTTCTACTATCCAAATTTTCTTTATTGACTTTATAAAAGTGGACTGAAATATGAGAAATCGGCTCATAAATTTCGGACAGAATGTTTCAAAATCAAAATTTAGAGGCGAGAATTCAGTTAAAAAAACCTCTAAATGTCTTCTTATTTAGGCAAAGTTCAAATTTTTCTAACCAGAGGCGGATTTGACTCAGATTTTTTTCACTATTAAAATTTTGGTGGCCCTAGCACGAAAACGATTAACTCGAAAAACACTTTTTTCATCATTGGTAACACTTCCAATTTGAAATTTCGGAAAAACTTGTAACATTCCAAAAGATAAACAGTTCAAGTATTAGTATTTTTAGTTCAAAAACACGAATTTAGCTACAGTTGCCTTGTTAAATCGGCTCATCATTCTACAATTTTTATTTTTGAGATATTTTCGAACAGAATTTATTTTAAAATCTAGCTTTTGTGATTGAAACGAAATTGGAAACTTCTTCAATGAGGGTTTTGTAGAAATAATTGATAACATAACAGAGATATGAAGAGATATTTATAAAATTTGGTCGAAAATTTCCATCAATAATAACCAGTTAAGATCGAGGAAATAAAAAAAATCTGCTCTTTCACACTGACCTAAATGAGTGTTTTGAGATTAAATTGGACAAAGCGCAGTATTGTTGCAATTGCGGCCTAAAAAATAAACCATCTGTCTTTGAAAGATGAAGAGGAAAAACGAAGAAAAAACTTTAATGCTGAGACAGATAATGTATGTGTGTGTGCCTGTTTGTTTCAATATCTGGTTACGCAAATAAAAATTGTAAAAACAACTCTCAAGGATAATATCGGAGTGAAAAAAATAACATGAAAACACGATCTAAAAATTTCGGGACGGATTAACAAAAAAATAAGTGAGGATTAATTTTACAATTCAAACACATCATCTTGATGCAATATTTACATAAAATCATTAATACAAAATCAACAATTACAATAATCGTTGTTTTCCATTAATAAAAACAACAATAAACGTTCATAAAAATAGAAATAATGAAAATATTTATGCATTAAAGATAATTCGGTTACGTTAGGTTATGTAAGTGTTCCAAGATTGTTGTTCTTTTTTTTGGCTATTGTTGAGAGGAAGCTGCGTAAAAAAATATTTTCGTGTTTCCTACATAGATAAAAAAAAACAACTGTTGTTGATATTCGTGAAACACTAATTATAAAATTATAAATCAATATTCAAAAATATTTGCTTTATTTAGCACAGATTCTAGCGTTTTCTGGTCCCCCGATAAACACACAATTTTTTTTACAAGGATTTTTGTTATTAAAACATTCGTTCGAACAAATATTTGATTTTTTTTCTATTTTGTTATGTTTATGTTGAATTTTTATGGCAATAATATTAAATTTTAGTGTTATTCATGAAATTTATAGGAGAGAGTTCTGCAACCAATTATACTGCTCTGAAAGCAGTCAAATTCAGGACTGTTATTGGAAAATAAAAATAATCGAGGAGCAATTATGTTTTTGTTATTTCGTTATCAAATCAATGACTCCATCCTTTTGAATAAAATTTAAAGAAACAGCGCTGCTACTCCAGAATTTCAAGACTTTTATATAAAAAATTTTGCCCAATATTGATTCGTTTTCAATTATTTGGTTCAATGAGTTTTTTTTTTTGAAAAACAGCACTTTTAGTTTAAAATTTAAAAATTTCGATGGAAAATTTTGTTTTATTTTGAGAATATTTCAACTTTCTAACTGGTCATCATTAAAATTTTGAGAAAAGTAGCTCTGTCAGAACAAGACAATATTTTAAAATAATTTAGTATTTTTATAGTCTAGGCCCAAAAAAATATCAAATAGAAATTGAAATTAGGCTTAATTTTGATGCAGTTTTGCACTAAGATAAAATTTAAAAAAAAAATAGCATTTTTATTGTAGAATTTCAAAATTTTTATGCAAAAAAAATTTATTTTAATTTAAATTTGAAGAAAAATAGCACTTTTGTCTTGTACTGAAGAGTTTTCATTACTATATTCGATTCTAATGCAAAATTTCAAAACAGTTCGATACTTTTAGTGTGCATTTTAAAAATGTTTGTTTTATTTCTGCTGGTTAACACCTCGTCGAAAATTTGAATTCTTTTATGACAACATTGGAATTTAGCTGGGAAATTGTCCAAAAATTGCATAGCACTTGCTTTAAAAGATTATTTCGAGTTTTAAAGAGCAGCATTTTTGCTCTATTTTCAAGAGTTTTTATTGCTTTATTTGGTAGTAGAGCAAAATTTCAGCACAATTTCGTACTTTCACAATTTTAAGATTCAGATTTCTCTAATAAACTTGTCTGTATTTCTGTTGGTTAATTCCTTTTGAAAATTTCTATGAAAAAACTGAAATTAATACAGCAAATTTGTAAAAAAATTGCATATTTAGTGCGAAAATACAATGAAGGAATTCCAATTTTATCCCATAAGTCAAAAGAATAATGTTTGTCTAGAAAATTGAAGAGTTCAGCTCAAAAATTCAAGTAAAATGGACAAAATTATTCCATTTTTGATAAGTCAAAATTGAAATTTCTTAAAAATTATTTAATGTCATAATATTCCTCCCAAAAAAGTTAAAAATTCGAAAACCTACCTCCAAAAACAAGATTTCCAAATAGATTTCTTATAATTTATTTACAAAATTCGCTGTAAATCACTGGCTTATAACTTCTTTTAAAGTCCAGATTACCTAAAAAAATCGACCAAAAATTTTTGTTCGAACATTTTACTAAATGAGTGATTTTTAGTTGAATTTCTCGAACAAAAATAACTGTAAAATTCCTAAATATTCCAGATTAAGTTATTTCCATATTACAGTTTGTAAAATTTAATTAAACACCTATAGTACAAACTAGTGAATAAAAGAATGTAGACGTAGTTAGAATAGAATTCCAAAACAATAATAACGAAAGCGTCAGAAAAAACGAACAACATAACTTTTTAATTGCTTGTAAATTTCAGCGTTCGGTTGTTGTAAAATGGCTGATATTACTGAAACTTTCAGGCTACTATCGTAAATTATGTGTACACGATGTCCGTTTTTTTTTTGCTATAAAAACCTATAAAAGCTAATAAAATTATTAAAATGGATTAAACTGGTAGAGTGTGGCCAGTCTCTTATAATAGTTGAGCTATAAATTCCCTTGTTACCCCCAAAAATGCTGTACATGTTATATAAAATAGAAGATTATAGCATAAAGTTGACCTTATCGTTAAAATTTTTATAGCCGGTTATCATAAAAAATTCATTCGCTAATATTATTATGATCATCGACGTTTCTTTTTTATCGTGTTATTATCAATATTAATAATATTTATGCATCGATGATTTGTTCTGGTTGAAATAGACCGCAATATTCAAAATAGATAAATACAACCCTCGAGGATACCAATAAGATTCTGGTTTATTAATTAGCGAGAAACGTTCTGATTAATTTCAAGTTTAATTAAGGCACCACCACCATCAGTCATCATCAATGCTTTTGCCCGATGAATCCGTCCTTAGGGCTGTGTGTATTTGAGTGAGCTAGAGCGCGTATATTGTCTTGCTGATAAAGCAATCTTTTAATAAGTTCCCCAAGAATGTCGAGAATGTGATTGAAACCAAATCTACTACAACTAATATAACACATATAGTCGCATTCACGGCTGACACTTTAGAAATTATCTTTGATGATTTATAGAATTCTTCCTCTATATAACATTTCGATTATCGTCTCGATTAATTCTTTGTCTGCTCTAAGAGAACAACTCTCTCCAAAAAAAATCATCGATTTACAATCGCCGCTATAAATTATCAATTGGCCGTTGTCAAGTGTTTCTCTTAGGGGTGGGTGGTGGTAGTATTGTACGGCGATCTATCCGGTCCTGTCGTAACCAGCTAAAATCAGCAAAATCATCGTTCTTATTCCGGTCACTAGCAATCTAAGAGGGTTTCCGGTGCTGTGTATTTTCCTTTCTCGGTGTGTTCGATGAAAAAATTCAGGATGTGTTTATTAAAATGGACGAGGCAGCACTGCTGGTGATGATGAAGAATTTAGAAATTATCGCCAGTTTCTATCCCCTAATCGTCTGGGTTTTTTTGCTAGTCGGAAATTTGTTTCGAACTTCGTTTTTTGCCTTGGAGAGGAAAAAATTGTGTCGAAAATAAGAAACAGGCTTATAAGTCAAATTATTTTATGATAAAAGAACTTCTTCACTGGAATTACTAACTGTAAAAGTGAGATAATTTACAAATGCAAGTATACAGTGAAAATGAAAAATATTAAGAGTGATAGCATTAGCTAGATAGCAGTAGCTTTTTGTTTCAGCTTAGCATTCTGCATTACCGACAAGCTGTTGAAACAGGAGCTTGTCGGTAATTATGGACCTGGAACAAGAAGCTTATAGTGACTTATTTTCGTCCAATATAAATGTCTAGAGTGCTTCACCTAAGGGAATTAAGCTTTATATTATGAATGATACAAAAAAATGGTGTAAATTTTATAACTTTTATGTCAAATTGTCTCGAAACTTTGTCCTTAATTCATAATTCAACGAATTGTGGCTTAATTATATCAAGAAAATGTGTGTGACAAAGTTTCAAAGACTTCAAACGGCTCTAGTGGCCTCTTTTTCCACGTGTCCTTTGCTAGAACTCAAATATTGTGAGCTTTATTGTAAGCTATCTCTACCAATAAGATTCGCTAACTAAACTCTAATATTGGAAAGTTTATTTTGAAATTGAGCAACTCAGGTCATTGGAGAGTAATCTGAGCGAAATTGGCACTTGATTAGAGTTTAAGTATATGAAGAACAGTCAGCATTGTAGAATTGTGGTTTGCTTCTATCGAATGGCTAGTTGGGAAGTTTAACAATTTCCAAAGAACGTCAACTGCAGGTTGAGAGCAAAATCAACACTGTATTTGTGTGTTGTGTGTAACAAAATGTCTGTAACAGTTAATCGATATTTTCATTTACAAACTATACCAATATTAACTGGCAGCTTTTAATACTTTATTCATGCAATTTTAACCAGGCTTTTGAAGGGGGCCCCCCAAAGTCCTTTTATGAATCGCCATCGGTCCTAATAAAATAGGATTAAATCCCACTCTCTCTCATTTCATACACCCATCATTATGGACATATAGATTTGATAACAATAGAATAGATAGATGTTTTCTATATAGATTGATTGGGATCCTTTGATCCTGATTGACGGTATAGTATAAGTGAAGGTGACCATTATTATCAACAACAAAAAAAATCCCTATCCGCCTGCTGTTGAGATATCAATTATGATAGCAGGAATGGTCGAGAGATTCTGTCTATTGTCAGAGATTTAATTATTGGGCAAGTTGATTGGCGGAAACGGACAGGAAATAGCAAAAGAAGATAAGAGTAATTGATTCAATTTTTCTCAATCATTTTTCCTTTCGTTTACGCTAAAAAGTCTGTTTGACATCTTCAATGTCACAACTTTAGTTTTAATTGGATCAATTTTTTTATTTATTGTTGTAAAATTTACAATTTACGGATGTATTTTAATCTAGAAATCGTTTATTTTAAAAGTCCCTAAAATATTCGGTTTGCTTTTATTTTAAAACCTATATCCTGCTTTATTACTTTAATTTCAGGAATGCTCGACTATCGCATTACATTTATTTTATATCCATCTATAAAGTTGGCAAGCTCACACGGAACTAAACCGGTATATATTTCGAAATGGTTTTTCAATGTGTAGATGTCACCCCAGTTTAACTGCATTACACTACACTATTAACCGGTTTTATAACGCGAACTGCTTTCATAGTTGAGGGTGGAATTTGTGTATGTGGTGGATTTTAAAGCCATACTTACTACTCCACGTATACCACCATCAAATCAAAATATCTGTTGAAGCGGACGTATAGTAGCCGTCGATTTTGTTGCCTAAGTTAGGGGAAGGAAGGTGGTTAATAAGAAACTTTCCTACTACTAAATAGGCCGCGTTATTGCGTTAAGTACCAATAAAGTTATTTTGAATTAATCCAACAAGACTTTATCTTGTTATGAGGGTGAATGTTGCGGAAGTTTTGATTGGCCCATTAACATTCTAGAAACCATAATTAATATGAAAATTACATATTCATTTAAATTTAATAAAATACTATACACCGGCAATATTGATTTCGAAACTAGACCTATTTCTAACGCTAATAAATTGACATTCAAACGACATTTGGTTGTGCCTTTTTTCTTGTTGTTGTTATTTTTATTGTATTATTCGTTGAAAAAGGGACGGCGTCTGATTAGATTGGTCTGCTCCGATCTCCACCACCGTGTCAAGCTTCTTCAAATTCAATCTCATAGTTTATTCTCTCACAATATGTCAAGTGCCTTGTGGCCTTTCAGGACACCAGTCATACGTAAAAGGCGAAACAACAGGGGACAAATGTCGATACAGATAAAAGAAACATAAAAAAAATCAGAACAACAACAAAAGGCGCCAATAAATCTAATAAAAAACAATCGATTTAATGGACTTTTGGCGATTAAATTGTTCGTTAAGGGGTTGAATTGGCGCCAAATTAGGCCAATTTAGATAATTTTTAGTGGAGGTATTACAGATTTCTGCTTCTAATTCCGTAACTGCATAATTTCTGCAAAGTTTGACATTATTAATATGAGAGAAATACTAATTTATTGAAACTTGAAGGTCTAAAGTACATCTTTTTTGATTCGGTGTCTGCAAATTTTTATAATCAATATCTTGCTTGTTTGATGATAGATTGTAGTGATTCAAACGGCATTAGAAATAGCATTTTAAGGTGCATCCGAAGACGTATTTTGTTTGGAAAAATTTCTGTTGAGCTTTGAGTTAAAGTAGAAAATCTTGGAGCACGTGTTTTCACTTAAAAAAAAACATATTCTCTTATAACTTCGCAAATATTATCGATTTTTCAATAATTTTCTCATAGTAAGTAGGTACATGGAAGAGTTTTTCAGATCCCCAAAGAATCATCTACTTGGTTTGTTGATTTTTCGGAAAATTGATAGAAACTGGAGGATCTACATTACATTTTTTTCTTCAATTTGGTGTCTAACAAATATCAAGTTTTAATCTCCTTTGTTTGATGATATATTGTAACGTATTGCACTATATTAGAACGAGTATTTTGAGACTCCTTAAAATACTCATCTATGAGCGTTTTTTGTTTTGAAAAATTTCAATTGAACTTTGAGTTGTCTTAGTTAATTCAGCTAACTTTGGGAATATCTGCGTTTTTTCAAAAAATTCCATATTTTGCTCAATAACTAAGCAAATAGTAACGATTTTCTTATAGTATTTAGCAAATTTAAAGCGCTTTTTAAATCTTTCTGAAATTTGCCGATATGATTGTTAGTTATGAGATAAATTGATGAAAATTTAACAATTTTAATCCAAGAGTTTTTGTTTCTGGTTCTACTTTCGTTTCTATTTCTGTTTTGTTTCCGTCAAAATAAATTTAAAAAAAATGTTCAGATTCTATTTCTGTTGTGGTACTTCCGTAACATCTCTAACTTTTAGAAGTCTTCAAATCGAAGGAGAATTTTTTAAATGATAGTTTTATTGACTCGACAATCTTGTAAGTGTTTTATTGTACAGTAATGTGAGAATCTATTGCTGTTTTTCAACGGATATAATTGAGAATTTGTCAACGATAACGCTGAAATAACATCTTTGTTTGCTGTGTAAATATCCACAAATTGTCTAAATCGATCCAAACTATTGTCATCATTCAACACAAAAAAAATCCCGTCCTATTTAACACAAATAATAAATTGAAAAATAACAGAAGTAGTTGTAGAGTTGCTACATAAACACGTCCATAATAATGCCACCCTTATCGTACTCGAACAACTTGCCATAATCTAAAAGAACGAAAGAATGGGAAAAAGTTCGATTTAGTTCTGTAACAGTTTGTTCATTTTATGACATCGTCCTAACTTGTTGGGAATTTGATTTTTATATTCTTCCTATAACAATTCGAATGAGATTCTATTGATTTGAAGAATTGATCTATAATCTCCACTGTTTATATCCAAACATCTACGAACCCATTTGGGATCTACTCGAGTAATTTTCGAAATGAATACTAGTCGTTTGATTTAGTGACCCTTTACGTCCTCTTTTTTATAGTCGACCGGAAGTCGAGTTTATATTACACCTTCTATTTTCATAGCGTCCTAAAACAAATCACAACTGAGCTAGGACAGTCAAAATTGCTTCTTTATAACACCATGACAGTTACCTTTCGTTTTAACTATACAGAGATTCTCTACCATCTGTCTATTGTTAAATGGAATACGCTTTTTTTCATGTTGTACATAAATATCTTTGAGGATTTAGGGATCAAAGCTTTATTCGTACAGTTGGCACGCGACACAAGTATTTCGCACTGCTTTTGATTGATTCGATGTATGGAATTTTTAATGGTTCAGTAAATAGGCGGTATTTTCATCTTTACTACATGTATTTACTATTAAATCACAGTTATGTGGAAAGCTTTAAATACAATCGGATTTTTCTGTTATTGTCATTCGAAATATAGGTAAAAGGGAAAACGAAGCACTTTATTAAACGATTCACAATTCTATTGAATGGAATTTCATTTTGGGATATTTCTAGAATTATTATTACCTCCAAGAAAAAATTAAATAACATCTCAACATTGTATTTTCCACTAGCTTTGATAGAATCAAGATGGGTATCAGGTGGTAGGATAACAGTTTATAGCCGGGGTAAACACTTTACGACAGAATTTAACGACACATCTATGTCAGTATCTCCAATTAACTGTAACGTACACACCCATTTTACATGCATTGTTATTCAGCACGTCCAGTGGCGGCTCACTAATTAAATTAGCGAGGATGTTGCCCCATTGCAGACACTTCATTAAGAAATAAAGAAATACGAACGAACAAAATAAAGAAAATTAGACAAATTAGAAATGAAAAACTGAACACAATTTAAAGTAGAATCTCAGTTAGATTGTAATCGAATTGATTGTGTTTTTGTGTTTGAAGTATCGAGGTTGGTTTGTTAATAAATCCCGAATTCGGTCGGTTGTCAATGGTTTAGGTGATTTAGTTGCCCGGCGCATCCACCATTTTTTAATCCGAAGACTTGTGCAAAGTTTTTTCGATCGTTTCTTTTACTACTTCTTCAACAAAACTTTACAAAGAATATATTTCATTTAGAGTCGTTGTATTGCTCTGGTGTAGTCATCCGTCTCTTGGACAGTTTATATCCTCTTACACAAGTCATTATGCTAATAACATAGTCTGCCAGTAACAGAACTTTCCAATAATTGAATCACATCTATAACATATAGGCGAATAGTTTATTTACGTATTAAAAGCTACATTGGTATTGTGAAAAGATCTCGATTGTATCAAATGAAATTTCCATTACGTTCGAATCTACATGGGGAATAATTTTAGTAGAACGAAAATGCTTGTATGCCGCTGTAGATCCAGTTAGAATCGATGCAATATCCTTGAGACCCTCTCTCGTATAGTAATAAATGTTTACATTTGAGAGGCAGAATATAACAATAATGGTATGTTGAGAGAGATATGACCGTACTCAATAGACGGGCGGAGTGGTTGTTGTGCTTGCAACGGACAGCAGGAAATACGTTCCTGCAACACGTCATTCTATTCCGCTATCGCTACTGATCCTGACATGCAATAGTCAATGTTGATCGCATACGGAAACTAACTAAAAAAATATTTTCCCTCCTGACGACTTGTTTCTCTACGACAACAGGTTTTTATTAGAATTTTAATCGATTCTATATTCAAGATATCAGTTGAAGTGATATTTTCAATATTATACCTCATACATATGGGCATTAACATAAAATTTTAGTATGCTTTAACGGTTCTTCTTCTGATATTGAAATTTTAACAACGAAGAAAAATTATTTTGCATTTTATCAGACCGTTGCTTTCACAGGCGCATAAACAAGGTGTGGTGACGTTTCCTGCAACAATTCTCGACGATAATATAAAGATCGTTTCTGTCAGCTCTATAACAGAATTATTGGTAGTTATCTCGCCCTATGGAATCGTTTTTTTCTAAAAAAAAGCAAAACCCTCGCAGATGTTGGTGTATTTACCACCGATTGTCAGCAATCCTTGGTTACGATGCCATCCACGTATTTTACTTTATCGAGATTACCAAATATTCAATATCGAACTGGATTAGGCTTTTATTGTCCTATATGATGTTATTTCGTATAAAAGCCTATTGGACTAACTAGTATTGGAATGGGGGGGCTTTACATCATGAATTTTTTATAGGCAATTCAACTAAAAAGAAATGTAATGATTGTAGAAAATCAGTATCTATACAGAACAATGGTTTTGAATTGACATGTAAATTGTAGGGTTTCACGTGGAGATGAACGTGTGCCCTACTAAGCCCATCCTCAGCCACTGGGAAGGGTTGAGGACGGGCTCGCTACTCTAATGACAGCAGGGATTCCCTGCTGTTGTTGCGACAGCTGCCCTTGTGTACAATATACTGCGTTGTTTTATAAATTGGCCAACACCCCTGTTGCTGAGCGCTCACATGGACCTTGTAAAACAATGTTTCTCAACCAACGTTCGGCTTGATTTTCATAAATAATTAAAACAAAAATGTCTCTTTAATTTGAAAGTTGGAGATATTTATTAATTTATAATGCGGTTCGAAAAAGTTGAGAAACACTGTTGTAAAGGAGAGGAAACACGATTCTTTTTAAACTTTTAAATATTCTCAAATCGAAGTCTTGATTAAGCTGCAATCTTTTCAAAAGAAACCCAATCCGAGTCGAATTAGTGATTGTGTGTCTAGTAAGGTATTCTGGGATCGACAATAGAATTAAATTACGAAATTTCAACGAGCTCTCTGTGCCAAACAGATAAAATATCTTAATTTTCATCCTGTAACAGGAAATAATTAAACTTTATTGGAAATAGCAACGACGCAACTTCGAAATGGGGGGGTGACTATTCTCAAATCACATACACCACACAATATTGATTGTCGTCGACAATACAGGATCGGCTTTAGAAACTATAAATCCGGTCCTGAATCGTTTCGATTTAGAATTAGAATGACTATTTGCAATAGAAATACGTTAATTAGTCGTCCAGATAAGCGAATATGAACGTAAAAAGTTACGGTAATAAGTCCGGGGGTGATTTTGATAATGACCTTGATAACGGCAAAATATGGCATTTTTGCAAATCCTATACGTATTTATATGTCCGATGGGAATTAAACATGGATTAAAATGGTATGGTCGGTTAGATAAAAAGGGCTTTAATTTTTTTAATCATCGTAATTTCATTCTGGAAATTTGTTAATTTTTGTAGTATTAAGGAAATTATTATGGCGTTTTGCTGCAAAACAATAAACAAGAATTTGTCCGATGATATCGTTAATAGGCTAAAGGTTAACTGTAATGTACGGCAGTAATGGACTAGTTTCGATACAAAACACTAACGATATGAAACGCAAATTATTCGATTTCATTCTGATTTATGGTAGTGTTATTGTCGTGATTTTAGCCGAAACTGAAACTACAACAACAAGACAATGGCACAGGAAATATGCCGTTCCCAACGAAACTCTGGATACGATGCCAAGTAAGTTGATAAGTCTTAAAATGTTTGCACATAAATTAAAATCGTTTTAAAAGGAATGGCAACTCCTTGTGAAACTCCAAATAACGACCCGGGTTATTGTTTAGAAATTCAAAAATGTTCCCATCTATATTTACAATTGAATAATACAGAAGCTGTTGATTTTTTGCGTGCTTCACGTTGTGGCCCGCCGAATGAGGACCGTCAACGGCCCAAAGTTTGTTGTGGTAAATACAATAATTTCGTAGATCGTCTCCATGAGACCCAAAGAAATAATCCATTACCCAAAAATTGTGGTGTGCAAAATTATACGTTGAGAAGTCGGATTTTTGGCGGTGTAGAAGCCGATCTTGGTGAATTTCCATGGATGGCCAGACTGATACATAAAAATCGTTATGGCTATCGTACTTTCGGCTGTTCAGGATTCTTAATCCATTCGAAGTACGTTCTAACAGCCGCCCATTGTCTGGAATCGAAGAATATTAAAATCGTCGGACCGGTGTAGGTATTACGATTTTTATTTGAAAGTTGAAGGGTAATTAAAATGATAATTGTAGATTTGAAGTACAATTGGGCGAGCACAATACAGAGACTTTAATCGATTGCAATCAGGACAATTCGATTTGTGCACCGAAACCACAGAAGGCCCGCGTACTCGACTTGATTGTTCATCCGAATTACGATAAAGACTCTAAACATTTCCATTACGACATCGGTTTGGTACATTTAAAGAAAGGCATGTCATTCAATGACTACATTTACCCGATTTGTCTATTGGAAAATCCATTATTCCAACCATTCGAATATTGGATAAGTGGTTGGGGAAAAACGGAGGACGGTAATTTTCATAAACAATAACAATAAATCTAACCGACAATAAAAACAATCTATAATTATAGATCATTATAGTGTGGTCAAATTGAAAGTCTCATTACCACCATACTCATGGGAGGAATGTTCGTACAAATACGCTAATGTACAAATAAATTTATCGCCCAGTCAAATTTGTGCCGGTGGTCAGAAAAATCGCGATAGTTGTATAGGAGATTCGGGTGGGCCATTGATGGTTGTTGAAAATGGTAATCATTGGTCGGCTGCTGGTATTGTCAGTTATGGTATCGGCTGTGGGAATAAAAATTGGCCAGGGGTTTATACGAATATTACCAGTTACATTGAATGGATTAAACAGGAAATGATTAAACATTCAGTAAAGCGAGAGAGGAGGGAAAATTCGACGAAAATTTAGAGAATAAGGCTGTCATAAATAAATCGTTAAATTACATAAAAAATAATTTTATCTCTAGCATATTTTTTGTAATTTCCTAGAATTAATTATGTTTATAAATATTACAGATAATCAGTTCTTGTTATTCGTTAAAATTTCCAAAGCCAATCAATCACCAAAATATGGTCGTACACGTACAACTTGACTGAATTATTCGTGTTATTCTCAATTATCATCAACTTAACAACGATTCAATGTTGAATTATTTCAAAATTAATAAATTCCTGAATATTTAAGTAACTATTCCCAGTGCAATAAACTTATTTCCTTGAATACTAAACGACCTTTAAACGAGTTATTTGACAAGATAAACAGTCTTTTTAGCGTTAAAAATCGTTGTAAAACGAAATTAACACGCAGCGATTAAGAGAGTCCAAACTGTCGCCTTTTCAAAACCTGATAGTGGAATTCTTCAACAATTGACGATTTAAGTCGACATATGCGATAAAATCTGCGCCATTTGAAGATTTGTTAATCAAATTGGCTAAAACTAGTCAATAAGAAACTATTTTAAAACGATAGAAATATCGTTTGTTTCTATTCTTATTAACGGACAACAATACGAAATTTTTAATATTCAATTTGTTTAACTAATTTGCAACGCAAATTTGCACATAATTTAACTGAAAATTGATTATAATTCTTCTTAATTGTTCATAAATAATTAGATTAAATTGCATAGGAATTTGCTGGAAGGCCAACCAGTGAAGGTTGATACTACCTGTTGGCGATATTGTTCACCTTGTATTCGATTTTTGTGATTTCACAATTTCTTCTGCTACTCGTATTGTTGGCGTATTTTCCACTGGATTTTTCAAATGAATTAAACGTTCGGATAACCCCGAAGTGTGTTGATTAATCGCTACTGTTATTCATACGAATACAGAAATGTTTATAAATAGAGATAATAACAAGTTGTCTTCAAATAACGTTTTTAAAATCATAATTATCAATCGTGTCATAAATAGAAGACTGTCTTGAAAATATTTAATCTTGGGAAATACCTGAAAACTTGGGGACATTTTTAACGTTGAAACATTGGAGTTGTTTGTTTCTCTTCTCGACAAACTCGTTTCGTTCAGTTCTAACAACAACACAAAGACGGACAGTTTGTTAATTATGTTTTCAAAAATTATCTTTTTATTAATAATTGGAACTTCGATAATTCTCATAAATGGACGTAAGTAGTTTTATCGATTGTACGAGATTAGAATTAGAATAATTAAAAAAAAAATTGCAGAAAATCGACGATCATGTACGACACACCGAACGGTGAGAGTGCCCAATGTATCTCAATTTATTCGTGTGAAAAATTATTGAATGTTGTAACAACACGTGATCCGCAACAGATCAATTTCTTAAGAGAATCACAATGTGGTTATGAAAACCGTCCGTTAGTTTGTTGCGGTAATTATGATAATTATCAACGATCACCGATACGAGGCAATCGAACAACCAAACGGCCCCAAACTAACACCGCCAATACGAACCGCGATATTCTACCTGATCGAAACAAGTGTGGACTTCAAGTATGTCTCTCTAGCAGAATAATTATCGCTAGATCATAATTTTGATGATTTTTAGAATACTGAAAAGATTCTCAATGGTATGGTGACTGATATCAATGAATTCCCATGGATGGCTTTATTGCAATATCGTACAAGAAACGGGAATTTGATGTGGAGTTGTGGTGGTACTCTGATTTCATCCCGATACATCCTTACAGCGGCGCATTGTGTCACCGGCAAAATCCTCACAAAAGTCGGACCACTGTTAGTTTAACCTCTAATTCTCTAATTTGTTGATAATTCAAAGTAGATTTGCGAATTTTTAGAGTCAATGTGCGATTAGGCGATTGGAATATTAATGAAGAAGAAGACTGTATCACCCAATTCGGTTTCGAAACTTGCAGTGATCCCTATTTAGATGTCGGTGTAGAAGAGACCGTTTTCCATCCAAATTACAATGATCGTGACATCAATCGATATCATGATATTGCTTTAATTCGATTACAACGTTCAGTTACTTTCACCGGTAAGATTATAACGATTTCCGAAACAAAACCGTTTAAAACGATAGAGATTCACAGAATTTGTTCGTCCGATTTGTTTACCATCCAGTGGTGATGAAGTCAATGCCGGTGAACGATTGATAGTGGCCGGTTGGGGCCAAACTGAAAACGCCAAAAGTAGTTCGGTGAAATTGAAACTTGACGTGCCTGTTGTAGCGAAAACACAATGCGCTAACACGTTCCGTTCAGCTAACGTTAATATTGGTAATGCACAATTGTGCGCTGGTGGTGAAGAGGGACGTGATTCATGTAATGGTGACAGTGGTGGGCCATTGATGAAGTCCGCTGGTAGATTGTCGCAATGGTATATTGAGGGTGTTGTATCGTTTGGGGCTCGTTGTGGCAGTCGTGGATGGCCCGGGATTTATACGAAAGTTGCTTCGTATTTAGACTGGATTACTGATAATATAAGACGATAAATTTGTATTTAAACAATTTTATAGGCATCAAAATAAAGCAAATTTTATAGAAAAATAGACGTTGGCCTTCAAATTTGTAGATTTATCAATGACGACCCACATACCCTTTGACTTTAGATAAAATTTGTAAACTCGATTCTCAATGTTTATATTTTGAACGAAAAATACCACTCAATTTGAAAGTATAGAATTCATTTCGGTTTCATCGTAGCTTTAGTTGAAATTTTTTCAAAATTTGTTAACAATTTCCAATGAATTCCATCAAATTTCCTGGTAGTTTTGGCTACAAATTAATACCAGTTTGTAGCGTTTTTGGAAATTATAGCGCGTGATTGCTTTTCGAATGGTCGTATTTTTTGAAAATTGAGAATTATCTTCAAATAAGAAGAAAATATTGGCCTTAATAAAGCTATCCATATCAATTTAAGATTTTGTTCTATGAACCTTTTCATTTTTGAATTTTGTCAAAGCTAAGGAGCCGGATCACAACTCGAAAAAAAAAAGAATTTTCTATAACGAGTTCTCTTTAATTTTTCATCCAAAATTCAAGTTTATGGACTCATTTGAAAGAGTATTTCAAGTTGTATAAAAACGACTCCGTATTTTTTGGAAAATGTGGAATTTTGAGTCAAAAATGAAAATCTAGAGGCATAATTTCCTTTTTTTCCCTCATAACTGATCCAATATCAATTTGTTTGCCATGAATATCGATAGCAAATTGAAAGAGCTTTCCAGGTATTTGAGAAATTTTTCGATCGGTTCAGTAGTTCTCTGGAAATTTAAGAAAAACCCTATAATGGAAAATAAAGAAAAAACATGCTTCTAGATTTTCATTTATAACTAAACATTTCCACAAGATTTTCCATTGTGCAGCTTGAAATGCTCTTTTGAATGAGCCCAAAAAGCCCAGTTTTGGATGAAAAATGAAAGAGTTAATACCAACAGATTTTTGAAAGATTCTTATAAATAGATAAGTTATCTTTCTCTCGAACATTAGTCGTTATTGTCTACCCCTATGCAAATCGATGATAATCTTGAACAACGAGAAATAGAAGACAATCATTATTCTTAAAGATTATTTAAAGAAAATCTGTGAATACACACGGAGTTTGAGTTGAATCGCTTCAAAATTTGTCAACGAAACAAATCGATGTGTAGATAACGATTTCGAGTGAATTCCATCAAATTTCCTGGTAGTTTTGGCAAGTTCGTTCATATATCGAACAATTACACCCCATCAATAGGAATTTCCACTGTTAAGTCGAATAATAGAGGGTTGACTTTGCTTGTTCAACAGTTTTAATCAACGATCAAATAATTTCAACAATTCATTACACGTGTACAGTTGACGGAAACAAAATTTGAACATAAGTTTGTTTCATCGTTTAAGGGAAAAATTCGTTATTTATCATTTTGCCAGTAGTGGTTTTTTATACTTTGGTAATTTCCTCTCAAATCGACGTCTTTCTAATAAATACGGAACGTTGACAATTTTTATCAGACTTGTAGTCGCTGCGGTTGGATTAGGGAAGGTTGACTTTGAAATTAACCAGATTTTTTTCTATGAGAGTGCTAAAAAAAGGAATTCACTGACTCATTTCTAATTGGGTGAGATTGTGACGTTATACATCTTAATATACGTATTGTATTTTTTGGTATGTTTAAACAGTAAGGTGAATGTGTGCGATTCGGACGAAATTATGGACAATTTATGGAGAATTCCCCGGATTATTTTCTACTTTTTGTGGCTGTTACAATGCCAATGTAAGTATTGATGAGGAGGAATTCGATTTAGTCAACAGCCAAAACAAATTCCCAATTAATTAGAATTGTTAATGACCTTCTTTTTTAAACTTTCCACTTTTGTTTACTGAAAATTATCTGTATTTATAGCTACACCTGTCTAGTTTTTATACGATTTGTAAAATTTGCATAAAACAAGTCTTTTGTATCGATCATATTGTCCGCAAAATTGATATTCGACCACCGGAATTGTTTCCATATAGATTTATGGTTTTGCGCTTTAACCTTGTTGTTCATTCTAACGGATGGTTTCTTTTTTTTGCCTGTCTTTCAAAAATCTCGCATAAATTTCAAACCAGAAATCTTGTTTAATGTGTTTATATTAATTAAAATCTTTATAAAAGTATAAAACATCAAATACAGCCGGATATTTCACCGACATAAAACGGAAATTATCAACCGCAATAGTTTAATTAAAATTACTTTCAGATATAGTAACAGCCGTTGAGATTAAATGTATACCAGTTAAACTGTGTCCTATGGCTTTGAAATTAATAAAAAATCGCCCATACGATCCGGAAGTTATCGGTTTTCTGCGCTATTCACACTGCGGATTCGATAAGAATGGACAAGCGAAAATTTGGTGTAGCCTATTCAAATCGTGTTTAACGCCAGATCAACAAGACGGTAATTTCGTCAATTTGAGCGAATCTCGCCCTTGTCTAAAAATTTCAATAAATCGCAGGTATTTGCAAGAATATAAAAGAATGCGACTCGTATATTGATCTTATAAGAAACGTCGATATACGTAATCGTGTTATGAAGAAATATTTACGAGAATTCCGATGCAATACAGAATTCGACCGTGAAATTAAAATTTGTTGTCCTCAAGACAAGATCATCAATCGTTTCAACGATGATGACGATGATATCAATTTATTTAAATCAGATACTGCACATAATCGATTACCAAAACGAAAGAAGAACGAAAATAAAGAATGCGGTAGGCAGAATCAAGATAATCGGATTTTCGGCGGTACAGAAACCTATCTAGACGAGTTCCCATGGATGGTACTGTTGAAATATATTAGAAACGATGTCGTTCAAGAGGGCTGCAGTGGTGCTTTAATCAGCCAACGTTATGTCCTAACGGCTGCCCATTGTGTGGATGTGCGCGTTACACGCCGTAAACGTATCGGTGATTTGTGGGTAATGCCCCATTAAATTTTACCAAATTTCTAATAATCTCCCCTTAGATACAAGTTGGTATTAGGCGAGTACGATACTAGAAATCAAACCGATTGTATATTCACCGATTATGGTGATGATTGCGCCGATCCGGTGCAAGAATTCAATCCCGAACGCATCATCATCCATCCAGAATTCGATCTTGAATCGGTAACGAACGATATTGCTCTAGTCCGTCTGGATCGTAAAGCCAAATTTACGAGTAATTCCAATAATTCTAGTAGTTTTACATAAATAATTGTCAAAATTTTAGATTATATCCGATCGATCTGCTTACCACCGCGAAATTTCCAATTGAATGGCAATGAATCTTTCACAATAAGCGGCTGGGGTCGGACTGAAACAGGTATGCTTGGCTCTTTAGAAATATTGTAACAATTTTTCTAAATCCCTGTTGTTTTCTTTTTTGTCTTACCCGACCTAAAGTTCAACGTAGTCCAGTTAAAATGAAAGTATCACTTCAATATTCGCCGAAAGAGAAATGTGAGAATGCCAGTCAGAGACGTTTAATCGACCGTCAAATTTGTATTGGTGATGGTAAAGGTTCAGAGAGCTGTTATGGTGATTCTGGTGGGCCATTAATGTTGGAGCAACGGAATGGAAATGAATATGTTAGTTTTGTTATTGGTATTGTCTCATATGGGATTGGACAGGTTTGTGGAGCATTGCCAGGCGTTTATACTTATCTACCACCTTATATTGAATGGATTTATCAGAATATTGGATGAATTGAAATTTTAAAGCATATTCTTTATATTCACTAAAGAAGTCTGAATTGTTGGAATCGTAGTTTAGAAATAAACGAGAATAACTTTTAATCCTTTTAGCAAAACTATATGCGAAGTTCTTATTATGCGAAGACTTATTAGAGAGTCCCTGCAGATCATTTTAGTAAAATTTGAATCTCGCAGCTGGTTAAAAAACGCTCGTTTTAGATAAAGTGGTGATTTCTGACTCATACGCGTCAAATGGCTCAGAATGACTCAGAATGACGCATCGTATTCTAGAATAAAAGCGGAATATTTCTATCCGTTGTGTGTAACTCGTTTTTAAAAATCACAAGATCTGAAAGGAACCTTTTTTGGCCGACTTTCAAACGAGGTATGACTCCCAAACTTTTGCCAAAATAATCCAGGGATCTTCTTATAAATTTTAGAAATAATTTTCAAATTATTTGCCAGACAAAGATTTGTTAGTTTCTTAAATCAAACCCCTGGAGAAGGAGATCTTTCAACATTTTCCTAACAGAAACCCATCAAAAATTTTAGAGTATTTTCAGGATTTGGAAATCATGGAAACATTTCTGGAGATTGTTTGAAATTTTGATGAAGAAACTGTCCCTAGAGAAAGTTGATGAGAAACAGACACCGTTCGGCCAAAATTTTTGTAATAAATCTCGATAATTTGGACACTGAGCTAAATTTAAGTATTACACTATGGAACATATTGAATTTATTTCCCGTTTTATTTTGTAGAGATAAAGCAAAATTGATTGGAAATTTCGACTCAATTCCGCTTTATTATCGAGTCTACAAAATCGGTGATAACAACATTATTTTTACTATTGTCATTACTATTAATATTATCACCATGGTTATTGTCATCAATGTTCTCCAATTTTTCAAGGAAGCCGAATTTTCGTTCATCGCGCGGCCGCAAATTTCCATTCTTCTTCATTGCAAAATAGATGCATTCCAATATACGATGGCTCTTTATCAAATTATCACGTTCAAGTAATCGCTTTTAAACGCTCCCGTTCTTCCGATTCAACAATCAATTGCGGCTCGTACAAATTCAATTGGAGGCGACTTCTTTTCGGTCGCATCATTATCGATGATGTTGTTGATGTTGTTGTGGTTGTTGTCGTCGTTGTTGTTGTTGTCGTTGTCGTTATTGCGGATGATATGTGGAGTTTTTTAGCTGCTTCAACTTTGGCGCGCAATTGCATCTCATCGCGTAACGCATTTTGGGCAGCTTCACGGGCTTTACTAGCAATTGTATCGCAGTAGATCGACGATTGGCCTTGGTCGAAGAATCGATTATAATAGTCCTCATTATTCGGATAGATTAGACGGAAATTACCGCATTTCAACAATTCTAAACGGTAGTAATTATCGAAATTTCGTTGATTATTCGTTGGTTGTTGGTCTTTGCCGTGGATTAATCGTTCGCGTACACGTTTACGATCCTCTCGTATTATTTTCCGTTTATTACAACTGTCTAGATTTAACATAGCGAACATATCGCTCAATAATGATTCTTTTATTTCTTTATCTAATGGTGTATCCGTATGGAAACTCGGTGAATGATTCACTTCTAAAATATACGGATTTAAATGTTGATCTAACAGTATATCGACACCTAATAATTCGCAACAAGCCGGTATTATGTCGTGATTTGGAAAACACGCCATATAACTGTGCTTCAATACAGGACTGGCACTGATCACTGTTTTTATAATAATATCATCGATACGTTTCCAAATATAACGAATATCATGGCCTAATTGTTCGATATATTGATTAAACCATGTTAAACGCCTTTTGCTACCCTCCTCTATATCTTGATTGTAATTCCGGCAATATTTATTGACCGAATAATTAGTTAGATGCATGAAAATATTGTTAACATTCATCAAATTCGGTTCTTTATATTTCATTGTAGCGAATCGTACTAATCCTTCATTGTAGATATAAACCCGCAACGGATCACATGAGGTGAGCAATGCATAGATGCGTAAATCGAATTTGAAGCCGTCAATAAGGAACGGTTTCGTTATGTAGACTTGACAAACGCCACGATCTGTTGGCCGGATTTCTTTCAAACATTTCGTTAGACAGATCCCTTTGCCTTGACTGCCAGCATCCGGTTTCAATATATAAGTTTTATTTCGATGTAAACGGCAATAATTGAGAACACTACCAAGATCGGCCGGTAAACACCAAGTTCTCGGGAAGAAATTATAATCTTGTGGGAATAAGCGGAACATACGGTTTAAATTGCGTGCTAATAAATCTTTACGACAGATCTCCAACATGCCGGGGAAATGATTGATTTTCTGGAAACGTTTCATCTCTTTACATTTATCGATGGTTATCGAGAAATCCGTCCAAAATAGATTCCAATTGTCGTGTTCATTGACTTCTTTATAACAGAATTTCGCTGCTACCCGCTTTATAACATCGTAGCGGCAATTTAATAGGCATACAGTTATGGCATTTCGGCGTGATTTTAATTTGGTCGTTGTCGCTTTCGATGTTTTCTCATCATCGGAATCTTCACTGCTGTCTGTTGTTGTTGTCGTTGTTGTCGATGTTGTAGATTTTGATTCATTCGCCATTATAATTTACAATACGATCATTGACAGAAATATTGACGTTTAAATTGTCGCAAAAAACCCAAAACGGTACTGGGTATTTAAATTTAAATAACGGTAATTAGAAGAGATGTTAAGAGCGAATAAAGCCGGTTTCGTGGCCGTTTTTAGTTCTGCAAATATGTTCAAACTTGTAACAACCGTTTATTTTGTTTCGTTTTGGATTTTCTGTCAAACTAACAACTTGATAGATGAAGGTAAATAATTCAATTCTATTGTAATAAAATTAATTTGCAAATATTTAAAGATGAAATCGTACCGTGTTTAACATCGAATTCAACACAGGGCTATTGTGTTAACTCACAAATGTGTCCATTCGACGAAATTTCGCTCAAATCGCAAACTAGTTGTGGTTTCAATGGGACAATTCCGAAAATTTGTTGTCCTTTAGCTGAACCGTCGATGGCGTTTTTAGCGAATGGTGGTGGTTCCGTTTCAGAATCGGCGAATTTTGGGCCAACTACAAATTTAGGTGAATATTTTATAGAGAAATCCCCAGTTTTGTTGCGATAAAGATCGTTTTCTATTTAGTAGATTTGGACAGTTACTGTTTGACGCCTAATGCGACTAGAGGCGAATGTATTGTGTTAAAATCTTGTCCAACTATCTATAAAGTGTCGTCGGACTTTACAACGCCGCTCACAATAGAGACTTTTATTTATTTGAGGGATTCTTTGTGCGGTTTCGATGGAACTAATCCGAAAGTTTGTTGTCCGGTCGGAACGGCATCGAATCGTCTGTAATTTATTGTTATATTGTTGAAGAAATATTAGATTCATTCTTTATAATAAAAATTGTTACAAGCTATAAAATTCTAATGTATGCATATTTTATAACACCCGTTTTTTGCTCTCGTTTTCTGTGTAGGGGTTGATGAAAGACATCAACTCGAGATCTGTCAAGACACTTATTTATGATGTTCGGATATTTTATGCGGATGTAAAATGTACATAAACCGCCAACTATAAAGACCGCTACTGTTCCCTTTCACCGTGCATATTAAATGCAGTAATGTCCCGGAATTTTTTTACAACCAATAAAGTTAGACGGATCTGTCTTTCGCCGTTCCAACAATGTTGATACAGAGCGACAACGTGACGAAAATTCTACCACTGAATTTAAGGTATCGGTGAATACAAATAGGCAAAATTATCCAACGACACGTTCCATTTTATAAAACGAGAAGAACCATCGATAGAAAAATCCCATAATTACAGTATTCGAATCGGGTTAATCGCCAACAATCGTCGATTAGAATCGGGCATTTAACGTACACGACAAGAGTGGTATTTATGGGTTCACAGCCCCATATTTTTAAAAAGCACATAAATCAGAGCACATGCTTCCTGCAGCCGAGTGGACGATGGCCAGGATTAACTCTCCATTATTCACGTTTCAGGATGACTGATCTTTTTGTAAATTAAAAGCCCCTAGAGAGTACGCGCGCTGAAGAACGGCGATAACACGCAAAAAATTTCGACATTTTATTCGAAATTAATTGAAAAAAAAATTATATGTTTTACAATAAAGTTCATCAGATGAGGGTGGATTGTAATAGGACAAAGCAACTTTCTATCAAAGGTTGCTAGGTGGTGTAATGGGTAAAATAAGGCCGGACATTCAATCGAATTCTACACTCGGCGCTCGCTCGTCAATTCAACCATTTTTAAAGTTGATCCGACTTCATACAGGTGAAAAGGGGAGTTTTTCACTGTACACACACATTTTTTCTACCGTCGTTGCTGAATAAGACTGAAATGCGGTTGAATCAGGTTACATTCCAATTCCCTTATTTGAAAAAGAGGGTTGATAGTAAATTACATCAACCCCCTTATTTTCTATATCAATCAACTTTTACAAAATGTAAAAACGAATTTGTTTCCATGTCTCGCTGTTGTACCACCCGTTCTAGTTCGAATTCTTCTCTCTAGATAGCCCTAAATGATGACAGATCGTGTGATGTTTATATAGATGGGTTACGGTTATAATTTCAACCCTTTTTCCAACATATATAAATGTATCTATGTGAATCCATCCATAAAACTCGTCAACGTTTAACTTATGTGGCTTTATTAAAATGACGCATTCGGGTAGCCTCTAAGGGATATACAAAAGCCACCAGTCAAGTCTCCCATTTCTGTTACACGTGATCGTTAATTAACGTCCCTTATTAATATACGTTTCAAATGTTTATTTGTCCAGTTTTCTGTTCTATTTCGCCCCCCATTTTGGACTCGATTGACTGACATTCAACGATGATTCGGTTGCCTTGGGATATATCACTTTACCAGGACAGCAATATGACAAAAAACAGAAGATTATTATTATCATTATTTTAGAGCACCCCCGAAAATTGTAACCCCCTTGCCCGTTGACAAGAACAACAAATATTTTATATCTGCAGCGATCAAGTCGAGTTTAAAATATTCAAGCGCTGTCTATAAAAAGCATCGTTGCGATCATAAAATCTACAATATCACCCTTAAAACTAAATATCTTTTGTGAAATTCCGGTAATTCCCGCCTGTTTGCTTTATCTGTATGTATAGAAATTCACCACTGTAAACTGAGTGACGATAAAACTAGTCAACCCTTATATATTTAAGGGAAAATTTGTCGGATTAACTCTTTGTACATCCATACACAAGTGAGTCTCTTATAACTTTCGACGTGAATTGTTATGCGTGTAATACGCCAGTTCTTGTCAAGTTCAAGCTTTCTCTTTGATATCAACAATGAGGGTGAATTTGCATGAAAACTGGACCGAACTATCTAATTTTTTTCAACCCCTTGTTGTTCAGGTGTGTTTAAGGTACCATCATCGAAATTTCCATGTATGTTCAAATGGTTATAGGTGCTATGTGTTTGTGTAATTGTCCGTATGGAATCAGACTATTGCTATGGTAATGAGTGTTGTTTAGACAGGGTGGTGTGCAGCTATTAACGGTATAGTTAAGCGGTGCGTGAACAACCCATTGTCATTTAGATTACGGTCATTTTCGGGGATATTTCTAGTTCTTGTGAATTTAGTCGATACAGATTAGAGTTGCACGATTTAAGCTATATTCGAATGGTCCTAGCTCTTATATTTGACGACCGATTTGAAAAATATTTAGGGTTTATTTACAGGGAAATCATTTGGGCACAATTTGAATCTTGTAGCTCATCTGGAAGTTGGTCAAAAATGAGTTGCATCTATTTGTAACTCGTTTTTGACCACCTTCCAGATGAGCTACAAGATTCAATGGGGAACTGGAAAAGGCTCAGAATGACTCGTAATTTTTCCATTTTATTCTGGAACGGATAGGGATACTTCTAGAACACAATGGAAAAAAGTGGAGAACTTATCTGGGAAGTATTCTTGAGTCACTGGTTTCAAAAATTGCAACATTTTCTAAAGCGAGAGTTTTTGGTCAATTTCTCGATGAGCTTTTGTAAAATGATCTCCAAGACCCTCCTACAAATTAAGTAAACCGGACTGGAAGAGCTCTAATTAAATCTTTTTCAGAATCAAATTTTCCCTTGAATATTCCAATTTTTAAGCCAAATTGTACAGCAAAATTGGATCTACTATAAATTTTCGAATAGTTCTTGTCTCATATGTGGAGACGTTAATAATGCAGCAATAATAGTAAATTATTCCTTGTATAATTTACCCTTAGAAACCTTATCAATGGCAGTTCAAATAACACACATCGAACTTATAAATTATCCAATATTGACCTGATCGCTATACGAATTCGCCTAGTATTGTAATAGAAATTATTAAATCTATGAATTATTGATAGAATTTTGCTGTATGTTTTGAAGGCGAAATAGTCGTGGGTACAATAAAAAATTATGTGCAATTTAGACAGACTTGGTCCAAACGTTAAAACAAAAATTTAATATCAATCCATAAAATTTTTACAATCGCCAATGCGTGCTTTAAAACGAATAATAAAATTTTAAAAATATTCACCATCATTGTAGGAATTTTCGTTAACCATCAGCGTTGTCGTTTCGTATGAGACAATTACGTCTAATTGCCCTGCGAGTTTGTCGACAATAAATCACCGTTTTTCAATTAGAACGTCATCTTTTGATATTAAATTCGTTGGTTTATTGCGTCTAAATAGCCGAAAATAAAACAAGCAAACTTAAATAAGATACACGATCGTTGTAATATAGAGAAGATTTCATTAATTTCTATTATTTTTTATTGCGTTGTTTTGTAGAAAAATTAAAACGTGCTAAATTTTTATAACGTTTTTATAAATGGTGTTCAAGTAATTGCATGTAGATTTTAGGCACCGACAAATGTGAGGTGGCCGTTATAACTACAGAACGAAAACCATCTCATGGGACGTTACTAATGGCCGCAACTTGGAATTAAATTGGAATGAAATTGCATTTCTCTTTGTGTTAATTCTGTACGTTTTTTTCATCTTTTATTTCTATTCTAAATTCGTTCAAATCTTGAAACTGAACCGGTACATTTCTGCATTTCTCCGATAACATTCACAAAGGAATTGGAATTATATTGGGCTAATTTTCGTATATGTATAGGCATTAAATTCTGGTTTGTGAAAGCAGAAACTCGCCCCTTTATTGTGCTTAAACATAGTGGAAATTTTAAAGAATTCAGCATAAAAATTATACGACTAATCTTGCTATTGTTGTAGTTTTATAGATATGATAGATATTCATATTCGGACAGGTTCTAAGTTGTCGTAGCGCTATTATAATAAAGCTTTAACATAATGAGAATAATGTTGTTGAAGGGTGCAACAGGGCGCAGAATTCCCGGTCGAGGGTCGCTTCGTATTTATATCTCGCGTTCTACTTCTATATTGTTACTAAATATATACGCATCAATGATTATTATTAAGGCGGAATATATGTAGTATGATCTGCATATTTCTGATCCATCCGCATTCTCAATAAAACCAAAGACGCGTGAATACAAAAGGGTATAAAATGTAGTTTTATGTTCGCACCGAAAAAATAAAACCGGGCGAAAATCTACCATGGAAATCCCAAATAATATCAGGTGATTGTGTAGAAAACCTCATTTAATACGATACGAATTTGCCATACCCTTTCCGGTAATGTTGAAGTGTCAACGGCACGTCCTGCAATTAGTAAGAAGATTGCGGCCGTCAGCGGCACTCAAATCACATCAGAGCACATCACTACGCACTAGGAGATTGTCGTTCTGTTGGAGACACAGAATATTCCAACCAACACACAACTTAATTGTCGACAAATCCCGGACTTAACAAGCCAACAATGGGAACTTTCAAACAACTTCACTTTGGCACAATTAAATTGCTTTTAATTTAACGTTTATTGTCGTCGCTCAGATAATTATTATAAGAATTGATTGACGTCCACAACGGAAACTTCTCCGTATTGTTTGTTATCGGGGAAATATCGAAAAAAGTTAATTGGTTTGATGTTGTATAGAGAGAAGTTAGTCAAGGGTGAGCTATAATCACCTGATATGATTGTGCAAGTTTCGATTCTGGTCCGGGTGGGTGGTCATTAACGCCCCCAAGAAAATGTTCCATTACTTGGCGGAGGGCCCTCGACGACCGACAATCATCGTTATCCGGCATTGTTCTGTCACTAGGTCTCCCTTGACTGCAGATTGAACTCAAACTCTTCGCATTGCCGCAATGCCGCCCCGAAAATCGCAAACTTCACAATACACATGAAGAGCGACCGGGGGAAATACGAACAAAGAACAAAGCGCAACATGTCAGCCGGAGCATTAGTTGTAGTTATAAATGTCAGTGAGACAACGGCGACATGTGACCTCACTTATTGTTTCTGTCATTTACCAGAAAAGAGAAAATCCTCTTCTATCATCATCATCATCATACATATTCTTCCGGCGATATTGATGTCTCTTTTTATATTCGAAAATTTATATGACAACCGCATGTATTCATATGGATATCTTTATATGCGCTAGATATAAATATGAAGTGGATTATAAAAGTTATCCAAGCTGGATTTGACATGATGATGGAGAGATTGTTATTGCTTTTAAGATGTTGGACGTTTCCGTTTTTCTTTACTGCTTCAACTACTTGTTCTGATTTAATTGCTCGTTTGTCTTCTGGTTTTATGTCGTTGTAACTTTGCCAT
The DNA here is from genome assembly GCA_020740385.1 of Mylabris phalerata. Classification (NCBI taxonomy): domain Eukaryota; kingdom Metazoa; phylum Arthropoda; class Insecta; order Coleoptera; family Meloidae; genus Mylabris; species Mylabris phalerata. The sequence continues at coordinate 7,092,276 of JAJEOX010000044.1, read as the reverse complement.
ATAATAAAAATTCAGCAAATAACTACAATGGCCGAATCGGACCTGCAAAATTCCACCTAACGAGCAGACGAATTCTACCTTTTAATACACGCTCGTTTCCATATTTTTCCTTACATTAGACTATGATGAATTGTAGAATCAAACGAAATTTCAGGTAGTTGTAAAACACACAAAATACCCCAATGCAGACGAAATAAAGTTGGAATTATGAGAGTTTTGATGTATTCCCTTATGGTCACTGATTTCTAAACTCTATAAACAACAGTCCAAATCCCCCACTTATTTATATTTTATATCCGTAGTTTTTGAACAATAATTAGGGATAAATATGGCTAAAGTTTGCCACTACAATTTAAACTTTCCGTAGAGTTTTATTTAGGAAATATGCAAAATAGAAGAAATATACAAAATTTCATTGTACTTGTACAATCTAACAAACAAACAATAAAACCGATATAATAAATGAGAGTATTTAACGAAGGAAGTTAGGAAAGTTATTCAAGTGTGGAAATTTTGATGGAATACTACTGCCACTACCCCTCTATTACTATATTACAACTAGACGAGTTTCAAGCCCTTAAGTTCGGTACGGTACATTTATTTAACGAGAGGTTAAGGTATACATGCTAACCACTCGAATATCTCGCCCCTGCAATATTATTATTAATAATACAACAAAACAACCACTGTTGGTGGATATTTCTGGGGAAATATCCACCAAAATTGGTCGATTCCGATGGATTTATTTGGATAATTTACAATGTAAATCTCATACTTAAAAACTTTCCCAAAACGCTGTTAGTTGTGTAGTTTAGAAGTGGAGTTTGTGGGTATCCGGGATGAAAGCACCTATCCATTACTTATTGATGGAAAACTGGATTTTGTACTTTTTTCCGTTCGTTCGGAAAATTCCCGTTTGTTTATTCTTTAATAAACAGAGATTTGTAAAAGAAACAGGAATGAAATTCATAATTCAACGACAGGTGGAATAAGATAAAAAATACGCATCCAACGACCGAACTAAGGGGATTACAACTTGAATTCTTTGTCAATTGTGAATTTAACGTATCGCAGCGTATGTTAGATGAAGCAGGAATCCATCATAAATATTTCATAATATTGAAAGTGTTTGAGTTTTAGTTATAAATGCTAATGTATCGTCTACAAAGCGAACGTAAGAATGCAATAAAAAATCCCCAGTCTTAACAAGGCATTTCGGGATTATTGTATTATAACGAAAGCTTTGTAACGTTATAACATTGTTGTTTCAACTTAGCGGACGATTTGAGTTGTTTCTCAAAAATAGGAAGAAAATGCACTAGTCTCGGGAGTTTTATCAAGACATCTCCCGTATATTGAGTGAATTCAACAAATTGATGTTCGAGAGAAAGATTGTTTCTAGAATAAACACAAATGATGATGAGAATGTTGGAGGAAAATCAACGTAGAAGTGGGTAAACAAGCGAACGGTCATCGGTTAAGTAATTGAGCTTCGAGAACCGCATCCATTCCGAGAATCGTTGTAATTATTAGACGATTATTTGCTGTTTCGAGTCGTTCTTTTTATTTGAAAACTGCGTCTACCACGTTGGGGTGGATTGGAGTTTTAATTTGTATGGAAGAAAAAACGAGAAAACGCAGAAATTTTGTGTTAACAAACAACTTTCAGAAAATCCAACAACCAATTATATGACAGCACTATTGTTGTATCCGATGAATCGAATTGTATCGAATTTCCTTGTTGTTGAAAGTTAGAATAACGAGCACGCTTATTTATAACGTATAACGACTAAACATAATAAACCGCATCCTAATAAAGGATAATAGGACATAAGCCTACAAGCTACACGAATATTTCAGGAGAGGAAATATCGGAAAAATCCACCGAAAACATAATACGTTACAGATCAAAGGCGTCCGAATATAAAGCCCACTCTATGTACCTACACGCTGCTGATTGAATTCGTTTCTTTTATAAACTCCACTGTCCATCCCTATGGGACGAGACAAGGTGACCTGATGCCCTCGGACATGGCAACCTAATTGGCCGGTTTCGGGCCTGATCAAGCCACCCCTTATACTCTCAACGAAATTCGGATCAAAATTATCCTATTCTAGAGTATAGAGAGAGTCGAAATAGCAAAGTTCGGACCCTATTATTCCTCCTTTTATAACAATCACAATATGACGTCCATCCGATTATGTTGGAACAGTGTGTTTCCGGACTGTCACCCCTTTGCCTCGACTAATACAGATGAGGTGAATTATATTTTATATTTTAATTGAGATGAAGAGTGAAATTTGCCGAAAATTGAATTCCACAACCCCCTTTTACTAGTCTATTACTATTAGATAGATTTCGTTATATCAGAAACGAATAATTACCGGGAAATTGTCTATCATTGTCTTATTTAGGTCTCTGTGTGAGCTGAAATTAATAGCGAAACAATAGACATGTAGAGATCCTTTCATGAAATTCCCGGCATTCATTGAAAGATTTGAAGCATTCTCCTAATCCTGCACATCATTGTCTCACAGATATTCAACCTCATCGATTACTGCATTAGATTCCGGACCTGATTATGCATGGACTGGTGCCTTTTCATCTACTCTGTCGAGCACAGATCCAACTGTTACGCTGCTGATATGCCGCTCGACATCCGACCGAAATTCCATAATTAACACAAGAATCATGCCGCAATTCTTGTGTAAATTGTAAAAATCGAGATTCATTCGGGTGGTGCATGAATAAAACGGCTATAATAGAAGTGCTGTCAAATTCGAAGAGAAACCCCCAGGGACTGTGCTTGATAGTGTGTGTTAAATGGATGTCTATTTTATGCTGAATGAGATGTTGAATTTTGGTATTCGTACGAAAATATCCTCCGTTATTCAAATGAGAACACATTTTAAAAACTAAAATTTATCAAGATGTTCTCAAGTTTAGATAATGCGATGGTGAAAGTTTCCGTATCAAAAACTTTCCATTTCCCTCAACTATAATCCGGTGTAAATAATCAATTTTTCGATTTATTTCCAAACGAATACAATAAAAATTCGAGATGCAATTATACAACAACGGATTAGTTAAATTAAATTTGTTTCCTTGCTCGAAATGGGGTTGTGTCGTTATGGTTACCGGGTGGTAGACCCGTTCTTTCCCTCAACTTTTGGACAATGGCAGCCGTCTCAAGGCCCAGCTACCGATGAGAGGAGACAATCAGTAATTGACCAACGTTTTGTCTACCAGACAAGCTAAATCAAATCTGACATTGGTTTTCAACTAACATTTGATTTGTTGAAACAATATTGGGAGCTATTCAAACACGAACAATCCGGGAATCTTAATCGAAACATAGAGGGGTTGAAGTCGACTAATCCACCGCCAAAATAAGTGTTAATGTATTTTTAATAGTCGACAAGTTTATCGCATGAATATTAATCGTTAAATTATACCATTTTTATTATTTATCACTATCGGAACGAAAAGTTGACCATAAGTCGTCTAAGTAGAGTGGAGTAATAAAATTTTACGGCACTTTACTTTTAATCTAAACTTAATATAGCTGAACCGACCCAACAGATATGCCATAATCGAACCAAAAACAAAAAGCAACAACTAGAGAGACGAGAATAAAAAACAACTCTGGAACGACACAGTGCCAATGGCGCAAAGTTAATAGTGAATTACAATAGTAGAAGGGTGGGCCCCATGAGTATCGTTACGAGTTTTTAATTCCGTCTCTTTATTACTGAACCAAAAATGCACGTTCCGAACAACCATTAATATGTGTCATTTTACATAGTAGGGGATGATAAAACAACATACGAACAATAATATTGTCTCATTCTAATGTACATGTATTGAAACAAGACCGATATAGACTCGTATTTCCGGTGTTTTTATTATTTACATAAATGAGTCATGATTTCAATAAATGTGAAAGTTGTAAAGATTATGGCAAGTTTGCTGCTATAAAATTTTAATATCCGACTCTAATCGAGACTATTTCTCATTTTTGACTTTATCAAATATGACAGGCGTGGTGTAGGATAAAATAACAAAATAGGGGTAGATTTTCGAGGTAAAATTAGCATGAATTAGCTCACATTTCGGGGCAGCTGTATCTTTTTCCATTCGCCAAAAAATTCGTCCTGTGAAGGCGGATCGGCGGCCAGAATTGAGCAAAACTAGAACAATCTAACAGTTCTGTAATGCATTTAAACGGAAGCAGAAACAGAAGCAGAGCGGAAGCGGAAAGAGAAATGAACAAATCAAGTACAAAAAAGCTTGGAGTCAACCGCAAAACTAACAAACAGCGAAAAATTTCTTGAAGATTTGAGAAGCTCTTTCAATTTCTGAGAAAATCATTGGAAACTCGGTAATATTTGCTAAATTATAGAAGAAAATATGAAAAAATTAAAAAGTACTTCAAGATTTTTCCTTATATACCGAAGTTTTAAGTTTCGATGAATTCATATTTCTTGAATAATTGGTAATTTCCGTTACATATCCGTTTAAAAGGTTGCGAAAACAGAAACAGAGCTGAAGCAATAGAAAATGTTGCCTGAGACAAAGTTTCTGCGTCTTTTGCGTATTAAATTGTCAATTTCTATCTATTTTGAGGCTTCTGAGTCGTCTTTTGAGACATTTCTGTCGAAAAGTATATGGTTTAAAAATATCTCCTATTAGTTAGTGCGGATATATAAGACAAATTTGGGGAACACTTTAGCAAAATTTGGACCGCGCAGCTCATCGGAAAGTCGGTCAAAAGATTATTTTTTAGCCAATAGCACAATTTTCATCATAATGTAAAACAGCGATCACAAATGACTTTAAATCATTCTCACAATCAATGGTTTGGTGAGAATTACGTTTTTGATCGACTTCTCGCTAAGCTACGCAGTCCAACTTTTGCTAAAATATTCTCTGGAGATTTCCCGACAAATTCTCAAGATATTTTGAGAATCGCTCACCAATTAATAGGATTTATTATATAATTTTGAAGAGTCCCCTGGTATACTAAAAATAAGGCTGAAGCAATCCTACGTCACCTCAAATTTTGCAAAATTGAGCAAAACTGGAACAATCCAACAGTTTTTTAATGCATTTAAACGGAAACAGAATATAAACAGAAGTAGAAGCGGAAACAGAAACAGAAATGAACAAAAAAAGAATTAACAAGTACTTACAAAAAAACTTGGAGTAAAATAGCTAGTAAAATAGCTAGCCAATTTTCCGGAAAATTAACAAACTTACTGGAAAATTTCTCGAAGATTTGAAAAGCTCTATCAATTTGTGAGAAGATCGTTGAGAAATATTTGCTAAGAGGAGATTTTTCCTTCAAGTTTCAGTGAATTTATATTTCTAGAATATTGGTAATTTCTGTTACATATCCGCTCAAAAAGTTGCGAAAACAGAAACAGAGCTGAAGCAATAGAAAATGTTGTCTGAGACAAAGTTTCTGCGTCTTTTGCGTGGTAAATTGTCAATTTCTATCTATTTTGAGGCTACTGAGAGTCTTATTTTGAGACATTTCTGTTTTTATTTTTATCGGAACGATCATTTCACAAGTGTATAGTTTAAAAATATCTCCTATTAGTTGGTAAGCAATCCAAAATAATAAGACAAATTTGGGGAACACTTTAGCAAAATTTGGACCGCGCAGCTCATCGGAAAGTCGGTCAAAAAATTATTTTTTAACACAATAGCACAATTTTTATCATAATGCAAAATAGAGATGACAAATGACTTTAGATCATTCTTACAATCAATCGTTTGGTGAGAATTGCGTTTTTGACCGACTTCTCGCGGTCCAACTTTTGCTAAAATATTCTCTAGAGATTTCCCGACAAATTCTCAAGATATTTTGCGAATCGCTCACCAACTAATAGGACTTATTATATAATTTTGAAGAGTTCGTTGGTATACTAAAAATAACGCTGAAGCAATCCTTCCGTAGCGTCACCCCAAATTTTGCAATACTTCCGCAATTACGGAACTAAAACAGATATGTGTAACAATTCTAACTTCGATTGAAAAATGATCGATTAACGAACAAGTTTTGAATTTTATTCAAACATATGGCTATTATTTGTCGACAAATTCACCATTAAAATTCAAATAAAATCCCTTATAAAGATCCAATAAATGGTAATCGTTCTCAATTTAAAGTTTCTAACAAGAAAATCGTACATGCCATATTTTATATTCATAGTTTTTCCTTGTTGTAAGTAATTATTATGGAAAGCCGAACAAGTGTGCTTGTTCAGCACACCATTTAATACAAAATAACATCTTATCCCTACAATATTCTCTCGAAAATAATAATAACTAAGTAATAACTAATAAAATAGCTGATGAAGCGAAATGTCCCTTGTTTCTAATAACAACGACCCCTTCTACCAATCAAACACTTGTTATTATAGTAGAGATATACCTAAATATAGAGAGCGAGTAATCGATTAGAGGGAATCTGAACTGTAATACAATGCATTACATTAGTAAAACAACACGGTGCGTTGTCGCCCGTCATCCAAACATTAAGCGTATACACACAACAACAACACACAACCCTCTCTTGTATATCTCATGTCGTTTCATTACGAATTTATAAACTTAAACAAACTAATAACAGTTCGAAATTGAATTGATGTAGGTAGAAAATGGATTCGATGCTAATATTGGCGACAATAAGGGAATGTATAATCAAACAGGGTGAAAAGGGGATGAAATACAGACTCATCGTTCCACCCAAAAAATACCACACTAATTATGTTTACAAGTCGAATAAAATAAAGCACTCATAATTGCCGCTAATAAGAATGCAAAGCTTAAATTATTATAAAAGTTTTTAAACCACGCTACGTTCCCATAATAAATAGGATTATAAGTCCAGAATTTCCAGCCGCACTAATTGGAGATGATTATTTTCACTGTTCTTTGTTTTAATTGTTGCTGTTTTTGAAGTAAAACCGAAAAATACTATTCGCAAATTTGCCATAAGACGATTGATGGTGGGTGGTCGTCTCTTTTGAATTTTTCCGGCTCAATTTCAACAGAGATTTAATAGGAGAAAATAGCCGGCGGCCACGTGTGCCTGTTCCGGTTTCTTTTCACCAAAAATTCCCATTATCTTTCATCGTGTGTATATAAATTTTTTCTCTTCAACCTCCCCAACTTCCTTCCGATTTGTTTTCTGTCATTATTATTATCATTATTATTATCCTTTGTGTCATTACTATTATTATTGTCGTTATTATTATTAAAAGCTATTGTTGTAGTCAAGTTGGAAACGTACAAAAGATCTTGTTGGAGGCGCAATTCATGGCAAGAAAATCAGTCGACAATTCCGTGGCTTTTTACAACATCCATGAGAGGATCTTTTACGAAATTTTTACCCCTCGTTGCGAAATAATCAATAGTTTTACTTAATTGGCCGATACTATTTATAAGACGCACCCTTCTAGTTAGAATTGTACTGTGGCTCTAAAACTACAGTCTCTTTCTTTAATCCTAGCAAATCTTCTAATACAAAGACTAAAAGTTGAAAAATTTCGACTAATTAACCGAAACTCAAGCCCGATCCTGTTGTTGGTTTTATTTACAAGAACCCAAAGCCTCGAACCGGTCTGTAGAGATTCTCTAATTAAAAACAAAATCTTCTGATACGTGATCAAGGAAGCGTTACAATAAAAACAAACCGAATCCTTTTAAATTTCTCAATTTTTTCCAGGAGAAAACTAATTGAAACCGACTTTTCTTTGACGTCCAACCATGAGTGATTTATTTCGCTTTATTATTCTTTACATTTCCCGTCTGTTTTGCAAAAAAACCTGTATCCTGTCCAAATTGTTGTCGAATTATATCGAATCAATATTTACGGAAAACGAAAAAACAACAAAACCGGGGGGAAAAAATTAAAACCAACTCGAGTGGAGCGTTATCCTTTGGGTTTTATCTCGAATTGAAAAATGATTATCACCGTCTCAGGATGGATCAACGGTCGGTTGTCTTGGAGCTAGTTTGAAACTATAAAGGAAATCTAAGCTTACCGACTAGAATAAACAATCAAGTTTCGATAAAATTACCACCCTTGTTGTTTCACTGCGACTGGTCAGACTGTCGAGTGGTTTGGGACAAAGACCGACAAATTATAAACATCGATATTCAATCTAATTCGACAAAGTAAACGTTATCAAGTGCGATTGGTTTCATGTTGCCGGCCAGAATTAATTGATTCCTCCCTTAGAATTCGATTGAATTTAAAACGAACGGAGGTGAGAGGAAATACGTTTTTTATTGTTTAAAAGAAACCGAGTCGAGTTTATTGTTATTAAACGAATAATTCCAAGTGTTGAACAGAAATTGGCGGAAATGATATGGAATACTTATCGTACACAGTCTGCATTTAAACGAGCTTTTTCCAATGGGATTACACGGGAATAAAAACGCGGATTAGTTAAGACTGTTAGTTTTAATTAAAGTTCAAACTAGTAACAAATAAAGGTAGCGTTTTAATACGAAATCTACTGGGTGTTTCTGGCATAAATCGCCGGTTTTGTATAAAATTTCAAGACGTCTGTTGAGAAAATAAATGACTATAGCAATTAGTCATGCACGAAGAACATTAACTAATCTTTAATTAAAGCAAACACTTTGTTTTATTCGCTTTCTACAATGTTAACGAAATCAGTGATGATTTTATTATAAAATTTCTGCACTTGTACCGTTCAATTTTGTCCGATTTTGAGAGTGCTTTTAATCTGCATGAGTGATGTACGGTGGCTATTGTAAGTTCAAACATTTCCACCCCTCTTTTATACGTATAGGATTTATTTATACAACATGTGAACATCATCCTTTCATATGTCCGTTCCAATAGACTTTTCCACTAACTTATAGTCAACACATTTGTTATAATTACGTCGACTAGTGGTTAGGTAGTTTGTAGATAAGTTTGCTTTATCGGAAAACAGGATAAATAGTCCGAACATCGAATTGCTTTCAAATTAACCGTTAGGGCTCGATCTAAGACACTAATTAAAAGTCAACTTGAATTCTTATCGACAAGGTAATTAGAAATTAGAGAGGATGGGCTATTATCCGGCCGGACCGTAATCCTTTCGAGTTTGAAGTTGGACTGGCCGTAAGAACGGCCTCATCACCGGATCGCATAAATATTGCACGAAACTAAACCCGATTTGGACGCGATGCTTTTAACGATGATAATAATTGATGAGTGTTGAATTCGTCGACAATCACCAGAAATCAAGCCTGAAAACCGGCGAGTAAATCGCGTTAGCAACGTAACGAATATTTACAAAACCCTTTGGCAAAATGACCAAACACCACGTATAGTGTGATTGTTTTTGTCAATTTGTAGCCGCCCGAGCGGCAAATTAGATCCATCGATTCATTCTCGGTTGAAATATTTAAATTTTTTCGAAAAAATTTCTATGTAAATTGCATATGCCGCAGGAGGACAATTCAAATATCCCCGCTCACTTCAAAGGACTAACTGAATGTAAATTTCAATTAGCCTAAAATAATGACTTAGCGATTGTTTGTGCCGGCAGGCGAGTCGTCTTAGAGCTTGACCACAATCATGATGGTGGTGTTTACGATAGTTTCGCCGAAGACTAAGTGAACGGTTTAGGATGATTACTGGGCGGTTTGTTATAATGAATGCCTTATGTGTTGTAGTTTATTGGGGCCCTTCAACAAACTTCCACTAATAACTATACCGGAAACTTAACGTTATCTCATTGAGGGCCCCTTTCCCTTAAACAATTCCATAATTACGCTGTATTAATATTATAAGATGTCGCCGAGGATACGGTAAGCCCTACTAAAGTGTACTTCATACAAGAGTTACCTTCAAGTAGAATCTGTTTAATTATGCAACAAGTACCGGGGAATTAACGAGATAATTAACATTTTTCGCACAATTTGTAGAATTGAAAATAAATAAAACGTGAACAAATACGATTCAGAAAACAAGACACGATTCGTCGGGTATTAAAACAGAATAACAATCAATCGAATTCCGTGATAAACCGCCCAATTAGGTGTCTCTAATTCAATATAAAAATCGGGAGAATGGGGCGCGAAAATGGTGGATGCGCCGGGCGATCTCTCCAATTCTCTCGGCAACTAGAATATTTCAATATCGGCCGCAAATATCGATAATTATAAGGATATTAATAATAATTTGGAACTTGTGCGTAGCCAGTCTTCCGGTTGAGTTGCCACGAAAGCCGTAATATGTCTTCCTATGTGGATGGCAAATTTAATTACAATCTATACGTTATAATTATGGGAATTTATAAAGATTTAGCGAAGCCTGTACGGTTATTAAATCGGCCTTACTCTAGAATCTCTCTACCCCATGTATAGTTGGGTTTGTTTGATGTTTATTGCTCTACTTACTAATATGAGAGATTCTACAAACCGACCAGAAATTATTGCACGCACACATTTACGATTTAATTATTTGCAAACAACATTTTTTTCGACGAAAGAAGACGGAATTTATTTGATTTTTAATGATAATTAAACGGGAAAGTTTTCGAATTGTTGAAGCTTATGTTAGACGCAATTCCATCCCCCTTTGTGTATATATTTCTGTGTGCGAGTCGGTAGTCCCCCTAGTAACAAGTCACCCTCATTTGACCTATTTCGGGATATTGCGCAATATTACGTTTTATTTTAACACGAAACTATCCATCTCTATGTTTGATAATTTCCAAAATGAAATTACTTTAATCAGCTTAACTTGATTGTTGTAAAAGATTTAGAGAAATTTTTACTATAACACCCCGTATATTGCAGATGTTGCAGACAAAACTACCACCACTGCTGCATTTAAGGGTAGTAAGTAGTAGCTACCCTCGGTTTTTCTAGTCTATCGGGAGTTTATGACGAATTTAACGTCTTACAAATGTGCTCAATATTACCATTTTTGTATTTTTCATAAGTTCAAATGAAGAAAAATTGAAAATACACATATGGATGATGTGTATATCGTACTGAATAAGCAATTTTATACGAGGGTGTGTGCAATATCGAATCATCTTTGATTGAAGCGTGACTGGGGTAGTTTCTGGAAGTTATCGCGTCTTTTACCGCTTCAAATTGATTCAAACAATTGTGTTGTTATCATTTTTTTTTCAGTTAGTCTTGAATTTTATTTATAAACGTTTAATATTTAAATGCGAATGGGCAATAAAACGGAATTTAAGCGAATATAGTGGCGGGTATTAGCTTTAACGTGACAAATGTACGTGCTTATTATAATAATTACATCGGTTTTATTTACCGAACATATCTCGAGATTCGTAGACATAACAATGGGAAAAATTTAAGCGAGACAGAATGGGCTCCAACAATAAGATTTACAACAAAATGGAACAATGTGCCTTATTTTAATGTTGCGTTTCATTACACTGAACGTATAAAAATAAAATTTTGCACAATGGCTTTTAGTGACGGTGTTGAAAAACGAACAAGACGATTATAAAAATAAGGCATAAAAATTTCAACAATAGTTGGACTTCTGTTGTTTTATTTATGTAAAAATCGATTTACAAATAGAGAAATTTTCGTTATTAATCCCGACAAAAACGAATGATTTATAGCGGTTAGAACGGAGATTTTGAGTCTATTTAGTGGGCTAAAATTATTACAGTAGAGTTCGATGACAAATTCATTTTCTTGATAAAATCGACGGTGTGGAACTGAATCTGTAGTATATATCGTGTAACAATCGGACATCTAAAATCCCTTATGCTCCGCCAACTATTTCTCCCTTATAATTGACTAATTAATTTTCCAGCAAACAGCACAGAATTCCCGACGATCACTATTTTTCCCCTGGGAAATTGCCACGATTATCAATTTGATTTGTATGATGACTCTTAGCGAAATCGATAAATCTCCAGTCCAATTTCTAGAAAAATTGTGGAAGCTTTTTAATTTTAATTCTTCGAAACGTACAAGCAAACAAAACTGTATGGATTTCGTTACATCATTTATAACCTCTAATGGATGTACACGAATGGGGATTTTTCATCATCGTTGTCGTCGTTGCATTCATTCCCTCCCTATTTGTGCTTAAGTGATTGTATTATTTACCGAAAAGATGAAAGAACTCGAAAAAAATTAAAGGAAAAAAGCAAAAATGTGTGCCAAGTTAGAGCCAAAGCTCTCCATAGTATAAGCCGATTAGTTGATTTTCGACGTAGTGAACGACTTACGGATCATTAATTAGACCTGTGGCGGCGGCCTGTCACCAATCCACCGCCTCTCTAATTAAAACTTACAATCAAAATAAATCGTCGAGTATCCGAGATAATCGCCAATCTTTCAATACGTTTCGTTTACATAAGATTGGGTTGTTTTGTTGGAAGAATTGCGTCTCTTGAATTTTCCAATTTTCAAAAATAATCCACCCTTATTGTTTAGTTGACCTAGCATCGGTGCAGGAATTTATATGAAGCTTATCGGGGATCGAATATGTTCACGATTCTCTATCAAAAAGCTAAACGAACAATAAGTCAAGCTTATTACAATGCATAAATCGCTAAAGGTCCATTTAAGATCGTACCAATAACATTCTTAAGACGGATGTTCTTCCCTATTGCTTTTAGATAACAGAAACAAGCCACTAAACATGATATAGTAGCGGTAATGCGATTTAGTCTATTTAGTTATCCATCCGAAACTGTATTTCCGATAATTTATGGAAATTACGCTAACGTTTCACCGATAATTCCGCTCTTATCAAACAAAAGATGAGTAAACGTTGCGGTTTCATCACAAAAAAATCCTAAATACTCATCAACTGTATTCCGCCACAATCACAATCTTGATCCCCACCACTCACTATAATTTAATTAATAAAAACCAATAACAAGTTTAGGATTAAAATTGTTTAGAATACCGACAATCCGGCTATAAAAACCTAAAATCCGTCAAAAACTCCACAGATAATCGAGATGTATTTCAAAATTTTACTCGTTTGTGTGTTGTATTTCGTACAAATTTTCGCCGCCCCTAAGCCGATCGAATGGCGTCAATTGGTGAGTAGTAGAATTCGCCTAATTTTCCCCATAAAATCACCGTAAATTTCAGGGCGAGAGGGCTATAAATTTCGGCAGACAGGCCCTACCAGTTATCAAAACCGGCTGTCAACTTTTAACGCCATCCCAGCCACAATATCCGTTATATCAACCGTACCCTCAACCCCCACAGGACCAACAACAGTACCAACAACAATATCAACAGTATCCAGGTGTGCCACTCTACTATTATCAATAATTTTATGCTAAATTTAGAAGTTTGGTTGTGGTAAACCGTATTTCAAGGAAACTGATTTCCTTAGTTATAGCGAATTAGTTTGTTGAAGATTACGATTTTGTTAACACGCATTGTGCGAATCTTTCAAATAACATGAAATTCATTAAAATTTACCTATTTTGTTTCATTTCAATCATATTCTGTTTACTATTAAACGAAACAAATGGCGCGTCTTTACAGCAATACCCGATTCGAAGTGATTCAATTGTGACCACTTGGCCGGAAACTGAGGAAATCGCTAAAGAAGAAAAACAACCCGGATGGATGGTAATTGGCTAGGGGATCATTAAATTTCGAGTAAATAAAGTTTGATTTTAGCGCCGACAATTGATACGATTTGGGCGTGTGGCTAGCCGTGTCGGTAACGCTATGGGTGCTCATGCGACGAAAATTACAGCTGCCGTCGATAAGATTTGCGAAATTGTCAAAACCGTCATCCCCCTATTGGCGGCCGTTTGTCATGTTGGTCAATTTAAATTTTGCGCAGCAACAGAACAGGCGCCCGACGAATTATCAGCGGCCCTATCGCCGGCGATGCTAAATTTGGACGTTTCCCGATAAGAAATAATTTGGCTTCTTTTACAAAATTGGTTAGTTTTAGTGATTATTTGGAATTAAATATTTGCAATATGTGCGTGTTTATTTTGTTAAAGCCCTCGTTAAGAGGTTATATTGTCTTATGAGGATTCGACAAGGGTTGTAATAACTGTGGTATCCTTGTTGACTACAATAATATCTCTGCTCTTTGTTAATGTGTTTGTCAAGTTGGCAGATTACAGAATCAGGAAACTGGCGAGGTTATTTGTCGAAATCTAAAGCTGCTCGTCAGCAGATTAGATTGCTGAATATCTCACACTATGTATGACTTGTTTATATCATCATCCGAATTGGTGTTAATCAAAATGGAGTGCTCCACTGTATACAAATGAACCATTTCAATACTTTAATGTAGTCGAAAATTTACATAAATGTCGACTAATAGCACTATTACAAAATCAGTTTAGCCCATTTTCCGTACATTAATAACGCATCTATTTGATTGAAGCGATTTCTCGATTTAGTTTTATTTCCAGCAAAACGAAATCTCTGTTGATCGATCATTAAAATTACCGGCTTTGATCACGGAACCATTCTCATTAATTAAATAACACAGCTCGAATTCAAGCCAAATTAGAAATTACATGGTTGGCTTCTTGGAGAGCCGAAAACAACGAGAAAAAAAGAAACGTAAGCAGCAATTTCCAATTACCAACATACAACTTTAATATCAATTTCAAAAAGCTCCAGTACTTGACCGATTTGATTAACGTCATCCCTTATAATCGGATTTTTAAGGGTGATAAGGATCGAGGAAAAATTCGTGTCGCTATAATTACCAGCCCCATAACTTACACACTCATCTAATCTAATTCGGTTAATTCCCATTTCTGAAAGATGAAAGTGTAAAAGTGAAAATTCCCAAAACTCGATTAAATATAGTGGATTTGATGATACATGCAAATTAGTGGATGTCATCAACTAAACCGACCCTCTTTCGTATCTATTGTATCGCGTATTTTGAAATTTTAGATTTGTTAATGTTTGACACGATTCTCCCATCTAAACTATCACGTTAAGTGCGTTAAAAATATTAACAGAAATTTGCATACGTGAGAGTGGAATAAGTGACGGCTTTTATCGTTTTAGTTGGTATTCCGCCACCACAACTACCCCCATCCTGGTCTCCAACAACTTTCATTATTACGCTACTAAACCAGCAATTTTTAAGCTGTAAAACCTGCCTGGAAAGTAACCAATAGGAGCGTTACTATTCAAATTTCTATCCATTTTCAGGAAAATTAACTAGCCTGGAGGATTTTCTGAAAATCTCTGTCATGCTATGTACTTGGAGATAATATTTGTTAAATTATAGCGAAAAATATGATTTCTTTATGAAAAATGCATGCTTTAAGATTTTTCTCTGTAACTCAAAGTTCAATTGGAATCTTTCAAAATAAAAAACTTTCTTAAATAGTCTTAGAAATGCCTTCTCTAATTCTACACTATTCAATACAATAGCTTATCAAACAAGAGAGGTCTTGATTTTTCGAAATTAACACTTTTTAAACACACAGTCGAAGAAAAATACTTGCTAAAGGCCAGTTTTTGACAATTTCCTGGAAAACTAACAAATCTATTGAAACATTTTCTGGAGATTTTAATAGCTTTTTCAATTTGCTATAAGTTGTGAGAAAATCATTGAAAAATTGATAATATTGGCTAAATTATAGGGAAAATATGGAAAAATTACAAAAGAAGATACCTACTCCAAAATTATCCTCTATAACGCAATTCTATTGGGATTTTTTAAAATAAAGTACGACTTCGGATGCCTCTTAAAATTCTGTTTCTAATGATGTTTGAGTCGTTACAATATATCATCAAACAAGGGAGATATCGATTATTAAATTTGCGGACACCGGATCGAAAACCTTCAACTTTTAACAAATTCGGATTTCTCTCAGGTTAATTTCCGTAATGAATCCGTTTAAGAAGTCGCAGAAACAGAACTCGCAAACCTTGCGGAACTAGAAGCAGATCCGAATCTATTAAAAGTAAGGTATAGATCGGTGAAAACTGTTCTAATTTCGCCCCTCCTGCCAGCCGATCATTTTCCTGTTTTTAATGATTTGTATAGGGGGCGATTTTCCAGTCAATTTTATTAAATCCGTCAATTTCAGACTTTTCCGTATGTCAAATTGGCGTTAAAATCCCCGGTATAGTGATGGAAATGTTTTCATCATCATCATCGTGATCATCATTAAATGTTAGTTCTTTCGTGCCATACCGTATTCAGGACATATATCCGCAATCTAGATAATCTAACGTGCGGAAACGAGCTCTCAATTCAATCAAGCCCTATTCTAGGGAGTTCGCGGCCCGATGCGCACTTGTTATATACGTTTAAATAAACGATTCTAGTCCTTAATCCCAGTGAATTGAAAGTCTAAAATAAGGAAATTGTTATGGATCGAATATACACGTGGACCCTTTCTCTAAAATATAAATAAATAAATAAAATCTCTAGCGAGCCATTCGTAAAATAATCCATCAATAGACAATTGAAATATGAATCTTGTATAAAAGCAGATGTGATTTAGTTTAACATGAAACATGAGGATTCCTACTAAAGGTAGGTGTGTGTATTTAAGCTCGTTTATATACGTCAACTTTATCTAAACACAACATTTATTTGACTTACAAATTATACACACCAGCCTATTCCTCCATCAAAGGCACTTGGCTCAGTTCATTTCTTAATGGAATTATCGCAATGAAATGTTTACTTACCACAGCAGTAACACAACTCCCCAATGGATTTTCTATAGTCATAAACCAGACGAGTTATAGAAGCGAAAACGAGATGGTTCCATTTAGATAAACCGTTGATTTGATAGAGATACAAAACATACCCGTACAATCTTATTTTGATGTTAGATAAAGTAAATAAAACCCGTTTACTTCAATCAACGGTTGATTTTAATTACGTGCAATTAATGAAATGACAGCCGAATTCATCGCTCAAGTTTATTTCAAGAGAAGGCTAACGACAGGTTTTAATTTTCGCAGTTTCAAATTGAATGGGAGTTGAATTTTGCTAACATTGGGGCACTAGTGAAATTTTGGATTAACTGGTCGAAATTGCAGATATTTGAAGTTGTTTTGAGTAAAATTCAGCGAAAAATTGTCGAATCATTACAATTTAACAAACATCTGTCACGTTTGTTCTTGTCCAATTAGATAAGAGCCGCCTATCGTCAAGTGGTTTTGTATAAGAGCCGAATGTATAGTGGAGAGATAGAATTGCGAGAGATTTGAATAATTATACAATAACACGCTTTTAGTTATAAAGTTGTTCAAATCTACTACTATCCTGTTGAACTGTTGTCGGATTACGATTCGTTTTGCTTCCTCATTAAAATATTTTAATTACACTCGAATGAATATTCAAAAAGTTGCAATAATCTCAAACCATTCTAGAAAATATTGAAATAACCCCCCAACCGGCACTTCAACTAATCATTCTTTATCTTCAGATTTTGAATTTTTCTATGCGGGTGTCTGTGTGTGTATCTGGAATAGATTGAAATGCTCCTGAAATGGAATACATAATCCCAATCAACTCCCTATGGAAACTAACAATCTTACTGTGACTTTGACACGTAATGAAAACTGGTGACATGTGACATGTACGACTAAATAACATTCATTTTATGTTGTAGCAGCAGTAGCACTTCCCCTATTGAAAATTTGCATAACACACACAAAATTGAACTGGCTTAAAGTTGGAATACTTCAATGTTTACACATTACCGGCTAACACCGCCAGATGGGTGCGTCTATTTCGGCAATAAATAAGCGAAAAGAAGCACAAATGATTTTAAACTAGATGCTTGAGAAAAATTTAATTACAACAGACGCATATGTGCGTGACAGCGAAATTTCGTAGGATTTCAAGTTGAACAACATCTTATACGCCCGTCTGAACGTATGCCAGTTATACGAAAACTTCACTTACAAGTTTCCGAACAGATGGGTTCATTCCAATTAAGCAATCTCGAATTCCGAAAAATCCCCACACAATATATTAAAATATCACATCTATAGAAAGAATCTTTGTAATTTTGATAATGAACGCTCGAATAGAACTAAAAGTGACCTAGTTCTAGATGCATCATAGTCGTATAACATCAATAGCGTCAATGCAGTTTTGCGCATAGTTGTATTGCACTAGTTTTCGCAATTACACGAAAATCACCATATCGTCGATCTATACCAATTTAAACAACTTGACTGTATTTGAAACAACCAAAATTAATGCGCGAAATCAACTTCAACACCAAGTCAAGCCGGATTTGTTTTACTATACTTTTTATCATGGAGATAAAATGGTTTAGATCGGCGGATATCGGGGCGAGTTTATTGTTAATTTGTCTCTTGTCGAAACTGGTGAATTCGTCTATTTTTGTGTTTTTATTCAATTTTCTTCATCTTTAGTTAGTAAGGTGAGAACAGCAAATTTTCTACAAATTTCTAGAAATTTCTCTACACAAATCAAGGAAATTTATTAAATCAAAAAAAACATAAAAATTGAGATGCAGTTTAGAATTCTGTGGTGCAATTTCGGAAAATTTTACGTCAGGCCAATTTTCGAAACAAGAATTCTCGTTTATTTTCCAACCGATTTTGATGATCTAAACGGCATTTGAAAGAGCACTTCAAAGTGCAGATAAGCTACTATTTGATTGTTGAAAATTCGGATGTAATCTAGAGTTACAGAACGAAAACTAAAGCATATTTTTTTAGTGTTTTTTACAATTTTTTTATATTTCCCCTTATAACTTACCAATATTGTTTATTCTGTTGAATTTCACAAAACATGCAACAAATTAAAAGCGCTTTCCAAATCTGCAAGAATTTTCCGATCGCATTGTTAGTTTTCCGGAAAATTGAAGAAACGTGTGAAGATTCTATTTAGGTTCAGTTTTAAATTTAGACAATTGAATAAGTGCTCATTTGAAATCTTATAAATTGGAGATTATTTAGAGAGGGAGCCGAGATTGAAATTGGGAAAATTTAATGGAAATTATGGGGCGAAATATAAAAAACCCGTAAGGAAATACTAAGAAAATACGCTCTACTTTTCCTTCTGTAACTCTAGATTACCTCCGAATTTCCAAAAATGAACCGCACTAGGAAAATGCTTTTTCAAATTCCGCTTAGATCGTCAAAATCCGGGAATTGTTTCAAAAATTATTTTTTGTTGCCTGACTAATGGGGCGCTTAATAGTTTTAAATACGAATTTCTCCCGTTCGATTAGATTGTGAATCGGCAATTTTAGTGATTGATTATCAATTTTCAGCACCTCGGGCAGGATGATTCTACAATCCGATTGTTTGGAAACATTGAAATGTTCGATTTGTAATCGTTTATTATCCGTATTTCCAATTTATACAATGAAAAATGACCAAAATAAATCGATATGTGGTCGATGTCATGTATCGGACGAGGAAAACTATATTAAAAATGATATTTATATAACATTAGCCAGATCAATTCAATTTCCATGTATGAATCGCGAATATGGCTGTATGGAGGATTTATTACCGGAAAATATGGAACAGCACGAATTAATTTGTGAATATCGATTGGAATCGTGCGTTTTCTACAAGTATTTAACATGCAAATGGAAGGGACATTTCAATCAATTATTAGAGCATTATAAAAGCGAACATCAACAATTAATTTTAGAAAAGAACAAATTCGAAATTGAAACCAACGATTATTTCAACATGAACATTATCAAATACCAATCGGAGTGGTTTCTTTTAGAACACGGTTTGAATCACAAGACGAAATCGTTGGTATGTTCGATAATACCGTTAGGTTTTGGTGAGAAAACAATCAAATATTACGCACAAATCGGACTAATTGGTAAATTGTGTCGTATTAATTATGAATTTCCCGAAATTGATTTCAATAAAAACCAACCGAAATCGATTGATGTCAATATTGGGAATGTTCTAAAGACTGATACGGTGATAACTATGCAAATTAAAATAACAACAGATTATGAACAATTGAATTTGAATTATGATACGAGATTATCGACAATATTAAAATGTTCAATATGTAAGGATTATCTATATCCGCCTGTTTATCAATGTTCTAGTGGACATTACGCTTGTTTTCTTTGTAAAAATAAGAGTTGTACTAATTCGCATTATTATCGTGAATGTAATATTAAATCGACAATTAACGATCTCTTAAATCACATCTATTATCAATGCAAACATGGTTGTGAATGTCTAATTAGTGCAACGAATTTTGAGAGTCATTATTATAATTGTTTATATAAATTCGAAAGTTGTTTATTGAAAGATAATGGCTGTAAATGGCAGGATCGTCGTAAAGATATTGTCCAACATATTTTCAACGAACATAAAGATAACACTATCGAAAATTACACTAATTTAATATCTGTACCGATCAATTTAAAATCGATAGAATTGATACAAATTTTACGATTTGTTAAATATTCCGGTAATTTATTTAAATTAATCATACAATTTAAGAATCCGCAATTGTTGTGGCGTTTAGAAGTTGTTGATTTCTTTGATCAAAGTGATAATTTCGTCTACGAAATTATCATCTTTGATAAGAATAAAAGTAAACGTTTAATATTTAAAGAATCGTGTGCGGATTTGAGATTTATTAAAGAATATAAAATTACTGATTTTCCGTGTGTTTGGTTGCATTTAGATCAATTCAATACGTTCATGATCGATAATAATTTGTTGTTTAAAATTAATATTTACAAATAGGCTTTTTACTTTATTCCACGTATTTTCTAATTTTATACGCTAATAAACCATTTTTGAGTTAATTTTGTGTTCTTTATCCTTACAAAAAATGTATTGTTTGAGACTATTTGTAATTAAAGTTTGATTCTATTGCAGACAGTTCATTAATTAATTAAAATTAATGAACAGATTAGAGAAAAAAAGACAAAATAATAATCTTGTTGAACTAAATTTGCGAATTCGATTGTTGTAACTTACAACTTGTAAGTCAAAATAAGCTTGAAGATAGCTTCTTATGTTTTATATTAAGTTCACCAATACTGTATATTTGAATGACTGAATTTAGTAATTTTTGTTATATTCGTAACAGTTGGCAATACTGGTAGGGTTTTTCCATTGGTTACATTCCATGTCTATACATCTCTTTATTCTAGAATTTACTAGAAAGAACTACGTCGTTGAAGTATCAACTAACGTTGCATATTCAGCCATTATTGTGTTGATTAACAGGCGTTGGGGCGTTGGTTAACGTACGACAATTGAGTGTTCTCCTTGTTTATCAAATTATCAAAAATATCAATCGAGGTAAGAAAATTTCCCTGAACTATTTTTCTCAATATTACAAAATCAAAATATTTAAATATTTGCAATATGAGCCGTATAAGATGATGCTGATTACTAAACGTTGATACAACTATCCATTTCCGTGGAAGTCCATGTTGATTTGATTGTTTTTCTTCATTTCGTTTTCTAGAAAATGCTTCTAACTGCTGAAGATTACGAACAACTAAAATGTTCAATATGCCATCGTGCATTATCAAAATTTCCAATTTATGCGGCAGAGGGTAAAGATGATCAATCATTGTCTGTTTGTGGTCGTTGTGAAGTACCATCTGATGATCAAAAATATTTAAGAAACACAATCTTTGAAACTATCTCGAAAAATGTACAATTCCCATGTATTAATAGACAAAATGGCTGTCAGGAATATCTATTACCTGAAAATATCGAACAACATGAATTATTATGCCAATATCAACTCATAAAATGTAAAATTTGTGAATGGGAAGGACAATCTTTTACAGCACTAGATCATTATCAGTCGAAACATGCTGATCTAATTCTTAAAAATTACAAATTTAACATTAATTTAAAAGAAGATTCGAAAAGTTCAAATATTTTATTGAACAATGTGGTGGTGTTTTTGTTTGAATGTAATTTTGATAAAGATATGAAACGTGTACAATGCATTCTAGATCCATTATTTTCGACCAGAATTGTTAAAAAATATTATGCACAAATTAAATTAATAGTAGATGATACAACAATGTTGAAGAAATTTCCAGGAATCGACCTAGATGAAAACGAACGAAAATCGATTGAAATCAATATTGGAAATTTGTTAAATGACGGTTGTACAGAGGCAACAGGAATCATAAATGTAACTCATAATATAAAAGAGGTTCGTTTTCGAGAACAGGTTGGCGAAAGTTTATTCGAATCGGAGTATAATACAGATGATAATATGGTACTGAACACCAATCTACAAGCTTCAAATAATCAATTATTGAATTTAATTTATGAACCATGTCAATATGGATGTACATACATATCAATGACTTTATCTGACATTAAACAACATTATAAGGAATGTTTGAATAAACCATACAAGTGTTTATTAAATTGTGGAGAGCTAATTAGTCGGAACACTTTTAAAAGTCATATTTGTAATAAGCACATGTGGGAGACTGTAAGCAGTAGCGTAAGTATTAATACATTTTCTATAACCATTGAACTATTTACAAATAAAAAATATAGTAAACTTTTAACTTACAATGGCTCCTATTTTATACTAATTATTCAGCATATAGAACCGCATTTATTATTATGGAGAGTTGAAGGATTAGATCTACTTGAGAAGAAATTCAGATTTAAAATTTCAATGAGTAAAAACGGGAACGAATTATCACTGCAGACATATTGTGCTGAATTAACGTGCAATGAAAATTATAACATTACTGATACTTCTTGTATATGGTTGCATTTAGATCATGTAAAACATTTTATGAATACTAATAAGTTATCATTCGATGTAACCATTACTTGAGTATTTTCGATAATAGAAAAACGATATTGTGTCTACAAATTCTTCAATGTATCCGTTTAAATAAATAAATTTCTCATTATTGCAATTTCATTTTCATTCACCCAAAATTCATCAATAAATTTCTGTAAATACAACTGGAACGAGGATATTTTGCAAAAAATTCTTTACATTTTGTACAGGTACAGAATTCAAATCCAAATCTGGCTATTGCCAGATTTTGTGTTTTCGGACAATTTTGAGTCGTAATTTGGAAGATCAGCAAAAATCAGGCATGGTCTTTATGGTCAGCAGTCCAGATCCCCATCATGGTCAAAATAATTCTTCATTGCTTATAATGTTTCCAATTTAATTGAAAAAACTATGACAAAATGTGAAATGGGCCGCTATATTTAATCCAAATTTGGGCCCAATTATCAACTGAATTAGCCCAGAAGTCCTAAATTAAAAAACCAACAAAATTCTTGTTGTGTTTGATTAAGTTTGAACATAACAGGCGTGTTTTTAATGTTGCATATATTTCAAAAAGAATTCCAAGTTGGCAACTGTGTTGCACACAGATCGTTAGGCTTATCTATGTCGTTAGGCTTTTGAGAATTGGTAAGAAATTTTTAATAATTCCCCATTATTATATCAACAATTTAATAAATTATAATTACAGAAATAACTCCTAAATATTTGTAAGTTCAATATATTAACACAATGCTACTATCTGCTGAATGTTACGATGCACTGAAATGTTCCATGTGCAATCAATTATTATCAATATTTCCCATTTATATGACAATAGATAAAGATAACGTACCAACATCTATATGTGGCCGTTGCCAAATACCACCAGACAATCAAAACTACATAAGAAATACAATTTACGAAGATGTAACGAAAACTGTACAATTTCCATGTACGAATCGCCCAAATGGCTGTATGGAAGATTTACTTCCAAACGATATGCAACAACATGAATTAACATGCCAATATCGATTGCAATTGTGTTGTTTGAATCAACGAAATGATCGCAAATGCGGCATGTTTTCCAACAATCCATTCGATCACTACCGAACCGAACATGCTGATTTGATTTTGGAAAATTCGAAATTTGAAATCGACACAAACAAAGATTACGATATTGTTAAACTTATACAATACGATGATGAAATATTCCGTTTTCAATACAGTTTTAATCGTACACTAAACCATTTAACGTGCATTTTAAAATCATTAAATTGCAGTGGACGATCACAGCAATATTATGCACAAATTAATTTAACTACAGATGATGTAACATTATCTAACCGATTTCCAATAAGTGATAAAGAAGAAACAGTTGTTTTTAATGTTGATAATATGCTTAATGGTGCAATCGTGATGGGATCGATTAAAATTAATATTAATAAAGATCAACTCGGTTTGAATTACGATAAAAAATTGAATGAAATCTGTGTACAAGAATTGAAATGTAGCCAATGTACAGGTTTGTTATATCCATTTGTATATCAATGTAAACAGGGTCATTTGGCTTGTTCCTCTTGTAAAAATATGAATTGTCCAAAATGCTTTGCACTTCCAAACTCTGGGTTTGATGATACAAACTCTGGGTTTGATGATACAAACTTTGGGTTTGATGATACAAACTCTGAGTTTGATGATACAAACTCTGGGTTTGATGATACATACTTTGGGTTTGATGATACAAAGTCTAGGTTTTATACTAGAAAGCATAGTGATAGAAGTAATTCAATTTTCACATTTTTAGTCCAACCACCAATCAAACAAATTATAGATTGCGTTTATTATCCATGTCAATTTGGTTGTGATTTCAGTGCAAATATATCAAATCTGTTATTGCACTACGATAATTGTTTAAATAAAACATTCAAATGTCCGTTATCTTTCGGGAATGTTTGTAAAATACAGAAACGCCGAAAAGATCTCTTTCAACATATTCTAGAAGATCACCGACAGAATATGATTGGAATTAATGAAACGATATCGTTTAAAATTGCCGATAAACAACAATGTAAATTTATCAAATTTTCAGGCGTTTCATTTCGATTAATCGTCCAATTTGTAAGCCCGCATTTATTGTGGAGACTTGAAACAATCGACTCAACAATAGATTGCAATAATTACAAATTTGAAATCACAATTTTCAATAATTTTGGTAAACTCATAACTATTAGAGAATCTTGTGCAAATTTACTAATTACTGACGAATATAGAATAATTAATTTACCCTGTATATGGTTACACAATGATCAACTTAAAGATTATATCAATGATGATACTGTATCATTCAAAATGAATATCATTAAATAGTAGTATTTCAAAAATTCCCGCTCTAGATTTACATGGTATCTAGATTAATGTTTAAGAAAATCTCTTATATTTGTACTGTCTTTAAATAAAAGTAAAAGTGCGCAATTTTAATACTTTTATTGCCCTTTATTGCCTCAAAAAGTTAAACTTTGAATTCAAATTTCCCGCGTATTTTCACCAAAATGGCCACCTCTACAAAATCAGTGCCATCTATTGCGAATTAGTAGCAACACTACTAATTAATCGTACAGTAACAATTACGGGGTAAGTTTTCCTTCAATTTGTGTAAATATTTGAAAATTAACGCCTAATTTCCAACAGAAAAACAATTATAATTTACAATAAATAACTGTCTGTATAAACGATGTAATTTCCACGTGTTACAAACGTGGCAGTATTGCTTGTATATTCAGGGATTACCCCGAATTATTTGATGAAAAATCTGATTTTATTTTATTTTCAGTAAGATGCTTGCACCAGCTGAATATTACGAACAATTAAAATGTTCAATTTGCGAATGTGTATTATCGAAATTTCCAATTTATACAAAGAAAACTGATAATAACCAACTGTTGTCAATATGTGGGCGTTGTCAAGTACCATCCGATGATCAGAATTATCTAAGAAATGAAATCTATGAAACTCTGGCTAAATTAACTCTATTTCCATGTATCAATAGAGAATATGGCTGTATGGATGATTTGTTACCTGGCGATGTAGCCGTACACGAATTACAATGTCCATACCGTTTGAAATCGTGCATTATCAATCAAAACAACGATGATTGTAAATCGGAAGTATGTTTTATCAATTTGATCGATCATTATCAAACTAAACATGCTGATCTTATTTTAAAAGACAATCAATTCAAAATCGATACAACTAAAATAGATGATATTGTAAATATTTTACAATATAGAGATGAAATGTTCATTTTTCAACACAATTTCTATCCGATTTTAAAACATTTCAATTGTACAATAACACCAATCGGTTTTGATAAGATCAACAAGACATATTACGGACAAATTAACCTTAAATCTGAGCTATGTACAATCAATCATAAATTACCAGAAATCAATGTTATTGATGGTGAAAATGATGATAAACAACAATCAAACTCGTTATATATTAATATTGAAAATATGTTGAATGAAAAGAATGCTGATATAGTTGTTACAATATCATTAACTATCGATAATGAACAGTTGAATAATCATAACAAAATAACCGAAAATTCGACGGATGTAAAATGTTACAAATGTTCTTGTAAAATCGATCCACCCATATATCAATGCTCAAATAAACATTATGTTTGTTCGGTATGTAAAAGTTATAGCTGTAAATGCGGTTATCCACCATCATTGTCACTATTAAACTTGAATTTTATCATCAGTCAATGTAAATATGGTTGTGGACGTTCATTTAATGTAGCTGATTGCTCGCAACATGAAAATATTTGCCCATATAGGCTCTCTAAATGTTTATTAGACGGCTGTGAATGGAAAGATTGTTTTAAAGATATGATACAACATCTTTTAGCAAGACATGAAGGTAAAATTATAGAAATAAATGAGATTATCTCTACACCAATGAAAATTGATATTAAGAAATCTGATCCGACAAAACGAAATGATATGCTTGTTAAATTTTCTGGTAATTTATTCAAATTAGTTGTACAATATAAAAATCCACATCTTCTATGGCGATTGGAATTGATAGATATCGTTAAACAACAGAATTTTTCGAATTTTTATTTTGAAATCACCCTATTTGATCAGAAAAGAACGAAACGGGTGTCATTCAAAGAATCATGCACCACTTTAACGCACAACGCAGAATATGAAATTAATGATATGCCTTGTATTTGGTTGCATACGAATCAATTTGCTAATCTTTTATTGAATAATCGTTTATTATTTAAAATAAATATTTCAAAATAAATTCTATAATTGTGCACTTTTCAATAAAAATTGTTTAGAAAGAAAAACAACTAGATTTGAGTTTCTTTTTAAGAAAAATCGATTACAAACAATTTCACTTGGAGGTGAATTTTAAGTTTTAAAATATTCCCAGCCTGTCCTCTTTTTCGAAGTTTTATTGAAGGCAATTTCGCTAGCAAAAAAGGCACTAGCCTAGAATTTTCCACCAAAATTCTAGTTTATTAAAAGATATGTTACGGATCTGCTCTGGTTTTGTAATTGCGGAATTTGGGAGCTCTTAAATCAATTAAAACAAACCGACCAATTTATTGTACAGAATTATTTACATTATAAATGAATAATATCTTATCATGATTCTATTTGTTATTGCTTTTGTTTTAAAAGCAATCATTGATAATATATTTTCTTTGAAACAATAATAGATTATTTTTAATCTTTAGACTAGCATAACTCATTTAAAAATTGGCGCAAAAATACACGTCTTTGATTGGTTACATTATTTGAAATTTCACAGTGAGCTACATTTACCGTCGTCATTCAAGTGTCACCATCTTGTTGTAGTATTTGACAACAGTGCCAGATTGACAAATTTTTATCAAATCTACTGATTTAAAATACTAACATCTTATTGAAACAATTTATTACAACACAACCCTTTTAAATATCAATTAAAACAAATGGATTATATTTTAGTAAATATTAAACGGTTTTAATTAACCAATAAAAATTGTGTATTTGAAATAATTTGTTGGAATAGATTTGGCAACAGTGTCGGCTTGTTCTATCAAGTGTCGGATTATAATTTTTAATTGAACGTTAATTTGTCGATTTACAGTGATTTTCCTCAGATTTTCTTTAATAAAGGTAAATAACTCAATTCTATTTCTTTGTTATAATTTGAACATAATTTTAAATTAGTTCAGTAGGTGTGTATAATTTAACCTCACTTTTTGTGTCGTGTAACGGGGATCTACCCATTTTCACAACAATCAACCATGGAAATACCAAAAGAGAATGTTGACGAATTAAAATGTAGTTTTTGCGGTAAATATTTATCGTACTTTCCGATAAAATTAACTAAAGATAATAAGAGTGTCTGCGGACGTTGTTCCGATAGAATAACCGATGATGATGCAATTCATGTTACTACCTATGAATTGTTGGCGCAATATATGCGTTTTCCGTGTAGTTTCGACGGTTGTTATGAAACGTTATTGCCGTCAGACGTTCAAGAACATGAAACCTCATGTCCGTATAAACAGATTCATTGTTTGTTGCAAGAAAATTGTAATTTTTATGGCAAACATGACGATTTCTATCAACATTGTCTAGCCGAACATCCGCCATTAATATTGAAGAATGGCGAATTTGAGGTTGATTTAACAACAACGTACGAACAAAATAATTTATTACAATATAAAGATCGATATTTTATTGTTAAACGAAAATTCGATAAAGACGCCAATCTGTTGACTTGTTCGGTTAGAACAATCGACGATAATTTAAATTACAATTATCAAATCGTCATGAAGAACGGTAAACGGGATATTTCGAGCGATTTAGAAGCGAAACCTATTAAAAACAACACAAGCAACGACAATAATTCAACAGAAATCAACATTGTTGATGTTCTAACAGAATTAAATCAACCATCTGTATTGATTGCTGCAATTAATATCATTGAATTAGAACAAATGGAATCGGAGACTCGTCTAGATTATGAACGTTTAGGCGATTTAGAATGTCCAGTTTGTTGTCATTACATGTTGCCACCGATAAAATTATGCGAAACCGGCCACAGTATCTGTTCTGATTGTATGAAACAATTAGATAAATGTCCAATGTGTCGATTGGGTTTCAAATTGAATCAACGAAATATTTCATTGGAACGCATAGCGAATCGTTCGAATTTCCCATGTAGAAATATGGAGCGTGGTTGTGTTTTTGTCGCGAATCTGGATGGTATAAAACAACATCAAGAATTTTGTAAATTCACTTTAAAGAAGTGTTTATTAAACGATTATGTTGAATGTAATTGGATTGGAGTAGATGATGATTTACCAGCGCATATAGCTAATACACATCATGATAATAACATTTACAATAATCAAATTGATACGTATATCAATGAGAATTTCTTCAATGAAGAATTCAATATTTGTTATATTTTGAATTTTTTCGGGCGTTTATTCAAACTACACCACCTCTACAGGAATCAACGTTTCTATTGGACGATGCAATTTAATGGTTTGATTGATAAAGAGCATTCGTTCCAATATGAGATTGATTTCATTGATAATAATAGGAATAATCAAAAAATGATGTTTAGGGATTTATGTACGTCTGTAACCAACAAAAACGACTGCTTCCAACAAGGTGGTAGATTTATTATTGTTGAAACGTCGCAAATTAAACGATTTATCGCTGATAATACATTGTCTTATCGTATTAGGATTATTAATAATTAATTCTTCAATGTATTGTTTTTAATAAATTTCGGGTTACTTGGATTTTTCTAGAATTAACCCCCTGTTCTTTATCAAACTTGTGTTCCCAACAGTTATTAAATCTAGTTCAAATAATTAAATTTGAAGTCACGGCGTGAATTCTCAGCGGTGATCATAGATCAAAGACAATCCAACCCTATCTACCGCCTTTGAATTAATAATGAACGAACGATCGACTTTGTTAAATACAAAATTTATTAAATAAGAAAAATTATCGATAATTGTACTGATTTATGATTCTAATCTTCAACTGTATACGTGACTTTGGTTGGTAATCGGCAACTACCCCTGAAAATCCGGGTGGATTCGACGATTCTGTCCACTCGGCGATTCTTTCAAGTTGAAAACGACCAAATTCATTTTCATTTATCCGCTGAAAAGGGTCATAGTTAATCGTGCAATGAATATGAAATTAATTCGATAATTAACTAGATAAGTCGTTTTTTTTTTTTAATTTGCGTTATAAGATGGTTGAAAATGCCTATCTATTTGAATTTCTATTGTTCACATGTACGTATTAAATTCCTGTAATATGCAAATTAATGAAGCTGTTGAAAAGGGGATATTATTCTCTTCAAACGTTTCAGTTATGATGTGAATATTTGCATTTCTCGAATATGCTTTGTAATTCATAAGATATGCTAATATTGTATGAATATCATTTTTACGTTTAATACAAGTTTCCATGCTGACATTATAAAAATTAAAATGATTCCATTTTGTGTAACACATGGAGTTTCAATAATTAAAACAATACCACTATGAAGTCTTACATTATTTGATGAGCGATTTGAAAACGAGGACCAAAATTGAACCTTGTAGTTGCTCAAAAAAGCTCTGGTAATTTTTGAAAACGAGTAAACGCGTCAAATGACTCAGGCGGAATTTTCTCCGGAATAAATAGACAAAAACGAAAAAATCAGTGTCATTCGATGTGTAACTTGCGAAAATAGCCGAAAACCGTTTTTGGCCAATTTTCGAAAGAGTTACGAGACCGAAATGCGCTCCAGAGATCCTATATTTGTAGGAAATATTTTCCAAATCACTCATCAAATGGGAGTTGACACAAGATGGTGTTCATTTAAAAAATCGTAACATTCAAAATTGCTTGAAATTGGCCAAAATTACGGTACAACCGCACGGAAAACTCGAATTTCGCCCAACAAGAGAAGACAAAATTTGGTATCTAATCGAGAATTTGCATCAATTTTTCAATCGATTTGTTCGGATTGTGTCCCAAGTATTTGTACGCTTTTCACCGCAATGACAATCTTGTTATTTTACGTTATTGTGGTAATCTTGTGAATTGTAAATGAGAAACAGTGGTGTTGTGGTAGTGTAACAAAGTGTACCTTCATTTACACACTAAAACTTCTAAAATCTTACAATTTACAACAGTTAATCTATTATTTATCAAAGTTTAGATACGTGTATGTGTACACTAAGTAGTTAACGATAAACGTAAAATACACGCACACGTAGGCGAGTTAATTTCTAATGAATTATTAAATAAGTCACAAGACACTGTTGTTGAACGGCTTTGTTTAAATTGAATTAACACCTCGAGATGGGATCCTTTTAAGATACTTAAGAAATTTACAATCTCCAGTTTTAGTGTGTTTTAATTATAGTTAACATAATATTAAAAAAACTACGAGTTTTACTACAAAATTTTGCTGTATTCGCCAAATTTGATTGTTAATACGTTCAACAATAGCGACAGGTATTGTTTGTTTATTCGTATTTTAGCGCAACATTGTACCGAATCTATTCAATTATAGTTAGAATAGAATTTAGTTGTATTGTATTTGTATATAATGTGAAATCTACACCCTTGTCTATTTTGGATTTTATATACGAACGTTAATACACTTTAAAATGTATCAGTTAATTTGCTATAGCGGTATTTGTGTCTGGAAAATACATAGAATAGTAATTAGTAATCCATTTTATGTATGTATAGAAGATACAGAACAATAGAACTTGAATAAGATTAGCAGCATCTTATTAACTCTATAAAATACAAGTTAGACGTACGCGTGATTTTCAATTTCCATACTATTAAGAAACTTGATAGCTTTCACAAATCGAATACAAGAACAAGAAGAAGGGTGGATATACGGTTCTTATCCATTACATACACTGATAGCTTCAGTTTTAGTTTTAATCGAACTCTAAAGAAAAAAAGAATCCATTGAAGCATTAACAAATAAACAGAATAAACATAAAAGTCGTAGATTGGAAACCTTTCGGCCGATATAATTTTGGCCAATTTTCGTTACAATATCTTATAAAGAAAATATAAACTGTCGTCTGATTCGATTTACTATCATATGCAGAACACATCTCTACGGGACATATACATCAAAGTAAAATCTACTTTACTTTTTGGTTTTATTATTATGTTATAGTCGGATCGGCGAACTTTAGAAAATACCCACTCTTCTTCTGTCTATGCTTTAAATAAGATGCTTGGACCGAAAAACCAATATTTTTTTCTTCCTGTCCTTTCTACCATCTCCGATTATTAGGTTACAATTTTTTATTTGTTCTGTTGTTTCAAAAGCAAATGTAGTTTCGTTGTATTCGACGAGGGCTTTTTCTAGCCAATTTAACAAATATTGATGAGAATTCCGTGGAATATTCTCGATATTTAGAAAAAAATACAATATCAAGCTTTAGAAATTAGCAAAAGTTCGCTCGTTCGTTCAAATTCTAACTCTTATTTGAGGGCAAGATAGACTTATAGGGTGGTTCTGCCAAAATTTGAACCGTGTAGCTCATCGGGAAATCGGTCCAGAAACCCTCGTTGAATCGACTGCAGGTTCTCATGTTTTCCAATTTTACCCCATTGCACTTAGAATTAATGCCCCAGAAGAACAATGGGTTATTTTTTGACAACCTGGACAACTCGATAAGCTACAAGGTTCAAATTTGGCTAAAATTATCGCCAGGATCATAATAATAAATCGTGAAATTGGCGCTACTATTGAAATAAATCACTTACCAAACTAATGCACATAGTTGACGTGTTCTAGGAGGTTTCCTTTGGAAGCACCTGTATAACAATAAAATTTCAGTTTAGTTTGTGACTGGTGTACGTGTAGAAAGATGCCAACCCCCGCTGTTACCAGACGTTATTACAAAAAACTCCCAAAATTGATAAATTATGTTGCTGAAATGATAAATAAGCAATTTAGGAGATTTCGTTATAACCATTTATCATTAAAAAAAAATTATACATACATTCACATATGGTGGAGGGTTAATATTAAAATATTAATATCAACTTGCCATTATAGCAAACGTACCCTATGACAAATGACTTGACCTGTAAGAGATAGAGCCCGGGCATATTAAATAATCGTTACGAAATGTTTTGATTTTATTGATTTTGTAATAAATCAAACAACATATGCCACTTTCATAATCGGCCGTCTGCCTGTCTGTCTATCTGTAACAGACAGTTAGCAAATCGGCAAACATTCGAATTTTCGCAATCGCAATCAAGACAGAACAGGTGGTTTTGTTTTCGTTTTTCATACGCTTTGTATTTAAATTCAACAACCGTATAGCGCGCACTGCACCAAAACTGCGGGCCAATCAATCTAAAACTAGAGAATTTCAATAATTTTTTGTAACTTTATTCAATACAAGTGATACTGATTAAAATTCCAATGAAAAGGGAACGGTATTAAGGTACTTTTACAGTTTCATCAACACCAATATTTATTTATTCTTATAATAACGGGGACAATTCCGGTGGATAGGCCGCAATAATCAAAATCGATCACACTTTATATAAAAAAGAAAATTAAATAAAAATCGATATGCCAATAGTTTTGTTATTGTAGTTTATATTATAGAAAAATATAATTGTATTGGCTTATGTTTAGTTGATTAAAGCACAATATTAAAAATTGTGTGATGTCTGATTGAATTCAATCGGTTTTAATACTGGGAAAGCTACGATTAATAATAACAAGAAAAAATAACAAGCTAGAAACATTTAAAGCAATTCTAATGCAATTTCTGGGAATGAATAACATCACATTATATTAATCTTTTGATTCAACATTTAAAATTTGAACAAAATATATATTTACAGATAGTAAGGATCCATTACAGTCTTTGGTTTTCTGTTTAGTTCTCTATTAGTCATTAAATTGTTAATATTTAAACAGTACTTTGTGTAAATACAACCATTCCAATGATATTCTAATTAGTACAATTTAATATGAAATAGGTTGTATTTAAGTGTAACTAGACGATCTTTAGAATTTCGCTACATTCTAAATTGATATGATCGGGATTTTAAATAATTATAATTAAGAGGAACAAATTATATGGCAACGTTTTTCTACTTATTCAAATTATATCAAAATTTATGTTTTAAATAATAATAATTGCACAAGTTTGTTATAATTGGCACAATATTAAATAAAATTCTATTAAAGAGAGCAAAATTCTATCAATTATTATAATTATTATGTATTTTGCTGGACACGATTTAATGCTTTATCACGTATACGTCTTTTAGCTAAATCGGACATTAATACAGGTCCTAAATGGGCAACTTGTGGTGATGTTGCTATAGCTCGAAATGTTGCTTTTACTGTTTCTTTCAAATTGGAATTATCCAAATTTTCACTCAATACAGTTTGATTTATTGTT
The DNA here is from genome assembly GCA_020740385.1 of Mylabris phalerata. Classification (NCBI taxonomy): domain Eukaryota; kingdom Metazoa; phylum Arthropoda; class Insecta; order Coleoptera; family Meloidae; genus Mylabris; species Mylabris phalerata. The sequence continues at coordinate 7,058,025 of JAJEOX010000044.1, read as the reverse complement.
GGATTACTATTTTGTTGATATAACACTGATTGTGTTATTAACCATGGATGTTTACATAATTGGGCGGCATTTGGGCGACGTTGTGGTGATATATGTAGCATATCACAAAGTAATAATTTCGCCTCTTGTGATATTTCCATCCATTTACCATAATTTAAATCTAATTTACCACTATTGATTCTTTGTAAGATCTTCTTTGGACTATCATTTGGTGCTGTACTAAATGGACAACGTCCTGATAACATTATATATAATATAACACCTAATGACCATATATCACAGGCTGCATCGTAGCCTTGTCGTTTTAATACTTCCGGTGCAACGAAATTTGCCGTATAACATGGTGTCATTAATAGACCATTATCAGCACGTAATTGTTTTGCAAAACCCATATCACAGATTGTTACACTATCTGGTCGATTATTTGCAAATAGAATATTCTCTGGTTTTAAATCTCTATGAACAACACCATTTTCATGTAAATAAGCAACTGTATCAGCTAATGTTTTCAATATTACAGCTGCCTCTTGTTCCGGTAAACGTTTCTACAAAAAAACATAATTAGTTACATTTTCAATAATTATAAAATAGATTACTTTTTTAATCATATAATCGAGTAAATCACCACCTCTAAGTAATTGTAATACAAGATAGACATTCTGTTCGTCTTCATAGACACTTTTCAATGAAACAATACCGGGATGGTGGCCGTATCGAGATAAAATTTCAACTTCTTCACGACAATCACATAGGCTCTTATTAATAATCTAATAAACAATAATTAATTATTCTAATTAAATAATAATAATTTTTATTACTTTAACAGCATATTGTTGTTCTGTTGGTTTATGTTGTGCCAATTTACATAAACTATAACTACCAGCACCAATTAAACCTAATAATTTATAATCATCGGAAAATTTCCGTTCAGATGTTGTGCGTAGAATTTTCAATGGTGTTTCGTTTTTTTTATTAATTGTTGTACCATTTTCTAAGAGGCAAGGGGCAACGAAACTAAATCTAGAAATTGGTAATTTTTTAAGAAGTTCCTACAATTGGATTTACACCCAACCCTCAATTTAAACGAGCTCAAATTACACTTATGAGCAATTTGAGAAATACTTTGAGGATTTATAGGAAGTTTTCGGAGATTATTTTACAATTTTGCTCCAATCGGTTGCCTATAAATCGTTAAAATATTTATCAAATTAGTAAAACAATATAATGAAAGGTTATATCATTGAAATTTATAATTCGAGGGTTTGGTGTATTTAATTGAATAAATAATGAATACCCCCGGAATAATTCGTGTGCATTTGCACTAGCTGGTACACCAGGTGAGTCACGTGGTGTTTTACTTGTAAATTCCGAATCAAAATAAGCATCTTCCGGTCCACAAACAGCTGGTTGGAATGGTGGTCGTATTTTTTTAGCAAGTAAAGCATCAAAATCAATTGTAGCAAAGAATTCATGTTTTTTTAAATCCTAAAATTTCGTTAAAAATTAAAAACTCTTAATTGTATTGTTGTTGTTTACTTCAACACCACCAGGACCGGCACCTAATCGATTCATTGGATTCCGTTTAAATAATGCCCGTAATAAACTTTGTGCTTCTGGACTTAAATTCGTCGGCATACCTAATTTAGCTTTTAATATTTGTGTCATTGTATCTTTACGATTGGCACCTTGAAATGGTAAATTACCGGTTAACATTTCATACATTAAAACACCAAATGACCACCAATCAGCTGCAAATGAATGACCTTTTCTATTTACAACTTCCGGTGCCATATATTCAACCTAATATTTATATAAAAATAATAATAATCAATAGGATTAATTGAATATTTAAATAACTAACAGTTCCACAAAAACTATAAGCTTTGCCTTCTTCTAACGGTAATTTTGATAGGCCGAAATCAGTTAATGCTATATGCCCATCAGCATCTAATAGAACATTCTCCGGTTTAAGATCTCTATAAATTATTCCTAATGAATGTAAATGATTTAAAGCTAATGCTAATTCGGCTAAATAAAATTTCACATCTTCTTCTGTAAACATTACCTACAATACAATTTTTTGATTCAATTATTAATAATTAATTTATTAAAATTACCTCTTTACTAAGTCTTGAAAATAGATCACCACCTCTAAGAAAATCTAATATTAAATATAATTTTCCAGTTGTTTGGAATGCATAATTTAATTTAACAATAAATGGATGTGCAACATCAACAAGTATATTACGTTCAGTTTTTGTACGATAACGATCGCGTACTTTTAATGTTGCCTTTTTTAATACTTTCATTGCATATAATGTACCTTTATCAACACCAACAACTTTACGTACTAAAAATACACGTCCAAATGAACCTTCACCTAATACTTTAAGTAATTCAAATTGTGATGGATCGGCTTTATCTAAACCATTACGGGCCAACTATTTCGAGAAAAAATACAATTGAACAAATTATAGCAATTAGAAAAATTGGTGAATAATTAGATGAATACCTCGCCAACTTCAATTTCATGTTCACCTTCCGCTAGACCTTCATCAACACCTACAGTTTCATCTGTATCACCGGATTGGGACTAAAAATAGACAATACAAAAAATATAATTAAACCAATTTTCAACTGTTTTTATTAATTAGTTAGTAAATATTAGTTTTCCCCTTTCAAACATATAGATATAAACATATTTTAATCAAAAATCATGCCACTATTGTATACAATAGTATTGTCCATAATATTTGATAAGAGAAAGAATAACAATAGATGAATATAATAAATAAAAGCTTAAAGCGGATGAAGCAATGAATTTACAACAATACAATCAACTGGACGACTACAAAAGAAGCATTGCTATATTTCCAACCTATTTTATTAAACAAAAACATGCATTTCCACTGAAAAAAATGATAAGAGGAATATAATAGTGCTTAATCTATTAACAACAGTGATTCCTATTAACGTAAATTATTTTACGTACAGACACAATTCTTAGGGACCTGGATACTCCAAAAGCTGCAAATGAATAATAATCGTTAAAAAATTATAAAAAAAACACAAAAATAAAACAAATAGAAACAGCAATACGTGCTCGTATAGAAATTACCAAAACATTCAAGTATACAGAAGAACAAATATTTACGAAAATATACACAGATGTTGTTGTGTTGTTGTAGTATTTTTTATCAAAAAGGGGCCTAGAAAAACATAACCAAACATTGTTAACATACCTCGATATCGGCGTGTTGAATTTGCCATGGTTCGACCGAATTTGCTAACGGCATATTAATATTGTTATTTACACAATTCTAATATTTCCTTTCAATTAACAATAAAATAATTCTAATTAAAAAAAAATTAGGTTGAAAAACCGTTGCAATTACATTACAATATGGCCAACAACTGTCAATTTTGTCAGTTAGACACAGGCTGACCAACTGCAAGAAACCAAAATTGTAACCTTAATCACGGCCAACGATAGCCAACGTTACTGCAAGAAATTCCCTGAAGAACCTAATTTCGCGCAATTATTGTGATTGTAAACACAATTAGAAATAAATTAGATCGAAATTAACGAAATTCGGCAATTTTAAACGAATTTCATTAAAATTGGAGACTAATAGAAACAAAATGGGTGGCGCATGCGCAGTAATGGGCGTGTATTCCATACTTCCATGAAAAAAATCGCAGACACGCAAGTACAAGTTTTAGCAGGTTGTTAAAAATTACCGCTTATAAAGCAATAAAAACGGCCTTATTCTACTTAAATTAGAAAATAATTTTTAAATATTACAACAATGACAACAACAAGTAAGTTTTGTGCTTTTTTACCGTAATTCTAAATAATTAATTTTAACCCAATCCATATTAATTAACCTTAATTATCTGTTATTTAAATCAGCAACACGTTGTTAATTTGATAATATCGAAATTCCAGCAATTTCTTTGATTATTGAATTTTTGAGGTTATAGATTCGGTTGTTTTATTTCAATGGCAACTACATTTTGTTTCGTTAAAGTATCATGGCGCAAACCTGTCTTATAATTTTGTTAATTAATTGATTAATTTTTAAATAAATCGTCTATTTATACGATATTATTACCAACTTAATTGAGTCTATTAATTTTATTAATTTAATTGGAATTTGTACTGTTCTAAATTTGAGGTTATAGATTCAATTGTTTTTCCAATAGTAACTTTGTTTTTTTTTGTTGCAGTATCGTGGTCTAAACATGCCTTGGAAGATGATCGGCCGTTAGAAAAATTGGAAACAAAACGTCCAAAATTTTATTGTTACTACATATTAGGCAGTGAAAGTCCACCAAATACTGATGATGATACAGAAAGTGTCTACAGTTTGCAGGATAAGACAACTGGTACGATCTCTTACTTAAAAAAGACAAATAAAGCTCTTTTTTCCATGAGAGAATCGCACAATAAAATGGACAAATTAATTTACAGACACAGTTAGGGATACAACAGATACAGATACGAAAACGGAGAATGAATTTGAAGTGGAAATTGAATATGAAGTTGCAAGTTTATCGTCAGATAGTGATCAGGATACAATTTCTGTTACATCAAGCGAACCTGAAGTATAAATTCAAACTATAATCGTTATTATTTATTAAATTTTTCTTTGTATTTTTGATTATTCTAATAGGATATCATGTTAGCTGCTGCTGCAATTTGTGATAGTTCATTGGAAACATTCATAACAGATGCTGAAGATTCTGATAATAGTCAACAGGAGGATTCGACTGGCAATTCATTATTAGATTTTTATAAATGCATACGATGCAATTCAAACAACAATAATCGACAATTACGATATTGCGGCAAATGTTATCAGGTAGTTATCAACAATTGAATAACTGTAGATTTGCAAATTAAATTTGACTGAAATCTATTTTAAATTTGAATAAACTTTAATCGATTATAAATTCAGTCATATTTTGGTATAAATTAACTTTGCAAGTCTACAGTTGAATTAATTAAAAAAAAAAATAGAGACTAAGTTCTTCGAAAATAATAATAGTGATGTGTTTGTGTGATTTAAATTAGAAAAATAGACTGATTTAGAACTGAAACAGTGCTCTTTAGTTATTAATTGTGGGAGATTAAATCATTAAAAAAATATAGGACTTTCACTTTTTCGATATAATATAATAAATAAAACAAAATGGGTGGTATTATAGATAAATAAGCACCATTCATTCAGGTAATTGATTTTTATTTATTTATTTATTTTATAATTTTAATACAAAACCACATACATTAGGATTTTCTAGGGTTTTGGGTAAGATTTCTTTATTATTTTTATTATTAATCGTTTTTATTGAAAATGAGGTTTATGACAGCGTAGACTTGACCATATTATTTCAGAATTATTCTAAATTTAAATCGAATTAAATTGATGATTAAAGTGATAGAAGAAAATATAAATTTTGTTAACAGATTGTAATAATTTTGGTCAAATTTTCTATTAGACTTTTATCAAAAATTCTAGTTATTGTAACTAATAATAAGAATCGATTTTGTTTCAGTGAAATTTAAGACTGTACGTTCCCTAATGGTTGCACAATATAATTGCAACTCGAGTTGCCCAAAAATTACCGAGACTAAACAAGAAATGACCTGTTTATTTTAAACAAGCTTATTGAGGTTTGTATTTTGAGAAATATCGATAAAGGTAACTTTAGAGTATTTATTATAAATTTAAAGAGTAGTTTTAAAATTTGTATGCAACATAAACCGTTTGATTAGTAGACTTTTTTAACATTCTATTGATTGTCGGACATTATAGTAGATTGTTTTTTTTTTGAGTTGCAATTGTGTTGTGAGAATGAATTAATACGGGTGTGAAAGATGCGAAATTCGGGTTAAATTCACTGAATCAAGAGGATAAATCTTTAATTTTTTAAAATTTTAACCAATATTGTTATCAAATTTTCTTGTCAATTTACATATTTAACAACTCAAGTAATTGGTTCACGTTAAATTATCAAGAGATATATTTTTAAAACAAAAATCCGTGATTAGAAAGTCTGTTAACAAAAGTTATATTTTTAATTTGCTTAGAATTCTAATCTCGGTTTATCAATTTTAAATATTTTCCCGAAATTCGATATAATTATTACTGTTTCCCTTTTCCCTCATCCTTGTTTGTTATATTTTTGCATGTTTTATTTTTGTTTTATTCATCGATCTAGGTGAGAAGAATATTAATTATTATGGGTAATATTTAATTATTATTTAAATAGAAAAATATTTGAAATTTGTGTGTCGACAAAGTCTACAAAATTTTTCGGGGGTACAATACTACAATTTTATGGATTATTTAACAAATATGTCAGAATAAATGACAATAATTACATTAAATATGTACATATATGAATTAAAAAAAATCATACGAGCATATAGTTCAGTTCTGTGAATTATTTTTGATAATTCAACTGCATGTTTCCCATAATATGAATATGAAATATAAGTATACAAATATAAAAATATATAAATATTGAAATACAAATATATAAAATATAAAATAAAATAAATATAAAATGGGAAACAAAATGGTAATCTATCGAAGGGTCCAAAATTGATTAATTAAAACGGCAATATTTCATTAATTTGATTTGATCTACAGGATCGTAAGACAACATTTCCCGTACGGCCTCGACGATATAAGAAAGCCAAAAAGAATAATAATTTAACATCATCATCATCATCAACAACAACAACAATATCATCATCGTCACCATCATCATCACCACCACCACCACGGGCAACATCACCAGTTAAATTGGACGCATTAAAATCATGTTTAAGTAGTTTATCACAAGATTCCGGTCTTGGTTCCAGTCAAGAATTACCAAAATTATGTTTAGACGAGATTTATGTACCATCAACTAGTTCATCACAAGAACCAGAATCAAAAGAAAACGACGTTTTTTTTAATATTAAGAATCGTAAACGACAATTTTCAGAAAGTAGTCTATCTGAATTTGAAATATCACAATTACCTAAGAAACTACGAAATTCTACAGTAAGTGAACAACAAAAGAAACAAGATGATTTTGTTAACAATAATATTAATGTAAATATACCGAGAACGGATAATGTTAATTTGAATGAATGTAAAGAATTGTGTATAATATGCCATAATGCACCGAAAAATAGTATTTTTCTACATGGGCGTATTGCACATATGTGTTGTTGTTATAAATGTTCTATGAGGACTTGGAAATATTCAAAACGTTGTCCTATTTGTAATCGACGAGTCAATAATGTTGTTAGGGTGTTTACGACATAATTTTCTTTAATTTATAGATTTTTAGTTGGAGAAAAATAATTGGAATTAATTAGGTGTACATAACAGAATATTCAAATTTAATTTATTCTAAACTATAATTGGACGAGTTTTAATTGGATTATTTAATAAATGAATTAAACAAAAAGACAACGCATATGAAAAATGTAAAGAGTGTAACTGAACCAGAAGATGATTTTATTGCTTTAATAATAGGTGTTTATTAAAATTCATTACCATTCATTTGTATCAAGGACATTCTTTATATTTTTAATATACGTCTGCACTAGATTATTCTAAAAATAAATTAATAGAGGGTAGAATAAGGGTAGTAATTTATAAGATCTCAAAGATCGTTGTAAATATGAAATATCGCAGTATTGTTTCTATTTAATTATAGCTACATTTACTGTGTTAAAAAGAAATTGTCAAACTAATTTCGTGTGCAATTGAATTTCTAATTATCGGTGGAGTAATTAAAAATTAATCCCCAAGATTTTTTGTTTGCAATTGAAAAACCTTAATTTTAATCATTCCACCCAGATCCAAACGCTTCTTGATTCTTGTACACGTTTGTACAAATCCATTTTGATGACGTTTTTCGTCATTTCATGAGTCATTTTCAGATTTATCCCCAGTAACAACAACTAAATGGTGAAGAGAGAGGACTCGCCCCACTGTAAAAACGTTGGTCTCGTCGACGCGCACATCCACAACAATTGTCCAAGTCACAACGACACGACGATATTCAAGCCTCATTCCAAGTGTGGTCTTGCTACTGCTGCTACGTGGTAGATTATCAATTATCAATTTCACCGGTAATTTTTTACAAACCATTCAAGAATCTTATCAAATTTTCAACAAATTCCAAACAAGGTAAGAATTCTAATGAATTTTCCGTTAATTTTCGGTGGATATTTTCAAATGGTCGCGATAATGGGATTTAGGGTGCGGTTTCCTAAACTAACATCCAGGGTTACTAAAGGGCATTACCGGCGACTAATCAATTCCATCTAGGGCGGTTACCGGCTAATCAAACAAATTTCAATCGCTTTATCTTTCGGGAATTTTTGATTTTATCAATGTTTAGACCGTTCTCCGAATATTACCAATTGATCGGTAAATCAACCACCGGATATTCGGAAAGGAAACAGGTGTCTTCTACCTGTAATATTAAATATTCTTTTGTTAACATCTGATAAAAGTCAGAAAAGAACAATAAACCGGAACTTTCTTTTTTGAGAATTTTTCTTGCAAGAATTCCATGCCAAATTATAATTATAGCAAATTTTTCGATTATTTTACACAATAGTGGTAATAACCTTGTTCAAAAATCCTGTTATTTCCCAAATAGTAGGCCGTAGTGGGTGTCTTCCGTGGGACGTGCACAATACATCTGTATAAGCAAAAATCCGCAGCAGGTGTACTAACGTTAACGTAAAAATCGATAAAATAACGTTAACGTCGGTAGAAAAACTGGAATTTTTCAAGAATCACTAGTTTTCGTGCAAATTATCAAAAACCGCTTGTTTACTTGTTGACAATCAAAATCAATTCTATAAATATAAATAAATTTGTTCATCTTTGACTCACTGATAAGAATTTCCGATCTATTTTTCTTTTATAAATCGTTATTTACGCGGTATTTAATGCATGTGTGTGGTGGTATTTAGAATAATTGAAATTTGAAACGAAACAGGTACAAGGTTGCTCTTTTGAGGCCACATTGATCGATCTTTCTGATTAACAATAAATTAAGGGCCGCTATAGTCGTCCCATTACAACTTGGCCGATTTATTCAAAATACACCGCTAACGAAACTATTTAAAATACAAAATTTCCAAGGAAATCGCTCGTGTGGTTTGATAACGTTGCTATTATCACAAAGAAAGCCGTACGATTTTATTGTTTAAAAAAATTATCGTTATTTAAATTATTCTATTGATATGTTGAATGAGTCAATTTTTTTTAATTGAAGGTAGTCTAAATATTTGTTCCCTCACAAATCAAAAAAAATACTTTCTAAAGTGACTCATAATCAATATTTGCAGCGTCGTCCGGCCATTGTAGAAGAGGGTGGTTTCGAATCGATCCACTTCCACCCTTATTTTAGCGAATTTCCTGTACTACCATCAAATCATTGAATATTTTGGGGGTTGTTTTATATCGATTTTATCGCAAATATTAAACAGCTGTTTAGATTTCGAAAAAGAGATAGATTGTGTGAGAGGAGAGAAAAAGGGGGCCAGAAAACATATGGTCAAGTTATTTGACGCTTATTTTTTTCCATCTCGTTTCTTTAATATTATGAGTAAACTTTGTACCATAAATGGAATTGATTGCGATTCTTGTTGTTATTTAGCATTTTAATTATTAACAAAGACGTTTTGGAAACGTGGCGCCGTACTAGATCTCTTTATTTTATTTTTTTCGAAATATCATTATCATTATGATTAAAATGGTGGTATGCGTTGAATCTAATCGAGTTCTAAGTTGGGAAGACTTGTCTGGGTCTAGGACGTTCGTTTTTGTTCTTTTTAATTTAAATTCTTTCGTTTTTTCCTCTCTTTCTCAACGAATTTTTCAAGTCGACGAGAAGACTTGAAATTCAATCTTCGTGTTGAACAATCGAAGGCCACCGTATTCTTCAATATATTTTTATATTTGGAAAAAATACCAACACATAAAATATTGACGAAGTCATTGGCCAAGTTGTTTGTTTTCTATATCTTGTGCAATCCAAATATGTAAATTATTCAAATTCTCTTCATTATTTCTGATTATAATTGCATTTTTTCGACAATATTCATTTATAATAATTTAGTTGAGTTCTCCGTTATTTCTACAAATATTTTTAATGATCTTGACGGTATTTTTAGATTTCTTCTATGCAATTCTTCACATTACTAATTTTAGAATTTCAATATTTCTTTGTCTATTTTTCAAATTTCGTAGGTATTTCTGTACTTCACCGCACATTTATCTTCCCTTTATGTGATTTTCTATTTCGAGTAACATCAAAAAGACGTCTCTTTTAACGTTAAAAATAACCACTAATTCCAGTCTATTTTCGATACATCCCTTCTTTTTGGCATACGATATTGTAAATTTCAGGGAAATTTTCACGAATCTTAAATTTATTGGTAAAATAGTATTAGTGGATGAGTTAATTGAAGGTTTAATCCCACTAATTGGCCATTATAATAAATTCAGCTTCATTTCCTTTGAAATTCAACATTCACCAGTTAAATTTAATGAGTAAACGTTAAATTCAAGAGAATTTTACAGATTTTTTCTATAAATTTGACATCCTATCTAGATAATCAACGAGATATGTTGGAGTTAATTAATAATTGCAACGTCTTTGGCTGTGATACGCTCACTTAACACAAATTAACAATTTCTTTATAAGAGTTTATTAACAGACTGCCTAACGGATTGGAAGTTCAACAGACCGTTTAACAAAAAATAATCATTATTTCTAAATTAATTAATTATTATTGTTACAATAAAAAATTAACCGTATATATTACAGATGTCGTGCCCAGTTCCTGCTGCTCCAGCTCTTAAAGACCTTCCACGTGTTGCTGGTGATTTGAAGAGTGAATTAGAAGGTTTCAATACTGTTAAATTGAAGAATGCCGATACACAGGAGAAAATCGTCTTACCGTCAGCTGAAGGTAATAACTGTTTTTCTAATTGTTGACAAAGTAGAAAATCTGGCGCACCTGTTCTTATTGTTGATTGATTGATTTATTTCTTTTTTTCGCTATTATTTCAATTCTATCGCATGTAATTTAGATGTGGCACAAGAACGTACACATAATGCACTGATAGCTGGTGTAGAAAATTTCAATTCTTCTACCCTTAAACGTACCGATACCAAAGAGAAGATTGTCTTGCCCAATGCCCAAGGTAAATATAAAGACGGTGTGGAATCGAAATAACGCTTACCACTTAATTTTAATAAAACGAAAAATAAACCATCTAACTATTGATAATTAACAACTATAATAATTGAGTGGTATTCTGTAGATATCGTCTAAAAATGGTTGGATTTACTCAAGTTATACAGATGAAGATTGAAACGTGGGTGTTTTATTGAATTTGGCTTGTTTTATTGCAAAACAAGTCTTCATTTAAGCCTTCCTGTAGCGATTCGAAACGATTATCAAAACTTGAAAGGTTTGATTATCGTATGAGTCACTCTATTTAAGTTTTTCGTGATTTTTCCATGTGTAGGCGATTTATTAACCAGTAAACAAATTAACTTTCCATTTTGTTTGTAATAAAGCTATCAACAAATCACCTTTATTAACAATAAAGCCACAGTATCATTAATCACTAAATTGTAATAAATCATAACTTACGCCGAACATAATTCTGTTAACATCACAATAATAAGACCAATAACAATATTGTTGAAGAAATTTAGGAAATTTTCCTATAACGATAATTTCATAGAGAAGTTAATGACCTTTCGCATGATAATTACCATCCAAATTATTACCAAATAGGAAAAGAAAAGTGTAAAAATTTGAATTCTCCAATTCAAACGAATCTGATTGAATATGCAACCGGATTTCCGCTATTTACGATAACAATTAATCTGAAAGGAGCTGTTCTTATAATTTAATGTTGAACAAACGGTATTCTACTCATCTCAAGAATAGACAAAATAATAACGGATGTCCCATTTATATACTCGACTTATTCTTGGGCAATTTCAGGTATTCTCAGTTCTTATTTATTTCTTGGTGAATTTTGTCGAGAAATTTCAGATTTTCAGGCGCCTGGAAGTTTTGTTATCGAAATATTTCACCACTAATACAATTAACGCTTAATTTATTTTAATTTTTGTTATTTTTATTTTATTTTTGTTTTTGTTTCCGCCATTGTCGTATAGATGTAGCTGCTGAAAAAACCGAAAAAGCCCTAATTGAAGGCATTGAACATTTCGACCAAAGTAAACTCAAACATACTGAAACACAAGAAAAAAATCCTCTTCCAGATAAAGACGGTAAATTATTAATTTAATTAGTTTTAATTATAATCCAATTAGTGTAATTTTAACACCTGTTTTTTTTTGTGTGTGTGATAATTGAGCATGTTGATTTTAATTATGCTTGCTTTTGCATGATATAGTTGTGCTTCAAGAAAAAACCCATCTAAATTTATTAAATGGTGTTGAGCATTTCGATAAAGCGACAATGAAGCATGCTACAACAAACGAGAAAATCGTTTTGCCCAATACTGAAGGTAAAAATGAATGCTTCTATTACTAACAAAAAAATTTAATTGTATTATTTGATAAATTATTAATTGTGTTTTTTTAGTGATCCAACAAGAGAAAGGCCAAAGACAATTGATTTCTGGTATTGAAAATTTCGACAGTAGCAAACTCAGACATGCTGAAACTTGTGAGAAAAACCCACTACCGACTAAAGAGATCATTGACCAAGAAAAGAGTGCTTAATTTATCAGAAACAACATCAAAAAAGTAAACGAACTTAAACAGAACATCAGCAGAATTGAGCACTGCAATTTTTGATGGATTTCTCATAATAATAATTAAATATTAATGCCAATTTTTGTATTATTTTATACTTTTATATTACAATTCCATACCTATTTATGGAAACTATTATATCAAAGTACGGATACCATAGTAGATGTCATGTTACTTTAGCTTTCTTTATCGATTTTGATACTAATATTATACCAGATTTATCTCTTGTACTTATAAGATTAGGTTTTTTTTTTGTATTTAATATCAATTTTGCATGAAATGGTGCTTCTTCAATAAAATGTACTTCGAAAAGTAAACATAATCTTTTCCTTGTACTTCTGTTTGTTGTTAATTTCGGAAATCTTCCACTCAAATTACAAAGGGTTGAAATTATAAAAATTCTCGTCAAATTATTTATTCGGAAAAAAGAGTAATAAATTAAACTATTTAAACATCAATAAAATCTTGATATTGTAAAAAGGGGACTAAGAAGAAACGAAGAAAATTCATAATTGATCCTAGTTTTGTGTTCAATTCTAACATAAACTTAAACTATAAACGCCCCAAATCCGAAAGCTCGTTTCATCGAATCCCAATAATATCGTTGCCAATTCTGTTTTGTCACTTCTACTTCACCCGATGGTACACCTGTTTGTGTTAAATTAACTTCAGTATGATCACTTTTTTCGTCAATATTAATTGTAACAGTTGAAAAATGCCCTTGTGGCCATTGTTTATATCGCCATTGTTGTACAATTCGTTTTGCCGGTACTAATTCTTCAAATGTCCCATAAATATTACCGTTGAACAATTCGAATGTACCACCTTTGAATGGATCTAATTTAACATGGGCGCGTGTAAATGCTGTTACCATTTCGATTTTCGTCATTGCATCGTAGAATTCTTGTGCTTTACATTGGAATTGTTGTGTTAGATTGATTGTAGTTACGTCTAATTTTATGCCGGCTTGTTTATTCTCGTTAACTAGAGGTGTCATGTTGATTTTTTTATTGAAACCACTCGACAGGGTTTTAACTGTATCCGTTTTGATTTCTTCTTTTCTCGGTAGTATCATACCTTTCGAGAATTCCTCTTTTAAACTTGCTATATATTTACGTAGTTGTCCACGAACGGTTTCTTTGCCGTTCTTCATCATTATTTCGCGCAGTTTCTCACCCTTCTCATCTTCATCTTTTACTGTAATCCTGATCTGGAAAACAATTACTCAGACTGAGAAGATTACCAAATAAGATTTTGAATAGTTTACAATCAACCATAGATTTCTTTATTGATTACTCATTATTAATGTACCTAAACGTGTTTTAGATTAAAAATCGGTGAATAGAATGGAGAAATTAGTACAAATCAAGCTAAGAGTCACGTTGCGAAAGATTTCGAGACATTTAGAAGTGATTCTCGTTAAAATTTATTATTGCGGCGGCACCTAAGCTTTCGAGCTGTTTTAGGGGTTAATTTTCATATTTCCAATGATTATACTTGAGTTATACCATTGTTTTTGTATACAGATAGGGTTCTAATTACTTACATCGAATTCTGAGACATCATTCTCCTCCGACAGATTCGGTATTTCGATCTTCCCACTGTATTTCTTATCGGGTTCGTCTTTAAAACAACCTCTCCATTTAATCGACAGATCCCATTCGTAGAAGAATATCAATTTGCCTTTACGATTATTCGCGGATGCTTCACCATCGCATTTATCAACTTCAACTAATTCGATATCGGCAATATCCGATTTTATCGGTACATCTTTCAATAGTTCTTTCAATTTATCGACGGACCATGGACTGGCGTTACGTTCGGTCCAATGCCAATTATTAACGTTCGTTGCGTCCGGACGTTCTTCAACAATCCAACGAGGATCACCTTCGCCCCATTTAGCCATATTTCTTATACGAATTGAATTTGAGGTTAGGTATATGAGATCACAGAAAATTGAAACTAATACCCTAATACCTACAAAATTAACGATTCGATTATATAATCATCAGATTAATTAATAAATATGACATTTTATTAAGAAAATCATCATTAAATATTAAACTTACTTGAACAGTGTATTGATTAAAGCGTGACTGGATCAATGTTTTATTGGGCAGTTGTTTTTATCGTTTACAAATCAAGTCAACAATGATTTGTTATCACACAAATAATAGATGGATCTTCAATGATTAGAGAATCAATCTAGAAGAACAAATGTTGGAAAAGCTTCGCGCTTTTACAATTTTAAGACTTTTCTAGAATTTCCCATCAATTGTTTTAACGGTATAATCATAGGTATAATTGTAGCCCTATAAACCGATAACGATTTTTCTATAAATCACAAGTTAATTCAAATTTTATCGAATTATTATTGGAAATTAATAGACGTTTTGATAAATAGGAAATAATTTAAAATTATTGCGATTCTTGGGAATAAATTGTTAGTTTTGGGAGATTATCAATGAGCTAGTAGAGTGATCATCCTGTCAAAAAACGGTATAGTGGCAGACATTTTGGATAGTGGAGACGCAAACGAATTGAAGCAGTTTATCGACAACTGTGATCTGGTGGTTTGCATCTAAACTAATGTAAATAAGTATTGCTAATTGTATAATGTTGGCATAAATAAGATTGTTGTGCATTATAGACTTTAAAAATAGGTCTTTATTAAATTTCAGGTGATTTTCAGCTTAGATTAATGTTCCATATGCAACCACAAAAACTGTTGAAAGTTTTCGGTCTTTTAATGATAAAGGTGACATCTATTGATTTATCTATTGAACTACAATGTTGAAACGACCCCAATATCGCCTTTTTTCAAGACAAGATCGATCTTGGCTTGGAAAAGGAGGTCGTTATTAAACGACACACTCTTAAGCTAGAAAGAGTGAGGATTAACTGTCAAAATTTCCTTATCTGCGGACCAAATTGGTCTTTAAAAGTGTAGGGGATAGGCACTCTACTACCTCATTGAATGACATTTGTCATTTTCAACCAGTTAACAAATTTAGAATTTTAGCTATTTGTAGCTCAAAATTTATGAAATTTGAATTATTTTTTATTGTCAACACATTAAACATAAATTACAGGAAATATTTGCTTTATCCTCATGCTTTATTTTATTTCAGGTAAGTTATATGGTTGGTATCTCCTTGATTGACATCCGGCAAGTCTACCAACCTAACTGTTTAAAATTGTAAAGAATATTTCTAAAAGTTCTTAAATAATTTCACAATTTACCACTAAATTTTTAAATTAATATAATTATTTAATTAATATAAAACGAATGAATTTGCTATAATTCCAACAAATAATTATTAATCACTAGTGATATTTGTTGTTTGAGTAAGTGTGTTGGTAGTACTGGTTATCGAATTTAATTTTTAGGTTATGCTACAATTTCACATTCTATAATCATGGATATTATTGAAGAATTAAAAAAATTGAACCGATATGACGTTGAATTTAACAAGAAATGTTCAAAATTAGCCCACGGTAATTACAATTAAATAAAAATCGATAAAATCTAACCTCAATTCCGTTCTAGATATAAATACAGGCGATTTAAATATCGTGCAATTAGTTGAAACTTTAGGCGGTTTATTAACCGATAATTCACCAGATAATCGTGAATTAGGCACATGGATACTTTCTATAGTGTTAACAGAGATCGATACAAATCAATTAAATCCAGAACAACTCCGTTTTATTAGTCAATTTTATGCGGATCGTTTGAAAGACCACCATCAAGTGTATGCGGCAGTTTTTCATGGGATTTTAGCTTTAACACAGTTTGAACGCCTACCAGATGGTGTAGTTGGGCAGATTTTAACGTCGTTATTCCAAAATGTCGCCTGTCAACAACAACAACAAGCTGTTAGGCTTGTAATTTACCAGATTTTCGAGAGGTTTCTCACGAGCCGAATCGATGGTAATCATCATCAAATTTTCGTTTAAATTTCAACTAATTTTAGTTATAATCGATAGAATTACGCAGTATGGGTTTGGATTATGTTTACGGGATTTTATCAGCGATTGATGGTGAACGTGATCCGAAAAATCTCCTGCATTTATTCGCTTGGTTTCCGAAATTTGTTCGGAATTTTAATTTGGGGCATCTAGCCGAGGAAGCTTTCGAGACTGTAGCTTGTTATTTTCCTGTAGATTTCAAAGCACCACCACAAGATTCTAATGTAGTAGAATTAGTGAAAATTGACAAATTTCGATTAATTCTATTTGTTTTTTAGAGAATAACACGCGATGATTTGGCTATAGCTTTAACACCCTGTCTTTGTGCAATACCGGAATTTTCCGAATTTGCCATAAGTTTAGCTTTGGAAAAACTAGAATCTTCATTACAGATCGCTAAAATAGATTCGTTAGAATTATTGGTTTGTTTATAAAATAATTCCAAGTTGTTTTAATCGAGATTTATTGATTTTAGCGGTACGGTTGTGGTGTATTCGAGATCGATTCTTATATTGAACACGCCCGGGAGATTTGGTCGCAAATCCATAAAGAATTATTAACGAACACTAACGAACAATTAGAGCTAGCTTGTTTGTTAACATTGAGAACGATTATAGCGAAATTATCAACGAATCAACAATTTTGTTCGGTTATTTTGAAGGATATTTGCGATACTGTTAAAGGGAATCTGATACCAGACGCTAAACTATTCGATTCTTCAACGAAATTGTTCATAAATCTATTAAAATCGTCGGAATTCGCATCGAAATTCGTTATAAAAGAGATCGTACCGATATTAACTAATACTTTAAATATTACAACAATTTCCCGACAACAACAACAATTGATTCGAGTGATAACCAATTTCTTGACTGTAAATTTGAAAAATTACGAATTGGATGAGTTGAAACCGGTACCGTTATTTTGTTTGAAAGCTTCAATCGATAAAGATGACGATTTACGGAAAACCGGATGGGAGAGTTTGAGGGAAATTGTGGAGATTCTACCGGCAGATATCCGTAAATCGATTTATTTAAATTTGGAGAAAATTCTAGTGATACAACAAAATGATAAAATTCGTAAATCGGTACTTGATTGTTTCGAAAGATTAGCGTATCACTATCCCGATGAAATATTCGATGATATTATCAATAAAATCGTAGTTGATGATAATTTATCGTTGCGATTATATTTCGAAGCTTTGTCCCGGATTGTGTTATTCGATAAATTCCGTGATTTTATCATCGAAATTTTGATCGATAATTTGAATAAAAATCAAGAAATTGCCGTAATTTCTCTGGATTGTTTGACGAATTTATTGCAAATCTATGAAGACAATACAGAGATTTATCGAGTTTTATATGAACGAAAAATCGTAGAAATTCTTTTAAATTGGATTGTTACTAATGGGAAAACTGTAAATCATACGGAAATTTATGAAAATTTACGATTTATTCTAAAATCAATGATCGGAGTGCAATCCGATAAACAACAAGAAATTCTAATTGAGTCAATATTGCCAAAGATTTTCGATTTAAGCGACAATAATCAGGTTTCTATCGTTCTCTTAGATGGAATTTTAAGTCGATTACACTCAAATATCGCTATACCATCATACGATAGAATTTTCGACAATTTAATTCGATCTATAATGAACAATGATGGTTTTATTCCTAAAATTTCCTACGAATTGTTAACGAATTTGTTAAATAAATGTCCGGAAGATCAACTACAAACATATTTAAATAAATTTGAAAATTATTTAAATGAATCCGATTTGTTGTCAATTTGGATTACTAAAGCTTTAATTGTTCGTAATCATCAATTAGCTTATAATTTTATCGATAAGGTTGGTTTTATTGCTTGATTTTTAATTATTTTAATTGATTGTGGTGTTAATTTTGTAGTTGGTGGAGAGTTTGAGGACGCGTCCTAGTCTTGGTGAAGGCTTCCGAATTCTAATGGACGACAATTATGATTGTTTAAGTGTGAAGAGTCATTGTAATCGAATGTAAGTAGTTTTAATTGATTGAATTGTTAAATCTTTGGGGAATTGGATCTGATTAATTTCCAATTTCAATCGTACCGCTTTAGATCTGCGGCTCGTTTTCGTTTATATTCGAGCCTAAAACGGGCCAACAAAGAGCGTTATTTATTGATAAATTATTCGAAATAGATCCTGTTTAATATAGAAAAGGTTGAAGAAAAGGGTTTTCGATTTTGTAACCGGTTTCGTAGAAAAAGGCCCCTGGAAAGTGCTCGTAAAATCGATTCGATACTTGATTCGTTAGGTAGAATTTCTGTATTAAAAATTGAAGATTTTCTCCATATTAGCTCTTATTTTGTACGATTTTGATTATTTAAAAGCGCCTGAACGAATCGTTTTTTTATTTAAAATACGACTCTTTATTTTATTCAGAGTGAATTCGAATTGGAGAATTTTTTAAGAAAAATGGTGATGGTATCGTATTTTTGGTTAATTTTTCCGTTTTAAAGCAATAATTGTAGCCATTTAAAAGATTTATTATCGATACTAAATTAACGTTAATGTTATGTCGATTAATTGTGTAAGAATTATAATGACTATCGTGTTGGTAGCAAGCCAAATTGATTGTTACACATTGTCTTAATGAACTTTAAAATTAATGATTATAACAACGGTTATTTAGGGAATGTTCCATCCACATTTCGTACCCCATAGCGTGTCTGTTAAAAATTTCAAGAATTTCTTCCCCTCTAACTATTTCATTGTAGATCCTACTTTCATATAATTATGGGCCCTAACGCTTATAACTCCAAAAAAAAAGGAAATTGGTAGATTTCTCATTTATTTTTTACTCTAAAAACAACCACTATGACTCGTTTGAAAGAGCATTTCAAGCTACAGGACACGGATACTATTGCTTTGAACAACTTTCTGGAAATTTCGAGTTATAGATGAAAATTTAGAAAGATATGTTGCTTATATTTTCTCCAACAACTCAGTTTTTATTAATTTGTTTGTAATGGGGTTGAATTGATAGTAAATTGAAAGAATTTTTCAAATATCAAAGAATTTTCCGGTTGACAAAATTTGAACATTTTCTTTTAAAATCGTAAAAGCGTAGCTATTGTTTAAATTTTCATTCATATCTCTCAATAATGCCTTGAATGCCTTTCCAACGAGCCCCAGCACTTGACTTTAGAGTGAAAAATAAAGGAGAAATCATCTATCAAAAACAATTCGGTACAAGAAATTGGCAATGATTAATTTCTTTTAATATTCAATGAAATATTCTCAATTATATTCATTTCAAAACTTTGAAATTTTATGTCTAAATGGTATTTTTTCGATAGAAATGCGATAATCTTGGGAAATCAAATTTTCATCAGTTTCACAACGAGAATAATCTCAAGGAAATCCGGTTGGTTTTAGAAATGCTTACGTACTACGTTGAAGAAGCAATTACTAAGATTTGAGCTTTACTTATCTCTCAAAGTTTTCAATTTAATTGACAATCATTTTGTTTAATTGTCGATTAATTATAGCAGTTTGAATTATTATTTCCGATAGTTTTAGACATTTTAACTACCGGTATAGTTTAATGGAATTTTCAAAGAAAAACAATGGTCATTAAGGGCGGGTTTTAAAGGGAATATTTCCCGGATTATCGTAGTGATTAATGTGGAATTAAATCAAAAAGCAACGACTTTAAAAAGCCTTATTCTTCAGCTTTTAATAAACCAAATATTCATATTCTAATTCATTCATTTTTAATATACTCCGGCATTAAATATCCTCTAAATCGTAGTTTTCTATTATTAAGCAAGATTTCCAGTTTAAATGACTATATTCTAGTCTTTAATTGAATTCTTCCCAGTAGTTGTATAATATTCTCAGAGATATGATAATCGCAACACTTTAAAATTAAAAGCTCAGATTGCAACTTCTTGGAAAAAGTCGATTTTTTTTAATAGACGATTTCTCCTTTATTTTTCACTCTAAAGTAAAGTATCATGGCTCGTTGGGAAGAGCAATTCAAGCTACAAGACTCGGATAATGCCGTTTCGGGGAACTTTATAGAAATCTTGAATTATAGACGAAATTCCTGAAGTTTGTATTTTTATATTCTCTCCTCAATAACTGGATTTATATCAACTTATTTTCAATAAATTGGGGTTGGATTGATAGCTAATTGGAAGAATAAATTGCAGACTTATTAACAATAATAATAAAATGGTTTTTTAGGTTGTTGTATCGGCAAAAATTCTTTCTAGCGATCAGCGATCGATTAATTGACAATTATTCGAGTAATAACGAAACGTATTTGATAGGATTGGGATATTTGTTAGAGTTTACACCGAAAATTGCAATCTTACAACAGTTTCCTAAAGTAATACTTCAATTTCTTGAAAAACCAAAACTAAATTTTATAATTTCTAGATAGTATCATTAATAATGATAAGTTTGGATTTATGTAATGACCCACAAATACTTGAAATTCTTCTACAAATACTTTTAGATTTCATCATCGATAAACAACAATGTATTGATGATCATTTAGACGATTTTTTGGTACGTTTTATAAAACTTTCAACATACGAACCATCAATGGTAAATTATTTTAATCAAATTATAATCAAATTAATCATCGAAATTAATTGCAGAAAGTTCGGATATTATCGTTGAATTGTTTAGATAAATTGACAATTTATCCAATATTTAAATTAGTGAAACATAAAACTACTGTTACAACAGAATTGGGTAAATGTCTAGATGATAAGAAACGGTTAGTACGTAAAGCTGCAGTGGAAGCTCGTACTAGATGGTTTTTATTAGATAATTATCAATAAAATTATCGATTATTTACAGTTTAATTTATTTCCTTTTATTATAAAAGATATCCTTAAAATAGAAACAAATAAATATTATTTAATTCGTATTAGAAACACTCGTTAGCATCTACTGGTAACAGTTTCTTGTAGAGGTTCGCAAACTTTTCAAATCGACAGAAATTCTCGCAATTCGGCAATTTAAATCGCCTCGGTTTATCGGTTTTATAATCTTGATAGAATATCTAAAACGATAGTATTAAAATTGACGGATTATTTAAAAAATTATCGTTTTACTTTAACGCCACGAATTCCATTAATATTGTGGATCTCGACAAGAATGTAAGCACCATAGGGTGGAACGTGCGGCTCGAATATACCTAAATATCTCAATAAATACGCTAAATTGTATTCATGTGCCGAATACAAATACATCTTCCTATGCAGATCATGTTTATGGATTTTATTATGAGTATCTTCAATTAATTTCTTCACGAAAAATCCGGACGATAGACGTTTCAATTGATCGGTGTATGTGGACGAATTATAATCGAGTATGGCGAATTCGCGGACTAGATCCGGGAAAATCGTCCGCGTCCACCGCGGTAAAGGCAGCCCATTCTCGTTCTATAAATCACTAAATTAATTCCATTTAATGTCGGTAAAAGTCTACAATACCTCTGTAATTAGAGTGAAGTATAGGTCGGCGAGGTGTTTCGGTGTTGTTTCGTAGCCGGTATTTTCAGTTAAATGGCGATAAAGGTGCGTGTAATTGCGGTAGAGTTCTAAACCTTTAGTTGAGTCGAGAAATTCCAAATAGAGTCTGTTGTAAAGTGGACAGTTCTTGTAAGGATCGCCTAAAACCTACAAATTCCAAATTAACACGACTTTAAGGGACTAGAATAGAACTCTTAAAAAATGAGATTTCTCCATTATTTTTTACCCTAGTCAAGTGTTGTAGCTCTTTGGAAAGGGCATTTTAAGCTGCACACGAATTTTATAATTCAGAAAAATTTCATAAAAATACCGAATTATAGACGATAATATAAAGATTTGAGTTTTTCCTCATAACTCAACTTATATTAATTGATTTGTAATGAATATGATAGCAAATTGGGAGAATTTTCCGAATATTAAGAAATTTTCCCACCGGTTTCATAGTTTTCGGGAAAACCGATTAACAAATTTCTCTATGATGTTCAACAAACTTTGCCATTTTTTTCAACTTTGTCGATTAGAAAAGTCATCTAGATTTTCATCTATAACTCCAAATTTCCACATTTTTTCTAAAATGATAAGATTCCTCTAATGCAGCTCGAAATGCTCTTTAGAACAACTCCAACTGTTTGAATATCGAATTAAAAATAAACGAGAAATCGGTTCTTAAACTTTCTATTTTTTTGCTGAGTTCTAGTCGTTTTAATCCGCTCAATTTTAACTCTTACGTGATCATCTTTTAATGTCCAATAATTGAACGGTACCGGTTGCCATTTCAGTCTCTTCTCCCAAACTAAATCGTCTTGTGGTGGAAATAACGAGGCTAAAACCAGCTGTAATGACATCTTCGTTCGATTATAATCCGTACAACGGGCGTCAACAGTTTCGATATTGTATTTGCCTAAAAATCGTCCATATCGCTTATGTAAAGCTTTACCTAAGAGGTATTCTTTCCGTTTGCCGGCCTAAAATCGTGCGGTTAATTTGGTAGATGAGAATTATTGAAACATTCTTAATTACATTCGTTAATTGGCCGAAACCGACTGGGTGGTAGGTGTGATTGATGTGCGGATCATTGGGATATATCACGTGTCGGTCAGGTGTTCGATCACCATGCCGGAAGAGCTATCGAATTTAATTAATTAATTAATTAATTAATTAATTAATTAATTAATTAATTAATTGTAAAAAATAGGGGATACTTACCACATGCACCAACTCTAGAGTGTCATCATTGATACGATATCCATCAACAATCAACAAGGCACTAATTAAAATTAATTGTTTTAGATACATTTTCATTGTAATAGTGATTCGTGAACTCTGATTCCAGCTTATTTATTAGTTTATATAGAAAGTTATCAATTAAATTTGCCGGTCAGCTACATATTAAATGATAAAGTTATTAATTTTTGAAATAATTCTAGTGTGCATTATATATATAAAAAAAATACTTAGAAATCTGTCTTTGGCTCGGTTTATGTGTTTGATAAACTTTAAAACGTGATGTCAATAGTTATCAAAAATTGGCCAATTAAAGGCGCTATATAACAAATTTAGAACAGTATAAAATATTGGGAAATATTGAAATTTGTAGCACGTGATTACGATTTCAGTTTCATGTCTAAATTTAAAAGTCATCTTGGTTAAATTAAGAAATATTAACGCTAAATAAAACGTATCGATTGATTATTTTTAAACTGTTGTTATGTAATTGTGGAATTTTCAATATACAAATTAAGATCACTCGTTATCTTCATGTGGTATTTTTATTAATTATCCCAACGTGTATTTGAAATTTTCCATTCAGATTAACTTTTATTACATTTCAAAATAGTAATTTATCTATTTATTTGTGCATTTTTCGTTGCTTAAAATATTGAGATATTTTTCTAATCTTAAATAAATATTTTTGTTAATTAAATGCACTAATGTTTATTACACTTTAGTCCCCTTACACTATATGGCTTAAAAGCAGGGCCGGCTTATGGGTCTTACGTTACGTACTCATAAAGAGCGACATTACAGGGTGAACCATTCAAAAGTAATATTACGTGTTACGAAATATCCGGAGAATTTGTCGGGGAGTTTAGTTAAAATTGTTTAGTAAAAACTGGACCCTATAGCGCATCGGGAAGTCGGTTAAAAACGCTTCTTTTGGACAATGTCGCAATTTTCCCCATATAAGACGATTAAGAATGACCCAAATCGTTGTTTTGCATTGTGATATTGTCCAAAGAAGCGACTTTCCGATGAGTTTTTGGGATTTAAACTTTACTAAAGGGATCCTCCTCTAGTTTTTCAAGATATTTTTCGAATTCCTCAGCAATAATAGCATTTACCGCCAAAATGTCTCAAAGAATCTTAAAATCCTCAAAATCTCTTATCAAACTGATCCAAATTTGCTAAAAATTGGCAATTTAGCCATAAAACTTGTAAAATCTGGATGATTGAGTGAAATAGCAAAATTTACTTAAATTGATGAGAAATAAAAATATGGTTTTAAATTCGAAAATTTTCGTCAAAACATAAATGACAGCCTAAATTTTTTCCTTAAATTTGTCTGTTTTTACAAATCGTAGCATATTCGAGAAGTTTCCTCTAAAGTAATCTAAATTTCGATGGAAATCGACACATGCATGCATAATATGCAGAATTTTGGCCTCAAGCGTAGCATTTTGTGTTGCTCCGGCCCTGCTTGAAAGTTTCCAAATTAGTGGTTTACAAACTTTATACATATCTTGTATACAAAAATTAATTATGCTCTTGTATCGTTCTAAATTCAATTAGCTTATGTTACAGATTAAAGCAATTTCATCTGCTTTACAATAACATCTACTCGTAAATTTTCATATCTACAGTTTTTTTTTCCATTATACACATTGAGGGGAAGTTAAATTTCGTTGTCGTATTTTAATCCGTGGCTTGCATCACATATAGGATTAAAAATACCGAAATTAAATGAAATTTTCTTTCAAATTCGGTTTAAATCATTAAAACCTGTTGGAAAACTGAGATATCGATTATTGAATATTAGCATTTTTTGGCGCCGAATCGAAAAAGATGTGATGGAAGCTTTTAAAACTGAAAAGAAACTGTAAGTTTAAAAATTTTCAAAAAATTACCAGGACTGAGTACTGGTATAAACTTCATGTACACTAAATTGTGTCAAAATTTGGTATGCAGTTTCTGGAAAAAAAGCGTAAAAATATCTTTTTTGCATCATTTTATGCTCTATCCTCAAAAATTATATACAAGATTTGTTTCAATTTTTCTTATCACAAGAAATTAGTTTTGTTTAGCTCCTTATATTTTTTTGGTTGATTTTGAACTTTTATAAAAAAAGTAATAACGAAATTAATAGCAATTTTAAAGTTTTCTCTTCGAGTATTTTAAAAAATATTCAACTTTGAGATAATTCTAATTGAAATCTTAGATAATTTTAGCTGAGAAATCAACTCCTAGGTGATGTATCAAGGAATCAGCCAATATTTTGCGTTCCTTCAATTGAATTGAATTGAATTGAATTGAAAGCATTGCAATTTCTTTAAGAAAAAAGATGTCGTAACCGACATCTTTTCTATATGTTAATATAAAAAAATGGTTTGATCAACCCCCTATCCAGGTACAATATTTTTATATTTGTACAATAAAATTCTTCCTATTACGTTACGTTTCCACGCAAAAAAATTACATCGAGGCTATACAATCTTGATATTCTTGCTTCTACTTCGATGAAATATAATCAATCGATGTAGAAGTGGAAGATTCGTGTTTGGAATAAGAAAAAAGTCACATTATTTTTTAATCTCCTACTATAAGTAAACGAAACAAATAAAATAACGGACGACAAGATGAACTAGGAAATTAATTTTTGGATAAATCTAAAATGACCCCGTTTATATCTAGTTATAGCTAATAATGAGTCTGTAGATTAGTTAGCAATGCTTTAATAATGGTGTAAATGCTCCGGTTTTGTGTTAATAAAGCTGTAGGGAGGTTTAAAATTAGTACAGTTATTCTCGGTGTAAACGTAGTCAAATTAGCAGCAATAGTACCAACATAAGAAACATTTTGGAATTAATATAAGCGATTTTAATCGTACTTTTGGAGGGTTTGGATCGTAATTTTATGCTTCGTGTAGCCGAGTATCCGTTTTTTCCGAATTTTGGTTTTTATTGATTAAAATTGAATGTTTCCAATGGGTAAACATACGAGGTTTGTAGTGAATTCAAACGTTTGAAAGTGCAGTTGGCCACTCTGTCAACCATTGCTGGTGGTTTAAAAATAAACTACAAACTGTCTCGGTTGGTTTGTAATTTAGTTTTGACTTACCAGCTAAGTTATCACAAGATGTAAACAGGGTCAATGTTTGTGTGAATTTCTAAAATTTGACTATTTCCTGTTATTCTCAGAAAAAAATGTTATTGTACTTATTTTTAATATCGGTTTATTGGCGTTTATATCATGCTTAAATTTATTTACAATTCCTTTATAGATACGAATTTTATTTTTAAAGATCCATAGGATTTATGTCTAATTTTTTCAAAAATTCCATCATAAACAACATGCATTTTTCCAAAATAAAAAATCCCACTCGATTTAAACGGATTTATTTATCTTAATCCTATAGATTACCAAACTATTATAAATTCACAAGATTAAAACAATTCAAATTAGTTTTCCCTTAACTCACTTAATAGTCCAAAAAAATGGATTTTCAGCAAATTTTATTGGTATTAACAATTACACTTTCTAGTGTTTATTGTACTTGCGACAATAAAACAAATCCAGAATTGGAGACTCTAATTTTCGTCCATACGGTAATTGAAATTAAATTTGAACGAATTTTTCTGTAATAGAACAGAAATTATCGATTTTTTTCCTGTCAGTCGTATTCTCTAACTTCTTGGCGAACCGTTACCATGACAACTCTGAAGATTTGGTTATCATTTCAATTCTACATCTGATGAAATTCTGAGGAGTGAGATAGAAGTTCTGTTTAAATAAATCGATTTCCATTGTTGTCATAGTAATGGATCTCCGTAAAGTTAAAGAATATGACTGCATTTTGTTGTTCCTAGAAATGATTACTCTATTTTTATTTAAAATAATGTTTCTTTTCTAGTTTGGTTATAACATTTTTAGATTTCAGGAGTAATTTTTCAGTTTCTGTTCAATTGTAGGAAAAATAATGTATCCAACTTCAGTGGAAACGGTCTTTGTGAGACTCGTATGATTGAAATATGAGCGTGCCATAAAGGCCTTTTCCGCTCTTGTTAAACAAAAAACCATTGTAAAATTTAGATTTTTAAACATTGCCACCATGCACCGGATAAATACGATATCTACCCCAATGATATCCATATAAATACAACTTACGCTCCTTTCGGTTATGGCCAATTAACAACAGTAAGTTTGTCTAATTATGAGGGGAAAATGTACGAATTTCACTTGAAAATTGTAACTTTTTAGAAAGGCAAAAAGTATTGTTTCAATATCGGCCAATATATTCGTCAACGTTACGATGGCTATCTATTGGATCAATACACTAAAGATGTTGTATGGGCAATATCGACGAATTTTAAGCGAACAAAAATGTCTTTAGAGCTAATTTTGAGTGGCCTTTTTCCGCCAACGATCGACGATTTGTTTGTTGAAAATCAAATGTGGCAACCGATTCCATACGTTTATGAAGACCGTGCTGGATTATTAGCACCGGCGATCATCTATTGTAACAAATTTATACGAAATTATTGCCATCATCAACATTCAAATGAGGTCTTAACGATTATAACAGATTATCAACAATTTTTTAGTGAATTATCAACGTATACAGGCTATGAAATTAATGTACCGGATGATTTGGGTAGAATCTACAACGTACTTAAATGCCAAGTGAGTTCTTTTAGTTATAATTCTTTATATTTTGTGTCGGCATTAGTGTTGTTATGGTAACAAAAAGAGTATTTTAATACCTATTAAAGCACACTTTTAAAGTTCTTTAACAATGCCAAACTGGGTTAAAGAAATTAATATCCTCATTTCTTACAGTCATTAGAAATGTTATAACGAAGTATATTGATTCTAACTATATAAAGTAAGAAAATATTTTCAAAATTAAGTAAGGCCTAACAAAATATTACAATTCTGGATTAACGGTACTACTTTTTTTTTAAAATTTTGATTATGATTATCTAGAATGCTGAAATAATTTAAAAATAAAACAAAATTTTTCACTAAAATTGAAAAATTTACGATTAAAAGGGCTAAATTGTTTCAAAATTTTTCATTAGAATCAAACAAAATAGTGAAAATCTTCGATATAAGACAAAAGTATTACTTTTTTTCCCAAATTTTGATAATGACAATCTAGAGTATTGCTAAATTTCTAAAAATAAGGCAATATCTCCCATTAAAATTTTGCAATAATTTCAAAATGAACCAAATTTTTTTACTTTATTCAAAATTTAGGACTAAAAGTACTTGCCTTAAAATTTTGCATTAGAAACAAATTAGTGAAAACTCTTCAATATAAGACAAAAGAGTTACTTTTCTTCAAAAGTCTAAAGTGCTGCAATATTTCTAAAAATAACGCAAGATATCTGAAAATATTGCAATTTTGGACTAATAATCCTAGACTTTATAAAATAATGATTATGATCTTGAATGTTGAAATAATTTCAAAATAAAACCACATTTTTTAATGAAATCTCCAAATTTTACACTGAAAGTGCTAAATAGTTTTAAAATTTCTCATTAGAGTCCAAGAAAGTAGTAAAAATTTCTTGATATTAGACAAAATTTGATTGCAATTGCAGTCTTGAGTACTGCAATATTTCTAAAAATAAGGCAGTTCCCATTAAAATCCTGAAATTTTGGACTAATTGTGTAACTTTTCAAAATGTTAACATTTTCTTTTTTAATTTTGATTTTAATTGGATAGAGATATTTCCAAAATTAAGCCAACGATGTCAAAATATTGCAATTTTCTGCTAACAAAATGTTCAGATTTGAATTAAAAGTGCTAAATTTTCCGAAAATTCGATTTGAATCAATACTTCTCGATATAAGCATCGTAGCTTTGTTCGTATTCCGCTACATTTGACTTTTGTAAATATCCGAATAAAGCTAGGACACTATCTAAGAAAAACATGGCCAATAGCCAGCTAAAATACTTAAAGCATCCTGTATAAATGATTAAAATTTGATGTTCGAATTAGGAAGAATTCGGCTTACAACTACCAGCATGGGTCAACAAATATTACCCGACAATTTTAGAAGAAATCTATTCAATGACGTTCCAATTTCAATCATCTAGTGCGATATTAATGAAACACAACGCTGGTTTTCTATTGAAACGTATTTTGCATGATACGAATTTGAAAATTAATAATCAACTCCATCAAGATCGAAAAATCCATATTTATTCCGGTCATGATTATAATATTGCAGCTCTGTTGAGTATTTTGGGTGTTTTCGAATCGCATGTACCACCATTCGGTGCTACGATCTACTTTGAAGTCCACTATATCGATGAACAATACGGTATCAAGGTAGGTTAATTTGAGTTAATTATTAGGGTATTATTGAGGGTGAATTTGGTTAAATTTCCAGTTGTTCTATCATGATTATACGACTACAGATCCGCAACTTTTAACAATACCAGGGTGTGAAGAATTTTGCGTTTTGGATACTTTGAAGGAGATTGTTGAAGATTATCTACCGTCAGAGTATGACTCTTGTGAGATTTTAGGAGAATTGGACGATTAATCGATTACAAATTAAAGCACAATTATCGTTTTATAATTAACCAAATTTCCTTCAATTTTGATTTAGATATAAATAAATAGCGTTAAATATGAAAAGACGGAAGTTATTGATCTACGATCTATAATAAAATTGAAAATTCACGATAAACTGTTATAAAAGGAAAGGTTAACGGGCATTTTATGAAAGAATCTCGTCGTTTTGATAAGAAATAAATCACATTGATTGTATTTGAAAGTCCAATCGTTCATCTATTTGCTCTTATATTTTTTTTCTCTACTACTTAAAATAAACCTATAAAGATTAATTAATCTGGAATTAAGATATAAAAAGGCTTGTTTTTCTATTTTCAGTTGTCAATAAATTTTCTTCTATTCACAAAAATTATCAAATTCAATGGAAGAAAAATAAATGACTAATTACGCTAGCAAATCAAGTTGTTTTTAATTAAATTTGATAATTTTTAAAGTTACACAAATATTTTTCCTCAAAATTTGGCCAACATTGTTTATTTTTCAGTCATTTTCACACAATCTAACCAAATTGAAAACGTTTTGCAAATCTGCAAGAGATTCTCCAACAGGTTTTTGCTTTTCCGGAAAATTGGTAGAGAAGTTGAGAAATTCTCGAAATTTATTGGAAAATTCGTTTTGAAAAGAAAATAGAGCGGTTTATTTGGACAAATGCATTGTTTGGGTTCGATACTTCAATCTTGAGTATTCACTTGTTAAGGAGGTTGCTAACTTGATTTACTGGATTTACTACACTGGTATTCTCTAACTTTTTGGCGACTGGTTACTATAACAACGCAGGATATTGATAATCACTTTTGAATTACCTGCTCGTTTCAATTATACCTATGATAGAATTGTAGTGAGTAAGATAGAAGCTTTGTTTAGACAGACTGAGTATTCAGTATTGTCGTGGTAATCAGTCACCAAAAATCTAAAGAATACAACTGATTGGTTTGTTGACGCATTTCATTAGAAGTTTGGCAACTTTGTGTAATCAAGCTCATGGTATCTAACATAGAGAACGCATTTCGGCTTATCACTATCAACACACTATTTGTCTACTTTCAGATAATTTTCAAAATTTTCGCAATGAAACCAATAATGAAATGTCATAAACTTTTGCAAGTTTTGTTGCAAAAGTTAGGTTGAATATGTGGAAATAACGCCCTAATACATAGAATTTTCACGCAACTTTTATAATTTTCCAAAACTGGATCTTTCTGGGGTGTTATTCCTATAAACATTCCAAATGAATATTGCACAAGTGTTTCTCTTTTAAACTGTGAAAAATAAATTGGAATAACATTTCCAACTTTCTTATCAAATTTTCGAAATGTTGGAACATTTCTTGCCTTTAATTTGCTATATACTGCGTAAAAATCATCATAAAATAAGCAGTATTGGCAAAGTTATGAAGAAAAATATAAAAAGCTGTCAAAAAATACGGAAAAACATGCCTTCCGAGTTGCTTCTGTAACTCAGGATTGCATACTTGCATGCATGCATGAAAACCGGCCCGCTATGCACCTTGAAATGCCGTTTCGATTGCCATTAAAACCATCCAAATCCGGTAATAAATAACTGAGTACTTTGTAAAAAAAAAACACCAAAATTTTGAACTACAGAGGACAATTTTGGAGCATATTTCATTGTAATTTTTAACAACTTCTATAGTTTCCGCCATAATTTGGCAAATATGTTTATTCTCATAAAATGCATAGCAAATTGAACACCAATTCGAAATATTTAAGGAATTTCTCGATAGAATTGTTAGTATCTATCAACTTGTTGAATTGCATATTGACTTCGAGAAAAACATGCCTGCATGACGCTATAATTCGTACTTTTATCAATTTAGAATGTTTTTTATTAAATTTGAACGACTTCGATAATAAAATTTGTAAAAAAACTTGCAATTTCTACCGCAACTTTATGGCTAAACTTAAACTTCGTTTCTCACTGACCGAGGAGTTACCAACAAGTTGTCGCTTATTTGACTGAAACCTTTCAAATTTCGATATTTTCAACTGCTTGAATAGGATTTTAATTTTATATAAAGCCAAATACGAAGAGATTCTTATCGATAAAGAAACTTTCATTCAACTAAAGTAGCCGGTTGGATATTGTAAATTAAATTAAAGTTTACTTGAAGTGCATTGAAACAGTTTGGTGGTAATTATCGATTTATATTCATTTGTCATTGTTGTCATCGTTCGCAATTAACTCAATGTTAATAACTTTGCAATATCAGTAAATTTGTTTATTTATTGTTTTTTTGCGACCCGATCGGGTAAAAGTTCATTAAGATTGAATTAAGATTGTATTTTCTTTCAAACAACAACAAATTTAAGTCTCGTTCGATTCAGTAGAGGTAAAGTTTCTCGAAAACGATAAAAGATATCGATATGGTAGCTATCTCAGACGATTCTAAAGTCGAATCTCTATAATGACCTATTAGCATTTGGAAAAACCAACCGGTCTTTCCGGAAATTCCCCAAAAATTATTTACTCAAACAAATGCATCTAAAATTAAACATTGTATCATTAATAAAACGGAATGATAGATCGATAGATAGAGAATAGTTTAAGCTACAATCGTGAGCTATACGCGTCTCAGTTTCTTGTTCCGTTGTTGGTAAAACAGCGTCCAAAGTAGCTCAAGTTGAGCGAAATTTTGTGCGTGATGTGGTTTAGAGATTTATAATTGGCTGGAAGAAGGAAGGGGCGATTTGATTGTCCCCTAATTGGTTTCTCTACATTTCTCTTAAGAGGTCTTCGAGCGAAATTTTTAAATTGCTACAGAAAGAGGGGAGAATCTAGACCGATCGAGATCGAGACCTTTAATTCTTATTGTAATTGCGGCAAATATGTTGCGAATTATCGTTGGTTTATTTTTTTGTGCAAATTTCTATAAAACTTATAGTGAAATACAAACAAATAATAATGATACTGATTTACAGTTAGTATTCCTTGTAAGTTGCTTGTAGATTTGTCTTTATCAACGATTACAATTAAATTGAAAATTAGATTTTCAGGCATGGTGAACGATTACATGAAACCAACGAACAGTTCCCCACTGATCCGTATCCGATTGAATATTTCTACCCCATGACTTACGGTGAAATTATCAAGGTAATTCTTTAAAAAAATTAATAAATTGTAGAGTTTAATGGCAATTTTAGGAGGGCAAACGGCGGCAATACCATTTAGGGCAAAAACTCCGCAAACGCTACAATTCATTTCTAGGTCCTTTATATATCAGTAATCATGTAATAACCTATGCTACGGATTTCGATCGGACGAAAATTAGTGCACTTTTATTATTAGCCGGCTTATTCCCACCTGATCCCTCGCAAATTTGGGATGATGAATTGAAATGGCTACCGATACCGTACCATTACGAAACGGCTCCGTACGATTATGTAGTTGAAATTAAATACAATTGGGAATTATTTGGATTTTTTGTGAATTCTTTTAGTTCGTTCGCCGGCCGGATTATTACTGTCCCCGATACGTGCGGGAATTAAAACAATTGTTACAATCAGATCAAGTCCGGCGAGTTAAGAAGAAATACCAGAAGGTCTTCGATTATATTAGTCGGGAGTCCGGACGGGATATTTTCGATTTTCATGAAATGTTGCGACTCTATCAGAATATTCATCTTAAAGTTTGTATTCGGTACGGTGGAGATTGTCGGTTTTGATGATTTTTTTTAGGATTATTTGAATTTAACACTGCCAGATTGGGTTGAACGTGTCTATCCAGAACCGATGCGGACTATTGCTTCGTATCAGTGTCTTTTCGAGAATTATAACACGAAATTGCGACGATTTAAAGGAGGTATAGTTCAAAATTCGATGAAATTATTGTAAGTAAAGGCTTATAATTTAGGTCATATTTTGCAAAAATTTATACAATTATCGAAAGAGAAAATTAATAATACATTAGAGCCGAAAGAGAGGAAAATGTTTATATATTCAGGCCATGAAAACAACATTGTAAACTTGTTGGCCCTTTTCGATCTATACGATCAACATATTCCACCGTATTGTAGCGCTATTATATTGGAATTACATAAAAATAATAATGAATACGGATTTAAGGTAACAAGTTTGAGTAAAAGTGCAATTATTGTAGTCTTATCGTGTTGAATTTTTAGCTTTTTTACGATAACGACACCTATTCTGAAGATATTTTAGAATTAACGATACCAGGCTGTGAGAAATTTTGTAATTTTGGTAAATTTCTCAACTTAACCTACGATGTAGTACCGGTAAATTATACCGCAGAATGTGAATCTGATGTATTTTTAGACTGAACCCTTAAAAAGGACTTGCTTTTTATAATTATATCAATAAATATTTTGTAGTGGTTTTAAAATTTATCATTCAACTCCAGTATCAATGCTACCTTTAGTTTTTTAATCATTAAAAAATATGAAGCTGTTCTAGAGGTATTTAGGGTTAACATGGACCCCAATCTCTCTTAAATTCGAATAACAAAACATCATTGCGCTCTTTCCAAATACTAGATTGGCACCTAAATTTTGAACCTTATGGTACAATTACACTAGTAAATTTTATTTTCTGAACCTGCTGAACTTACAAGTTTAGCTGTGAAAACGGTCTAAAAGTATCCTAAATTTTTAACAACCCCTTTTTTGAAAGAATAATTTTCTCATTTTTACAATATACGCAAAATTAATATTAATTGAAGTAAAAATTCATAGAACTTCGCACCTCTACACGAAGTTCCATAAGTAAAAATTCATAGAAGTTTGTGCCCCTACACGAAGTTCCATGAGTAAACATCAGAAATTCGTGAAGTTTCAAGTATTTGACAGTGTAAACACACGATATTCTAAGTTTAGACACTTTTTTGGAGATTTAGGAGTGTGTTGAAGTTTTTAATAAACTTTCAAGAGTCTAGTGACCCAAAAATTGATTAAAATAATGGTAAACTAGCGAATTTTCGAGCCAGTGTAAAGACGATAAGGTTTAGCTCTAAAGTTTAGCTAAACTTTAGAGAGTTTAAAGAAGAAATACCATCTTGTGTTTACAGTCTCTCAAAAGTTTAGCTATTTTACCATTATTTTAATAGTACAGAATAGTATTCTTGAGAATAATGTTGTTTGAAGATAATTTTCAGCTTTCTAAAAATCGATGAATATGACCCAAAGCCATATTACAGCCATGATTATGATCTTATATGCTTTTATAGCATTTTGCCGGTTCTTCTTGTAATTCATTAATTTGTTTGTTTAAATATTTATTTATATCTAATAAAATACATAATAATAATAATAATATTGAATATTTAATTGCAACTTTCATTTTAACCAGAATAAGCCGGATTGTATTAAAGATTGTCGTTCATTGATATTTCTAAATGGAAAATCTTGAAGATTTTCACACAATTATCGCAATTTGAACAATGCTGAATGCCTTAGATCATAATTTTGGACAAAAATTATCAAAATCTAAAGTATCGTTGAAGACTAATTGGTTTCCAATTGTTTGTATTTGGAAATATCGCAAAAACTTTAACAGATTTAAAAAGGTCAGTTCAAGGTGAATTTAAAAACTTTTCCATTTCATAAAATTCCGATCGAATTTTGAGTTATAGATGAGGATTTTGAAGCATGGTTTCTTCGTAATATTTAACAACATTTTATATTTTCCTTCATAACTTAACCAATTATTTTCAGTTATTTTTCAATAATTCTAATAGAATTTCTAGAAAATGGACAGCGCTCTCCAAATATTCCAGAAATTTCCCAATCAGTTTATTAGTTTTCCAGGAAATTACGAAAAAGTTAATCTGTTTTTTTCGATTTAGTATCCAATAATGCCAATTTTTAACAATCGATAACTCGCTTCTTGGAGATAAATAAAGCAGCATTAGAAAGAGAATTTTGAGGAACATTTGTTTTGGAAAATTGCATCTTCAAATCTTTCTAATTTTGCTCCGCACATTAGAATCTTTTTGGAAAACAAGCGACTAATCGCTGATCAAACATTTGTCGCACGCCGCATCGTTGAAGATCTAGTGCGGGTTTTGAATCTCCACCGGGACCAAAATAGTTAAGTCCAGCACTGACTATGAAAGGCATTATCTTCCAGTATCACTTTTTATCAGGAAAAACAAAACTTATGAATAATAATCGAGTTTTATTGTTGTTTGTAGCTTTACTTATCATTACAGAAACAATTTCTGAACGAGTGCCAATTTTGGAGTTTGCTGCCAAAAAAACACGCAACACTTGGAGGCAATATCGATACATGATTCTAGACACGATTCTACCCTTAAAATAATTCATCTTATCTTCATACGATAGAATCTTCAAGGATCAAACTTTATGAAAAAGCGAGCTACCGACTTCACAATACGTAATGTGGAGAGAATAATTCAGAAAATAGACTTCATCGCTATTTTTTTGCTATAAACTATGCAATATTGTCTACAATAAAGTTGGCATTATTGTATAAAATCGATAATTTACCATCACTTTATTATATTCTTCATTCTTTTCCTATTAGAGTTCAAATAATGATGACGATTAACTGTCTCCATCAATTCCAGTTATTGTTATGACTGCACAATGAAAATATTGCCGCTGATGGATTATCCCTGAAAGCTTATTCGATTCGACTGTCTATTCAAATAAGAAAACAGACTGTCTGTGTATTTTTTCTGTCGTTGTATACAATTAAATGTGGTTGAAATATTGATGGAGTATTCGTTTTTACTCGACTACAATTCATTGGAAAAATTACTGTAGAATTAAGAGTTTGAGGATGTAAATGATGTGATTTATTTGGAATAATTTGACCAATTTTGACTATTCAAACTTGCTTGTTTTGTTGTAAATATCACCCCGTTTACATCTAGTGATAACTATGCTGGTAACTTAGTTAGCAACGCTGTAAACGCAACGGTAGTCTAGCTTAAAATGAGTACAATTACTATTGATGTAAACGTAGTCAAGTTACTAGCAATGCATAAAATTTGACGTTTTTCAATAGGGAGATCCCCGAGTAAATTGGCCAACTTGTTAATTACTGGTTGGTATTTCAAAATTAAACTCCAAATGGTCTTGTTTACAGCTTCCAACAATAGTTTAAAGTGAGTTGTCACCTAAGTTATCGCTAGTTGTAAACAGGGTCTATACAAAGTCAGTTTGTTGAGATTATTTCCAGTATTTTATCCATTTCTCGATAAATTAGTGTTGATTTCTCATTATTCCTCAGTTTATAACTAGTTATATATTTATTTTTGTGATAATAGACAAGAATTATAAATTTTATGTGTTTGTCACTTGATAATATTCAATTTAATCTGGGTAAAATTCCGTTAATATTTCAAAAAAATCACCAATAGACCAGTATGAATCGACTCGCTTTAATTAGTATTCTTTTCATATTTCTCTTTAGTAATTATAGTGCAACTGAGTTAAATAACAAGACTGATCTTCAATTGGTATTCATTGTAAGTATTTATGTAGATTTTTACTGTGAAACTTCTAATTGAAAAATTTATTAGATCTTCAGACATGGCGAACGAATACCTGAAACTAACGAACAATTCCCAACTGATCCACATCCGATTGAATATTTCTATCCTATGACTTATGGTGAAATCACCAAGGTAAATTTTCTAATGATTTTATACGGGCCTGGACCGGGCAGAGCGGAGAGGCGCAAATTTCCGCCGGTACCCATTTAATTTTTATGGAAATTTGTGCAATTTTATGCATCTGAGAATATAAAAGATAATTAGGGGATTATAGTGGATTTCCCTCCGTTCGGGGCGCGAAAAATGCCATTTTTTTATATTTGATATCTTGTAGTTGAAAATTATTGAATTGCCCAAATAATGGGAAAAATATAATTCGCATAATTGCTTTCTATTCAAATCGTTGATCATTGGCATTCATCACACACCGTATCGATGATTTTACCAAATAAAGCACTTAATTTTGAAATTACAGGAAGGCAAACACCGACAATATCATTTAGGGAAAAAACTCGGCAAACGCTACAACTCATTTCTAGGTCCTTTATATATCAATAATCATGTAATAACCTATGCTACGGATTTCGATCGGACGAAAATTAGTGCCCTTTTATTATTAGCCGGCTTATTCCCACCTGATCCCTCGCAAATTTGGGACGACGAGTTGAAATGGCTACCGATACCGTACAATTATCAAACGTCCAACAACGATTATGTAAATGGTGTTCATTCATATTAAAATTGATTAAAATCGTTATGAAATTTTCTAGTTGATACGTCGGCCGGATCCGTACTGTCCACGGTATGTTCAAGAATTGGAAAAAGTATACCAATCGGATGAATTTGGAAATATCACTCAGAAATATGAGAAAATCTTCAGCTATATTAGTGAACAGTCAGGTCGTGATATTTTCGATTATCACGAAATGCTGCGAGTTTACCAGAATATTCACGTTAAAGTATTTTATTTCTATTTACAACGATGCTGAGCTAGGACTAGAGTCGTTATTTGGCGAGCAATTTGAAATATCTCAAGGACTTAGAGGAGAGTAGTTAAATTTGGACCGAGTACCCCATTTGATGGTTGGTTTAAAACTCTTGTTTTTGTGGTCAAAGCACTCATAATCAGAGTTACTAAAAAGTAAACCACCCGAAATTGAAACTCCCGATTTTAATATTTTTTGATATACTGATACCTACTTTATTCTATTCTAAGGGATGATTTATTCAACCAAAATTTACCTCTAAAGTTATAACGCTTTGAATCATTCGAAAATACTGAACCGTTATAGAGATATTTCCAAGAAACTGATTTTGCAGAGGTAAATTAAACCCCCATTTTTGCCCTTAAACTTGCGTATGGCATGAATGATAATACGTATCCCTTAGAACAAAATGAAGTACCTACACATCAAAAATCATTAAAATCGGGAGTTTCGAATTCGGGTGCTTTACTTATCAGCATTGTATTTCTGTGTTCTTCTCAATTTTCTTTTGAAATGAGTAGAAATATTTTAGATTGCCATGAAGCAAAACAAGAAAAAATCATAGGAGGGAGGACCGTTTTGAATAATTTAGCTTGTTTGGCACGTTTTTGAAAATTTTAACATTGTCCAATTGTCCGGAATTGACTAACTTCCGGATCAGCTAAGAAGTCAAAATTTCGCTCAAACGATTTCTAGACACCCTCCTATAAATCCCTCAAAGAATTCTCAAAGCGTTCGTCAAATAATAAGAATTTTCGTACAAAATCTCCAGTTCTAGTTTAGCCCCTTGTATTCATAATAACTCAATTTATGATAACTTAATTTTAGACTTTTTTAAATTTGACCATACCAGAATGGGCGAAAAATATTTACCCAGAACCGATGACAACTTTAGCTTCATATCAGTGTCTTTTCGAGAATTACAACGCAAAATTAAGACGTTTAAATGGAGGTACGGTTAGTTGAAAATTTGATGAAATTGTTGTATGAATAAGCTTATAATTTAGGTCATATTTTGCAAAAATTCATACAATTATCTAAAGAGAAAATCAAGAATACATTAGAGCCGAAAGAGAGGAAAATGTTTATATATTCAGGCCATGAAAACAACATTGTAAATATACTGGCCGTTTTGGGTTTGTTTAATCAACATATTCCACCGTATTGTAGCGCTGTTATATTGGAATTACATAAAAATAATAACAAATATGGATTTAAGGTAATAATTTTGAGTAAAAGTGCAGTTATTGTAGTCTTATCGTGTTGAATTTTAAGGTATTTTACGATAACGATACCTATTCTGAAGATATTTTAGAATTAACGATACCGGGCTGTCAAAAATTTTGTAATTTTGGTAAATTTCTCAACTTAACCTACGATGTAGTACCGGTAAATTATACCGCAGAATGTGAATCTGATGTATTTTTAGACTGAACCTTTAAAAAGGACTTACTGTTTATAATTATATCAATAAATATTTTGTAGTGGTTTTAAAATTTATCATTCAACTCCAGTATCAATGCTACTTTTAGTTTTTTAATCATTAAAAAATATGAAGCTGTTCTAGAGGTATTTGGGGTTAACATGGACCCCACTCTCTCTTATATTCGAATAGCAAAGCATCATTGCGCCCTTTCCAAATACTAGATTGGCACCTAAATTTTTAAACTTATGATACAATTACACTAGTAAATTTTATTTTCTGAACCTGCTGAACTTACAAGTTTAGCTGTGAAAACGGTCTAAAAGTATCCTAAATTTTTAACAACCCCTTTTTTTGAAAGAATAATTTTCTCATTTTTACAATATACGCAAAATTAATATTAATTGAAGTAAAAATTCATAGAACTTCGCACCTCTACACGAAGTTCCATAAGTAAAAATTCATAGAAGTTTGTGCCCCTACACGAAGTTCCATGAGTAAACATCAGAAATTCGTGAAGTTTCAAGTATTTGACAGTGTAAACACACAATATTCTAAGTTTAGACACTTTTTTGGAGATTTAGGAGTGTGTTGAAGTTTTTAATAAACTTTCAAGAGTCTAGTGACCCAAAAATTGATTAAAATAATGGTAAACTAGCGAATTTTCGAGCCAGTGTAAAGACGATAAGGTTTAGCTCTAAAGTTTAGCTAAACTTTAGAGAATTTAAAGAAGAAATATCATCTTGTGTTTACAGTCTCTCAAAAGTTTAGCTATTTTACCATTATTTTAATAGTACACAATAGTATTCTTGAGAATAATGTTGTTTGAAGATAATTTTCAGCTTTCTAAAAATCGATGAATATGACCCAAAGCCATATTACAGCCATGATTATGATCTTATATGCTTTTATAGCATTTTTCCGGTTCTTCTTCATCACACATGACGTTCAAAAAATCCATTAATTCCACATAGACAAACAGAATTCCAGTCTTTAGTTAGTTTAAATAGATCGATTGGCTATTTAGCCCTATAGAACTGATCTATTACTATTACAGAAGGGATATCTTGTTTGTGAAGTTAATTATCAGTTCGGGAGACCTTTTCCGTACCTCAGCAGGTGGCAGAGTCTTTGTTTTTATTTGATTTGAAATTTTCGTTATTTTGTTAAATTAATTTATTATTTTATAATACGCCACTTGAAGCTAAATTGAACTTTATTCTATTACTTGAAAAATGGAGAAACTGCCACTGTCTAGAGATAATTATCTAATTCACTATCTATTCGTTATCCTTGACGATATTTAATTGATAAATTCGCATCGATAATCGTGGAATTATTGACGTCAATGACTGGACTTTATCTAGCACGGATTCTTTCAAAATTTTCGAAAATGCAAGATAAATTGTTTTGCGTTATCCGATTACGCCACAATCTACATGATAGATCCTTTTTAAACATTTAAATTTAATTATAATTAATTTTTAATAATTTGGAATGTTTTTTTTTATTGATAAAAGATTAAGCAATATTTGTCGTTTGTAATTTGTATGTTTAGGGATTTGTAAAATACTCTGTTTTTGTTAAGATAAATCTTCTTATTTTGTCGAAAGTTCAATAACAAAATTACCAATTTGGCAATTTAAACTTCATACATATGCGTTCCCATTATGAATCTTTGTTAAATTTTAGAACAAAGTGTATTTGTCAACAATTTAAACTTTCACCACTCTTTGTCTTTTAAGTTGATTATAAAATGTTGGCTTTGGCTGAAAGCTAAACTATCTTTGTTATAACTTTTGTCTAGTTTTAATGTACTTTCGAATTTAATTTTCGATACTAAAGGTTGAACTCTAATGGAAATTATTATGCTCCACTAACGTTAGATGGCTTGGCAAATTGTATTCTCAGCAATCTCTTACAGATTTCTGATTGGCTTAGATATAAAATGTGTAATAATATAGCGGGAGTTTAAAATTAAACCTTCAAAATGCATTTGTTTAGAAATAATTCGGCTTATCTCAGTTTTCATTGTTGATTCTATACTGAACATTTAATTTTAAGCTTGTAACGATAGAAATTTCGTCTATTTTATGTTTTTTTTCAAAACTGAAAATTCACAGTCAACAAAAAAATGCAGGAGCACAATTAAACTAGTTTAGATGTGAGCGAAGAGTTTGAATGAAATCTGTAGTACCATTTTTAGAATAAACAATAAAATAGTGCAAAAATCAATAAAATTTTAGACGTTTTTTGGCTTTCTTTCAAAGACTACACTATAGATTTTCTTTAAATTGGGCATAAATGAAGCTCAGAGTGTTACTAAACTATAGTAATTTTTTGAGAATTTTTGAATTTACAGTTTCAGATTTTCAGCCTGATAAAGAATTATTGCTACTATATTTTAAATATGCGCTTATTTATTAAAAAGTATTATTAACCTTGGCCTAAAATGGCGAATTATTATTATTAGATAATTAACGAGAATTTAAAATTTTGGCGATTATAATAAGGTTTTCTTATCTAAAATATGTTAATTTCATTATGTTTTAGCAGATGTAGACTCAACTATTTAAAGGCCAAATTGTAAGAATGGGAATGGGAAATTTCAAAATTTCTTTTGATTTATATCAAACATCCCTGATTGCAATACAAATTTTAAATGTTTTTATAAAGTAAGAAAGAATATGGTTTCTCTCTAAAATAGTGTTATTTTTAAAGATTCGGCTTCACAACTCTTCAATAAAGTGCCTAAATATTCCATTCCAAGTTCTTATAACTACTATTCAAGCTTCCATTTCACAAATATCGTATTTGAGATATTATTCTATTCAACTATATACAAACATTGCTGTTAGGAGTGTATTATTGTCTATTTTCAATTAGAATTTCCCAGTAAGGATTGTTTATTTGAAGCTCAAGGGTGGATTCGTGGATAATATATCCAGTTATCTCTATTAGTTGCGATAACTGGTGCATTTGTGTAAAAATTTAAGAGATTACTTTTCATGTGGATTTTTATTTGGAGGTGGCAACATATTTATATGATGTATATTAGGTACAAATCTCTTTTCAACAAGTCTTTCAATTTTCATATCGCTGGAAGGATATTTAAAGCCCCTTGTCAACAATGGCATATGTCCAAAATTAAATTAATTACAACTTTAATGAAGTTCAGTAAAGTTAACCAACATGAGATTTGATTGTTATTCTCATTAATTAGAAATAGAAAACTCGTCCTTTATTCGCTTCGCAAAAAATTGATCCAGTTTTTTCCTGAAGGTTGCTAATAATTTGAGGTAGTTGTAGTTTCATTTTTCACTTCTTCATAATGATTATGGCATGAAGAGGCAATAAAAATTTAATTTTGCATTGCAAAAGTCTAAAATTTATAAAAAATTTGACTTTTTGAACAACTTGCATTAGTGACTCATCTTCATTGTTGATTTTATTGCAACCA
Source organism: Mylabris phalerata (assembly GCA_020740385.1). Classification (NCBI taxonomy): domain Eukaryota; kingdom Metazoa; phylum Arthropoda; class Insecta; order Coleoptera; family Meloidae; genus Mylabris; species Mylabris phalerata. The sequence continues at coordinate 7,014,525 of JAJEOX010000044.1, read as the reverse complement.
TAGAGATTCTTATGCAGTTTTTATAGAAATATCTTCAATTTTGATTTAACTCCTCATCGTCCGATATACTTAAAGGAGAATATCCGAATCTAAAACTTGGATATAGTCAAGCTTATATTTTTGCTTTCCTCACATTAATAAAGAGAAGAAAGAAGATTTGAATTCTGTAAAAGACTAAACAATCGTAAAAGTTAGTCTTTTTATCAAATTTACATTCTTAACTTATACAGTTTTTAGAACAGAATCTTTCTTTATTGTTGTTCACCGTGCTTCAACTGTAGAGATTCTTCTTTCTGTACAATTTTTAGAGAAATTTCATCAAGTTTAAATAAACTCTTGATCATCCAGTACATTTCAAGTAGAAGTTCTTCATCTGATATTTTGATAAAGTCCTAAAATTCTTACTGTCTTCGCCTTGATAAAGAATTGTAGAGATGCCATAAAAGTTTTTGCGTTGCTAGAAAACTAAACCTTAGAAAGCTTCTAAAAATTTCACATTCTTTGTTCCTATTGTGCAGTTTTGAGAATAGAATCTTTCTTTATTGTTGTTTTTTTCAACAATAGAAATTCTTTTTTGTAAAATTGCAGAAAGTTTTTCAAGCTTAACTCTTTATTATCCGGTACATTAATAAGAGAGCTTTTTTATCTGATGTTCTTATAGAGCCACTCCAGAGAGCCGATAAGAGACTTGCGTTGTTAGAAAATTTCTAGTTGAGACTCCTTTTGTTTAGTTTTTAGAACAAAAGTTTTCTTCACTTTGTTTCAACTTTTAACAATTTTCACGAAAATTCTTTCAAGTTTACGTTCTTTAATTAAGCTTAATATTTTTGTGTTTCTGATATAGATAGACTCACAAAGAGGCAATAAGAGTTACATTTTGAAGTGTAGTGATTCTTTTCCTTTGAACAACTCGTATAGAATCTCTTCAAGTTCAAGGCAACTCGTAATCCTGGAGAACTTCTTCATCTGGCATACTACCATAGCCATTCTGGGACTTTTGCTCTCTTCATGTCGATAGAAAGGTATTAATTATGGCCTAAATTTTTCATTTCCAAAAGGCTAAAGAGACTTAAAGTTGATTTTGGAAAACTCGTAACTCTTTTTGCATAGTTTTTAGAATAGAGCATTTCTTTGATTTTTGTCTTAAATTGTGATATGATACGAATATTTTTGCCTTCTTTACATTGATTTAAGAGTGGCAGTTGAATTTTGCACCGATAAAGTTCAAAAAAGCCATAAAAGTTTGTATTTTTGGAAAATTAACGTTCACGGTTTTAAAAATGTTGTTCAGTTTGTTTTAACGGAAATTTGTGCAGGTCTTTCAAGTTTGGCATAACTCCTGAGTACAAATCTACATTTACTATCAAATTTATGTGCATAAAGGAGATTTCTTGGAATTATTAATAACAACTTGATATGCTGAAATGTTGGCATTTCTGAATAATCATCAAGAGCTATTCCATCACAAGTCCAGATTCTGTACTTGTATGTAAACCACATTAATTGTAATTATTCCGGAAAGTTTTATAATTCGAATCATCGATTCTATATTTATATAAAAATATTGATAATATGAAGAATTATAAATATGGAATTTTTCCTATTATCTAATATTTAACAACAATTGTTATCAATAAAATTCCAAATAGGTATATATAGTTTAGAATTTATCTGTTTCACGGTTAGCTGCCATATTTGTTATAATACTAGTGATAATAATCAATGTAATTTCCGTTTTAGCACATTTTAATAACAAATGTCTTATCAATAATCAGCTGTATCGATTGATATTATTGATCGATTCCTCCGTTGTGAAATAAGAGTGCATCTAGTTCAGAGCGATATAATAAAATGACTAAAATAAGAAATAATAAAGATCAAACTGGAAATTACTGGACAGAAGTATGGCAAGGTTTCAAAACAATCCGGCTCTTAAACTTTATAATTAACTACAATATAATAAAAATTTGGATATAATTGGATAATTTGTTGTAATATTAGAATACAATACGTAATCTTTATTGTATTACTCTACACCATAATCAAACTTAATTGAATCAAATATAATCACGTTCAAATAGTGTGTGTGTATGTGCGTATTGTTTGTAATCCAACAAGATCCGATTTTATTGTTGATTTAATTACAAAATCAATGGAAAAATCAGTTGATTATTGTGCCCATTGATATTGCAAGTTGTAAAGGTCACTAGTTTTTTTTTTGTGAAAGAAAAAACCGTACACGTCCTTATTATAAAATCCATGTGTTGCAATACGATAAATTTCAGTACGGATCTGACATTGTTACGAGTGACATTATTGCAAATTTAAAATTCAAATTAAAGTCAGTGACCAAAATCGGAATTGTTGTCATAATCTATAACAGTTTTAGTCACTTGTATAGAGATCGTTCTGTACAGAAACGCATTTTCAAAATTTTTGAGACAGTATTAAAAATCAATTTGAACGTTGATCTGCATCGAAATAATACGAGAATTATGAGAAATATTTTTCTAATTTTATTTTGTATTAATTATACATACAGTGATAATAATAGTAGTCTACGATTAGTCCAAGTGGTGAGTTTGTTATTGTATTGTAATTGAGGGATAGAAAACGGAGATATTTGCGGAATTTCCGCAAATTTGGGATCCGTTTCTGCGCCCACTTCCGTATCTTTTCGAACGGATTTATAACAGAATCCGGTAATAGTAAAGAAATTGTTTGATACTCGAATTTTTGGATTTTTCTCGATAATATTCAATAATCGATATCTTCCTTGTTGGATAGGCTGTGGTAATGAGCATAATCCCATTAGAAACGGTATTTTAATTCTCTAACGGCTGGACCAGGTTTAAATTTTGACTTTTATGTGGTTTCAATTACGCCACTTTCACTTGATTGTCGTTAATGAAATGGTTTAACTCGACTTCAATCTTAAACCTGGTTCAAAATCGTTTATCTAGCTTAGTTATAGAAGATAATCTTGTAGCGTTTTCTAATTTTTCTTCTCTATTTCCCCTGTAACTTGGCGAATATTGCCGATTCTTTAATTTCTTCAAATTGAAGCAGCTTTCCAAATCTTCAAAAGATTCCTAATTGATTTGTTGGTTTTTCCGAAAATTGACAGAAATTTAAGAATCAACAATATACGTTTTTCTCTTGATTCGGTCTTCAAGAAATGCCAATATTTAATTATCGATATCTCGCTTGTTTGATAAGATATAGTAGTGAACCAAACTGCATTGGAAAGATAATTTCAAGGACTATTCAAGAGCGTTTATATTTCATAAAATCATAATTGAGTTTTGAGTTACAGTTAGCATATGTTCTGCTTGATTTATTCCATATTTTCACTAATAATTTTACCAATTTTAGCAAATTTTCAATGATTTTCACAGAGTATTTAGAAAATCGGAAGGGTCTTCCGAATCTTTAAGAAGTTGTTCAATAATTTCGCTAATTTTTTCAACGAAAAGTTGATAATTCTACTCCAATTTCTTGTACCTGTTACTTCATTTTGTCTTCATTTTATCTTCGCTTATTTTCTGCTATTGTTAAATTAAATTTAATGAAATCTGTCCCCGATTTCGTTTCTGTTATAGCATTTCCGCCTCTAAATTTAAGGAGCCTTGGGTGATGTTTTTTGTTTTGAAAAAGTTTAATTGAATTCTGAGTTACAGAGAATAATTTTGGAGCACCTTTTTTCTTAATTAAATATTTCTCCTGCTATTTAGTCAATATTATCGCTTTTTCAATAATTTTCCGGCAGAATATAGCAAGAGTTTTCAAATCTCCAAGAAGTTTTCCAATAGGTTTGTTGGTCTTTCAGAAAATTGACAGAAGTTTGACTACATCTTCTGTTTAAATTCAATAATCGATTTCTCCCTTGTTTGATGACGTATTGTAATGAATGCAGTAGCTTTAGAAAGAGCATTTCAAGTAGTATTTAAGAGTGTTTTTGGTCTTGGAACATGTTAATTGAGTTCTGAACTAAAGACAACAACATTTGAATATGTTTTTTGCTACATTTTTTCTTATTTTCGCCTATAATTTAGCCAATATCATCGATTTTTCGATGATTTTCTAACGGTATTGTCTAAATTAAAACCGCTTTTCCAACGTTTCGTATATTTGCTAGTTTTCCGGAAAATTGACGAAAAGTCTGTGCCTGTTCGATTCTGTTTCTAACAGACAATACGAAATTTTCTAGTTCTTCCGCCATGCTAGCCGTACACCAGAGGCGAAAGACACCTACCCAACGGATCCGCACAAAATTGACGCTTTCCTACCGATGGGCTACGGCCAATTAACGAATGTAAGTCCGATTTGTTTTACAAAAATCGAAAATTTCTGTTTAAATTGGATTCTTTAGGAGGGTAAAAGGATGGCGTATAAATTGGGTGAAATTTTACGACAACGCTATGATAATTTTTTGGGTGATACCTATACTCCTGAAATTGTTGAGGCACTTTCCACGGATTTCGATCGTACCAAAATGACGGTACTTTTAGTATTGGCTGGTTTATTTCCACCAAGATCCGTACAACAATGGAATAGCAATCTTGAATGGTTGCCAGTACCGTATCATTATGAAAAAGACTCAAGAGATTACGTATTAATATTGAACTTTTTTTAAGTATTATTACGATTAAAGTATAATTACAGGTATTGAAACGGCCGAATAGTTATTGTCCGGCTTATTTAAAAGAATTAAAATCGGTTCTAGCATCGGCTCAAGTACAAAAAGATTTGAAAACGTACAAAAAAGTCTTCCAATATATAGCGAAAAATACGAAGAAATCAATGAGCAAATTGTTGGATGTTTTCAGTATTTATCAAACATTAAATGCTGAAGAAATGATGAATCTAACGTTGCCAGAATGGACGAAATCGATTTATCCGGAACAAATACACAATATAGCGGCTAAACAGTGCTATTATGAGAATTACAATACGATCTTGAAGAGATTGAATGGCGGTAAAGATTGATCGAGGCCTGTATCACGTTTTTCGGCACCTGAAAAATGCAACGATTTAATAAGAGATATTTCATTTGTTCTAAAGCCGATTTAAATGATTCTAGTGCTATTAGAAAGAGCATTCCAAGGGGCATTGAAGGATTTTATTTTGGGAAACTTCAATTGAGTTATAGAGGGAAATGCAAGAGTTTTTTTGGTGTAATTTTTTTTTCCTCATAAATTGTAAAATTTTCTTATTCTACAGTCAAATTACAGGTTTTGGTAGTAGACTGAAAGCGCTTTTCAAATCGCAAACAATTTTCTATAAACCTATGAGAAATTACAACAAAAAACATGCTCCTACATTTTCTACTATAACTCAAAAGACAATCAAAATTGGCCGAAATGAAAAACCCCTTGAAACATTCTTTCCAAATCGGCCTCAATCAGTTAAATCTGTTTGAAAACTTACGAGCAATCGGTTATTGAATGGAGTTTTTCGGGCGCCGGAACGAGAAAGTTTTAAGGCGGGCCCTTAAATCACCCGGCTCAATCTTGATTGTTTCTTGTAATTTTAGGACGAATGTTGAGTAAAGTTATTGGGAATATGGTACAAAAATCGAACGGCTCTCTATTGCCGGACGGCAGGAAGATTTATTTATATTCAGGACATGAAACGAATGTTTTAAATATACTGGCCGTTTTGAATTTATTCGAACCACACGTACCAAAGTACAGTTCAGCTGTTATAATAGAATTACATTGTCCGGATCGGGATGGGGATGAAGATAAATCTGGTTGTGGGGTTCAAGTGAGTATTTCCTCCTCTTTTTTTAAACGAAAAAAACTAAATTGAATTGTATTTTTGAAGGTGTTGTATTTGAGGCATGTCAATACGGAGCCCGAATTATTGAAATTAGATGGTTGTGATGAGCTTTGTCCATTAGATACATTCATGCAAATTACAGCGCCTCATGTTCCTATCAATTATACAGCTGAGTGCAATTCTGATATCAATTTAGATTGAAAATCGAAAATTCATGTGATAAAAGCGATTAGAGTAATTGTAGAATTGTGTTCTACGATTGAACAGAAACGGCCAATATTCTATCCTGTTTGACGTTATGAAAGGTAACTTTAGCAACGTAAACAATACAATAACTCATAGCGTGTGGAAAAGAAAAAAATATTTCCGCACTAGAATAGAAATGGACACTTTCAAGCTTGACCAATAATTCCTAATCCTGTTCGACATTATTATCAAAGGCTATCATTCCTTAACAACGCAACACGACGGCAGCTCGTTTTTTATCGTGCGGAAAAGAAAAGATTTTTCCGCACTAAAATGAGCAGACATTTTCAAGCCTGGTACAGTAGTATTAATAACGATAATGATAATTCATAATCTTGTAGTGTGAAAATTTAATGCCATTTTTTTTTTGATTTTGTCCATAAATTTTCCAGATTTCAGGACAAATTTTCAGATTCTGTTCAATCGTGAAACTATTTTTTATTGAATAGCAACTGAAATCTGAAAATTTATAACCAAAACATGTATTACTACAGTGGCGGTGTAGAAAAATTCACCCAGCGTGCGGAAAAGTGGCCTTCGCTGCTCTAATAAGAAAAAACAAGCTTTTCCACACACTTCTAGACCGTTGCTAAGAAACGGCCGCACTGTAGTAATCGAGTGGTTTGCACACGTCAAACAGGTTAGAAATGTGACAGTTTCTGTACAATCGTAGCAAAAAATTGTTTTATTTAAAAATTTTATAGTTTAATTTAATTAGCGAAAATATTGTGTAGAATTAAAGTAATAATTGGAATTTCTCAATATTTATTGAGGCAATAATTACAAAACCAAGCAACAACGTTCAACAATAAAACTATAATTTTTGTATAATACAACACCGTTTTAAAACCACCCTAACTAAACACATTCTAAACACACACTGTTACATACATCCTATTTATTTACAAATTATAATGTTCCCATTAATCCAAATAGGCAGTCTATATTTAATCTAATCAGTACTAATTATCTAATATTTATTATTATTATTATTAATTATAATAGTTTTAAAATTTCTCTAATTATTTATAATATTACAAATTCTTTTAATTTATTCTCGTTATTGATTTTTTAAATTTTTTTGTTTATTTTTTAGACACGATATCCTTTTATTTATCATTTTAACTCCAAGGAGTGTACCACGACGATTTCCTCACAGTTGGCTATGCTTTTGTCGTAGCTTTCTTCGATTATAAACAAATGTCAAAATTAGTAAAATATGAAGCAATCTACGACACTGCTGGGTATATAACTTTCTTATTTTTATTATACGAGTATAGAAAATAAAAAAGTTACACAATTAGAGGTAATTTGAAGTTTTTGTGTACAATATTTTAAATAATAATTTTATTTTAAAATTACTACATATTTTATTATCATTATTGTTATTATTATTAATATTATTAATTAAATTCGATAATGGCACTACGTGTACTATAGTTAATAATATCACAAAGTAATTAAAAATTTTCAACATAAACGTGTTTATACAGAGTACAGCGGTATTTTAATTTACAGTTGGCTGTGCGCTCGATATGTAGTGTCGTAGATTGGTTCGTATTTCACTAAATTTGACATTTGTTGACGTATTTGTCGAGTGTATGAATCAATCTACGACTACTTAGCTGAGACGTGGCCAATTCTGTGGTGAAATACTGTTGTAGACCGTGCATTATAATCTATTTTATTTTATTTTTCGGTTCTGTGTAAAATATAGTACAATATCAATATTAATGCCTTATTTACAATTCAGGTAGCTTTAATTAAATTATCAAAAATTCATAAGCTGTTCGTATTTTATTATTATTATTATTATTATTATATTTATATAATTTTTACCATACCAAATTATATAATTTCGATAATCGTTAATATTTATGCACTTTACTCGGGAAAAATCGTGCATAAATATATAAATTTGTGTTTCGAAAATAAATTATTTACACAGTAACAACAATGATATTTGTTTAATAATCAATTTTTCTTGGTTTAATAATTAATAATAGGCGATCTTATTTGTTTTTTTTTTTGTTAAAATTGAGCAGACTGGGGAAAATTAACCTACTGTGGAGGGCAACGGACAACCGTAGTGGTAGCGAATTCGGAAAATTTCTTATCAATCGGGATCCGATCATCGTACAATGTTGGCGCCTGCAGAATTATACCGGCTGTACCAACTAGAACGGCCAATGTGAATATCCATAAGAAGAGTCGATCGAGCACCATTGCCACGTATTTCCAATCTTCTTTCACCTGAATCGAGACACATAAATAGGGTATAAAGAATCTTGTGATAACTGTTAGAATGTAGATAAAGGGGGAAAATTCAAATGGACGATAACAAAAGGTAAATATTTATCAGGCAACAACCTCTCCGAACTAAATTTTGAGCCTCTTACTTATTCTGGAATCGAGAAACGAGCTCTCTCTTACTACAATTGCAAGATTTCTAAACGAAAAATTTGGTTTTATAAAATTGGAGGTTATATTTTTCACATGTGAACAAACAATAGTACCAACGTAATGATTTGAATCTTACTAGTCGCTTCTATATAAAAATTATTAGGTTATAGATTGTAAGGTTGGTAGATAATTCAAAATTTGGTACTACATGACTGGATTTATTATAACTATTTCTTCGTTTAATGTTACTTGGAAAAAGTCACTTTCAACTAATAATTTATAAGAAAGGGTGAGTAATTTTTCAAGTTTTGTACCTTTGTCGAATCTTCCAGCATTTTCGTATGTTCAGCAATGAAGCGTACACAAAAACACGATTTGTGTATCTCAGGTGGACAACGTGAATGTGAGAATGCTGGATTACGTAAAACTGGACTTTTAATGCCGTTGTCACCATCCGCCGACACTGTTGTTAAATCTTCAGATTCAGAATGTGGTATTGCAGCCACAGGTCCATGTATTTGACAGCTACCGCCGAAAGGACCACCACCATCAGCCAAACTTTAACAGAAAGAATCCAATCGAATTTTTATCGATAATTCGAACGTATTCTGTACCTAGGGGACAGATCCTCTTTTGATGGTGTTCTACTCGGATATCGTCTCTTGGGACTGTAATCATCACGTTGTACTGTTGTATGGTACGGATATAGACATGGAGATGCCTGTCGGCCACGCATCAGGAAACGGCTACGAATAGAAAACGAAATCCAACAATCAATAGACTAGTATTGAATACAGAAACTATTCTATAATCTATAATTTTCTCTCAACAGAGTTCTATAATTAATGACAGTTACAGAATACCACCAGACTATCCTTCAATCTTCGTTCATATACAAATAGAATATCTGAAGAGATTGCTGTTGTTACTAATGGATCTAATAATTTATTGATTCGTTGATGGATGTTACAACGACAGGAGTATGCATTAATTCTACATTAAATTCAAACATTACAATTGTAAAACAATTTAAATCAAAAAACAATTGATCGAGACCCTTATCATATTAGATTATCGTCAATCTAACTGAGATGTCATCGGCAATTTCTTGATAATATTGTCTGTCAAACGTTGTAAATCACGACCGAATTATTGTTATTTGAAATGGAGTAGAGAAGCCGGTTGAATTCTTATAATAAAACGGTTATATACAGTCCGTTCCGAATAAATATGGAGAGTAGCAATAAAATTGGCTGTAACTCAATTAATAACAGAATAAAATATTTTTATTGGAATTTAAGAGGAGAACATTTGGCTGACTACTGCAGAAGGGGTTGGAATTGCGCTTTTATGACATTTAGAATTGAGGGAAATTCCAAATCCAAATTTTGATAAAACTGAGCAAAATTGAATGAATTTTTAAGACTTCAAAAACTACTAAATAGAAAAACAATATTTTCTGTTTAAATAATTGAGAAAGAAAGAAAGGAAAAAATAAAGAAAACTACAAGACAGGAATACAGACGGAAAGCCAGAAGGATAGAAAGATCGAAAGACAGAAAGACAGAAAGACAGAAAGACAAAAAGACAGAAAGACTGAAAAACAGAAAGACAGAAAGACTGAAAACCAGAAAGACAGAAAGATAGGTTGATAGAAAAATCGAAAGGAAAAACGGAAGAAAGAAAGAAACAAAGAAAGAAAACTTCAAAACAGGCATAAAGACAGAAAGCCAGAAGGATAGAAAGATCGAAAGACAAAAAGATAGAAAGAAGAAATTATCATTTCTGTCTTTCTCTCTTACAATAGAAAAACAGAAAGACTGAAAATCAGAAAGACAGAAAGATAGAGAGATAGGTTGATAGAAAAATCGAAAGAAAAAAAGGAAGAAAGAAAGAAACAAAGAAAGAAAACTGCAAAACAGGCATAAAGACAGAAAGCCAGAAGGATAGAAAGATCGAAAGACAAAAAGATAGAAAGAAGAGATTATCATTTCTGTCTTTCTCTCTTTCAATAGAAAGACAGAAAGACAGATAGATAGAGAGATAGGTTGATAGAAAAATCGAAAGAAAAAAAGGAAGAAAGAAAGAAACAAAGAAAGAAAACTGCAAAACAGGCATAAAGACAGAAAGCCAGAAGGATAGAAAGATTGAAAGACAAAAAGATAGAAAGAAGAAATTATCATTTCTGCCTTTCTCTCTTTCAACAGAAAGACAGAAAGACAAAAAGACAGAAAGAAGCTTTGTTGATAGATTGTTAATTTTTGGCATTGTCATGGTAACGAATCCCTAAAAAATTGGAGAATACAACTGCCAGACAATAACTTTTGAATAATGCATGATAGTATGTTCTGTTCAAAATATTCATCGTTGTTATGGTAACCAATCATCATAAAGTTCTAGAATACCACTGATAGTCAATCTTGTTGTTACTCTCTCCATTTTGACTTGAAACGAGCTGTATTTGAAACGATAAAACCAGAATCTATCCCATTAGACTTGTTATTTTATTATTTACAGCTGTGTAAAATTCGAAAGAAGATTGATTGTTTTAAGATTCAACAAACTGTTCCAAATCCACGATGAGTTCTTTAAAAGAGAATTTTAATAAAACAACAACAAGGAAACGGGAAGTTTGTTAGCTGTTTGTTTGTTTGCTGTGTTGTAGCCTTAAGTGTTCTTATACCTAAATTGAAACGAGGCTATAAAAGAAAACTATAAAGAAATAGGGTGAAATCGATATTTGTTCGGGTGAACATTTTCGCTTTCATCAATGATTACCTGTTTGTTTCGAAGACATATTGTGGCCGTTTCATTACCAACAATCTGGGCAATATGTGGATGAAGACACGTTTGACCCATGGTGACATTTTGTGTGTTTGCGGCGAACGAAAATGGACATTCAACACAACTACTGTTACGCAAATACTGTAAAAAAATCGCAGTTTAATGAATAAATTAAGAAATTTTCCACTATTTCCAACGAATTGTGCTTTTAAACCGACAAAATTATACAACAAATGGTACATCGTAAGATACAAATGACACACAATTTATCTTGTAAGGTTTTACTTTATAATAAAGCAGGTTGTAGCGCGGTCATACCATTTGTTTAATGTTTTTCTTTTCGTTTTGTATAAAAAATCGCGTATTTCTCTTTTAACTCATGAAATTTGAACGAAAATTCCAATACACACGTACCCGTACGTCTTTTCAATAAATTAACGCGTTATACCATCGTTGCCTCAGTTGTTTCCTTTTTTTTCGTTCTGGCAAAAGTATCATTTGACTTGATAAATTATGTGTTGACCTATATGATCTTTCTAGCGAAGAAAACAAAATTGCCCCCCTTGTTTTCAATAGTGGCAAGCTTAAATTATCGAAATATAAATTTATAAAATCAACAAGAATACGTTACCTTATCGATACGAGGATCATTGCGAATATTAAATATTTGCCAAGCAGCGGTACGACTAGCGATGTTGGTGGGATTATTTCGACAACCAATAAGAAGAATACGTGCAGGCTGATAAGTATCGAGATCGATAATGTCACCTGATAACAATGAAAATCAACGATAGAATCGTTTTATTTCTGAAATTTTAAGAAATGTTGTTTTTGTTGCTGGTAGACACTCTAAAATACACTCTACTATCAGATTAATGTAGTGAAAATCGTTCCGGAGACTATTATACATTTTCAGATAACTGTACGTGTTTCAGCGTTGATGATTTCAGATGGTTCGACTTTTTCTTCGGTTCTTTATTATTTTGTGTTTATTGTCTGTTCGTGGCGATCTTTACAAGCAATTTACTTTTAAAATAATTCGCTCACAACTATTATTTCAGTTGGAATTGTTTTCAAATTGTTTATACAGCCTGTTCCAACTAAATGTTTCTAGTTCTTATAACAGCTCCTATTAATTAACGGGTGATCCAAGAATACGTTCAAAATTAGAACATCGTAGCTCGTTAAGAACTAGTGGAAAACTGCTTTGACTTAACAATATTGTGTTTTTCACCAATCGAATATGCACATGACATAGGGGTGAAATTGCCCCTTGAAGTTACCCGAAAAACACAATTTTAGCTGTATCTCTAAAGCGGAAGAAGAGGGAGGGTTCTTGATCGCTGGCTCATAGTATTGACTGTCTACAATTTTGTAGTTTTTGAATTAATTCGATATTTTGCTCCATTCTCGAGATATAGTTAAAATTGTATTTTTGGGGGTAACGTTAATGGATAATTTCACCCCTAAAAATAACTATGCATTCACTATTTTTTAGAGATCTACCTCTATACCAAATTTTGGTAAAATCCCTTTTCTTGAAAGAATATCGAAGTGGAAAAGGTAGTATTTGAGAAATAGAGAGCAAATTTGGTGGATGCGCTGGAATATTTGCGCTTAAAAAACCATTCTTTTTATTCAATTCTTCCTTATAATTTATTCCATTTATTCAACAATTAGTTGATTTAATTTTTTTCAATTTGCTTTCAGCCTTGTTCGTTGTCATTTCGAAAAGGTAGTTTCAACATAGAATGGAATCCTTTGAAATGGCCGTTGATTACTTCGTTAATCTTTACATTCCATTACGGTTCTTTAGAGGAAAAAAATGTCACTAATCGTATTGTGAATTCAATTTTCAATTAACATAATCAGTAATTGATTGAGAGAGATCGGAAATAATCAGCTTTATTATAAAAATGATTACCTTTTCGCCACTATCTGACGGTAGATAGAATGTTAAAACGGTCAAAAACGAGATTCCCATACATGGTATTATAATATTAACTGTATAGAATAAGGTTTTCCTCCTCATTGTTATATTGAAGGTGATATCAAGATATGGCTCGTCACAACAGGTGTAGAATTTCTCGTTCCTGTAAAAATGCTTTCTATTTAATATTAAGACCGGCCTACAATTCGTTAAAAAAAGTAAAATTTTTGAGGAAAGATTTCTCCTTTATTTTTCATGACATTTTGGGAATTGAATTATATGTGAAAATCCCCAAATCCCCTATAGTTTAGTTTATATTGATTTGTTTCTAATGAATAAGGGGCCAATTGAAAGATTTTTCCGGATATTTAAGAAACTTTCAGATCGACTTGTCAGTTTTCCGCAAAATCGAGAAAAATAGCAAAATTTTAAAGACAGTGCTGAAAATATTTAAACTGCTCTTTCAACGAGTCACGATACTTTACTTTAGAGTGAAAAATAGGGGAGAAATCGTCGATCAAAATTTTTTAAGGAGCTGTAATGCGACTTCTTGAACAAACAAATAGAGAGGTTGATCAAAAAAACCCTTTACCTGACTGCTGGCACTTCTAAAATATCCCATTCAACCGACATATAAAACTCGGACAAATCCACACCTACATCGACAATATTACTACCAGCTTTCTCATCCATATGCCGCAAGTCCACCTAATTTAATTACCAGAAAATTAAAACAAATTAAAATTCAATTAAATACAATACGATTATCGACTAATCTAATTATTTTGTTAAATTATAGCCAATCAAATCAACACCTGAAACAATGATACAACAAAACGGAAGCAAATCCACTAAATTTCTGTCATAAAACACATCCGATCTTCGATTCAATAAATTTTTTTTTATAAAAACTCTCACAGAAAACAAACAATTTCGTCAATGTGTTGTTTATGGTTTTGATTTTTTTTAGAATTTCGTTTTGATCATTCGAATTTTTTGTGTTTTTCGGCAGAACCCAGGCGCATTTAAGTCGTTCCTAATTGAATTTTATATAAAGATTTATGATTGTTGTTTTTTTCCCCAAACGTTTTGGCATCCTTTCCAATTCTTTGTACAGATAGACATACACGTAGAGAAAGAAACAAAGATAGATAGAGAGAATAAGATAGAAAGAGAGAGAGAGTCATTTGTAATCGTTGAAATATCTCGTGCTTCTGTAGAATCATTTCTACCAACACATTTGATTAATGGAAAATATGCCGCAGTTGAGGAGGATTCGTTAATTGATTGGTTAATTAATTGATTAAACTTTAATTGTTTTTAATTTAATTATGTAGTTATTATTATAATTTGATTTAAAGTAGCGCTACTGACCGTGTTGATCAGTTTTTTGTTGTAATAAGAGTTAAAAATTACGCTCACATAGTGTTCAGCGACTGTTTCCACACGGGCAATAACGAGCACTATTCGTGTTATTTTAAGTGTGTCTGTTTTAAATTTTGTGATTTTTAAATAGGATTTTATGCCTGAGTTGTTTGCACAATTCTATCAACGTTTGTGTTGTTTTGAAGATGTGTTTAAGGATGATTAACAACATGCTAACATCAACATACAACATACAAGCATTGACTTTTTTGTTGTTGGTGTTCGGTTCATAAATCAAATCAATGTTGGATTTCTTTCGACAAGCCGATGCAAATTTTCCGGTATTATCACGATTTCAACCTATAAATCTTGTATTTTTCGGACTTTTCATTACATAAATTCAGTGTTGTTCATACAAACGCACACACTCACAAGCTGGGATGTAAAAAACAGAAAACAAATGGACGGATTTACGCCGGGCGAGTAATTTAATCAACAATAACAGGTGATATGAGTTTTAGACAATACGGGGCGAAAGACTGAAGCGTTAAAAAGCTCGAGGCGCGCCATAAGCTCTGTTTAAGATTGAACTCCGCTGGATTTGATCGCGAAATCGACGTTCAAAAATTATCGAAAAATTACCACAATTTAGCAACACTATGAACTTGATTCATAACAATTTTGAAGGAAATCTGAAGTGTAATTTCTGAAATAAAGCTAAAAATATGTTTGTGACTTATTTTACTGTTTATCTCAAAAAAGATTAAACCTCTATTCTGTTCGGGTTTACTTTGAACTTCCGGTTTTGTTAAAAAAGCTCAAAATAAACGAAAAAGAGCATATTTCTCTTAATATGTGCTTAAAACTAGCTATACAGTATAGAATCAGCCAGCAAAATTGATACACTTTTACTTGTTATTTCCTTTTTTCTAAAAAACGCAATTTAAGGCTCTATTTTAAAAATCCCGCCGTTAAAAATGCGATTTACAACGCCATCTATCGTTGGCGCAACGCTACAATTCCACTAGAGTTCAACTTTAAACGCTCTCTTAAATGTCGATGTTTTTTTTCAAGTTTTCTCGCCACTGATTGGTAATATTCGCGAACGATTCAATGGTGATCTTGTCGATTCTAGCACATGCCGCATAGCTTCGGTTCGTTTCGATTTGAAACCAACAATAAAACTATGAAACAAATCAAAAATAAGCGACATCTATTACACTATTCTTTTATCTGGTTGTTCAAACATTGAAAAATGTCAACTAACACTAACCTCCCTTAATGGAAAAGGTATAAAATTTGTTTGTGTGTGTGAGTGGTGGTGCATCAAAAATTCTTACACCACAAAATCAAAAACAAAAGGAGAAAGGATAACGAACGCGACTTTACACTAATCGTACTACTTTAAAAAGAAAATCGATAGTTCTCTAACAAGGACAGGCAAAAGGCGGCTATATTGGTGCAATTATTTTACAAAAATAAATGTGTTAGCATTTAATAAGAGTAAAATGATGAAAGAATAGAAAATTTCAAATTAAAAATAGATGAAAATGAACATAAAAATTCGCTAGAAGAGTAACTGAACTTTATATACAAAGCATTACAAATTCATTCTCTCTATATTCAGTTGGAGATCTTTCCTAAA
Source organism: Mylabris phalerata (assembly GCA_020740385.1). Classification (NCBI taxonomy): domain Eukaryota; kingdom Metazoa; phylum Arthropoda; class Insecta; order Coleoptera; family Meloidae; genus Mylabris; species Mylabris phalerata. The sequence goes on along the minus strand of JAJEOX010000044.1, from coordinate 6,998,368 downwards.
TACCGATAGTACTTGAAAATTTATAGAGTGGTTAATTCAAGCCGGCAAAGGGATTAAAACTTCACGTTCAGATCACGTCGAGTTTACTTCAAAAGATCATCAAATTTTATTGAAACAAGTCCCTTTCAAGTCTTATAATTATTGCAGTCTTTTCCATTTTTTTTGTGTTGTTCAACGATAGAAATGAATCGAAACAACTTCACGTAAGATCTACTTGAAGATGAGATTTCTTTGAGTTTTTTTAACAAGACATTCATGGATGATAATGTTGAATGAGCGTTGCAAATTATTTCCCTGTATTGTTAAGTTATAATTGGATTAAAATTGTTAAATTTTGCAGAGTTTCCAGTCACTATAGATGCTCGACACTCGAAATTTAACGAGACTACCAAAGTTTTTTTTTTATATAACTGTATAGGGTGCGACAAGAGGATGGGCCAATAAAAATATAAGGGAAGTTTCTGAAATTTGGTCTTATTTCAAATAGAACGCATTTAGATTTTGTTGTCAAATTAAACAGGACTTTAAAAGCATGACTTACAGAAATTGGGGCCATTGCAGGTGCGATATCTCGGCCACCAAGAGGCTGTCGCTTGAGGCGTTTGGTCCCTTAAGGGCCCAGTATCCCAGATGAGATCGACTTCTAATAGCAAAAAGGGTAAACATACCCTAGGCTTTCTTCAGGGTGCTCAATATTGTAGTTAGGTTCAAGTGCTAGTTCACTGTCACGTGGTAAGGGTGGAATGCCCGGATTCGTGTTGCCTCTATCAATCGCCTGGAGCTAATCCCAGACTCTTTTTGTATTTTTTTGTAGGGAGCAGGACTACCGACCAAAATCCTCATCTTCTCTCCCTAGCCCGAGGCCCCTAATAGTGCTAATTTGTGCCTTTAGAGCTATTGCTACTGGACACTTGAAATTTGGACCTGAACTGCCCTTGAACTGAATTATTATTTAGCCCCTTACGGTAACATAAAAAACATTCAGAAACTTCCATTAGAACTTTTCTATACGGTTAATGTCCCACCTTGTATAAATAGTATTGTTAACTGCGAGAATGTTAAAAGTTCGAAACGAACGGCGTGCCGGTGAATCTCAATTTTCTGTGACTTTTTATTATCACATCATTGTCAATTTGATGATGCGACTATAAAGCCACACACGACGGGGGTGGTTACCAAATTTACTGTATTACTCGCTTTTTCGTCCGGATTTTGCGTTGTTTATAACTTAATAAATCAGAAACTTTCTGTGAAACTCGACTATAGTAAAACACACCGAAAGGGAGTTTTGTGTATTTGTTCGACGTTTAATTAGAGAAAATGGTTGAAAATTGGCGGAAATTCGAAAAATTTATTGGGTATTGAAAAATGGTGGAGGCGCCGGACAAACTACCGATTGTGAGTGTGTAAAACTCAACTTTATTCATTCGAAAATGATGTATACTATTGAAATATTGTTGAACATCATATTGATTTATATTGCAGCGAAATTCAGAATTTATGATGGTTGTATGTTGGTAAAGATTTGAGAGGAAACTCAAATTAGGAACCTTTCAGCACTATTGCACATAATTAGAAATAATTACCAAATTTTGAAGAAATTCAAATAATTAGTATAGAGAAGGTTTCCGTGAATCCTATGGGTGAAATTGTAAATCATCAAGTTTGCTAATATCAGAAACGTTACTATTATTATTAATTCTGACAAATGATTGTTGATTATCATTAGTATTGTCGGGGAAAAAACCTATTAAAGTCATGAGAATTGAATAAATTTCTCTACTCACTGTATAATCCATTCGTTAGTGGTTCTTTGTCGGAAAATCTTTAAAATAAACAATAATGCAATGTTGTTTGTACGTATATGTATGTAAATATGTGGTAAGTTGGTGGGTTTAATGTATGAAATTAATGCAAAGTTTAATCTTTCATGTCTAAAATCGTCTAGATTCATGCAATAGAAACATTCACAATATTGTCGTCATGCAGTTGTATATCTCTATCGTATTTATAGCCCATGAAATGATTAACATTCATTAATAACCAGTCAGTGGATTCAACTTTTCTATCGTTCACCTTGACAAATAATCAAAATTGCAAGTTTCTTTATCCGAGATTGAAATATTGTCGTAATGTACGATCAATTAAAGAGAATCATGGGCTATAAAATGATTTTTTCCTAGGAATTATTGTATTGTATTGTAGAGAATCGTGTTTTCAGTCGGATACGAATCGATTTCTACGCCCATTGCTCGCATCCTACATGCAGATGGTCGTATTATATACAGAGGTGCTGAACTAAAACTGTATAGTTTATATGAAACATCTTAATATTTGACGAGTAATTTTGAAAATATCGCAAGGATTTATTAGGGCGCCCCTGGAAGATCGTTTTGGCAAAAGTGGAAGCCTCTACGACATTGAAAACTAGGATTTTCCACAAACTAATATGTTAAAGTGAAGTAATATGTTTGTAAAAATTGAATTTTTGAACTTGACCCTTTAGGTTTCGAGAAAAATCGAAGGAAATACATTTTGAAATTGAGAGTGAAGCATTGAAATGCAACAATCATTCGCCTCTCGAAGTTCACAAGAGGTCCGCATCAATTTGACCATCAGTATTCCCCAACAGTCGGTTTAGAAATCTTTATTGCCGACACATGAAATTTGTTCCCTTTGTTAAAATTAGTGACCGTGAAAGAACTTGTAAGGAATTTACGGACTGACGCTTAAGATAAATTTCGAAAAACACTGGCGCAGACTGTTGAACCTATCCAATGTTTATTAATTTAAAGAAAAACAATCTTGGAATGCCTGAATTTATCAATTATTGGTTACATTTTTGAATTGTAAAGCACTTACTCTTTCCGATAAAAGTACTAAAATAACTGGGGAGGCGAATGACTAGAGAAAATGCTTTTTTTATAAAAATTTCAAAGTTGTCTAAATAAATCGCATATTGATAAACTTTCCGATGAGTAACGAGACTCAAATTTTGGTAAAATAATCTCCAGGGTCTTCCCTATAAATCCCCAAAATATTTTTGAATTACTCATCAAATAAAAAGACTTTCCACATAAACAACAGGTTGAACCTTTCAAGAGTAGACAGTCCAGTTAGTTGAGTGATTTGATAAATATCGGAAGATTCGTAGGGTGGTCACCAGAGAACATTTTGACAAGACTTGAACTCTGTAGCTTAACGGGAATTCGGTAAAATAGTGATTTTAGTTTTATTGCACCAATCAACTCATTCTTTGAGTGTTCTTGGTTGATAAAAATTGTTCTAAAGAGGCGTTTTTGGGCGACTTTTGGGTGAGCTACAGCCTCAAATGTTTGCTTTAGATTTTTAAAGTATTTTTCAAAACGCTCACTAATAGGATTTATAGGATATACTCTTGAATCCTTTTGGTTCAGCACCGGTATATTGCAATTTTACCCGCCCAGCTGATAACAATGATAAAAAAAGAAACAAAATAGAATAGATCGTGATTGTTTCTCGTTTTTTGTTTCGTATTTTTTTTGATATAATTTTATACCTTTCCCAAGTGTAAACAGTCGATATGTACAGGGAGCGCAATTCTCTAAACAATCATCAGTCAACATTAATTATCACCGCGAACCTTAAACCCATCATATGTCCAACTTCCTAACTTCAATACGCATGTTTGAACGTCGTAAGGAAAGAATTCTACATCTATAGCACACGAGGACTTATAAACAGCCGGCGGTTGCCAAACAACAAGGCCATTGTAGTAGACAGTTGCTTTGGTCATTAATGTGACCTCATAGTTGCCATCAGCGCTGCAAGAAAACAATATTTGTTTGTTGAAATTGGCTGATGTTCAGATGATGCCCGGCAAAGAAACCGTCCACGGGGACACCTACACAATTTTGTGTGTTTATTTTTTGTGTAAATATTTATCAAATTGGCGTTAATAGAAAAAAGAGATATGGGTAACCTTGGGTTACGAGTAGATCCTATTGAAATATGACCATCTCTGTTGCTACCCTTTTGCAATACATGGAAATCACATTTAAATAAATCAATCTGCATCAATTCCCAGATTTTCCCAATCTTCTTCGAGAGTTTCAAGGAAAATCGGAGGAATTTACAGATTGATTTCAACGTTACTCCCACTACGATTTATAAAGAAATATTTTTATTGAATGATGATAGGATATAAATGATGGGTGGTCATATCAGCGCCAGTTCACCATGTCTACACAACCATTATAACTTACCTTAAATCCATCATATGTCCAGCTACCAAATTTCAATACACAGGTCTGTTCGTCGAATGGAAAATATTCAACATCAATCTCACAAGATGACTTGTAAATAGCTGGTGGCTTCCATTCAACTAGTCCTTGATGGTAGATGGTGGCCTTCGTGGCCAATGTTACTTCAAAGTTGCCGTCAGCGCTGTAAAGGCAATCAACAACGACCAGCAAACCGTACAAACTAACAGTTACCGTCTTCAATACACGATTCAATTATTCATTTATTCGGCGATAAAACAAAAGTAAGAAATCATCGTAAATAAAGCAGCTTTAATCGTATACTAGGCAGTTTTATCATTGTTCTGATTTGGGGAGGAGGTGTCAATATTTCTTTATGACTTTTCGACTTTCTGATTTTGGAATTGCAGAATTTGCAAAATTCAAGGGATCGGACTAGAATTCGGTAAAAAAACGGAAATTTTGACGAACAATTTCTGGTTCATTTTTCAATGGAAATTCAAGTTTTTGAGCCTGCTCAAAAGGGCATTTCAAAGTGTATCACCTGAATCTGAGAGTTTTGGGAAAACTTTGAGTTATGGATGGAAATCTAGAAGCATTGTTTTCTTATATTTTCTTCCATAACTCAGCTTATATCAATTTGTTTGAGATGAATACCGGATTTCCAAGAAAATTCTTTAATAGTTTGGTTAATTTTCCCGACATTGCAATGAGTACAATAACTTTGAGTGTTTTGGAAAATTCTGGTAGAATTCTAAGTTATAGTTATATTTTTCCCTCTAAATCGGCCAACGTTATCGATGTCTTTTTTTTCCAACAGCAAATCCAGAGTATTTTCCAAATCTATTAGAAACGTGCCCGTAGAATTGACAAAATATCGATAATTTCGCTTTAATTATAAGTAGTTTGGTGCCTGTTGATTCATTAATTTCGTTTCTGTTTCTATTCCAGTTTCTATTCCGTTTCCGTTAAAATACGTTGAAAAATCCGTTGTGGTACTTCCGTTACGATAATCTACAATGGAAATTTAAAGTATGATAACTTGTTCTGTCACAAACGTTACGATTTAATGAAAATTTAGAATGATTACCTACATCACAAACGAATACGCGACAGGTCACGTACTCTAGAAACAACAACGAATAAATCTGCTAAGTTAGAATTTTCCAAGAAGAAAACCTAGCAATAATTGTAAATTTAAATGATCATTTTGATGTAATTGGAGATAAATGAAGTATAAGAATAGACCCGATTATAGATTGATTATTTTAAAATAGAAATAAGATGGTGATTTGATATTTATAGCGTTAGTTTTTAATCGATCAGCATCGAGTTGTGTTTGTTTTGTCTGGCAAGCTCTACTTACATTAACATTAAAGTAACAAACAGAAAACACTTAACAGTCAATCAGTTTATTTATTCCGTTTTTTTTTGTCATTTGCTATATTTATTGTAACGAAAAAGCTTTAAAAGTTACAAGAAAAAATAACGCCTCAATTCAAACAAATTTTGCGGATAAGTTTAAGTACGGATTTTTCGTGAAAATTGCTATCAAAACGTACGATTGGATCGTTTTAGTAAATTTCCAGTCGTATTCTGTAGCTTTTTGGCGATTCGTTACTATGACAACGCTGGATAAAGCTTCTCTCTCATTTTTTACAATCGTATGTTTAATTGGAAAGAGATAAGTATAAAACAGGTTATTCAAAAGACACTATTGATCTTCAGCGTTATCATAGTAACCAATCAACAAAAAGTTACAGAATACGACAAGTTTTTGGGGTTGTTCAAAAGAGCATTTCAAGCTGTACTAGAGGGATTGCGCAGTGTTTGAAAATACTGTCAAAATTTTGGATTATTATAGATGAAAGTCTAGTTGTGTTGTTCTAAATTTTCCTGCTTAACTTAGTTTATATCAATTTGTTTGCAATGAATATGGAGTCTGATGTAGTAAATTGGAAGAGCTTTCTAACTATGCAAGAAATTTTCCAATCGGTTTGGTAGTTTTCCGGAAAACTACCGGAAAAATTGCAAACATTTTGCTTTGTCTATAATGAAAAATCTGTCAAAAAATATAATTTTACTATTTTAATGAGTGATTTGCTAACGAACAGGTGGCCTTTATATCTTGTTCGATCCACTTTCTTCAATGAAGAGATCAATTGTTGGTATTCTACTGTCCGAAAAGATCTTCATCCAATCTATTCCAATCATTTTACATATTCCACTACAAAGTGGAAGGGAATTCTATTCAACGAACGTCATTGAGGAGGCGTTCCAGTGCTAAATTCAATTCTATACAAATCTCAATTTCCGAACGCCATATTCTCGAAATAATGAGGAAATTGCATCTCTAGGAATTGTTAAATGTTTCCAACTGTGTGCGTATGTATGCGTACATTCTAATATCGATCACACTGAAGTTTACGATATTGGTAATAATATTCAACTTTATCAAAGGGGTAATATTGATATTAAAATCCAAGAGGATTCGAGCCTATTATCGAGAATAATACAAATTTCCACTTCCTATATGGTCGTATAGTTGTAATAATATCGATTTGAATGTTTTAGAAGACGTTTCACACCCTTCACTTCGCCTATTCTTAAAGTTTGTTGAACAATGGGCGGAAACTTTGTTCGTTTCTGATAGGAATCGTGCGCATTCCCTTATTCAAAAAACATTGTAAAGACGCCAGTTATCTAAGATTATCTTATTCCATTATTTCAATTCAACTTGTATCGTAAAATACCATACGAAGGTAATTTAATTGAAAATTCCCTCTTATTGTGATTATTTAGTTTTGATACAATCGAATCGATAAAAGGTGGTTGTTTTGAATTTATGTTCATATTGTCTAGAGTATAGTTGGTGGTAATTTAAAGACACCTTATAGTTGGAGGCTTTCCGTGCTGACGCCACTATCACTACACCACAACCATTAACAACAAAACAACTAGACACAATTATAGGGAATATTCGTATCTCATGCAAAGTTCTATTGTTGGAATTGCACGACACACAAACAGGGGGAAAAATTGTTACTCTAAATAACAAATTACAAGATTGATCGGAAATCTCATGGGTAAACACCATTGTTCCAATAATAACGAAGTGTACTCTAGCCGTATTAACTTTTGGACACCACAATCGAGCTGTCTTGTCTCTCTTTACACACTTGCCGCTTATATCCTCCAACTCCCTAGAGGGATAAGGCAGTTTTTTTGCTCTCTGCCCCGTTGTCATTGCTACTACTGCTGCAATTAACCTGGTTTCCCTTAAAGTTCGACAAGTTCACTTCTGAACACGTTCGTCTCTACTTATACACGATGACAGTGTACACTTAACTACGGAATTTACTACTTCAATAACAATAATATCAGGGTTCGTCATCAACTGGTAATAGGGCTATTTACACAATTCGTAAATCTTGCGTGTGTTCAGTAGAAATCCGTTTATTTCAGTTGTAAAATCTATAAAGACGCACTGATTAGAGAATTACAAGTTATACGAAAAATATTTCTCAAAATGGAAAACGTACTGCAATTTTCTATTAAATTCTCATTTTATTGCTACTTTACTTATTATAAAATCAGTAAAATTTAACGCTATATCAACTAATAAAAGTTAGCGTTACTAGCGGATCGACAAAAAGGTAACGCAAAACTTCAACTTTTCGTCGATTTCCGGAAAAACTATCAAATCGATTGAAAAATTTCTAACAAATTTGAAAAATGCTTTAAATTTAGTACAATCTCTGAGAAAATCGTTGCAAAATTAGTAAAATTAGCTAAAATATAATTGTAAGAAATCATAGGTTTCAATATGTTCCTCTACCGCGTGTTTCACTCTAATGGAAACACCCATTATTTGATGAGCAACTTGAAAAATATTTCAAGGATTTATAGGAAAGTCCGTGGAGATCATTTTATCAAAATTTGAACCTCGTAGCTCATAGGCAAGTTGGTCAAAACGTTTAATGACGTGTTCCAGAATAAAATGGAGAAAAACGAATACTATCAATGTTAGGAGCATTTCTGAGCCTTTCTGAATCATTTAATGTGCGTAACTCGTTTGTGAAAGTCGCAAAATCGTTAGAAACGATCGTTTTTTGACCAACTTTCCGATGAGCTACATGGCTCAATTTATTTTCCAAATGAGTCGTCAAATACTAGGTGTTGCTATAAAAGCTAGGAACATTTAAGTGAAACGCGCGGTATAGTTCAGAATTTATATGCAACTGTAAAAATTGGAAAACTTTGTTCAATGCCGCTTAAAATTCTCTTTCCAACTATATTTCATTCGTTGGAAAATCTTGAAAGATAGCAGAATTAACAGTTGTTGAAAATTAATACTTTAGGGGCACCAAATTGGAAAAAAGTAGTGAATTTTTTGCCAATTTTCTGGCAAACTATCAAACCAAATGGTTGATTTCTTACAATTCTAGAAAGTGTTCCTAGAATTTGCTGTATGACTCAAAATTCAATCCGAATTGTGGATGACTCATTGCGATGTCTTATAGAGAAGAAAAAAATGATTTAAGCCTTTTGGGGCCCTCACAACAAATACTGTAAATCTACTGAAATGCCACAGATATTCCATTCAATTATTCATCATCGGTAAACAAAAACTGAGTCAATATGAACGGAAACCTTTGAACATTTCAGCGACAATATTGGAAATTTTCAGTAACTTTAAAAACATCCACTCCGTTCGCTTGTATGAATCTTTAAAGAGATTCAGCTGTTTTGTTACATTAATAAATACTGTTTCAATTTACTTTTTATTATAATTTTCAAATATTTGTTGTTGTAAAAGCTGAATTCATTGAATTCTCTAACTAACAGCAAATCAATTATAGAAAACGTTCCGTAACTAACTGAAACAGATTACTTCACATTGTTGTTTTTTTTTGAAATACTGTAAAGTTTCTGTATTATTCATAAAATTCCCAAGTTAAGAATCGATCTATTCTAAAGTTGTTGTTTTATTGTCCAAAACAGAAATCTAAAGTCATTTTTCATACGTTGAGTTTTACAGTTTTGTAAGAAGAAACTTGCAACTCTAGTTTATTATAAAACAAGGGCAACATTGACGATTTCCCCTTAATATCAACCCTCAACATTATACAGTTTATTGTTGGTTGTACAGCCTAATTAATGTCAAGATATTGTATAGATACGGCTCAATTTACATTAATTACTGTCGATTAGTTCGCTAGATAGATGGTTTATTAAAACTATTTTATATGAAAAAGAACTGGATTGATTCTTCTTGGGTCGATATTGAGGCTTTATTGTTCCATTAAGTGATGTAATCTTTTCTTTTAGCTTTTAAAGATTGTATAGCAACGAATTCTATTTACCGATAGGTATAGGAATTTCTATCAATTCTAGAGAGAAAGCTTATTGAGCTTATTTCCGGACCGTCTCTCTTCATAATACAATCGGTTAACTAAAGTTGTACGATACAGTTCAGATTTCATCTCAACTTAATCTTGTAGATAGAGCAACTTTGTTTACTACCTATTTTGTCTTATCGGGGGATGTCCTGTTTTAGATGAATTATTCCTACTATTACAATAGTTGATTTATTAAAAAAATCTAAATTTATGTCTAGATGCATGAAATTGTTTAGGTTTCATCAGAGGATTATTAAAATTTTACAATTTTATTATTAATCCTTGCTGAAATTACGGAAGGATGAACAAGGGTTATTTGCACATGTATCTAAATTATAGTGGTTGTAATTCCTTTATTACTCCACAAAAGGACATCCGGGGAATTTCTAATATGATAATAAAACCAAATAAAAACAGATGTATTCATGATAGGGCTGGATTATTTTGGCGCTGACGGATCTATCGATCTCCACCGATACGATAAGTTTGATCGACGATTTCTCGCTAGTTTTCCGACCGATTACAACGACTAAAACGATATTGGAGAGAAGATTTTAAGGTGTATCTAAAGAGGTTGTCTATTTTCAAAAATTCGAATAAAATCGGTAATCACAGGGGGAAATCTATTGTTGTGTATTTCTCCTCGTAAATTGCGCCATATTGTTCATTTTCCAATAATTTTTGCAAGGTTTACAGCAAATTTTTCTTATGTTTTAGTAATTCCTGATAAATTCATTAGTTTGTCACTTCAAATCGATCCAGCACTAATTATCTGGCGCATGATTCATAAACATTTCAAATAGAAATCAAATTAAGAGGCTTTGTTCAGCTCGATTCTGGTTATATCATCATTAAATTCAACTGAATTGAAATTCGCTTAAATATATTTTCCACAAGAAAATTCATTAAAACATACCCACTATCATCTATGTATTTAATCAGTCCATAACATTGATAATGGGCTAATCTATTTTGGCAAGCTGTCAATATTAAATTACACACAGAATCTACACATATTTGCATATTGTTCCTTAAGGATTAATGTAATAACATTTGCATTTATGTTAGATTAATTCTAGTAGATCTCCATCAAGAAAACTTGAATATTGTTTAACTATAATAACGTTGTAACTAACTCAAAATTGTTTAGTTTATACAGATCTCAACGTTTAGAGACGTTTAATTTATAATTAGTATGAATCAGGGGTAAAACCGGCTAAACAAAGACTAGTAGCAACGGACAATTTAGTTGTTCTATACCGTACTTTTCACTTAAAAGTTTATAGTTTATATGGCAAATCCGATTATTGGACGAGCGATTTGAACGATATTTTAAGGATTTATGGGGGTCTTGGAGACGATTTTACCAAAATTTGAGCCCTGTAGCTCAACGCTCGTTTCTAACCATGTTGCAATTGATTCAAAATGACTAAAGATAAGCTACAAGTCCTCGATTATCAAATAATCGGAGTTGTTGCATAAAATATGCGCTTTCAAGCGAAAAGCACGGTTTATTGATAATTTCTATTAAAACTTTTTTCAGGTTTATTTATAAATAATTAAATAGAGAACGTGATAATCTACTTAAGTCTATGCATTATTTATGACATGTAGAAACCCATTTCAGTAGCAATCTGGCTGGAAAATTGAAATGGAGATGCCTTCTTGTCAATTAACAAAAGGGCTACTCTATCCCAACTTTTATCAACTATATTCACACATTCTATTGTGTAATTCGTGTAATTTTGCAATAAAAAACCGATAAATGTCAAATATTGGTTCTCTAGACGAACGTATTGTCTATTCGGCGAGTGGGATTTTTATTTCGCTTGTAGTTATTGCGACATCTTCAATTTCGAGCAATACACTTTAATGTATCTGGCGGTATTGTTGGAACAGACGACTATTGTGCGAATTTTAACCTGCGACATTCAACTAAATACACGTCAATCTATCTTTCACAATAATGCCATTTCGAAGATCCACTTTTCTATATTGTAGCCCCCTTTTCCTTGTTGTTTCGCAATATTATAGAACGTAATCTCTATTGTGCTGCGAAACTTCAGTTTCTGATATTATCCATTAAACGTGTTGGAAAACAGATCGCTGCTATATTTAAGATTATTTTCGAATGCTGATTTATTATTATCGTTGTTATTGTCATCAACATTGTCGTGTTTGGAAAGTTGTTGGGAAATTACGTGAGATACTCGTTGAAAGAATCGAATTTTCGATGGTACATTTGCACAACACAATTCGTTTGAATCGTACAGAATTATCTGCGATTTTCGCCAATTTTCATCAACTACTTTAATGTGAAATTTGGGAAGTTGAAATGGAAATAAATTCATGTTTAGTCAGTGGCATAACGGAAAACTTCAAATCCCCTGTAACAAGCTATAAGAGCTCCTTTTTGACTAGTTAATTAGTGATAAAATTTGTTGCTGAATAGTTCTTTTTGCAAACTCACTTTACACCAGTTTCTAGGCAATTTTATCTACGTTTTGAGTTAGTTTATTCTTTTAAAAGTAGTCTACATTGTTGGAAAAAGTAACAAAGAGAAGCTAAGAATTTTTCTCAATAATTTATCGAGTTTTCTAAACTTGCTCCGAGAAAGCATCTATATAAACTTTCTAAAAAAATGGGTCAAGCAACGTTAAAATGTAAATAGAAATTCGCATTTTGTTGAATTTTACGAAAAACTCCGAACCGATTAGAAAGCTTCTTACAGTTTTGAAAAACACTTCCATTTTTCTATTTATTAGGAGAAAATACAATTGGCTAAGTTGTGGGAGAAGATTACAAAAAATCGTATGCTCCAAGATGTTTCTGTAGCTCAAAATTTATTTGCAATTTTCATAAAAACATGCCCCGAGAATTTGCTACATAACTCAAAATTCATTCAGAATTTCCAAAAATAAAAATCATTAAAAATTGGCACTTTCACCGGATACTCAATCATGAATTTAAACTTTTTAGACTGGAACTTTGCGGAGCCGCCACTGCGTACGTTGCAGTCTACGCCTCTGTCTATTTGACGATTATGCTGTATTTGATTAAATTGCCAAGGTTCGTTCTTTCAATGATAAATTATTGAAGACGAAGCCGGAGAAGAAATGTCAAAAAAATCGTGATTGATTGATGGAAAGAAACAAGTAAAAAATAACACAGTCCTTTATCAATGACACACGGTGATTAAAAGAAACGACCTACAGCCAAGAAAAAATGTTTTGTTGCTTTCAACTCAATCCAAACTAGCATCTCTGGTTTCTCAATTGAATCTCCCTCAAATATTGCCAACTAAAACTAAACTGTACTTGATACAAAAGGATACGCTTTTCAGTAGTATCGTAAAATCTTGCATCTTTTTCGTATAAGGTTGTAAAATATACTCGCATACACAAACAAAGCCTCCCGTAACAATATTGAGTGAACTTTGGCAATATAATGTAATTTTGTAGACAAGTCAACGACAACTAATACCAGTAAATCTCCAATAAAGAGTAGAAACTTTCGAAAACTATACCTGTAAGCTTTTTTCACTTCTATATCCCGAATTTCCCGAGAAAAAATTGGAAATTATTCAAGTAGAAATAAAAATTTTTAATACATAATGTGTGTATTGAATTCGCGAAGATTTATTAAATTTTATTTCTACAAAAGATGTTTGGCGTCTCGTTTAATTTCCTGTCAGATTCGTATAGAAATAGAGTTTTTGGGAAGTTTCACCCAGAAAAATTTATTAAACACACTGATTCGGTGGTTTCTTATCGATTTTTATAAAGACATTCATATAATTGTTACTTATTACCGGATTTATAAATCGTTAATCTAATCCGGTGATAATCACAACTAGATCAGGAAGTAATAGACGAAATTGCTAAATAAAGTTAATCGATTCGACCACCGAACGTTTATTAAAATCCAGAATACCTCTAATTCGCCTATTGTTTAGCTCCACTTGTTGTAATACCCTATTTCTTTATTTCAATTGAATTTGAATTGCGCGCCATTAAAAAGTAAATTGATAATCTTGTATCACTAGATTCCCAAGTTGAGTGCTATATTTTCAATTTATATATAGTTTTACTATAATTAATCAAAAATTTGAATTTTGAGGTTGGAAATTTAAACGCACAATAGTGGGAGACTTTGGTTATGCAAGTTTACCAACTCGTTTTTGAAGGCGCGGAATTTAAAGTTTTCAAGAAGCTCTAAATGTTCTTATTTACAAATTATTATCAACTATTGAAAGATTTTAAAGAATCCCTTTGGTAATTCACTGTTGCGAAACCTTTTAAAATTTGTATAGTTCGTATATCTTGGCAACATTTCAATTTCAATGATTATAACAAAAAGATCAATATCAAAGGTAATATCATTTGTATCTGTTTAAAATGGGACAATTGAGTCGAATGTGCTTTCAAACAATTCTCTTAAGGGTGACTTTGTTCCATTATTAAGGCAAACAAGACAGTGTTTGTTGAAAAGAACATGAAGTTTTGTTTCAATCAAAAGACGATGCAATTTTCGAAAGAATATAAACGCTAATAAGTATTCGAAATATAAAATTTAGATAACCGGTATCTCAATTTGGCTGGTAAATAATACTTGTGGATTGTATAGACGTTTAATTAAATTCAATTTAAAAATATTTCGAATTTAAAAGACTACATATTTCATTCAAAAAGTTTCCGGGACTATTTTTTTATAAAATCTACAATTCCTAATAAAATTTAGAAAAAAAGCACTCTTGTAATGGAATTTTAAAACTTTTGTATTAGAAATTTTGTTTATCAAGTTCGGCTCTAAATAAAATTTTTGAAAAATTTAGCACTCTTGGATCAAAATTTTTACTAATAATGTTAATTTGGGAAAACTTTCAATACTTACAATTAGTTATAATCGAAATTAAGAAATTTCTCTTGTGAGGAAATTCTGAAAAATTACTTACTCCAAAATTTTAAGATTTTAATGAGAAATTTTGTTTTACATTGAAAAACATTTCAGCCCTCAAGATTACCGTAATTTGAAAAAAAATAGCACTTTTGCCTCATTCCGAAAAGTCTAGTCCACTTTATTTGACCCTAATGCAAAATTTTAAAATAATTTAGTACTTTCAGTATAAAATTTCAAGATTTGTATAAATTTTGCGCTATTTCTATCGATTTCTCAAAATTTTGTAGGTCTTTATGGGAAAACGGGAATTTTACTGGAAAATTACATTGAAATAGCTCATTTTTATTGATTCAGTCTAACCAATTTGCCTAAAAGTCGCATTTTTGATAAAGAAGCTTAACAAAAATTTCACAATTTTAGCTCTGTATCAAAGAACGAAATTTGATTAGAAAATTGCGCTAGTTCCTGCAGCAATTTTTGGATAAAAGGCCCTGCTTGCGAGATTTGACTCTAATAAACTCTCTTAGACTCCCAAAATTGAAAATTACGACGGAGAACAT
Source organism: Mylabris phalerata (assembly GCA_020740385.1). NCBI lineage: Eukaryota > Metazoa > Arthropoda > Insecta > Coleoptera > Meloidae > Mylabris > Mylabris phalerata. Next base: position 6,983,266 of record JAJEOX010000044.1, on the reverse strand, counting down.
TTTTCAGAAATTCAAAGGAACGAGACAAGGGCCCTGAATTCCACTCCAGACTGTACTAGTGCCCTTATGAGCGCTACAAGATTTGCATAGAATGAGAAGGCAGTTATGCTGAAAAGTAGATAACAACTTCTTTCCCAAGAGTCGCGTTCGGAAGACCTCCTCTAGCCAATTATAAGTCTTGAAAGGACATCACTTCACTTGAGGTGTTATTTAAATCCAAAAATTATACTAGTTTGGATGTTATTTCACAAAAAACTAAAATAGAAAATAAAATTGTAGCTTTCAAATTCCTCTATCTATCAATAGTCGATTTTATTTCATTGTTCTTACAAATTGCGGTACCTCTAACACACTTGTTTCCCAGTGTAGAACGTCATTTTTGAAATTTCCGGAATATTCAGTCAAAATTTTCAAGCGCTATGGGCTCAGAAATGCGGAAATTCGTGTTCAGAATCAAACAAGACATCCATTATCTTGATATCTTTAATCGTTTTCGAAATATTTCAGTTCCGCTGTCTTATAGAATTTCCATAATTGAGACGTGTTAGCTTCTAGCCCTTAACTTTCTTCTTTCTCAGTTCAATCATTAGATTTATAGGAGCTTTCTACGAGTATATAGAACTTTAGTTGGAGAGAATTAAAATGAAAATAATGAAATCGAACACAATTGAATTAGAGGTGAAAGTGCGTTTTCTCAATCAATAGAAGTAAATCGATTGAAATTTGCGGATATTAACAGTAATTGTTTTGAATTGGAAATCATTACGTGTTACCATCAATGTTTTACAGTGAGTTAATATTCAAACAAGCTCCGGTAACAATTCTATCGCATCCAGTTCTACATTTCTGGCCATGTAAAATCATTTAACTGTAGTTTGTACAGCGTTCTACATTTAACCGGTGTGCTCTATTTCCTGGATGCATTTTTTTTGAAAAATAATCGATTTTATCGCCACTTCTGGGCCAATTTTTGTTGTCAATTTGCGTAAATTAATCCCAGAGGAATTGTAGAGAAAATCGCCTCGAATTGAATCCAACACCGTAACAATTCCCTTAAAGTTTTTCCTCTAAATTCCCTCAAACATGTTTGGTCTTATCGTTGTTGTCCTGTTTCAATAGCGATTTTCCAAATAATTAACCCTTAAACGATTACACATACGTACAGATATTGTAGTGAAATCAACCGCGTTATAGACAAGAAGAATTTCCAAATGATTTGTATTATTGCCGCTACAAAATTAAATCGATTCTTTCTATTTCAATTCAAAAATTCATCCTGTATTCCCGACAATACATCAACAATTCGAACCCTATAAATATTAATATCGGTTGGGGTTATTCCAGGCTCTCTTACAGATTAAATTCGGTATATTGCCCCAAATATTTTTCTTCAAAATTATTACTGAGCCTGTCTATTTAAATTATGCGTCAAACACTGGCGATTTTATGTAGCATGAAATTTATTTGCATCGTAACTTTCCTAAGGCAATTTTTCTAAAAAAAATATTAAATTGTTTCTTGGAATTTTGTCAGCTAAGTTGGATGAATTTTGACACCCTCTCCCCTATTTATACCAGATTACTATCATTTAATGAGCTTTTAATGATCGCGTTTCTTAAAACTGAAAAATAATACTGACGGATTTTTCTTAGAGCTGAAAAGTATTGAATAATGATCGTTACAAGGGGGATTCGTGACGAAATTATACTGAAACTGATTAATTATACTTTCAACTGGTAATTTAATCTGAGAGGTAACTGTTAGATGTGGTAGATAGAAGAAGAGATATCATCTAAACAATGGCTAACGAATTTGATCGTAAAGTTGATATAAACACAATACTTTTATTTGTAATCATTAAAAAATTTCTTGCAACTTACTTGTTGTATAGGACGATGTCTGGCCGCCATATGTGGTCAGATGGGACGTGCAGCATATGGACACCACCATATTCTTTCGGCTCCCATCGAAGTTTATAATCGTACCATGACTGTAAAGATAATTCCAGCCATTTAAGCAGCACGAAAGAAGGAAAGAAAGATAGCCAGAAAGGAGGAAAGAAAAAACAACAATGGAAAAACAGAAGAAGAAACGAAAGGAACAATGAAAAGTAGTAGGAAAGAAAGAAAAAAAGACAAAAAGAAAGAATACTGCAAGGCAGGCATAAGACAGAAGGATAGAAAGATAGAAAGGCAAAAAGGTAGAAAAATAGATTGAAAGATAAAAAGATAAAAAGCCAGAAATACAGAAAGACAGAAGGATAGAAAGACAAAAATACAGAGAGATAGAAAGATAGAAGAATAGAAAGATAGAAAAAGAAAGATAGAAAGACAAAAAAATAGAAAAACAGAAAGACGGAAGGATAAAAAGATAAGAAGACAGAAAGACAAAAAAACAGGAAGATAGAAAATAGAAAGGCAAAAAGACAGAGAGATAAAAAGATAGAAGAATAGAAAGATAGAAAGATTGAAAGACAAAGATAGAAAGACAGAAACACAGAAGGATAGAAAGACAACAAGACAGAAAGACAGAAATATAGAAGAATAGAAAGAGAGAAAGACAGAGAGATGGAAAGACAAAAGAATAGAAAAATAGAAAGATAGAAAGACGGAAAGATAAAAAGATAAGAAGACAGACAAAAAGATAGAAAGACAAAAAATAGAAAGTCAGAAGGATAGAAAGACAGAAAAACAGAAAGACAGAAAGACAGAAGAATAGAAAGACAAAAAGACAGAGAGATAGAAAGACAGAAGAATAGAAAGATAGAAAGATAGAAAGATAGAAAGATAGAAAGACGGAAAGATAAAAAGATAAGAAGACAGACAAAAAGATAGAAAGCCAGAAGGATAGAAAGACAGAAAGTCAGAAAGACAGAAAGGCAGAAAGACAGAAAGACAGTAAGACAGAAATACAGAAAGACAGAAAGACAGAAAGACAGAAAGTCAGAAAGACAGAAAGACAGAAAGGCAGAAGAATAGAAAGATAAAAGGACAGAGAGATAGAAAGATAGAAGAATAGAAAGATAGAAAGATAGAAAGATAGAAAGACGGAAAGATAAAAAGATAAGAAGACAGACAAAAAGATACAAAGAGAAAAAGACAGACAGATAAATAACAGAAAGCCAGAAGGATAGAAAGACAGAAAGACAGGCAGCTAAAACGAAGAATAAAGAAAAAAACACTTGACAATTTGTATATGAGGAGGTGACCCGTTGCCAAGAAGTTACAGAATAACACTAATGGTCAATTTATAGTTAAAAACTCACCTGTTCTACCCATAAATTTGTCGTCATTATCTGATTCTTCAGATTCTGCAACAAAAAACTTGTATAAGTTTCAAGATCAATAGGAATTTGTTTTGGTTCTATTTCAGTTTGGTTTTTTTTTTGTAGTTTTGTTGTAATGCGTGGAAAATAAAAACAAATCTACTTTGGTTAAAGTGTCAACTAGAAAAATTCTAGCTATAATATTGCCATGGATCAAGTTTCAAAGCTCTCCAGTTATCTAAAAGTGTACGTGTATTTCCCACAGGTGAAATTGCTCTACATAAAGTGAATCTACTATAGACACGTTACAATATCGTTTCTTTTTCTTTGATCAAAAACTATTCATGTAGGTACTTAAGAAGTTTTCTTTATGACTAGAACGTTTCAATGTTCCTCTTTTAACGTTGTTCAAATAGACAAACTTTGGTATAAGATGGATATGTTGCGTTTTCTTCTAGTTGCCGTCGAAAAATGGAATGTTAGATGTGTAAATTACAACAATTTCTTTACCGTCTATCATTTAATTTCCCAGTGATGAATACGTTTTGCATTTTAATTAAAATAATGCTAATTAGTTGAGTCTCATCGTCATCGTCGTCGTAGCCGTCTCATTCGGATCCGTTAAAAACATCATACAAGAGTGCAATTTGATAATAACTAGTGGGGTGTAATTTTGTATTTATTAAAATAATATTTGCATAGATTTTTTTGTAAATATTCAACAAAACTCTAACGTTTTCTTTGTATTCTCCATTCTCGCTTTATTCTAGAGATGACATAATAGAAGTAGAATTCATTTCAACTAAACAAAAATAGAAATTTGAAAAAATAGTTAATTTTCCTCAATTTGCTAGAAAAGTAGCAATATTTGGAAAGGACTTACCACTTTCTAAGTACTGTGCAAAAGTCATTCGTAAGTTTATGATATTGGCAAAAATATCAGCAAATCTAGACAAATGTGCAAAATATTGAAGCAAATCATCCTCCTAGATTGTCGCCTATAAATTCAAATTGGAGTGAAATTTTCCAAACCCAAAAACTTCCTTTAAAGCTCCTTAAAATGCTCTATCTAATATTGCTTTGTTTATTGCAATATTTATGAAAACAAGCAAGTTATCGATTATTGACGCCAAATAGAAAAAATGCGCTTAACTTTTGATAATTCAAGAAATTTCGACAATCTACAAGGTTAGAAATTGGCCATTTGAACAAACAATGAAAATGGTGCGTTTCGCAAAGAATCACAATCGAGCCCTTCAGTCCCTCAAGAATTGTAAAAGTAATAGAAAAGATCATTGGTTGAATTCATTTCTAAAAGGAGACTTCCAATGAATCCCTTCAAATCGAGTGCCTGGGAAAATACCGGCGGATAGAGACGACGGCGACGTCTGCCTATACTCGACTTTTCTATAAAAGAAATCCGACCTGATTAGTTTTCATTTCAATCCAATAATAAAGTTACAAAAAGGCGCTATTCTTATGCTTTCATTTCAGTTTCACAAACTATTATGAACAGGGTTTTTTCTTGTTTTTGCCAAGTAATAAAATGATCCTTTATTTACATATTTATAGGTCTATGTAATATACTCATAGAACGTAGAACTATGCCCATCTGTATTCTAGAATTCCCGAGCCAAATCGTCAATAATTCAAACTCACCTTTTATACACGCATGTAGTTACTTAAATTTAGACTTAATTGTGTTTAAAAGTCATGTTAAAACAGCGAAATTGTGTTAAAACGGTGCTAATCACAAGTCGCATTCTATAATAATTACAGCTGCTATTAGTTGCCGATTCGAAAATTATTTTCAGAATTTATAGGATAGTCCCTAGGGAACATTCAGGTAAAATTAAATCCTTGTAACCCATTGGGAAATTGGGGGAAAACGCCTTAATCTGAGCATGTCGCGATGTTCGCCAACCCAAAATCCTCCTCGAACGTTTTTCATCACGGGAGCCTGGAAAAACGGGGGGCTAATGACTCGAGATCGGTTTAATTTTGCCAAAATATTCCTTAGGGACTACCCTACAAGTCCTCTAATTTTTTAATCGTCAAGCAATTAAAAGACTTACTTGTAGAAATAATTCCGTAATTCTTCAAAATAGTTTAACAACACGCAACAATACACAACAAATACAAGAATACGAATGAAATTAACCAAATTTGGAATTGTAAGGTTAATTTTGTTACCAATCTGGGGAGTTTTGTTGCCAACCTATTTTTTGATGGGCGTGCAATTCAAATTGTCAATAACTATTGGTCAAATTGAAAATTGCGCGCTCTCCATTGCGATTGGTACTCAAATTTCTAACCTTACAAATCGAAGTTGGTGTTTGCAGAATTCGCGGTTTATTATTTTTACTATTTCGATTATTTTAAACTGAAGCAGCTTATTTTATATACAAAATTTGAAAAAATACACGAATAAAAATAGTGATAATTGAAGTCTAAAGTTTAGAAATGTTAAGTAATTTTAACAATTCAAGGAATTTCACGCCTTAAACTAGTAAAGCTCAATTTTAAGAGCTTTTCAGTACAATATTTGAATTCGTTGGGGCAATTTTCAAATTACGGTCTAACCATCCCTGTATTTGTTTACAGTATCATTAAATTTAATCAAAAATTGCAAATTAATGGGCTTGAAATTGATTAAAAACAGTTATTAGTTCGACTCCCAACTAAATGACAGTTTTATTTAATCGTTCAGCACACCCCCTCGAATCAATTGTATTTCAGCACAAACGTTGATTAATACTTGTTGATTAGTTTTTTAACGGATCAATGGGACCATTTCTTTCTTTCCTCCGGTTTTTTGCGTCCCACATCTCATCCTATTTTAATTACAAACATATTTCTCCCCATTATCTCTGTGCATGTGTAAGTGTGTATGTGTGCGGTTTATATAAAAGCTTTGAGACTTTCAAGTCGATATACAGTCAACGCTCAGGTCGTAATCCGTACTAAATAATTCAACAGCGTTGTGTATGAGCGAGTCCAGTACAGCATTTAAACGGGGCGAACAAGCCGAGGAAAACACCATGCGGCTGAAAAATCGTATTCTTCTACAACCACTCGAAGCGAATCGTTGTAGAAGTTATCGATTAATTGATAAAAATTAGGGCGTCAAGTTCGATATCTTGCAAGAGATTTATGTCGATTGTTATTAGTTTATTTCCCTCAATCAAACGAATTTATAGTGAACACTTTCGGCTATAATGCGAAAGAATCGTCATCTATATGGTTAATTCTACCTGAAATCGTATCAAATTAACGTTCACTTTCTTTGGACGATTTATTCAGAACTTGGTGTAATAAACGTGCGTGAACCCTACTTCAACATTAACTTGATTGGTTGTAATTCAAATTATTGTCGGCTATATTTATACATTATTATTTTTATAGATAGTTATAGAACACCACAATTTGTATAATGGATATTTAAAGTAGTTTCTATAGCTTTGGAAATTTTATTTTAACACAGTTCTCGATAGATGATCATGTATTTTTACAATTTCCAGTATTCATAAGAAGATATACGGTTCAATTTTAACATCGTCGTAGTTGTCGTTTTTCACGATACCAATTCGCTTGCATATTCAATTTTTATGGCTTTTTCACAGTCATTCTTCCTCTTGTAAATTGAAGTCTTTAAAACTGTAACGCACAATTTTATTTGCGATTTCTCCCTGGTTTTTAATTGTATAATAACGTGGTAAATATATTCGGAAAGACCATTTTAAGTTGTATTTGTTGGTGCTTTCCATTTTGGAAAATTCCGATTAAATTCCCAGGTAAGAGTTGCCAAGACTGACAATTGGGCAAGCCTTGAGCCAATGGTTATTTGCCAAGCCTGGGAGACTGAGCATCGGGCCAAACCTTGGGCCCAGCCTTGTCGAATGGCTAGATTCATGGCATCCAAGCCTTGGCAACTAAATATTGGCCCAAGCCTTGTTCCAAACCTGGTTCAATGATTAAAATAATTTCCCCCAAGCCTTGGAAACTGAGAATCGGTCCAAGCCTGGCCCAATGGTTAGAATCATTTCTTTAAAATCATCATGGAACTTTTTTCACAATCTCCAAGGTTTATTTTTGAATATTTCTGATAAAAAAAAATAATCTAAAGGGTTAATGTTCATTGTGCTATTGAATTCAAATTTAAATGAAAAACAAACCAAAATCTGGAGTAGAATACATATTATTTTCGTTTTTCGAGGCTGGGGCTAACATTGGTTTTTAGTTTCCCGAGACTTGGGCCAACAACGACTTTTTGTTCCCTGAGATTAACGTTGGTATTTCGTTTGCCGAGATTAGGACCAACATTAGTTTTTCATTACCCGAGGCTTGGGCCAACGCCGATGTTTTATTTTCTGAGGCTTGGGCCAATTTCAAATTTTTTGTTTCCCAAGGCTCGGCCCATGGCCATCATCCAAAGCTCGGACCAGTCCCGATCCGATGTTTAACCAAGGCTGGTGCCCAGGTTCGCCCAAGGCTGGTAAACCTTAGCCCAAGTCTGGTCCAAGCCTTGGCTTATGGACTTTTCCTACCTAGATTTTAAATTACACTAAACATTGTAAAATTGGTTTTAAGCGTAAGTCGCGCTTAATTTCGTTATTTTTAACAATTATTCCAGATAATTTAGCTTTTCTCTAAAACTAGACACTGGATTTTGTTAAAATTTTGCATACTTAGAATCTAAACCAATAGTAGACTCCAGTAATTTTTTGAAAATATTTAAACTTATAGTTTCTGTATTTTCGTCTAGTAAAATTCAAGTTTAATAATAATCTATAATTCTCGACTATTTGAATTTGAAATAAAACAAAGATTATTACCTTCTGACAGATTGTATCGAGAATTCATGCATAATGCAATTATTATCGTTGTTTTATGACATTTAAATCCTTTAAATATCACGGATATTGGTTATCATGAACGTGATTTGATAAAATAATAAGTACAAATCCTTGGATCAGTTTTCATGAAATGCTATACTCAGACAATTATCGATTTTAAAATATAAACTTTGACTCGTCCTTCCTGCTGTATATTGTCAGATTTGTGGAACGTTACGATAATTTAATGTTGATAGGAAGGGTTTTGCCGGTGGTGTATGAGTTGTCGAACCACCCTCTCTATTCACAGGCTCGTTTCATATGTGTGTTCGTTTGTTTGTTTGAATAAAAGCATCGTAATCCCAATGGTAGTTTTTCACCAGATAAATCGAATTCTTTTATAACAGTCAAGATTGTTGACATGTACGTGCTATATCTGAAATTCGAGTATTTCTTACGATTTGGTCGAAAACTAGCAGATATACATATATCGAATCCCCAATGATTCCAGCAAAACTGGTAAGATTACAGCCTAATTTGTCGTACAGACTACTGAAATATTGGGTAGACCTTTAAAAGTCTATAATTTAAAGATAAGCTTTATTCGTTGCGCAATTTGAAAAATATTTTGGAAAAATTATAAGAGGAGGTTAATGCCATTTTCATTCTTGTTTGTTGTTAAAAGCGATTTTTAACAAACTAAAAATGAATCTTATGGTTTCCAATAAGCTACCGAGTCCAATTCTTGCTAAAATATTCTCAAAAGAGCCTCACCGTCTAATGCATTTCCAAACTATATACTCTTGAATACTGCACGTGGTATGCTGTAAAATTTCCCACCGATTTCGCATTGAGCTTTCACATCATTTTAAATCCGTGGAAAACTTCTAGAGTAGCACTTATAGACCATCATTTTGCATCGACAAAAAAGATGTCGAAATTGTCGAATAGTCATCCAATTAATTATTCATTTTGAAGTGAGATATATCAAGATTAGAGTGTGCTCAAGTATTATCTGGGAACGTGTAATAATTAACAATTTTAATAATCAATGTGCACGTTGACAATTTTACTTATCGATAGTCAGCATTTAATAAAATGACTGAAGAAGTCACAACTGTAATTAATTTAGAAAGAGATCCGCTTCATATGGAAATTTTCGTTGAATTAGTGCTTCATTTAGTTTGTGATTATTCCATTTTTTCCCCCATCCAAACGTTTGTGTTTATATTTTAGGGCTGGATATTGGATTTTCAATTATGCTCCGAGTTGGAAGTAATGACACCAAACCGCCTGTCGGTCCATCATCCAGATTGCAGCAACAATCTGGATGTTATCTGTTCGTATTTGAATTTCTGTACATGTTTGAAAATTGGGGAAGAGAACCAATGTGTATTTAACTGTTATCGACAAATTCAGCCGTTCAATTCATGGGGTATTTGCAATTTTTATTACACAATTTTTTCGGTATTGTTTTCTTCTATATCTGCAACTCAATCGATATTTGTAAACGTACTTAAAATAAACAACGAAAACAGAAGTTTCATTTATCATTCGTTTCCGTATTGGCAACGATCTTACCACAACAATAACCATTTAAAATTGAACAGTTGACATTATTGTCTTGAGTTTGTTGTCAAGTCATGAAGTATCTGCTATTGACTTGATGCAATGAGTTTTCTGCATTTACTACCGATCTTGACTCAACACCAGTGGCATAACAGAGAAACTTCTCCACCAGTACATTACCAGAACTTGACCCTATTTGTTTGTTTTTATCGAAGATATTCTGTTAGTGTTACTGGAGCAAAACTGCAAAAACTTCTTCAGAATGCCTTGTATCCAAAAATTCGTAAACTGCACCCAGAAATGTTGCAAAATGGTGTGTTGCTTCAGTACACCAACCAAGAAACTTCTGGAAAAATACCTTTGGGGACAATTAGCCATAGGCTTATAGTCCTGACCTGACCTGACTTCGATCTCTTCCTCAAGCAGAAGAGCTCCTGTGGGAAATGCGTTTTCTCACACTAGGAGAGAAACAACCCGATTTAAATCCAGGTGGCGCTGGCAAACGTGCATTGTCTTTTCCAGTTTTTGAGTTAGTTACGCCACTGTTCGGCTTCGATATTTCAGGGTAAAATCATTTACATTTGGTAAAAGAAGCGTAAACAAGCATTATTGATGCATTAACCGTGTAATTTAATTCCGTGTACACGAAACTTGCCTTGTCTACAACCACTATTTGTTTTATTAATGATTCGGTGAAATATTACTAAAGTTTGTTATACTTGTAGATTAATATAAATCAAAATTTTAAATCAAACTATAGAAAATATGAGACTAATTTATATGCGGAAACTTTCGAAGAATCGCACCGATAGTTGAATTCTCTCCCATGTGCAATACTCGAAATACGAACGAAAAATATCGAACAATTCCCATAACGTAAATTCGACATTTTTCTTTTATCTATTCGAATCGACAATATCGTAAATATTTACCAGAAATTTGGAAATTAAATCCGACAAATAACAGACGAGAAAGCTTTCTCTTCGTTCCAATAGCCTTTTAAATTTTCCTTTATCGTACTTTAGTCTGTTTATAAAGAGACGAATAAAAAAAGGGAACATTACTGGAGGTTTCTCGAATATTTGGAAATGTAGTGACATTCGGGGTATTACAAGGCGAAAGTTGCGATAATTCGAATGGACAAAACATGACTGTGTTGGTGGGTTGGAAAATAAATAACCAACACCAAGGGAAATGGCAGAACAAAATTAGTATTCAGTTCTTTTTGTAACATTTGTATTATATCATGAACGTGACAATTTATTTGCCCATCTTCATATCCTGTCTGTTCGACTATTTATTAGACTTTATGTGGATAACGACTCAACTTTCAGACAGATGAGCGAATAATAAACTCCTTCCTGTATTGATATGAATACGGAATGGTCCATTCAAAAGAATTTAATTTAAAAAGTAAGTCCTATTATTTGGTGAGCGATTTGGAAAATATTTCGAGGATTTGTAAGAGTCACCGGAAAAAATTGGATTTCTCAGCGGTCAAAAACGCTTTTTGACAATATTGGGATTTTCACCAATCAACTGCACACACAAAACCATTAAGAATAACAGAGATTTTTATTGATTTATTTTCTTTACTAAAATGCCCCCAAATTATGTTTTGAATCGCTGTGTACGGCTCTTGAGATTCCATCTTCAATACTTATTTCCCTACTACCACCACCATTGGTTTTTCTCTCATATTTTCTATTGGCGTAATTATTTCCAATCCATAAACGGCTAAATTGCCCACAAAAATGCCACAAATAAACAAGTGCAATAAATTCGGTTTTACTGTTCCCAAAATGACAATTAACTTATCACATCACGACATAATCATCGCATAAATCTATTCGCCTTTAAAAAATTGGTTTTTATTTAATATCTTTGGACAATTTACTTCAATTAAGACGATGTTTCTAGTATTCTGCTATCTTGTTCGTATTTCTCTCGATAAATGGCCGGGAGTAAAACAAAACTGATCGATTGCCTTTTTCTTTACACCCATCCAATTTCCTTGCTGTCAATTGACCATCAGTTCCATTTATTCCGAATTGAAAAAAAGCAAAACAGAACGATGGAAAATGTCGATGTAAAAAGAGTGCATTTTTTTTCTCGAACATATATCGAAAATTTGCCATCCTTTATATGGAATTTACGTTAAAAATAGTCGAACAGGATGAAGTTATTATTACGTGTCATTATAAAAAGATTGATGAGCTGTTGTCACATTCTCCCATATCAACCAGCATCATTTCTCTTCTAGTTTAACGGTAAAATGACGTATAAAAATCGTAGTTTCCAAATAACGATGAGTCTTAAAAATTTGATTGTCACCTTGTTATTAATACGAGAAAAAGGTCTAACGTGGGTAACATTAAATACCCTTTTGTGGATACTATTGCCACGAAAATACACTCAAAATAACCACTAAATTTATTATTAAATAAGAAAAATGCAAATTCTCACCCGGCGCATCCACCATTTTTACACTACCACAATTTAGACCATAGAGGTCAAATTACAACTCCCTAGACAAGGGAACTTCAACTTTTTTTCTTATTTTGTATTCCAAAATAGTTTTATGCCTCGTTCAAAAGAGCCTTTCAAACTATATAAGAAGAATTTGGATTTATAAATGGAAATCAAGAAGCGTGTTTCTTGTGTTCCCTCACAACTCACTCTCTGAAGTTGTTTGCAATGAATATAGAGTTTAATTGATAGCAAGTTTTCTAAAAAATTAAGATAAATGGCCAAATACTTGCTTGCTGAAAAAACAATGGCAAAATAGTTTTAACAGATGAAAACTGCTAATGATTTTCTTTAGAATTTCTCTGAAATTCTCAAAACTTTAATGTTTTAAAGCCCTCATAATAAACGATCATATAAGTTTTCAGAAAATTGGTATTTAATTCTCTACGCTTAAGATTGTGTGCCATTTTTTTGGTTTTTTGAAAAATTATCAAGCTGATCGAATATTTCTTAAGATTTTTCAATTTGCTATCAATTCACGTCCATACTCACTGCAAAGAAATTAATAGTGAGTTATGGGACAAAATAGTAAAAAGCTTCTAAATTTTTAACAATAATTCCAAATTTTCACAAACTTTTTCAAAACGCTTTAATAAAATGTACTTTCGAGCCTAGTACTTGACTTTAGACGCAAAATTTGGAGAAATAGTTTGGCAAGTTTCTGTGTTTGCGTTCAATAGAGCTCGTCTTTAACAGATAAAATTTATGATAATTTTGCAATATAATAATGAGTAACTCTTTAAAGAAACATCCTAAAGCCATGAAACAATTCACAAGTTTCCAACAACCTACAAGATTAGGAATCAACTATTAACAGATTAGGAAGTTATAAAGTATGACTTAAAATTAAAATCCAAGTTATTCTAAAGACCTAAAATGTCTTTATCTTGATCTAGGAAACAGAAACGCTAATAATCGAGAGAAATTGAAATATTTAGCGTTTAAATTGCTTTGACAATGGGAGTTATCGAGTTTTCGATATTTATCTCAATTGTACACAGGTTATACTGTAGAAAAAAAATTATTTGTTAAAAATTCACGAATTTCAATCAAATGAATGTCTTAAAATTGCGTACTTACACTTCAAGTGAACAGTTAATTTTCGTTTAATTTCACATGATCTGTCTCCGTCCGATAGTCGCTGAAATATATTGGAACTATGCCAATAGTCCTGTCTTCAATACAATGTCCAAAACGAAACTTGTAAAGCGATGCCGTTTTCCACCTCCTTTATATTTCAACAATACACTTGTGAATTATACATTTCAATGATTATTTCGAATGTTAGAAACTAACAATACCTTTTGACATTTAAGATATTGAAACATTTCGATGACATATTTTGAATTAAATTGAACGAACGAAATCAAAATAACCATCTTTGGATAGTCTTCAAAAGAAATTCAATTTCTATTAAAACTTGTACGATATTCCCGGCTTATTCTCTTTATTTGGCTGTCCAAAGAAAGTTAATATTCGATTTCAGCAAATATTCGACGTTTTAATAAATCGACTTTTAGGAAAGTTTCAATAAATCGTACGGCAGCTTTGTTGACTGCACACAGAAAATCTCCAATTAATTGCTAAAAGGAAAAAAAAAACCGATTTTTCCCCAGACAAACAAAAACGAACAATGATAAGATATTCAAGCGTCAGTGAGGCTTTAATTATCGTACGTGACCGAAAAGAGTTTGATGATAAATCAGCGACAGTCGTAAAAAACAAAATGAATAAATCACTTTCTTTTCTCATTAAGTAGATGTTCATCATAGGACACACCGGAATAAAAAATTTGTTTGTTGGGAGATTTTTTCAACAAACATACCATCTTATAACAAATTGTATCGATTCGTCTATTTTATTCAAGAGAAACGATAAAAATCCGTCCTTACTGTACAAATATTTATAAATTCGATATTGGAGGATACGTAAGAGGGAAACGTTCTTTGTAATATTGCCAATATTACAAAGAACACAGAAACTGTAAATTCAAAAATTTTCAAAAAATTACCAGTCCTTAGTATCGGTATAGGCTTCATGTATACCAAATTTCGAGAGAATCTGTTACTTAGTTTCTGAAAGAAGGTAAAGAAACTGAAAGGGCACTTCATTTCTTTCTCCCAAAACCCGCATATCGTGCGTTTCATTATAAATTCTTATGGCAACTGTCATTATTTGGCGAGCAATTTGCAAGAATTTATAGGAGGGTCTCTGGTGATCATCTTAGCAAAATTTGGACCCCGTAGCGCATCGTGAAGTTGGCCAAAAAACGCTTGTTTCAAATAATGTCGCGATTTTGATGGTTTCAACGTATTTTTCTAATTTTTTTTCGATTGCATACCAGAATAAATGCAAATACTTCTATCCATTGTAGAACAAAAGGAAGAAATTAATAAATCAAAGTTGGGAGCCTCATCAAATCGTTCTAAATCATTTGGTGTAACTCGTTTTTGAAAATCGCTACTTGATCAGAAACTTTCAAATGGACTACGAAGCCCAAATTTTGCTAAAATTATCTCTAAACACTCTCCTATAAATCCTTAGAATATTTTACAAATTTCTCGCCATAAGAACTTATAGTCCGAAGTAATTATCAAATTAGTTTCAATTCTTCTCAACACAGTGACACTGAATAGAAATGAAGTGCCAACTTGAAGTGTAAGTACAGAATTTAATGAGAAATTTATTCGATTAAACTTCTTTCTATAGTAAGGCTTGCCCACTATTCAGAAAAATGTCGATAACTGGATAGATCTCCAAACAGTTAAAATGCTAAAATGTCCCGAAACTTCCCTTAAATATCACAATTTTTATTTTAAAGATACGGATAAAGACAGTATTAATTCAGAACTTGTATATTCTAGGTCACTGGAGCAACTTGGATTTTAATCTTAAGCCCTACATTATAACTTTCTAATCTGTTAATAGTTGATTCTTGATCTTATAGCATTGTTGAAACTTTCCTGTGAATTGTTTCACGACCTTAGGATATTTCTTTAAAGAGTTATTCATTATTACATTTCAAAATTATCATAAATTTTATCTAGCAACTGAAATGGAGGTTACAATAGTAGAGATTCGAATTTAGAATCGAATAAAACATCTACCACCCAAATATTTTTCGTTATTTTTAAGATATTTTAAATTGTCTCATGGAATCGTTTGCTTTGAGTGAGATTCTTAACCAGTCTACAATTTTGCTTAAATACAATAAATTTCAAATACAGCAATTGTATTCAACTTTACTATTATTATGGGTTATTTTCAATAAAATTCCTGGCTTGAGAAAAATTCCCACACAGCAATCAATATAAACGAAACAGTAAACGAACGGATTTCGAGAGAACAAAGGGGAAATTTTGATCCCGCATTAACTCAACCGTAAACACAACGCATTACTGGAATGGTTTTTTTTTTTGTTATCAAAATTCGATTTGCTTATCAATGCGTCTTTACTGGAGCGAAATCCTATGGCAAATATATGGCAATAATCAGAAGGCGGTTCCCTATTGGAATCTACGTGTGTATCTTCACGTTTTGTTTCCCTAAACCACCACTGTTCGGTCCGTATTCGATTCGTATTTCAATATAGACACGAATATAAATCAGGAAATGAAACCTTTATATGGGAACGTTGCGAAAAAGTTGCAACATCAGTTATAGGGGATGATAGTTTTGAATTTTGGCTACCCGAAAAATTGCAAATTTACATTCATCAATTAAGATCTAACTGACAAAGCTGTATTGTTTCGGTTTTATATCAAGTTTGAAATTCGCCTAAATCACAAATCTTGTTTATTCAACGAATTCAAATTTCGCGGTCGCCTCAAATTACACTTTCCAAACATTTTATTAATTTACAACTTCTCAACTTTCGCCTTAATTATCTTCTAATAAATTTAATTTTCTGTTGTGTGCAGCAAGTTTGACTTGACAATTGGTGTTTGGAAGTCAAGAAGCAATCGAAAAAGAACCGAAGGAAAATGGGAGACCAACAACCATATGTTTCTCAACAACAATAACGATAAAAATAAATGTCGAAATATCCGTTCTTCTCAGAAACAACAACGAAATTGAACGAAAACTTCCAACTTGTTTGACGCCAACATAATGCCGTTGTTATGCTAGATTATTAATTAGATAATTAATATCAATAATTAGAAATTTTCTGGGCTATTAAAATAGAATAAATCAAAGAAATTTTCCAAAGTTATACATCATTGAGAGAAGACAGTTAATCATGTTGGAAATCTCGCATTCGTCAACTGTGACATTTATGCAGTTTTTCGATTTTATAAGCTGATACAGTTCTTTAATAACTAACAAAGCTTTAATGGAACACGTGATTTACGCTAATGCTGTTAGTTTCACAGAGATAGAAAAGATTTATTTTGTAAATTTTAAGCGGATATTTGCCCGACGCATCCACCATTTTTACATCAAATATTCTTTCAGAGTCTCGTTCGAAGCAAGCTAGCCTGTCCTCAATTACATTAAAATCCCATAAGAAAAGCATTTCCACTCTCATTTGAAAACGACAAAAGATATCGAAGTGAGAAATATCTTAAGCGATTCGAAATTTAAGCCTCCATCGACTCTACTAGAAAACCCGACTGCTAGCTTTTCATAGAAAAAAAAGCGGTAGGTCTAGCGACAACTACCCAGAATGTTTCAAAATTCAAAGCAGAAGTTCTAAAGTACAACTCACGTTTGAATTCTGCTTGATTCCATCGATCTTTGATGTAAATTTTGAATTGTTTCTTTGCAATTGATAATTAAAAGCGACTTACTTTGTGATTTTAGAGAGTTTCACGTGTGATTCTCTTTAATATTACCACGAATAAAAGATATTTACCCGGCGCATCCACCATTTTCAACTTTTTTGATCATATAAGCTTCAAGAGTTAATTGTGGACCTAAACGAGTTTAATAATAACAACCTTAAAATGTCTTAAAATGATAACTTAAAGTGTACTCTGTGACAACTTAATGACATTAACTCCAATAGGAATCTACACTTTATAGATGAAGAAGTTTAAAAGTAGAACTTACAACTGAATTCCGACGCAATCCATTAATTTACCATGCAAATTTAAAGTTATTTTTCTTGTAAATTACAATTAACACCTTCTTGTAATTAAATTTTGTTATTTTTGGAGAAATTTAAGTGTGATTCTCTTCAGTATTGTAATTTATTGCTCGGCTCTTGCACCATTTTTACACCCCACAAATTACGTGAATTTGAGCTTCATGTAAAGCTTTACAGGGTTCTTTTAAAACTGACAATAACAGATCGATTTGAATCTTGTAATTTTTCATGAAATTCTCTTAATTAGAAACTACTCAAATTAAAATTTTGATTAATAATAGTTAACAACATTATTGAGTAGGGCAGTTACAGGAATCTGTGATTGTCTTCAATATTGCTAGCTTGTTCGAGGCAGAAAGAACTATTCAATATTTCAATGAGAATTCTTCCACTATTTAAAAATTAATTCTTTCATATAAGTATAGTAACAATAACCCAGAAGTATTTTACAATGATCAAGCATCCTTTAAAGCAATAGAATAGAAATCGACACCTTGGAGATTAAGAGGCTTAAAAGTAGAACTTACAATTAAATTCCATCTATTTCCATTGGTCTTCAGTGTAAATTTAAAATTATTTAAAAAAAATTTCAATTGAAAGCTACTTATATGATTGCACCTAAGATTCTCTTCAGTATTGTTATTTGTAGAAGAATATTTACCCGGCGCATCCACCATTTTAACTCCCCTCATCGTGTAAACTTCAACGGTTACTCCTATCAAATAGGTCTAGTAACTACGGCGAAAAATGCCCTTAAATTATAATTTAAAACCTACTTTCCAACAACGATATGATACCAACTCGAATCCACTCTTTACAGATTAACCAGAACTTACGATTAAGTTACAACTATTTCCATTGGTCTACAGAGTAAATATAAAGTTATTCTTAATAATTCACAATAAGTATAGAGCTAGTTGTAATTATTTTTAACCCCTCTCGTCATGTGAGCTTTAAGAGCTAATTCTACCATATGGTTCTAGAAACAACAGTCTAGAAATGTCTTAAAATGATAATTTAAAGCATGATTTACAACGATATGGTGTCAACTCAAATAGAAATACACACTTTGAAGACTAAGAAGTTTCGAGGTAGAATTTACGTTTAAATTCCGACTTATTTGATCTACAGTGTTTTGTTGTCGTTTTTTATAACTTACAGTTGAAAGCTACTTGTAATTAATTTTATAATTTATAGGGGAATATTTTCGCGGCGCATCCACCATTTTTTCACTTACGCGTCCTAAATTTGAACATAGAGAATTGTTTTAAATTTATGATCAAAGTGGAGTTTTCAACAGCGCTGGGATATCAGCTCGACTAGGAATCAGCGTTTAGCAGTTTAAGAACTTTTAGAGTGGGACTTGATATTAAAATCCGACTTATTCCAATGATCTACAATGTAGAGAATTTAAATTAAACGACTTTTTGTTCGGTATAATTTTCAATTAGATGTCATTTAAATTGGATTCTCCTACAATAATGTTTGTTAAGTGGAAATTTGAGGAATCGTTACAATATTTTCTAGTAGTTAGGTAGAAATTTGGTAGATAACACAACATATTCGGCTACTGTCAAAACTGCATTATACAAATCTACAGCTATTTAGCTTGTCAACGAGCTCAATATTTCTTCGGGGGTTATTTTACAATTCCGCTACTATCATAACTGTCTACAGGTAGAACGCTTATCGTGGCGTTGCGAACTCAATTTCCTCCACTTCCAACCAATAATTATCAACATCATCATTAGTTTGATTTCTTGCGGAATATTTTCTAGTCACAATCGATTTGTTGGAGCTAACTAACAATATAAATTCTCGACTATACCCACAAAGTTTAGGCGTTCTATCTCTTCTAAATATTATTTAGTCCGAATAGGTTTAGCTGTATTCACGTCTATTGTTCCACTACCTTTCGTGACTAGACTTTTCAACGTTGTTGTTCTATAATTTTATACTTTTCCTTTCGACAATTTCAATTAGAATGGTTTATTGGCGAACAAATCGATTTGTTTGTAATTGCAACGATCAAAGAGATTCTGTTGGGGATTTTCAGTGTGCCAAATATAATCGTTGTTGTTTTTCCTCTCGGTGAAATTGTAACCGGATACCGAGTCAATAAATGGTTTTTACAGTTTTTTTAAAGGGTTGTATAAATTTCGATTATCATCCGCCTAGATTATTTTCGTTACAATGAAAAATCCATTACAACCTAGCGGAAATTATTCAACCATCCATTATAGTCGAGTGTGTTGGATGGATAAAGATCTCTGTTTGATGAACACCTAAAACTCGCATCTAATTAACTCGGTTGCAATTAGAATTCCATCTGTAAAATCAATACTGCAACACTCACGAGTTAATTGTCTGTTGTTCATCGTTTAAATTTCAAATATTCGTCAATTATCAATGGAATTTTCGAAATATTTGCAATGATAATTCATTAAAAAACGTGCAATTTCTGGTGATAAATTTCATTACTTTTAATTCCGTCATGTAAAATTGCTAGTCTTAGGCTAAGTATACTTGTAACAAACAAAATAATTTATCATCAGGATGAAATATCGTTGTCTCTAATATAGGACATCCCCAACAATATTCGCTGTATTAACTGTAGAAACTCCTTCGTTTCCTTCCTGTGTAAAACACGGGAAAAACGCAATACTTGCCCGAGTTGGCTGACTATGACGAATGCAATTGTAGGTATTTCTCGCACAAAGAAAAAAATCGCGTTGATCAAATTAAACTCGACTGAAAGTACTTACACTGATATCGATCTTTGTAGATTGTGCCGCTTTTTCATTTCATACTTGATGCCTCCAGTGTCATTTCCATAATTTCACTACGACGATGGTGGCGAAAATCGCGATATTCCCTCTCTCGCGCTTTCTCCTTCAATTTTATTTCCATTTCTCCGATTTAATTTCGTTTTGAAAAGCTCCTCATCAATTTCTACCAAATTGTTTTAATAAATTCCCATCTCGCTAACTTGAAACCATCATAAAAGGATCATTTGATTGTTTAGATTCGATAATTTTCGAAAAGTTTGTTTTTGAAATTAAATTAGCCGCTTCCCTACCTGTTTGGTTAAACGTTTCTTTACAAACTTCCACCTGTTTAAACCGAAATTAATCTCGTCAAAGTTCCGTAAAATTATCAAAAGTGAAGTTTTATTTATTTATTTTCGGAATCTTATAGGAGACCGCTTATTCTACCCAAGTAAAAAGTTCTTATGGCAGCTCCTACTAATTGTCGAGTGATTTGAAGTCCGAGTGATTCGCCCTTAGGGGAGATTTTAGCAAGACTAAAGTGTCGCTGCTTATTTGGAGGTCGTAAAAAACTTCTTTGATGTGATTTTCACCCGCAAAAAATGCTTCAAATGTATTGAATATCAAAGATTCAGTAAATAAACAAACACTAAAGGGCCGGAGTAAATTAGAATTCTTTAAAAAGGAATCTTCAATGATTCTTCTCTTATTTCAGTCTTGATTGAAACAGCAATCGTTAATAAATGAACATAATACAAAAATAAAGACATTTGTTGCGAAAAAATTTCAGGACATTCTGAATAATAGAGGCACATTTAACGATGGAATCCTACATCGCATATTTTCTGCAAGTTTATGAATACGCAAATACTGTAATGTCACTGAAAAATCATATTTTTGAAACTTCTGAGAAAATCAGGGATTTTTCTACCAGCTTTAGAATTTTCCGATTTTTAGATGAGTCTTTAGTTTTCCCAATTATTATTGTTACTGTAATGGAAACAACAAGTTTCCAGTTTAAAGGAGGGACCTGGGAGATGATTTCGTCAAAATTTGAACCTCGTAGCTCATCGACAAATTGGTCAAAAGAACTGGTTTTAGTTAATGTTGGAATTTCTGAAAACGAGTTAAGCATCTCAAACGACTCAGATGATGGCCATTTATTTCCATTTCTTTCCATTCTGGAATGAATGCAAAATATTTCTAACCATTCCTGAATAAAATGTGGAAAAAACGATAAAAATCAATGCTGAAGGCACTCTTTATCCATTCTGAGTCAATTTGCGATATGGTCGGAAACGAGCGCTTTTTGAGGCTCAAATTTTGGTGGAATAAGCTATAGATTCTCAAAATATTTTTCAAATCGCTGGTCAAATAATCGATAATAAGTGATAAGCACGGATATCCTTTTATGGGATTTAGAAAGAAATTATGCAAATGTTGTTGAGGATTTTGTAGCGATTCAGTGCACCTGCGTGACTGTCTACCCCATTCGTTGATCGATTACAATATACCCAATCTTTAAAGAAAATTTACTAACAGTAAAGACCAAACAAACAAGAATAGAATCAAGACAAGATAACACCAAGAGAAATAGGGTCAGTTGTGTGATTTATAACGGAATATTTCAACAGACTTATTCTTGTTTACACTACAAAGTACAATTAATTAGTCATTCATTCAAAAAAAATCCAAATAAGTTTGCCGATACGGTTCGGGCGATTTTGAATATTACAATGTTTTAGACTTTTAACAAATGACACCCACGACCCAGTTTGTGAAATTGACGAAGCTTCATTTCTTCCAACTCGTGAGAAGCTCATTTTATTAAAACAGCAGCGAAAATAATTGCAAACACGGCGCTCAAACATGGAAAGAAATTAAAATAGATTGATGTTATAATCGTATCTGATAACATATGTTGCGGTAACAGACGAAATCTACTTAACTAAATAATCGCTTCATTAAGTAGAGACTTGATGAACATGAAACCATCTTCGTACCGATAAACAGAAAGTGTTGAGTTGTCACTCAACAGGAAACAGAATCTAAACAACCCTTGGAATGTTATAGGGGTTGTTTATATATACATATGTTCATACGTATATTTATTCAACATAAGACGGGATAGACAGAAGATGATGTTCTGAAAATTATTCATTTCATCCTGTCAGCGACAAACGTTACATAAGCCCATAATGGCGTATGTCACAAACAGAATATGACCGGGAATTATGTGCGTGTATGTCTGCTTTAAGTTGTCGCTCTTGTTTTTATTCGTCGATTTATTTTTAATACAAATTTCCCAAATATAAAACGATTTTATTGTTAGGTACGTTCGAAGGCGATAAAATTCGTGTTCAATTGTAGTCTGATTACATTTTTATTTTATTTTATTTCAGTCACCATTTTACGGTTCTACATCAATTCGTGTATGTACAATCGATATTACAACAATAAAGCTCTTAAAGTTGAGTTTTAGTGGATCGAAAAGAGCTGTACATGCGAAAATTTCCAAAAGATTAGCTTTATACAGCTATGCTGGTCTAGAGGGGGGCGAAACGGGTGTTTATAAGCGATTTTTAGAAAATAGAATTTAAATACAAAATTTAGCCTTTTTAGTTAAAAATTTATAAGATACTACTTGGCAGTGAGATTGTTTAATTTGATTCTATTGCTTTAAAAATCTGTTACACTTTACTGAAATTTCTAACCGCAAAACTACAATTTCCACTAATAACTTTAACCTCAAAACAACCATTACAACTTATTTTAACATAAATTAGCGGTAAATTCTGTATCAATTGTCGCTTTTCCATGTTATCTAATCGAAAAGTTCATCAACATTCCTGTTGTAGAAATCACACCATGATCCGATCATCGCCCCCAATACTAATTGAGATCTGAGTGCCTTATCTGATTAATATTGATATAATAATATAAAATATTCCAATGATGGTAAAAGAGGGAGTTTTTCCAAAAAGAGAAGTGTGACTAGGGTGAATTATGCGTACGGGGTTTTACTTACAGTAAGATTTTTACCTACATTATCTTTGAATCCTTTTCACAGCGTCTCTTTTTGCATCTCAAAAAGGTTCAAAACCACTGATTTATACAATTTCTGATAACCGGTATTATTTATGTGGTAGAATAATGTTTCCACAACTACTAGTACTAAAAACCAGGATTGGATTGGGTGGAGATTTACAGGCCTGAATCTTCATCAATACTAATATTTATTTTTCAAAAATTAGCCGCAAATTTCCAGCTAAACGTACTGTCCTGTTAAAAGTACAATTTCCTCTCCAACAGTGTCATTACGACCGTTTTTATTGCATATTTTCGGTGTATATTTAATGGAAAATCAGTGGGGGTTTTGGTGATAATAGCAACGATTTTATATGAAGCCAGATTTATAAGCTTGGCTAAACTAACCGAATAAAATCGCATACACTATACTGTCTAACATTTGAAAATACGACAGTAAAGTTCCACAACATTGCCCCAAACTGGGTAGTTTTACTGCAACCGTTAACTACTGAACTTGAACGTTCAACACAAAATGTTACATTTCCGTAATGTGCTGTATTAAAACCATGATACACGATTTTCGGCAATAATAAGAAAATAAAAGTT
This sequence comes from Mylabris phalerata, assembly GCA_020740385.1. Lineage (NCBI taxonomy): Eukaryota > Metazoa > Arthropoda > Insecta > Coleoptera > Meloidae > Mylabris > Mylabris phalerata. Next base: position 6,959,575 of record JAJEOX010000044.1, on the reverse strand, counting down.
TTGAATAAATGCAAACGGATCAATTTTTACGGGGAGATATACAAAGTTACGATATAATTCGAAAAATTAATAATCAAAGTCAATATTGTTATACGTACGAGTTTTCTGTTGATTTTCCACCAATTGTGTGTTTTAAAATCAAATAAAGCCATATTTATTTAGTGTACGGACAGCTCATTTTAAGTGTTTGTCCAATATTGTGATAAAAATGGTTATCGAATCAAATTATGAAAAATATTCTATTATTCCAGTTCTTGTCCCTCTTGACTAGACTGATAAAAAGGTTCTTCGGGTTTCAACCGAAAAACTATAGAGACAAGTTTGAGGAAAGTGAAAGCTCTAAAACAAAAGCGCTCTGGGATACTCGAAAAACTGAATTAAAAGTCTAATGATTGCGTCGTTCTCTCGATTCTCGTTTTTTATTGCCCGAATCTTTGATTTTCCTGTAGACCATTTAGAATATCGAGTATCGGTTGAGTATAACCGGAATTGGCTTGATCGGTTAGTTTGTATAATAGACAGAAAACGGAAATTTGATGAGAATCGTTCAAATTTCAATTTTCCATTGTCATCTTTTTTGTTGAGGCAATAGACTAACTCTATTCGAAACGGTAGTTATAGTGGTATTTAATTTTGCTATAAAATAGAGGCGTTGTACAAGAATTGGTCTCATTAACAGGATTTTAGCTCCAACTAGAACAACCAACATTTAACCGCAATTAATTTACACGAAATTACCGTGTACGAATTGTTTAGTGGATGAATTTTTAACAGGGAAGGCAAATTTGCTAATCTATTTGAATATTGAATTGGAATTGCTCACCACGTCGATGAGCTGTGAAAGTTTGAGTTTAATACAAACTCTTAAAACATCCGATGTGTTGACCACCGGCCGCACCAATTTATTATAATTCGATAATAGATCATCGTAGAGACGTTTAGCGTCCGGATTGCCAGCAACAGCACCGTGCACAACTAACGCCGACAGGAGCCAAGCTCTTAACGTTTCGGTAACGGTTGGTGGTGGCATCCTTGAAAGATGTGACACGACACCCCCGACACTTTGGAGCCACACTACTGAACATTTCACTAACGTTACGTCGATCCACCAGGCTCTATATTGCACACACATACATAGAAGCGGAGTTGAAACGATGCCGGATCGGGCCACCACCCGATCTCCTGCGAATCCTTGCCGTTCATCCTGAACAATAGGCAAAGATCAAGATTGTAAATTATCGTTTAATAGTCCAACCGACCGGCCAAAATATTACAACAAGCTATAAAAACAAGTCTAACCGACAACAAATAGACCTGTAGATGCTCTACAACTCTCCAAGGTTGTAATTCACGCCTACAATTTAATGGGAATTCAACAATTAAAACTACCCTGTAAACGAAAAACGCTAAATTCAGATTTGAAAATTCACCCATCACTGTAGTCTTTAATTCCAGAATAATCCCGAATGACACGACTACAAGTCTATTCTTTTAACAGGAAAGCTTTTTCCTTAATTACCAACCGCACACAACATTCCGACCATTTGTTATTTGAAATATTACAACAAAAAACAAAGCAAATATCGACTTTCAATATAATTAAAAAGACTCACTATCAATTATTGTACATTCTCTTTTATTGATTCAGCCCCCTCTGGTATCTCTTAAAAGCTAGTAACTTATTGCTGATATTTTATTCAATAGACTTCTAATTTTTGTTCTCTAGAGAATTAAATTTTTTGTGATTTCAAACGACTTGTGAAAGACGAATCGCTTCAATATTTCCTCAAAACTGTATGTAAAATATAAATTATGACTAACATTAGTTTCCAACTTGCCCCTATTCAAGTTAATAGCACCCCCTGCATAGCTCTTATATAATTGTCATAAGAATTTGTGTCATTTTATGATTGTTGAAAGCTTCAAGTTGTGCCATCTATTGACTATTAGCTAGAGCTCTATCGATTTATTTTTCCAACTGGCGTTTCCTTCTCCGCCTTCTACGTCGCTCTTGTCGTTCTTGGCGAAAATTACAGTTTTGGTAGATTATTTCACAGTTTGCTTTCCCTAAACCCAAAATTGAAGCTTTCAAAGTATCTAACATTGAAGTCGCTGGATTTATATTCGTTGCAAGTTTACCTGATAACCAACTCATTCCAAGACTAAAACTTTTTAAATTAGACTCTATTGTTATAAATCTTGCGATAATTACCTCCATAATGGTATTAAAATCTTGTTGTTACCTTCAGATTCTCTCGAATATTTATTATTTTCACACAATGTCCTTCTAAGGCAAGTACCATCATCTGCTTCGGCTAACAATGCAGCTTCTATCGTCGTTAAAACTCTTCTTGCTAATTCGTTCAAAGCTTGATTATTATAATTTGGAACTTGTCGTGGAAGTCGAATACGGATCACATCTCGACCACCACCGGTTGCAGTAGCAGTACCGCCAGTTCCTCCAGTAGCCGTACCGCCGGTAGCCGTAGCTGTACCTCCCGTGCCAGTACCACCGGTAGCTGTCCCTCCAGTTGCGGTTCCACCGGTACCAGTACCTGTACCAGTACCGGTACCTGTACCGGTACCTGTACCGCCGGTTGCCGTTCCACCAGTTCCAGCACCTGGAAAATTCCCAATTTTTGTATTGCAACTGGTATAGTTGTTGGTATTGTCAGAATGCCAGTGCCACCGTTTCTCCACAGCTTTGTTCCACCATTAGCGTTACCTGTTCCTGTATCACCCCCACCTGTATCACCACCACCTGTGTCACCACCACCTGTGCCACCGGTTGCAGTATCACCGCCACCTGTATCACCATCACCATCACCATCACCCGAACCTGCAGTTGGACTCATACTCATTGGCATCATCATGTTAGCTGTCGTCGCTGCATTTTTCTAAAAAGAGAACATTTTTATTTAAATCTATAGGTACAATGAGATAGAGTTGCAATTCTCACACATTCAATAAAAATATTTTCTAAGGAAAAACAATAGTGTTTCTTTGTAACAAAGAAGCACTCTTTTAACCATTCAGAAGACATGAAACTACTTTGAAAGTTGCTTTACAAGAAATGGTAAAGAAAATTAAAAATCCATAAACATACAATTGTAGCATAAACTTTCCTCTATCTATCTCTATATATTATGCTTCATTCTGATTATACAAAGAGATAATTTAGTTCCTCTAAGACTGTTTTTTCAGTGTAAGACACATTTTTTAGACTTTTGTTGTATAAATACGACAATTTTTCCAAAAGCAAAATTTTAAGATGAATGTATACGAATTGCAACTCTACATCTTACTATTAGTCCAGTCAAAATAGATTAAAAAAAGTGATAAGCTTACAATTTGCTGAAAATTGATACAAATGTATTGCCATATTGGGAGCATTCTTAACTCATTTTAGAAAATCGCGACATGGTCGGAAACGAGAGGTTTTTGACCAATTTTCAGTTGAGCATGAGGCCCAAAGTTCGCTAAAATGATGTCCAGGAGCCTCCCTATAAAGCGATATTTATGACCATTGATCTTGTTTATTTTTTAGCAGATATTGGATTGATATTTTGTTTGTAATGTGCCAATTGTCAGCTCTATAGTAAATTGCAGTGCCTATCTTGACTGGAGTTTAATCATAAAGAATAGACTTACTGTTGCTGAGATGCACATAACGACATGTATTAAGAACAATTTAAAGGCTAAAAATGCCAACGCTGTCAACGCTATATCGAACACATCAGCTAAATCATGACCATTATCACTGGATTGATCTTCATGGTAAATGTGATATTTTGGTGGGTGTTCATGAACTGGAGCCTCTTGTTCATGGATGACATAAGCCGGATGGCCTGTATGTAACACAGACAACACTTAAAGCATACTTTAGATAATTAAAATAATCGTTTCGAACCGGAATATAACAGCAACAAACTAAAAAAAATTACAGCTACTTTTACTTACTCGACTAGAAAATTACACATGAAAATAACAGCATTTGGAATTGAATCTAATTGTTTCAAAATTACGGGAAAATTTATAAAAAATCCATTCTAAATTACTGAATTTTTATCGGGCAACTAAACACAAGACTACAGAATTTCTAAATTACCTCCATGTCTAATCATACCACCACCACCACCATTACCAGAGCCTCCATATCCACTATGACCGGCCTCATATCCGGTCATACTATGCTGCTCACTATCTCCATAAGCATTACTAGTATGGTGATAAGGATACCCACCAGTGGCTGCATGAAGATAAGCGTTACCACCACCGCCAACGCTACCACTGTAGCTGATTTTTTCCGGCGTTCTCTTCTGTTGGGGCTGTTGATGGTTAGCATGTACATTGCCTTCTTCTTGTTTCTTGAAATTAAAATCAACATCGTAATCTTCCGAGATTTCTCGATGCTTATCCAATTCTTCACCGTTACGATCTTCAATGCGGTTGTCGACGTTGTAATGCCGGTAGATATCCTCTAATGTTGTGCTTCTAAATTTTACGAAATTATTCGATTTAAAATCATATTCTTCTATAAAATTAATTACTTTGATAGCCAATCTTTATAATTTGATGAGCCTTCATCGTAGAGTAGATCATTTTTCAACGTACTCGCACCGATTTGTGATCCGTTCAATGATTGTAAAACACCACTCATCCGACGCTTGATTCGCGTTAAAGTCATCACGTTGATGATCTGTTCGGCGAGATAATTCCGGCACAAATACTCATTCATCTTCGATCTAATCAAATCATTTTTATCTTAAAGCGTAAATTTCTAAACGGGATAATAATGAAGAGATAAAATAGAACTTTACCTGTGAAAATCCATAGTTTCCATTGCATCATTGATACTTCCATCGATATTCGTTTGGAAGAATACGGCAGTATTCAAACTTTGATTTGATGTTTTTGTGAAATTTGTTGGATTTTCAAGAACCAACAGAGCACTGGGCATCAATTCTTCCGATAAAATATCATCAACATCAATCACACTTGCTTTAATTATCGAAAATATCAAAACTATAAAAATTACAAGTTTTGTTAAATTTGGCATTGTTTATCGTGTCTCGGACTCAAGTCAACTGTCGCCTAAGATCCTTCAACTGGTTTTTAAGATTAATCTTTGGAATTTATTACCGTGAAATATCACCAAATACGCTTGTAATTTCACGGTTTAAATGTCGTTTAAACGTTGTGAAAGAAGCATAAACTGAACATAACATTTCCAGTCTGTTTCGATTCCAATCACGATTTATTACAACGCCATATTTAACCATCTATACAGTAAATAATGTACAATAAATATTACAATAAGAGTGTCAACCCATAAAGCATAAAAGCGGGTAAACATTGCCGGTGATTGGTAGATGAGAGGATGGTGCGCGAGCATGGCTACCTCATTGAAAGCTCCCCCACTTGCACCAACAAAGTTTATACTAACAGCTTTTATACAACCTATTCACCGTTGATTTTTTCCTCGTTTTTCTCATCATTTCTATGTGTATGTTGCTATTGTTGGAATATAATAAATGATTTCTGTCTGTAATAATATTACGCTTTTTCGTAGTGGAATAAAACACATCCAACCCTGCTTTCATTCTTTAAATCGTCGAGATTTCCATGAAAGCGAGCTGTTTTTACACCATTTTACTTTCAATGGATTTCGATTAAATTTGTTTAAAATTTCGCAAAACGAATTGCATTATGGACGAATCCCCAATTACTTCCGAGTTTATTTCGTAACGGAACAGAAGAGGTACTTTATTGCGCACACAATTTGTATAGAGTGATTCTTTATTTTAGAGTATATTGAAGCGGTAAACATTTATAAGGCGGTGGTGAGGCGCAAGCTGACGAGCTTTTAGTGATGATTTATCTGTTTGCGATTGGCTGTCATGTCCTGGTTGGAAACCTACAACATGGGTGGTTATACAGTTTTAAACAGGTGTTCCAGACAGGTCTATTCACACTCTTGTTATATCGTTATAGTTGGTTAAAAGCAAACCTATTAGATTGGATATCAACGAAACAACAGATTATTGTTTGAATACACATGCGAGAATTGCTAATAAATTTGATTTTATATCAAGCCTAAGCAGGGCCGGCTCGTGGGCAGCCGGCGATTGTCTCAGATAGCGCATTTAGTAGTACTCAGAGAGCTCAAAAAACGGCTCTTTTGGGCGACTTTCATCAACGAATTCAAAGTTGTGCCCAAAAAGCGTCTCTGGCAGACTTTCCGATGAATCGTGGCACCAACTTTTGCTAAAATATTCTCACTATTCCCAAAATATTTTTCGAACTACTCACCAACTAATTTACTTTACTGTAGTCCAGTCGGTAGTAGCAGAAACAAAAATGTCTCAAAATATGCAATCGAAGAACCTTAAACACTTCAAAACGCTCTCTTAAAAGTGATTGAGTAGCCAATTTTTTTGGAAACGTCATCGTTAGGACCAAAAGTTGTTGAAATATAGATGAATATTGAAGTTTAATTGACTAAAAGTTGCTTTAAAGTAAGAAAATCTATTAAAACCGTCTAAAATTTGAAAATTTTTTCGACAATTAGAAGCAAAATTCGTTTGAAAAAACTGGAAGTTAATGAGATCATCCCAAAATTTGGCCCCAAAAATTTCCGCTTAAAATATCCAAAATTTTGATTTATAACCGAAAAGCTCTCCCTAGAAGTTTGTTTTCGATGGTTCGATAGAAATTGGCATTCTCTTCTCAGACCCGGTCCTGAACCCAACAGTTGGGCAAATTCATTACCAAACAAATGGGTGGTGTATACGCTGTATAATGGAACAATGAACTGGTTGGGAATTAATAACGTAAAATGATATCAACCACTTAACTACATTTATATCGCCCATACTACCGCCCCGCTTAAATCGCGTTAAATCTGAAAAGAGGGTGAACATTAAATAACTAACAACACAATGGGTGTTAATGTGGCTATATCTTTGTTGTTATGAAAAACTCAGCTGGTTTGAGTAGTGTGGGAGAATTATAATAGGCACGTCTGGATAGAACCAGTGGTTGTCAACAATACCGCCCCAAAATCGCCGCAACTACACCCCAAAATGAATTAAAATTAATATAGAATTTCCAGATTATGTCGATTTCAATTTTTTTGTTAAACCAGTTGAAATGTTGTAAATTTTTGGGTTATTGTGGAGGGTTGGGGCAGCGGGTTTGAGGACTGCACGTTGAATAAATGCGAAGATGGATTTTTTCGGTGGTTAGGGTGTAAGTTGAACAACACGCGAAATACCAATCTGTAGCGGCGGCTGGCGAGATGAGAGAATATAACAGCAAACAGTAACAACATTTTGGGGGCGGGCGCTCCAACGAGGGAGGGAACAGGTATACACAAGGTGTTAGTTGATTCAGGCAAAGGCTCTAATGGACCAATCTTGACACGCTACAGTAGCTGAAACATTACAACTAGTCGATGCAATCATCTCTTATCTTTTACATCGACAATTAAAAGAATAATGGAACGTTGTAATGGAAGTGATCGTGATCTGTTGACAGACGATGAAGAGAATTATTTAGAATCGGATTATAGTTCAGATAATAGTAATAGTAGTGTTGATGTGACGACAAATCAAGAGAATTGTGTTGAAATCAAAGAGGACAACTCTTGTGAAACAATCAGTAATCAAAACAAATTTTCAATCGATAGTATTTTAGGACTTGATAAGAAAACGAAAAATCAAGATCCAGTGAAATTTATACGGCCGACACCGATCCCGGCTAACTCTCACCACCAAGGAGGTATCTTAAAAAAATCCATTTACCAAACAAATTGACAAGAATCCAACTTATAGGGACACTTTTATACTCTTCTATTGTTGGAATTCAACAGTATAATCGTCCAGATCCGGCTCCACCTGATGATCGTACTGTTGATAAGCCATCATCATCAGCAACAACAAATTCTCCAGATACATTTCTACCATACCCTTTGCACCCATCTGCAAGTAGTTCATCGTTTATTTACGCAAATTGGTTGAGTGCTAATGGCGTCGATCATAAGAATTCTAGTCATATTTTCGGTTTACAAGGTATGCAATTTTCTTATTGTTCATCTAATTATTATTATTACTAATCGAATTATTTCAATCGGTTTGTTATAAATCATTTTCCTTTTTGATTGTCGAATAAAAGCGCACGATAAAGGGGGTTAGTAATAATGTGATTAATTGGAAATGATCGAATTGCGTGCACGTTCACAATGAGCCGCCCCTAAATTGCTCTATTTTGAAAAGATCATTGCTTTCTTGTAGTGGTGGTTGTTGTAGTAAAAGAGGGTTGTTGGTAATTTTATTGTGTGTGAATTCGTGTTATTATTACATTATTTGATCGGTATTTAGGATAATTTCAATCACAATTTGGCAAATTTGAAAATTTTTAAGCGTCTAGAACCGAAAATATTTTCTATCTAAATTATGTCAAAGTTTATCAACGATTTCTCCCTGGTTTTTCTACAGATTAAAATTATTGAAATGCTATTAGAAAAGCCCTTTTAAGAAGTAGCTATATAGTTTTAATTTTTGAAAATTTTGTATGTCATCTTGAGTTACAAAGAAATCTTAGAGCTTGCTTTTTTTTTCATTTTCTTCCAATTGGCCGATATTATTTATTTTATAACAAATTCAAAGCACTCACCAAATATTCAAGTAATTTTCCGGTAGCATTGTTAGTTTTCCGGAAAATCTCATTTCAATGCTTATACACAGAGAATTACCAAAAATTTCAACTTCAAATTCATAGCCAACACTTTACGCTCAAATACTTGTAAAAAAACTAAAATGAACCGATTATTTTGGAGTTTTAAACAGTTACAATAATTCAAAATTATTATTCTGCGGACGCGTATTTGTATGTTCTGATAGTTGAGAATTCTAGGCTGTAAAGAGCGAATTTTGGTAAAATTTACTCGCTAAATCAATTACAATTTCTCAACTTCTACAAATAGAATGGAAGAAGTTCGGGACTTTTCAACAAATTGAATCTCAACTTTTTGAGCACGACAATGCAGTATAAAATTGACAAGTAAAGTAGTCAGAATCGATGTATTCTCCACAATTTGTATGCCAACAATTCCATAATATCCGTACATATGAATTAAATCGTAAACATTAAAAATTCTATGGAATTTTAGTTTTAATTTAGCTTTATTGTTAAAACTGGAATCGCAGATAAATTTGAATTAGTAAGGTTGTTTTCCAAGCAATTTTCACAAGGAAATAAACCAAATTTTCTAACAACAATAAAGAATCGCTTATAATATGAGGAAAAACTGGTGCAAAACAAGTAAACAGGCGAAAACGCTCGCAAATTTCCCTATAATTTTGGGAAAATTCCTCGAATTTTCTAAACTTGGATTTTCCCTTCCACTCAGCACCTAGGTCCACATATTAGCTTTCAAAAAATGCGACAATCAACGCTCTCTTTGAAAATGCGCCAGAATTCCTTCTCATCCGTTTTAGCGATTTCTCAATTTTCCGGAAAACTAACGAACCGATCCCACAATTTCTCAAATACTTGGAAAGCTCTTTCAATTTCCTATCGACGACTCTATATGCATTGCAAACAAATTAATATTTACTGAGTTATGGGAGAAAATAAGGAACATTATAGATTTTCATTATAACTCAAAATTTTCACATTTTCCAACAAATATGAGTTCGTCTTATGCAGCTTGAAATGCTCTTTCAAACGAGCCTCAGAGCTTGAGTGTTGAGTGAAAAATGAAAGAGAAATTGTCTATCGAAAATTCTACTTTTTTGTGATCGTTTAAACGCCATCTGGATTGTAATTATAACCATTACGGTACAGCAGACTTGAAAAACATTGAAATTTGTTGAATTCTCGACGACTAAATAATCGTAATTAGATTATACAGTGGAATCTATATTAGTGAACGCTTTTTGTTGTTTTGTCTACACTCAAGGGAGGTTTCACTGTATTAAAGAGATCTGTGTTTTAACATATTGTACAAATAACGTAAATCATCGATGTGTCTTGTTTTTTTTTACTTGTATGTCTTGACTTCTTGGAAAATCACTAAGGTGTGAAGAAATAGAAATATCTTCTTGCTAGTAACTCAAACAAACTATTAACTACTTTAACAAATAAGATTGTTCTTTTGTCCTAAATAAAAATGCGTTTTCCTCCCTGAAAATAGGGGATTTTCATACGAAATTTCTGGTAAACATTCCACTTTCGATAATCGAATTTTACCTATAATAAATATCAATTCTTCAATAGATAAAACAGGATAATCTTCGATAACTAGTTGGATATTTAACATTAATTATCGGCCCGGTTAGAGTATTTAAAGTTGTATGTTGAATTTAAGTTGGATGTGTTAATTAATAACAAAGGGCACGTTTTAAACAGTATTTAACTAGTTGATTAACATAAATCTGTCGGTAGGATGGAAACTTCTTGAAAAAAATAAAAGGTGGGAAAGTCTCTGTGTGGTTTTCGCTTACAACCATCCGTATCCGATATGTTTAAAAGTCGTATTTGTTTACTAACCAGTTTGACACTGTCATGTCACATAGCTTACAAGTTGACAATTTCTACCTCTTCACCATCGAATCTTTGGTTATTTTGTTTAAATATTTCTAAGGAATTTAAGACGACAAACACCGGAATTTAATCGAACATCTGTCCTTTTGGTGGATTTTCTTCAATTTGAATTACTACCGATTGGTTTAGAGACGTTTCTCTTAATAAAATAGTTTCTATTTGTCTAATCAAATATTAGCTGTAATTAGATAATTTTAGAAAAATCTACTGTTTAAATATTTAAATGTATTGATGTTGTTGTTATTGATGGGATTTGGCGTTTCTAAATATTGAATGACATCAATGATTGGAATTGATGTTGTCATTACAAGTTGTTAATTGTCTTAATAGATGTTAAAAAGATCATTTTTTGTTTTATATTGTTGTTTCCAATTGTTTAAAATTAGGTACTAATTACTAACATCTGATTCTGTACAATTTTTTCTAGTCTTTCATCAAATATTTATTCTTTAGATGTCTCATTAAATAAGAATTAATTTAAAAATTGACTGTTATATTAGAAGAGGAATAGTTTTAAAAAGTTTTGTGGAAACGTTTTTATAACTCCTCCAATTATCAGGCGATTTGAAAAATATCTTGAGAGCTTGTAGGGAACATTTTAACACAAAGCCGAGTTTTATAGTTGGGAAATAGGTGAAAACCCGTTTCGATTTGACAATGTCGAGATTCTCACTAGCCGAATGTGCAAAATGATCAAGAATGATCAGAAAATCGTTGCGAATTATCACTTTCATCGTTAGATCTTGGAAAATGGGAAAACTTGCTCGTCGAGATCGATCGTCCGTAGTCCCGACTCCACACATTGGCCCCAACGTTGGCTCATGTTGGGCGAGTTATTTTGCGAAAACGTCCAGATATTGGGACCAAGTCCAGTCAGTTCCAAGCAGAGTCAACGTTAACATGTTCGCTATAGGAAGCTTTACTTTTCGATTGATGCAGTTGGAATGAGCCCAACTTCTTTGATATTTTGTCAAAAAAACCGACGACATATGACCAACTTGCAACGTTGGTGCCCGTCTCGTTTCTCACGACCACACATTGGACCCACACCGTTGGCTCTAACATTGGGGCCAATTCGTTACACATTTAGCCTTAAGGGTCTCGCTCGAGGGGCAGTTCGCATTTTTCTCCTTTCCTTGCAAATTTGTAATCTTCGTTCAATAGACGTATGAGACATCGGCCGAGAAACAATCAAGTTGCCCCCCACCTTCATCTAGCCAATATAGGTCACGAAACCACATCACATCATCTACCGAGTTACTCAGAATGTGCTATTTCGAAAAACTTGATCTTTTGAGACGCTATTTTCCGAAAAACGAAAAATAAAATCGGAATAGTAACCGCATAGTTTCTATCTATGTAAGATTCGTTTCATTTTATTGATCGTGAATAGTGATTTTGGAACAAATAACACCCTTTTTGCCGAAAAACGCTGTTTTTTGGAATTTTCGGAAAAACCATTCGAAATTTAACACGCACTTGGCGATAGAGGCTTAAATTTCGAATCGAATGATGTTTCCTATCGCGATCTCTTTTGTCGTTCTCCAATGATTTTGGATTTGCTTTTCTTATGGGATTTCAATGTAATTGAGGACAGGCTAGCTTGCTTCGAGCGAGACCCTTAAATTTCCATCAAAAATGGAATAGAAGTGATACTTTTATTCTTGAATTCAACTAAGAAAGCCCGAATTTTCTATTTTTACAACTACGAAGTTAAATTCGTTTGAAAAATTGGTGATTAATGATGAAAACGTTTCAAAATTTGGAACCAATTCTCAAAAATTCCCCTCGAGAGAAGTATTAACGATTAAAATACCGAAAAACTACCCTGAAAACAATTTAATTTGTTTAAATTAACAATTAAACATGCAGAATATGCCTCTACAGCATTTTCTAGTTTAGCCTAATTAAATAACGAACATTTAGATTGAATTTTATTCAATTAAATTGACAATTATTGTTTTATTTGCAGCCCCCAAGCCGACAGTAAGCCGCCGTTGTCGTAAACCAGGCCTGGATCGGAAACCGCGCCAAGCCTACAGTGCTAAACAATTAGAACGTTTAGAGAGTGAATTTAAAATTGATAAATATTTAAGTGTTAGTAAACGTATGGAATTATCGAAAGCATTAAATCTAACTGAAGTACAAATCAAAACGTGGTTCCAAAATCGCCGGACGAAATGGAAGAAACAGCTAACGACCCGATTGAAAATGGCCCAACGGCAGGGACTATTTCCGCATTATTTTACAACAACAACGACACCCTCAACGACATCGACAACAACAAATCCACAACAGTATTCTGCATTGTTTACGACACCGTATTATCCGGCGATTGGTTGTGTTTTCGGCCTGCCGACCATAGAGGACGCAAGTTTAGGCCTTGGGAATCCTGAAACAGGACGACGACAATCCACTCTCGCTAATATTTAAAGATTTCTATTCAAGAGAAACCAAACAAAACGTGCAATCCATTCACTAATTATAACACGATAAGAATTAATAATTGTACCTGTAAAATAAATAAATAAACAATTAATCAATCACCTAGTTAATTAATCATCATGGTCAAGACCTTGATACGAACAAGCGAGTTCTATTGGAATTATTCAATAATTACCCCCTTAGTTTCAGTATTTCTGACCTCCATCCATTAATAAATTCCCAATAGGTTTTACAATTTATTTATCCCAAATTAGGTTCTAAATAATGACAATTTGTGGCAATAATTCGTCTAAACGTACAGAAAATTTAATGAAATTCGTACAAATTTCAGTAGAATTTCCTAAGATTGTGATGGAATTATTGCTTGTTTGTAGTAGTTGAAGAACTACCGGGTGGATCAGTCAAAGTATATTGTTTGAAGATAAGTCGTACTATTTGATGAGCAATTCGATATTTCTGGAATCCCATGGCTCGTCGGGCAGTCGAGAACGCTTTCTGAGGCTATGTCGCGATTTTCACCAATCAACTATGCACATAGAACGACCAAAAATATAACTTTATTTTTGTGTAGTTGTTTGGCCGACTTCCCGATGAGCTACGAGTTTCAAATTTTGCTCAAATATTCTCTACGGATCCCTATAAAAATCTGCAAAATATTCTTCGAATTGCTCCACGAATTTTTAAACTATATACTTTAGAATGATTCGTTTAAACAATAAATATATAAATAAATAATCATAAATTAACAATAAATCAAAAACTTATAGTAATTATTATAGAAAATATCAACAACGAGTTTTCTTTTTATACAATACAAGTGAAATTGACCGAAACTTAATTAAATTATCACAAATATAATTAATCTAAAATTGTAATAACGTTTCAATCTAAAGCACCTTGGCCTGTACTTGGCAACATCAAACATAACAAACCACTTCCTATAATTCATTAACGCAATAATCAATTAAAACGGATTATTAAATGATTAAATTACCAACTTACCGATCAGCATTGTTCCAAATATAACAATAGGAACGACACAATTTAAATCGATTAGAAAACCGAATAGGAGATTCCCGATAAGGGCACCACCACGGCCGAAAGTCAGTGACAGGGCCGCCGCCATCACCCTAAATCCAACGAAATTCTCAACTATTGAACATTATCAAAATTTCGATATCTTACCGTAAATTCGTTGGAAACAAATCGACCATCACGCAATAAACCGTACTGATACCTAGACTAGTTAGGGCTTCAAAAATACAAGACAATACCAAATTTGAGATTGTTGAATTGACGAAATATAGCCCAAATGTTACAGCTCCGGCTACAATTAAACTGAAAACTGAACAACAATTTGTAGATATCCCGGAAATTTACAAATTTTTTATACCTAAGAAGAATTTAGCACCCAATCGGTGGACGCATAACGGCAACCAAAAACTCGTGGGTATGCACGCCAATCCGATAATTAACGTGTGGAGAAACACAGAATCGGCGATAGGATCGCCGCAATATTCGCTATGATCATCGGTTAGCGTCGAATTGGCCGGTGGTAGTACGACTGAAGAGACTTCACAGACGGTGGCCCGTTGGTTTGGGTGGAGAGATTCGAATTCTTCGAAACGATAGAACAATTCCGGGAACCAAATCATCAAAGTATAGTAGCTTGTGGTTAAACCGAATTGAATGGCACATGTTATTATCGTATAGCGAAGATGTGGGGGTTTACATAGGGCTTTAGTTTGTTCCCAAATTTCTTGTAGTAGCAGTTTTAACTCTTTAGGTTTACGGATCCGTAAGCTGCGAATACTGCGTGTTGACTGTTGGGAAACTACACTCATCGTGCGCACTTTCTCCCTTAAACTAATTATCTAAAAATTATTAAAATGCTTAGATTAATTGTGAAAATTATAAGAATGGGGTATTACAGGAAAATTACCAGCACTTTGGCCGGTATTTATCGCGTACATATCCTTCAAAACTTCCAAAGCAGCATCCGACTCGCCGCATTCTAGCAAAAATTTCGGGCTTTCCGGATAGAAGAATAACCACCCGCCGATTAATAGACTGGGTATTGAGCAAGCTGTTACAAACAGATTCCAACTAGCGTATTTGAATTTATTCGAAATATACTCAAATTCCATAGGAATTATAATCCATGCGATTCCTTAAAAAAAATCAATTTCAATTATTAAAATCGACAGTTAATTAGAAATTTACCTGGAAGTATGATTACACCTAGTGTCCAAAATAATTCCATCCAACATAAGATTGTTTCTCTGTATTTGGCCGGTTGGAATTCGCCTAAATATGGAAAACATATCCCCATGGCGCCGGTAATTCTACAATTTGTTTTAATGATTTATTGATTTTATTTATTGATAATAAATCGTGGGATTACTTACGCAAAACCGTTTAGAAATCGGAATAGCATAAACAGCCAATAAATTTGTGAAATACTCGATAAAAGACCACAAATACCGTCCATCAATAGGGCGCCGATTAGCACAACTTTACGGCCCTTGGTGTCGGCTAAACAGCCCCAAAAGTAGGAGCCTATTAGCATGCCTGGAACAAAACAAATTTGCAATGCGAAATTTGGGGCCAATTTGTCTCAGAAGTTGGTTTCCGGAAAATTTTTACAACAAAAACAGGAAATCTAACGAGATTAATAAGACTACTCGTTTTAGGGCGAAATTGTATCAAAATTCACAATAAAAATCTAAAGTTTAGTCCAAAAATTGACTAAACTTAGCCCAAAAGTTGATCATTTGAAACCGGTTTGAAAACAATTCTGGAACGAATAGAATGTAATGGAGGAAAACGAATTAAAAGAGCCGCTGTGGGAAACATTCTTGAGCCTTTCTGAATCATTTGGCGTGTTTAGTTCGATTTTGTACCTAAAAGAACCGCATTTTGGCCAACCTCCCAATGAACTACGACCTCCAAAGTTTGTCCAAATGATCTCCAAGGAGCCAATCATAAATATTTTTCAAAACTCTTATTAAATAATAGAAATTTTCGTATAAACACTCTAGTTTAGCTCTAAATGATTTAGAAAAATTTCTAAGAGTTCATTCAAAAAGATCTATTTTTCACGATTTACTCAAATTCGAATGCAAAAACAAGAATTTAGAGCCAAAAGTGTCTAAATTGACCATTTTCGGCTAAAGATCAAAATGGAGTTACATATAACTAAGAATTTGGAAAACTCTAAAAGCAAAATTGTTTTTTGTCTCAATTTTTCGCCAATTTTTTGGCTTAAGGACTCGGACTAGAACTCCTTTAGAAGAAGCAAATTTTCGATTGATGATTTCTCACTTGAACCAATGAGTTTTCCAAGTAAAGAAAATTGGCACACAACATGGAGATTACTGAGAAATTTTTAAGAAATTCTGAATTACAGAGAAAATCTTCCTTTGATGCTTTTGTAAATTTTCTCCTATAAACTATCAGTTTTCCGGAAAATTGCAAAAAATCGATTCTAACATGCAATTGGTGAAGTTTGCACGTAACCAATTTAATTTACTAAAGGAAAAATCGTTACAAGTCCACCACAACGTTATTATTTCGCTGATAATAAAACAGAACAATTAAACTCTAGTGTCTATAATTAAATCTATTTATATACAAATAAGGGGAATTAGAATAAAACCGACAAAAATGGAAAATTGAAGATTCCTCCTAATAATAACCGAGACAATAATGGAAAGAAATCAATTAACAACCGAACAATGAGACCACAAATTGGGGAGCTAATTTGGAACAAATACCAAACAATAATTCTCGATATTTATGAAATCATTCAAAACATAAATGATATTGATCCCGTTTACATCTAGTGATACCTAATGATCTTGACGCTTCGTGCTAAGCATAAAAGTTTGATTTAAAACAGCCGAATCAAAGCGTCCACTTGACTACGTTTACATCAAGAATAAACTACTCTACAGTCTTTAAATATTATTATTAATTATTAAGATATAGTCATCAAGGTACCCGCTTAGTTCTCACTAGATGTAAACGTAGTCATTGTAATCTGGCTAAGAGGCGAGAGTTTACAAAATTTTCGAATTTTCGAGCCTACATTAAGCTTTGTTGATAATTATTTAAAGAGAATGTTTCACTATCGAATAAGTTGTGTCGATTTGTACACAAATATAAATGTAGACACTTTTAATTTAGTAATATTGATAATATTTAACGAAACCGACGATTTTATCAATAAGTATTGTTTCAATAATTTATAATACACCATTTATATCGAAAGTGGTGGACAAATTTATGGAAATATGTCAAAATTTAAATAAGTATCGAACAATTATTTAAATAATTATTAAAAATTTCTAAGAATACTCTAATTAAATCAATTTGTAATTGAAGAACCTTCAAATCAACAATTTCTCTCTAATAAATCTCTTATCCTTGCCAATCAACACTACAATTGAAGGTCCCTTTAAACAACAAGAATCTGTCGAGGTTTTCAATACTTCCACCGATTTTGACGGCGAACTTACCCAACATAGGGGCGGCCGTTAGCCACCCTTTATCCGACGATGACATCTCGAAATCGCAAGTCGCCGATGGCAGAACGAACGAAATCATCGTTATACCAATGGCTGTGTTCAAATAGATCAAACCGCATATTGTCAATAGACCGAAATGGAAACGTCCAAAACCTGTAAAATTACAACAAGCGATTTAAGCGAATCGAGGAAAATTACGTGGTGGATTTGGGTCAAGTTTATGGCCGAGGATACACCGACTCGCATTGTCTCGCTTTCTAGCATTAATTGGGGATTATTTTAGCAAAATTTGGGCCTCGTAGCTCGTTTGGAAGTTGGGTCAAGAACTGGATGTGCTCGGAATGACTTGACCGATTTTCAAGTGAGCTACGGGGCCCAAATTTGGCTACAACTACAATCCGATCTGAACAACGTAGTAGAGATCGAAATATTGTGGAAATTTCCGATAATCTCGTTATTTAGAAATATGAATACGCACAGGAAAAAAATCAACAAGTTGTTTGAATAAACAGGAGTCTAGACGGTGATGAATCACTTTTCTAATCATTCTATAATGTGATGGATTTTTTGATTTGATTACCTGTGCTTTCTAAAGCTCGTTCGAAATCTTCACCTTGTCCCTCGATGAAATCAAGTCCTGAAATTCACCGAAAAATTACACAAAATTCGTTAAAATCGAATGAAAATGTTTCGAAAAAAGTTTCAACTAACCCATCTTCAATTATTGTCAATCGAATTTCAAATAAATGCTCGTGTTATTTCAATTAAATATAACAAAATAATGATAACAATAGCACAGTGATCACTCGAAGAAAGTCACAGACAGTATTAAAATAGAATCCGGTCGCGTTTGTGTGAATATCATACCCGGAGTATGTTACCTTCGCATAATATTGTTTTTCATTGGTCAAATGTCCATTATCAGTCATTATCTCAAGTTCATCAACTCCCCGGATTTTCAATCCTGCATCATTTCGATATTGTTGTAATAAATCAAACACTACGTCATTCTTATTATTTATTATCAGATATTCAACGATTAAAATTACAATTACACTAAAAGCTTGCAATTTTACACGATTATTATTATAACAAATTGCGAATAATTCGTCCGTCTTTAAGGGTGGCTTTTTGTTCAATGTCGTCAAATACAACCCCTACAGTTTAACGATCAAGTTTAATATAATTCTCTATGTCTATGTACGATATAAAAATGATGGTATTGATACAAGTTCTAACCAACTAAAAATAGAAAATAATCGATTTTACAAATTAATTCGCTTAATTAAGTTTACCCACTTGTCACTTACATTTATTAAATTGTAATTTGAAGAAAATTAATACACGATACTTGACGAATTCTTAATTTTATTTGATTAAGAAACGATTATTTTTGAACGCAAACAAATCAATAAATTGGATGAAACTTTCAATTTCGTTATAAATCGAACGAATTTCGGCGATTTCTCCGCTAAATCAACGAAACAACGATAAGTTTTTTATTATCGTTCGAAATTGAGGAAAATTTCCATTATATTTGGAAAATTTCAAGTGCTATTATGAATCATTTGGAAACAATCCATCTCTTTGGAATTTTGTTCCAATTTATATGAACGATCGCCTACACGGTTCCCGTGGCTCTTGCAATCAAAGCTGAAGAAAAAAATTAATTGAATTCGTAATCTAACGAAGATGCAAATCAATTCTTAACTAGTGCTCTATTTTTCCGTTGACCTTTTCTCAATCAATCGATATAAATGAAACTTTGAATAGTTGGAAACTTATTAAGATTTCGACTGTTTTTTATACAGGGTAAGTCGAGAGCATGGGACATTGGAATAGAAGTTCCAATTGATGGAAGTCTGAGTTGTTTATTCAGAATAAGACTACAGTTGGAATGTTTAGGTTGGCAATTTAGGTACAAGTTGGGTTGGTATAACCAATTCCTCTAGCTGTTCTAACCTTAAAACTCCAAAATTGATGTGTGTATTCTTTGAGTAGTGTTGTATTTGAAAAAAAATTGATTTATTCAACAATTTCTTCTACTATTTAAAATAAGGCTAAACTATTTGAAAAACGATTGGAATTGAAGTTTTGATGTTAGAAATTTCAATAAAATGGAACAGATTTTCTAGAAGAATGACTAAAATTTGACCTAAATTGCAAAATTTGGATTGAGCTCCAAATTTTGATCTTTTAGTACCCTAGATTTAAAATTTCATGAAAATTATCAAACCCCCCTTAAATTTCAACCTACAATCTAAATATTTTATTAAAAATAAGAAAGTACAGGGTTAGGAGAATATTTTCTAGGGGTAGCTACAGCCGAAATTTCATTGTTTAGAATTTGTAAGAGGCCAACTCCTAACTCTCTCTGTTTATTATTATCATCCAACTCGAATTTTGTTGTTCAACAAACAACTTATTTTTATACTCATTTATGATCGTTATCATTTAGCAAATATTTAATAACAATAGACACTTGAAAATATGTCTTAATAGGTACAATTACTATTAAAATAATTAAAAGTATTAACTTCCAGTTATTTTCCATGTGGTTTGGAGTGGTTTTTACTGGTTCACTTTTCGAAAAATTTCAATAACACACTATGTACGACAATCGTAGTCCTTGCGGTTGTTTATTTGAATTTCTCCTTTACCATTGTTGTCGAAGAAGACGAAAGCCTTCGATTTTTCAACAAGTCGAATTTTCGAAACGTGGGCGGAATCCCGAACGATTCCTCAACGATTTAGACGACAAAATAATGAACCAATTAGACATAAAATTAGAACTTCTATTTAATAAAGTCGATCGAAAACTAGATTGAATTTCTATGTCAATATCAAGCGATTTTTTTCGTCTCATTCGTCTTCTAATAGAATTAAATAATGCAAAACGTGTTTCGTATATTCAATGAATCTCTGTTGTAATAATAAAATCGAGTTCACACCTCGGTATTGCTGTTGTTGTTATTTTTATTAATATCATTAGTATTGTCTGTGGGACAAGAACACGTCCTTGCTGGATTTGTATACCTTCCGATTTGATTAAATTTAAATAAATTTATAAAAATAATAACAATAATTATCGAGATTTGCCGATATCGACAGGTTAATCTTGACCATCCCAGTTTACATACAATTCTACTCTCAATTTCAATGATTTCCTGTAATTTAATTTACAAAACTGTCATTAAACCAATGATTTATCACCAATGTTTCTCCCCTAGTAATTCGCAAATATTTCAAAACATTCCGCGATTCTCTCTGATCGATTGCAAATTATTTAAGCACAGTTTCTTAATTTTAAAGACCCTGTCATTGATTATTACCGATAATTGTTTTAGGGGAACAAGGTCTTCTAAGAATCAAATACATGTCTAGATTTATAGGTAGACAGTTTTTTTATTGTAGAAAAATGTATGGATTCTAATTAATAATTCAAGAAATTAAAATCTCGTACATTTGTAGAGTGAATAATAAATTATAAAGGTCGTCAAGACGTTGAACAGGTTACGTAACTAATCATGAATAATACAAATTAAATCGTAATCTTCTTTTAATGGTAATTGTTTTAAAAAGTGCCCAAAATTAAGGCAATTACACCCTTTTGAAAGCTTGTTTTTGATTTTAGCTACTTGAGGCACAAAAGCAAAAATTTTGCTAGTTAGAGTTCAAATTTCTGCCTTAACAAATCGATTTTCCTCTCAAATTGCGCAAAGTTTTCTGTTCTTGCGAGTCACAAACAAAATTTGGTCTAAAAGGAAAATCTTGAGAGATATGGCTGTATTATTTCTTCCGCAACTTAGAAAGTTCTATTTATCTTAAAGTATTAAAGCATTCAAAGCATCTACAAAAAAATCCAACCGGTTCGACAGTTTTCAGGAGAATTGACAAAAAGTTGAGAGCTTTTTCAATTTAATGCCGGAAAAATGCCAAAAACGAGTAAAATCAATGTTAGGAGCACCTTTGAGTCATTCTGACAAATTTTGTGTGTAACTCGTTTTTGAAAGCCGTGTTTTGACCAACTTCCCGATGAGCTAAATGATTCAAATTTTGCTCGAATGACCTCTAAGAAGTTCCCTATCAATCCTTAAAATATCTTACAAACACTAGGTGTTGCTATAAAAACTAGCAATATTTAAGTGAAACACGTAGTTTCTTACAATTGTCAATATTGACTAGCAAATTCTAAAGAGGAGGTTTTCCGTTAAGCCTGCGATTTGAAGAGTAGATTTTGAAAAAATTAGAGCATACTTGGCAAGAAAATCGAGTAAATATTGAAACGTTCCTGTATTTTCTAAAGAATAGGTGTTTATATTCTAATAACGCAAATCCCAAGACATGCAGTAGCTTTGATCACGAAGCCTTACAATTCTATACGATTATCGTCAAAGCGTTTGGAATTCTTATCAAGGAATCATCGAGACGATCAAATTAAATTTAGCAACTACTTGAATATTTCAACAAAATAACTTCCAAGTGTTACTAAAAATATTTCGGATTTTGTATCTCCTATTGTTTGCAGTTTTTTGATTTGTTTAATTTTTTAAACAAGTGTTTATTTGATTCGATTTGATTTGACAATTCTCCATCCGGTACACTAGAATACAGTCAATTATTTTAGACTTAACGTTATCAGCTAGTTACAGAGCCATCAGTAAAAGTTGAGAGAAAAGAGAGAAGCCTGTTCAAGTCGTAAGCCAATTAAACATAACGTTCCGGACTTGTTGACAAATTGAAAAGTTGCCTCTCTCTCGTCCGTATTCCAACGTCTATTGTCAACCAAACCCGGTGAATTTCTAAATAAAATGTTAATTCATTTCAAAAACTCATTATAAAATTCAAAACAATATTGTAATTACGTCCACTAATTTAACTAATTGAGAAAAACAACTAAATTTTGTTAATTGCAATTCGAATCGTTATTGTTGAATTAAACGGTTTGGAATTTTGCAAGACGTCTTTCAGTTGTGCGCAAGGCGTCGAGCGGAAACATAAAAAGCGCCAATATGCAGTCGGGTTCTGCGGCCACGAAAAGCACGAAGTTTCCCCCAAGAATCACCATTAAATCATGTTAATTTAAATCAATCAGTTCGTATCAAAAGAATATGAGCGCCAATAAATTGTACGAATATGAGGGTCTAATTGGACGTTTACACGGTGCTAGAGACTCAATAAAAGAACGCTGGTCGGCATGGAAAGAGAACAATCCAGATGGTATTGCCGGCTATTTGAAACGATACTTCTCGTCCACAAATCAAGATGAAGATAAAATCGACTACGAAGACTACTCGCATATCTACAGGTAATTTCTCTAATTTAACCGATTATTTGGATGAAATCTTGTAAATTCTGTAGGAAGAAGACCCGTTTTGAATTGGTACGAATTTCGGCAGCCGTAATGGGTATTGAATTCTCCTATGCTGCTGAAACCGCTTTCGTTTCACCAACATTACTGAAAATCGGCATTGAACATAAACATATGACGTTAGTTTGGGCATTATCACCATTAATTGGTTTCTTTCTGACGCCGATTTTGGGCTCGTTGAGCGATCGTTGCCATTTGAAATATGGTCGACGACGGCCGTTTATTTTCATTATGTCCGTGGGCGTTCTACTCGGTAAGCAAGAATTGTTTCATTTCGTATGTAAAACGATATATAAACATGTGTTTCAATCAATCAAATTGTAAGTAATAGGGTTGTAAAAGTAGAGGGAGACGAAAAATGTAGTCGTATAGACAGTTGAATAACAAAGCTGTGATTATTGGAAGCCTTAAATGGAAATTGTGCAAATTATTGAAAATCGATGCTTTCAATAGCGATAAGCTGGAATGTAAAACACAATAAAATGAAAATCTCGTTCTCTTGTTAATTCTAAAAAATGCATTCTTTGTGCGTGTTCATTTTGAAAAATTTTGCGTTATATACCAAAAACCCCATAACTAACTCTTAATTGAAAGTTTTCTGAAAATTTGGGAAATTTTCCAATAGCAAAATTTCAAACAACGCTTCTACATAAAATTAAATACAAAGAATTGAAGGTGGCATTTTTTTGAAAGCTTATGCCTTTCTAAAAGTCTCATGGGGTTCTTAAAACGGGTTTCTGAAACATCCAAGTTTTAAAAATTCAGAGAAAATCACTGGGAAATTCATTTGCTGGTTTGACCTATTGAAGATACTTTCGACTAGGTTTTCGTCTAGATTCAAATTTTCCAAAAATTTAGAGTCTCTGCAGATTGAAACGTTCTTTTCAACTTGATTTTAGAGTCAAAAATAAGAATATTTCTAAGGAGTTGCAAAGATTCTCAAAACACGAGTCCTGTTGCATCTCCCACTGTACCTCAGTCGATAAAACCGATTAGAGTTAAACATCTTTTCTCAATAGTCCTGTATTTTTAATAAAATCCAGGATATTATTTAAGGAAGTACTTCTTATTTTTCAAGAGAGATATCTTCCCCATTCGGATATGTTCTATAGTCCTTTGAGGTCACATGGTGGCATTAAAAACGAAGCGAAATTATATCTTCCTCTTCTCAGGCGCTACATCCAGGACCCTTGGGAATCCCAATATTGTTAAGATGTTTCCTTAGCGTCAAGTAATCAATTCTGTGTTTTGCCTCAATTGCCTCTCATTTAATCCTTTAGATCTTCTAAGGTTTGTAAATAGCTCTGATAACACCATTTCTGATAGTTCGTTTCAGTAGAGTTGATGTTTTCTCTATAATTCTTCTCTTGTGGCTTATTTTGCACCGATTTCTCTAAACAGTTTGCCTTCAACCCCTTGGTAAATAAACACGAATGATGTTTTTCTGAAGAACCTTGACGGAGAATTCTATTCTTCAATAAGCCCCAGTTTCTGATTACTTCGAATTACTAGCAATTTCTGACAAATTATCGCACTTTAACTCTCATGTTAGACACAATTGAGCTATTTTAGCTTGATTCTAGAGATTTTTTCTTCCAACAAAATTGTTTTCAGGTCTGATTCTTGTACCAAATGGCGAATCGATCGGCTACTCCTTTGGCGATCCACTACCGTCGAACAAAACTCGAACACCAATAGTGGCACATCGTGTAACTTCAACGCAACTTAATGAAATGGAAACAAATGGGACAATTATTCAACAATTCCTGGAAGAATCACCGAAGAACTCCCATCCATGGGGGATATTCTTCACCGTTTTAGGTACGGCATTGCTCGATTTTGATGCGGACGCCTGCCAAAGTCCAGCCAGAGCTTACCTATTGGATGTCACAATACCTGGTGGGAATTTGAGTTTTAATTTCGATCTTTCGGATTAATCGAATCTAATTTTAGAGGATCACGCACGTGGTTTGAGTACGTTTACGGTAATGGCCGGCCTGGGTGGGTTCTTCGGCTATGCTCTAGGCGGAATCAACTGGGATGCCACATTTATCGGTATTTCACAATAAATCGTATAATTTACCTTGCAATTGACTGTTTTCGGTACGTACTGTTGTAGCTTTATTGACATTTATCATATAGCTGAATCAAGCTACGACATTACATAGAAAAACAGCCAACGAGGTAACTACTCGATATTTTTATAACAAAATTAACAATTATAGGTTTAATGTTAGGCGGGCATGTTCGGGCGGTTTTCACGTTGATAACAGGCATTTTTATCGTTTGTGTCGCTTATACTATCACCAGTTTTAAAGAGATGCCATTACGTGTGTTAGAAGTCCGAGCCAATGTCGGTGATTTTGTTGATTTAAGCAACCGTAAAAACCGAACTTACGGTTCTTTAAATAGTGAAGACAACAACGATACCGACAGTGTTGATGATGGTAATTTAGAAAATCAAAGCGACAATCAACGGTTAAGTATAGCTGCCCCGCCAGCGGATGCTTCATTGCTTCTCTATTTAAAAAGCATCATTTACATGCCTTATTCGATCAAGATTTTATGTTTAACGAATCTGTTCTGTTGGATGGCGCACGTTTGTTATTCGTTGTATTTCACCGATTTCGTTGGCGAGGCTGTTTTTAACGGAAATCCGACTGTATGTAGAATTAGAATTAACAACAAATATTTAAAAATTGGTTTTTAGGCGGCTGATAATGATCCGAATCGGGAACGGTACGAACAAGGGGTAAGATTCGGCTGTTGGGGCATGTCAATGTACTCATTATCTTGCGCTTTCTATTCGATGATTATCGAGAGTTTAATACAGCGTTTGGGGTAAGTTTGCGATATTTTCAATAATATTAAAATAATTGTTAAAATAACAGGGCTAAAGTTGTCTACGTTGGAGGGTTATTGTTTTATTCGAGTGGTATGTTTTTAATGGCTGTAACGAAACATAAAATCAGCGTTATTGTGTTCAGTTGGACGGCTGGCGTTATGTATTCAACATTGTTTACAATGCCGTATTTATTAATAGCGAATTATCATGCCAGAGGAACGGTAATCATTTCAATTATTCATTATTGTAGCTAACTGTTTTTTTTAAATTAGTTTGAAATTAACGAAAATCCGGATAAGAATGGTGAACAAATTCGCGGTCTTGGTACCGATGTCGCCCTAGTTTCCAGTATGGTATTTTTGGCTCAATTCATCTTATCAATTTGTATGGGAACAATTGTTAATTTAACTGGAACTACAACTGCTGTTGTTTCTGTTGCTAGTACGTTAGCGTTCTTCGGTGCCATATCCGCAACACAAGTCATGTATTTAGATTTGTAAATTAAAGACAAATTCGAACTAAATGTTGTAATTTTGAATGTATAGCAATTTAAATTGAATGAATTAATTAAATGAAATATAATAGCATTATTGCTTACATGCTGAACTCACTGACCATCAATATCGTCTTCATCAATCGGTGGATAGATTCTTATAATAATATCGGAATCGGCCCATATAATCGATGGTTTAACACTATTGTCACAATATTTAGACATTTGTTGTGTTAACAATAACAACAATAATAAAATAGTGAATGAAACGTGCCAACAAATTCAATTCGAAAATAATCACGACGATTATTGCGTTATTTATTCTATATTGATGCCAAATCGACAATTACACACGCAAATTATTTAAAGCCTTATCGAGGATATCTTTACGTACTTTCGGATAGTCCGGATTTAATTTCAATACTAATTGACCAATATCGAAAGCTTCAGCATAATTTTTACATTTCAAATGATTATAAGCCAATTTAAAGCCAATTGTTGGATTTGATCGACCGTTAAATCTCCAAGCGTCCGTATAATAACTGACCGCCTCTTTATAACGCTGCTCTTTCTCGCTTATATAACCTAAATATTCATAAGCTTTACAACACGATTTATTATATTGTAATATTCGATTTAATAATTCTATCGCAATATCGTATTTGTTCGATTGTATATAATAATCGGATAATAATAGCCAACATCTTTCTAAATATTCAGCATCATCAAAAGTCCAAAGGGTTTTTGCAACACGTTTCAATTGATTTTTAGCACGTTGTGTTTGTTTTAATAAAGTATGAGCGGTTGATATACCCAAAATTGGTCCAATATGATCTTTGTATAGATTCTGTGATGCTATCGTAATGAAATCGTCAAGACCACGTTCAATATTCGATTTATCTTGAGTTGCTAATAAACGAAAATTGATTAAGAGGCGATATTTTAATAAATCATCACTATTTTGGTCTAAACGTTGCTTGTATTCTTTCAATAAACGATCCGCTACAATTAATTAATTAATTGATTGATTAAAAAAATAAAGAAGATTACCTGTTTTTAGAGCCATCGATCTAGAGTCGCGATATTCCGTATCATCGCCATCAATGAATTGTTCATTGAACATCTCATCGTTTGGATTCAAACAAATTTCAATCATATTGTACAATGATAATTTACCCCATTCGTTATCTTGTCGTGATAAATTAAAACTTCTTAAAGCACCATTTAAATTACCCGAATAGAATTGATATAAACCTTTACAATAATTCAAACCCGATTGTTTTAATGGATTATCGCAATTCTTTTCGGCATTATTTAAATATTCCGGTATATCGTTAATATTACCAATACGGCGCATTATTTCAATTAAACGTACTAAAGCCTGCCAATTGGTTGGTTGTTTATTCAATAATTGGGTGAAATGGAATTGGGCCATATCGAAATCAATCTAAAATAACACAAAATTAGATTTGCGCGATCTTTTTTTGGGGATAAATGCCCAATTCGCAACTTCCAAATTTTGATTCAGGCTCACTTGACGATTCAGGAGAAACTGTTTTCGCCCCTACATCCCGAAAAAGTTAAAGAGTAAAAATTGAAATGTAACTAGTTATTCGCCTCCTCGACTGTTCTTCTTATTTTAATAGGAGTGTTTGAGTTATTTTAAAAATAATGTGACAATAACCGAGACAAGGAGGCGAAGAACTTGTGCATTTTGATATTTTATAAAAACTACAAAATCCTATTTTGGCTTGTCAATTTAAATGAATTTGAGTCGAATTGGGCGCACTTAGAAGAAACGTTATAATTAATATTGATAGAAATTACTTTTCTGAACGCAATATCGGCCATTATTACCGAAGACGTCTCGTTTTCCGGATCAGTTTTCAAAATATTCACACAAATCTGTTGACACGGCTCTAACGAATTCATCTAGAAAACAACAAATCAATCGAAATTTAACCAAAATCTAACATACCTGCATGTAGAGTTTAGCTAAATCTACCATAATTTCAATATGATTCGGTGCTATTTCTAAGGCGTCTTTATAAAATTGTGCCGCCTGTTCTTGTTTCTTTAATGCTACGGAAATTTCGGCCAATTTCACACAGATTTCAATCAATAATTTCAATTCATCATCGGGAATATCTTTAAATTTTAACAATTATCGAATAATTCGATTCAAAAATCAAACTTACTTGTCTGTTCGATTTGTAGACGTTTTTTGACGCGATTCTGATTATCTCGTGCATCTTTAAGCGTATTTAACGCACTGTTTAAATCGCCGGATTTCTCCTGAGCTTGTCCTAATAATAGCAGTACTTTAGTTCTAAATTGTAGATAATTTAAATCGTCTAATTGTTGATTAGTTTCGCTATCAATCTCTGTTAATAATAAAATTGACGCTTTATCGTATTCTTTCAATTGTATATAAAGTGTAGCTAATTGTAATTTTAAATCGTAATCTGGAATTTGTTTAATTGCATCTTTATAAAAAATTATAGCTTTATAGAAATAATGTGTATCGATTAAAGCTCTACCCATTTTCGTTATCAAATATGGATCATTTTTATCATATTGTAAAGCTTTCCGATAACAATCTAGAGCATCATCCGGTTCTAAAATATTCATATAAGCATCACCTAACAAGATTAAAGTATCCGAATTTGGATTATCATTAACCATATTTTGATAACATTGCAAATAGGCGTAACGATCTAGACGATATTTTAATAGAATATTCGCCAATTTCGTCCTAGCTTGAATATAATACGTTTCAGTTTTATCGATTTTATTTAAAAGATCGATAGCCGATTGGATATTGTTGCGTTTTATTGCATGATCAGCGCTTAAAATCAAAATACGCGATTCTTCTTGAGTACCGCGAAAATCATTCAAAGCTTCCTCCAATAGTTTATTTGCTTCATCATTCTGGCCGATAACGTTATTTAAATCAATTAATTCGATATAAATTGACGCTTTTTCGGTTAAACTCAAATTCGAATTGTTTCGAATCAAATTCAATGCTGTTGTTAAAGATTGTAGCGAATCTTGATAATTATCCAAATTCTTATCGATTAAACCGTTTAAATAGTGATATAGCGGATTATTTCGGATATTAAAATCGTTACTTAGGCATATTTCTAGATTTTGGGCCGCTCTATCATAGAAACCGCTTTGGATTTGAACTTGCGCCATTAATAAATAAGCATTACTCGATTTATCGTCACGATCTAAAATCTCTTGTAGATGTTTCATCGATTGTACCAAATCACCATTTAGAAACTCTAATTTGGCTAAATTATATAAAGATTCGTATAGTCCTGGACAAGATTTCGTTACAATTCTTAGGATATTTTCAACAATTTTCGAACTGTTATTTAGTTGGATATAATTGAAATATTCCTCGACTATCATTAATAGAAAATCAGGATTTAAAATTTCTAAATACCGATCGGAATACGGATAATTCTTCAATGGTAACACATGAAGATCGCTGGCTTTTTTAAGAAATATTCCAATATCTTTGGAATCTTTACAAATTTTCGCTCGCAATAGATTTAAATGGCCGGATAATTGCGCCGATTCATACTCTAATAATTGTTCAATCTCTCCAGAAATTTGATCAATATTTGAATTTTCGTAATATTGACACCATAACACCCCCAATTGGGCTTCTAATGCAGTTTCATTGAGTTTAATTGCTGTTTTAAAATATTTCAAAGCGTCTTTATATTGTTGTTGTAATAAACATTGCCGGCCTAATTCCACAACAAAATCGCAATTATTCGGATTTAATTGAACGATTCGTTCGACCATACGATAAGTTTGTTGTAGAATTAACGAATTACGGCCGCAAATTTTCGAAAATAAACGAACATTCTCTACGATTAACCGTCCGTTTTTCGCTTCTTTCAATTCTAATAATTTTATAAATTTCTTCAACGATTCATTAGCTTGTTTGTAGTTGGAATCGAGGCACAATTCGATGATTATTTTCGTTTTAATTGCGTCCAAATCATCCGAATTTAATTGATTTAAACGATTCATTGTCCCGATTGTTTGCTCCCAATCTTGTACACTCAATTGTAGTCGCATTTTTAAAATTAACGGTAAATTATTATCGGGAAAACGTACAATTGTTTTATTGATCGTTGCAATAGCTTCATTATAGTTGTTTTGATAGAAATAGGTTTCCGTTAGGCCTAAACTTGCGTCTAAATTTCGACGATTATTGACAAGGATTTGTTCGAATAATTCGGTATTATTTTGGGTGGGTTTTAAGTTGAATTTTTTGAAAAATACAAAAATCCAACCTTTTAAAATTTGAGCGTCAATTTGATTCGAATCGAGACTTAACGATCGGTCTAAATAATCGATTGCTTTATCGTATTTTTCGAATACAAACAATACAATTCCAGCATAATAGAAATCAATTGAATTGGCTATTCGACGTAATTCCCGTAGTTCATTATCTAATTTCGCATAAAATTCTTTATCGTTGATATTTAATAGTTTATTAGCGTAAATTAATGCAATTGTTGACGCTAATTTTGTATCGTTTTCCGATTTTATTGTCTCCAATTCGTTTATTGATTCTTCGATACGATCGTTCAATATTAACGATAATGAATAAAGGAGATTTATTTGAATATCGTCTGGGAATTTCGTTAAATTTTCCTTACACAAATTCAACATTGTATTGTAGTATTTTTCGCGGAAACAATAGAAGATTATCGCTTTTAAATCGTTTAAATCATCCATCATTGGGTTGTTTTATTGTTTGATTTGTAGATTTTTAAATTGTTCTTGATTTTTCTTATAGCAATACTCCAGGAATTCGCAAGTTAATTTAACCGGTTGCTGTTTTTCGATGAAATAGTTGAAAATTCTCTGTAAATACAAATATTTTTAACAATTAAGAAACACTGATGAGCGAATTCAAACTAAATTGTGAACACAATTAAAGGTGGTACCTCCGCAAAAACGGTGCCTAAGCCGTGCCCTTGGTACTCTTCAGGTATATCAGTGTGTATCAAATCGTAATAATCATCATTTTTCTCATATTTAACTACAGCTTGGTTATTATCGAGCCGAATTGATAACACATTATCAACAATATTATCGTGTATATTTGTTCGACGTAATAGATTAATTAAACGTGAAATCGACATAGAAGTGCTAAAATAATGAGTGCAATCAACCAGAATAATAGAAACAATAATAATTTTGCATTAAAATTAAGAAAAACTTACGAACTTTCGTTATAATTCGACTTTTATTGTTTCACTAACCTTATTTGTTGACAGTTACGTTGCCTTGGAGATGTTGGAAATATTCGAACTATTCGTCAATGCGTTTGAACTACAAGCAGTGGCGTTCGCGAAATTTGGAAAATAGGACGTTTTCAAATTACATTTTTGATTTATTTCTACTTGTATTTAAATCAAATTTATTCTATATTCACCACAGAGTTGGTTTATTACATTTTAGGTTGTTTTTTATTGATATTAGAGTGATTCTAGTCAATTGAAATAAGGCGCGAAATTTAAAGCTAGAGTAGATTTACTGTTTAACTTAGAATCAAGCGAATTTTTAATTAATGATTTCTCCTTTATTTTATTATCCAGAACGACGTATAAAATCGTGTTAAAAAGGGCGCTTCTTATTCTATAACACGGATTTATTTGTTTTGGAAAATTTTGGGGAAATTCTGAATTATAGTGGAATTTATTAAAGCGTCTTTCATTTACGTTTTTTCGTAAGTTTTCTTATAAATTAGCCAATAATGTTTATTTTTCAACAATTCAAACTCCTTTATATTGTAAATTAAAGATACTGTCCGAATATTTAAAAAACTTTCCGATAGATTTCCTAATTTACCGATAAATCTAAAGAAAGTGAAGACTTGCAAGAAGTTTCCCTTTTGAGAATCAAAAGCTCATTAGTGATCGGATATTTCTACAGATATTAATTACTGTTTATTAAAATTAATTTGAAATTAACCAACTCTAACATTTTGTTAATTATTTAGAGTTTTGGGCACGTCCAGTTTAAGAATGTTATTTATAACTCTTCAAACTTTATTTCGGATATTTCACACATTGACAATTATTGATTCAAATTTAATTATTGAAATCAGCGAAGGCAAATTGTAAATTAACGATTAAATAAGTTGTAATCGTTGTTAATAACTTCAATAATAAACTTCTATCAATTGTAAAGAAACTAGCGGCTGTAATCTTGACTGGATTAAGTTTTAAATATTTCCCAAAATTTTTATATTGAATCTTGTCGATAAGAACTGGATTATTGTACCGATAATTTTGAAATGTTTGATAGAAATTTTCGTATTCATTCCGAACAGCATGACTATTCATAATAATCGAAACTATCGGCACCTAGAAATTCAATTCTGTTAAAATTTAATTGCGAATATTTCCAGATAAAAATGGACTTACAAATTCGAACGATACTATAAATATATTACCGGTCGCTACGATTATTTCAAAGTTCTTGTCATATTTATTCAGGCCGAAATCTTCGACGATATGGTGTAGAAATTGTAGAACATTTACGATGAATTTAGCAAAACTTAAAAGAAGTAACCATCCGAAAATTCGATTAAAATTCTTAATGCAATCCAGTAAATGTCTCGTAATTGTATTGATTCGAATTATTAATAAATCCAACTGTATTTGACTTGTATCTTTAATATCTTTGTTGAATAGATCAATCAAATAGGTGAATTTCGATTTGAAATCGTCGAGTAAAGTAATTGCTACCATTTGGAAGGTTAAATGAAGATAATAACAAATTTCGTGAACTATTAAAGCGATCGTGTTGAATTTAATGATGCAAGTCCAATTTCTGTACACATAAATGTGCATTAAAATATCGATTAATAAGCAAATCGAACGCTTATTCAAATCCTTTCTAAATTGCCGGTTTTCGTTGTTATATCTGTCCAGTATTTGAAGATTTTTAAATAATTTCAACCATATTTCGTAATTATGAAAATTATTCTCTACGAATAACAGATAAACGATTAGAATCATCAATAATTGTCTCAAATTATCTAAAAATTTAATAATTGCGGTATTTTCGAAAATTATATCAATGTAAAATAATGAAATTAATTGAAGAATTGTTAAAATTATGAATAACAACACTGCACGAATTCTATCACGTTTCATAAAAATTAGCACATCTTGATTGTTAGAATTTGTTGGAATTAAACCGAAACGATTTGCCAAATTTAACAGAAATTCTCTAAAATTCGAACAGGTTTTCTTCATTCTGGTTTCTTTGACTATTCATCAACCTCTGAGTACGTACACTCGATATTAATTCTATTAATATAAGAACGAAATTGTTTATTTTTAATTAGTAAATGCATTATTCATTTTATTAAGTTTATAAATTACTGTATGTAGTCGTCATTGGCAAGGAAACTGTTGGAGGTGCTCTCTGCAATTTTCTTCTATTATAACGAAATTAGAAATCTGCAAATGGTTTTATATTTATATAGAAGAAACAAAAAAAAAACGTTAAGAAATGAACGATATTCTTCGTTTACTCAATCAAATGACTGTTTTACAAATTATTCTAATTTCTATTCTATTATTTCTAATGAAAATCAAACAAGAGATTAATCATTAATAAAATTGTTAAAGTAGGACTTTCATTCATAAAATTTCTAATATTTTCGTTTGAAGTTGAATTTTAAATCACTTTTACAGTGTTAGAAATGTGTACAATTGAAAGAATTCAGTGAATAAGTGGCGCATCCACCATTTTTCACAATTTATAAAGTGACAAAATTTCACAAACTTTTTCAAAGCAATATTCATTTGTGAGTGAAAACTATTTGATTCAGATTTAATTCTTGAAATTAGCGAATGCGAATTGTAAATTAACAATAAAATAAGTCGTAATCGCTGTTAATAATTTCAAAATTAAACGTCTATCAATTACAAAAAAATTAGCAGCGGTAACCTCGACAGGATTAAGTTTTAGATATTTCCCGAAATTTTTATATTCAGCCTTCCGGTTTATAACTGGATCGTTGTGGAGATAATACCGAAATGTTTGACAGAATTTCTGGTATTTATTTTTAACTGCATCACTTTTCATTATAATCAAAACTATTGGTACCTACAAATAGTAAATTTAATCGAAAATAACTCTAAACAAAAGTAAACTTGCTATATCACACAATCCAATGAATATATTACTGACGGATATGAGTATTCCCATCACCCTATCATATCTATTAAATCCAAAATCTTCAACGATATAATGTAGAAATTGTAGAATATTTAGAATGAGTTTCCCAAAACCAAGCAATTGTAACAGTCCAAAAATTTGATTGAAATTCTCAATACTGGCCAATAAATATTTCGTGATTCTATTCATTCGAATAATTAGTGAATTTAATTGTAATTCGTTTGTATTTTTTGCATTATGTTTCATTAATTTTCTCAAATAAATGAACTTTAATTTGAAATCATTCAATAAGATGATTGCTACCATTTGTAAGATTGAAAAAAGGAAGTTACAAATTTCTTGATTTAATACAGTAACAATAAGTGGGTGAGATCTACCAATATAAAACCAAAAAAAGTTCACATAAATGTGCATTAAAGCATTCACTAATAAGCAAATTAAAAACTTAATTAAGTGCCTTCTAAATATTTGTTTGCTGTAATAATTGTTATTTTTAAAAAAGCCATCAATTTTCTGAAGATTCTCGAATAACTCCAACCAAACTTGCCGATTTTGAAAATTATTTTGTATAAATAATACGAATATAATCATGAAAAACAACAACACTCTTAGAATTTGGAAAATTTCTGTAATTATTGTAAGTGCATGAACATTTAGATGGATTAAGTGTAATGTGAATAACTGAAAAACTATGAAAATTACGAATAATAACACTGCACGGTTTTTATCACTTTTCGTATGAATTAAAATATTTCGATTTTTACAATAGCTTGGGATTAAGTTGAAACGATAAGCGAATTTCAATAAAAAATCTCGAAAATTCGAAAACGATTTCACTCTGTAGTCTTCCATTATTCATCGACTTTTGAACGTAAAATGATTAATTTTATTCATTTCTTTTATATTTCAATTACTAAATGTGCTGTTAGTTTTATTGAATTTTTTAGATGTTTTTCAGTGTATTATTGATTTATATGCTGTTAAAATGAGTTTATTCAATGACTGTCTGTAATAATTTATTATTAAATTTTACAATAAGTTTGTGTGTCGAAACTTTAAATATTGTTCCTCTTGAAACTGTCCTAAAATTCACTATAAAATAGTTTCAATTTTTGTAGTTTCTCCTTCAATCAACGTTTTCCAAAGACTTAGAAATTATAAAATTTCAAAGAAAACTTGTACAACTTTACAGCTAGAATTATTAATTTTCCACGAAACTTGAGTCAATTGAAAAATTTCTTGAATATTTGGAAAGCCCCTCCAATTGAATTTGAGGAGAAAATATAATAAACATATAACTCAAAATTTTCACAAATTAATCCAAAATTGTAACTCTTTGGAATGCAACTCGACATGCTCTTTCTTACCGTTGTGATTGAAAAATTAAGGAGAAAAAGTTTTTCAAAGATTCCAGAATATTTCACAAACAACATTGGAATTTAATTATGGAAATTAGCAAATGCAAATTGCAAATTAACAATAAAATAAGTTGCAATCGTTGTTAACATGGTGAGTAATAAAGTTCGATCAATAATAAAAAAATCCGCAGCTGTAATTTTGACCGAATTTAGCTTTAAATATTTCCCAAAATTTCTATATTCAATCCTCCTATTAAGAAATAAATTGTTGTTAAGGGAAATTCGAAATGTTTGATAGAAATTGTCGTATTCATTCTTAACTGCATCACTTTTCATTATAATCAAAACTATTGGTATCTAAAATTGAATTTGTATGGAAATTTAATTGAATGTAATTTCAAATCAAAATAGACTTACAAGATCAAACAGTACAAGAAATATGTTGCATATTGATACAAATATTTGCAAATCCTTATCATATTTA
Organism: Mylabris phalerata; assembly: GCA_020740385.1. Lineage (NCBI taxonomy): Eukaryota > Metazoa > Arthropoda > Insecta > Coleoptera > Meloidae > Mylabris > Mylabris phalerata. The sequence continues at coordinate 6,923,213 of JAJEOX010000044.1, read as the reverse complement.
TTGAAACCGTAATCTTCGACGATATAATGTAAAAATAGTAGAACATTTGTAATGAATTTAGCAAAACTTATCAGCAGTATCCAACCGAAAATTTGATTGAAATTCTCAATACATTCCAGTAAATATTTCGTAATTGTCTTGATTCGAATGATCAATAAATTTAATTGTATTTCTCTTGTATCTTTTAGATTGTTTTCCACCAATTTAGTCAAAGAGATGAGCTTTAATTTGAAATCATTCAATAAAATAATTGCAACCATTTGAATGATTAAAACAAAAAAATAACCGATTTCTCGATTTAATGAAACAAATTTGTTGCTTCCAACAATGTAAAACAACAACAAGTTGACATAAACGTGCATTAAAAGATTGATTAACAAACAAATTGAAAACCAAATTAATTGCCTTCTAAATATTTGTTTGCTGTAATTGTTGTTACCGTTAAAATAACCATCAATTTTTTGGAGATTTCTAAATAATTCCAGCCACACTTGCTGATTTTGAAAATTATTTTGTATAAATAATACGAATACAATCAAGATTGAAATCAATTCTATCAATATACAGAAAATTTTTATAATAGTGGTGATTGTATCAGCAATCAATATTAAGAAATATGATGAAAATAAATGGGAAATGCATAAAATTGTGAGTAATAACACTGCACGAATTCTATCACGTTTCGTATGGATCAAAATATTTCGAGTCTTACAAAATGTTGGAATTAAACTGAAACGATTCGCCAAGTTTAATGAAAATTCTCTAAAATTTGAATGCGATTTTACTCTTGATTCTTCCATCATTGAACAACTTCTGAATGTTTAAAGTTGTTGTTAATTTAATTGATTCCATTCAATTAGTAAATGTTTCGCTTGATTGGTTTCGTTCAAATAAATTACAATGCATTATATTAATTATTTCGATGAAAATCGATTTATGAATGTTTAAATATTGAATGTAGGTTAAGAGTGCTTTAAAACAAAATATCGCCCGCTTCACTAGATATGAAATTATTGAGAAATTTTTGGATTGCACATTTTGATAATTTTCCGGAAACTAGCAGAGCAATCAGAGAATTTCTTGAAGATTTTGCAGACACTAATAAAGGAATCAAGTCCAAGTTATAAGGGAAAATACAAAAAATACGAAAAACCGGCTGCAAGACTTTTGTCTGTAATGCTGAATAATATCAAAATCTTCCAAATAGAACAATGTTCTTCTCAACAATCTACCTTTGATTGTCATAAAAATGAGTCAGGCATTTTTGACGCATCACATCGATGAGGTTCACGCCAGCCTTAACATTTAAATATCAATTTTCATTAAAATAATTGACGATAATGCACTGTAATTTGCTGTAATTTGTTTAAAAGTATTGAATATAAAACAATCATAACATTGATAAACTGAATAAAATCAATAAAATCAACGACTACTTTAAACGTTACGACCGTTGGTGAACAATGGAAGAGTCTAGAGTGAAATCATGTTCAAGTTTGAGAGAATTTTTATTAAATTTCGCGAATCGTTTCAATTTAATTCCGACATATTCTGAAAATGAAGAGATTTTAATTTATACAAAACGCGATAGAATTCGTGCAGTGTTATTATTTTCAATTTTATTAATTTTTCAGTTAGTCTCATTGTATTTTATTTATTTGCATGTTTATGAAGCAACAATCATGACAGAAATGTTTTATACTTTGAGAGAATTATTGGCAATTCTAATTGGATTTGTATTATTTATCCCTAATCACTTTCATAATCAGCAAGGATGGTTGGAATTGTTTCAAAATCTCCAAAAAATTGATGGTTATATTAACAGTAACAACAGTTATTACACCAAAAAAATGTTTAAGGGATATTTAATTAGGTTTTCGACTTGTATATTAGTCAATGTTTTAATGCATATTTATGTGTACGTTTTGTGGATTTATATTACTGGCTACAAAATATTTATTCCAGCCAGTAGAGAAATTCCTAGCTGTCTTCTTTTGATTATTCAAGTGTTAGCGATTATTTTATTGAATGATTTCGAATTAAAGCTCATCTATTTGACCAAATTGATCAAAAACAGTGTGAAACATACAAGAGAAATACAATTGGACTTATTAATTATTCGAATTAACAGAATTACAAAATATTTATTGAAATGTATTGGGAATTTCAATCAGATTTTCGGATGGTCACTGCTCATAAGTTTTGCTAAATTCATTTTAAATGTTCTACAATTTCTACATTATATCGTCGAAGATTTCGGTATGAATAAATATAATAAGAACGTCCAAATATCGTCAATTATATCGAATTTATTTTTCGTATTGTTTGAATTTGTGAGTCTATCTTTATTTTGGAATTATTTTCAATTAAAGTGTCAAATTGTAGATACCGATAGTTTTCATTATCATGAAAAGTGATGCAGTTGAAATGGAATACGAAAATTTCCATCAAAAATTTTGGACAACTTTTTACCACAATCGAATTCTAATTAAGAAGATTGAATATAAAAAATTTGGGAAATTTCTAAAACAAAATCCAGTCAAGATTACAGCTGCGAATTTCTTCATAATTGAACGACGTTTATTACTCAACCTGTTAACAGCAATTACAACTTATTTTTTTGTCAATTTACAATTTGCATTTGCCAATTTTCATAATTAAATTTCAATGTTTACCAAATATTCTTCGAAATAAAGCTTACAATTACAAGTAATCCTCGCTGAATTGCACCGTTTTAGTAATGTTGAAAAATGGTGGAGGCGCCACGTATTCACCAATTCCAATTTTAGATTGTTTAGTAGAAGTAATAAACGAAAAAATTATAAATAATTATAAAAATGAAATAATTATGGGAATTCAAAATATTATAATTCTTGTGTTACAATAAATTGTCCGAATTGTTTGTTTGTTAATCAATCCTATTGTCTGCTAAATAGTGTTCCCTTACTTCTACAATTGAGTTAAGAGTCTGGCGATATAGAAATTTTGGCGAGAATATCTCGAAAACAACAAAAAATATCCGGATGGTAGACATCACATTCGATTAAAAAAACTGCATTTTTCGCTAAAAAAAGGTTGTTAATTGTCTGACGGATTACTTGTTGTGTAATCAATAAATTGAAATGAAACACATATAGGTAGATCAAGAAAAGTTAAAACTAGAGAAATGAGTCCTGCTCGTTTAAATTTTAAATTTGCTTCTTCGTTTTTCGAAAAACAACATTTAAAAGGGCCAACACAGCAAAGACTTAGCAAGATGAAGATAATTTGAGATTAATTTACTCTAAATTATAAGCAATTCATGAATAAGTAGCGCACCAATTTTCAATGTTGAAAAAGAAATGAAATTCCAAAACAATTTCCTACAATTTTAAATTTTATTTAGAATAATATTTCACAACAACACTGAAATTTAATTGTGAAAATCGGCAAATACAAATTGCAAATTGACAATAAAATAAGTTGCAATCGTTGTTAACATCTTCAATAATAAACTCCTATCGATAACGAAAAAATCCGCAGCTGTAATCTTAACAGAATTAAATTTTAAATATTTTCCAAAATTTCCATACTCAATTTTCTCATAAAGAATTGGATTATAGTAGAATTCTGAAATGTGTGAAAAAAACGTTTGTATTCTTTCTTGACGGCATCGCATTTCATTATAATCAAAATTATCGGTACCTAGAATTCGAAAATTTAATTGAAAATAATTCCAAATTAAAGACAGACTTACAAGATCAAACAATACAAGAAATATATTGCATATTAATACAAATATTTGCAAATCGTTATCATATTTATTGAAACCAAAATCTTCGACGATATTGTGTAAGAATTGTAGAACATCTACAAAGAATTTAGCAAAACTTAAAAGTAGTATCTGCCCGAAAATTCGATTAAAATTCCCAATACATTCCAATAAATATTTCGTAATTGTCTTGATTCGAATGATGAGTAAATTTAATTGTATTTCTCTTGTATCTTTTATTTTATTTTTAATAAATTTATTTAAATACGAGAACTTCAATTTGAAATCATTTAATAAAATAATTGCAACCATTTGAATGATTGAAAGAAAAAAATAACAAATTTCTTCACTTAATAAAACAAATGCTCTGTTTCCAGCAATGTAAAACCACAATATGTAGACATAAATGTGCATTAAAATATAGACTAATAAACAGATCAAAAACCAAATTAAATGTCTTCTAAATATTTGTTTGTCGTAACGAATGTCACTATTGTTGAAATAACCATCAATTTTTTGAAGATTTTTAAATAATTCCAACCAATCTAGCCGATTATGAAAGTGGTTCTGGATAAATAATACGAATACAATCAAAATTGCCAGCAATTGTTTCAATGTAACGAAAACTTTAATAATTGTTGTTATTGTATCAGCATTTAAAAATTTAAAATATGCTGAAAGTAATAGGGAAATGTTTAAAATTATGGTTAATAATGCTGCACATATTCTTTCATGTTTCGTATGAATTAAAATATTTCCGTCTTCATGATATGTTGGAATTAAATGAAAACGGTTTGCAAACTTTAGTAGAAATTCCATAAGATTCGAATTCGATTTCACTGTGGTTACTTTCATCATTCACCAACTTCTGAATGTTTGGAACAGTTGTGAATAAAATTATTGATCGTATTCAATTACTTAATGTTTCACTTATTTCACATTCAATTCATTCAAATAAATTACCATAAATTATCGTAAATAAAAATCGATTTTTAAACGTACAAAACAATCGGAATTTTTAAAAAATCATTCGTGTAAAATTAAGGAAACAATGCAAATGTAGCTTAACAAAAATAAAAGAGACGTCAGCAATTGCAAAATAATGAAGAAAACTGAAAATTTGTTCAATTTAAGCAAGTTATTCGAACAGAAATGCGTACAGATAATGTCTATCAAACGATGTTCTAATAAACTCATTAATTTACTCATTCAACAGGTTGCCCTTAATCGAAATAAAATTCTGCAAAAATACCAAATGGTGTTTGAATACAATCCACAAGCTTTTCAATATTAATTTGCCCCTGTTTGAGTTGATAGAGAATTTTATTGACTTTCCAAAAATTGCCAGGCTCGTTGGGAATTTCTTGAAAATTATTAGAAATAAAGACGAATTTCCAACAATTTTCTAATAAACTTACAATTGGGCAATTTGATTAGGTCTGAGTTTAGAATTATTGAAAGATTGAATGCAATGATTTATTTCAATAAAATAACTTTGTATTATCGTGAATTAGAAATAAATAGTCCTAGTTCTTCCTCTATAAATCTCTTCTTTCTGAAAAATATTATTCCACATTGACCTTTTTAGTTATATGTAATCGTTTATCCGTAATAAAACTGACTATTTTTAATTCGAACTTCAATAAATTACTGTCTTACGTTGATTAGTCTTTATTGATTGAGATTATCACCAAACAAGTTTCAAGTACTAATTCTAAACATTTCGAGACAGACAATTACAATTTGAAATGTTTTTATTCAAAATAATTGAGTGAATAAGTGGCGCATCCACCATTTTTCAACATTTACAAAATAGCAAATCTAAACTAATTACACACAATTTCAATTTGAAATTATTCAATAAAATAATTGCCAGCACTTGAAAGATTAAAAGAAAAAAATAACACATTTCTCGACTTAACCTAGCAAGTTCTGTAAGTCCGGCAACATAGAACCATAATATGTAGATATAAATGTGCATTAAAATATTGATCAATAGACAAATTAAAAGCCGAATTAAATATCGTCTAAGTATTTGTTTGTTGTTATAATTACTAGTTTCAATGTAAATATTAATTTTCTTACGATTTTTAAATAATTTCAACCAAACTTGCTGATTATAAAAATTATTTTTGTATAAATAATACATATACGAGTACGATTGCTAACAAAACTCTCAAATTATGAAAAATTTTTGTAACCGTTGTTGCTTTATAAATACTCAAATAAATAAAATATAATTGGGCTAACTGAAAAATTAATAAAATTGTAAATAATAAGACTGCACGAATTCTATCGCGTTTCGTATAAATTAAAATGTCTTCATTTTCAGAATATGTAGGAATTAAATTGAAATAATTCGCGAAATTTAATAAAATTCTCTCAAACTTGAACATGATTTCACTCTACTCTTCCATTATTCACCAACGTCTGAAAGTTTGAAGTAGTCGTTCATTTTATTGATTCTATTTAACTAGTAAAGGTTTTTCTTGTTTACTCTTCAGTTACTTAATTAATTACAATAAATTATTCGTATTTAATTGAACAATCTCAATTTTGGAAAGAAAATTGACGTTAATCCACCAGAAACGGGAAAGTAAAACAAATAATCCATCGTGCTGATTAACATGCTGTAAAATTAATAAGAAAATGCAAATGCAAACACAAAGAAAACTTCAACAGCTAGTAATTCCTAGAGAATTAAACTGAAAATTTGTTCTCCTGTAGCCACTGGCTTTCCGATTAAAGAAAATTTTTCTTCTAATGCTTCAATTTACGTGCAGAATTAACGCAAAACGTTAAAAGAAATTTGCACCTCCCAAAAATTTGTTTTACTAGCTATATCTTCTTAAGCCAATTTCTCCACACTTGAACATCAATTTTCATAAAGATAATCGATTGTGAGTAATGATAATGCGTCATAATTTATTGAAAAGAATTGAATATAAACAAAACCATTTACTAATTGAATGCATACAGTTAATAAAAGTTGAAACATTCAGACGTTGGTGAATGATGGAAGAATCCAGAGCGGAGTCGTTTTCGAATTTTAGAGAATTTCTATTAAACTTAGCGAATCGCTTAAATTTAATTCCAACATTTTCTGAAGATAGAAATATATTAACCTGCATGACACGTGATAGAATTTGTGCAGTGTTATCATTCACAATCTTATTTATTTTGCAGTTAATCTCATCATATTTTGCATATTTAAACGCTTCTACAACTACAACTATTATAGAAACTTTTCAAACTTTAAAAGAATTAATAGCAACCTGGACCATATTCGTATTATTTATACAAAATAATTTTCAAAATCGGCAAGTGTGGTTGGAATTATTTCAAAATCTTCAAAAAATTGATGGTTACTTTAATAGTAACAACAATTACAGCAAACAAAGATTTAAAAGGCAATTAATTTGGTTTCTCATTTGTTTATTGTTTAATGTTTTAATGCACATTTACGCCTACACATTGTGGTTTTACATTGAATGGAAAACAAAGCATTAGTTTCGTTAAGTCAAGAAATCTGTTATTTCTTTCTTTTAATCATTCAAATGGTAGCAATCCTCTTATTGAATGATTTCAAATTAAAGCTTATCTCTTTGACTAAATTGGTGGAAAACAATCTAAAAGATACAAGAGAAATACAATTAAATTTATTGATCATTCGAATCAAGACAATTACGAAATATTTACTGGAATGTATTGAGAATTTCAATCAAATTTTCGGATGGATACTGCTGCTAAGTTTTGCTAAATTCATTGCAAATGTTTTACAATTTTTACATTATATCGTCGAAGATTTTGGTCTCAATGGATTTGACAAAAACTTGCGAATGTTTGCGTTAATATGTAATATATATTTAGTATTGTTTGATCATGTAAGGATGTCTTTATTTTGGAATCATATTTAATTGAATTTTTAAATTCCAGATACCAATAGTTTTAATTATAATGAAAAGTGATGCAGTTAAGAATGAATACGAACATTTCTATCAAACATTTCGAATTTCCCTTAACAACAATTTATTTCTTAATAGGAGGATTGAATATAGAATTTTTGGGAAATATTTAAAGCTAAATTCGGTCAAAATTACAGCTGCGGATTTTTTTATTATCGATCGAACTTTAGTACTCACCATGTTAACAATGCTTGCAACTTATTTTATTGTTAATTTGCAATTTGCATTTGCTGATTTTCAAAATTAAATTTCAGTGTTGTTTGTGGAATATTGTTTGAAATAAAGCTGAAAAGTGTACGCAATTCTCGCTGAATTTCATCGCTTTAATGACATTGAAAAATTCTGGAATCTTTGAAAAAGTTTTTGTCCTTCATTTTTCATTCAAAATCCGAACGATTAGAAAGAGCATTTCGAGTTGCATTCCTAAGATTTACCATGTTGGATGATTTTGTGAAAATTTTGAGTTATAGATCGTTCTCTGGAAGCATATGTTTTTCTCAACGTTGACTGAAAGAGAAACTACAAAAACTGAAACTATTTTATAGTGAAGCTTAGGACAGTTTCAAGAGGAGCAACATTTAAAGTTTTGACACAGAAACTTATTGTAAAATTCAATAATTTATTATAACTGAAAATCATTGAATAAACTCACTGTAACAACATATTAATCAATAATGTACTCTATTGTATCTAAAAATTCAATAAAACTAACAGCACATTGAGTAATTGAATTTAAATGAAATGAATTAAATTGACCACTTTACTTCCAAAGATCGATCAGAATGGAATCCTTTTAGAATATTCGAGATTTTTTATTAAAATTCGCGAATCGTTTCAAGTTAATTCCAACCTATTGTAAAAATCGATTATAATGAAAAGTGATGCAGGTCGAAATGAATACGAAAATTTATATCAAACATTCGGGAATTCTCTTAACAACGATCCAGTTTTAAATAAGAAAACTGAATGCCAGCTGCTAATTTTTTTGTTATCGATCGAAGTTTATCGATCGAGCTTGTTAACAACAATTACAATTTATTTCATTGTTACTTTAGAATTTGCACTCGCTGATTTCAATGACTCAAAAGTTAAGGTCATCAATTTCTTTATAATTTAGGATAATACAAAGTTATTTTATTGAAATAAATCATTGCATTCAATCTTTCAATAATTCTAAACTCAGACCTAATCAAATTGCCTAATTATAAGTTTATTAGAAAATTGTTGGAAATTCGTCTTTATTTCTAATAATTTTCAAGAAATTCCCAACGAGCATGGTAATTTTTGGAAAGTCAATAAAATTCTCTATCAACTCAAACAGGGGCAAATTAATATTGAAAAGCTTGTGGATTGTATTCAAACACCATTTGGTATTTTTTCAGAATTTTATTTCGATTAAGGGCAACCTGTTGAATGAGTAAATTAATGAGTTTATTAGAACACCGTTCGATAGACATTATCTGTACGCATTTCTGTTCGAATAACTTGCTTAAATTGAACAAATTTTCAGTTTTCTTCATTATTTTACAGTTGCTGAAGTCTCTTTTATTTTTGTTAAGCTACATTTGCATTGTTTCCTTAATTTTACACGAATGATTTTTTAAAAATTCCGATTGTTTTGTACGTTTAAAAATCGATTTTTATTTACGATAATTTATGGTAATTTATTTGAATGAATTGAATGTGAAATAAGTGAAACATTAAGTAATTGAATACGATCAATAATTTTATTCACAACTGTTCCAAACATTCAGAAGTTGGTGAATGATGAAAGTAACCACAGTGAAATCGAATTCGAATTTTATGGAATTTCTACTAAAGTTTGCAAATCGTTTTCATTTAATTCCAACATATCATGAAGACGGAAATATTTTAATTCATACGAAACATGAAAGAATATGTGCAACGTTATTAACCATAATTTTAAACATTTCCCTATTACTTTCAGCATATTTTAAATTTTTAAATGCTGATACAATAACAACAATTATTAAAGTTTTCGTTACATTGAAACAATTGCTGGCAATTTTGATTGTATTCGTATTATTTATCCTTAACCACTTTCATAATCAGCTAGATTGGTTAGAATTATTTAAAAGTCTTCAAAAAATTGATGGTTATTTTAACAATAATAACATTCGTTACAATAAACAAATGTTTAGAGGACATTTAGTTTGGTTTTTGATCTGTTTATTGGTCTATATTTTAATGCACATTTATGTCTACATATTGTGGTTTTACATTGCTGGAAACAGAGCATTTGTTTTATTAAGTGAAGAAATTTGTTATTTTTTTCTTTCAATCATTCAAATGGTTGCAATTATTTTATTAAATGATTTCAAATTGAAGTTCTCGTATTTAAATAAATTTATTAAAAATAAAATAAAAGATACAAGAGAAATACAATTAAATTTACTCATCATTCGAATCAAGACAATTACGAAATATTTATTGGAATGTATTGGGAATTATAATCGAATTTTCGGGCAGATACTACTTTTAAGTTTTGCTAAATTCTTTGTAAATGTTCTACAATTCTTACACAATATCGTCGAAGATTTTGGTTTCAATAAATATGATAACGATTTGCAAATATTTGTATTAATATGCAATATATTTCTTGTATTGTTTGATCTTGTAAGTCTATCTTTAATTTGGAATTATTTTCAATTAAATTTTCGAATTCTAGGTACCGATAATTTTGATTATAATGGAATGTGATGCCGTCAAGAAAGAATACAAACGTTTTTTTCAAACATTTCAGAATTCTCTTTACTATAATCCAATTCTTTATGAGAAAATTGAGTATGGAAATTTTGGAAAATACTTAGAATTTAATTCTGTTAAGATTACAGCTGTGGATTTTTTCGTTATCGATAGGAGTTTATTATTGAAGATGTTAATAGAGATTACAACTTATTTTATTGTCAATTTACAGTTTGTATTTGCTGATTTTCATAATTAAATTTTCGTGTTTGTGGAATACTGTCTTAAATAAAGCCTAAAATTGCAAATAATTCTCGTGGAGTTTCATTGTTCTAATAACGTTGAAAAATGGTGGAGGCGCCACAAATTCACCAATTATTTAGTATAGACCAATTTGAAATTCGAATGTAATATTTCTCCAAAAAAAGGGTATTAATAATCTGACTTATTAGTCGCTGTATAATCAATAAAATTAAATGAAACACATATAGAAAGATCAAGGAAATTGAAAATTACCGCAATGAGTAAATCGCGTTTTAACTTACTTTTCCATTTTTCGAAAAACAACGACCTAAAGACCAAATTTTTTGAATTGATATTGACACTGATTCGAGCCTTAAAATTTTATCTATTGTTAATATGGGTAAATTAGAAAATGAGTTTCTAATCGTATTATATTTCCTAGAATATCTCTTCTGTATAAGAAAAAATGAAATTCGATATAAATAGGCATATTTTAAAATCAAACAAATTATTGAAAGAGAACTATAACGGTTTCCTTGCCAATGTTGACTATAAACAATAATTCCATTTCCTTATTTCATTAAATTACCACTTTTATAATTAAACATAAACAATTCTTTTAAATTTATTTCGAATAACGAATTTACTTAAGAAAATTAACAACCTATTTTATTATTGAGAAGTGCATTGAAGAAACTACAATGAAAATACCGTACGCCAATTTAAGAGAATTTCTATTAAATTTATTAAATTATTGTGGTTTAATTCCAACGTATTGCAAGAATCGAAATATTTTAATTCATACGAAACGTGATAAAATCCGTGCTGTTGTATTATTTAGTGCCTTATTGATATTCCAAGCAATCTCATTATATTATAGACGTTCAACTGTGGATAAATCAATGATTTTAAAGTTTTTAGATAGTTGGAGGCAATTATTAATGATTTCAATTGTTTATTTATTATTCATACAGAATAATTTCCATAAACAGAAGATATGGTTGAAATTATTCAATAGTCTTGGAAATATCGACATGTTAAACATTAATAAGGACAAAAATTTGATTGAAAATTTGGTCAAACTTGGGATTTTCGTTCTAATGGATTTTTCAATACGCATTTATATCTACACGAATTGGTTCAATATCTATAAATTCAAAGTTTTTGCTATAGCAAGCTACGGAATTTGTTATTATTTGTATTTATTTTTCCAAATATTCGCAATTATTTTACTAAATTTTTTCAAAGTAAACTTCATCTATTTGACCGAATTATTCAAGAACAATAGAAATGATCCAAGGGAAATACAACTGGATTTATTAATTATTCGAATCAATACAATTACGAAATATTTAGTGAAAAGTATTGGGAATTTCAATCAAATTTTCGGATCGCTCCTGCTGCTTGGGCTCGCCAAATTCATCCTAAGCGCCCTCAAATTTCTACAGCATGTCGTTGAAAATTCAACTCAACCTAATCCAATCGACAACCATCAAATATTAGAATCCATAGGAAATATATTCTCACTATTATTCGATCTTGTAAGTCGATTTGAATCGTGATTATTTTGAGTTAATTGTCTGTTGTGTAATTTTAGATGCCGGTAGTTTACATAATTTTGAGTTGTGATGCCGTTAAAAAAGAATACGAAAATTTCTATCGAACATTTAAGAATTCGCTGTGCAACAATCTAATTTTAAACAAGAAAATTGAATACAAGAATTTTGGGAAATTTTTGAAAAATAATCCGGTTAAGATTACAGCGGCGGATTTTTTTATTATTGATCGCAGTTTATTACTCAACATATTAACAACGATTACAACTTATTTTATTGTAAATTTACAATTTGCATTTGCTGATCTTAATAATTAGTTTAGATTTGTTGTTTTATAAATAGAAAAACCGAATTATGGTTTAATAGATTTCTATTGAATTTCTATGAATTTCTCTTAGTCATAACATCTCAATTCGGTGGTTTACATTTATACGTATATGTTTTATAAATGTTGAAAATTGGTGGATGCGCCACTTATTCACCTAATTAGTTTGGATAAAAGCATTTCTAATTGTAATTGTCTGTTTAGAAATTTGTCTAGAATTAGCATTTGATTGTTCGATTTTAATCAATAAAAACTAATCAAATTATATTTGTTTTTGATCCAAGATAAAATTAAAAATAAACAGTTTCATTATGGATAAAACATGACACAAGATTTAAAAATCAATGCGGAATAATATTTTACAGGAAGTAGAGAATTATAGAGGAAGAACTGCGACTACTTCCTTTTAATTCACGATAATACAAACAAATCAACAGAAATAACATCGCTTTTATATTCTAATAATTCTAAATTCAAGATTAATAAAATTAAATTGTTAGTTTATTGGAGAGTTGGTGAGTGAAAGAAGAATTGAACATGAAGACATCTGATTCGAATATGAGAGAATTTTCATTGAATTTGGCAAATCGTTTAAGTTTAATTCCGATTTATTGCAAGAATCGAAATATTTTAACGAATACAAAACGTAATAAAATCTACGTAGTGTTGTTGTTTATAGTTCTATCAATTCTTCAATTCGTTTCACTGTATTATCGAGAGGTATTCTTTAAAAACTCTACGATTACTGATTTTCTCGATAGTTGGAGGCAATTATTTATGGTTTTAATTATCTATTTGATACTCATACAGAATAATTTCCAAAATCAACAAGTTTGGTTGAAATTATTTAGGAATCTTCAAATTATTGATAATTATATCGATAATAACACCAATAATGGTTACAAGAAGAAATTTAGAAGAGATTTGATTAAATTCTGGATTTTCTTAATTATAAATATTTCAGTGCACGTTTATAGTTATGGAAGTTTGTTTACCGTGCTTCAGTTCAAAATCTTTGCTCTATTAACTTATGAAATTTGCTACTATTTCAAGTTAATCTTGCAAATAATAATTATTATTTTACTCGATGATTTCAAATTGAAGTTCGTCTATTTGTCGGAATTGTTAGCAAATCATATCAAAGATACAAGGGGCGCACAATTGAATTTATTAATAATTCGAATGAATATAATTACAGAATATTTGTTGAAAAGTATTGGGAATTTTAATCAAATTTTTGGATGGATACTATTGTTTGATTCTGGCAATTTCATCCTGAATATTTTACAAATTCTGCATTTCATCGTCGAAGATTTTGGTCTAAGTAAAAATAAAGAAACGTTTTTCATAGAAAGTATGTGTTTTGTATTGATTAATCTTGTAAGTCTATTCCCATTAGGAAATATTCACGATTAAATTTTTACCTTATAAATTTCAGGCGCCGATAGTTTTTATTATCATGAAAGCTGATGCAGTTAAAAAAGAACACGAAAATTTCTGTCGAACATTTCAGAATACCCTTTACAACAATCCAGTTCTCGATAAGAAGATTGAATGTAAAAATTTTAGGAAATATCTAAAGCATAATCCAGTCAAGATTACAGCCGCTAATTTCTTTATAATTGATAGAAGTTTATTATTGAAATTATTAACAACGATTACAACTTATTTTATTGTTAATTTACAATTCGCATTCGCTAATTTCAAAAATTAAGTTTCAATCAAATAGTTTTCAATGTGTATTGTTTTTAAAAAAGTTTGTAAAATTCCGTGTTTTGTCTCTTTATAAATGTTGAAAAATGGTGGATGCGCACTTATTCACTCAATTCTTTCAATTGTACACAGTTCAAATTCAATTTTAAAGTGGCTTGTGAACAAATTTTAAACTTAATTAATTATAATCAATTAATCTTAACCAATAAATAAGAATAAATAAATATAATAATAAGAGTATAGTTTTAATTGAACTGAAATATAACTTTTTACAGCAGCTCAAGGGGCAAGTCTAGAAGTCGGTAGGAAAGTGGAAACTTTGACGAACGATTTCTCGATTATTTTTCAATGAAAATTCGGGTTTTCCAGCTTGTTCGAAAGAGCATTTCAAACTGCATAACAGATTTTATAGTTTTGCGGAATTTTGTGAATTTTTCCACAATAACTCGGATTATATCTAACAAAGGATAGCAAATATGCAAGAAATTTTCCAATCCACCTGGTTTTCCCTAGTAACTTTATCAATATTGATTGTTTTTCAATTATTTTCACAAGGCATATGGCAAATTAAAAGTGCCTTCCAAAGGAAGTTTAGAAATTCCAATCAATTTTGTGGTACAAATTTGAAGAAAATCTCATTTGAAACCTAATAAATTACAGATTCTTTTGAAATAACATAGGAATTGAAATTTGGATAATTTATTGGAAATTTGTTCATCTCGAAATGCGCTTCACAATTCCGTTTAGATTATTAAAATGAAAGGAAAAGAAACGAAAATTTTTCGGTTGAAAATTGGTATTTTATCGTCTGATAAACTTTTATTTTAAAGAATATTCCACAAACATTGAACTTTAATTGTTGAAATCGGCAAATACAAATTGTAAATTGACAATAAAATAAGTTGCAATCGTTGTTAACATGCTGAGTAATAAACTTCGATCGACTATAAAAAAATCCGCAGCTGTAAGCTTGACTGGATTAAGTTTTAAATATTTTTTAAACATTTTAAATTCAATCTTTCTGTTAAGAATTGAATTATTGTTAACGGAATTATGGAAATTCCGATAAAAATTTTCGTATTCCGTTTTAACATCATCACATTTCATTATAATGAAAATTATAGGTACCTAAAATTGGAAAATTTAATTGTAAATAATTCCGAAAAAATTGACTTACAATATTAATCAATAAATAAAATGTATTACATAAGAATGGCAATATTCTAAACACCGGATCATATTTATTAAATCCAAAATCTTCGACCATATAATGTAGAAATTGTAGAACATTTAGATAAGATTTACCAAGATCTAACAATAGTAGCAATCCAAAAATTTGATTGAAATTCTCAATACTTTCCAGTAAATATTTCGTAATTCTATTCATTCGACAAATTAGTGAATTTAATTGTAATTCGCTTGTATTTTTTACATTATTTTTAATTAATTTATTCAAATAGATGAACGTCAATTTGAAATCACTCAATAAAATAATCGCCACCATTTGTAAGATTGAAAAGAGATAGAAAGTAATTTCTTGATTTAAAGCAATAAGTACTGTAAGTCCACCAAAATAAAACCAAACGAAATACACATATATGTGCATTAAAGCATTCACTGAGAAATAAAATGCAAATTTAATTAGTTGATCCTTAAATATTTTGTTGTTGTTATTGTCATTAGTGTTGAAATAACCGTCAATTTTTTGAATATTTTGAAATAATTGCAACCAAACTTGCTGATTTTGAAAATTATTTTGTATAAATAATACGAATATAATCACAAATAAAAATAATTTTCTTAAGATATTGAAAATTTTTATAATCGTTGTAAATTTATAAAGATTTAGATGGAGCATATATAACGAGATGGAATGAAGAAATACAAAAATTATAAATAATAACACTGCACGGATTTTATCATTTTTCGTATGAATTAGAATTTTTTGATCTTGACAATACGTTGGAATTAAATTGAAACGATTCGCGATTTTTACGAAACATTCTCTAAAATTTGATCTTGACTCTTCCATGATTCACCTGCTTCTGAACGTTTGAAGTATCCAATTTAATTCATTTAATTCACATTCAATTAGTAGTTAGTTTTATTGAATTTTTCATACACAATCGAATGCATTATTGATTAACGTGCTTTTAAATTTATAAGTTTATTTGATTAATTTCTGTAGTAATTTATTATTAAAAGAAATTGGTGAATATGTGGCGCATCCACCATTTTTCGACATTATTCAGGCGAGAATTACTTGCAATTTTAAACTTTATTTAAACGAATTATCCACAAACATTAAAATTTAATTACTTAAATTGGTAAATACAAATTGTAAATAGACAATAAAATAAGTTGTAATCGTTGTTAATAATTTCAATAATAAACTTCTATCAATTATAAAAAAATTAGCGGCTGTAATCTTGGCTGGATTATGTTTTAGGAATTTCCCAAAAATTTTATATTCGATCTTCTTATCAATAATTGGATTATCGTAGAAAGAAGTCCGAAATGTTTGATAGAAATTTTCATATTCAGTTTTAACTGCATCACTTTTCATGATAATGAAAACTATCGGTACCTAAAATTTTAAATGAAAATTTTAAATAGCAAATAAAAGAGACTTACAAGATCAAACACTACAAGAAAAATATTGCTTATCAAAGCATATATTTGCGTGTCCTTATCATTTTTAATTTGACTAAAATCCTGGATAGTATATTGCAAAAATTGTAAAATATTTAAAATAAATTTCGTAAAACCGAATAGTATTATCCAGCCGAAAATTCGATTGAAATTCTCAATACTTTCCATTAAATATTTCGTAATTGTGTTCATTCGAATAATTAATGAATTTAATTGTATTTCTCTTGTTTCTTGTTTATTATTGCCAAATAATTGATTCAAATAGAGAAATGTCGATTTAAAATCATTCAGTAGGATAATTGCAACCATTTGAAAGATTGAAAGTAGACAATAAGAAGTTTCTTGACTAAACGCCGTAAGTATCTTACTGCCAGCAAAATAAAACCACAATACGTAGACATAAATGTGCATTAAAATATTGATTAACAAACAAATTGAAAACCAAATTAATTGCCTTCTAAATATTTGTTTGTAGTTATTATTATTAGTGTTAATATAACTATTAATTCTATAAAGATTTTTAAACAATTTCAACCAAACTCGCTGGTTGTAAAAATGATTTAATATAAATACTACGAATAAAATCAGAATTACTAACAATTGTCTCAAAATCTTGAAAATCTGTATGATGAGCGTTAATCTCAAAATATTATCAACTGCAAAATATATTGAAACGAACTGAAGGATTAATAAAATTGTGAACAATAGCACTACACGAATTCTATCACGTTTCGTTCGAATTAAAATATTTCGAGTCTTACAGAATGTTGGAATTAAACTGAAACGATTCGCCAAGTTTAATGAGAATTCTTTGAAATTTGAATGAGATTTCACTCTTGATTCGTCCATCATTCACCAACTTCTGAATGTTCGAAATAGTTTCTATCGATTATGTTCAAATTACGAAATGTTTTGCTTGTTTTCTATTCAATTCTTTTAAATAAATTATAGTGAATTATCGTCACTTGCTAGTTGTTTTAATAGAAATCGATAAAAAACGAAATGAAAATGAATCCAACTTATAAGCGATAAAAACTGGGCACCACTTACCTGTTAACGAAAATAACGGTCAACAATCCTGTGGGTGATTTGAGAACCATTCGCAAACAAAATCCCATCGTATGTCTGGAACTGATGTCTTTCTTTGCACTGTTACAAGTAATTATCTTTAGAACTGTTATATTGTTATTTAATATGAGAGATAAGTTTTAACCTTTATGTAACATAAAATACAAGAGATTTATACGCTCAATTTATGTAATTTTCTATTTCATATAGGTAGTCGGATACTTTTTTTATCAAATTTATAATCTACGGTTACATGAAATCGGCTATTGCAAGTTGTAAAAATATTTACTCTTAAGTAAGCGTATTTAAAAAAAGACTAGAATTCCAGGTAGAAAAATCTTTAGTGCCCAAGTTACACGATTGTCGGACATTAGAGGTGCCCAAATTACCCATCTTGGAATCTTTCCAGGTCGATTTGGTGCCCAGTTAACATCCGCGCGTCAAAAACTAATGGGCAAAAATATTAATTGATTGTGTAAGTAAATTTATAAAATTTTAGAAGTGGGCTAAATTGGCGTCAATTTGTTCAATCCAAAAAGAAGAAAATCTCGACAAATTTCGGGCAAAACAGGTGGGATCTTTATAAAATATAGAATTTAAATGCAAAGTCTACTCAGTTATTGAAAATTTCGGTGCTTTTTGATTTATTTTTTTATTCTATTACTTTAGCTATTCTCTAAGAAAATGTATCCTAGTTTACGTAAAATTCTCTAAAATAGTGAAATCGTCTTTGATAGTTTTTCGTTTTTCCGATTTTCCGGAAAACTAACGGATCTATCGGAAAATTTCTCTGCCGCAAGCACTTTAAATTTACTATATAGAACAGTTTGACTTATTGGAAACTAAATATTATTGGCTAATTGTTATTTAGGGGAAAATAGAAGAAAAAGATGCTTTAATTGAGAATTTGAAATTTTCCAAAACAACTGGGCCCGTTTTGGACAACAAGAAGTGCCTTTTTAACGAGATATCACGCGCCAATCTAGGTAACCAATGGAGAAATAAACCAAATATTCGTTTTTTTAATGAGACATGTCGCCCCTTTAAGAGAGAATTACTTGTAATTTTAAGCTTTATTTCAAACAATATTTCACAAAAAACACTGAAATTTAATTATCGAAATCGGCAAATGCAAATTGTAAGTTGACAATAAAATAAGTTGTAATCGCTGTTAACATGCTCAATAATAAACTTCTATCGATAACGAAAAAATCCGCAGCTGTAATCTTAACAGAATTAAATTCTAAATATTTTCCAAAATTTCCATACTCAATTTTCTCATAAAGAATTGGATTATAGTAAAGAGAATTCTGAAATGTTTGAAAAAACGTTTGTATTCTTTCTTGACGGCATCGCATTTCATTATAATCAAAATTATCGGTACCTAGAATTCGAAAATTTAATTGAAAATAGTTCTAAAATAAAAATAGACTTACAAGATCAAATAATAGAAGAAATATATTGCATATTAATACAAATATTTGCAAATCGTTATCATATTTATTGAAACCAAAATCTTCGACGATCTTGTGTAAGAATTGTAGAACATTTACAAAGAATTTAGCAAAACTTAAAAGTAGTATCTGCCCGAAAATTCGATTAAAATTCCCAATACATTCCAATAAATATTTCGTAATTGTCTTGATTCGAATGATGAGTAAATTTAATTGTATTTCTCTTGTATCTTTTATTTTATTTTTAATCAATTTATTTAAATACGAGAACTTCAATTTGAAATCATTTAATAAAATAATTGCAACCATTTGAATGATTGAAAGAAAAAAATAACAAATTTCTTCACTTAATAAAACAAATGCTCTGTTTCCAGCAATGTAAAACCACAATATGTAGACATAAATGTGCATTAAAATATAGACTAATAAACAGATCAAAAACCAAATTAAATGTCTTCTAAATATTTGTTTGTCGTAACGAATGTCACTATTGTTGAAATAACCATCAATTTTTTGAAGATTTTTAAATAATTCCAACCAATCTAGCCGATTATGAAAGTGGTTAAGGATAAATAATACGAATACAATCAAAATTGCCAGCAATTGTTTCAATGTAACGAAAACTTTAATAATTGTTGTTATTGTATCAGCATTTAAAAATTTAAAATATGCTGAAAGTAATAGGGAAATGTTTAAAATTATGGTTAATAACGCTGCACATATTCTTTCATGTTTCCTATGAATTAAAATATTTCCATCTTCATGATATGTTGGAATTAAATGAAAACGGTTTGCAAACTTTAGTAGAAATTCCATAAAATTCGAATTCGATTTCACTGTGGTTACTTTCATCATTCACCAACTTCTGAATGTTTGGAACAGTTGTGAATAAAATTATTGATCGTATTCAATTACTTAATGTTTCACTTATTTCACATTCAATTCATTCAAATAAATTACCATAAATTATCGTAAATAAAAATCGATTTTTAAACGTACAAAACAATCGGAATTTTTAAAAAATCATTCGTGTAAAATTAAGGAAACAATTCAAATGTAGCTTAACAGAAATAAAAGAGACTTCAGCAACTGTAAAATAATGAAGAAAACTGAAAATTTGTTCAATTTAAGCAAGTTATTCGAACAGAAATGCGTACAGATAATGTCTATCAAACGATGTTCTAATAAACTCATTAATTTACTCATTCAACAGGTTGCCCTTAATCGAAATAAAATTCTGAAAAAATACCAAATGGTGTTTGAATACAATCCACAAGCTTTTCAATATTAATTTGCCCCTGTTTGAGTTGATAGAGAATTTTATTGACTTTCCAAAAATTACCATGCTCGTTGGGAATTTCTTGAAAATTATTAGAAATAAAGACGAATTTCCAACAATTTTCTAATAAACTTACAATTAGGCAATTTGATTAGGTCTGAGTTTAGAATTATTGAAAGATTGAATGCAATGATTTATTTCAATAAAATAACTTTGTATTATCCTAAATTATAAAGAAATAGTCCCAGTTCTTCCTCTATAATTCTCTTCTTTCTGAAAAATATAATTCCACATTGATCTTTTTAGTTATATGTAATCGTTTATCCGTAATAAAACTGACTATTTTTAATTCGAACTCCAATAAATTACTGTCTTACGTTGATTAGTCTTTATTGATTGAGGTTATCATTAAAAAAGTTTTAAGTATTAATTTTAAACTTTTCGAAACAGACAATTACAATTTGAAATGCTTTTATTCGAAATAATTTTAAGCTTTATTTCAAACAATATTTCACAAAAAAACACTGAAATTTAATTATCGAAATCGGCAAATGCAAATTGTAAGTTGACAATAAAATAAGTTGTAATTGTTGTTAACATGCTGAGTAATAAACTTCGATCGATAATAAAAAAATCCGCAGCTGTTATTTTGGCTGGATTAGACTTTAGAAATTTCCCAAAATTTCTATAGTGAACCTTCTTATTGAGAATTGAATTGCTGTGAAGAGAATTCCGGAATGTTCGATAAAAATTCTCGTATTCCTTTTTAACAGCATCGCTTTTCATTATAATCAAAACTATTGGTACCTAGAATTCGAAAATTTAATTAAAAATAATTCTAAAATAAAAATAGACTTACAAGATCAAACAATACAAGAAATACATTAGACACGGATATGTATATTTTAATATTTCTATCGTATCTGTTTAGACCAAAATCTTCGACAATATTATGTAGAAATTGTAAAACGTTTAGAATAAATTTACCGAGACCAAGCAATAGTGGCAATCCAAAAATTTGATTAAAATTCCCAATACTTTCCAATAAATATTTCGTAATTGTATTCATTCGAATAATTAGCAAATTTAATTGTAATTCACTTGTACTATTCACGTTGTTTTTAATTAATTTGGCCAAATAGATGAATTTCAATTTGAAACCGTCCAATAAAATAATCGCCACCATTTGAAACATTGAAAAAGAACAGTAACAAATTTCTAAACTCAACATAGATATTGTCTTGAATCCACCAAGATAAAAGCAGAATACGTAGACATAAATGTGCATTAAAGCATTCACAAATAAATAAATTGAAAATTTAATTAAAAACCCCTTAAATATTTGTTTATTGTAATTGTTATTAGTGTTGAAATAGCCATCGATTTTTTGAATATTTTGAAATAATTGCAACCAAACTTGCTGATTTTGGAAAATTATTTTGTATAAATAATACAAACACAATCAAGATTCCTACTAATTCTCTCAAAATGTGGAAAATTTGCGTAATTGTTGTAAAAATGCAAGCATTTTTATGAGTTAAATACAGTGAACCGAATTGGAGAATTAAAAAAATTGCGAACAATAACACTGCACGGATTCTATCGCGTTTTGTACGAATTAAATTTTTTCGAGTTCTACAATATGTTGGAATTAAACTGAAACGGTTCGTCAAGTTTAACGAAAATTCCCTACAATTTGAATTCACTCTTAATTCTTCCATTATTCGTCGACTTCTGAATATGTGAAACAATTAATTCCATTTAGTTTATCTTCAATTAATAAATGAATGTTTGTTTAATTGAATTTCTTTCGATACAATACAGTGTTATTAATTAAAGTGTTGTGAAATTTATAAGTTTATTTAATTATTTTTGTAATCATTGAAATTAAATTCACGAATAAATTTAACTTATTTGTTCCCTATAATAGTCTAAAATTTATTTATTAGAGAGAATTGGTGTGGCGCATCCACCATATTTCAACGTTTTTAAAGCGATGAAATTCCGGGGGAATTTCTTGTAATTTCAAGTTTATTTGAAAGAAGTGGTTCACAAACATTTCAATTTTTGAAATTAGCGAATGCAAATTGCAAATCTACAATAAAATAAGTTGTAACTGCTCTTAACATGCTGAGTAATAAAGTTCGATCGATAACGAAAAGATCCACAGCTGTAATCTTGACAGGGTTAAATTTTAAGAATTTCCCAAAATTTCTATACTTAATATTCCTGTTTATAACTGGATTGTCGTAGAAAATATTCTGAAATATTCGATAGAAATTCTCATATTCAGTTTTAACTGCGTCGCTTTTCATTGTAATCAAAACTATCGGCACCTAAAATTTAAAATGAGCCAAAAATTTAACTGAAAATATTCCCAAATTAAAATAGACTTACAAGATCAAACAATACAAGAAATATATTGCTTATCGTTGCAATTATTTCCGTACTCGTATCGTATTTATTTAGACCAAAATCCTCAATGGCATGTTGTAAAAATTGTAAATTATTTACAATGAATTTCGTAAAACTAAGTAGTAGTATCCATCCGAAAATTCGATTGAAATTCTCAATACTATCTACTAAATATTCCGTAATTATATTCACTTGAATAATTAGTAAATTTAATTGTATTTCTCGTGTTTCTTTTTTATTCTTGTCAAATAATTCATTCAAATAGAGAAATTTCGATTTAAAATCATTCAGTAGGAAAATCGCTCCCATTTGAAAGATTATCAGTAGACAATACGAAGTTTCTTGACCTACTACAGTAAATGTCAAACTTCCAGATTGAGAAAGCCACAAAACGTATACATAAACGTGCATTAAAGCAGTAACGAATAAACAAATTGAAAACCAAATTAAATGCCTTCTAAATATTTGTTTATTGTAATTATCGTTATTATTCTTGATATAATAATCAATTTTTTGAAGATTTTGAAACAATTTCAACCATGGTTGGTGATTATTAAAATGATTTTGGATAAATAACGCGAATACAATCAAAATTACTAGTAACTGTTTTAAAATTTGAAAAATTTGTATGATGATTGTTAATCCATAAATATTAACAACTGCAGAATATAATGAGACAAATTGGAGAATCAATAAAATTATAAACAATAACACTGCACGAATTCTATCACGTTTCGTACGAATTAAAATATTTCGGGTTTTACAATAGTTTGGAATTAAATTGAAACGATTTATGAAATTTAAAAGAAATTCTCTAAAGTTCGAATACAATTCCATTCCAGATTCTTCCATAATTCATCGACTACTGAATATTTGAAATAGTTTCTATCGATCATGTTAAAATTACTAAATGGATTATTTTCTATTCAATTCTTTTAAATAAATTATAGTGCATTATCATCATTCGCTATTACTTTTAATTAAAATCGATTTTCAAAGGAAATCAAAATAAATTCAACTTACCAGTGCTAAAACTAAGTGGCAAATCTATTGTGTTCTTAAATTTATAAAAACATAGTACAAATGAAATAGTTCAACTTAAAATAAAGATGCCTAATCTAATTGGACTTTTATATAAAAATCAATGCTTTAATAATATATTATCCCTTTATTGCTATCATAGAAGCAAGACAAGAAAGAATTAAAATTTCTATCAATTGAAAATTATATTGTGAGTGCCTCTTGTTTTTAAAAATTTTCCAAATTATTAAAATTCGATCTATACTTAAATTATAACACTTCTAATATCACAAAGAATTTGTACAATTTTACAGTTTGTCTCCGTTAAAAGCTGGATTAACTATACCAACTTTACGATTTGTTACTTCATTAAGTATTGGACTACCGATTGAAACTTGTTTTGGTACTGTTGTTTTAATTACATCTTCAATGATATCTTCATCATTGCAACCGTTCTCAATATTGGTTGGTGTTTTAAGTAATTTTGCATCTTTTCTATGTTGAACATACATCCATCTAAAATATAAATTTGCAATTATTATTGTACATTAATTATAATCATACAGAGGTGCTAAACTAAAACTAGACAGTTTATATAAAAAATCCTATTATTTAGGGGATAATTTATAGAATACTTCAATGATTGATAGAAGGGTTTCTAGAGAGTATTTGAGCAAAATTTGAGCCTTGTAGCTTATCGGTAAGTTTCTCAAAAACGCAAAATTCTTGAATACGAGCCAACTGCTACAAATAACTCCAAACGACTCTAGAGAAAACGAAAAAAACCAAATTAAACACTTTAGAATCAAAATTTTGAGCTAGTCTTTTTATTGTGTCAAAATTGTGACACTCTTCTTGTTTTCACTCGAATAATTTTTTTGGGAAATTTGTTACATTGGATCAATGCAGGTAGATTCCAGTTTTCCCAAAAATTGCCAACGAAATTAGAATCAAATAAGACAAAGTACTAGTTTTTTCCAAATTTTAATTATGACAATTTAGAGTGCTGCAATATTTTTTAAAATAAAGCGAATTTTCTCATTAAAATCGTGCAATTTTGGATTAACTGTATAATTTTTTGAAATTTTATCAAAAATAGTTACCTGAAGCAGTCAAAACTTACCAAAATATTGAAATTTTGTACTAACAGTGCTATTTTTTTTTAATTTTGATTATAACAATCTCGAATATTTTCAAAATAAAACTAATTTTTTCGTTAAAATCGCCAAATTTTGGATTAAAAGCGCTATTTTTCTGGAGTCTCTATCAGAATCAAATAAATCGAAACTTCTCGAAATTTCATACGCAAAAATCTTAGAACAAGAACGTTATTTTTTAAATTTTAATTAAGTCCGTCTAGAGTCCAGCAATATTTTCAAAAATCAGGAAAAATAAGGTGGCAGAGCATGAGTCAATTTTGACCAACTTCCCGTTGAGTTACGGTGACCAAATTTTGGCAAAACGAATTTCAAAGGTTTCCTTCGACAAATAACAGAACGCTCTAGTTTTAGCCCAACACCCATGTACAAATAATTTAGCATTACGCGAAAATAATCACAGCTGGTATTGTAAGTACCCCACCGAGTAGTAGAAATGCCCCCGGCATTATATTAATAGTTGCCGCATAGGTTGCATTGTACATTGGACCATAGACTAGTGGCATTAAGGCTTCACAAGCACCAAAAAGCGAGTTCAATTTACCTACAAATTCGATTCGTTACAGTTTCTATTATTATCATTATTAACATTATTTACCAAGCTCCTCGGATGGTACTAATTTCGAGCCGATTGATCGCATCGCAATAAAGGACGTTCCATTGAGGATTTCCGCAATAGCACCTAAAAATTTCATCAATAGCATTTTGAATAGACAGGAAATTAATTGGAGAAGGTTAAATTTAATCATCCATACAGTTCTATCGATTTTTTCGGTATTAAATTCAAATTACCAACCTAAATAGAAAACTAATGATGTTGTAGCAAAGCCATATACGAAACTTGATAGGATTTTACTCATCGATGAATAAATTCCAATGACTGCGTCATCGATTTTTAGTATATGACTAAAAACACCAACCGATATAGATGTTCCTTTAATTAAAATTGAAATAATGAACGTTACAGTTGGAATAATTAATCAAATTACCTATAAGATTGGTAATCATGCTGTATGTGGAGAAGATACTATAGTCGACTTCATCCCAGTTGAATCGGTAACGGGTGAACAGGTACATAACGTTCATTTCGCCTGAAAATTGATTTCCGTTAGACTCTAAAAACTCTCTAGCAATTTATACAAAAATTCAGGGTGTATTGCACCTCGTAATTGGCTATATCTTAGTCCCAAGGTGTCGTAGATTGATTGAGATGCTCGAAAATGCATTTAAAAGCACTAGATTTCTTCGCACTTTTCTGTAATAACACCTAAACTGAAATTTTCGAAAAAGTGCAAATTAGCACGCATAACAGCCACGTAAAGATAAATAACTGTCTTGTTTCTATCCTTGTCAATTCTTATCAACAGTTGGTGGAAAATCTCTCACCAATCGGGCTAATAATTGAAGATTTGCGTTAGTTAATAGCGCCATTGTGGCGAAATTTTGTTTCTTGACATTGAGAAAATCTACAAACTTACAAATGTCAAATTTCGTAAAATATGAATCAATCTACGACACTATAACCAAGATATAGCCAACTTATCTCAAAAATTTCAGGGACTAGACTAAAACTTTGTAAATCAAGTGGAATCTTTGACAGATGATTTTTCATTTACTTTTTACTCCAAAATTGAATCGTACAACTCATTGAAAAGAGCTGCAGGACCTAAAATTTAAAATTTTTGAATTTTTTTTGAAAATTTCGAGTTATGTATGAAAACCTAGCATGTCATATAGGGAATCCAGTTTATAATAAATTAAAAGAGCTTTCCCGGTATTCAAGACATTTTCCGTTCGGATAGGTAGTTTTGCGGAAATTTCAACAATCTTTCCAATGGCCTATAGCACTTGATTTTAGAGTAAAAAATAAAGGAGAAATCGACGATTAAAAATTCCATTTTTTTTAAGAAGGTCTGGTCTAGAACAGTAAATTTCCATGAATAATTCTTTTATAGTCACTAATCAGCAAGAAGTACCTAATAAAGAATTTACAACTGTGTGATTTATTTAAAATTAATCGACAATTTATGAGTTTATTAATAGTTAAGATAATTAATCGATCAAGATGGGATTCGGTAAATTACCTAGAAATTCATTTGAATATTCACGATTTATTAGATTCTGTGGTTTCTATTCGATAATCGATAAAAATTTGCAATTATATAACCACATCTAGGTCATGGTAAACTGTATTGCTCTCGTACATATTTCCTTCATTTCAATTATTTTGTTGTAAATAACAAGAGAATTCAATATACTCTATTGAAATAAAATCTTTACAAAAAGTCAAGGATATTATGTAAGTAAAAGGATTCACAAACAAACCGTATATTTTGGTCTCAATTTACATTCGATTAGATCATATAAATTATTAATTGCGGTTGTTTATTAATATGTTTGAATAGTTATTGATGTCAGAAATTGTTGAACGTAACAGAATTTAATTGAATGGAAATGAGAAAAATCAAAATTAAGAATCCACAAAACAATAGATTTGTTTCTAAACAGCTATTTGTTTGTTCTCCAACTATGAGATAATTTTTAATTCAAATAAATAATAAATTCCTCAGACTAATCCTGGTTTTACGATATTAAAAAGCCCGACTAGAGCTCTTTAAACAAGTAGAATCTTGGACAATTTCTCTTTTATTGTTTGTTATCAAATCAAGTATTATCGCTCATATAGAAAATTATATTATAATTTAATTTTCCGAAAAGTTACCAATTCTATTGGAAAATTTCTTGAATATTTGCAAAGTCCTTTCAATTTGGAAAATCCTTTCAATTACTGGCATACATACTGCAAATAAATGATTATAGTCGGTGTTATGGAGGAAAATATAACGAATACTTCTAGATTTTCATCTACAAATTACATTTTTTTCAGAAAAGTACCAGTCAATCGAAAATTTCCATAAATTTTCCCTAAACGAACTCAATCCTTGTGGTCGATGCGAACTTCTAACGAAGCTTTAGTCAACGATTTCCTCCTTATTTTTCACGCTGAAGTAAAGCATTATAGGTCGTTGGAGAGTATTTCGAGCTACATAAACTACATTTTTTTTGAAAAATTTAGAAATTTTCTAATTCTCCATCTTCAAGATTGACCAAAAGACTTCTTCGATTAGGAAAATTATTGTATATTTTGAAAATTGCAGCTTCAATCCGTCTTTCCAACGAGCTATAGATTTGAATTTAGAATGAAAAATAAAGGATAAACCGTTTATCAAAATTCCACTCTCGATAAGTTTTAATCCCAATAAGTACTTGAAACCTTTAATCCTTGCCTAATACTTCAATATTATCAAGTGGTTATTTATTAGTGGTGTTTTGAAATACGTGTACCACAAGTCAGTCAATAATAAAAAATAAATAAGCAACATTATATTTTTGTAATTTAATATTCATTTGAATTTACACCAACCTCATTAGAAATCAATAATATTTAATTTAACAATAGATATTTATACATTTTGTGTTTGAAAATGATAATTTCTAAGATAGATCGAGCAAATAGAAACGGTTTTTTCCTTGTTTGTCTAGCTAATCAACTTTATTTCTTGTTCTAGACAAAAAAATACAGTTCCGTTACTTTAAAACTTTCCAAATAACGTTTATATAACAAATTGAGAACGCGAATATTAATTAATAGATTTGTAAAGCTTACCATGTATCGGCCCGATAACAACCATAACGACCAGCATGAGCAATAAAACCTTCGTACGTCGATTATTCTCGCCGTGTTTGAACGCAACCGAAAAGGTCTCGCGTAGATGCTGCACGTTAAAAAAATCGCGCACGGCTGCAAATTTCTTATTCGGATCCAATTGTGGCATATCGATCTTTTTCGATTCTTCAATTCTCGTCAATCCATAATAGATTGCAATCAAATACATCAAAGCAGAAAGCGAGAAAAGACCATAGAAGCCGATTTTTTTATATAAAATCCCGCTTAACGCCAAACCGATGGGTACACCCAACGAACAGAAGAGATTAACAATCCCGATGCGTAGCGTGCGCGTTTCAACTGTTGTAACATCGGCGATATAACTGAAAACGGCCATAAACATTGTGAACCAACCGCCGGTCAATGCGGGAAATAGGCCTTCGATAAAGCCGGCAACTTCCATCGGTAATTCCTTGAAGAAATACGTGCAGAATAACAGGCCGATGACTGTGAATAATTCACCAACTACCGGTAGTAGCATGCAGGGTTTCCGTTGGCCCCATCGGTCGCTCCACGATCCGATAAACATGATGAGAAAGGCCGGAAAGCCGCTTTGCAGAGCAGTCTTCCATATACCCATCGATGCTACCAATTGTTGGACGTTCTTCTCTTCAATCGTATAATTCATCGTTCTGCGTTGGCTTAAAGCGTCGCAAATCTCATCCGAATAGGCTAAATTGACACGGCAGGCTTTCTCTAAATTGAGATTTTGTGTAGCTAAATTAGCAAAGACACACGGTATCATATAGCAAGCCAATAGAGGTTCGACGGTTATGTTGTCAGTGAAGAAACGATAACGTTCCCGCCATGACATGTCGCTCAATTTCATCGGTTTCGGTTGATTCTTATCCGAAACCGGTTTTTTCTCTGTTGTTGTTGTTGTTGTTGTCGTCTGAGCAGCTTTCGCCATTTTCGATTGAGAAAATACCTGAAATTTTCGCGATTTAGCCAAAGTACGTTCACATTTAAGCACAAAAACACGCGATTCTTAATTGACTGTTAGAAATTTAGCATGCATTATTCTTTCGTTCAATCCCGTTAAAGATAATTTACAGTCGACTGATTCGTATCCGGTCAACTTGACTCGTTATACCAATCGATTAAAACTAAAAACCTGTACGTATTACTTTTATTGCAATTGCCTTTAGCATCCATCATTCAACATTTATAGCCGACCGATTCGAATTTGGTCAACTTGACTCAAAATCCAGTTATATTGAAACTAAAAACACTCGCCGCCTGTACCTGCAATTTTGGCAATTTGAGCGATAAAATTCCGTTAACATTCGCCGATTTAAACCGAAAAAGCGACACGCAATCCTTATTATTTATTATTTAATTAACGGTTGTAAAATTTTATTCACAATTACAATTAATGAATTATTCTATTGTTCAACCCCATTAGGAATAATTGTTTAAATTTTTATTATCCATAATTTAACACTTATAGTCAGCTGATTCGTGTCCGAACAACTGTATTTAACAATATTCTATTGTTCAACTCCGTTAAAAGTAATTGTTCGAATTTTAATTATCCGTAATTATAGTGAGTCTATTCGTATCCAATCAACCTGACTCAACTTCAACTAATATAGACTCAGACTGAAAAAACTGATTAGCCGGCCGATTCATGTTCGATCAGCTTGACACGATTAAAAGTAAAACAGAACTGGCCATCTGTTACTTCTAGAATAACTGACTCCAATGTAGAGTCGGCCGATTCCTGTCAGGCCAACTTGGCTCGAATTCAAAGCCTACCAACCGATTGAAACTAAAAAATCTCGCCACCTGTTACTTTTACTGCAACTTAAAATCGGATGAAAGTCGATGAAACTTGACTTTCACTAGTTTGATTTTATTTTTGGATTTGTATAAAAGTTGAAAAAATGCAAAATTAACCCAATTAGGCGGTTGTTTATTAAAATAATTGCAGCCGGTCCTTGACGATTTCGTTAATTATATGATGATGATGATGATGATTTTAAATAATGAGAATCATCCGGTTACTATCAGCATCCAAGGCAAAAACGTAGAAGAATTATAGAAAAAAAAAACCAAAACGACAAAAACACGGATACAGTTACTGTAATTTTTTAATACAACTATAATTAAGTCTTATTATCTATTATTAAACGATTTATAAGAAATTATTTTAAATTATAGAAAAATTAGTAAAAAGGAAATTTACCTGTTTTTGAGGAAAAATGACACCAAAACTAGCAGATAATTTACAAAAACCGCATATTTCTTTTATAAAACACTCTTATCAAACAGTTTTTTTCAATTAAAAACTACAAAAAACAATTATTAAAGTCCTGCTTTCTTATCAATCAACAACGTTTATTAAATTCAAATGGATTTCTAAATCCCGAAAGGTACTATCATTGGTATTTGTGTCCCACTCGATGACCAATTACGTCATTTATTGGCTCCCCTACCATCTACTAGTGTATAATAATTAATGTACACTATTGTTGCTATTGTTGTTATCATCATTTTTATTATTATTTTCATTATTAATTTTATAGTTAGTGCATATTGTATTATAAACAAAAAAAAATCTGAAAGATATTTAACTATTACTATCTATATTTAGAATTGGTAATTGTTACATTATGGAAAAAGTTTAATTAAGTTTTTTTAAGAAAAACTATAAAAAATTCATTATGCGCCAGTGATTGTAATGATTTATTAAATTTTTTTGTTGCATTACATAAATATTGCAAATTTTCTAAACAAAAAATAACGCCAGTCATTGCAGAATTAGAATAAATGGGCAAATTTTAAAATTGGCGCCTATTCGTTTCTAATACAATTAACGCCATCTATCCGATAGAAACGGTGTATTCTCGTGTGTATGCGCCTTTATTGTATTTAATTAGATAATTTAATTTAAATAAAATGAGTTTGTTGGCATCAATTTTTATACAAAATGAATAACAACAAATAATTATAAATACTTAGTTGGGTAATGAGAACCTTGAATTTTTGTCCACGTAGAGAAAGTGTGTATTCACCTTTATGACGAGCGAATAACTTGATCGTCGATAAAAAATCTTGAAAAAAAAATTCAGGTTTGTGTTCGATCGGCCAACGGAAAAAAACATGCAAAAATCGTTTTTCATTGAGAATAAACAGTCTTGAGGCGAAACTAAGCGAAATTTGGAAAGAAGAAACATGAATTTAGACAGCTTTATCCTCGATTTGTGTCCGAGAAGAGAAACGGGCAACATTGAAACTGTAAATTCTTCTGAAGATGCATCGAAATTAAAGCAATTTTTGTTGAGAATAAACAGCCTGAAGACCAAAGAACTGAAATTTACAATTTTGAACGTTTCAGTAGAACCGACTTCAATTGGCAAGAACTATATTTTTTTAATGGAAATACGAGTAGATGAAGCACGAACTTTTCTTTGCTAAAGAAAATTATAATCAATTTCTCGCTTGTTTTCCAGTAGATTAGAATGATACGCTATTGAAAAGAGCACGTCAAGGTGCATCCAAGGGCCTTTTTTTATTGAAGAATGGTGAACAAATTCTAAGCTTCAGCGGAAATTCTTGAAGCATATCTTTCTTTGGTATTGCCAACAATTTTCTTATATTTTCTCCAATATTGTTTATTTCTCGTAGTATATTGCAAAATGTGGGAAAACTGTTGAAAATTACGAAAAAAAGTTTCACGTTTTTCCTATGTAGCTCAAAATTTGATTCGACTTTCGAAAAACGGAACATATCTCTTAAAATGCTCTTTCTAATACCGTTGCAATCATTTTAATTTATTGGAAAACAAAGGAAAAATCATTTATCAAATTCTCACTTGTCTCGCAACAAATCGAAGAGAACTAGTACAGAATCTTAGTCAATCGCTTGACTAAAATAGAAATGGACTCTAATTTATTGACATTAGATGTGCTTAAAAATGTTTCAAAATTTTGAAGACATCTATCTCTTCAAACTAGAAAATGCTCTGGCCTTCCCTACAATCAAGATTAGCCTTATCGCATCAAATTAACGAGAAGATTTCAAAATTTCCACTTGAAACTGAAATCTTTCTCAGCAGAAATTTTTTGGATTTCTAGTTGTAAAAGTAAAATTATTAAAGATTGATTTAAGAAACGAGTAGCAAAAGTTGTGGTTTATGCGAGTTTAGTTTATAAAATGGGAAATTTTATAGAAAATTTTCCTTTTTTTGAAAATTTTTTATAACCGTTAGTACCATTGCACTAGTTATAAAAGTATTCTAAAAGTGTGCTTTAACAGGTATTGAAGCACTGTTTTGCTACCTTAACAGCTCTATTGTTGACACAAAATAAACAAATAAATAAAACCTTTATGTGGTTTTGCAATATAAAAATTTAATTTAATGTTCTCGATGTTTTCCTCTATTTAATGTCAACATTGAATGTTTTATTTAGAAACAATTACACAATAGCAATACCGCAATGAATCTTCTTCTGATTATAAATAAAGTTGCAAATTTTGTTCAAATCTTTCCATTATTGATTTTTATTTCAATTTATGTTGAAGTTTTAATAAGATTGTATTAAAATTTTTATATTTTTCTTTACAAAAGGAAATTCCATAATATATTTGTTGGCAATTTCCTGGTTATTTTTCATATGAATAGAATGCACATATTTTAGATAATTGAAGAGGAAAAAAACAAATAAGTAAACAATAGAGCAATAATTAATTGTTAACTTGTTGAAAACAATTTGATAAGGTATTAATCAGAAAAATCTCTATAATTGAGTGATAAGAGAAACTAGACAGATTTGACTGATAATTTTTGGGTTTACCTACGGATTAATATTTAGGTAGAGAAAAGTCTAGTTCTCGGTCTACATACAATTACATTGATAAAGATAAGTCCTCAATTGATAAGCAATTCGAAAAATATTTTGAAGAGTTGTAGAGAGGTCCTCAGAGAAATTTTTAACAAAAGTTAGGCCCCGTAATTCATCGGGGAGTCGATCAAAAACGCCTTTCTGGGCAATGTTGCGATTTTCACCAATCGACTACACACAGAAAACGACTAAGTATGACCCAAAGATCCTCATTCTATAATAGGTACAGAAAATTACTTTCAACAATTAACTTAACGTCAGTAACCTTCTTAATCGTTTTCGAAAGTAATTTTCGCACTTGCTTCAAGGCACTGCAAAGAAAAGCGAGAAAGCAATTTTGCATTTTAGTCGTTTTAGAAGGCGTTTTTAATCGATTTCCCGATGAACTACGGGGTCTAACTTTTGTTAAAATCTTCTCTGAGGATACTTCTACAACTCAAACTATTTTTCGAATTGCCCAAGTTTTGAAAGGTCCACCGGTTTCAATAAATTTTTGACAATACTACTAATCGGTTCTAATATATTCAAATGCCTCTGTTATTCTTTATAATGTTTTGTCGTTCTTATTCTTCTGTAATAGAGCGATCTAGATTGAAAATTTGCCGCGTTTTGAGTTTAATTTTTATTGTTTTCTACAATTTATTAGATTTTTGGTATTTTTGATTTAATGTTAAATTGATTCACTTACCTCACAAGTCATATTTGTTTTCCTCTATCACTGTCGAATATACAAAAATTTAATCAATAAAAAAATCTTACTCTCTATTGTTATTGTCCAACTTACTTACTATCTTTACTACTAACATTGTTGCAACATTAAACTATTTACTGTGTAAATTATCTTAATCATTCAAGACGATACAGGAACGTAACGGCACGAGGAAGCGTTCACAAGGAAAAAATCCCTAATGTCTTAATTAAATTTCATGGTCCTCTCTCTAGTTGATAGTAGGTAAACGTCTTGTCATTGTATTTAAACCGAATTCATTATTTAATTGCATATTAACGGCAATTGTTGGTTTCAAGGAAAACTAAATCGTTCCTATTCACGACTGCAATATTTGCAAATTTGTACAAATGGTTTCAAGTAAAAGCAATCCAACATCAACATCCTCATTTGGATCTGTTGTCCTTCAAAATAAATGAGAAAAAATTGGCGAGATACGAGAAGTTTTGCAAAAAAACAGGTCAAAAAAATTACGTGAAGGTGACCGTTTATTTTTTACGTGACACGATTTAATTCCTCATTTCACTGCTATTTTTTTAGACTCGTTTAAAATGTTAGAAATTCGAGCTTTAACTTAGACTTTCTACCGTTACAAATACCGCTTTTAATTCGATTATTTGCGATAAACATTCTCCCTACTAGACTGTTCTGACTAGACGGTCTGTTTCCGGATCCGCAAATGCGGAATTTTCGAATGTTTTAAAAATTCTGTTTCCGCACCTTGAAGATAGCAAAAGTTAAGAGTTAGTCAAAAAACGCTTCATCAATCAATTGCACACGTAAAACGACCAAGAATCATCCAAATATCCTCGTAAAGTTGTCTTTTGTAAATTTTTTGCATCTTGTGCCAAAAAACGAGAAAATTCCTTCCATTTTCTACGTATAATATCGATTTTCAGTGATTTTCTAAGAGTATATAGCAGATTGAAAACGTTCTTCGAATCGCTCAGAAATTTTTCAGCAAGCTTGTTAGTTCACCAGAAATCGACGAAGAATTGATAATTGCAGCAAATAATAGGATTAATCATGATAGTATTTTATAAACAAAACAATTTCTATGTCATTAAAACAACTAAATCAAAAATCAAATTAACAAAAATGCCGAAATTAACGCCGGAAGAGAAGCGTATGCTGCGCATACAGAAAAAATTAGACAAGAAACGGGAAAAAATCGAACGCCAACGGCAGGTCAAACGCGATCAACTACAACGTGAACTGGTTTATGGCCAGTTAACGTTACAGAAACATGAAAAAGAATGGAAAGAGATGCTGATTGGAATGTCCTTACCGGATTTACAGAAAAAAATGGAATATGCATTCAATAATTTCCAACGTATCGTTGATGTTAAAGATTTTACAATTTCGTTATTGTTGGATGAATTGGCGTACGCTGAAGATCAATATTTACGTAATTTCAGCCACCATACGGAGCATATTGACAATTTACATCGATTATTTAGCGAATATGTGCATTTGTTAAGGGATGATTTCGAGAGTTCGGTGAGTGTTATCAATTTATTGATGACGTTTGATTCATTTACAACAGAATAGAATAGAGGGTTATAACTCTAATTTAGAAACAGAGCACTATCACTGCGTAGAGATTATTTTTACGGAGTTATAGAATACTAGCCGTGCTTTGAATAACTACAACTCTTAAATTACATCTGCAACCTTTTATACCCAAAATTTGTATTTTTGTTTGCATTTTCTACTTATAAGGAAAAAAAGTACAACTATCCCTCTTTAATTTTGCTAAAATTGAATACAAATAGAACTCTAAAAATATTTTTTTTTAATCAACCACTTTTAATGAGCTATCCTCTCGACTCACTACTTATATCGAGCACTGTAACCTTTGTAAAGGGTTGAATTAAACAATCCCAAAACAGGTAACTTTAGTTCCGCAATGAGGCTTATGAATTCC
The DNA here is from genome assembly GCA_020740385.1 of Mylabris phalerata. Classification (NCBI taxonomy): domain Eukaryota; kingdom Metazoa; phylum Arthropoda; class Insecta; order Coleoptera; family Meloidae; genus Mylabris; species Mylabris phalerata. The sequence continues at coordinate 6,886,681 of JAJEOX010000044.1, read as the reverse complement.
AAAATTATTGCAAAATTGCATCCCCTAAAGATAATTTTAAGGGGCAATTTCGCCCACTTATTGTGAATATGGACGGCTAAATAATTAGGACTTAGAGCTCTATCTTTATGCAAAATTTTACAAATAGAGCCTCAAAATCGGGGAGGGACAGTTGTTAGACGATTGATCGCTTTAAATTTAAAGAATTTATTTTAGCTGAAAAAAATCAGGAGTAATTTAGACGAATTTTCCGAGTATATTCGACAAACCCACCAAACAAATTGTGCATATTTGACAACAATGATCTATGCAGCCAATTTGGACCGATTAGATCAAGAGAAATCAATGAAAATCGAATATTACGGCCGTATGAGCATGGAACAAACCGAAAAAGAGGCGAATTTGGAACGATTAAAGGTCCATTTAGAGAATCGCTATCAGACTTTGTTCAATAAAATGAACAAATTTATTAACGACTTCTATAAAAAAATAAGAAAACGCAAAGAACAATACGATTTAATGAAGAGTATTGATGATGATTATAAAAATATAATTGATGAACAAACAGACAAGCTTGAGAAGAGTTACGATTTTATCAATAAATTGAAAGAGAAATTTTCGAATATCAAGCGAATAGGTGATCGAAGATTAACAAATTTAATGACAGAGCGAGACTATCTTCTTGACACTTTTAAAAAATTAAAACTCGATCTAAACCACCAACTTAACAACGACGATAACAAATTAATTTTACTCATAGAAAATTGCGATAATACCGAAGATTATTTGGAGAAATTGAAGGAGAAAGGTGGAAAATTATTGCATTTCGTATCAACGTGCCGTCAGTTAGAAATTCATCGACAAATCGCACAAACTCCCGATGGAATTGTGGATGAAATGGAGTTATTTTGGCAGAAATTCGGACAAATCAAGTACGACAATCTACAAATCTCCAAAGAAATAGCGCTGTTAAAACAAGAAAATTATAAATTAACCAAGAAAGGTACAGACGCTAAAGCTATGATTAAAACAAAAACGAAAAGTATCAATATTGTTGATTGTAATTTTGTATTGAAACAATACAAAAAGTGGCAGAAATGATTTAATTTATCAAATTTTCGAATTGTAATCGATTAGAAATTCGTATAAAGGTTGGAAATATTCTAAAATTGCTGTAGCCTCCATTTCCGAGGAGCCGGTGATGGTTTTTAAAATCTTCTGCGATGGTTGGCTGGACCCTAAAACTAAACCTTCGTGTAATCTAGCACCGGCTCTTTCCGATTTGTAAAAATCGCAATTATATAACGGTTTATTGGAATCTTTAGGATCATATTCGCCGGCTTCTATGCATAAACTTTTATAGAACTGAAATTGTAAAATATGTGCAACGAAATATCTAAAATTTATTAAATTATTATCGAGAAAAATAGTTAAATAATCGTTTAAACTTACGCGATATATTGCGAATCGGCGGCTATATGAAATTTAGCACCGGCATCAAAATCATCTTCACTTCTCACTATTGGGGCTTTGATTTTTTGGTATTTCTCCCGATATTGCCACCAATACGAATTCCATTTGTTTTCCGGTATAGTCCCATTGAAAACACCCCAACGCCATTTGTCGACAAATAGAGCAAACGGTAAAAACGCAATTTTTTGTAACGCCATATCCATTAAATTGTTAATCACAGATTCTTTATCGTCTTGATAATCGTCTAATAGTTTGATTTTCTTTAAATGTTTCGGTGTCGAAACAGATAACGCCATAGTATCGCCGATTGCTTCATGGAAACCCGGATTGGCACCGTCACGAAAACAGTACGGTTGTTTCTGATACTGTAAGAAATACTGAATGTGGCCCATTTCATGGTGGATGGTTATGAAATCCTCGTAATTTACTTTTGTGCACATTTTTATCCTGTAAAAATATCGAATTATTGGTGAAAATTGTCGAAATTTTTGAACGTGGCCTATTCGACTCAAACTCCTGTAAGCTGGCGAGCGATCAGGATAATTAAAACTGGAAAAACTAATGAATGTCCGATGATAAGCCTCATATTCATTGCAAAAACTGATATACACTAGTTATGAAGGAAAATCTAGAAAAGTACAAGCTTCTAAATTTTCATCTCTAACTCAAAATTTCTAGAAAATTTTCCAAGACAGTCAGATTTTTCTAACTCGGTTTGAAATACTCTTTCTAATAAGCCCAAAAACTTGAATTTTTATTAAAAAATGAGTGAGAGAGAGTTTGCCAAAATATCCACATTTTTAACGAGTTCTAGCCGAACAAACTTAGAATATGTAAAACAATAAAAAAAGGAATATCCACCCTGAAGCAGGGTACTTAATGAAATTTCGAATAAAATTCTCACGGGTAATTCCGAATAACTCACTAAACTACCCCCGATAATGTTGTTTAAGTCCTGTTGTATCTGTTTAAAAGTAAGAGGCGAACAACTAGTCACATTTCAATGTATTTTTTTCAATTATTCCGCCATAGAGAAGAGAAAAAAAACAATTTCACCCTGAGTCAATTTATTTGAATATTTGATCGACTAAAATTTGGGGGTTTCCGAAAAATTCTTTTATTGGCTTTCTGATGAGCTACAGAGCTATAAATCCCTAAAATATTGTTCTAATCGCTCTCCAACTCCAAGACTTCTGCAAATTGGCTACTTTTACAAAAAAGACGGTGTACATTCACCTATAATTGACACCATCACAAAAATCCCAAGCACTAGGATGGCAAACAATCTCACGCCCATCTTGCGGTTTCTCAATAACCGCACCTTTACTTGTATCGTAACTGATTTGATTGCTCAAAAGACCCATAGATTGATAAAAATCATCGGCTGTTTGAAACATTTGCAAAATCGTATAATTTCGTTTCCATAATAGCTCGTTAACATCAATTCGACTAGCATTAGGATACGGACGTACTAAATCGGCTAAATTCAACCAATCTTGAGCCCACATATTGCCGAAAATATGAGCCGGCAATAAACCATCATCAGTTTCGAATTTATCACCGTAGATTGATTTCAATTTATAACCGACGTATTTGTGTAATTCTTTATAGAGTGGTTCGATTTGTTGCCACAATTTATCGATAGTCTCAACGAAATTCGTGTCCTCGTAGTCGGCACGCCAGAAATCACCATAATCGTCAAAACCGTTAGCTCTGGCGGCTTCATTCGAGAGATTCACATAAATTTTGTACAAATCTTTAATTTTAGCACCGGTAACTTGACGCCACTCCTTCCAAACGTACAATAATTGATCGTAATTGCGCGATTTTGCAAAAATCTCCTCCAAATCCGGATCTAACGGTAATCCTTCATTGTTTAAATCACAATTGGGTCTTTTGTAAGGGCAAATTTTCGCCGAACTATAAATATTTGTCATTGTTGTTGTTGCGTTTGTTAACTACAAGAATAATTGTAAATATTTTGTTTAAATTGTAAAAGATTCACCTTTTTTAATTTGTCTGAATCTAGAATTGAAATTCCGAGGGTTTTCAACATTTCTAAAGTTCTTGTAAGGGATTCATTTTTATAACTGTAAGGGTCTAAATGTTTGAACAGTTTCTCCCACATTACTTTATCGAATTCACCTGCTTCTTCCAATATATCTAGCTATTAATTAAAACAATTTAAATCTATATTTGGACAATAAATTGGTAAGAAAATTACCAAATTTTCTTGTTTTTTCTCATTATTGATATCCGTTTCGACATCCCATAGAGCGTTATTGATTTTTGTGCAAATTTCTGATGCTTCTTGTTCGTAAGTAGTCGCTAAGAATTGTTCAAGTTCTTGTTCGGTAAGCAAAGATTGAGTTGTGTGGAAAAATGCAGCGATGGTGAGGATAAACTGTTAGAAATTAGGTGGTCATCATCTTAATAACTATACATAATCGTATAAAGTGGACTTTTTGAGGCAATGTTTCGTCAATTTTCCGGAAAAATAGCTATTTTAACGGAAAATTTCTTGTAGATTTAGATACTGTGCGGAATTTGTTGAAAAATCTACAATATTGGGAACGTTATGAGGGAAAATTAAAGGAAATATGCAAAACTTTCGAAAAAAACAAACTCCTAAGCTTCCTTTTGTAACTCGAAGTTGCATCAAAATTTTCGAAAATTAAAAATCTCGAGATGCAGTTTAAAACGCTCTTTCTAACAGCGTATAAATCGTTTTAACCGATTGAAAAACAAGCGAGAAATCGTTTATCAAATAGTGCCATTGGCAATTTCTCCCTTATGTAATCTCATTAAAAGGGGCATTTCTAGGTCCATATTTGTATCGGCAAATTCGAGGAAATTTGAAACTACAGAAGAAATTGTTAGAGTATATTTTTTAATGTTTTTTCCACATTTTCCCCCTAACTTAGCCAAATATATCGATTTTTGAACGGTTAAAACTGCTCGATGTAATCAATTAAGAACGCTTTCCGAATAGCCAAGAAATTTTCCGATAAACTTGCTAGTTTTCCGGAAAATCAAAAAAGACAGTTCCGGGAATCATTTTAACACAGTACTTGACTATTCTTTGATAATCGATCGAAATATGATATTTTTATCGATTTTTATCAGAATAGAATCCAAAAAATGTAAATATTCATTATTGATAATAGAAAATTTGGGAAACTTTGAATTGTGGGTTAGAGAACAAATTATTAGAGTAGGTACCTGTTTTAATGTTGTTTTCATATTTTCCTCTATAACTCAGCGTATAATATCCACTTTTCATTGATTTAAACTGCTTTAAGTAGCGTTTTCCGGAGATTGAAGAAATTTTCCGATAAACTCGGGAATTTTCCGCAAAATCGAATACAAATCGCGACAATTTCCAGGTATAATTTATCGATGGAATTTCACACAGCCTTTGAATATTTTTAATGAAAATCTATCGATTTTTATCGTAATAAAATCTTAAAAATACGAATATTTATGATTAATAATAGAAAATTAGCTGATTGGATTTCACAAACAGTAATTTTATAGAAATAAACAACAATAATTCGAAAATAATTTGTATTTTTTTATGGAACAGGAAACGGTTATTTCCATTTGTTTACAATTCCGAAATTGCAAATTATACACTTGGAATTTACCCAGAGATTGATTCTCAAACGACGACAATTCAATAAAAATCGTCTACTTACAAGAATCTTCATGATCTATCCTGTTTTATTGTTCAAAAATCGAATCTTCTACACTTTCATCACTCACGATTATTCAAATCACAGTCATCCAATAATAAAACCGATTATAACACAACTGATTGTGAGCGGAATAGTAACTGAATTTATATAAAAAACGACGTTATTGTTAAGGTGTCGTCAATAATAAACTCTAGCAATAATTGATATTAATGACAAGATTTATAGTGACCGCAAAAAATCGAATCACGATAAATTATTGTAAAAAAAACAACAATCAAACGGTAGTATAAATGTAGGTTGAATGTTGTAATAAAATAATTATAGAAATTTCTATTTTATGGAAGAGAAAATTTACTTATGTCCCTCTATCATGATTTATTGTTATTAGAATCAGTAATTTAATTCGATGTACTTACCTACTGATAAGGATAACTAAAGGATACTCTAGATAGTTAAACTATAATGGAGAATAACTTTATTGTTTAAATTTCAAAATAATTATCGATGTTAGTTTTCAACTTTTGGATAGACAGCCCACGATGCGATACCGCAATGATTATTCTTATCTTTAGCCAAACGGAAATAACCATTCTCGCCCCATCCAGGGCCGTAACTATTCTTACAAATCCAATACTTCTGTCCGGTTTTCTTATCAACCCCATAACCAACAATCAAAATAGAATGATTAACTTGATCGATTTGATTACCACAGTTCGGTTCATCATAAATTCCGCTTTTATAATTTTGGAATGTCGAATGTCCGGCATCGATAGCGGCCGAAATCGGACCAATGTTCGCAACGGCGGCTTCTAACGCCTTCTCATCACCTTCCCTTATGCGATTACAGCCGGTAACGTGGCCGACTACTGAGTCCGAACGAGTCCGACATTGATTCTCTTTGCCTTCATACGGATAAATATTATCGATATTAATTCCGTTATTTTTCTGCATATAATCGATGGATAAATCGGTATAACCACCCTTACAACCGTCGTTTTCAAATGGTGCTTTACTCGAACAATCCATGATGTGTTGCGGACTTAAATCGTAGAATTTTCCAGTTTTTCTAAATACTTGACCCTCGAGCGCGCCTGCCTGTTTATTTTAAGTTCAATTTAAAGCAAACCCAACGATTTTAATCGGGGAACTTACAGCACTGAAAGCGTAACAAGAGGCGCATTGTCCTTGATGTTTAACCGGCCCAACTGCGCCCTTTTCACGCCAATCGATATGGTCGGGGATGTTGTTTTGAGGCGGTTGAGCCACCGCACCTTTCGGTTGGGTCTCCTTTTTACCGGTGCGAGTTACCCCGAAACCGTTTAATAATTTATTGAATTCCTCTAGAGTTAAATCGATAAACTCATTAACACCCAATTCGAAGGTTTTTAAGCCTTTCTTGAAATCTTCGTTGAATTCTTCGATTTTTTTGAAATTCTCTTCGAAGATCGATTTGCGCAATTGTGCAATTTGGGGATTGTCGTAGACTTTCTTGTATTGCGACTAAAATTGAATCGAAATCGGTTAATTATTGATGTTTTTCGATAATTCAACTTACTTGAAATGAATTGTAAGAAGCGTCTAGGGCTTGTTGGAACGGTGAGGTGATTTTTGATGCCACTTGTGAGACTTTATTGGCGCCCGGTACTGACGGTAGGCCGCCGAAAAGTTGGCAATTTGCTATTGTTACAAAACACAATAAAAATATAAACGAATACATTTTCTTAAATTAAATAAACTGACACGAAGACTGGACAATAACTGGGAGATGATGGGAAAGAATTTTATATTTACACAAATAAAATAGTTGTTGGCCTTCTTTTTTCTACTATTATTATTATTTTAAAATTAGAGAGAATTGTTACTAAAGATGACTCTTAGGTAATCGTATTTATTTAAATTGACATGTTGCAAAACTAGTTTTAAATTTAAATTTTCAAGAAATCTTTTAAATAGCAATTATTTATTGTTAATTCAAATTACAAAAAAAACTCGCTAATAAACAGCAATTGTACGCACAATAAAATCCAAATTTATCGCTCTTCCAGTTGCTTATCTCTAGCTACGATAGCATCATCGAATTTCACCATATAAGTTGTACCTTTATGCCAATGGGCAGTGACCTTAGCTGTCTAAAATCAATTAACTCCATTAATGATTTCGACGAGCCATTAAAGATTTATTTTATAATAAAAATAACCTTCGTTATATAAAAATTTTATAAAATTAAAAAAAATTATGAATAAATACATACGAAACCAGTTCCCGTTAATACAGCTTCAACAATACCAGCAATAAAAACGGCGCAATTCAAGCTACTTTTATCTCTAGGCACCGATATAAAACGATTAACAATCGGTTCTTTCTCCATTAAATAATACGTATTCTCATCATCATTTGAATGTTCTAACTTATCAGCTTCTCTACCAAATAGGGCTTTCCATAATGTCGATTTAACAAACAACAGAATGTTCAATAATTTAATTTCACGTTTACCGTTGCGTTCTCGAAGGAAATACAGATCGATTAATTTAACGCCAACACGACGACCTAGTTCGTGTAATCTAAAAATTGATATTAATTACAAATTGATTAATTGATTAATTATTGTATACCGATTTTGTAATTCCGGTACTGTATGTGATTTATTTTGGCAATATTGTACAACTTCTGAAAATAATAAAGCGAAACAACTCAATGATACTTCACCTTTACCACGACTCAACGGTTTATCTAAAATGCTCGTTTTATTACGGCCGGTTAAGCTCATTTTGTTCAATAATTTTCAATAAATCGCTGCAAATTTAAGGTTATGTTTACCAAAACAATGAGGTAGTAGAGTGACCATCTGTCAAAAAACGTGTCCACGTATGGTGGCAGACATCTTGGATAGTGGAGACGCAAACGAATTGAAGTTGTTGGTTTGCATCTAAACTAATGTAAATAAGTATTGCTGGTTGTATAAAATTAGGTGTATAATATTGGCACAAATAATCTCGGTTTCAAGAATCGCAGCCTTGTCTAAAACTAGCGTTTTTTGACCAACTTCCAAATGAGCTACGGGGTTCAAATTTTGATAAAATAATCTCCAAGGAATCTCTTATATAATACGTAATACATCAAATAATACGTGTTTCCTGAGAGATAGCAACATTTAATTGAAAAACGCAGTATGTTCGTATGTTTCTAAATTAGGATCATTTTATTGAATATGATGCTAATTTAGACCCTATTAATCTACTTTGGGACTTAATTCTTAGTTAATCATTCTGTGTTTTACAATACTATAATTTTTGCGGTTATTTTTTATATAATTTTGTAGCTAAAGTATTAAGGAAAAATATTTAAACAATCTTGTTCAATTTTCAAACTACTAGACCTAAAAATTTCGCAGAAATCACCGTAAATACAAAATATTTGAATATTATATTTAAATTTATTATTTATAAAATCTACAATATTCTAGAATTTTATAATTTTAGCGTTACGTAAACTAATACTTTTAAGTTATCTTGTTTTTTGCGGGTTAAAAACGATACGATTACTAGTTACGTACTTCTGTACGTACGGCCAAACGACTTTTTTCCAATTTTTGATAAGAATACAACAAAGGAATGATTACTTAACGTTATTTTCGAATCTTGTCAGTGCCTGTCTTTTGTTCATTCGAATTTTCGTCGTCGAGATGTTAACACCGTTTCGAAAATCGGTCGTGAAATCGGTTTTGTTTAATTTAATAATAAATTGTCGCGATTTTTAAAACAAAGTGACGCGTATTTTGATGCCCCCGTTGAAGTGCTACCGTTTCTAAAATTCAATAATTCACGTATTTTTTAAAACAAAGTGCCTCGTATTTTGTTAAACGTTGAAGTGTTGTCGTTTACAAAATTTAATAATAAATTAACGCGATTTCTAAAACAAAGTGTTGGTGTTACCGTTTTGAAAATTTAAAAATAACTTTACGTACGTGTTTAAAACAAAGTGTTGGTGTTAGTGCTTTTGTTGGTGCCAACCTGGACGAAGGAGTGGGCAGTAAGTCATCCCTTGGATTTGGGCGATAAGAAGTCAACGAAAGGGTAAGTTGAAATATTTGAACAATCGTAATTAATAATGAAATTGAACAAAAAACTCTAATCAAAAATGAGTTTTCTGTTCTATTTCGTTAATAATTTAATCCCATATTTGTGTAATGGATTCTTGGTTTATAAATTTAATCATAATTAAAATAATTTTTCAAGTTAAATTAGTTTTCAATTACTAACGGTTTTTTTTTTCTGTTTTATTTACAGTAGGTCCGAACAGCGAGGGACAGGAGGCGTTGTAGCAGAGGGGTAAGTACTTTTTTGATTTACTTCGCGATCGTTCCAAGTCGGGATATCCCAAGATGAAAACGGGATATAAAATAACATCGGTTCGGTTCGGTTCGGTTCGGTAAATGAACAATACGCGATTGTAGGTATAGGGAACGCGCATTAGGAACTTGTTAGGTACTTGTTAGGGCACTTGTTAGGCACTTGTTAGGCACCTGTTAGGCCCTTGTTAGGTACTTGTTAGGTACATCGACGTACAACCCCCCTATCATTACTGCTGGATTTTGTAGGCCTTATGAACAACAATTTCCCTGGTTATAAAAGGAATCTTCATCGTCTCCCTCTTTTGGATCCTGGTCAATTTTTGGTTCTTCAACAAAATGGTAAATATGTAATACTTTTTCAGGTAATTTTTTGAATGCATTTTTCTAATTAAACATTTTTTTCAGAACATTTATGCATTGTATTTTGTATGCATTGTGTTTATAACAAAAATTTGTTTCTTATGTTTCAGAGTTTCAGATTGACTTCGAAGGTCATCAGCTTCAATCCCTTGAAATTTCCCATTATCCTTCCCCGGGGAATGGCCATTCCTATTGCATGAAATACTACTAACATACAATTTGGTTGATGTTGTGTGGTTTTGTGTTTGTCTGTTAGTTTATAGGTATTGGTATTGATAGTATTGGATAAATCCACCGCTGCAGGTTCAGTTGTCGCGATTATCCAAGCATTGACTCCGTCGTATGACTGTCCAGTTTGTGGTGAGGTTTTGTTGCTAGTCGCTCTAATAATGCTCAAATATTTTCACGGGTTGTGCGGTTTTCGGAGCGAGAGATTGCGATAGGTAATTCGCATATCGTGAGGATGTCTACCGCATATATCTTTGCTGATTGTTTGAGGTTATTATTGTGACAATGATGCATTGACTTCATCACTTACTGTGCAATGATATGGTGGTGACAATAGCTTCGTAAGTAATCAATTTTTGCTTTGTTTCAGATAATCACTTAGCGATTATCCAAGCATTGACTTCGCCGTATGACTGTCCCGTTTGTGGTGAGGTCTTTTGCTAGTCGCTCCAATAATGCTCAAATATTTTCACGGGTTGTGCGGTTTTCGGAGCGAGAGATTGCGATAGGTAATTCGCATATCGTGAGGATGTCTACCGCATATATCTTTGCTGATTGTTTGAGGTTATTACTGTGGCAATGATGCATTGACTTCATCACTTCCTGTGCAATGATATGGTGGTGACAATAGCTTCATAAGTAATCAAATTTTTGCTTTATTTCAGATAACTTTCACTTCGCGATTATCCAAGCATTGACTTCGTCGTATGACTGTCCAGTTTGTGGTGAGGTTTTGTTGCTAGTCGCTCTAATAATGCTCAAATATTTTCACGGGTTGTGCGGTTTTCGGAGCGAGAGATTGCGATAGGTAATTCGCATATCGTGAGGATGTCTACCGCATATATCTTTGCTGATTGTTTGAGGTTATTACTGTGGCAATGATGCATTGACTTCATCATTTCCTGTGCAATGATATGGTGGTGACAATAGCTTCATAAGTAATCAAATTTTTGCTTTATTTCAGATAACTTTCACTTCGCGATTATCCAAGCATTGACTTCGTCGTATGACTGTCCAGTTTGTGGTGAGGTTTTGTTGCTAGTCGCTCTAATAATGCTCAAATATTTTCACGGGTTGTGCGGTTTTCGGAGCGAGAGATTGCGATAGGTAATTCGCATATCGTGAGGATGTCTACCGCATATATCTTTGCTGATTGTTTGAGGTTATTATTGTGACAATGATGCATTGACTTCATCACCTCCTGTACAATGATATGATGGTGACAATGGTTTCGTAAGTAATCAATTTTTGCTTTATTTCAGATAATCACTTAGCGATTATTCAAGCATTGACTCCGTCGTATGACTGTCCAGTTTGTGGTGAGGTCTTTTGCTAGTCGCTCTAATAATGCTCAAATATTTTCACGGGTTGTGCGGTTTTCGGAGCGAGAGATTGCGATAGGTAATTCGCATATCGTGAGGATGTCTACCGCATATATCTTTGCTGATTGTTTGAGGTTATTACTGTGACAATGATGCATTGACTTCATCATTTCCTGTGCAATGATATGATGGTGACAATAGCTTCGTAACTAATTAATTTTTACTTTGTTGCAAATAATGATCATGTAGCATGGATATATCCAATACTATAGTGGATTAGGCCTACAGGGGATACCACTATAAAAAAAAACGCACCGTGTGCTTTACCTCACAGGTGGTGTGGAAAGAAGCACGTTTATTACTTTTCTATTCAACAATTGTAAATTTACAGAAAAATCATGGAGATTTGAAAAGATGATTGTGCATTATAGACTTTAAAAATAGTTCTTTATTAAATTTCAGGTGATTTTCAGCTTAGATTAATTTTCTATAAGCAACCACAGACTGTTGAAATTTTTTGGTCTTTTGCAACGATAAAGGTGACATCTATTGATTTTTCTATTGAACTACAATGTTGAAATGACACCAACATATCGCCTTCCTTTTCTCAAGCCATGATCGATCATGACTTGAGAAAAGGAGGTCCCTATTGAACGACACACTGATAAGTTAGAAAGAGTGAGGACCAGCTGCCTTAATTTCCTCATATGAGGGCCAAATGTATCGAGGATGCGTACTCTACTACCTCATTGAAAAGAAATGACATTTATTAGTACAGTTGGTATACGTGTTGTAATATCAAAATCACGATGGTAATTTTTTTGTTGTTTTGTTGTCAATAAAATCACTAGATTAAAACTTTACAAATTAAACAACACCAATTTTGGTTAATTTTGAACAATAATTAACAATAAATAGAGTATTTCAGTCTTATATTCACATATAGGATTTATAAATTGTACAATTAATAAAATTGAGGTTATGTTACTGCGCTAGTTTTGGTACTTTTGTTAACACAGTTGGCGCGCCTGTTCTCGTATCTAAACAATGGTGGTGTTTTTTTGTCGATTTGATTGCCAGTAAAAAATCACTAGATTCTTATTCAAATCGGCGTACTTAATTTTTATCAGGTAAAATTGTTAAAATATTCTTTAAATAAACGAAATAATTTAATTATTTTAGAAAATGTCGATGAATCGATTTATGCACCCAAGAAATATCTACAAGAATCCACCGAATTTCAAACAATTAGCCTTAGAATATCCCGAATTTTGTCGATTTTGTAAAACTGATATTACCGGTAAAATTTCGATTGATTTTAAAGATTTAGAGGCGTTACGGTGTTTAACATGTACACTACTCAAGAAAGATTTCAATATTGATTTAAAAATACCGTTAAACAAACTGATACCAACAATACCGTTACGTTTAAATTATATTTTATGGGTGGAAGATTTGATAACTTTAATCGCTGATAGAGATGTTGATAATATAAAAGGCATCGATATTGGCACTGGGGCGTCCTGTATTTACCCATTATTGATCGCTAGAAAGTTCAATTGGTTCATGGTAGCTTCAGAAATCGACGACGAAAGTCTCAAATTGGCCCGAGACAATATCGAAAGGAATTCGTTTGGCGACACAATCAAACTTGTGCGAATCGAACGCGATACTTTATTGGAGGAAATCTTGGAGAAATATCCGGATGTTAATTTTAATTTCTGTATGTGTAATCCGCCGTTTTTCAGTACAACAGAAGAATTGCATCCGTTTTTTAAAAGTCGCACCAAGAATCGTCCACATCCGAAAAACGCCTTCTGTGCCTCGACAAATGAAATAATCTCAACCGGTGGTGAAATTGAATATATCACAAAATTGATCGATGCAAGTGTACGTTTCAACGAACGTATCGATATATTCACAACAATGATTGGACATAAATCGAGTTTATCGAAATTGAAACAATTATTACGCGATCGGAATATTGTTAGTTTTAAACAAACGGAATTCTGTCAAGGGAACACAACACGTTGGGGCCTAGCTTGGACTTTTAAGGATATCGATTTGAGAAAAATTCCGAATAGTTTATTATCGAATGATAAGAAACAAAAACCGTTGATTTATCAAATACCGAAACGTGAACAATTCCCATATAAATTCAATCGAATCCATGAGAGATTAATCGAGATATTTAAACAACTACAAATTAGCTATCAATATATTAAACAGATTAAAAATTATATTGAATTGATTATCGTTGCTTATTCGAATACGTGGTCGCATCAACGGCGTAGACGCCGGGAGAAATTACGTTTAAATACCAGCTCAGATTCGAGTAGCAGTACGAATAGTGGCGATATTAAAATTGTTCAAAATACTGAAGATATCAATAATGCTTGTGAAAAACTAGCCGAAATGTCTTGTCGAAATCGAAAGAAACGATCACTTAGTGAAGATGAACACGATGATGATGACGATAATAACGGGTATTATAACGTAAAGAAATTACGTACGAATTTAGATGAATTTGATCCTAAAAAGATTCTATTAAAGGCGAAAATCTGTCTATTATACGATAATAGTGATTGTATTGGCTTAGAGTTGAATTTCTTGGAAGGCTCCGGTAATAAAGATACTCTATGTCAGGTATTACAGTACATTAAAAATAATCTTTATAAGATTGATTAATTGAGTTAAAAAAGTTTAGAATGTAATTAATTTGGGTAATTAAGAAGTATCATTTATTTTTGTTTGTAATAAAGTTTAATTCAAGTATAGTTTCAAATTTACCGCCAAATCCGATGAAAATAGCGCCCCTTTTAACTTATTTCGTACTAATCGTAATTTAAGGCTGCTAGATTTCTCATATTTGCAAAAAAATCTAGCAACCTTTGCTTAAATCGATTACACTAACAGAAAGTTTAGCCCTATCTTTCTCTCTCACAAATTAAGATTATCAAATATTAGTAATTTTTGATATATTAGGTAGGGTAAACTTTTGAAATTCTATAACAAATATGAATTTATTTTACTTATTTTTTTGATTAAACAATATCTAAATTTAAATTGATTAAAAAGGAAGTGTTGATTGTATTTTTCGTCTCGCCCCATCGTTCGACGTTTGACAAGATTGTTTCATATCGGCTAATATCAGTTGTTTTATCAAGAATTCTTCAGTTGTTTGTTTAAAACAATCGAAATTCAACGAATCTAATATGAATTTACGATACTTGTCGTCGATTCGATTCAAATCGTTCTTCGTCAATAAAGAATTCAGCAATTTTCTTCCTTGTTGTTGCCTGAAACAATCAAAATTATTGAACGAAAACATTCGTTAATTAATCGAAAATATACAATTCTAATTTATCGTGGACTTGTTCATTGAATCTCTCCCAATCGGTTCGCTCTTTCATTAATTTTACTTCATAATCATCGGGATATTTAACTGAAAATCCATTTTCTGCAAACAATTTTAATTAATTGAATAGATTGATTATAATTACTTTTTTTTAATTATTACCGGTTCGTGTTAATTCACCGAAAAGTGAACGTCTCTTCGGTGCTCCTTCACTGGTTGACATAATTGCAATTTCAATCTCACAATTTATTATCAATAGCAAAAACCGTTATTTGAAACTTGATAGATTTCTATTTGGTAGTAAAGTGGCCCAGGTGAATAATTAGTATGATTCTGTAGTAAAACTAGAGGACTAATTTTTATGTTGATAGTATTGTTTTGAAAGTGTAAAAATTTGAGGTTATGTAAATGTCAAAGAGGTAGAGGGGGGGTAGAGTGATAATCCTCTCGCTATTTTGAAGCGCTTATTGGTCGGATATTGGAGATACAAACCAAATGAAACAGTTGATCGACAACTGGCACAATTGGTGAGTGGGTGGTTTGTATCTAAACTAATATTGCTGGTTGTATAAAATCAGGTGTTTAATGTTGACCCAAATAAGAGTGGTCACTGCTGGACAATTGCTGGTGTGCAATATATAATTACTACAATATTCTGTATTTGTAAAATCCAATTCTATTCAATTGTATTTTTCATGTTAAGAAAAATGAAAGATTGTGCGAGGTCTGGATTTGAAGCACGTTCAATTGTAGCTCTCTTCATTAAGCTGAAGAGACTGAATATGAAAATGAAAATTTTGCGTATTTACCAAGAGATGAACGATTTGGGTGATTTATTTCGATAATAGGACATATGATCTGTTTCCTATCAATTTAAGGTGGAGCGTTTCGCATTATGGGTTGCACTTGTTTCCCAGGCAATGAGATAGAAGCTCTACCTCATTGTTCCCAGAAAATCCTCAACAGGAGGACTTTCTTCGACGAATTTTAGCAACAAATTCGGCAGACAAAGAGCGACCCACACAACCTGCAAGATGCCTCGGATCATGTTCGATGCCAACAAATATTGTACTGTTAATATTGTCCGGAGTTATTGGACATAATTTCTAATTTATATCGCCACTATAATGTTACTACAGTCTGTTTTACAATCTGAAAATCAATTTGGAAATGATATTTTGTAAATAATTTATCTCCTAATTACGTCACCAAAATTTTTTATTGGTTTGGAGAAAAAAACGCATCAGTAGAAGCTCATATTCATTTGATCAATTTTGTAATGTTGCTATAAACTACTTTAGTATTTCTACACAATTTTTGTTTGTTATATACAGTCCGATTCAGTAAAGTATGGACAATAAGCTATAAAGACTAATAATTAGAGTTAGGATCTACAGTCGCACAATAAAAATTTCAAGTGTCAAAACGTACCAGTGGCGTAATTGATTTAAAATACAAATAATCGGCAATTTGCGTGTAATATATTAAATATAAAAATAATTTCTATGATAGATATTCAACAGAACCAGTAAATGAATTTAGAATTATAAATAATTTAGAAATTTGTGCGTAATATTTCATTTATTTTTGTGTATAAATCATCTGTTTATTAACCTAAACGAACTACAATGAGAGAATAATGGAGGGGAAGCTGAATCTGTCAAAATTTCGCTAAAATCAAACACCTGCGTAGATTTTTCCAATTTTTGATCGTTTAATTACTATTTAAAATAAGTACAGTATTAAATAAATAATAAAGATTTATTCCATAAGTCACGAATTATGTTAAATTTATTAAAATTATCGCAGTTCGTGTAAAACCAAAATAAATGTTATCGTTTTGATGAAATTTGCTCTTTTTCCACTTTAGAACTTCAAAATACAAGAAAAACAGTCGAATTTCCTTAAAATCCAGCGAAAGAAGTAACCAGAGAAAGAACCTACTGAAAAACCAGTGAATATTTTATATTATTTATTTCTTATTGTTAGTTAACTTTACGATTTATTTTTATTTAAATTATGCATAAAATTGAATTTATTATGGATTTTTTTTGTTTATTGCTAAATTTTGGACTTATTAAAGATAATTATTCAATCAAATAATAAATAAATACACTGATTTCTCCTAAATTGCCAACAATTGTTGAGTCAGATAGAATACCAGGTGATCGTAGATGATTTCATTGTTCAATGATTTCAGTTGAACGGCTGAAAGATTCTACAGTCCGATTTGGATCAGCTTTTGGTCGACGATTGTGTTCCATTTCTAATATGTGCAATAATTTCTCATTTTCATGTCTCTTCTTGAAAATAAATTACATTATTTTTGGGGGAAAATATTAAGATTACTACAATTATAAAAATTGCCAATAAAAATAGACATTCGTTAAACGATTCAATTCTTTTTTATTCTTATTGCAGAGATATTCGTCAATTTTCTGTAAATTAATCGTCATAATTACCCAAAATTTCGGTGTACAATGGAACTGATTGTAAAGAAATTTTTAAACGAGGATACGATTGCGAGGAAATTGGGTGTAATTTGATATAATTGTAGGTGCATTTTATAATTAAATTAAGAAACAATTACTACAACAAATAAAAATATGTTAATCGAGATAATGGATTTATTTTTTGTTGTTTCCTTTTAATGTTTAATTAATTGGCTTTCATAAGGGCATATAGTAGTGAAAGAATTTAACGCTATTATTCAACTTATTGTCGATTTTAACTGACATGATTGATAGCACTTTAATTTATTGGAAAATAAATAAATAAAACCAACAACACATTTAGTAATTGAACGATAATTTAGATAATCCAACATTCACATTAAGAAAATTGACCGTTGATGTGTTAAAGAATTGTTGAATGATGCAAGACGCCAGAGTTAAATCGTATTCGAATTTTAGGCAATTCTCATTGAAATTCGCCAATTATTTCGGTTTAATTCCAACATATTGTGCAAATCGAAATGTTTTAATTCATACCAGACGCGATAAAATCCGTGCTGTTTTATTATTTATAATTTTATCGATTCTTCAGTTAGCCTCATTATATTGTAGATATGCATTTTTTGAAAGTTCGGCAATTATGAGCTTGTTGGATAGTCTGAGGCAATTATTGATGACCCTAATTGTTTATCTATTATTGATACCGAACAATTTCCAAAATCAACAAATATGGTTGAAATTATTTAAAAATCTCAACATAATTGATAATTATATTAACAATAATAACAAGATATTTACAAGAGATTTAATCAAGTTTTGGTTTTTTATAATAATAAATATTTCAAGACATCTCTATTGGTATACGAGTTGGATTAAAATCTTCAATTTCAAAGGTTTACTTTTATTAAATTACGGTAATTGTTACTATTTCCATGTAGTCTACATGATGGCAGCAATTATTTTATTGAATGATTTCAAATTAAAATTCGTCTATTTGCGTAAGTTAATCAAAAACAACGTGAAAACTACAAGCGAAATACAACTGAATTTATCAATAATTCGATTAAATACAATTACGAAATATTTATTGGAATCCGTTAAGAATTTTAATCAAATCTTCGGATGGATATTATTAATGAGTTTTGCTATATTTGTTGTGAATGCTTTAATGTTTTTACACCATACCGTTGAAACGGTCATCCAATTAAAGATTGACAGAGATTCTAAAATATTCATGCATATAGGTGATCTTATCACAATATTGGTAGATCTTGTAAGTTAATTTTAATGATAAATACTCATTGAATTATCGTATATTTGTTCAATTGTAGATTCCAATTGTTCTAATTATAATGAAAAGTGATGCTATGAAGAATGAATATGAAAATTTCTACCAAACATTTCAGAATTCTATTCACAATTCAATTCTCAATAAGAAAATTGATTATAAAAATTTTGGAAAACATTTAAAACATAATCCAGTCAAGATTACAGCCGCTAATTTTTTCATTATTGATCGAAGTTTATTATTGAGCATGTTAACAACAATTACAACTTATTTTATCGTTAATTTGCAATTCGTATTTGCAAATTTCAAGAATTGAAATAATTTTCAGTCGTGTGTAAAATTGTTTTAAAGTTTGTGAAATTACTTGGATTTTATCACTTTGTAAATGTTGAAATTTGGCGGATGCGCCACCAAGCACATTTTGTGTTGTTCAGAATTAGTATTTACAGCTAATTGAGTGTAATTTTTATCAATTAAAAGTAAATCTTCTATTGTAGATGCAATACTTATTATCGATTTATCTACAAATATTATTTTTAATTATAGAAACCAAACTACACAATAGGAAATTAATATGAATAATTTATTAGAAGAAGTAGAAAATTATAGAGGGAGAACTAGGATTATTTGCTTATATACGGTGACGATATAAAGTTATTTTATTGAAACAAATCAGACAGAACATTGCTTTTAATTCTTCAATAATACTAAATTTAATACAATTAACACATTTATTAGAAAATTTGAGTTGCAAAAATTCAGGACGATGAGATTGCACTTGTATTTTCGAGATTTTTCATTAAAATTCGCGAATCGTTTCAATTTAGTTCCAACATATTGTAAGAATCGAAATATTTTAATCCATACGAACCGCGATAAAATCAGTGCAGTGCTGTTATTAACAATTTTATTGGTTTTTAATTTCGTCTCATTGTATTATAAAGGAGTATATTTTGAATTGTCTTCGATTATAACATTTTTCAACTATTCGAGGCAATTATTTATGGTTTTAATTATCTGTTTGATTCTCATACAGAATAATTTCCAAAATCAACAAGTATGGTTGAAATTATTTAAAAATCTCAAAATAATTGATAATTACGTTAATAATAATAATGATGATTATAATAAAAGGATATTTAGAAAAGATTTAATTAAATTTTGGATTTTCGTAATTATAAATATTGCCATGCACATTTTTATATACATCAATTGGTTTAATTTGTGTAAATTTCAAATGTTTGCCATATTAAGTTATGAAGTTTTCTATTATTTGGATTCAATTTTACAAATGGTAATAATTACTCTACTCGATGATTTCAAATTGAAGTTCATCTATTTGACTGAATTGTTTAAAAATAACATACAAGATCCAAATGAAATACAATTAGATTTGCTAATTATTCGTATGACTACAATTACAAAGTATTTATTGAAAAGTAGTGCGAATTTTAATCAAATTTTTGGATGGATACTGTTGTTAAGTTTCGGTAAATTTATTCTAAATGTTCTAGAATTTCTACAGTATATTGTCGAAGATTTTGGTCTAAATAAATATGATAGAAATTTAAAAATCCGTATATCTTTAGGCAACATATTCTCTGTACTATTTAATCTTGTAAGTTTATTTGTATTCGGAAATATTGGTGATTAAATTTCGAAATTTTAGGTACCAATAGTAATCATTATTATGAAAAGTGATGCAGTTAATACTGAATACGAAAATTTCTATAAAATATTCCAGAATTCTCTATACAACAATTCAATTCTTAATAAGAAAATCGAATATAGACAGTTTAGAAAATTTTTAAAACATCATCCTGTCAAAATTACAGCTGCGAATTTTTTCGTTATCGATAAAAGATTGTTATTAAAATTGTTAACAACGATTACAACTTATTTTATCGTTAATTTACAATTTGCATTTGCCGATTTCAGTAACTGAAAGTTAAACTCATAATGTTTCAATATTGTGTGTTAATTTTAATTGCCTTTACTTCTTGGTACTTCTGAAAAATGGTGGATGCGCCACACATTACTAAATTATTTCATTTTCAGATGGACACATTTCAAATTGTCTTTGTACGTTTGAAAGTTTGATTTGAATTAGTATTTGATGATAATTTTAATCAATAAATCCCAATTAACAGAAAAAATATGTTTTATTCGAGATGGAAATAACATAAAACATTTAAGTGACTAGTTTTAGATTTTACAATTAACGCACACATATTATCTCTATTACGGAAAAAAGATTACACAATATCGAGAAATCAATTATTACAGGAAAAAGGAAATTACAGTGAGAGAGCTTGCATTGTTCCCTTGTAAATAGGGATAGCACGAACCAATACAATTAATATCGCATTTAATGTTTTATGTAGGTAATAATTCTAATTCAAATTTAATAAAATTACAAATTCTTGGCTTATTGGAGAGTTAGTAAATTGGAATATTTTAAAATAAACAGATTCGAATTTTAGAGATTTTTCATTAAATTTAACAAATCGTTATAATTTAATTCCTATTGTAATAATTGTAATATTTTAATAGGAACAAAACGTGATAGAATTCGTGCAATGTTATTATTTATAATTTGATTAATTTCTCAATTTGTCTCATTATAGAGGGATGAATTTTTTGAAAGAATTAAAGGGGCATTTTATAACTAAATTAAGCGAAACAATTACGATAAATAAATAAATAAATAAATTGAAAAACATGTTAATCAAAATAATAGATTAATATTTTATAGTTTCCTTTTAATGTTGGTTCAATCTGGTAATGTAAAATTTTTAATTCTTAATAATCTTGGAACGCAATTATTTCAAAAATTTTATAAAGAACTTCAATCGATTTTTAATTAAAGGAATGGTTGCACTATAAATAAAATAAATCAATCAATAAAACTAACAACACATTTAGTAATTGAACGATAATTTAGATAATCCAACATTCACATTAAGAAAATTGACCGTTGATGTGTTAAAGAATTGTTGAATGATGCAAGACGCCAGAGTTAAATCGTATTCGAATTTTAGGCAATTTTCATTGAAATTCGCCAATTATTTCGGTTTAATTCCAACATATTGTGCAAATCGAAATGTTTTAATTCATACTAGACGCGATAAAATCCGTGCTGTTTTATTATTTATAATTTTATCGATTCTTCAGTTAGCCTCATTGTATTGTAGATATGCATTTTTTCAAAGTTCGGCAATTATGAGCTTGTTGGATAGTCTGAGGCAATTATTGATGACTCTAATTGTTTATCTATTATTGATACCGAATAATTTCCAACATCAACAAATATGGTTGAAATTATTTAATCATCTCAACAGAATTGATAATTATATTAACAATAATAACAAGATATTTACAAGAGATTTAATCAAGTTTTGGTTTTTTATAATAATAAACATTTCAAGACATCTCTATTGGTTTATGAGTTGGATTAAAATCTTCAATTTCAAAAGTTTGCTTTTATTAAGTTACGGTATTTGTTACTATTTCCATTTAATCTACATGATGGCAGCAATTATTTTATTGAATGATTTCAAATTAAAATTCGTCTATTTGCGTAAGTTAATCAAAAACAACGTGAAAACTACAAGCGAAATACAACTGAATTTATCAATAATTCGATTAAATACAATTACGAAATATTTATTGGAATCCGTTAAGAATTTTAATCAAATCTTCGGATGGATATTATTAATGAGTTTTGCTAAATTTGTTATGAATGCTTTAATGTTTTTACACCATACCGTTGAAACGGCCATCCAATTAAAGATTGACAGAGATTCTAAAATATTCATGCATATAGGTGATCTTATCATAATATTGGTAGATCTTGTAAGTTAATTTTAATGATAAATACTCATTGAATTATCGTATATTTGTTCAATTGTAGATTCCAATTGTTCTAATTATAATGAAAAGTGATGCTGTAAAGAATGAATATGAGAATTTCTACCAAACATTTCAGCATTTTAATCAGAATCCAATTCTCAATGAGAAAATTGATTATAAAAATTTTGGAAAACATTTAAAACATAATCCAGTCAAGATTACAGCCGCTAATTTTTTCATTATTAATCGAAGTTTATTATTGAGCATGTTAACAACAATTACAACTTATTTTATCGTCAATTTGCAATTTGTATTTGCAAATTTCAAGAATTGAAATAATTTTCAGTCGTGTGTAAAATTGTTTTAAAGTTTGTGAAATTACTCGGATTTTATCACTTTGTAAATGTTGAAAAATGGTGGATGCGCAATTTATTCACTTGATTATTTCAAATGAGCACATTTTAAAGTGTATTTATACGTTTGAAAACTGCTTAAAATGACCATTTCAAGCCAAATCTTAATTTTATTTGAAGATTAAACTGAAGAAAATCAGTCATATGAGGACCAAATTTGTTGATAATTCACCTATAAGTATTATTTTTGACTGCAGAATAAAGCTTACGAAATATTAAGAAATCAATGAAGAATTATTTATTACAGGAAGAGGAATATTATGAAATCAATGTAGAATAACTCATTATAGGAAGAAGAAAATTAAGGGGGAGAACTGGAATAATTTCCTTGTAAATGGTGACAATACAAATCAATACAATTGATATCGTTTTTAATATTCCAACAATTTAAATTTAATCAAAGTAGTAAATTGTTAGTTTATTAGAGAGTTAGTAAATTGAAAGAATTCAAAATGAACAGGTCGTGTTCGAATTTCAGAGATTTTTCGTTAAGTTTTGCGAATTGTTTAAATTTAATTCCGACCTATTGTAAAAATCGCAATATTTTAATTCATACGAAACGTGATAGAATTCGTGCAGTGTTATTATTTATAATTTCATTGATTCTTCAATTTGTCTCATTATATTATAGAGATGATCTTTTAGAAAAGTCTAATATTATAAGATTTCTCGAAATTTGCTTGCAATTAATTAAAATTTTACTAATTTATTTCTTATTCATACAAAATAATTTCCAAAATCAACAAGTATGGCTGAAATTATTTAACAACCTTAAAACGATTGATAATTACATTAATATTAGCAACAAGAAATTCAGAAGAGATTTAATTAAATTGTCGATTTTCTTGATAATTAATTTTTTAATGCACGTTTATACATATTTTTGTAGGTTTAAAATCTACAAATTTCCAGCTTTATCTGAATTATGTTACACAGTTCTTTACTGTTCAAATTTAAGTTTACAAATAGTAGCAATCACTTTACTAAATGATTTTAAATTAAAATTCATCTATTTGAGAAAATTAATTGAAAACAATGTAAAAGACCCAAGAGAAATAAAATGGGCTTTATTGATTATTCGAATGAATACAATTTCAAAATATTTATTGGAGAATATTGCGAATTTTAATCAAATTTTCGGATGGTTACTACTCTTAACTATTGCTAAATGTACGACAAATATTTTACAATCATTACACTATACTGTTGAGGATTTTGGTTTAAATAAATACGATAAAAATATGGCAATATTTTTATTGATATGCAACATATTTATTTTATCATTCGATCTGTAAGTCTTTGGAAATATTTACAAATTAATTTTCACGTTTTAAATTTTAGGTACCAATACTTTTCGTTATAATCAAATGTGATACAGTTAAAAAGGAATATAAGAATTTGTATCAGACATTTCAGGATTCGCTTTACGACAATCCCATTTTGAATAAGAAAATTGAATATAAATATTTTGGGAAATATCTGAAGCATAATCCTGTCAAGTTTACAGCCGCTAATTTTTTCGTTATCGATAGGAGTTTATTTTTGAGTTTGTTAACAACAATTACAACTTATTTTATTGTTAATGTACAATTTGCATTAGCCGAGTTCGATAATAAAGGGCCACAATAATCACTTTTTAATGTCATAGTTGAAATAGTTAAATGTGTTTAATAAAGGTGGATTTTCTGTGTTTTTTGATTAGTAAATTATACTCTCAAATGGTGGATGCGCTGCGTTTCCACTACTTTTCTTCAATCAGGCAACACACAATACACGCTTGTATATAAAATTGTCTATATCTAGTAATTTGTGTAATTTTAAAATGAAACAGAAACAGTAATTTAGTGATAAGAATAAGAATAAACGCAGAAGTTACACGGATTTTCATCTAAATTTAACATCAGTTTAGAACATTTACATTTCAAAAGAGCTTACATTATTTCTAAATCTCCTTTCAACGCGCTAAACGTTTGCTTTCCTTTTGAAATTATAGACTTCTGTCTTCAATATTGATTTAAAATACAAGAAAATTAAGTAATGCAATCTTTTAGCAGTAAACACAGTATGAGACTTGGTGAAATTTAAATCTTACCAATAGTGATTAAAATACAAAAGCATAACTGAATATAGCATGTAAAATTCCCTAAATGTTAGCATTTTTGTCAACTTACAGGTTTTTTTTTAAATATGCTTCTTTCTGTTAAAATAAAGCTACGTAGTACGTTTCGACGGAATTTTCCATTTTGTATCGGTAGCATTACAAAATTTACTCATTTTTCAAGAAATTGGACAATTTCAAAAATTCAGCATGTAAAACCCCCTGTAAGTTGGCATTTTCGCATTTCTATTAGCCAAAAACGTGTTTTTTTCGTCGAAACAGCGATTTTTAGCACATTTTTGATTAAAATCTCAAATTTCTGCAGGTAATTTGCATATTTGATGGCAAACGTGGTTTATTATCGGAAATTTTATCAATTTTGGGAAAAGACTTCGTATTTTAGGTGCAAAATAGCGCAATCATGAATTAAATAGTGGATCGGATGATCTTCGCTATGGGTGGTCGTACCCTTAAAAAGACAAATAAATATGAGTGCAAGAAACGAAAAAGCCTGGGAATTAGTAGCATCCACCCGATGTCGACTACACTGAAGATATATAGTGGTAGATTTTCGGGGCTTTTTCTTTGTATTTTTCTTTAACAAATTCTCTATAGCGACGTCTCAATTGAGATAAATTCTAGTTCTTGATTTGTGATGTTAAACTGTTCTATGGTTGTGTTTTTTTTACGGTCGTTCGGACGTCTCTCTGTTTGTAATACCGTAGGGTATATCGTTATTTGTAATTCAAAATAAGATTGATATCCTTCAACAAATCATTTTCTAAAACCAACATAATTATTAGTGCCTCAGGTGGCACATACGGGAACATCTCAACAACAATTTAATTTAATTGTTTTTCGTTTTGCTGTATTATTTTCATAAATATCACCTGTTGTTTTACAATTATCAATTTATTTGAGAAATATTTCGTTGACAAATCCAATAACGTTACTAAAAATAACACACGATATTCTTGGCGAATGTTTTTTCTCGATAAATTTATCTCATTATTGCCAAAGAATCTCAATAATATAAAATTGAATTAGTTCTTTTTATATCAGAAATATTATACGAATAGAGACGCATCCTCTTATAATAGAACATCGAATGATAACAATCAGGATCGATACTTGTTTGACACTGTAACGAACGATTCCAAATTAATACAAGAGCTGATTAAGTTCTTATCTATAATGATATTTGGGTTATAATGCGACTAAAATACCTGTCATTATTATTAAAGGTATGATTTTATAGAAAAAAATTGAGATCTTATAGGAGCTTTTACGTTCCAGTAATCATCAAAATTAAATCAATTTTTCGACAAATAATTGTAATAAAGATTACTACAAGTTTTACTTTAGTAGAATCCTTTATTATTTGGACAGGACCGGTTTCAGCTATTAATTCAATTCTGATTTAATTTTAATTGTTTTCACAATTTTGAATATAAATTACATTTTTTTTTAAATCACAACAGAAAACACTCAAATCAAATTAAAATCGAATCAACTTTGTTTCAATTCTTTTCTGCATGCATATTCGTTTGTGTCTGTTTTTATTTTTAGTTTGATTAACTCAAATATTTCATTGTTTGGATACATAATGAAATTTTCAAACTTTCGATTTTATTGGTTTGTCATCGTATAGAGTGAGAAATTGGGATTTTAAATAAAACTTCATTTAAATTGACTGACATCCTTAAATCTAGTCGGTACATGTTCATATTATAAAGAGAAAAATTATAAGGGAAGGAAATGGAAGAAGACGTAGGTATATTAGACAGTTGATCGAGCACCTGTTGGTCCAATATACATATAGTAGTAGTATACCTAATGTTAAAGAAATATGCCATAATCGTATACAATTTGAAATTAGATATTCTTTAATCTTTGTACCGAACATATTATTTAAAATTTATTCATAAATTTCGTAATTTTAACAGAAATTTTTAATAGGCTTCTTAAATCGAAATTAATACTTAAAAGTCTCTATCCAATGTATTTTAATACTATAATTATAATTCCAAAGTGTTGAAATATATCTGACAAATTATCAGTTTTATTGTTGTGGATTTCTTTTAAATACAGTTTGAAATATATTGATGGATCTTTAGGAGTGGTTTTTTAATGGAATTATTCAAATCTAGACGAAAATCTATTCTTCAATGAACTTATAAAAGCTTTCAACTAGTTAATCTAAGATTAATTTCATTCTAATTAAAGTCAAATACTCAAACTCTTGAAACGCTCAACACGCGTAGTTTTTCTGCTATTTTGGTATTAAATCGAGAAAAAATAGGATTTTTTAGTCGAACTTTATAATAAATCCTCCGCTATTAGTCACGATTTTAACAAAATTCATCAGTTTCCAACAAATTTTGTTTTTAAGCTGTAACGATGAGATGATTTAAAAACTTTTAGTCACCTTTTAAACTTAATACTCGACTTTTAATCTAGACTTTATGGACGTCTTTTATTTTGTGATAGCGCAGACACATTTTAAATAAAATCGTATATAGTGATTTTTTTTATTTTTCACTAGAGAAGTTCCACAATGTCTGTATGATAATCAAAAGAAGCCGCATCTGGTCCATCAGCATACAGCATAAGAATGAGTGGAATAATTCTCTTTTACAAGATTTACTTTGAAATCAATTTTTTACAGATTTTCAGCACTTTAATTCTATGAAGTTTGTCCAAAAAAAAACAAATATAACCATTAATTATTCATTATCAAAATAATAGAATTCGTGATGAATTTCATGATAAATGTCGAAATGAACACGCAATTACAGAATATTTTGTTGTTATAATTCTACAATAAATTGTAATAAAATGGAATTATTCATTAATTATTAGCAATTCATTATCTTTTGTTGAATGAAATTGTTTCCTTGATATAAATACGGTGGAAAAAATTGAAGATAAAGAATAAAGGAAATGCAGTTACACACCATACATTAGTTTCAATTCAGTAAAATTTCCTTAAACTTGAATCGTGTACAGTTGACCTTTATTGTTATATAAAATAAAAATAATATTGTAGGTTTTATTAAAACGACATTTAAAAAAATTAAATGAAAACAAGGTTAAGTTCTTGATAATTCAAAAACGTACGTATTGGAATTGAAAACAGAACTTATTACGATACATAAAAGCCCAAAGTTTATGTCAAATAAATAGCAGAAAATTGATTAATTAACGGTAATTCTTCTACAACCAAATTATAAGAACGTGTACGCTATTTTTGATATTCTCTATAGAATAAATCAACTTTAATACATAGGCAATTTCAACCCTTATTATTAAAGACATATCACCCTTTATTTAGACAATAAATGGTAGATCCTTCAATATTAGAAGATCCATTATTGTACAACAATGGCGATTCTTTATCAAGATCTTTTTCTAATAAATACATTTATCATTTTATTTGACATCGACTATATTGAGTTTTAGGCGATTTATTGTAATCGATAGACCTATTTCGGCCATTTTTCTCCAAAATTTAATTATAAAAATAGAAAAGACCTAATCAAGAATAATGGTGAGTTTGAAAATATCGAATTATGTTCAAAATAGTTGCAAACCTATTAATTCTTTTGGTGCAACATCAATTTAATTCAATTAACGTTACGACAGTCTTCTTTCGATATAAATCTATAATCGAAAAAAATAAAAACGTACACACGATCTAGAGTAAATGAGGTGGATGATTATTGAGAAAAAGCTCATCATCAATGAATACAAATCAGACTAGTTTTAGTTTATAGATTTGACGGAATACGGGCAGACGTTTTATAATACAACTACTATTACCACTATGAGGGCGTCAGTACGCTGTTAACTCTCGCCGCGACGCTACTCTGAAAGCACCAATAACTGAAAATCGAAATTGAACGTGAACGAAACTTGATAATAATAATAAACTTCGATAGAAAAAAAGCACGAAAATTGTGAATTTGTGTTGATTTTGTTGTGATTTGAATTGAAAATGATCCAAACGAGAATAGAAGGTTTGTTATATACTTACTACGAAACGAAAAAATATATAATAGGATGTTATTTTGAATTTAATTAAGGTTTCTAATTGAACGAAGGTGTTAATGTTAGGTCAATCTATTACGGTAATAATTAACTGTCGACACAATTTAATAAATGTCTCTGTTTACGTTTGTCGAATATGTGAACATACGAGAGAGATAATCGTAAATTATTATTACAAAATAATAAATTTCGTGAAGAGAATTTTTTTCAAATTAGCATTATTTGTGACAAGAATTTGTTGATTTTCGTGTAGGTGATTATGAAAATATAAAAAATCCTATCGTTATAATTTTGAGCCAATTCCAATATGTACATCTGTTTGACGCATTTTAGAATATTTTTATAACAAAAATTTCAAACCGCAATTATTAACTAGTTCAATTACAAATTACTCGTTCAACTAGATCGATTTTATAAGGTAAATCGACACGATTATTATCGAATTTTTATAATTATTCTACATGTGCAAATCAAATAAAATTATCACATAGTAATTAAATATTCTATAGCTGATTTAAAAAAACAGTCACTATTTCGAAATAACACTCATTTTGTTAGTTCTATTAATAATTTTTTTATTTTTCATTGTAATTAAAAAAAAAAAAAACGAACAATAATTCACAATTATATTTGCGTGCGACTGTTAATATTATAAAAATGTTTAAAAAGCATGAAATCTCTCGTAATTTTTTTCGTTTTCGTTACGAAAAAGTCTCCTTCAACCTTGAAAAAGCTAAATTTTATTACATTAATGACGTTATAAATTGTAATTAAAAAGAGGGGTAAAAGGGTTAAGAAATCGAGATAATTTTGAATACAATTTCCATATAATTGGAAATTTAATTTAACTAATTAACTATGTAGAATATTCGAATATTTAAACTTTCTTGAATATAAATATTTCATATTTTATTACCCTACTATCATTTAACATGATAGTTTATAAATGTTTAGACAAAATTTCTCGCATGACTAATTTACGGTTTCATATATGTAATAATTTATAATGTTTTAACAGAAAAGGTTAAATCATCAAAAAGCTACGTGGCTCAACCGTTTATTGAAACATTTTTGCTTTAAACGATATTACTTTTATCAAGGGGCGCCCACTTCAATTTTCTCCAAAGGATAATTTCTCAATTTACCTCGATATTATGTGATTTTTCAACTGTAATTTACAACTTTATGTAATTTTAATATAACCAAGAAACATAACATTTCCCAGATGACCATAATCACCCTCAATATTGATTAGGGTATAAAGAATTATTGCCTCGATATTCTCAAAAAAAAAATTAAATTTTATTTCAATATCCAGCATTCATCGACAGTTATAAACTAGCAATTTTAGCAAACGATCAAGTAAATTGCCAAACATTGTTAAAATGTTCACGACTACTTTTTATTGTAAACATTATTTTGATTATTCTATAATGAAATCTTTAACTCCCAATAGGGGAGAGAATTTCCGCTTGCTTATCTTTACAATTTTCTTGTATAATGTACGTTTTGTATTGATCTAGTCCGCTATATTTGAGATACAATTTTTGCCATTTGTTTCATTTTAAATCATATATCTGTATGTCAATTTATCAAATATATGTTCGTAAAGTTCAATCGAGAAGAAAAAGGTTTTACCTTCAAGAAATTTCGATTATTCTACCTTTCTTTGGTTTAATAACCCTCTGAAATACAATAAAAAAAATAATTCTATCGATTTCCCTTTAAATTATTATCCATCATTAATCAGCACAATATAATTGGTTGATTCTTAATATTAATTTATAGGAATAGTAATGAAATGTAAACAGTTCGATTGATTTGTTCTACATTCGATATTATTGTAGAAAAATGTCACAGTATTGAATAGAAATGATAATTAGGGCGGAACGGGTCTCTTTACTATAGTTAAGTCTGGAAGAATTATGTAAGTATTGATGTGTAATTTGTATGATAAAAGATGAGAATACGGCAAGCAAAACGAAATGAACAATAAGCGCATTCATGATGAAATGTCTTTTTTCTTTAGAAACTTATACAAATATTTTTAGCACAAATAGTGATTAGGCTAATTGTCGGGATAGAAAAAATACATTTAGAATAATAGCGAAAATATATCAACCTAGAAATTTAGACAAGATAAAAACATGCCCTTTCTTATGCTTAAAACGAAAATTTATGTTGAATAGAAGTTAGCAGATCTATATTCATTTTTAATATAAAATATTTAGAAGATTAGATTTTTAGTAGCCAATCAGTAGATTTCTTGTTTGTAGTTTTCATCAATTTTTTTAAAATTCAGTCAAATATTGAATTGAAAAATGACTTTTCAATCATTCAAATTGTGCGAGAAGCTCGAAATTTCGCCCCGAAAACGACCGAAACTAAATAATTTCAGTCTTCCTATTAATATAATTATCATTATCTTTTGGAGGCCCTTGGCGAACACCGAATTTGTTGAAGCGTTGAAACGAACCATTTCGTGATGAAAATCTTGTTTCCACAAATTCGAAAATTTACAATTTTGTTGCAAAAGTCCAAAGTTATTAGTAATTATAAGTTTTATCTTTATATAACTTGTTTGTAAGTTTATATGAAAATAAATAATATTTATACAGTTGGGGCTAGATGATATTATTGAAAATAAACGACATAAAGGTGTGCGATTTTAATTAATGTAACATTATCGTCTCTTCTACTACTACTATTATTGCTGTTTCTTTCATTATCTTGATAATTTCCACAATATGTGGAAATCAGAAACGAAATAATAGAACGACGTCAATATAAATATTTCCAATTTAGAAAAGAAAATTCCGAAATTTGAATTTTTGTTGGAGCATCAAGTCGATTGAACGCTTGAATAACAATGAAAACTTGTTTATTAAGTTATTTAACCCTCCATATTCTTCCATATTTGGATTTGAATTT
Organism: Mylabris phalerata; assembly: GCA_020740385.1. NCBI lineage: Eukaryota > Metazoa > Arthropoda > Insecta > Coleoptera > Meloidae > Mylabris > Mylabris phalerata. The sequence goes on along the minus strand of JAJEOX010000044.1, from coordinate 6,854,827 downwards.
AAAATATAAATGACGTAAATCTATTTGTTTTCATATTTAAACGAAATTTAAGTGTAAAACATGAGCAATTGACGTTGAAAATTCGAAAGAGAGAGAATGTTGTAAATGTTTTGTTGCAAAGATAACACTTTCATTCTATATGGTAGCCTGAAATTGCCCCTACGAGAATTTGCCCACATATATGTTGGCCGCTTTTCACACAATCGATTCAACCAATTTCCAAACGGATACTATATACGATTTTCTTTCTATCTAAAGACTTCCACTAGATGTGTTTGGTCTTACATCAATACGTATTTATTGATATTTAAACGGATCAATATTCTCTAATTTAAGTTTTTCAATTTGGTTTTTAGAAAAGTTTAGCTTAGAGAATTGCCTGTGATTTTATAAAAATAAGCAAACTGTTGTGAATGAATAATAGGTTCGTTAGGTTCATTTTTAATTAAATCGCATCTATACTACAACACACACAAAAAAATTGAAGAAAAATGAAAAACATTACTATGCATAAACAGTTAATGTAAACAATTCAACTCTGTCTGTAGTCCAGTTAATTTACTTCAATATTAAACGCGACAAAGCATATGCAAATTTGTAGATTTTTTTCTTAAAAAAATTAAATAAATTCATGTTTATGAAACTGTACTGAAAGTAAGTGTGAAGTCGGTTCATTGAAACAATACTTAACCTTCATTTAAATAAGACCTAATTCATTTAAATACTTAAACGTTGTAGATGGAGTAATAAGGAAATTGTCCCTAATGTCCCTCAGTAACTTTATCTCTGTTACAATATGTTATTCTCTATCAAAATCTAAGCGATATGTATGTTTTTTTGTTCTCAGGAGTATAAACGAATATCCTAAAGTTATGTTCTTAGTTTGTTAGTTTTAATGCCAGGAACAAATCGAGATAAATCTTTATTAGAAACAGTTAAAAACTCACTTATCCGTGTATTGATCGGTTAGAATTTTAACCGAAGCTATAACGTGGGAATTCTCAAAATTCTTAGTGTTAAGTCGACAATAATTTACAGATTGAAGTTATAAACGATCTGAACAATTCAGCAGACAGTATTGGAGTTGACAGTTTGAATATAACAATGGTGAACAATTCGATTATAGTCAATGATATTGAATTTGTTTATTTTTCGTAAAGATTGAAAGCAAAATTCAAGAGGGACATATGGGGTGGTTTCAATTCGACCAGGCAGGAAACTTTTGAGGTTTAATATTATTATTTTATCATTTCTACACTCCGTAAATTGATATTAAATTGGCAAAGAAAACGATTTTAAATCAAATTTACAAATTGAATTGAAAACGAATTATTTGTGTTAAATGGAAATTATTAAAAAACTCTTTGTATAACGTAATCATTTCAATATTGAATTAAACAAAAATAAGATTAAATGCTTTATTGCGTAATTAATTAAAATATGAATAGACTAATTAATCTTCTATTTTGCGTAATTTTAAAGATACGGAAATTACAATTATTTCTTAACAAACAGCAATTATTCCATATTAACATGTTAGTTAGAACAATTTGTATGGATATTATCTTATCCAATGGCTATTTCAGTATACGGACACGTTTTTGACCCTATTAAACGTGGACAAATTGAAATCTAATTGACTTAAAATACGTACAATCCATTTGAATTCAAATTAAATCTCCTATCTATAAGATTAGTTGAAACAATCTTAAGTATTCAAGCTTTAGAGGAAATTTAAAATATTCCAGTTAAATAGAGGGTTAGTTTTTGATTTTTTTTGCCTTTCCTCCTTCTCCTTTCGTTTTTTCTTTCAACGAAAAGTTGTTATTTTTAGAAAGCTTGCTCTATTAAAGTTAGGATAAATCAATAATAGAACTTTCTACACTTTATCAGAGTATCTATTTGAGAATTTCTATCATAGATTTTTATTTGGACTTTCAATAGAAAGAAAAACGAAAATAGGAAAATCAAATAACAGTTTGTGGGCTGGAAAATGTAAATAAATCTACCATATAACATTTGTCTTGATAATCATACATCTCATTAATCAACATCAAAAACAGACCTACTTTTACTATAATATTTTAATATTAAATATGTGTACAACTTTATAATTTGAATGTATGGAAATTTTGGAAATTGTTATCTACAGGAAAGGTCGATAATAGAAGGAAATATGAGATTTTTTATTGGGTACATACACAGATTGAGAAAGAAATACTGAAAGTGTGAGAAACTTTTTTGTGATTTTATTTAAACTGGAGTTTCTTAATAAAATGTAAATATTTGTTTCGAATCAGTAGAATAAACTGGCTTTAAATTTGAATTTGTCACACAACTTTAGAACTCGATAAGGTTCGTTATATTTGAAAATTCTGTTAAATATTGAGTGTAACTTATATTAATTTTAATCTGTCATCTGTTAAGCGATTCACTTTATTTTAGGGTTTATAGTAAATGGCTTATTTGGGGATTATTTTATCGAAAACGTTATAAACTACTTACCCCATATTGTTAGCAAATAAACGAAACAACATGTATAAAGCTCGATTGGAGCTAAAATATCACGTTTATTTAAGAATATTTCCATATTTTCAATATTCAAAAAAATGTTTGTTTAATGTGATTCAATTCAAGAGAGCAGTGGTGGTCTTTAAAATTTTCTCATCAATATAACACCGAGAAAAGATTGTTCTCTTTAAATATTTCTAAAAAATAAAAAATAACAACTAGTTAAATTTAACTTAACCTAGTTTAAAGAGATCTTGTTGTTTGTTAATAAATGTTATTATTATTATTATTATTATTATTTAGTGTTATTATTGTTGATTTGTTGAAAACACAAATTCTCAATATTCCTTCCACTGAGAACTTTTAAGTACACCCTTGTTTTCTTTCAGCATTATTAAATTCCACCAACCTTATTTGAAGTCTTCTCAATTACATTTTGTGAACATATAAATGTCCCTACTAGTTGAATACAAATTACAAATAATTTCTATGGCAATGACCATTTGATTACTTTTAAAGACAATCTCTTAAGTTTAGAAAAAATTATATTAGAGAGAAAAAATCAATTAATAGACGATCTACACCGCTATATTAGAGGTTTTTATGTGGTATACGAACAATAGATAGATTGATAAAAGCACGGTGAGCAAGGATAAAGATTAATGTCCAAAAAATAGATGCGAAAATGATTAGAAGAAAAAATTCAAGCACTCATGAACCACATCAATCGTAAATCCAATAACAACAAACAAAAAACGGTTTAATTACTAACAAGCATGATTATCAATCAAATTGATAACAACATAGCGTACATTTTCATTATTTCTCCCTAACGAATAATATCTAGAAACGATTAGCAACATCATAAATTATAACAACCATACTACATACAGTAGTGGTCTTGTTATATTCTAAAATTACGTTTAAAGTTTTGTTCGAGTGTAAAATTTCAATTTATTCCAATGATAACACAGCAGTAGAAGTACGAGATAATAAATGGACAGTTTGAACAAGAACAGTTCCCATTTATTTTTGGCTATATTCCAAATATTATCTCGTAAAATTTTGTTGAATATTTCAGAATTTCGTCACGTTATATTTTTCTTGATGAACAATCTGCTTATTTAGTTAGATCAATATTACTATGAAGATTTAACATGACAACAAATCATCAATCTTTTACTTGTAAATGTTTGTTTAGTACGACAAATTTCGAAAAATTTGACTCACAAATCTCTTATCAATAACTATTGTGTTTGTTATATTTGCTTTACAAAGAATATTCAGTTTGTATTGTATTCGATTTTAGGGTAAATATGGAGAAGTTTAATACGTTTGTCATGAAACAAGCAAAAATCTTGCTATTGTTTTGTTTATGTTATCTGATCTTTTCCAAAGTAAATACAATAGAAGAGAAACTGTAGAAGTCGAATGTTTTTCTTCGTTAAATATACGTTTCAATATTAGCTGGTATCATTAATTTCTTCAGAAACAAATTGACAAATCCAACAAAATAGGAAAACGAAAATTTAATCATAAAGTTTCGTTTAAGAGAATCCATAAACTATGGTTAATTTAATGCAAATTTCCGCTTGTTGACAAAGCCAAACATCAATCATAATCGAATTAAGAATTTCCGCAACATTTCCGAATGACAAGCTATAAATATCGATATAATATTTTAATAAAATTTCCATTAAAACAACTTAATAAATGTTGTAATTCTAGTTCAGCAAATTTGGTAAATAAGAGTATTTGGCAGAAAAATCCAATTTGATAATTTGTTAAATTCTGAGAATATATAACCGTATTTTTTATTAAAAATAACAACAAAAATGTAAATAGACACATTTAAATATTGTATCTGAAATAATAAAAGTGGAAACAACTAGAACAGAGAATATTTATAGATCAGCACCTGTTGAGTGTTTAGTTCGAGAAAATCGTCGTTATTTTAAAATATGTTAATCGAAAAAATGATCGTTGTACAGGTACATTAACGATAATTTATTAAAATGTGAGGATGAATTTATTTATTTCAGTGTTATTTTTTAGATTTAAAAAGCAAACTAATACCGATTATAATTCATACGGAATGTCACCTCGGCTTAATTTAGTAACGTTTCAGGAATTAATTTAGCATGTCTAAATCTCTGACGCTAGTTTGTTTCCCACATTTGCAGACAATTCGCTTCCGTTTTGTCAAACAACTACAAACATTATAAAAACAGACAAACAGAACTAATTAGTGGAAATTACGAAGATTGTGTTAAACATCGAATAAATAATAAATAAATACCAGATTTTTATTTTCATCAATTTCGTAATAATTTTTTAACGAAACAAAATACAAATAAACAACGCGAATCAAGTTTGAATTTGCTGGCAAAGAATCGCGACAAAACGTCTATTTTTATTATCTTCAATACCCAAGCTAGTTTAAAAATAAACTTGGATTTGTTTCATAGAAATAATGATAAGATGAAAATTAGATGCTAATTCTACGATACGTCATAGTTATGATTATTTTTAGAAACAATCTTACACATGATTCCCTCCTATATAAAACATTCATTCATTGCAACAGTACAGTAGATAATAAAGACGCAATTTGGACAATTATCAAAATTTGAAATAATTTATAGAAAACACGTATCGACAATCATTTCATAATTTTCTGTAAATTATTTAGACTGTAATTATTAGTATAGTGTCAAACTGTTCATTTACACCAATTTTAACGAGTAAATTGCTTAATTTGCAATAATACCACGATAAAATTCAAAACTGAAACAAAGAAAATAATACTTGCAGTGGAAAATGCAAATTACCGTCGACCTCTTAAATTTTACGAGTTAAAACGTTAAAATTCAAAAAAAAACATCCATAAAACGATGATAAAAATCCGGTTTTTATTGTAGCTGTCATGTGTAACAAGGTATAACGAGAATATCCATTTAATTTTTTGTTTTGTTTTGTTTTGTTTTAATCTTACAGCCCTCGTAAATCGATTTTAATACAGTCTCAATTGAATTTTTGTCTAACATACAAATATGTTTCTCTTCTAATGTACAAAAAATTCTATATTAAACTAGTGAGAACATAGATTTTTATATCTTGAAGCAAAAGAATTTTCAACACTATTAAAGTTAATCTCGTAATGTTAGAATTCTATCGGCTATGAATTTTCAATCATCATTTCTCTTATTTCCTATTTTCATTACAACAGATATCTACGAACAGAATAAAAGTAACGAAATTGGGAAGAATAAAATAAATCATTTTAGATTTTTTATGTAACACTCGAGAAAACGAAAAACAAACGTATACACTTAAGTGGATTCTACCATAAAATTCAGTAAAATTCAATAAAATGGTGTATGTATGCTGATTATTTCAAAACAGGTCACAGTTATGTATATTCTTTTCAATTTTTTCACTCCATATTTCTATCTAGAAACAAAAATAAGACTAAATAAAAAATTATACTACAAACGAAGTAGAATAATTCATCCAATTTTGGTGGATGCGCCGGGCCAATATTAAACTTCCCATATTTCATTTTTTGGCTAAAATAAATCTAAATTAATCTAAAGTTAAACATCTATTCTATTCAACATTTGATAACAATTAAATAAATTGATTAACTACAATAACATCCTCATTTACAGTAGAATATCTTGATATAAATGTTGATTAAATTAGGAATAATGGAAAATTACAAGATTCGGTATTAATTGAAACTTTAATAACAGGCTCGAATTTCTTTGATTTGATAAAATTCGTCATTAATCATTTTTTGTTCGTAAAAGAATTGTTTTGTTGCCAAGTAAATTTAGGGGAAAGCAACCAGGAAATTGGTTAGAATCATCATAACAAAAAATATTTGTTTCTTACACATTACAAGAACAAAGATGCGATTATTTTCTTCTACCAACTATTCTTTTTAGATATAAAAGAAAACGTGAAAAAGTCTGATTAAAATCTTTGAAAAATATAGAGTAACTTTCCATTTTAACTGTGATTTCTAAAATAATCGCTCCAGTTCTTCCTCAGGTTTCAATCGATAGATATTGAAAAGAAGCTTTTAATAACGTCGAAGGACAGTTTTTGTTGATTCACATCGTAAAAATATGACAATAATAAAAATAGAGCAATTGCGGATTGTATTTGTTCAATCTTTCATGATTAATAAAATTAAACGAAGACAAATACAATGCAATTCAATTGATAAATAATTGAATTACTAATCGAGGTGTTGAAACCGACAATAAGAAACGACAGCCAATTGAACAAATATTTGTTCATCCATTTGGAACTTCGAGTCGAATTGATTCAATATCTAAACCATCTATACATGCATATACGAATTCATAGTGTTATTATTAACAATCAAATTGGAGGTCGTGAATGACATTGGTTGAGTGTCAAATGCACCCAATAATAGTGAGGATAAATTGCTATTTAATGATGACGATGAATAATAATTTGGCAATAACAAACTAATGGCAATAAATTTGAGATCTTTCACCAATAAATATCAATCATTATGATTGAAGATGTCGATTGAAACTCTATACGTAAACTTTCTCTAAGAAAGTGACTGCTATAATATTAGAATCAATAACTTAAATATGAAGATTCATCTAAATATATTCAATTTCCTCGTAACTGAATGTCGTTCAAATTTCTATATAGACCCGATTCAATAGGAATCATCAAAAGCTTCACGGCAAACTAATCCCTAAGTGCTAGTCAAATTTAGAATACAGGCTCTATTTCTGTTGGAATTTATATTATAAAGTATCACATTAAATGTTATCATTAATTTTATTTTGAGACGAATGAGAGAGGAAAAAACAAGTTAGTTATTTGTGTGTTGATGTGCAAAACTATACAATGAAAAGGAGAATAATCCTAGGTGGATTAAATGGTAATTGAATTCTACAGATGTATCTTGGAATCCTTTAGATAATATAGAAAATGTTGCCGGAGGATACTGTACAATTAAACGAATAATTCAACCAAAAATAATCTACAATACCAACTAATAGACGAATAAAATTTAGAAAGATTAAATAGGTAAACTTAAATTTCACAGTCGTTATACTAGAAAAACCCCTATAACCTTTAAGGGTACTAGTCAAGCAAACATTTATTAACTCTGTGAAAGAAAAAAATTGAGTGATTGAAACTATCAATCATGGTGTTAATCTTGAAAAGATATTATAGGCTATTCGTTCAATTTTTTTTTACAAAACTGATGGAAAATTAGAATCTAATTATTCACAAAACACACAAAAACTATCTTATAAACATTAAATCTAGTACCAAATATAAATTTAAACAACATTGACTGACTAACTTATGGATTTTATGTGTGTACTATGATTTATCCTATGATGTGGAAAACTAATTAATTGCCAATACAACATGTTTATCGTTGTGGAAAGTTGGATTATTTAAAAAGTTTTTCAAGAAACAGCTGGGCCAATATCCAGTATCTAATGTGAATAGAAACTGTCAACTAAACACCATTAGTATAGAATGGGTGATCATTTGTGACACATAAGGTTGAACATTGTTAAATAGAAAGAACACGACACCTTTCTTCTCCAAACTAGAAATCGGCCCTTTATCTGCAGAACAGTACGCTCCAGTTATGTCAACTGTCGACAATATGGTACAGATTTGACCACAATAAAGGGCTTTTTCGGATCGAGATATTGAAGATGTAGCTTACCGTAAACCCTCTCTTCCTAATGTTGTGGGGAGAAACGATTTATTTTCGTTAGTCGAATATAATTCTATGTTTAAATAGCACAAATTGCACTCCAATTATATTTGGAAGGGTTCCGTTATCTACATCAATAAAGATCAGGGAATAATGTGAACTCTAGAATTTCATTTTGATTTTCGTATTATAACAACGAAGTGTTCTATTTTGTATTGTTATTGTTGTATTTGAATAACATTTGTGGTAATATTTTCAAATTAATAGGTACATTTTAATGAGATTCAAAATGTAATATTAAAAAAAAAACAAAGTATACAAATTTCTGTCTTTTTAATTAAGAATTGTGTATATTAAAGAAAACAACTTGAACAAATTACATGCTTTAAATACGTGTTTATATACCATAATAAGAAATATAATTGAAACTTGTTTTTCCTTCATTTGAGTTGATTATTAAGGCAAAATCTGAATTTGTCGTGATGCGGAATCAAATTAATAACATTTTCGATTTATTTACAAAACGAACATGAAAATAAATTTTAACGAATTTCTATGTAATTTATACAAGTGATACTTTGATAACAATTAGTGCAGGTTATTTGATAGTAATTGGAAATTGCGGATTTGATCCCCCTTTTGTGATACGTACAGTTGGAATTGAATTCTACTTTGAGAGCCTTTCATTTCTCTTTTATAACTAAAAATAATACATATTTACTAATCTGTATAATAAATTAATGGTAATTTTTATTTTTTTAATATCCATTTGATTTAATAAAGAAGAGAAAAACAACTACTTTCTGTAACAGTACAGTATAATCCGTTACGACTAAACCACATATAACAGAGGATTTAACCAGAAGCCAGCTTACTTTCTTTGATAAAGAAACAAACAGGACTATACATTAAGCTTAAATGACTTCATTTAGAAAATTTATCTACTTGGATTTTTATTTCATCGATATTAGTTTTTAAAATTTGATTTTAAAAATCCATCCAGATACATGTTTGTATTTGACAAGTTTTAAAATCGCATGGAAAATTTTGACATAATCCACTAGTTGTTAAATTCTTCGATTTTTTAAATGTTCACCAAAATAGCTTGATAGTAACACGGATCGTAGCATTGCAATTTATTGCAAATTTTCCACATAGAAGCATATCGATTTTTTATTACACGACCACTATTTTTATGAAAATGTATCTTTAATTACATTTTGATAATCTCTATACGCACAATAAAAGCAGATGTTGAGTCTTTCGTTAATGTTTTTTTGTGCGACATCAAACAGTAGAAAATTGATTGTTGAAACAAACTGTTGTTTGATTTTATGTAGACATCTAATGATAGAAAGTTGGAAACTACTAAAGACAACTTTTAGGATAAAGGGCTTTGATTGTGTTTCGTCAAAGTGTAACTATTGTGAAATGTCCGTCTTAATTGATTTACTTTAAACTACTTCCTATGTTTATCTAACAATATTACCATTAATTACATAAACAAACGTATTTATTAACATAAAAAGAGGGATTACCATAAAATGATGGAAGTGTCCTCAAACCGAAAGAAAATCATGTAAACAGATCATTGATTTACATAAATCAATTATTTAAATGTAAATTTATGAGTATAGATATAGTTTTCATTAAAGAATAACTATAGAGAGATTATAGATAGGATTTGTTTTAGTTTAATTAGAAGACACCATCATTTAATTAATTAATCTTTGTAATTAAGTAGTTTAATTGCAACAATTAATTTCTTCACTAGATCTGATCTTGTGTGTATTTAACGTACAAAATCTAACTGTAAAATGAATTGTTATTGTTAATTATGCTTTCCGAAAAAATATACGAATCCGTCTATCCACATTTATTTATCTTGAAATGGAGAAAGAAAAAACGAGAATAGAAGCAAAAGAATCGTAAAGGGATTTGATTGCTTGTATATTGAAGTATTTGCGTGTTCTCCCTTTATGGTATTGACCCGTTTAACCGCCTTTCATCATCATCATCAGCAATACCAGGGAAATACAATAAACACAATAGTGTTTGGCCAGTTTAACAAAACACTAGGTGGTAGAAAGATCAACGATATCAAAGAAATATAATAGCATCTTGGGATGTGGTTATATTGTTTATAAAAGGTAATGATGTATTAGTATAGGTATTAAGAAAGTCGTCGTTCTCTCAGCATTTTTTCCTCAATTTTTTTTTATGACAATATGAAATTTGATCAACAAAATGTTTACGGAAAATTCCTAACGTGATGGAAGTTATTTTTCCATAAACAAACAATATTGCAATTTAAAGAAAATACACCGATTATTACAATAAATTTTGTATTTCTAATTTTAAAAGTCGATTGAATAATCTGATTATGGTTTGAACGGCTATTTAAAACTGGTCTAAATCTCATTTAAAACAGTACATTTACAATCCGTATTCGTAAACAACAACTGTTTCCCTCAACCCAAAAAAATAAAAGAGGATTGCTACTTTATATGCTGATCATGATTTGATTGAACTAAATGTTATAGAAACAAACAAAACAAATAACATTGGGGAAATATAGAAAATTACCAGTGATGTTATAAAAATACGGAAAATATGGAAATTAGTGTGTGGGATTAATGAGTTCAGAGTGTTTTAGAGAGGATACCCGTGATTTTCACCAAGTATTCAACAATGTTCGTTTATCACTATATCCTGACAAATCTATTGTTGAAAATTGTAGAACTTTTCAAGATTTGATTTAAATTCATGTTGAATATAGTGGATTTTAATAATTACACTTAATTTGTATCTATTATAAATGTATGTATTATAAATGTAAATTTTACTTAATATGCTGATGTTAATGTAGATTTTGAACAAACAAATCCCCAAATTTACACTTTATTTTCCATATAAGTTCCTTCATTAGACGGATATAAAACAAGTTGACTTTCGCCAGGATTTATTTGTTGAAACTTTTAATAGAGATATATATTCGGTGGAAATATGAAACTTTTATATTGAAATTCAAATTTCCCTTCGTATTAGATTTGTTAGATCGTATCTCAAAAATGCCTCTTGAACTGATCCGATATAAGGTCAAACAACACCTAAAATAATCTTTCAAACTTTTAAAATTGATGCTTCTCGAATCTAAATAAATTGCAATAAAAGTTCATTAATTTGACGGTTTAGAAATTCAATTCATCTAAACTGACGTATTTTTAAAGAATATTAAAAAATATAGCAATGATTTAATTGGTAAAATTCCCCGGCGCATCCACCATTTTTCCATTAGAATTATGTTAAAAATATACCTGTAATTTTTGCTGTCGCAAATTCCCCCTGTCTCGAAATTATTACGACTATTTGTAATTTTAAGATTGGTAAAACGCTAGAGAATTACATGAAAAAATTCGCTATAGTTACACGCATAAAATTCGCGTTAAATCGCTGTCAAGGTGAACGGTTCTAAAATTAAAGTTGTATATCACGCTACTTTACTGTTGTTTTCTATATTTATAAAAATAGGGGCATTAAACTATGGTTAAGCCAACTAATAACAAAAAAAATCAACATATAGAAAAGTTTTTTTTTTTAATAATTGAATTTCTTCTCAGTGTGAAATATTCAAGATTCTGTTTTATTCGCATTTATATGGAACACTAGTTGAGGAGATTGTAAAGCGACAACAATAGCTTTTCATTAATTTGACAAATCAACATGTATTCTCTACATATGAATTATATTAAACATAATTATTTTGTCCTTTATGTTTACAAATAATAACCATATTATTATTCAAGTGTATAGAAATTATATCTCAACTACTACGCCTATCATCGAACAATTTTACATATCACTTAAGTTAATATAAACAACGAATTTATAATAACCGCAAACACATAAATTTCCTTTTGAAAATCTCAAATCTTACACTATATTTAGAGTATAAACATGGAAACGGAAATAGCGTACAGATTAATAAGTCCCTTGTGAAAATAAGTGGTTATTAAGAAAATATGTTTATTTTCCTCCAATGATTTACAGTTATTATTTCCATAACGTTAAACATTGTTGAATGTTTGAAACAATCCTCCGATATGGACAGCTTTCCTTTGTTAAAATTGTATAGAATCCTATTTATCACCTGTCCTAGATGGTTTATCTTTTCAGATATTTGATCTGATTAGTTCGCATTTTATTTCCGCTACTGTTACTGCCGTCTCAATCAAAATTATAGATTTTATACTGGAAAAGTATTTGTGTCTCGGACCAAAAATCTCTAAGGAATTATAGGATAAATTGATGTTGAACTTTGACATAAATATAACAACATAAAACGAGGATTGATCTTATCTTGGAAATACAATTACTGTATAAAGTTTTTACAAAGTTTCCATTTTTACATTATCTATACATACATATAATATATAAAAGGTACTTCATTTAAAAATATAATATAATGTAAAAGTATTTACATATGTATGAATATATAAAAGCTGTTAAGAAAAACTGTACGCATCCCTTATTCTCCCACATTATTATCAAAATTCGACTGGGAAAAGAGCCAGAAATTAACCAACAATAGGACAAAAGACTACATCTTGTACTGAAAAAGATCAGATTACAGAATTCCGTTGAATACTATTAATGAGTGTTTTATTAAAATCATTTTATACAACCATTTTGTAAGCAAAATTTTTTGTAGCTCAAACAATCTATAAATATATCTTGGAGAAAATGGACAAAACCATCCAGTTAATGATCCTTTGACTAAATTCAAACACACTCTCTTTTCTATCTGCTTTAATTACGTGGGCAAAAGACTTTCGTATTGCTTTCATCCGATTCTATTGAAAACATCTTGAACTGTTTTCCTGGGGGTAATTTTCAAGTAAAATCGAAAGATTTAATGATTTACGGTATTGTTGTTGGTAGAATGTCGTTTTCAGGCATTTGGAATAGAATAAAATGTTGGTTTATTCAGATCTTCAATACAATAATTTGTTGTTAATATTGTTCAAAACGAAACAGAATAGCAAACTTGAAATTAAATTTACGGACAATTGTTGTTGATTTCCTTGAACAATGGTCAAAAGAAACAATATAATTGAAATGATGGTGGGGATAATAAAAGAACAGAAAATTTGTTTTACTCGATTTTTCATTAAATTATTTTAAATTAAAATTAATGAAGCTATATGCAATAGAATAAAAATAGTAAGTTATTATACGCTTTTAAACTCTTCAAATTACCCTCTAGAGAATGTTTGTACATAGACAATAACACGTAATAATACAAATAGCAACATAATGAAGGCAATTTAGAAAACAACTGTACTCGATCAAATGTAAAAGGTGGAAAATGTTGCCCATATTAATCATCTATTTTCTTATTACAGATGGATTTTGGATGGAAGTACAAGACGATTTCAAAACAACAAATCGATAAACGAAACGAAGATTGTTGAGCGAAAATGATGAACAATTAATTTACTTTTATCGAAGAAAATGTCAATAACAACAACAACAACAACAACAACAGTAGGGACAACGACAACAAATATTAGTTCAGTGTTGAATTTCTACAATGAAACTTTTATTACATTATACGCAAATGATAGAGACACTTGTGTTATCGATGAACCAGAGAATGTTCAATTCTTTCGTTTTATTACAAATGGACTTTTATTGAATTTGATAGGAATTTTAGGTATTCTTGGCAATGTAATATCAATGATAATCTTGTCAAGACCACAAATGAGGTCCAGCATAAATTATCTATTAATTGGTTTAGCTAGGATCGATACAATGCTCATAATAACAAGTATTCTATTGTTTGGATTACCAGGAATCTATCCTTATAGTGGTCTACTCTTTACATATTATTACGTCGTATATCCACATATAGCACCAGTAGTGTTTCCATTAGCTATGGTTGTACAAACTGCTTCCGTTTATTTAACATTGACTGTATCATTGGAACGATTTGTGGCTGTATGCCATCCATTAAGGGCACGTTCATTATGCACATACGGACGTGCTAGGATTTATGTTGTTGTTATTATAATATTTTCAACATTATATAATTTACCAAAACTATGGGAGACACGAATTAAAGAAGAAACATTGATTGAAACAAACATCACAATTTATTGTCCACGACCATCACCATTTAGAGAAAATGAACTCTATAAAACGATTTATATACATTGGTTATATTTGATATTTTTATATCTATTACCGTTCATGGGTTTAGCCATTTTAAATGCGGCTATTTATAGACAGGTGAGTTGTTAATTGAATTGAAATCCATATAAAAACACATTTCGATTTTATTATAATGATAGATGCCAAATCAACATTAATGTCGAAATAAAATGGATAAAAAAATTAGCTTTATAAATCATCAATCTATACGATAGCTACTCAATTATTTCTATTCCCAAGATTATAGAAATTCTCGTCAAGTATTTACTTACTGGATCTCGATTCTGTTGTTCATATAATTCATTCTGTCATAGGCAAGACAGTAAGGACATTGATAAACAAGTCTTCAGATTTTATCCTTCAATATATAACGTATTATTGTCTAGACGTTGAATCCTCTTTGATACAGACAATAGAAATCAATAATCAACTTAAATGTTCGATTGGTTTGACAATCTTGGGGAAGTTGAAGAAAATTACAATTTCTTTATAGAAACAAGCCACATTTAAAACTTATGCGACTAAACTCAACAACTTGCCAACAATTGTAATAGAAAATCGCCTACATGAAATGATGTAAAAGACAACAAACACATCAAAAATAGCCCCTTGAATGATTTATCCGTGACGGTATCGCATTTATTATTAAAATATTTTGAGTAAATTTTTTGTTTTGTTTAAATTTGTTGAGAACATGTTTGAAAACTACAACTGTTCCAACATAGTTCTGCTATATTCCTTTGAGGATCGTTCAAACGATCATTGTCTGACCCACAACTATTTACACCGCTTCTATGCCAACAGAGCAGTTTTCAATGTAATTTACTCGTTCAAAACAAGAGATTTGTCTTTAGAAATTTTCCAAACTTTTAAGCAATATCGAAATAATTGAATAAAGAATTTTTCAACACAAACAACAGATCCGAGAGTTAGTTTTACAATAAGATCAACTTGTTTGTAGACAATACAAGAATTCAAAAAAGAATCTAAATTTTCAACATAGAAATTGTAATTAAAACTTTCCAAATTAGATAAATTTTGAGACGCAATTTTATCGAGATTTAATAATGGAGCATGTTCATTATAAAATATACAGCACACCCACACATCTCAACTATTAGAATGTTAAATGATAAGATCAAAGTTGTAATTATCCCAAGGATGTAGATTCATTAGAATGTTTGATTTTCAGGTCCGTAAAGCTAACCAGGAACGACAACGTTTATCACGTCTCCAAAAACGTGAAATTGGTTTAGCCACGATGCTTTTATGTGTTGTAGCTGTATTCTTTATATGTAATCTATTACCATTAGTATTAAATATAATTGATACATTTACAATAATACGTTTAAAAGATCAATTTTCAATTATGGTAAATACAAGTAATTTACTTGTTACAATCAATTCAAGTGTGAATTTTATAATTTATGTTATATTTGGTGAGAAATTTAAAAGACTATTTTTGGTGTTATTCTGTCACAATTCAATATTTGGTACTGGACGTGAATCACCTGATGGTGCAACACATGATGATAGTTTTATGTCGAATGGTGATCGACAAAGTATACGATTACATCGGCACAATACAACAATTTGTCGAAACGGTACGTCAAATAGACTGAATAGTAATAACACTAGTAGCAATCATAATTGTAACACTAGTTCAACAAGACAGAAAAGAACTGCTAGTCCAGGACCTTGTGTCTATTATCCAGCAAATAGATGTAATAAAGAAATTAGCACTTGTACAACACACACATCTATATTAGGTCCTGACTAATTATTGTTTGATAATTTTCCTCACCCTATTCCAACACGGAAAACCTCTTCAATATTACCCACTTCAACCATGGTGTCAATCAAATTCAAGAATACGTGCATGTCAAAACGCTCCCATTTATCTTTTATCCCTAGTAAACATCAATTTTATGTTTTAATTGAATTCGTTCACATGTAAATTTTTATCACTCATCTATTGTAAATAGATTTAAAAGACTTGAATGTATACCTAGATACATGTAGGTGTTATTAGTTTATATGTAAAACAGATTTAAAATTGGGATTTACTCAAACAATTGGACCAATGCTATGGATATTGGTTGTAATTTCAACTACATTTCTAGTTTCACTTGTATGTATACAAAAACACCCACAATTTAATGGGAAATATCATTATCTCTTACAGGGTAAAATTATAATTTATTACGACTTTGACACATCTTTCAATCAATCTTTTAACGATGTATACAGTAGTCTATTTCTAGTCATTTGTCTATTTGATGCCGTTACAATTAATTAATCTGTCATTATTGTTCTATTTATTTAAGATTATTAATAATTGTGGCTTTATATTAGAGCCCTTTATACCGGGAACAACAAGACTTATAAACGACAAATTCCTTTCAAAACGATTAAAGCTTTCTCGTTTTTACGATCATTAATTTTATGGAATTCAAATTGAATTATATACATATATATAATGTTAGAAATAGGAAATTAATGCATGTTATAAATGTTTAAACAATACATGTTGGTCAAAACACGAAAAGAATAAATTGAATAATCTAAATGAATAAAACTGACACTCTAAATGTGGGGAAATTAAAGCGCTATATTGTACAACAAGCCTAAAAACTATTTTGGTATAATAATGAGAATCTGGTTTGTCAACAACTATGTAACAAAATGCAAATATATCTGTTCAACATTTATTAATGTTTTATTCATCGAAACCTCTTGAAGAAGAATAATTAGAAATGTAGCATTTGTGACAACTTCCCTGGAGATCAAGATTTATTTGTTTACAACTAAACGAAACAGGTAGTCAAAATTGGTTTACAATGTTAATGTGTCTTAAAGTAGTAAAACAAATCAATCTAGATAAATTTTGTGGAACAAAGGGAATAAAAAAAAACGATTTGATTAAACAAATCCAATATTGTATAGTTGATATTAGTGTTGTCGTTGATGGTCAAAAGATTCCATTAATTTTTACCACTCTGACAGGCAATTTAGTCAACTGAATTATAGGGGATACGGTAGTAAGGATGTAGAGTAATCTCACATAGGAACCATAAATTCAATTATTTTTTTGCAATACTACCAACTACAATTGGTATTTGATGAAGCCGCAACAACGATAAAAAACAATGGGGGAAAAACAACCACTAATTGTAGTAACAAACGAATTAATTCTAAATATTGCAACAATTTATCATCTAGATGCAAATATTTCGAATTTCTGTTGAATTGTGAAAACTCAATTGTCTAAAATTTAGTTATTCAACTTTCTCATGATTAAAATCATTCATAAATTTCATTTTAAAAACTCATTTAAATTTCGTTTGTAACAAAAAAATATTCTTTCTATTAAACAATTGTAGATAATTCTGAATTAGTTGCCAATTTCTTTTAAATAATTCAATTTCCAATCAATGTGATTATTTACGCTTCCTCAATGACAAGAGAAATAATTGAAATTGAAACCGGTAGTTGCAAGCGTTTCTGACAATCGATTCCAAAACAAGATTTTTCTTTAATTTCAGAAACAAGTCGGTAATTTAATTTTATTAAAAATTATCGAAATATTTGATCGAATGATTCTATAAACAAGCAATTCAATGTTTGTATGCCAACATGAACAAATGTACGAAACCGGTTGAAAAAGATAAATAACATCAACTTTTCATTGTTAATAGCATGTGGCTGGCTATCCATCAACTATAGAAAAGATCAATTTTTTTCGACCTTAAACAAGTGGTGAGTAATTGTAAGTGCTAATCAAATTCATCATTGTCTAAAGTTGTGTAAAATACGTCTACATTACTTTTACAGAAAAAAAAAGGAAAAAGCAACTCATCGTTTGAATAACATAGGTACACTCTGAGTAAAAAGTAACGCATATAAATAACTTTTACATGTCTGAACGCAGAATAAGATGCTCCATCTGAAAATGCAACCAATAGGGGCTGCTTTTGAAAACATTAATGACTAGTGCTGCTACACTAGTACTAGTGCTAGTGCCAGTGCTATTTTTAATCTGCTATTAGTACCTATCTGCGATTGCAATATAACAGTAACAGCTACAACTGTTATTGAAAATTAACAAGTTGCTCCATCATTAATGATAACATTTCATTTGTTCGCAATGGTAAGTGGCAGAGTCCTTTTGACCTAATCATAAATTAAAAAATTAAAAAAGTTATCTGACTCGGGTTTTTTCGAAATTTTGCGTTACTTTTTACTCAAAATGTATTCTAAACAACCCAGCTAATCTTCTATATTTGACATATTTCCTACAACATCTCATCAAACTAAAGACTAACAAGTAGATGATACTTGCAAAGTTTTACATCACTTTTGAAGAGGAAAATTTAGAGTATTTCAACATTATGATGCACTGATGGCAGTATTATGGTATGCATGTAAGCCCTTGAAAGTTTATTCTTATCGGATTACAAAGTAGTCTGTCTTTTAGTCTGCATGTGTAGGTGGATATAGCATGCACGGAGCTTTCCACTTTAAACTAGATGAATTTTATAGCGTTTCATAGCCAGATGGCAAACAATTTCAATTATAAACATTCATAAGGCGACCTTTAAAGGATGTTTTAATAGAAACCTATGGTCAAATTTGGAAAGTATATTTTCCATTTTCTTTTTTTATTGGAAAACATTGCAACGACAAAGGAGCTTTATAAGGTGTAAACGCTACACTTTTGTACTTGGAACAGAAAAAACCTTAGTGTTGATCAAACACGATTCATTGCAAAGAATAAAGTGTCAAAACATTGTTCACAATTCAATTTTCGATTTCCTACAAATACGTTTTGTTTACCCAATATTCAATTCAAGTCAACAAAAACTTGTTGACTTTATAATCGTAGGTAAATACCTACTATTATAAATTATAAATATTATTTTACAATCACAGAGAGAAATGATACCACAATTGACTAAATTCACTTTATGCTCATTATATTCTTGTATCTCAAAAGGCATTAAAATCTAATCAACTGTTTTCATACTATACATGTTAATGGTACTGGAGACGGAAACTTCTATAGTTAATTACACCACAAGGTATACACTGATTTTATGATTTCAGAATAATGATAAGGCAGGCAAAAAGTTAACTAATAGTGCAAGTTTTGGACTAGCTTGTGTGTTTGAAAATTTCTCTTTGCAGTAGTCTTTGTGAGCTTTGTCAAGTTCTTATTTCAACTCAGTAAGCTACCAGTCGGTAATGCAGATTACTGAGGTGAAACAAGAAGCTGACCTACGCTTGCAAAGTCATTGGCTACTGTGAGGAGAAATATCATGAAGCACACGGCAGTTGTGTTCGTAAGGAAAAATTATCAATTTAATTAAATGTGGAATTATTTGTCGTCACCAGCAGAAAAATCATGAAAGAAACAATGAGTCTGAAATTACATTCCACAATATACGAGATGGTGGTCATATTTTTTTGTTAATTTCTCTCCAATTTCAAATATTTTGATCAATACAAGCGTGCAATTTTGAAATACAAATAGTCTTTATAGATTGACTATAAAATTGAGTTGTATCGTTATTAAACAGTAAATTAACAACAAATATTAAAACAAATTTTCAAAACACGAATTGCATAGAAATTCCATCTCGATTTTCCCTATGAAAATTATTTAAAATTACCTCTCGACTAATCAACTGTAGATAATTAAAAACTAGTGTTATTAAAAAATGTCTGTTCTTGAAAACTTGAATTACAACATCACGTATTATACGATAAATCATAATTATTAAGTTTGTTTTAACTGGCAATTAGTTAATTGTAGATTATTAATAATTACGTTGTTATGCAATTTTAATCATTCATTAATTTTAAATGAAACAACTTGTAGTTCTCTTTTTTCTTATTCTATTTCAAATAATTTGAAAACTTCATACGATTAGACGGTTGTCACTATTATAGAGAAATATGGCATTAAAAATTATAAATAATCCAATTATACGACACGGACATCACATAAATTGTAGCAAACAAATTACAATGAGAAAAATTAAGAAAGCACGTAATTTCCTTGTGACATTCAAAAAATATAAGAAAGAATACAATTGTCGAAATAAACTTATTAATAATAAAAATAAAACAAAAAATATTGCACAATAAAACAAGTAAATACGTAGATTCTAATGAATACACCCATTATAATCTTATTTTTATTACAATTTTATACCCTTTGTGAGTTTGTGATTAATACGATAAATTTCCATATAGAAGATGCTTCTAGACTATTTTTCGTAAAGTACTAAATATAAGCATGCTTGAAATATTACCCTTACTTAGGTGTATCAGCATTCTACATAAAATTTTGCCATAGTTTTGACACTTCCATCATCGTGTAACATTTTTAAAAAAGACATCATAAATCACATTCAAAAATACCGGATACGGACGTAAATATTTAAAAGCAACTGGACCGAACAAAAACAGCCTTTATCACTCTTTTGATAGATTTATTTTAATTAATTACAAACGGGAAATTTACCACAAAATTTTCAATAAAAACGTTAAATTTATCCGATCTATATCTGAAAATTCAATAGTAAAGCTTTGATTCAATATAACTTGTAGAGATGTGACAGGATTTTAAATTAAAGGAAAGCACCGAAATAATTTCCATTGGAAATAACGTAATTCGTATCTATTCACACATGAACTAGGGTAAAATACATCATAAGAATTTTTTTTAGGTTGGATTTTGAGTGATTGTGATTTCCATATTTATTACACGTTTCTCTCTGTGTATGTGTTTTCTTTAAAAAGAAATGTTCACTATTACTTTGGTGAATAATTTGTTAGCGTAATTATCCTTGAATCAATACCTTGTCTATTTGTACATACGTACAAGCAGTTAATAATTATCTTTGTAATTTGACAAAGTTTAACTAGGGGTAAAGTTATCCAGCTGTGGCTATATAACAGTTTAAACTTGCAAGCTCAATCCAATAAAAGGCCTATACCGTCAATCTTATTGTATCTACTACAAATAGAAACTAATCTAATCTAATTGCATGTAATTTTTATATTCCTCGACTATATACTATAAAGGAGATGATTAAAGTACAACTACGAGGGTTAAACCTATGAAAATCCCAAAATCATCTCATTAAACTTTAAATTACCAACCATCAAATATTTCTTCTACTTCAATAACATTTTGGTGGATGCGCTCCGGATATTACTACACAATGAAACCATTAAAAATTCTCGAGTATTTTTCATTACAACAATACTAGAAATTGGATAACTACCTACATACGAAACCCATGTCAAGATACTGGCGTAAATTTTCATCATTTTTCCACTTTTTTTTTTATATTTCTACGAACAGAAATAGGGGTAACTAGAGAACAACGAGTAAGCTTCTAGACAGTTCGAATATCAATCAAATAAAAAAAAAAACGTAACGTTTAAATAGTTGAAATTCCACACAAAAATTCACATAAAGAATATCCGTCAAACTTGAACATTTTTAAATTGACATTCTCGAAAATAAAACGATTTCATATCTCCAAAATAGCCAAATTCATTCCAATAAAACCGTATAAAACGTTATATTAAACTATAATTATGGATGGAATCTTTTGAACTTGAATCGTATTAAACGTAAAATCTTCCATAATAACTGTCTGATTGCTGTGCTATAACGCTTACGTTCTAGGGTGAAAATTTGGAATAAATTGCAGGGTTTAAGCGGGATAATTATGATGATAATGATTAAAATAATCGAGTGGAAAAAGTATGGATGCATGTAAAAAATGTTAACTTGATTCTATTATAAGTCTGTACAGGGAGTTATAAATTCTCATCCAAACACTGACAAATCTCCGTCGTATAATATCTTACTTTATCTTACAGAAAGATACAAAAAAACTATGGAGAAACAAATAGTTTCCAAATTCATATAAATTTTATCAACCTCTGAAGATTTTACACTAATAAACTTGAAACATCTCCAATTGTCTATTTAAGATAGAAATGATTGCAATTTTAGCAATTTTGGACAATTAGGATTACACAGTTCCAATCGATAGTCTATTGGAGTGGAATATCAATACTATACTTTTACCAAATACTTGAAAGCGTTTAGTTTTATCCGGAAACAATGATTTTCTACTGTCTTTAATCCGCTTTAAAAATTACAAAAAAAAGACTTACTCTCTATCATTAAAGAAAATTTAATTCATGTTTAATTACGTTAATTATTGGATCATTTATTTCAAAAGCACCAACGGGAAATGTTACGGTTGAAAAATTTTTTACCGAAACGAAATTTAGTGCGTTTTTTATTCACTACAACACAAAAATACTATAGAATAGAATACTTTTAAATAGCAAAGCCTAGTCGACAGTTACGCTGAATTGTTGTAATAACAATCTAATTAATAGAAAATTTTCCGTAGTTTGAACAATTTAACAGAAATTTAATATATTTAAACTTAAAATAAATACAAAGAGTACTTACAGATTAATTGAAGAGCCCTCTATTTCATCAGCTCACCTCTCAATCTGAATTTGGTTGTCAAATTTGTAGCTGTAACGATATATTAATTAACAGAAAAATTAATAATAGGAATTTTTAATAATAAAAAAATTAGAACAAAACATTGTAATTAACTTCAAAGTTAATAACAGAGTTTTATAACAAGTTTAGATAATAAACGTGGTCTTTTTTATGATAATTATACAAATTTTCGTTGAAAAGAACTCTATTGTACTATTTTTTTTTTTTTTTTAACAGACAAAACTTGTATAGGAAAATTCTAGTTCTCATAATTGTCCAACTTTAATATTATTTCCTGTTTCAATACAACGAAAATCTAACGGCTTTTATGTAAAATTTTGCGCCCTATTTCCTGTTAATGTCACACAACTACACTACTTGTAAGATTAGGAAACTAATTCATTGTTTATGACAGCTGTACTCCACATTTCCAAGATTCAAAATGACCTGCAGAAATTGCAGTACATTGGAATATAAGCAGGATAACAAATATTACCTTTAGAGCAACTATACAGAACTCTATCATGTCTTAAGGCGGCTTCAAGACAGATGACTGATAGGAGTTTGTTTAGGAAATTCAATTTGTTGAAAACTATTAACCATCTGACAATGTCTAGACACAAAAGCAAAGTAAGATTATGAACAATAATTTAGTACTTCAGTACATATTAAATAGTATAACTGAAGGGCGACTAGAATTTTCACAAAAGGGTCAGTTGGGGGACCTGTGGTAATTTAAGATAATATTATAAATAGGGTCAATGAGGGTCTTATATTAGTTGGAAAACTGACTTAATCCGGTGGTTGTAAATCAAGTCAGGCTATATAATGTTGTAGAAGTGGCTTATTTAAAAAAAAAACAAGCTTAACGACCTGGTATTTTATTATAAGCCTCATCAAACATCAGAATAAAACAAAAGAGTAAAACCCGGATAATTTTGTTTAATTTACACGTTTATACTAGGCCAATTTAATTTTACTGTAAATTTTTAATTAGAAGGATTCTATTTAAAATCTCAACTTAACCTCAATACTATGAATTTTTAACGAATATTCAACAATATTTACAACCCTTATTTTGTTTATTTTACAAGAAATTAATAATTTACGTATTTGAATCATAAATTATGATTCAAATAAATTATCAAGAGTCTATAGTTACATTAAATATTGGTAGATAGCGCTCGTATCGGATAAGTTTTGTTGAAGTTGAAAATTATTTTGAATTTTCAGTAATTTTCAATCAAAATAAGCGCACAATTACACAAAATTCGATAATTTTCATCCAGTTCTTATCAATGACTATATGTTTGTTATCATTTTCAGTTATATCTTATTTAGGTTATTTTAATGTTGAAACTTTCAAGTATAATGAAAGTACTATTTACTGAAATAATTACTTACATTAGTTTATTTGTAGTCTTCGGGCGATAATTTCAGTAAAGTTAATTAATTTTCAGCACTTATAATTACATGAAACACAAACTTTTCAGACTTTTAGATTTTAAAATCAAATGTCAAATAAGCGCCTCTATACCGTTTACTCTGGAACTATAATTAGAGATGGGTATTATAGATATTTGCCATCTTTATCGATTCGTTATAATGTAGTAATATTAGAAAAAGATAGACAAATCATATATTTAAAATGGGTAGACAACACATAATACATGTGTGTAGTTTTGTTAAACCGACATCTACATTTTAAAATTTTTATTAAACCCAACACCTACAATAAATTAATAATTTTTAAATAAATTTGATTAAATTACTCCAATTTAATAAAATATAATAAAGCTGAATTTTAAATAAATCCCAATATTCGTTTAACTGTAATGTAAATCGTCGAAATTTCGATTTTTCATCAACGATTTTGCGTTCATAGACGGATTTAATACAACATTGCGTCATTGTACGAAACGAATTCATTTTTGTGTTTGTCTTCAATGTGTGTTCAATACCACGCATCAAATCATTCGTTTTTAAAATCAACAACAATTGTCGATTTACACATTCTAAAACATCGGAGATTTGTGGGAGAATCGACGAGAATTCGTTCTGTATAAATTCGGTTTCTTTCTTGTCCGGTTTATGTCTGGAAATCAATTAGAGTTGAATAATTCGATTGTAATTTTGATAAGGTTGGTACGGACTTATCGATTCCTTGGAGGATTGTATTCCACGGCCGTCCGGTTACCATACAGGCGAACAAACCGTACAAATTACCTTCGATGCCGAGTTTTGTGCTGTGTTCCCTCATAGCTGTACGGTCGCGATTCAAGATGCTCAGCCAGAGATTCGCGTATTCGACCCGGAGTTCGTCGCTTAAATTCTACAAATTTCAATACAAATAATTACAATTACAATAGGGGAATTGGGGAGCATTTACAGCATATAGGCCGTGATCGAGCAGGATGATGTCGCAATCACCTTTCGGTGTCTTTTTAACGAGAATATTGCCCGGATGTGGATCGCTATGAACGAAGCCATCGATAAAAATCATCTGCGAATATAATTTGCCTAATTTATCCGACACTTCGAACGGATCGATTCGATTATTACGAATATAATTCAAATCGTTAACTTGTCCACCTTCAACGAATTCCATCGTTAATATCCGCGATGTCGTCCATTTCCAATCGATTTTCGGTACGCGTAACCATTTGAAATTCTCAAACAATTTGGCAACTTTCTCTGCATTCCGGCCCTCCTGTTCAAAATCCAATTCTTGCGGTATATTCTTCTTAGTTTCGTCAACTAACCATTGAAATTTGAATTCGGGAAATACCCAACTCATGATTTTCACTAAACACTCCATCGTTTTCATGTCGACCCGAGCGTTGCCTTGGACGTACGGATGTTGGACTTTCACAGCGACTATCGAGCCGTCTTTCAGCGTGGCTTTGTGGACTTGAGCCAAAGACGCCGTGCCTAATGGTTGACGATCGAAACTCTGATAGATTTCCGACGGCTGAAAATCGATTAAATTGTTCGAAATATTGTTGGAAATTAACGAAAATTAAATCTACCAACTTCCAGTTTGAATTCCTCCCGAATCACTTGGTAAACGTCTTCGACGGGATTCGCTGGCGCGTGTGAATGTAAAACTTTCATTGTCTGCACGTATTCCGGTGGCAATAAATATTCTAAAGCGGCGATATGTTGGCCGACTTTAATGTAAACGCCTCTATTCGTACAACATAAATCTAACAATTTCCGGGCACTTTTTAGATGACATTCCGATTTAACTTCTTTATATTCTTTGGTACCTTTAACTAATCCACGTCCATACAGATCTCTCTTATAAATAACACCAATTTGGAAGACGGTATAAGCAGCACGACTTAAACGTACAATTCCAATAGAATCCAATTGGTATTTGTTGGTTTTAAGACTCGTTAGTGTACCTAAAGTAACACCGCCGATTATTGTATATTTTAATAAACGATTCACCCTAAAACTTAACATAATTCAAACTAAATTTGTACTATAAAAACGAGTTTATTGTCAATTTTAAACGTTAATTAATTAATTACGGATAATCATTGTTTTACTGTTACATTTCAATTAGTTTAACTAAAGAATGTAAATTTTGATGGGTTATTTAACCTAAAAATGTCAAGAAATGACATTGACTTTGACACTCCCAGAATTGAGGTTAAATTGAGGTAATTGTAGCTATCTAAACATTAAATAACGGGTGATCCGAAATTTCATGGATATTATTTCTCAAGACTCGAATTTATAAAATTTTCACCGACTAATCAATTAATGTTTGTGATTTTAACACAATGGAAATCAAATATTTGGTAATTAATAACTGAATTAAGTTACGCTTGCCGTGCCTAAACCATGGCTACAACACGGTGAATATGTTAAAATAAGTAAAATTTATTAGATTTTAACGAAAATAAACTTGTTTTTTATTTCTATTATTGTCGTTATTACCAAGAAAATGTGAAAGTCTTGAAATGCCAACGTGTTGAATTTTTACATTGCAAATTTATTACCTGACTTCATGTAAAAATTCATAGAAATTCCTATTTTATTATAATTTTTTTAACGTCATAAACGAGTTTTACAAGATTCAACAGACGTAATAACCCACAATTTTGAGATTTAATTCGAATTTAGTCAACAATAAAGAAAATGTTGCAAATCAAAGAACAACAATCGAATCTAATCGATAATAATCAAATAAAATTTGAATTAAAAACGTACCGGAAACGTTGGTTAATTCTATTAATTTTTATGGTATACAGTGGCTTAAATGCTTTCCAATGGATCCAATATTCGATTATTACCAATATTATAATGAGATATTATAACATCGATTCAATGACTGTTGATTGGACGACAATAATCTTTATGGCGTTATATCCACCATTAATATTACCAGCAATTTATATCATCGATCTTAAAGTGAGTAATTATACAATCGTACTCTTTAACCTTTTAACGAGTCGTTACTATGACAACCCTATCTCACTCTTTACAATACCGTCAAATGTTTAATTGAAAAGAGACAAGAATAAAGCAAGTTTCTCAAAAGAGCGTTGTCAAGGTAACGAATCATTAAACTGTTTTAATTTGAATTTTTAAGGGCCTACGTATTGCGGCTTTAATCGGCGGACTTG
Source organism: Mylabris phalerata (assembly GCA_020740385.1). Taxonomy (NCBI): domain Eukaryota; kingdom Metazoa; phylum Arthropoda; class Insecta; order Coleoptera; family Meloidae; genus Mylabris; species Mylabris phalerata. The sequence goes on along the minus strand of JAJEOX010000044.1, from coordinate 6,827,184 downwards.
GCACCGCTTTAGGTGCAATAATTAAACTATTCTCAATCAATCCAAATGCATTTTATATCGTTTTGATTGGACAAACTATAAGTGCAATTGCACAATTATTCATTCTTCCAATACCATCGAAAATTGCCGCTGTTTGGTTTCAATCGAATAAAGTTTCAACAGCTTGTGCGTTATGTTTTTTCGGTTATTTAACCGGATATGGTTTAGGTTATGTTGTACCGCCGACTATGGTTAGAAATCATCAAAATTTAAAAGATATCGGTGATGATTTGAGGAATTTATCTTGGATTCTAACAGCAATTTCTGTAATTACAGCTTTAACTATAATCGTATGTAAGTAGAATCGGCGGTGTTCTGTAACTCGACGGTTCGTTACTATAACAACGCGTTGAACGCATCTTCTAATTCACTCTACAATTCTATCATAGGTGATGTTACAATCCAGTATTGTCATGGTAACGAATCGCCAAACAGTTAGAGAATAAGACTGCGAATTTAATCGAAATTATTTTTCTAGATTTTTCAAAAGAGCCACCGTTAGCACCGAGTGTTAGTCAAGCAATAAAACGTCGAAATAAAATCGAAAAAAATAATTTTTTCGAATCGCTTAAATTACTTTTTAAAAACGGCGCTTTTCTTGCCCATTGTCTAGTTTACGGTATCAATATTGGTGTATGTTCGGCTGTCAACACGTTGTTAAATCAATTCATTTTGAAATATTTTGACGTAAATTGTAAATTTTAGTACTCGATTTACACGAATTTTTGATAAGAATCTTTTAGAACGCTGAACAAGACGCGGGTCGTATGGGCCTATTGATGGTAGTTGCTGGTACGATAGGTTCGGTAATTTTTGGGATTTTTCTCGATAAAACTCACAAATACAAGTAATAATGGCGGTATTCTAGAACTTTCTAACGATTCGTTACCATAACAACATCTATTTTATCGTTGTGTTTAAGATATAATTGTAAAGAGTGATATAGAAGTTTTTCAAAGAGCGTTGTTATGGCAACTAATTAGTTAAAAAGTTGTAGAATACGACTGTTGATCTATTTAATTTTTAGGGCAACCTGTTTTACACTCTATCTGGTCTCCAGTTTAAGCGTAATCGCATTTATGTTCGCATTAAATTTAAAATCGTTAATTCTGGCTTATGTCTCAATCTCGATTTTCGGCGTTTGTACCCTTGGCTATTGGTCCGTTAGTTATGAATTGGCAATAGAATTAACGTACCCAATATCGGAAGATACAACTAACGGGCTATTAATGGTACCATCGCAAATTTTCGGTGTTATTCTAACACTAGCTCTTGGGCAATTAAGTCAAATTATTGGCCCATTTTGGGCACTATCAAGTCAAGCTGGATTGCTGATTTTAGGCACGATTATCACTGGTCTTATCCCAAATTTAACACGGAGACAAGACGCGTTAAAAGCTAGACAAAACGATGATTCAATTGGGGCAAATTTAGGCGAAAAAAATTGAAAAAAATAGAATTTTCTATGAAACGAGCAGGGAAACAAGTGTCTTTTTACACTCATACATATTTCCCATTTTTTAATAGCTAATTTCGATATAAAGCTACTTGCAATTAGACATCGAGTCGTATTCTCTAACATGATCGTTACCGTGACAACGCGATAGATCGACGGTCTCTGAATAGTAAAGATTGAGATGGAAGCTTTGTTCAATCTTAAGCGTTGTCATAGTAACGAATCACTAAAAAGTTAAAGAATACGACTGATTTGTCATTTCAATACAAATGACAACTATCAAACTGTTTTAAATTAATTCTTAAATAATTTTCAAATTAAATTATTAAATTTCAATATTCGCGATATTTTAATTAAAATAATTTAAGATTGCATTATGGTAAATAACTATGTGGCAATGTTACCAAAACGATAAATTTTTAAAAATTTGAAGAGAAATAAGTAGCTTGGATGTAGATAATAAAAGAACATTTGCATAAAAATTTGAATTTTTATTTTTTTCCAAAAAGGGATACAAAAGGTGGCAAAACAGAAGAAACACGTGCCAGAAGTCATTTATTACACTCATTCTTTATAAACTGAACTCGTGCACTTGAGAGAAGAAAAATATGCCAATTTTCGAAACAAAAATTCTCCTTTATTTTCCAACCGATTTTAATGCTCTAAACGGCATTTGAAAGCGCATTCCAAGGAGCTTTTGACTAACTATCTGGTTTTTGGAAATTTGGATGTAATCTAGAGTTACAGAAGGAAATCTTAGGTATGTTTTTCTGCCATTTTTTTCACATTTTTTTTTTCTATTTTCCCCCATAACTTCACAAAAAGTGCTAATTTTCTAATGAATTGCACGGAACTTATAGCAAATTAAAAGCGCTTTCCAAATATGCGAGAAATTTTCCGATCGCATTGTTAGTTTTCCGGGAAATTGATGGAAAATTTATAAATTCTAATTAATTCTTTAGGTACAATTTTAAACTTAGACAATTAAGTGAGGGCTCATTTGAAAGCTTATAAATGGGAGATTATTTTGAGAGCAGTTTGAGATTGAAATTTGGAAAATTTACTGGAAATTTAAGGTGGCTGACTTATCATCCAGTAGCGGGTAGATGGGCCCAACTGTAAGTGAAGATTCTGTTTTACTGCTTTTTCAATTTCCGCTTAAAGTAGCAAAATTGTTGTTTCGAAAAATGGCATTTTTTGTTGCTTGACCGACGGCAGCCCTTAAGACTATCATTGTTAAACATTATTGTCAATATTTCGAATAATTTTAACCATTTTTTAAGTAGAAAATTTTAGTTTTATTTATTTTCCTTAACTATTGCCTCAACAAATAAAGAAATCACGTTTATCTAAGAAATTAAAATAATGCTATTGTTTACAATGTTTGTTTAGTTAATAATAAATACTGTTCTTAAGCTTATTTTCTACGAAGAAACTTAAAAAAAAATGATACATCGTATAAACCACTAGCAAATTTAAGTATTGTTGAATGAATAGGGAAAATTTCAATCGGACTATATATAATTCGATTCCTGTTATAAAAGATCGAGATATTTCTTTTAATTCTTTTATTTTTATCCAATTTTTATCTGAATTCAATAAACATGTCGTTAACCTTACAATTGTTAAATTGTTCATTGACTATTTACAAAGAATTAATTCTAGTCCGTTGTTACTATAAAGCGGATCAATTTAGTAATTTTTTAAAAATTAGTAAACTAGAGATTCAATATTTTTCAAAATTATTCAAATATTGCATCAGTCTATTTGTCGTGTATTTAAGCCGTTTAAATCTTAAAATAATTCAACTAATTCAAATTGACGTACTTATTTTACTCACAGATATTAAGATTTTTCAAATAGTTGTTTAAGTTACTTAAATCTTTGTGTTTATATTTTAAATATATAGAAATGGCGTAATATTAAAAATTAAACGAGTTTATTTTAAATTGAACAGAAGGCTAGAGTTGACGTGTTATAGAAGGGTCTTTAATTTAATTTCCCTTCTTCTAGTGCTAATAATAATAATGGTGGATAAATTAGACGTACAAGTAGGTTCAAACTTGATTGATGGTAGTGTTAAATATGATCTACGTGCTTATAGTACACGTTGGTTAATTTTATTCATTTTTATGGGTTATAATGCTTTGAGTGCTTTCCAATGGATCGAATATGCAATTATGACGAATATCGTAATGAGATATTATAATGTCAGTTCGGTGACTGTTGATTGGACCTCAATGGTCTATATGGCATTATATGCCCCTTTAGTAATCCCAGCTTCCTATATTATCGATAAAAAAGTGAGTAGTTGAATTATTTCGAAAGAAAAGTGCTAAAATTTTTGAGTTTTAAGGGTCTACGTACTGCAGCTCTGATCGGCGGACTTGGCACCGCTCTAGGGACTGTAATTAAAGTTTTCTCGATAAATCGTGATTGTTTTTATGTCGTTTTGATTGGACAAAGCATCTTGGCGGCTTCACAATTGTTCATTTTGCCGCTACCTCCGAGAATAGCAGCAGTTTGGTTCAAACCCAATGAAGTATTTTGTGTTATTTTTTCGGTAAAATTTGTTAATTTTTGAAATTGTTAAATTTAGGTTTCTACAGCTTGTTCGTTGAGCGTTTTCGGTAATCAATTCGGATGCGCATTGGGCTTCGTTCTACCGCCGATAATCGTCCGAAATCACCCGAATCCGGAACTAATCGGCGAAGATTTGAAGTATTTGTGTTGGGGCTTGACTGGAATTATGGCAATTGTCGCCTTAGCTATTGTAGTTTGTGAGTATTCTCTGTCTTTTTTAAATAGCGCTGCATCCAATGCCGAAAGCAGCAAAATTTACCTCTGTAACTCAAAGTTCAATCAGAATTTTCTGAATTTGAAAAACCTCCTTAGATCCGCCTCGAAATACTCTTTTTAAATCTGTTATAATTTTTGCGATTGGCCCTAGAACAAGCGAGATATCGGCATATTTAAATTTAAATTTAAAAGACAATGGCATGGGCCTCCTAACGCCGATTAACCCCGGAAAAAATCCCCGTCGTTCCGCCTGTCCAGTCCGATCCTGACATTAATCTACACAACAGTTAAATTTTAGTAATTTTTTTGTAATAGATTTTCCAGCTCAACCGCCGAAACCACCGAGTATCCCGCAGGCAATTGAACGTCAAAATCAAACCAAATATTCAACGAGTGGCTTCTTCAAATCGATCAAATTATTGTTCAAAAATGGCCCTTTTGTTGCCCATGTTATCGCCTACGGTATCAATATTGGAGTATTTTCGGCAATCAGCACGTTGTTGAATCAATTCATCTTGCAATATTTTGAAGTAAATTTGGATTTTTTTGAGATTTACACGATTTTTGATGGGATTTTTTCAGAACGCTGAACAAGACGCAGGCCGTATGGGTCTACTGATGGTTATAGTTGGAATGATTGGTTCGATAGCTTTCGGTGTTTTCCTCGATAAAACCCATTATTATAAGTATAATTTAGATTTTTTCCAAAAAAAAATAACATTATTTTCAAAAATTTTCCAGAGAAACAACATTTCTAATTTATCTTTTCTCTAGTTTTAGCGTAGTTTTTGTAATGTTCTCATTAGAATTCAAATCATTAATTTTCGTTTACATTTCCTTAGCCATTGTTGGTCTATTTACATGCGCCTATATGCCAGTAGGTTTCGAATTTGCAATGGAACTAACCTATCCATCGCCAGAAAGTACAGCAACCGGCCTATTAATGGCACCTTCGCAAGTTTTAGGTGTTATTTTCACCTTGTTTCTTGGACAATTGAATCAAATTATTGGTCCATTTTGGGCACTGTCAAGTCAGGCTGCTTTCTTACTGTTAGGTGTTGTAATTACAGGTTTTATACCGAATTTAAAACGACGACAGGATGCTTTCAAATTGCAAAATGTTAAAGGAGCCAACGACGCCCAAATTGAGTGAATTATCAATTAAAATATTGTACAATTTTTTTAATTTTTAATAAAATATAAATAAAAATAAAACTACAACAGTTAAAGCACCAAATTTAGCTCTATTTTGACGAGTAACTGTGCTTACTGTCTTACAAAATGCTTACAAACTACAATTCTAACTTCTTTTAATTCTACCATTAGATCTTCGAAAATTTGTGTACTAATGTTTAGAGATGTTCCGTAACTGCGGAAGTTCCGTAGTTCTGTTTCTGCTTGTATTTTCGCATATTTTTAACGAATATCTAACGGAAATTACCAATTTTAGAGAAACACAAACCTATTGAAACTTAAAAGTTCCAAAAACGTCTTTTTCGAAAGCTACTACTATAACACTCTTATTTCGAAGTTAGTTACTGTATCGTAATGAACTCATTTCGGTATAGTTAGACATATAGTCGTATTCTTTAACTGGTTCGTTACCATGAGAACGCTGTAGAGCAACAGCCTCTTTTATATCACCTGTTTAAATCTTGTCTCTGAATAATAAAGTAAGAAATAGAAGCTTTTTTAGATCTTAAACACTGTCACCGTAACGAATCACTAAAAGTTAAAGAATATGACTGGTGTGTCATTTAAATTCAAATGGCAGTTGTCAAACTGCTTTAAATAAATTCTTTAAAATTTTTAAAAATTTTAAAACTCGTTTCTTAATATACGATTGAAAAAAATTTTTGCTGAACGAGTAGGAAGAGTTCGACGTTAAACATATTGTCAATATTTCGACAATTTTAACAATTTTTTTAAGCAGAAAATCAGTTTTATTTTCCATGACTATTGCTTCAATAAATAAAGAAATCACATGTATCTAGTAAATTTAAATAATGCTATTGTTTAAAATATTTGCTTAATTAATAATAAATATTCTATATAATGTTCTACTTTCTTTAAGTCTTAAAACGTCTCTGTTGAACAAGTATGGAAAGTTTCTAACGAAATATAACTTGATTTCTATTGTTAAAGCGGCACAAATTCTTTAAAATTAGTAGATTAGTGATTCAATATTTTCCAAAATTATTCAAATACTGCATCCGTTAGTCTATTGTGTCTATTTTGTCGTGTTTTTAAGCCGCTTAAATCGTAAAACAATTTAACCACATACTTATTTTATTCACAGATAATAAAATTTCTCAAATAGTAAATTAAATCTTTGCGTTTTTATTTTATATCTTAAATATATAAGTTGAACGAGTTTATTTGAAATTGAACAGAACGCTCAAGTTGACGTGTTATAGAAGGGCCTTTAATTTAATTTCCCTTCTTCTAGTGCTAATAATAATAATGGTGAATAAATTAGACGTAGAAGTAGGTTCGAATTTGATTGATGGTAGTGTTAAATATGATCTACGTGCTTATAGTACACGTTGGTTAATTTTATTAATTTTTATGGTTTATAATGCTTTGAGTAGTTTCCAATGGATCGAATATGCAATTATGACGAATATCATAATGAGATATTATAATGTCAGTTCGGTGGCTGTTGATTGGACCTCAATGGTCTATATGGCCGTATATGCCCTTTTAGTAATCCCAGCTTCCTATATTATCGATAAAAAAGTGAGTAGTTGAATTATTTCGAAGGAAAAGTGCTAAAATTTTTTAGTTTTAAGGGTCTACGTACTGCGGTTCTAGTCAGCGGACTTGGCACCGCTCTAGGGACTGTAATTAAAGTCTTTTCGATAAATCGTGATTGTTTTTATGTCGTTTTGATTGGACAAAGCATCTTGGCGGCTTCACAATTGTTAATTTTGCCGCTACCACCGAGAGTAGCAGCAGTTTGGTTCAAACCCAATGAAGTATTTTGTATTCTTTTTTCTGTGAAATTTATAGTTTTGCAATTGGTTGAATTTAGGTCTCGACGGCTTGTTCGTTAGGCCTTTTCGGTAGTCAATTCGGATGCGCTTTAGGCTTCGTTCTACCGCCGATAATCGTCCGAAATCACCCGAATCCGGAACTAATCGGCGAAGATTTGAAGCATCTGTGTTGGGGCTTGACTGGAATTATGGCAATTGTCGCCTTAGCTATTGTAGTTTGTGAGTATTCTCTGTCTTTTTTAAGATATGCGCCGAAATTGACCATTTTGGCCCCGGTGGAGATGCTTCAAAATTTACCTCTGTAACTCAAAGTTCAATCAGAATTTTCTGAATTTGGAATTTGCTCTTTTGGAATCTGTTTTAAGTTTTGCGATTTGTCCAAGAAGAGGCGAGATGTCGGCATATTTAAATTTAAATTCAAAAGGCAATGGCATGGGCCTCCTAATGCCGATTAACAACGGAGGAAATCCCCATCTGTCCGCCCTGTCCAATTCAGCCCCGACAGTAATCTACACAACAGTTAAATTTTAGTAATTTTTTTGTAATAGATTTTCCTGCTCAACCGCCGAAACCACCGAGTATCCTTCAGGCAATTGAACGTCAAAATCAAACCAAATATTCAACGAGTGGCTTCTTCGAATCGATCAAATTATTGTTCAAAAATGGCCCTTTTGTTGCCCATATTATCGCCTACGGTATCAATATTGGAGTATCCTCGGCAATCAGCACGTTGTTGAATCAATTCATCTTGCAATATTTTGAAGTAAATGTGGATTTTTTTAAGATTTACACGATTTTTGATGGGATTTTTTCAGAACGCTGAACAAGACGCAGGCCGGATGGGTCTACTGATGGTTATAGTTGGAATGATTGGTTCGATAGCTTTCGGTGTTTTCCTCGATAAAACCCATTATTATAAGTATAATTTTGATTTTTTTCAAAAAAAATTGATGTTATTATCGAAATTTTCCAGAGAAGCCACATTCCTAATTTATCTTTTTTCTAGTCTTAGTGTAATCTTTGTAATGTTCTCATTGGAATTCAAATCATTGATTTTCGTTTATATTTCCTTAGCCATTGTTGGTTTATTTTCATTCGGTTATCTGCCAGTAAGTTTTGAATTCGCAATGGAACTAACCTATCCGTCATCGGAAAGTACTGCGACCGGCCTATTAATGGCACCATCGCAAATTTTGGGTGTTATTTTCACCTTACTTCTGGGACAATTAAACCGAATTATTGGTCCATTTTGGGCACTATCAAGTCTTGTTGGTTTGTTACTTTTAGGTGCTGCAATTACAGGTTTTATACCGAATTTAAAACGGCGACAAGATGCTTTCAAATTGCAAAATGCTAAAGGAACCAACGACGCCCAAATTGAGTGAATTATCAATTAAAATATTGTACAAATTTAATTTATTTTTAATAAAATGTAAATAAAAGTAAAACCAAAAACAGTTAAGGCGCCAAATTTAGCTCTATTTTGAGGAGTAACAGTGCTCAGTCTTACAAATTTAGATATTTTAATAATTTTTTCTCAAAAATTTTCTAAAATAACCCCCTACAATTTTGACTTGTCTAAACGCCGAAAAATGTACTCTACTAGAAAATAAAATCAAAAATAGGGGTTCTAATTTTAAAAAATTGATGGCGCCATTTCTTCCTCATGGGAACCGGTTGAGCCGTTTTAACTTGTTGTCAGCCACGCTATTTTTCGAAATTTTGATAAATAAAAAACTTGTTTGGATTATTCTCCTCTTTTCGTCCATTCTGTGTAAAATGGAGCAAATTACCACAGAATTATTGTACAGATTCAGATAGAAAATTTGCTTTTATATAAATCCTATAAACTAAAACGTTCAAAACAAGTATACTTTGTAAAAATATTAGAAATAGTGCAAATTGGGGTAATTATTGTATTTATAGATAATATAATCATTTGAAACGTAGATTAGGTATTTAAACTTCATGTATTTCATAAAAAAAGAAACTTTGGTACAACAATTACAGTTTAAACAAGTTTATTTTAAGTTGAAGGGAAGGCTAGACTTGACGAAGTATTAAGTAATCGTTAATTTGAGTTTTCCATCTTTTAAATAATCGTAATAATGGTAGATAACTTGGAGCTTCAACCAGCTTCAAATCTGGTTGATGGTAGTATTAAATATGATCTACATGTATATAAAACACGTTGGTGGGTTTTATTTATTTTTATTGCATACAATGCAATTAGTACGTTGCAATGGCTTGAATATTCAATTATTGCAAATGTCGTAATGCGATATTATGGGGTTAGTTCGGTAGCTGTCGACTGGACTTCAATGATTTACATGGCAGTATATCCCCCTTTGGTAATTCCAGCTTGTTATATTATCGACAAAAAAGTAAGTATAAGGGTGTATTAAGGTAATTCTCGTCATAGTAGGCTGTGCCTGAACGTAGGTCCACTTCTTATTTCAATCGGTAATGCAGATTACTTTAAGTTACAGACCAATGGATTGTAAATAAATAACGAAAAACAGTTTAAGTATTCAATTTTTGTTATTTCTTGCAAATTAAAATAAAATTTCTTCAAGATTTCTTCGCTAATGCTAGAATTTAATGATTAATGTGCAATTTTTTGAAGAAAATTCACAAGTTGATAACTGGTAGTAATCTGCATTACCGACAAATGATTGACCTAAAGTCACAGCTTACTATAATAAGTTATAAGGTGCTAAAATTTGGCTCTTCAAGGGTTTACGTACAGCAGCTCTAATCGCCGGATTTGCTACCGCTCTAGGTACTCTAATTAAAGTTTTTTCGATAAATCCAGATTGTTTTTATGTCGTTTTGATTGGTCAAACCCTTTTGGCGGCTTCACAATTGTTCATTTTGCCATTACCACCGAGAATTGCCGCCGTTTGGTTCAAACCAAGTGAAGTATTTTGGGTTCTTTTTCAGTAAAATTTGTGTTTTAAATTGTCGAAATTTAGCTGTCGACAGCGTGTTCGTTGGGTGTCTTTGGTTTTCAATTAGGATGCGCTTTCGGCTTCGTTCTGCCCCCGATAATCGTCCGAAATCAGCCGAATTTGGACCAAATCGGCTTGGATTTGAAGTATTTGTCTTGCGGCTTAACTACAGCTATAGTAATTGTAGCGTTAGCGATTATAGTTTGTGAGTATTCTCCTTATTTTTGAAATTTCCGCAGTACTCTGCGCAGTTATAGAATTTTTAGTAATTTTCTGTGCAGACTTTCCAGCTCAACCGTCGAAACCACCGAGTATCCCGCAGGCAATTGAACGTCAAAATCAAACCAAATATTCAATGAGCGGCTTCTTCAAATCGATAAAAATATTGTGCAAAAATGGCCCTTTTGTTGCCCAGTTTATAGCCTACGGTATCAATGTTGGAGTATTTTCGGCAATCAGCACGTTGTTGAATCAATTCATCTTGCAATATTTTGAAGTAAATTTGGATTTTTTTGAGATTTACACGAATATTGATGGGAATTTTTCAGAACGCTGAACAAGACGCAGGCCGTATGGGTCTACTGATGGTTATAGTTGGAATAATTGATTCGATAGCTTTCGGTGTTTTCCTCGATAAAACCCATTATTTCAAGTATAATTTTGATTTTTTCCAAAAAAATTAACACTATTTCCAAAAATTTTCCAGAGAGACAACATTTCTAATTTATTTTTTCTCTAGTGTTAGCATAGTTTTTTTAATGTTCTCATTAGAATGGAAATCATTAATTTTCGCTTATATTTCCTCAGCAATTGTTGGTTTATTTTTATTCGGTTATCTGCCAGTAAGTTTTGAATTTGCAATGGAACTAACTTATCCATCACCAGAAAGCACAACAACTGGGCTATTGTTGGTATCAGCGCAAATTTTAGGTGTTATTTTCACCTTATTTCTTGGACAATTAAACCGAATTGTTGGCCCATTTTGGGCATTGTCAAGTCAAGCTGGTTTATTGTTAATCGGTACAGTTATTACAGGTTTTATACCGAATTTAAAACGGCGACAAGAGGCCTTAAAATGTCAAAGAAATAGACGATTTGTAAATTGATTTAAATAACAAATGATAATATTTAGAAATTGTTTCATTTCAATGGTAAATTTTAATCGGAATTCCCATTAACTCCCAAAAATTAGCGATTTTAATTAAAATGCCAATTCTGATCGCATTTAAATGTTTTTAAAATTGCAAATTTGAATTAATACGGTCCTGTTATTTTTGTTATTATACTAAAATAAATTACCAACAGATGGTGCTACTCGTATTGTAAACAATGATTATAAAGCGGTCCGTATACTATCAAACAAGCCTTTTCAAAAACTATAAACTTGAACATCTAAAGTTAAGCATACACGAATAAATTAACCTTTATTAAAACAATAAAATTTTAAAATTGATATTGACTGAACTTAAACCGCTCCCTATTATATTATAAAGTGTTTGATATAATTTATAGTAATTGTTTCAAGTTACATATGATCAAAAATTGAAGAACAACCGGGACTAAACAATTTCGAAATTCATGATAATTCAACTGAGTAGCGAACGTGGATGGACTGCTTTAAAACCGCTTTGTTTTCAAAACATTCAATCATCTAGCCAAGTCGCTCTTTGTGTTATTTGTGTGTACGATCGTAGGAGAGAATAACAAACGCGCAACAAGTCGCCTTTGTTTTTTTTCTAATTATTTTTTCTGTTTAATTATTTTGTAATAATTGTCATTTTGTTTATGGAACAATCAAAAATTGTTATGGACAATTGGACAATTCAAATATTCATTTGAATAGAGATTGGCGAGAGAATTTTGAAAAATAATTGAGAATTTTTGCCAAAAACGCCCGAATGGAGCCAAGAAAATCAGGTGAGATGATTTGCATTATTGCCGATTAAATAATCAATTATCGAGAATAATTAACACAATTACCTATAAATTTATAATTAAACAATAAAATTTACATTTATTATAGGTCCATTGAACTTTTAGTGATAAGATAATACGCAACTTTCAAAATAATGAATCAAATTTCCAAAAAAAAACATTTCACTGTGTTCGTAAATTTAATCTTCCTGCCGCTGATTCATGAGTTTAATGCGATATTTCCTGTTACTACCTACTTAGAATTTGTATCCTGGCTTTATTTTTTCAAAAAATTGAAAATTATCAGTTTCAAAAATTGACTTTTGTTTGGATAATTGTAGTTATCGTCCCAAATTATAGTTTGAATCATGGTTTAAAAATCAAGGCTGTTCACAATCAAGGTTTCTTTTACTTTTATTACTTTTTAAAACAATTGTCAGGCCTGTACTAAGCTCAAAAACCACACTAGACAGTCCTAAAATTGCTAAAACAATTGAATTGATAATAAGTGATAACAAAATTATATTTTTAATACTCAATCTTAATAGTGAGAGAATTGTAAAATTTTTATACTCAATTCACTCACAGAAGATAAGATTTTAGTTAGAAAAAATCCCATTGATTCTAATATGAAGGCGCAAAATTTGAAAATAACCAATAACTTGACAATATGTCATTAAAAACAAAACACTATAAAGGGCCAAATTTTAAAACAACCAATGATTTAACTGGACACCGTTGTACCAACAAAGCATTTGTAAATAACGCAAATTAGTGAAATAAGCCGTATTATTCTCTAATTCTTTGAGAAATCGTCACCATGACAACACTACTATTCTTGTCTCTTTTCAATTGTACGTTCGATTGAATTGTAAAGAGTGAAATAGAAGTGCTGCCATAGAATCAACGCGCCAGAAAGTTAGAGAATACGACTATTAGTTTTAATATTGTCAATAATTATAATGGATAGTTAAGTGGTTGTATCAACTCAATTTAAAATTTAACTATAATCCGTTTATCTTAATTAATTAATCGTTAAATTGGTTGTTAATTAAATTAGTGACATTGATAAGTTTGTTGTTTCTTTCGTAGATAAAACATCATGGTTTAGTGAAACTATCAAAACGATACAAGAAAAAATGAAAATTCAAAATAAACCAATAATTGATACGAATTTAGAAAATGAAGACGAATATAAAGAAAGATGGCGATCAATCTACATTATCTATTTTACAATGTTTTTAATTTCATTGGGATTTAGTATTGTTGTGACCGGTGTATGGCCATATTTAGATAAGGTAAGGTAATGGACGGAAATAAGATAATTACGGGTTCAAATCCCGGTTGGTGTACTACTTTTTTTTCCTTATATAATTTAATTAAATTGAATTTTCTTAGTTGGATCCAACAGCTGGTAAAGAATTTATGGGTTATGTTGTTGCAGCAAATCCATTTGGACAAATGTTATTCTCACCATTGGTCGGATGGTGGTGTAATCGTTTAGGCTCAATACGGCTACCATTAATCGTTTCATTGATTATTTTCACTTTAGCTAGTGCTATTTATTCATCATTGGAGATTTTTAGTGCTTATCACAAGCATTGGATGTTGTGGGCGCGATTTCTAGTCGGTGTCAGTTCCGGTAAGTTGCTCAACCCTAAAATTTAGGGAATTTTATATCACTAATATGACAACTAAAATTTCAAATAACACTTCAATTTCCCATGTCACTTATTTATCTTTATACCTCTTGAGGGCTAAAAATTCTAATATTTATAGTTCCATATCTCGTTTGTTTTCCAACGGATTTTAGTGATTCAAACGGAATTAGAAAGAGCATTTCAAGGACTATAGAATAGTGAATTAAGTTTAAAAAAAATTGATTAATTTTTCAATTATAAATGAAAATATAGAAGCATTTTTTAGTTATAATTTTTTACAATTTTCTATATTTTCAGCCATAATTTTGGAAATATTTTTTCTTTTTTTTGTGAAATTATAGACTTCGATAGAGAATTGAAAGTGCTTCTCAAATCTAGCAGAAATTTTCCAGTAGACCTATCAGTTTCTCAGAAAATTGATCCAATTTTAATGCCAAAAATGCGTTGTCTAAGCTAGTCGTACTTTAGTGATGTTGACAAGCTTTATGCGGTTGGCAATTTTGTGCTTGCTACTTATCTACCAACCCTTTTAGACCCTTTTAGCAATTGGGCTAAATTTTTGCTTAATTGCAGCTAATGTGGCTGCTTGTCGTTCGTATCTGTCGGCAGCCACTCGAATTTCCGAACGTACAAAAGCTGTCTCGATGATCTCATTGGCGCAAGTTTTGGGCTTCATTGTCGGTCCAGCTCTACAAGCTGCTGTAGTCCCATTAGGCGGTGATGGGGTCTGGTTAATTCCCAACAAATTAAAATTGAACATGTACACAGCCGCCGGTTGGATCAACGTTTTCTTCTCATTATTCAACATTTACCTATTCCTACCGCATATTTTCAAAGAACATAAAATCGCCGCAAAAGAAGCAATGTTTAAACATGGCAAAAACAACGAGAAAGATGCTTGGAGGCAATTCCGGCCGAACTATTTCGCTACGTGGTCGTTAATTGTGGCGTTTTTCGTGATTGTTTTCAATTTTATGTTGTTGGAAACTTTAGGGACGCCAGTAACGATGGACCAATTCGCTTGGTCGAAAAGTGATTCATTGAAATATATGGGAATTTTAATGTCAATTGGTGCTATCATGGCTATAGCTACATTTGCCTCGATTTCACCCCTATCGAAACGATTCAGTGAAGTTAAAGTGATGATTTGGGGTGGTTTCTTGTTTATGGTTTTAGGTAGGGCGTCGTATATTCCGTTTAATAATGATCCGCCGAAAATGTTCGATTCGAATCTCAAATTGAATTTGTCGATCTTTTGCGATCGGTTTCTACTTAATAAAACTACTTTAAGTTATGATTTCTATCAAAGAATCAATGAATCGTTAATTTCCTATAATAAAACAATAATTTTGGACGATTTAAATGAGGATTTAATCAAAAATTCCACCCTTAATTGCGGTGAAGATCTAGTCGGTTGTCCATCAAGTCAAGAATGGTGTTCCTACACGCCGGCTATGACTTTAACGCAATTTATTGTCGGATATTTATTGACAGCGTTCGGCTATCCGATTGGAGTCACTTTGATTCAGACGATTTTTTCGAAATTATTGGGCTCCAGACCGCAGGTAATTGTAGAAATTGTGGAGTTTTTGAGAGATAAAACTAGAAATTTTAGGGCGTTTGGATGGGTCTAATGACAGGCTCTGGGAGTTTATCTCGAGTCATGGGGCCAGTTTTTGTGACTTATATCTATGAAGAATACGGCACAATTTGGACTTTTGGTTTGACGACAATAATGATGATTGTGTGTCTTGTGTGGTTGTTGTATTTTAATCGGGAATTGATGCCAATGGAGATCGAAATTGGGGTGGAAGAAGGAGAAGAATTGCAACAGATTCGGGTGAAAATCGATGAGAATTTGAGTACTTAATTTTTGCGAGTTTCTGAAGAATTTAAAGACTGAAAGTATGCGTCTCTATTGAAGATGTTTAGAAAAAAACCAAAAAGGTGATATTTTAAGAAATATTTCTATTAATTAGAATTAGTTTAATTTTTTACTATGAATAAACTCGAATTTTGCAATAATCAACGGCTTTCTATTTCTTGATCTTCTTGAGATGAGCTTCTTAAGGGCCGGCATCAATCAGGCGATTTAAAATACCAATTTTCAAAATAAGAATTTTCATTTATTTTCCAACGGTTTTGACGATTTAAACAGAATTTGAAAGAGCATTTGAAAGCGCGCGAGGAGGAGAAACTTAAAAATACCAACGAAGAAAACTTTATTCCACTTTAAATCGATTATAAAACAATCATTTTTACTATCATCTTAATAGAAGTCCTTTTCAACTGCCGCTCTATTTAATAATTCCTGATTGCTTGTGAATCCCCTTGAACACCTACAATTCTATCTACGCTGTCTTCCCTATATTGATCGCTTCTTCGACAGTATTCGGCAAGGTAATATTCAACGTTTCCGGGAACAATAATGCCAACAATCCGGTAATTATTGCACTTAAACCATAGACAATTAGCGGTAACGGTGACCAAATTTGTGCCTAAAAAATTTCTAAATAAATTGATAGAATCTAAAATTGAGGAGCTTACAAGAAGTGGAGTTTGTGGGGCTATCATTGAACCAATCCGTCCGATTGTCGAGCAAGCTCCCATCATTGAATGCCGCAAACCAGTCGGAAATAATTCACTGGTAATCAAGTATGCGACAATAAAAGCTGCAGTTATTGCAGCTTTACCCAATAGATAGAAAATAAGGGATGCATAATGGTATTCTGGAAGAAATTTTGAAGGGGTTGATTTTGATTTCTTTGCTAGTGGAAAACGTACCTTTTGGTAGGAAGACGAAAATAAAACATGAAGCCCCAGTTAGGAACATTAAACCGCATAAAGCTTTCCTTCGTCCAATCTTATTACCGAACATATAACAAAGAATATAAGCTGGAATTTCAGCTAATGATGTTAAAATGAAGTCTGAATAACTCTCGCCAGCTAAACTAACTGAATTTACTGATAAACCATAAAAGAGGAAAGCGCAAGTTATCCAACTGATGCAACAATTGAGAAATCGTAGAAATAACGGTAATGATTTGAAAACTTCTTTGAATAGTTTCTTTGAGCGCATATCTTCAGTTTGAATTTCGTTTAATTTCTCAAAAGTGTCGTCTTTAACGTCGATTTTGTTAAATTGAGCAGCCCTTTGTAAGGTTTTTTTAGCATCATCAATACGTCCTTTACTCAAATTCCACCGGACAGATTCCGGAATTATCCAAAAATAGAAGATGAATAATAAACATGGAATCTCAATAATATAAATCAATAGTCTAAAAATATAAATTTTATCAATTTAAAGATTATTTTCGAATTGCAATCTTACTTCCAAGATTTAACGAGCCAAGCAATTGCGGCCAATAAAACTTCACCTAAAGCAAACGAGATGCCAACAAGGGCACCGGCTAGAATTCTTGTATTTGGACTGACTAATTCCACGCCAATTATAAAGCCACAAGTATAAGTTCCCGAGCCGAATAGGGCTTCAAAAAATTCGAAAACCATAAACCACAAGTACGACGTTGAGAAGGTTTTGATTATGCCGCAAATTCCGGCTAAGACCATGCCCAAAACTAGACCCATCCGTCTACCCCAACGATCCGACACGATTCCAGTCAAAACTAAGCCGATAAATTGGCCGATATTGTTAACTGTGCCGACTAGGGTCAATTTCCAGAGGTTTTCTTCACAGTAGATGTCGTACTAGAATTTTTTTTTGATAATAAAACTTGATTACTGTGAGGCCCGAACTGGACAAGGCGGATAGACGAGGATTTCGTCGGAGGCCCATACCATTGAGTTTTCCATTTAAATTCAAATATGCCGATATCTCGCTTGTTTTTAGAAATATTCCGGAAATTAAAACGGATTTAAAAAGAGAATTTCAATCTGGTTTTGAAGACTTCTTTAGTTTTAAAAATTTTAAACAATATTTTAAAATTTTTCCTCATTACGACTATTTTTCAATGATTATGAAAAAATTTAAAGAAAATCAGAAGCGCTTTCTCAATTTCCAAGAAATTTTCCAACTGACTTGCTAGTTTTCCGAGAAATTACTTCTTTTCGCTAGCTTTTTGGATCAAATGAAATAGCACTAGAATAATAAGTTCAAAGAACATCTAACTCCGTTTCGGTCATTAAAATATGTTTGCAAGTCAAGCGAGAAACCGTCACTCAATAAAGATTTAGTCTGAGTTTATGAATCTCCACCGGGGCCAAAATGGCCCAGCCCGGCACTGATTATTATGCCAAAAAACTTACATCTTGCACTATTGTAATCTCTTCAGACTTTATAATGAAACTTGAACAAACTTCTGTATTTCCCCGATCAAAATTGTCAATCTGGCAAGAATTAGAAGCGTTAACTTGGACATATCTCAGGCATTTTGCTGGTTTATCCCCATGGAAAGGTACAGCATTTGGCAACCAAGACGTGTCGAAATCTGTACGATTTGTATCGCACCCAGGTACTTCACACCTGAAATTTCTCAATATCGTTCAAATATTTGCCATCAATTTTTGATAAAATTACCTGTAATCTAAATCCATGGCTGTAAAAACGAAGGCTACATTCAAACCAGCATGGATCAAAACAGCTACACAAACCGCAGAAAATACAATCGATTGATACCGCCCGAAATCGCCCAATTCGCACAGGATTGTATCAAGGGTTGGTTCATTTTCACGACGACTTTCAGTCATTTTCTTTTTTATAGTTTAATATCTAAAAATCAAAAAAAATTGATGATTTATTTAGTTTTTTCACCAAAAATTTAGCTTTTTTTTAACGTCTATACTGTGTACTTTGTGGAGGTAACACTACATTGTCGTGTTATCAACAATACTGTAGTTATCGTTTGGGATTTGTGTGTCGAATTTATTAAATAATGAGCGTCTTTAATCAGTTTTGATCAAGGTCTTCATTGACGGGGTTCCTAAATATTTTTAGTCCTTTACTCTTATTGGATTAGACAATATTTAATAAAACAAGATGAATTTCCTTTCATATCATTCTGTAAATAATAAACATTTTTTGCACGCTTAAAATATTAAAAAAAATACCATTGGTTAGTTTTAAAAAAGTTGATTCTGAAAGAGTTTTGAAAATGGTACTTACCAGTATTGACTAAAAATAAAGAGGTACTTGTGTATGAGTGTGTGAGTGTGTTTTCTTTTTGGATTTTCACAAAATTTAGGTCTTAATTCAAAAAATGCGTATAGATTTGGGCTAAAATTTTGCCAATAACCATCAAAGCTCAGGAATTTTAATCAAAAGTGGACTCAATTCAGCAAATTATCAACTTTTCAATGAACTTTTAACAGTTTATAACAAATTGGAAGAGTGTTTCATATCTTCAAGAAATCCTCCAATAGATTCGTTAGTTTTCTGGAAAACTGGAAGAAATTGGAGCCTCTACATTTCCTAATTAGGTGTCCAAAAATACCAAACTTTAATCATCGATATCTCCCTTGTTTGATGAGATATTATAATGAATTTTGCAGCATTAGATAGAGTAATTTAGGCAGCATCTTAGACTGTTTTTGTTTTGAAAAATTCCAAATGAGCTTCGAGTTACAGAGGAAAATCATGGAGCACGTAATTTTCTAAATTTTCCAAATTTTCTACTTAAACTATGATCGATTTTTCACGGTACCAAATCTTGTAGAAATTTTCCGGCAGATTTGTTAGTTTTCCAAAAAATTAACAAAAATTTATAGTTGTCTGTAAGCTTTAATACATTTTTTCGTTTCTGTTTCTGTTTCGCTTCTGTTTCCTTTTCTGATAAAATAGATATGATGTGTACAAAAGTGTACTACAGTTACAATAAAAATGACAAATTCCTCGTATAACACGTACAAGATTCATGATTACACTTATCGTGGACTACTTGGACAGCATATTTGGTGATATTTCACTAGTTTATACCGCGTTTATAGTGACAGGTACGCTATTTAGTGGATACGTAATATACCTAATTTAAAAAATTTAAATACTACTCGTAATCGATCAAGACCAAGGTCTCGTTATAATTTATGATAATTTAATGGAATTTTTTTTATTTTTAGGAAAATATTAGGATAACAATTGTATTTACCACAAAAATAATAATAATGTTTATTTCTTATCTATACAAGAACGCACTTAACAAATATTTATCACAATTAGCCTTTTATCTTCATCATTATTATTATTACTTCTATTTATTTCTATAATTATTTTTGCTGTTGTTTACCTATATTGACGGCTTCATCGATTGTATCTGGTAATTTTGTGTTAACCGTTTCAGGGAATAAAAGTGTTAATAATCCGGCAACGATTGCCATTGATGCGTACATGATCAAAGGTAGTGGCGTCCAAATTTGACTCTAATTTGAAAGAAAATTTGAGAGAAATACTTACATTTTTGGAATTTTGGAAATGTAAACGTACCAATAGAGGGGTCTGTGGTGAAATCATCGATCCGATCCGGCCGAACGTTGAGCAAACGCCCATCAACGACTGTCTCAATCCAGTTGGGAACAATTCGCTTGTGATCACGTAAGCGATGGTGAACGCCGCTGTTGCTGCGAATTTGCCCAAAAGGTAGAAGATAAGCGTTGCATAATACACGTCTTTAAACCGGTAAACAATCTAAATAGTCGAATTTATTCAAATAATTTCGATATTACCTGTTGGAATGAAAACGAAGACAAGACAAGAGATGCCTGTTAAGAAAAACGATCCACACAAAGTGAACCTTCGGCCTAGTTTGTCCACAATATAGGCGCATGCGAAATATGCCGGTATCTCAACAAGTGATGTTAGAATGAAATCTAAATAGCTATTACCAGCTAAAGCTACCGAATTTAAAGTCAAACCATAGAAAAGAAAAGCACAAGTTATCCAACAGAAACAACAATTAATCAAACGCAAAAATAATGGGCCAGTTTTTAATATCAAAACTACAGGATCTTTAACTTTTTCCTCATCTTGATTTTCGCGTAACCTCAATTTCTCTAAAGTTGTGTCGGCAATAGCACGACCATTCATTGAAGCAGCACGTTTTAAAGTTTCTATAGCACGATCGTAACGTTGCCGACTCAAATTCCAACGAATCGATTCCGGTATCAACCATAACAGACCAACAAATAATAAAGTCGGAGCGTAAATAATATAAATCAATAATCTACAAGTAAAAACGTGTTAAAGTCACCCTGTAGAATCAGTGCCGGACTGGACCAGTTTGGGCTCGGAGGAAATTCAAAAACGCCGCACTAGATCTTCATCGATGTGCCGGATCTCACTTGTTTTCCATCAGATTCTAATGAATGAAACAGAATCGGATGCCTCTTAAAATTATCTTTCTAATGATGCCCGATTCATTACAATATGTCATCAAAGAAGGGAGATATCAATGATTTAATTTTGGCATTTTTGTACAGGTCCTTTGACAATTTTCCGGAAAATTGGCAAACCGATTGGAAAATTTCTTGGGGATTTGGAAAGCGCATTCCATTTTCTATATACTATGCAAAAATTATTCGAAAGTTTATAATATTGGCTAAATTATTGGCGAAAGTATAGAAAAATGTGCAAAAATTTAGAAAAAATAATGCTCCTAGATTTTCGTCTATAAATTCAAATTCAAATGGAATTTGCCAAAACGAAAAACTTGCTCTAATATCCCTCAAAAGGCCCTTTCAAATGATGTCTGATTCATTACACTAAGCCATCAAACAAGGGAGATATCGGTTATTAAAAATTGCCATTATTTAACACCAAATTTAAAAAAACGTGTAATGCAAGCCCTTAACTTTTTGGCAATTTCCTGGAAAACTAACAAGCCGATTGGAAAACTTTTTGTAGATTTGGAAATCGCTTTCCATTTTCTATAAATTTTACCAGAATCATATGAAAATAAACAACGCTGGTTAAGTTATGAGCAAAAATATAAAAATATCGTAAAATATTACGAAGAAACGTCCCTCTGTAACTCAATCAATCGAAATTTTCTGAAATGGAAAAAGCCATCAAATTCACCTTGAAATTCCCTTATTAAATCCGTTTAAATTTTTGTGATATTTCCAGAAACAAGCGAGATATCAGCATTATTAGATTTAAATTAAAAAGGCAATGGCATGAGCCTCCTGACGGCTCCGGCGGGAACCCCGACTACCCGCCCTGTCCAGTCCGGCCCTGTCTTCAATATGATTAAAAACAAATACAAACTTCCAGGATTGGACACTCCAAGCTACGCTAGCTATTAAAACTTCACCGATAGCATAACAACAACACACAATCGTACCGATTAGAACACGTTTTTTCGGTCCGACTAATTCAACGCCGATGATAAAACCACAAGCGTACGTATTGGCAGCGGTGCCGGCTTCCAAAAATTCGAAAATCAAAAACCAAATGTACGTAGGTGAGAGGGTTTTGATTAGGCCGATTATAGCAGCAATGACCATGCCGAAAATTAACACGACTTTCCGGCCGAACCTAGATTCAAATAACACTAAAATAACGTTGTTTTTCGAGGGAACTATCAATAATTACCTGTCTGAAATTAAGCCGCCTATAAATAAGCCGAAGAATTGACCAACATTGTTGATTGTACCAACCAAGGTTAATTTCCATAGATTATCATCACAATAAATATCAAACTGGAAATTAATTAAATTTATTGTTAAAAAAATGCTAATTATTTTATAAAATTAATTACCTCTTGTACAATACTTTTTTCTTCCGTTTCGTAAACAAAAGATGAACATTTTGCAGTTTGATAATCATCAAAATCTACAGCTGAACAATTATTTATTGGTGTTAATATTGATGAATTACTGGGCAAATATCTCAAACATTTCGATGGTTTGTTGTTTGTAAATGGTACAGCATTTGTTAACCACGGTGGATCAAAATCTGGATTTGCTGAATCACAGCCAGGAATTTCGCACCTAAATGTTGAAAAAACGAATTCTACTGAATTTTCCAAACTCGTTTAGCAACGATATACTCTCCGTACTCGTTTTACATATTATTATCTTAAAATAAGTCTCTTAGTACGATTAAATCTATCCAACAAGACGCCATCTATTGGGTTTTAGTGCAATTTGAGATAATAATGACGTTATCATGAGAAATTTTGATTAGAGATAAGCTTGTAACAATTTCACGATAGGAGTAGAGATTAAATACTTTCCAGTCTCGTTGTACAAACTGTTGTCTAATTGTAAAATATTTTTAAGCTCTAATCTGATCCTAGCAAAACGCCATCTATTGAGTTCGAGTAGAATTGTAGGTAATCGTGACGTATTAATGATAAATTTCAAATAGATATAAACTTGTAACAATTTCACGATAGGAGAAAAACTAGATTAGAGAATCTTGAATAAATCTAGACCATGACCTGATCAATTTTCTTTTCTTACTGATCATCCTGGTAGAATTAAAACTATAATTAAAACTAGTTTTTTTGGTCAAATAATTTATGAAAATTGTAAATAATATGCAAATTTCTATCAAATGAATTATGGGCTATAATTTAAGGATTGAATAATTAATTAATTACCTATAATCCAAGTCCTTGGCAGTGAAAACAAATGCAATATGTAAGGCCGAATGCATGATAACAACCACACAAACTAGACTAAAAGTTATTTTTTGATATTTACCAAATTCACCAATTTGTACTAAAATCGCATCTAATGAATCATCCAGAGTCATTTTGATATTCAATTAAATATCAATACTGATCGATTAAACAATTAAATTCCAGATTAATTAATACGGAAAAAAATTCGTCTAAATCTTATCTCGCTAATCCCAATAATTTATAACTGGCACAATATTTGTAAATTCTAAATGGCCACTTAAACTTTACTTAAATTGATAACAACAATAACAAATAATAATAATAATGGTATGCTGTTATCGATACACTAGCACCACAACTACTGAATTTTTACTATGAATGCTGCCTCTATTTATTACATTACGATCAAACCTGTAACCACTTATCTAAAAAAAAAGGTTAAAAAGTCTTAACTTGAAAATTTATTGCCGTTTTTTTTTTAATAAAAAAATACGAATTTAAGGTGTTCATAATTGACTTATAAGCGATTTATTTTATTAATTTGATTGGTAATTTTTCGATCATTTATTTTGCCCGATTTCGATAAGCTAAGGTCAAAAGTAAATGGACTCGTTACAATATTCATTATAATTAGAAGATTTTGTGTTGTTGTGCCTTTATTGTCATTATTATTGTTGCGATTACTTCGAATTATTGTTGGTAGGTGTGAAAATGTGGAAATTTTATGGTTTATTTAATGTTTTTTCGTCAACTAAACGTTGTAACCACAATTAAAAAAGTAATATTGAAAATAAAAACGAAAACAACACGTTTTTAATTATTTTCTTTTCAATTCTACTAGAAAAATAAATTAAGGTTGCTGTGGTAATTCGAAAAAATCGATTTTGTTTTTTTTCGTAAACCGCTGAGATTCGAACCCAAGACTTGCAGTTTTCGTTTTGTAGTCGATGTTGTGTTCCGTATAGAAATTGAAGGTTCTAAAGTTCCAAATCGGTAGTTTACATGTTGTTTTTGTTTATTTTGTATAATAAACAATATTAGTCTTTATATTTGTTTATAATCTGCTCATTATTAAAATTTCGTATTTAAAATTATAATTATACACGATCGTTATAATTTTATTGATTACTAATTTCTGACGTAATTATAAATTATTATTTTCAATTTTAAAATCGGTATTGTAAACAAACCATCAGTTTTTATGAGAATTTATTCGAAATATTACCGACTTCTATTTCCGGTTCTGTAACTGCCAGTTTTAATAACCGATATCTCGCTTGTTTGATGAAGTATTGTAATGAATTTAGTAGCGTTAAAAAGAGCATTCAAAGGAGTATCTAAGGACGTTTTAGTTTTAGAAAATCTCGGCTGAATTCTGAGTTATAGAAAAAATCTTGAAACTCGCGATTTTCCAAAATTTTTCCAATAACTTGGCAAATATTATCGATTTTTCAACGTTTTTCTCCACGTTTCTAACTAATTAAAAGAACTACTCAGATTTCCAAGAGATTCTCAATAGATTTGTTAGTTTTCTGAAAAGTGGCAAAAAGCTTATATCACATCTTATTCTTCGATTAGGTGCCCAAAACATCAATTTTTAATAATCGATTTCTCCCTTGTTTGATGTTGTATTGTAATGATTTTATACCATTAGAAAAAGCACTTCAAAGGGAGTCTAAGAATGTTTTGCTTTTGGAAAATTCCGATCGAACTTTGAGTTGTAGGAGAAGTCTTAGTGCACATGTTTTCTTTTAATTTTTTCATATTTTCCCTTATAATTTAACAACTTTTAATAATCAATATCTTCCTTGTTTGGTGGTATATTCTAATGAATGTAGCAGCGTTAGAAAGAGCATTTCAAGAAGTCTCTGTTGGCGTTTTTGTTTTGGAATATCTCGATTGAATTCTGAGTTACAAAAGAATTCTTCCAGCATGTGTTTTGTTTGATTTTTCTGATATTTTCCCTTATCATTTAGTCGAAATTCCTAATTGTCCAATGATTTTTCGTCCAGACGCAATCATGACCGTGTGCACTGATTGGAAGGCAGGATGAGGGAATCTAAAGGTCGAGGTAGTGTTCTGACGCGTCTTAAATTCATAGTTTGCGCCGTCTATTACATAATTTGGCTCTATTTATTCTACTAGATTAAAATTTGCATTTTAACAACAGCATAATTTGAGGATATTCAATTTAATCATTTCTAATTCTATTATTTTATCCAAATACTACATCTAATGATAAGAGTCATAATTGTAGACTTTAAAACAGGTATTCTGATTCTAGAGAATCTGTGCAAGGCCGATAAATCGAGATAATTGTGAGGATTTTCGATTTTTCTGCTTCTAAATATCTAATTAAACACGATTGTGGAGCCGGTAATTACGTCAATGAGAATTTCATATGATAACGCCACACTCCTCGGTCAAAAAATCATGAATAGAATAAGATAAATTAATAAATTAATAAATAGAACAAATAGAAAGTGGAAAATAAATAAGCGAAAAACGACAATCTCACGACAATAAATACAAAAAAGGAACTAATTAATTGATCGTTTACTTAAATTAAATTGTGGTGCGACGAAAATTTCAATGCCATTTTCTAATACAAGAATTGTTATTATAATTGGCAACATTATAATATAAATTTGTTGTATAATATCCTTATTAGAAATGTATACGACACTCGTATTGTTCGACTAATTCTCGAGCTGTTAATTCAAATTCTAACTCAATTTCAATCTGCGAAATTCTTGATTCATAGTCAAAATTTTAAAGGGCCGAACTCTTCAAAAAAGACACCTTTTGATTAACGATTTCTCACTTAATTCAGAACTTGAAACAACGGGTAAGATCTCATTGAAAAGAGCATTTTTCCATCTAGAACAAGGGTTGATTTGTTTCGGAAAATTTAAGGAAATTATGAATTATAGAGTTCCTTGTTTGTTTTTTTATGTTTTCCTTTATAACGCTACAAATAATGTTTCAAGCTATTTTATTGAATAAATTAAAAGCAATGGCAAGTATCTGAAGAATTTTTCTATAGGTCTTTCAATTTTCCGGAAAATCGAGATAATAAATTATAATTGTTGACAAAAAACTCGTTAATTTTCCTGGGAAAATTGCTTTATAATTCAAGATTTCCACAAAATTTTCCATAACAAATACATCTATATTGTAGATTAAAAAAAGCCCTTTCCAACGAAACCTTAGACGTTGTTTCAAGTGTTAAAATAAGGTAGAAATCACCGATCAAAAATGCCTATTCTTTGGCAAATTCTCACCATAAATCATCAATTTTCGCAAAAATTTTGTTGTGCTGTGTCGAAATTAGTCTGTTGACATAACATTTAGAGTTCTTTTACATGTTTTTTAAATTTTATCTTTATTATATTGAATTTTAATTTCTCAATAGTGATAAAGATGGAATTAAATTGTGTATTTAAACAATCTAGACAGGTAAAAACAATCCTTGATCTAGAATTTAAGACAAACAATTCAGATTATTATTGTTTATTTCGTCAAAAATTAAAGAAATTTTCATAATTTCAGGTTGGAATTAATTATAAATAATCAAATAAAATTGGTGAGTAATTATCAGAAAATCATTTGTTAATTGATTGTTATCCTTGAAACTAACAAGTTTATTTGTTTATAATGCTTTGATAGTCTAGTTCAGAGATTGTTATAACAGCATCAAAACTAGTGCGTTTATGAAATAGATTTCATATTTGGTATATTTGTGTGTTCTTCACCTTGTACCGTGTTGTATTGTGTTGTATTACCTTGTACACCACTATAAAGACAGAATATAAAAATTTAAATGGCCAAGATTTAATTTTTTTAAACTTTTATTGAAGAGCACGAATCAACCTTGTTCCATTATCTGTAATCGGTTTATTAATCTCAATAATCAAGCAGTTACGTTGATCTTTTTTTTTATTTCCAGTAGGAGTAATGTCAAGAATAAATTACTTTGTACAACACGATTAAAGCAAATTTAGGAAATTCATTATCCGTATTCTTGGAAACTCAATACTTTTTGCACGATAAATCAACAATTATCAGCAAATTAAATATGCAAGACTCCAATAACACAAATAAAACGATTTTTTTTTTTAAATTCGTGTCCCCGGTATCCCTTGATGGTGTTTAAGGTTTTATACGTTTGATTGTTGATTATGATCACGTTTTTGTTTTTTTTTTTTTTTAACAAAGACGGTAGTGTTAATTAAAGGTTGTTCGTGTTCTCCAAATCACAATCAAATGTGAATTTCTAATGATTTTTGCGAATTAATCAAGAACCACGTTTACTGATTAGAAATTACTATTTATTCCATAAAAAAATGGAATGTGCATCATTCTTTTATTGTTCATTGATTTAGTTCTGTTATATTAAATACAATTTAAAAATAATTCTAGTATTCATGGTAACAATCAACAATTGAAATTACAAACGCAGAAACAATTAGTGAGAAATTCTTGGTAAAAAATACAATTTTATCAATAAAGAATGATTTATAATTGAAACTAAATCAACGATTAATTATATAAATGACAAGTATAGGCAACCAACTTTACGCTAAAATTGAACTGTTTAAAGTGTTGCATACGCAAGATTGTGCACTTAAAAATTGAATATTGCCAACCTGATAATCTTAATATTAATTGAAATTTTAAAAGAATTGAGAATTTTCAGCGATTTTCCAGTAAATAAGCTACATTTTTATTTATTTTTACTATTATTTTACTGAAAATTAGTGAAACTGTTTATTATTTTATTATTTTTAATGTATTAATTAAGATAAATAAATGAATTTATGCAAATTCGTAATTTTTACAACAAGCTAGTTAAATTAATTATTTAATTAGGTTAAAATAATAATTATTGGAAAATTGAATACCTTATTTCAAGTCGAAGATTCTAGAAGGCGCTTGCGTTGACAATTGATAGTAGTGACGTCATTTTCAAGTTGGCCGCCATATTTTCAACAGTGTTTGATTTTGTTCAAAACAGTACAATTTGATTCGCATTATCTAGTGAAAAATTTATATTTTAAAACAGAAAATGAGTTTAAACCGGTATACTGAAGGTAATTATCATTATTTTATTAAATTTGAGTTAAATTGTTTCAATTGAAAAAAAATCTTGTCGATCGAAAAAACAAAAATTCAATGCATCTAGTTGGCGTGTGCTTTAAGAATTTATGCCCGATTCACTCACAGAATATAAGATTACACGTAATTGAAAACAGTTGATATCACATTTAGGGGCTTTTATTCCGTAATATTGTCGTCAATCCTGCTTTAAATGAGTCAATTTCAACTGAAAGAAATTTGTTATGTTAGAGTTATGAATACTCATTCGAACCGCCACTGGTGGGACTGTATCGCACTCTCTCTATTGTAAGTGGCCGAATGTAGTTACGACTTACGTCAAGTACCAAAAGCATGGCCATCTATTAGGCGAATTACTAACAAATCCGATTAGAATCGATTGTAAACTAAAATTAGTCAAATGATAAAAAAACAAAGGTATAACAACAATTATTTTAATACAATAAAAAGCATAGAAGGCTTAGGAAAGATTATGACAGTTGTCATTGTTTTTTTTTCACATCCGAATGGCAATAACATAGTTGGCTACTGTCATTGTAGTTTTTTTTTTCATTTTTTATGAGTATACAATGGTATACTTGATCTTGGTAAAGACGTAATGTCGTAACTTGATTCAATTAGTGAAACTTAAAAAAATGAAAAACTTCAATTACATACAACTATTTATTCATTTTTTTTATTTTACTAATTAATAAAAGTACATCAGACATACAATGGTAATTTACCTCGCAGTTGGCCATGTTTTAGTTACAATTTGTTTAATTTTTCAATTAAACAATCGAATCAATCTATATTACATAACAATGAAAATCATAGCCAACTATACGAATATCAAATTATACCATTGTACATTCAATACAATAAATTATTTGTATGACTTAATATCAGCTGGACGTTGTGGTGGTTCACTATGAAATTCCAATAGACCAGCAGCATTACCAAATACAATCGTACCAATCAATGTGGCAATACCAAGAACTAATTGCCCATTATAACGTCGTTGTTTCGACTCATAATCTAATTTCCATGAACCACTCGGTGATGGTAAATCACTGAATGTTGTCACTTCATGATGACCACCCGTATAATTTCTACGTAGAACTAGAAAAAAATTGAGGTTATAATTTCAATTGCTTGAATTTTATTTTATCGGAAAAAACAAACTTTGTCGTGCAATTAATTGACGAAATAATTTCATCGAATGCATCATTTCAATTTAATTCAACAACCCTTAATCAAGTCTTCCACCCTCAAGAAACAATCGAACGGTTACGTAACTGTCATTCAATCAGTATAGCCAACTGTTACAGGTCAAAAACATCAATTATCAGTGGTGTACTCTCTACTACGAATTGTTATTTATACAAAATTGGCAATGTTTTTGATTAAATAGTCATAGATTGTTTCCAATTATGAATTTTTCAAATGTCCGAAGATAGCTACGATATTACGTCTCAGACTCATGGCCTATTGTGATACGATCAAAAAATCTAGTAGGCTTTGAAAATTCCATCAATATTAAATTCAGTAAAGTTTCGGTTAATCTACTGAATTTAATTATTAAAAAAAATTCTAGATATCAATTGAACGTAAAAATTATAAACGCCGCCACTGATTATACAAATACCAATTTTTATAGAAAAAATTACTGTATTGCCAACAAAACAGTAGCGTATTACAAACTAGCTTCTTGATAAATTTGTTTATAATAAAATATTGAATATTTGGCGTTATTATTAAAAATTCACGTATAAATTATAATTGAAGGTTTTATTTTAATTGATAGGGGTATAATTAATTTTCTAATAAATTAATAACACGAATATAAAGTTTGGTCGCCACTGATTGTTTGGCAATAAATTGACTATACCAACTTTACCAGAAAAAAAATACTAACTGTAACTGTGATGTTGGCACAAAAATTAAAGACGATATCTATATGATTTTCTCTTATAGATTTATCAAGTTGAATATCTACGAATTGTGTTATTTATGTGAAATATTTTTATTGTTTCGATTTTTTTTGAGAATTATCGAAAATTAGCGATTTAATTTTGTTCAAGTTGGTATCAATGCGCGTCACCATTTTGTTTCCGTCTCCGCCATTTTCTCCGGTTCTTTTCCGAATGGCACGTGGAGTCGTGTGTTAGTGTTTATCAAATTGTGTTAAATTTCGATTAATTTTGAAAAGTAATTAATTAATTAACAATGAAATTGAACGTTTCTTATCCCGCTACGGGATGTCAGAAATTATTTGAAGTAGTCGACGAACATAAAATTCGTATTTTTTACGAAAAACGTATGGGACAAGAAGTCGAAGCTGATCCATTAGGGGATGAATGGAAAGGTTATATTTTACGTATCAGCGGTGGTAACGATAAACAAGGTTTCCCAATGAAACAAGGCGTCCTAACAAATGGACGTGTCCGTTTGTTGTTATCAAAGGGCCATTCGTGTTATCGTCCACGACGTGATGGTGAACGTAAACGTAAATCCGTACGTGGCTGTATTGTTGATGGTAATTTGAGCGTATTGGCTTTGGTTATTGTCCGGAAAGGTGAACAAGAAATACCCGGTTTAACTGATACAACAATACCGCGCCGTTTAGGGCCGAAACGTGCTTCACGCATACGAAAATTGTTTAATTTAAGCAAAGAGGATGATGTCCGTCAGTATGTTGTTAAACGGCCATTACCATTGAAGGATGATGGTAAAAAACAACGTTTCAAGGCGCCGAAAATTCAACGTTTAGTTACACCGGTTGTGTTGCAAAGGAAACGCCATCGTTTAGCATTGAAGAAGAAACGTTGTTTGAAACGTAAAGAGCAAGCCGATAATTATGCGAAATTATTGGCACAATTTAACAAAGAAAAGAAGGCAAGGCGTGAAGAATTGAAACGACGCCGTTCGGCTAGTTTACGAGCCAGTACATCAAGTAATCAGAGCTCGCAGAAATAAATTAAAAATAAAACAAGTTTTCTAATTAAAACATAAGTCAAATGATTGGAATAAAACCATAAATAAAACAATATTTTATTTCTCCCAATCCAACAAAAATTATAAAATTAATATTTGTATAGTAACACGTAACGCCATCTATGATTGAGAAGTAGAAATTAAAAGGCGGTAATTTCAAAAATTTCAATATCCTTAAATCCGGATTTTTCGTTTGTTTTTCAATTTGTTCTGACTATTTAATTTAATTGACGGCTGAGTCGTAGTTTGATTTGGTTGTTTGTTTTTGATTTGAATAAATATAAAACGCAACGAAGTATGAAACAAGCTACGACTCTATTTTGATCGTATATTTATTTAAATTAGATAATTTGTAGATGATTCACGTCACTTTGGTCTATTTTCCACTGTTATACGTGAGAGAATAAAAAACAATATGATATATTTTGTAATTCAGCACACAAAAGTGAGGAATTTTCTTTTTTTCTCTCATTTTTCTTAACAATAATAAAAGTCTATATTGAAATTTTTCGAATATTGTGAAATTATTGCTAGATAATCGAAATTCTAAGATGGTAAAAAAGGTCAAAGGTCAAATGATTAACAATGAAAGTGCAATATTCTAATTGGTGAGAATATCAATCTATCTCTTTCTGTTTGTTTCGGTCAAGTGAGAGTAAGGAAATCAACAATTATATAGGGTGTACTACTCAATAGTTGGCTCTTTTTTCCTAACGTAGCCTTAGATTGATTCATACTTTATTAGATTTCAAAAATATTGGCCCCATTTTTAGTCCAAATGCGCTCAAAGTGGACCTACAATTGAACCATCTACAAATTACAAATTAGGTATTCAATTTAAATTAATAGTGTATTTCATCGAAATTACGACAAAGTCGTAGCTTTGTTCATACTTCACTATTATTACATTTGACAGTTGTTAGTTCGTGGTATTCTCTAACTCTAATGATCAATGGATCATTAGAGTCATTGTCATTACCATGACAACGTTAGAAATCAACAGTTGAAAAGCTTGTTTGATTATTATGATGGAATTGTAAATGAGACAGAAGTTCTGTTCAAAGGGACTGTCAATCTTCAGTGTTGTCATGGTAACGAATCGCCAAAAAGTTAGAGAATACGACTGCTAGTCAACTTTTCTGATGTAGATGGTCGAACAAAGCAACGACAATGCTGAAAGACATAGCCAACTACTGCAAGGCGAAATACCGTGGTACTGTATACCGCGTGAGAAGATGGATTCCTGTCTTTTTCTCTTTGTTTCGGTCAAGTGAGAGTACGGAAATCAACAATTATGCACACGTTACAGAAAGAGGCAGGCGCATTAGATCTTCTTTCATCTTCTTGTGGAAAATTTAAGTGGCACTTTACAGTATTCCAAATGATTTCTAAGCAGTGGCATAGCTTGCATTAGGAATCACAAATGGCACTAGCAAATTCATTCTTCTATAACTTTGCCAAAACTATCAAATTTTAAATAGTTTTCACACGTCATAGAGCAAATCGAAGAAGCTCCACAGTTTTCCGAGAGTTGTCAAAAAGTTGAGGATCTCCCATGTGGAACTTCAATCTGTCTAGTACGTCTCTGTTACTAACACGATTTATAAACAAATTTGAATTCTCACCTCGAATAAAGCGTGTGTGATTGTTACAATTGCATCACTTTATTACTTCAGTTAGAAAAGAACCAAAAAAGAGTAGAAATAAAGAAGAGTTCTCTTTTATATTTGAATGATGTAAGACTTTATTTCTGTTGCTACTAAAAACTAGAACTATTGTTTAAAATTACGATAGAACTAGAGAAAATCTAATGTCAACATAGATAGATGAGAATCATTTTTCTCTATTTGAAGCTAATTGAACACATCGATTTATGTAATTTAAAGGTGAAAGGGCTCTTATGTCATCATCCTCACCATCCAAACTGGCTGACCAATGGCCGTAAAATTTCTTCTTTTCTATTTTTGTATGTCGCTAAAGAAAATTTTAAAATAATTAACACTCTGTTGAAGAATTTCAAAATTTGTGTTGATTTCGGCTAATTCTCCAAGGCTGTACAATCATCAATAAACGTTAAATAAAACGATTACCTAATCGAAATATGACAGTTTTATCAAATAATCGGATTTAAAATAGACGAAAAAACGTAGAATACCGTTCACTTCTTCGTCTATGTCACGGAATGTTTCCATGAAGAAGAAGAAGAAGAAAATTTGAAATTATTCCTCCACTTCTACAATTTTATGTCTGTAGGCAGTAAAAATAAACAGATACACACACCTTTCACCAGTTGTGGAATTATATAGGAAATGAAGACAATACCGGAAGTCTATTTGTTGAATAAGACAAATACAGGAGATTTTGATCAATTTATTGTTATTATTATTTGATTTTTCCTATTCTTCCTTCATTAGAATCTAACACATGTGACTAATTTTCACAGTTAGAAAAAATTAGGATCCTAAATAGAAAGGATGTCATAACCTTGGGCTTGATTTTAGTAAAAATTGATTATTTTCAATAAGTATATGTCAAGTAACACTCTAAATAAAACAGCCTTGTGATAGTTGTTTGAATTTGAAATAAGACTAAATTACAAATAAAACTACATTACAATTTAATATCGTTCATAAAATATTTGAATTCCGTAATAGACCCATCAAATCAATCTTGCTTATTATTGGTTCGAATTCGAATTTGTTCTAATAACATTGATATTATAGATAAATATTATTTGAAATAATTGTTGAAATTTAACTATTAATAAAGAAACTATTATAAATTAGAAATTACCATCGATTTCTTAAGGATATTCAAAGTAAATCTTACAGATTTTCAATGATATTTGAATTTGCGCCACAGTACAACCAATCGGATCAACACAAGATGTGTCAATTATATCGCGATCACCATTGGTTGGAATTGTGCGGTAAATTTGAATTCATCCTATTATTATTAGACCGTAGGTAATAATAATATTCTTAAATATTTCATGGAATTTAAATCTATTAATAATCAAAAGAATCTAATTGTTATGTTAATGAATTAGAAAATTAATATCATTATAAAAATATTTAAATTGCCCGTTACATTGCAGCCAATTAGATTGACACTAGGAATTGTGTCAATTAAATCTTGATTGTTATTTGTTGCAATTGCGCGGCAAATTCGAATTCGTCATAATTACATTAATATTAAAAATAAATAGTTTGTGAAATTATTGTGTAAATCTAACTTAATAAGCAAAAGAATTTCCTTGTATTGATAAATTAGAAAATACCATCGATTCTTTGTAGATATTTAATTATAAATTGAATTTGAAAAAAATCTCAACTTTCACCTTGTTCTCATCGTCGTCATTATTGCAATAAGGATCAAGTTCATTCTTGATATTATCATTGTCTAGTCACATGTTTAGTTGGATGTGTGATTGACTTTAATCCAAATGAGGGGCAAAAAGAGAAATGGCCGTTAAACAGGCTTTTAATATGAAAGTCTTGCCTCCTTCCTTTTGTAGTTAACAAAATAATAAACTGTAGACGACAACAACAACAACAACAAAAAACTACCGGGAATTTTCACATAATTACTTGATTATTAAATCAATAATTACTTCATCTGTGTACAAATTGTACAAGTGAAATGAAGTAATTAATTATCGCTCTAATAAAATTAAATGCCAAAACAAATAGAGTTCATTCGAATATTTGTGTACACATATTGTAGTTGGCCGTGCTTCGGCTACATTGTCGTATCTTGATTCGGTTGTTCGGCATTTAATTGAACAAAGTCCAGTATAATAAACTGTACGAAACAAACTACGACACTACATATCAAATTACAAGGTATACACGCTACAGAAAATATGAACTAATCAACGACACTATGTCGTAACCAAAAGCATAGCCAACTGCGAGATGAAATACACCTGTATTGTAGTAGAATAAATAATAACAATAACAACAAACAATTGAATTTGTTTTGTTCAATTGTCTGGTTATTTTAATTACAATTGACACAAGCCAACTGGGATGTATAATGGGAAAACTTCCGTACTCTTTACGCTAACATTTCCACAGTGGATAATAATAATAATCTCTATTATCTAACAATAAGGAAAAATAGAAAGAAAATTTTTTGATTATATAATAATCATCGATAATTAATAATATTTCTATTTTGACATGACATCAGTTAGAATTGTGGTATACAAGAATTTATTTGAATAGATTTTCCATAATTCACATTCTCAAATTTTTCTTTTTCTATAAAAATAATAATAATAATGATTATAATGGGAGAAAAGGAATGTTGTAATCAAATTTCAAAATCCACACTTTAGACAGCACATCCGGAATAGGTGATGATGATGAATAGAAATTCGAAATCATTTCATCTCTTTTTTTCTAATTTATAAAAAAGACCGCAATATATAAAAGAGCACTAATTAGAAAGATGCTAGACAGAGATAGACAGATACAACCTTGATCTAATTATTTTTAAATTTGTATATTCCATCAAATAGAGTGCTGTTGTAATCAAATGTATGCATCAAATGACGACGTACGTTTCGATTTCGGAATCAATTTTCATTTAATCTATTCGTTTAGATTACAGATAACTTAATTAATAGAAGAAAAATAAACTTACATAATTTGTTTTTATTCTACGTGGAAAATTTTTAATTGTAGTAGTTTGGATTTTATTTCCACTAGATTACAACATACAGAAAAAGAATGCAATAAAATAAGAACGAAACAATTAAATCAAGAAAAACCAGTAGAATTTTAATTAATTTGTTCATTTTTATTATGTTGGGATGTCACAAAATAACATTAAACGAATATTTCAGGATCAAATTACAGTTGGTCATGTTTTTGGTATGTAATGTTGCAGCTCTGTTCAGACACGTGGCAAATATGTCAATAATCGAAGCCTACTTGATTTTCCAGTACTGTACTGTTTACAGGTCTATAATACAAATCTAGCAGGCTTGTATTAATATTGCTACAAAAACAAACGAAACATTACAATTTTAGTGAGTTGTACAAGGATGCCAATACTGTGAAATATTAATAACTGTGTTGTAATTTATTTGGCAACAACTAGAATAAAGTATGAAACAATCAACGATACTATAAAACCAAGGCATAGCCTGCCATTTAATATAAAATATACCTTGTTGGCCACTCTGTATAAAATTTGAAATTCTTCAGTAATTAATTTATGGTGGGATTTTCGATTCGATTAATGAGTTGATTACTGGTATTTTTATGGGATGTTCGGTATTTTTCTGTAAATAATTTATGTTAAAGTTTCAATTTTTGTTGAAATATCAATTATTAAAAAAATACCGATAAGTAAATGGAGAAAGGTGGTGATCGTTTAAATATTTTTAACGATTTTCACTAGACGGAAGTGATTTGTAAATCATTACATGTAATCTTGAATCGGTATTTATCAAAACTAAAGAAAAAAATAGGCTAAATTACACAATATTATCACATATCATTGGAACATATTAGAGAATTAGAAATTACAAATTATCACATTATATCTATTTAGAATATTGATTATCTATTATTTCTATTATAAAACAACAAAAAGAGTAAGAAAAATGCCTGAAAATCAACTTTTCTTTTAACTCCAACAAACTACTGAAACAGCATGGAATTTTGGTGGATGCGCCAAGGAAATTCTATCGATTTAATCACAATTAATTATACAAAAAACCAATCAAATATTAGGATTGTTTTTAAAGAAAGTTGTTGATTATTAATTGTACTTTCTTGTACGATTTCAAATAATAATAATGGTAATAATTCAAAATTTTCGCCTTAGTGTTTCAAATGTTGCCGTCTCGATCGAGCATTGAAGTCTCCTCAAATTCTCCCGGATTTCTTGCTCTTGTTGTTGTTTTGGTTTATTTTTTTGCATGTTTGCGTGTACTTGTACTTGTACTTTCTTGTATGATTTCAAATGATAATAATAATGGTAATAATACAAATTTTTCGCATCTACTTTAATAATATTTCAAAGTGTGCTATCTTGACCGAGCATTAAAATCTCTTCCATTTCATTCGGATTTCTTGTTGTTATTTGTTTGTTTGTATACGTGTATATGTGCATGTGTTTGTGTGTTAATTTGAGTATGTGTGTGTGTGTTGTATATGTGAAAGTGGTTGATGATGGCATCCTCGAAACTGAAGACACTACTATTACTACTACTGCTTCATTGTTCCCACCCTATTCTTTAAAATTTGCCAGAGTATAAAACTGGGAGAATCATCTCCAAATCGTCACAGTCACCACGCATTACTAAACCGGTCAACAATTAAGCATCATGAACAGATTTACCGTGGTAAGTGGTGAATTTCTAATTTTCGTGTTTTCCTTCTATTGTCGTGTATTAATATTTAAGAACTTGCAGTGAATTGTGGGAAATTTTGTAGCTAATTTAAAAGAAAGTAGCTGTTGACTTTCTCAATTGTTCTTATCATTTATATCGTTGTTATCAATTTTGTTTATGTTTTGTAGGCTTTCGCCTTCGCCATGGCCGTAGCCGTTGTAGCTGAACCACCATCAGGTTACAGCTACAGTCGTCCTACTGGTGGTGGCGGCGGTTATTCGTTTAGCGGTGGACTGTCCGGAGGCGGTGGCGGTTACACAGCTGTCTCGTCTGGTTATCAAACATCAGAAGGTGCCTCTGTAGATCCAGCATTATTAGAACAAGTCCGTCAAATTCTATTGAAAGAAGAACAAAATACCGTGTCAATCGGTGGTGGTAGTATTGGTGGCGGTGTTAGTACATCATATGGTGTACCATCACAACAATATGGTGTACCATCATCCACTTATGGTGTACCTGGTTATTCGCAGCGTGTCGTTGGTATCGATTTAGAAGGAATTAAACAAGCCATACAAGTGGCGCAATACAACCAAATCTCCTCAATTGGTGGCGGCGGTTATCCGAGCAGTACTTACGGGGCACCCAGCCGGCCATCCAGCACCTATGGTGTTCCATATTAGAACAAGAAGCTCTAAGAGCTAAAAGAACTGATAAACAACAACAATAAAGTGTTTTAATAATCTACCAACAATAAGAACAACGATAAACACGGGTCATCATGATGCATTGAAATCAAAATTCAATAACATCAAAAATCTATTAAAAAAATCATTTTTTATTTTTGTATAAAGCTTTTGTAGGTTACGTTTTTTTTATAAAAAAAATACATTTGTCACCGTATTTGTCGAGTTTTATTCCGCCCCCGTATTCGAAAATCACTAGAAAGTTGCATTTTCTACGAGCAGATTTCCTCAAAAAAAGGTCAATCGACGAGTAGATTGGTGAAATTTTTATTGAATCGCCTCGTCGTCCATTGGAAAGTTGCAATTTTTCGTCGATTAAAAAAATTGGTCTACAACAACGAAATTGAGTGGAAAGTGAATTTATCAAGAAAAATGACGCAATATCCATTCGCATCGGAGAAAGTGAAACGATTCAAGTTACTTAATTAAAGTCAATTTCTTCCGACTTGTTCGATCGATAAATTGGGTGTTACCACACTTTTTATCTTCGTAATTTCAAATTAGCTGTCAATCTTACAACAACGACTAGTAACTTTTATTAGAGAAACGCACAGTAAAATTTGTATCCTTATTGTGGTATCACTGAGGTTGGTTTACCAAAATATAACCTCAAATGCTGATTTCAAGCATGCTTATTTCAGTTAATTTTAATGAATAATTTTGTGCGCAATGTACCATTTTATTATCATTTATGTAAATTTCCCGCTTTCTAGATCACTAAATTTGCTATGCTTATTAACAGAATTAGGTTTTCACTCAAAAATTCCAACTGTTAACAACCAGTGGCGTACTTGACTTAATTTACAAATAATTTACTTGTAATCAAATGAAAATTTGATTATTAACATTAAATAAAATTAGTAAATTAATTTAGAATTATCGACAATTTGTGCATAATACGTTTATAACACAATTTATTAACCTAAACAATGGGAGAAGAATAGTGGGCGAACTGAATTTGTTAAAAATTCTATAAAATCAAACACCTGCGTTTTAGCAATGATGTCTCAATCACACGAATCATTATAATTGGTCTACTGTAACTCTGCTACTATCAATATAGAGCCACTCGTTTTCTTGTCATTTGTTGACGAAATTGATGTGCCGCTCTATTGAAACTTTTCAGGGGACTAGTTTTATTGCTCAACCTTCTACGGATCAAAATCTTGAACCCAATAAAAAGTAATGATAATTAGAAATCTCATTTAGATATTGATGAGGATTCTGTTGATATTTTATTGTATTTTTTTGCAAACAAATCGTGATTCTCCCAAGAAAATGTGAAATCCAGTCGCTATAATTCGAACATTATGGGAGAATGGACTCCTTTCAACTTTACAAGCACTTTTACTGTCTTAAAATTAAGTTCAAAGATATAAAATTTTATAAAACAGTGCCGTAGCTGAAAGAAAAATTAACAATTTGATCAATTATGAAGCAATCTACGACATTATGCAAACTGCTAAATAAATTATCGCAATACACTTGATAATAAGAAACGGCACAAGTAGTATGGGTAAACAAAGAACAATTGAATTTCAAGTTGTTACGCCAATAAAATTCCCTAAATTTAAAGAATTTAATTTTTTTAAGGTTAAAAACGCACGCTTTTTAGCCTTAAAAAAATCAAATTCTACAATTTTTTTTGTACAATTGAACTCGTTTTAATTCTTTCTTAATTTACTAATTAAAATCATCATTAAAACTTACAAATGATGCTAAGAAATTTAGCGTAAAAACTATCTTTCGCCCCATTAGTACGCCACTGTATGTATATATGGATACAATCAATTAAATGATTTCTATTTTATCGGTCAAAAGACGTAAAACACAAGGAGAAAGGATTTTGTACGAATGTAGGTCGATGATGAGAGAAGAATAAGAGAAAAAGAATTCAATAATGGCGTTTTTCATGATGATGATGATGATGAAGATTGCTTCCGGGTATTGCGAACATTTTTTTTATAATTAAATCTAGTCCACCTATAATTTCTTCAATTAAGAAGAAAAAATTAAAAGCGTACAGGGGGTATAACAACCTTATATTTGGCTACATTTCGGATTGTTTGCTTTTTTTTTATTTGTAATTAAGTATGAAACAAGCTACGACTCTATTCACTAAAGGCATAGCCAACTACGAGGTGAAATATTGCTATACTCGATATAATTTACCTCGCAGTATCGTAACTTTATCCAGACTCAGGAAATACATTGATAAATGTCAAATTTGGTATAATATGAACTAATTTACGACACTGCATAACGAAAGCCTAGCCTACTCTAAATAGCGACTGATTATAAAGATTAAAGAAAGTTCAACGAGTAATTGGGCATATAAATGATAGACTATCAATAATCAAATAATTTCACTTTCCTTAACAATTCAAAAAAATGAATTTATTTATATTGGAAAGTTGTCCTTTTGCAAATAATCAACAATAATCAGTCTTACAAGACCACAAATTATCCGTCTGTCTATACAGGGTGTACAATGCTATTTAAGCTCGCGGTAGCCTATGACTTTGCGAACGTATGTCGGTTTCTTGTTTCAACTAAATTATCTGCATTACCGACATCCCCCTGTTTCAACAGATTGCCGGTAATGCAGATTACGGAGGTGGAATAAAAAGCTGGCCTACGCTCACGAAGTCATGGGCGACTGCGAACTTAAATAGCGTTGTACACTCTGTATATCCGTCTATATTTTCTCATCTGAACAGTATAATTTCATCATTAATTTAATTCGTTTATTTACAAATGTAGGTTAATTGTTGTAAATGATTATTATATCGATGATGTTATATATTTTCACTTTTTTTTCCAATGCATTCTACGTGCGTCTTTACTTTCAGTTAAAAATTACATGGGAATTTGTAGTAAAAGCAATAAGAAAATCTGCAACTCACATCACATATAATTTTATACGTCCTGTATATTTGGTCACACTGTATAAAATTTATCCAATTATCGTTCAGCTACTGTCTACTAGATGGCACTATATAATAATATCACAATAAAAATGGTTACAATTAATTATTGAATAGATTATTGCAACGATTGTTTGTAAACTAATTTTATCAACTCTTAAACAATTGTTTTTATAATTATTTATTGGTTATTAATCTAAATTAAATAATTAGGATACAAAAGTGGAAATATGGCAATATTGCTTTTTCTTTGGTAATTGTAAAATAGATGGCGCTATTTATTTTTAAATGTCATTTTGTAAAGTGAAAATATTTGGATAATAATTTTTTTGATTATTGAAAAATAATGGCATTCACTTTATGGAATTTATTAGAAGCTACCGTACTGTGTTTAAATGCTGTTTGTATATTGCACGAAGAACGTTTCCTTAGTAAATGTAAGCTTAAATATTCTTCGTATTCTAACCTAGAAGGAACCTAACCTAAAAATGCCTATGTGGAATTTCTTTATTTTAGTTGGTTGGAGTGCAAAAAGTCCGGGTGTTCATGGATTTGGTGAGAATCCATCAGCAAAAGCACAAATTTTAAATTTGATACATTCGATACGAACCGTTGCTAGAAGTAAGACGGTATTAAATGTTCTTTTCTATTTTAATCGTTCTTTAATTCTGTTGCAGTTCCATTAATATTCCTAAATATTATATTGATTGTAATTAAATTAATATTAGGATAGTATCATTGATGTTATCAACTTGTAAAGTACTATCAGTAATTATGTTTTTGTAAGTCTGTTACTAAATAAAGATAATTATAGAACAAGAGAATCAACTAAAATTCACTAGAAAATGGAGATTCAAAAAGAAAATCTTAAAGTCAAGAATATAGGTCGAAGATTAATGAAAACGTGTTAAAATTCTTAATCATGTAAGTCGTCAGAATTCGGTTAAAATTTACAATTAGTAGTATAGAAAGGTTTTTGAAATTTAACAAAAATATTGAAAGACTAGAATACAATTCCTTCATTTTTCACTTGAAATTGAAGTATTACAACTCGAAGGAAAGAGCATTTCAAATTGCAAGACAAGAATCTAATTATTTTGGAAAATTTGGTGGCAATTTCGAACTATTGACGTTTTTTTTTAATTTCTCCAAAATGGCAATAATTTAATCTAAATTGATTTGTTTTGCGATGGTTGATAGAAAATTAAAAGAACTTTTAAATTTGGCAGAAATTTTCCTATTAGCTTGGTAGTTTTCTTAATTTACTTAGTTTCCTGCGAAAATTGTAGGAAAAGCGAGTATTTCGTTTTACAAATTTTATTTAGCCACTACTCGACTCACCAATAACGCCATCTTTATGGAAATTTTCGAGTTGTTTGCCACGTAATTTTCCTAGGAAAACTAATAACTAATAAAAAATAATAAACACGTGTAGTGATATTAGAAATTAGATATCGTCTAGAAATTGGAAAAAAGCTGA
Source organism: Mylabris phalerata (assembly GCA_020740385.1). Lineage (NCBI taxonomy): Eukaryota > Metazoa > Arthropoda > Insecta > Coleoptera > Meloidae > Mylabris > Mylabris phalerata. The sequence continues at coordinate 6,784,197 of JAJEOX010000044.1, read as the reverse complement.
TAAAAATTGGAAATAAATTTCCTTATGATTTTCCTCAATTTTGTAAAATTTGGATGTTTCAAAAAATTGCCGAATAGAGAAGAGAATGTTCTATAAAATTCTATCATTTTTTTTAATTTTCCGGAAAACTATCGAACCGATTGGAAAATTTCTTTAATATTTGGAGAACTATCAACTTCCTAGTGATTCATTGCAAATAAATTAATATAAAGTAACTAACAATAAGTAATATTAAAAAAATACATTCGTTCAAATTTTTATCTATAGTTCGAAATTTGCATAAAATTTTCCAAAATATCTGGATTCTTTTCGTTCAGCTTAAAATGTCGTTTTCAACGAATTATGATATTTTAGTTTAGAGGGAAAAATAAAGGAAAAATTGTTGATTAAAGATTCCCATTTTTAAAGTGATTGATGAAAAATTTGTTCAATTTATACAACTTTTTACAAATTTATGTTCAAACTCAAACAGTCGTATTCTCTAACTGTTCAACGATTCGTTACCATAACAACAGTAGAGATCAAAAGTCTCTTGAATAACCCGTTTTATGCTTCTCTCTTTTCAACTGTACCCACATATGGTATAAAACTACTTGCAAAGACTGTTGATCTCCAGTGTTGTCATAGTGACGAGGAAATCGAAAAAAATTGAAATTGAACAAAATAGCCTTCCTTCTATAGAAGCACCCATTGCTACGCCACTGATTCAATGAGTATACACTAATCAATTCTAGATAAGTCCCGAAAAAAAAGAAATAAACAACTAAATCCGTCTCTGTTCAACTAAACCACATTCCAAACATCCGCTAATACAAAAGTCTAGTTCACGTTACAAATTAACGATATAAAATGGTAAATTTGCAATGAAATACGTGAAATGTCATCGTAATTATCGTGTGCGCATATTATAATTTATAAATAAAAAAAATTATCTCTTTCTATTTCGCTCTATTTCAATCCTACTATCAGGCAACATTTTAAAATATTCCCAGTCTATTGTTATATTCAAACTAGTCTCTACCTATTCTATTCCGGTAATACCAATCGAACAACGAAAAAACGGTCAAATTCGATGCCGGTAGATAGTTTTTAAAACGGTCTTTCACTAATTCAACGCTATTTCAGTCGTGTTGTTTAAGGTCTGTACATGTACATAAACGTTGCTATTTACAAACAAGTGTTCAGTTGACGTTGAAGAAGCCGACAAAACGTTCTATGTGTATAGGCTTGTGTTATCGTTTAACACGTGCACACATTTTACACGTGCTTATAAAAATTATCAATAAAATCCATACACATTCGAAAATTTGTGTAATTTTAAAATTTCAATCAATAATCTAAAGAAATAATAGAAATTTTCTTATAATCAATAATAGAAATGTGCTCTACTTGATTATTATAATTTATTATTATTGTAAAGGTGTTTTGTTCTAATTTTTCCAAACCAATAATGTGAACTTTCTTTTTATAAAAAAAAATCAAAGCGTAAATTTTGTGTTTTTATTTTATTCGAACAAAAAGGACTATTTTATTAATTTTCGGTAAGTGCACATAACCTTAATTTTTGTTTCTTCAAATTTTTTCCGGATTCAATGTTCCTTGAAATAGCCAAATTTTCGTAAAATTTGCCACAAAAAACTTTTTTTGAACAAAAAATAACACGTTTATTTATTCAAGAATTTCCATAGCAACGACAGTTCGTTGCTATGGAGACGATTGTTTTTTTTTTATTGTATGAAAACTTGATCTTTTATTATTATTATTATTATTACTATTATTATTTTGGATTATTTAAGGGTAATTATGATTATAAATTAAAAAAAAAAATTAATTGGCGAGAAATTTGATAACGGGTGATCGAAATTATAGGATGAACCTAAGCAAATTGATTGTTTTACACCCATTTAGCAGCTTATTTGAGGATTAATTTTAATTGGAAAATCCCAGTGGCGTAACCTAATGACGGGTATTTGATCTGATATGGAAACGATTTAGATAATTATAAGCTTCTTTATCTTAAAGATAACATTTTGTTTGCAAATTAAAACTTTAGTACAGTTTCTGCTTCCATTTTCGAAGTTTTAGCCACGGCACTGGGTTTTCAATTCTTGTAAGTTGATTAGTAATTTTATTGTAGATTTAAATCTGTATATTTCCGCATATAGGTATTTCGTCTCGTAGTTGGCTGTGTCCTAGTTTCGCACTGTCGTAGATTGATTGATACGCTTGAAAAATACATTTACAAACACTCAATTTAATAAAATATGAATCATTCTACGACATAAGGCAAAGCCAACTGCACGGTAAACTATTTGGGGGATAGAATCGTAGCTTGCTTCATATACTTTACAAGATTAGGGATGGGTTGCGCCAAGCTATGTCAAATTTAGTTGACGTTGCCTCAAAATTCAACAGGATCGCAAATTAAAAAGTATTGCGCCATTTTTAACATTCAGATTTGGCATAGAATTTGGTGATTTTCGAGAGAAACCATGGTTTATATTGGTAATATTGAATTGAAATAACCTCAAATAAATTAAAATTTTGTTATACATTCATACAAAATGTTTTTGGTACGTAGAGTCGTAACTTTGTTCATAATTTACTATTATTTTTGACGCTTGTTTGATTTGTTTTTCAAACATACGAACAAAGCTACGACAACACTACCAGGAATATAGCCAACTGCGAAATAAATATGTACTATATATTCAAACATATAAATCGATTAAGTGTGGTTTTGAAGATAATTATGGGTGATATTTTTCTATTAACAAAGTCAATAAAGTTTAATTGCTATTTGTTTTAATTATCAATAAAATGAATGAATCATATATTTCTGCGATGCTTTAATAATTATACAATTGTATTTTGTTACAAAATAGGTAAAAATGTTTAAACAACAAGACCAACAACAACAACAATTGGATGATAATTTGGAAATGGACGATTTGAAATCAAATCGCAATAAAAAAAATGAACATCGTACACGTTTCCAAGTGAATCGTGTACGTAATGAAAGCCACAATGCCACCCATGATGATGATAATAATGTTGGTAGTATTGATAAAGATGTAAAAGATATAACAATCACGTTAACATCGGATGATGATGATTATAATGATGATGATGATAATCGACGGCATAGTGAAGATGAAATTACAGAAAGGACACGACTTAATTCCGAATATGTGAAAAGTTTTCGGTAAGTCATTTTTAATCAATTAAAGTTCCTAATTCTCGCTATAATTTAGTAACTTCTTCTACATTTAGTTGGTATTGCAATTATTATCATACCATAGCATGTGGTTTTCAATGATAGCTACCTTTCAGGTGATGATTGGTTGTTTTTAAATCTGGCGCCTTTAAAATAGAACTATTTTCTTGTCAAGTCTCTTACCAACTGTTGGTAGAAATTCTGTTGCCAACTGTATAAACAATTCAAAATTTGCACTGGTAAACAACGCTATTGTGGTAAATTTGGCGGTGTTTCATCAAAAATAGTTTGCTTCTTATATCATGGCATTTTAGTCAAATAATTAGCAAAATACTGAGCAATCTAACAGGCCTTACTAAATCCAATCATTTAAAACCAAAATTTGAATTATCTACCAATCTATAGTTTAGTAACTTTTAATATAGAAGCCTATAGTAAATTTGTATTCATATGTTGGTATTTCTGATGATAAATGACTACTAGATCAGAAAAATCTAATCTCAAATTACTTCGAACGAGTTGACTGGCCGTCATTTTAGAATTTTTTTCTGCTTACTAGATCACTAAATTTATTATAAATATACTCGATTCATTCAATTGTTTTCTTCAAAAAGGCACCAAATTTGAAAACAACCAATCACCTAAAAAGTATTTTTATATATGGTCACTTGATAATTTTATTGTTATACCAACTGTAAATTATATATTACTAAAATTAGTAACAGTTAGAGACTTTTATTTCGTAATGTTCTCGTCAATCTTCCATTAAGTTTGTTAATTTTCTATAGTTGATCAAATTGTAGGTGTTACGGTTGAGAAATTTTCCCAATTTATCAAATTCATTAATGCGAATCACCGTTTTATTTTTTCAATTTTACTATTTTCATTTTATCTATTGTTTTATCTTGGAGTTTTTGTGTTTTTTTTTCAATTTTAATACATATTCACGGTCATAAAATGCTAATCTAAAAACAAAAGATAGAATTTATCAGATGATTTAAAATAACGGGTGTTCAATTAAGCTCAAGTCAAGTCAAGTCAAGTTGACTTTATACAACAATATTACACATATTAGTTGGCCATGCTTTTGTTGCATAGTGTCGTAGATAGGTCCATATTTTAGTAAATTTGACAATTTCAGCCGTATTCTCTAATTTTATAACAATTTGTTACCATGACAACATTGAAGGTTGACAATCTATTTGAATAGACCTTCTATCTTATTCTTTACAATTTCAGGTTATTCACAAATGACTATCAGTTTTCAGTGTTGTCATAGTAACGAATTGTTTGAAAGTTAGAGAATATCACTACTTACCTGAACAAAGCTATACTTCACAATTACGTTTACAACAGAATGTTGATAGTAATTTTAATTAAAATGTAATTGAGCACCTTTTATATTAAAACTATACTATCTGATGTTTTTTTTTTTTTGTATTCCTCTTTTGTTTTGATAGACATTTAACAAGAGAAGCTCTGCCCAGATTGGATAATTACAGAAATATAATGTCATTACAAGCAGCCAATAGACCTACATTAGATGAATTACACAATGCAACATTACCAAATAAGGTGAGTATTTGTTATGGTCAACTGTTTTTTTTTTAACATACATACCGGTAGCCGTTGCGGCTATGTCTTGATTACGTAGTGTCGTAGATTAGTTCAATTTTCCCTAAATTTAACAATTGTTTGTACATTTTTCAAGTAACCAAAACCATAGCCAACTATTTACACTCCATTCATACATACAGTAGTGGCGTTTTAAATAAGTACATAGCAAAAATTGGTAAACAATACAAGTCCTGCTTGATTTTTCTGTTGTATAGCAAAAAAAGAAAGTGGAAAAACAAAAGAGAACTTATACATACGTGACTGATTTTTTTTACAATAATTTGATTCTATCTAAATAAATATACCGTATAGGCAAATGATTTAATAGCATTGAATGTCATATTAAAAAGTATCCCTTTTTGCGTACTTCTTCATAATAATTTGATAAATAATTAAAAATTGAAAGGATGACCAAAATTATAGGAGACAATCAGTCGTATTCTCTAACTTTTAGGTTGGTTCGTTACCATGACAAACAATTTCTTTTCAACCAAACTTCTACCCCATTCTTTACAATTCCATCAGATGTATAGAGACAAGAATAAAAGAATAATAGAAGATACTGTTGAGTTCCTTCCAACATTGTTATGGTAACGAATCGTCTAAAAATTAGAGAATATGATTGTTTTATTATTTAATTTTATTTTAGTTTTTTTTTTTTATTATACAAATACAAATAAATAAGTTGTTAAATATTTGTATATACAAATAATCAAAATTGCCAATAACAAATATCAACAAATAAGTAAGTAATAAGTGTGGCATTATTGATAAATATTGTTTGATTTGATAGTGGGCCATCAAAACAAATAACTAGATTTCTACAAGTTTTACAGCGGTATTTTATGTACGAGTTGGCTGTGACTTTGGTTATGTAGTGTTGTAGCTTTGTTCGGACACTTAAAATGTCGAATTTTAATTTTAATATCGAACCAAAACACAGCCAACTTTGAGGTGAAATATCGTTGTACACTCTGTATTTTTCTAACAACAATACTTGGAATCAGTGGCGTAACAAAGGAGTGCCAAATAATTGACATCGGCGTTTATTATTCATCATTTCTAAATATTTTCGACTTATATCATTGATTTTAATGAAAATTTGGTCGCTGTATTTTGAGCTAAATTCTAAAGTTTTATTTGAAGTTTTCGAAAAGGTTTCTTTCAAAAATTCTGAGTTTTACACTTTTCTTGTCTTTCAAACCAGCAGATTTATTTCTATTAATAAGCAGATTCATTTTGATTTCATGTCAATTAAAAAAATAAATAATAAAAATAGAAAAACAAGATGTTTATAAATGTAATTAAATTGATTACAGAATTTTTGTTATTCAATTGTTTTGTGGTTTTGTTTCATTGTTTAATAATTGTGTAACAATATTACAAATTCTATAATTCAACTATTTACTGATTTTTTTCAATAGAAATTGTCCTTGTTTAATCCCTCCGATACGTTACAAAAATTAATTAGTTTAAATTAGGTTAGAATTTTCTAACCTTTAAAAATCGTTATACAATAATAGAGATTTATTAAAGGCGATTATTTATACTATCTCTAATAATATTCAACGATAGAAATAATAGATAAATTGCTGGTATTATTCATTCGCTTATTTATCAATATAACCATACATAAGATGTGAATTTAATTAATTTTAAATAAAAAAAAAAATGGCGTCTATAAGTTTATCTAATATAAAAAAAATACCATCAGTTACGTAACCGGAATTCTATTTAAAATTGAGTGTAACAGCAAAAAAACTTGTTTTATTCAATAGATCCTTCATTGTTTTCATCTGAAATATTTACATGTGGAAACTTTTAAATAATCGATAGTACCATCTCTTTTTAATTCTTTATAATCATAACAGGCTGTCTTTATTTAAAAGAAAAATGGAGGTAAAGAGGTTATATAGAAGTCACGTGGGACACACCCTAATCTCTTTTTAATTACAAAAAAATGATTAATTCATGGGAATTTTCATTTAAGTGCAACTATTGTAGGTGAATTCTTTAATTGTATCTTAATTTGAAAAGATTAATGAGCCCTTAACCTTTTTAAATTGGAAATAACAATTAGTCAAAAAATAATAAAAATTTACTAATTTGACCTTTATCAACCTTTCTAGTTGTCATACAATAGGGAATTTTCATTGATAATTTGGAACGTACTTCTCATAGTTGGCTATGATTTTATTGCAAAGTCGTAACTCAATTCATACTCTATTACCACGTTTTTAGACTAGAGTCTGCTAGATTTTCCATTATTGTGCTTATAACCAATTTGAGTTATTTTTAAGGGTTAATAACAGATTTTCCATTAATATTTGGCAAAGCTACACAAAATGGTGGTGCTAATTAATTCTTTTTGTTGTGACTGTTATGATCGCCATTGTGGTTGAAATTTGCACTTTATACAAAGTTTCAATTTAGTTCTTGATACAGATAAAAACAAACCACTGAATTAAGCTACGACACTAAAGGAATATTGCCGATTGCGATGTGAAATATCGTACACTTTTTTGAAATTGTATATTGACCAAATTCAGGTTAACCCATTATTTATTTGAAAAGTCTTTATTAGAAGACGCCATTTGTAACTCTATAATTTTCATAGGCTGTGACTTTATTCCAAATAGTCGTAATTTGATTCATACCTTTCTATCACGTTTTTAGACCAAAGCTTACTAGATCTCTCAGCATTGTGTGCTCCAATTACAGGCTTTTTTTATAGAAACCTTGAACAGTTGGTAACAGATTTTCACAAAGTGGCAATGCTATAATTAATATTGCAGAGAGCTAGAAGGTCCTGATTTACATATTTGTTCAAAAAAAAAACGACTCAATCAACGATATTAAAGCTATAACCGACTAGCGTGAACTTTTTAGAAATCGTATAGTGAGCAAATTTAGGATGACCCGTTATTTATTAAACTCGACATTCTTAGAATACGCTATCTCGTCTATTTATAACTCTATCTTTTTTTGTATTTTTTTTTCGCTCCTGACGTGTGTGAATTCTAATGAATTTCATTGCAATGAAATGATTCACAAGTTAAATACCTCATGTCTACTATCTATTGTATCCATTTTAGAAAACGTTCACCTTTATTGCCACACTAGAAAAGGATAATTTTGTGGAAAATATTTCAAATTCTCGGTCATTGAACAATTTTATTGTAAATAAAAAAAGAAATTCTCTACATGTGTGTAGCGTGTAGCACGATTTTTCATCGATTTCAACCGGTATTTGAACCAGTTTCAGGCAAACAAGAACAAGAACAACCGACTTTTTAGATTGCCAATACATCTGAAATTTTCCTGTTATTTCGAAGGGGGTATATTTAATGGGACATTTAGTATAAAACTTGTCTTTTATTGATTGATAAAGGAAAATATTGAACCGGTGAATGACGAAGTTTACTTTCTAACACACACACAAGGTCAAATTAGAAGATATGAAAATCATTGAAAAAAATGATAAGTAGAAAATCCAAAAAAATCGAAGTGTATGATACTATAGTTAGGCAACCAACAATACATCTTTCATCCCAGAGTGAACCACCGGTGGCCCACACCTAGCTTGCTATCTGATCGCATGAACCATCGGTAGTTCCCATGTTTCTAATTTTATTTAAAAAAGCTTACTTTAAAGCAAATGTTGGGAAGAGACTAGATGATAATATGCAAAGAGAAAGAAAAATTTTTAGTCGTTTTCAATATACAGAAAAATTTAATTTTCATTATTTTCAATCAAACAAAAGATTCAAACTGAACAATAATTATAATTGAAGTATAACTCACAATCGGTAATGAACTTTTGCAAAGCATGGGATGCAAAGTGTTGGTTTATCTTTACAGGCTGGGCAATAAGTGTTGACTCTAATGGTCTTCTTGATAGCATTTTCCCTTCCTTCTTGTTCAGCTATTGAACGATAGCAGTTCTTACATCGTTTCCTTGTCCTTCTTAGAGATCCTTCATATTTCGCCAGATTATGAATGAGTGGTGGTTTCGGCAAAGACGGTTCATTTTCAACTTTTAAAAGACAATCAATTATTTTTTTACGAAAATTTAGAATGTAGACATTTTTACGAGTACCAAATTTAGAATATATGCACCATGCATTTGCTAACATGGTACCACAGATCAATTCTAATATTATCTTCCTATACCATTCAATAGTTTTTCTTAACGAACTATAGTAAGCTGACATTTGATTAGAAAGATCAACGCCTTTTTTGGCTTTATTATAGCTTATAACACAATCCGGCTTTTGCACAGTTTTGTGTCCTCTGGTACTGACTTCTATAAGGGCACACTTGTGGTATTTACATGTTGTTAACATCAATACTGGTGTGTTGTCTGTCCATTTCACAAATTTTACACCATCTTTCTGTACGCTAATTATTTCACCTTTTTTTTGTTTTACTTTCGCTGCTGCCGGCACAAATGAACTATTTACTTGTAGTGTTCCACATAAAAAAGTTTTTTTTTTGTAAAAGCTTTATAGCTAAGGGTATGCTAGTAAAATAATTGGCAGCGTACAAAATTCTTCCTTCATATAAAAGACTATCCATGAGTTCCATAACGACAGTATGCGGATGTGATTGTTTTGTTGCGCTTGGACTTTTGCCAGAATAAAGTTTTATCTTATAGGTATACCCTTCTATAAGACATAGCTTATAAAGTTTTACGCCATATTTATGACGTTTATTTGGAATGATACTTTGAGTCATACTTTCCTCTATTGTTAATTCTTTTCCGGGTTTCACTACATTTTGGAAGTTTCTGTTTATCTTCTCTACAAGTGCATTTATTTCGAATAATTGATCATCGGAACAGGCTTGATCGTCATCAGAAAAATGCCAGTAGTGAAGAATATCGAAAAATCGTTCTCGCGACATGGCACTTTTTATACGTTTATTACTGAATATGGGATCTTTTGACCAATATAACCGCATTTCCGGCACCTTAACAACACCCATTATTAACAAAATGCCTATAAATATATGCATTTCATCTCGAGTTGTTGGTTTCCATTGTTGTTTGTGTTTTCTAATATTGCGTGATGATTGTGCTTGTCGCCCATATTTGTCATAATATTTGTTGGTTTCTAATACCATAACGTCAATTATGTCGTCACTAAGAAATAATTTATAAATTGAAAAGGCATCATCATAATCTACCTCTGGTAATATTCTATGTTCTTGATTGTATTCTTCAAAAGGGACACAATCTGTTATAAAAGGGCACCAATCTTGTTGGTCGCACATAAACTGAATATTCTCGTCATGTTCTTCTCTATTTAGCAGTCTAGGTTTTTTTCTGCGTGAATTTCGCTGGTACTCAAAATCATCCTCTGACTCCATAATACTAAGGGTCATTAATAACTTATCGAAAAACAGAAATTATAAAATACCTAATCTTAAAAGTATTTTACTTACATATATATATATGTATGTATATAATTCGTAAATAAAGTTTTATAAGTACTTTATAACAATTTCATGCAACTAGACTTCTGACTCAAACCACTGACAATAGAAGAATGTGAAAGAAACAAGCGCAAGCGCCGCCAGACAAATAAACAATTGATAACCTCGAGCCCGCCGACCAGAGCCGTGTTAAGAGACATTATCGCCCGGGGCCCCCGGGGCAAAGCTTAAATTTGCCGCCCACTAAAGTTGATAGTACTTACCGGTAATTTCAAAATCAAGCTTGTTTTATCTGCTGATTAATTAATTAAAAATTAGTTCAGTTAGATATTTTAGCGCCCTTTAAATTGGAGCGTTCCGGGCGGGTGCCCCCATTTAACACGGCACGGACTCCGAAAAAATGCGCCGGATTCAACTTGAAATTTTGCTAAATTTCTAAAACGAATTGGCTTTAACTAAAACTGTATCACTTCAGCTATTTTAACGATACAACACATTAACGTACAAAAAAATCAAGGATAATTCGATAAATTTGAACAAATCTATCATGTTTGATAATTTTTGGCGAATTTCGGTCTTTCAGGAGACTTCAGCAACGGCAACTCTAAATGGTAAACCGCCAATTGTTGAGGGCCAAGTGAAATTCGGATGGATTCAAGGTGTACTTATCCGTTGTTTATTGAATATATGGGGTGTTATGCTATTTTTACGTTTATCATGGGTAGTCGCTCAAGCCGGTATTGGACAAGCTATTGTATTAATTTTAACAACAACAGTCGTTACATCAATCACAACATTATCGATGTCAGCAATTAGTACAAATGGTGTTATCAAAGGAGGTTTGTCTTTTATTATTATTATTATTATAAAGAAATATAATTATTGGTTGTAGGTGGTACATATTATATGATATCGCGCAGTTTAGGTCCAGAATTTGGTGGTTCGATTGGTTTAATATTTTCTTTAGCTAATGCCGTAGCTTGTGCTATGTATGTTGTTGGTTTTTGTGAATCATTAAGTGATTTATTAGCAACATTTAATTTATCGATAATTGATGGTGGTGTACACGATACGCGTATTATTGGTACAATAACAATCTTTATTTTATTGGCAATTGTTGTTGTTGGTATGGAATGGGAAGCTAAAGTAAGGAAGCAAATTTTAAACGGTCCCTCTAAATCATTTCTATTTCGATACGGCGTTAGAAAATTGCCAAAATTTTAAGGAACAATTCCTTATTTGTTTGCCAAGAAATTTCAGTGATTTAGACAGAATTAGAAAGAGGATTCCAAGGGGTTATCCGTTTTGGAAAATTTCAATTGCCTTTTGTTTTTTCTAACTCGGCTCAAATCTTTTGAATCCAACAATGAAGGAATAAATTCTTAAATATTGGCATTTTTCTGGCGCTAGATTTGATACATGCCGTTTAATTCAATTATTTATTTAATTTCGAAAATTTAATTATTCCAGGCACAATTAGGGCTATTAGTCATCTTAGTTGTGGCAATTTTCGATTTCTTTATTGGTAGTTTTATTACACCCAGTGAAACGGCTGTTACTAAAGGCTTCGTTGGTTATAATTGTAAGTCTTAATTTTAATTAAAAAAAAAAGTGGTGGATCGTTTACAAAAGAATTTAGGCACTTTTTTTAGTAATTTGTTGAGAATTTTCGAAATTCATTCCAAATCTCCATATGAAAGCAGAATATTTAGAAACCAGTGGTTTTCAAACCATTAAATTTCTTTTTGAATCGCGCAATTCGAATTTCTAGAAAACTAATTCGATTGCATGTTGAAAAGTTTGAGAAACACTGCTATTATTATAAATCTAAATCAGAATCGCTACTGATTATAAAATTAATAACACTAATTTTTATTATTATTTTTTAGTAACCGTATTTAGTGAGAACTTCTATCCGGATTATCGTGAATCGGAGGGTGTCCAACATAATTTCTTTAGTGTTTTCGCTATATTCTTCCCGGCAGCTACTGGAATTTTAGCTGGTGCCAATATATCGGGAGATTTAAAAGATCCCCAAAAAGCAATACCAAAAGGAACATTATTAGCAATATTTATAACAACAACTTCTTATATTTTAATGGGTGTAGTTTGTGGTTTTACTGTATTACGTGATGCTACTGGTAATATTGCCGATTATTATCTTAATGGTACTTTTATTGGTGATAATATCAGTTGTACACCTGGACAATGTCAATATGGCTTACATAATAGTTTTCAAGTAAGTTTTCCTATTATTAATCAATTAAGGACTCGCATTTTTTAGCGATCCAATCGTCAAAAATGCCGAATATTTTGAGAATATACCGCCTGTTTCACTTAAAAATGATCCTAACTCTTAACATTATTTAAAGCGACAGTTTTTTACCAATGTCTAATGAGCTACAAGGTTCAAATTTTGCTCAAACAATCTACAAGAATCTCCTATAGAAATATTCAAATTAATCGTTCATCAAATAATTGGAGTGTAATTTCTATAAGAGCTATAGTGAAACATGCGGTATTTTTATTTGTTTTTCAATGGATTTCTGTGATTTATGCAGAATTAAAGAGAATTTCAACGACTCTAGAATGTAGTTTTCCGTTTTGGAAAATCTCAAATAGATTTTGAACTACAGAGACAAATGTAGGAGTAAATTTTTTGGCGTAATTTCTTATAATTTTCTCTATTTTCATTTATAACTTGAGCAATATTGTTGATTTTTTAACGAAGTGATTGATTTTGGATAGAAAATTGAAAGCGCTTTTCAAATTTGCAAGAAGTTTTCCAATAGAAGTTATTTTTCCGCAATTTGTTTAAAAAAAATTAAAAATTGTATAAATTGTAGTAAATAATCGTGTCTAATATTTGCAAATCACACTCAAATCCACACAAGAATATTGGAAAATCTTCTTTTTGATTTTCCAAAATTGAATTTCCAGAGATTTTCCCCTTAAATGAGACATTGCGCAATTTTTTATCTTTTAAATACGGATAAACAAATTGGAATAACATTGTCGACTTTTATTTGAATTTTCCGGAAAACTCACAGATCTATTAGAAAATTTCTTACAGATTTAGGAAGCGTTTTCAATTTGCTATTGATATCTGTGATTTTATTGCAAAATAAACAAAATTGCCCAAATTATTGAAGAAAATTTCAGAAAATACAACAAAAAACATGCTCCGATATTTCCCCCTATAACTCGAGAATTAATCAGAATTTTCCAAAACGGAGAACACCATTCTATACTCCTTCAAACACTCTTTCTAATGCAGTTTGAATCATTTAAATCCGTTGATAAACAAATAAGCTATCGGGTCGAAAAATGCGTATTGTACAGGAGGCCCTTTAAAAGTGACTAAAAATTTCAATTTTCTCAATTTTTAAAGGTAGTTGAATTGGTATCTTGGATTGGTCCTGTAATCTATGCTGGTTGTTTTGCTGCAACCCTCTCATCAGCATTAGCGTCATTAGTATCAGCCCCAAAAGTATTTCAAGCTTTATGTAAAGATAAACTCTATCCATATATTGAATGGTTTGGTAAAGGTTATGGTAAAAATAATGAACCGATCCGTGGTTATATTCTAACCTTTATAATAGCTGTAGCGTTTATTTTAATCGGAGAATTGAATTTAATTGCACCATTAATATCGAATTTCTTCTTAGCCGCTTATACTTTAATCAATTTCTCAACATTTCACGCATCTTTAGCTAAACCAGTCGGTTGGCGGCCAACTTTCAAATATTACAATATGTGGTTGAGTTTAGCTGGTGCAATTTTATGCGTATTGGTGATGTTTTTAATATCGTGGTGGACAGCTCTGATAACATTCGCTGCTGTATTAGCATTGTATTTGATTGTTTCATATCGTAAACCGGATGTTAATTGGGGCTCAACGACGCAAGCACAAATTTATAAAAACGCCCTACAAGCTGTACATCAATTGAACAGTGTTGAGGAGCACGTGAAGAACTATCGGCCACAGATTTTGGTATTGTCGGGTATGCCGAGCGCCCGGCCGGCTCTTGTCGATTTCGCTCATCTACTCACGAAAAATCTATCGATGCTCGTTTGCGGACATATCAATACAGTAATTATTTTTTTAAATAAATTAATAAATTAATAAAAATTTGATGATTTTTTAGAGTTTATTACATCAAAGAGTTCGTAATGTGTTGAATTATAAAGCCAACAGTTGGTTGAAAGCGCACAAATTGAAAGCATTCTATATGCAAGTGGACGGTATGAGTTTCCAAGATGGTTGTATTGCTCTATTGAAGGCTTGCGGTATTGGTAAATTGCGGCCGAATATTTTATTAATGGGACATAAATCCGATTGGCAAACTTGTTCGAAAAACGATTTAGAACAATATTTTAGCGTTTTACAGTAATTTTTATTGTTTTGAATTTGAAGAGAATTCTTTTAAAATCTGCTTTCAGTACTGCTTTTGATCTGCATTTAGGTGTCGGTATTTTACGGTTACAACAAGGTTTAGATTTTAATCAAACAATAGTGGATACCGTTTCCAGATTGAAAAATAGTATTGAATCATTACCAAGAAATCAATCGTACAGTCAAATGTCGCAAGGTAATTTCTATTTTCATCAACAATACAACAATAGTGATCCTCTTGTTTCGGCTCTTAAAAAATGCCAATATTAAGTGTTTATTTCTTGATTATTTTCCAACGGATTCAAATGATTTAAGCGGAATTAAAAAGAGCATTTTAAAGACTATAGAAATATATTTTCGATTTTGGAAAATTTCAGTTGACTTTTGATTTATGAAGCAAAATATAAGAGCATGTTTTTGTCGTAATTTCTTATATTTTTTCATATTTTCTCCCATAACCTAGGTAATTTTGTTTATTCTGTAATGAAATTGTAGATTTTGAAAGAAAATTGATGGTATTTTCCAAATTTGCAAGAAATTTTCCAATGCAAATATTAGTTTTCCCGGAAATTGATAAAAGAAATGAAAATAATTTTTCAACAATTTGAAAAATAAACAATTGCACAGTATCAACGCCATCTTTATACTCTTTTTTTATAAAAATGGCGTTGACTGTCTTAATTAAAAGCATGGGGGTAAATATTGGTATTTTTCAATCGTATTCTGTAACTTTTTAACGATTTGTTACCATAACAAAACCAGAGTAGAGTCCTCTCCATCTGATGTAAAATTGAAGAGACAGCGTTGTTATGGTAACGAATCAATTAAAAAATTAGAGAATACGACCATCTAGAGTGTCGATTTGAAAATATTGGGATTTTTAGCGTGTTTTATTCTTCAATGTTTGTCGATTTTTCTAGCAAGCAGCGCCAGCGATGTTTCAATACCGAATACGCCAATCTCTAGACGAGATCCAGTCGTTAATATCAGTCCAAATGTTGATGATGAATTACAACAACAAACAACAACAATAAAAAAACCAAAATCACTAACATCATTGAATAATAGTGAACATTTAATTGATGATAATATTGAAATACCGAAAGAACGAATCAGTCAAATATTCCAATTTCAAAAGAAACAACAGAAACGCGGTGGTACAATTGATGTATGGTGGTTATATGATGATGGTGGTTTAACTTTATTATTGCCTTACATAATGTCAACTCGACGAAATTGGAGTAATTGTAAATTACGCGTTTTCGCATTGGCAAATAAACGGGACGAATTAGAATTGGAACATCGCAATATGGCGAGTTTATTAGCGAAATTCCGGATTGATTACAGTGATCTACAAGTTGTATCGGATATAACGAATAAACCATTGAGTTGTACACAACAGTTCTTTGAATCGTTGATAAGCGATTTCCGGAAGAACGACGACAACGATCCTAATTCAAGTAAGAATTTTTGCCCAATTTTCTTTCAAATAGAATTCTGAACCGATTTTAAGGTTATATATAGGAGTTGAGCAACCTGTTTTTGCGATTTTGTACGGAATTTTGTTGTTCTTATTATACATCTCGATGTGGTGGAATTTAAGGGTAGTTTGTTGGTAGAATTGATGGTTTTTCAGGAATTTCCAATTTTCATGAATTTCTGAATGTTCTAGTGTTTTATTAAAAAATTCATAGCGTTCAAACTGTTATCAATAGGCGGTTAAAATTCGGAATTGAATTCTTTTAGTTTCCGAAATAAGAATTTTTTAAACAAACTAAAATCGAAAATTCCCGAAAAACTAGCAACTACCTTCAAATTTCACCACAGAATCTAAATTTGCAATGGAAAATCAACAGTTTTATATAATATTGAAGAAAGTGGGTTGCCCAACTCAATATAACCTTACTAAAATATAACATTACTGTATTAAAGCGTTGCGAAACGGTTAGAAAAAATTCGCTAGAGTATCAGTCGTATTCTTTCACTTTTTGGCGAGAACGCTACAAAGCTATCTCACTCTTTATCTTTCCATCATATAATTGAACTGTTCAGCATTGTTATGGTAACGAATCATCAAAAAGTTACAGAATACGACTATATCACTATTGTACATGTTCCCAATTAATTTGGATCATTTTCTCTGCAGTTTGTATCACCGATTCCGAACTATTGGCAGTTAAAGATAAAACGAATCGTCATTTACGTTTACGCGAATTATTATTACAACATTCGCACGAGGCCAATATGGTTGTTATGACATTACCAATGCCAAGGAAGAATATCGTTTCGGCACCGTTATATTTGGCATGGTTGGAATTATTAACGAGAGATATGCCGCCGATTTTATTAGTGCGCGGCAATCAAACGTCCGTCCTTACATTTTATTCGTAGAAATGATCGGTAAGTTTGCGAATAAGAATTTTAACGATAGCGTCCGCCGGCCGGAAGGACTTTTTTTAGTTATAAAAGAAATAACACAAATTAGAACAAAACACCACTTTCTTAATCATATAAAATCATGTAGTTTTAGTATACATATTGTATTTTTATACTATTTAACGTACATTATTTTTTTAATAATTAAATCATTAATAGTATTTAACAAATTAACAAAATTTAATAAAAAAACTGATGGAAAATTCAAGTTTTCTACACAATCTACTTTTAATATCCACAATTAATTAATCCTATTGTTGTTTCCTTTTAAATCGTCGTTTCGTGCCAATTTTCTGTTGTCTAACTTTATACATATGCGACATTAACAAATAAGCAATCGGTATCATTAAAAATAACAAATAGAAACGTAAAATATACGAGAATTTCAATTGAAATTCGTATTGATAAAAATTAATTAGAATTGACCATTTACCGCTTTCATCCATGTAAATTAAGTTACGGAATATTATAATACTCTCGCACACAAAACCAATTGGATATAGAAAAATCCATGCACTATAGCGTAACCATGTTAATAATGAATTTTGTTTCTTGAATAATTGCGACATATAATAAGGATATCTAAAACAACAATCGAATCAGTCATATTCTATAACTTTTTAACGATTCGTTACCATGACAACTGAGATTTTGATGAAAGCTTTTATCTCATTCTATAATTTATGGTGACGAATCATCAAAAAGTCAATATAAGGAATAGATCGAGTCATAGAGAAGTTCTTTGATTATTGTTTATCGATGAGAAATAAAATTTGATTATTTAAACAATATTAATGTCTTACAATTAGAAATAATCTAAATTTGTCATTTGTTTTCAATTTGAAAATACGTCGACAAGTATCAAATCTAGCTACAACTGTATACAACAAAAACAGCGCATTGGTTAACAAATTAGTAAAATATGAACTAATCTACGACACCAAAGGCATACAGCCGACTACGAGGTGAAATTTCGTAAAAAGCGAACAATGATATTAAATATCAAATCTAGTAAGCTAAAGAATATCATTGATTCTAATATAAAGGCGCCAAATTTGAAAACAACGCATTATTAAAAACAAAATACTTGTTTTATGGTGGCCATTTGATTATACCAACTAAATATAGATAAAATCACTAAAATTATAATTTAATTAATTACCTGATAATTTCAATAGCAGACCATGTCATGAACAAATAGAAAACAACAGGCATTCGTTGTAAACGCGGTTCATAATCTAACATAAAAATCAATACGAAATTTCTACCAAGTATTTGTATTGATGGTATTAGAATACCACCTTTAACATAACCAAATAATGGATGTAAAATTTCTAAACATTGTAATAATTGTAAGAAACACATAGCTGGACCAACCGCATCGTATGTACCAACAAATGAGTCCATTCCATCTTTCAAATAACGTATTGATAAGACACAAACAATATACATGAAACCAACGTACATTATCAAATTGTAAATGGTTAAATAAACCATTTTAAAATCTTCTAGAAAATCAAAATTGCAAAATATTAGCATATGTGGATCGTAATATAAAACGTAGGTCGCTTCTTATTTCAAATAAGCCAGTAATGTTGAAGAATTTAAGCAGGCCGTGATCACGGCCCACCACGACCAACAATAATTATAATACATTTTATTACTTTTCGTACAAATTCGCTCATCGGTAACTATGGCAACAACGTAATCACTACATTACCGACTCGAATAATACAAGGAATCGACATACGTTCATGGAAAAATCACAGTTTACTTAGTCAACAATAATTAACCATAAATTGATATTTTGATTAAATTTCAAATAATAAAATGGATAAATTTCGAACCTTTCCTATAACCGAATTCCTCCTTCTGTAATTTCTCGTAAAGATTTGGATAATCTTTATGTATATCACCAATATTATTATCATCATCATCATCATCCATATCTTCACTTTGAAAACGATCATAATCGATTTTCAACCAGATCGGTTTCTGATTCGATTCCAATAATTTGGGCCACCAGTTCTTTTGTAGTTTTTTCAACGTAAAATCGATACGATTATCGGTGATTTTATGAACGGATTCCTGTAAAATTTCAATCCGATTGTAATAAATTTAAGGTGGAAAACCAAATTAAATACTTTAGCATCAATTTCAGCATTGAGATCGATTGTGAACGAGTAGTCCTGTAGGCCTCTAGCGCCCACACCTTTCGAATAAAAGTATAAACGTTTCCGCTCTATATTAATCTTCGGTTCCTATTTAATAAATATGTAAATAAATCTATTTTGTTTATTTTTTCAAAATTTGTATTAGATTAGAAAAAAACAACTTACTTGAACATCTTTCAGGTCGACTTTTAAGAAAATGCATTGTTCATTTTGAGCCCAATATACGAATGGACTATAGACCGTCATAATTTCTGCTTGTTTCTATGGGAATTTAATTTAATCTAAAGAAGAACAAAAAATATTAACTTCTAAACGTAATAAATGATAAGCGGTCGATTGCCGTTATCAAAATTTAACATAAATAAAATTTTGAGGTTATGATTTTTAAATTATTTTTTTAAGGCTTGTGTATTTTTGATTGTCTGTCCGACACATCGATATAACTATAATTGTTAAGTTAATAACAAATAATGATTAATCAGCACATAGTGATGAATTTTTCGAAAATAAAATCTTACAAGCATAAAACTTTGAGGTTATGGAAATTGTAAGCTGTCAAAATTGTAGCAACAAAGATAGAAAATACGAATGTAATACAATAAAAAGAGACAGATCTACTACGGCGAGAATTTCACCAAACGTGATCTATTTTTGCGATGTTGTCGGCTCTAAATGCCAAAAATCCGTAGATTTTTATTTAATTTAGAATTTCAAGCGCCATTTTAACAATTTTAACCAAATCTTGATCTTATCGTACTTTTAATGGTTTCTTGTTTCAATCTGTAAATGAGATTGAAATTTATTTCGAACATTACAAAAATTTATATTAAAAAAAATGTTGAAAATTAAAAGAATTATTTATTCAATTAAACAAATTTAACATTGCTACATTTTTGAGTAATTCTAACAATAATTTTATTCGAACAACCCTTATTTTATAGCAAATAACTTGACTCTTATAACAACAAAACAATACAATTTAGAATGAAGATTATGAAGGGGCAAATTTAATGAGCCACTATAAAAACGTCGAGGTAATTAAAATTAAAAACATTGGTCAAATTGGGGGTGACTTTGAACGAATAAAATGCAAGATATAAAAATTATCAAAGATTAAATTAATTGAGAAAACTCGTTAGATTTGAACATAATAGTTTGGAATATTCTCGTAGAACATGGTTCGTAATAAAATCATCCCTGAACTAGATTTTTTTTCAATTTTTAATAAATTTAATTGCTATTTAAAATAAGTACGATGATATTTTCCACGTCGATTAACTAAATTCTAAATTATGCAAAATTTATTTATAAATTATTGCAAAATTTGTGTAAATTCAAAATAAATGTTATTATTTTGGCGAAATTTGTTCTTTTCCCCACTTTAGAACTGCAAAATACCTTAAAATCCAGTTGAAGAAATAACCAAAGAAAGAACTTGCTGAAAAATCAGTGAATATGGCAACATCGAATTTTGACTTGAATTTCCACTTGTTTATTCCACGTTAAAATGGCGCCTGCTTAGACAACCAACAGTACACGTCATCGACAGATTTTCAGAGCTGCCAACCTAACGACCGCGATGTTTTAAACGGTGTCCTATTTTTCAAAACTGTGCAAATTTTCTTCGATTTTCAAGTGATCAATTCGCATTTTCAACACAAAAATGAGTCGAAGAAAGAAAGCAAAGGTAATTTCATAGATTTGATTAATAAAAATACAAGAAATATCGATATTTTTATGCGTAAATCAACATACTTGAAAAGTAAGGTTATAT
This sequence comes from Mylabris phalerata, assembly GCA_020740385.1. NCBI lineage: Eukaryota > Metazoa > Arthropoda > Insecta > Coleoptera > Meloidae > Mylabris > Mylabris phalerata. Next base: position 6,763,147 of record JAJEOX010000044.1, on the reverse strand, counting down.
TGATATCAACAAAATTTATTTCAAATAGGTTGAATATAAGGATATGGAAGAGAAATTGAACAATACAGAAGATGATAATGTGTTGGAGTCACAAGATAAACAGAAATCGACAATAACGGATAAGAAATTGAATACGCAACAACCGAGCTCTTCAAAAACATTAAATAAGAAAGAAACGAAAAAGGAAGATGTACGTAAAGATGAGGATAATAATAAAAAGAAAGAACAAGATCCTGAATCGGAATTAGATGATCCAGTGATTAAAGATTTATTTAGCGGCTTAGAAGGGGCAGCTTTTCAAAGCCGTATGCCATTCGATAAGATGACATCAACAGAAGCTGCGTGTTTCCCAGATATCGCACAAGCCCCATTACAGACAATTAAAGTCTATTTAAATATACGCAATCGTATATTACAAATGTGGCTAGATAATCCAAAACAACAATTAATTATCGAGCATGTTATTGAGAAAATGGAAGTACCCTATAATAGTGATGTGCAATTGTTGAAACGTGTCCATGCATTCCTTGAACGTAATGGTTACATAAATTTCGGTGTATTTAAACGTTTGAAACCGATACCGACGAAAAAATATGGTAAAGTCATTGTAATCGGTGCTGGTATCGCTGGATTAGCTGCTGCACAACAATTACAACAATTCGGTTTGGAGGTGATCGTTTTAGAAGCACGCGATCGTGTCGGCGGCCGTATTGCCACATTCCGGAAAGGTACCATTAAATATTAAAATTATTTTAATTTTATTTGAATTGTAAATTTAGGGAATTATATAGCCGATTTGGGGGCGATGGTCGTTACCGGTCTTGGTGGTAATCCTGTAACAACATTGAGCAAACAAATCTATATGGAATTGCATCGTATCCGCCAAAAATGTCCATTATATCAATCTAGTGGCGTTACAGTTGATAAAGATAAAGATGAGATGGTTGAACGTGAATTTAATCGTTTATTAGAAGCTACCTCGTATTTATCACATCAATTAGATTTTAATTATGCTGGTAATAAACCAGTTAGTTTAGGACAAGCTTTAGAATGGGTGATAAAATTACAAGAGAAACACGTTAAAGAGAAACAAATACAACATTTAAAATCGGTTATTACTTTACAAGAGAAATTGAAAACAAATCAAAAATTATTAGTCGGAATTAAAGAGCAAATGTTGGAAACAAATGCAAAAATTAAAGAATTATCAGCTATCGATAAGCGTGATATACAATTAGAATTCGCTTATCGCAGTGCTATTAGAGATTTGAATGCTTACGCGAAAGAATGGGAACAATTACAAGAACAAGCGAAAGAAATCGATGATAAACTAAAAGAATTAGAAGCTTCCCCGCCTAGGTAATCTTTTGATTTACAATTTTAATAATTTTAATAATTCAAATTTACAGTGATGTTTATTTATCGTCGAAAGATCGCCAGATTTTGGATTGGCATTTTGCTAATTTAGAATTCGCCAATGCAACGCCCCTATCGAATTTATCGTTGAAACATTGGGATCAGGATGACGACTTCGAATTCACCGGGAATCATCTAACAGGTAAGTCTCTAAATCTAACTAAAATTTAAACAACTATACTAGTTTTATTGTAAATAGTAAATTGGCTATTAATTTTCGTTGATAAGTTTATCTTAATGATGACACTTTTCTGTTGTATCTGTCTATTTGTGTGTGTGGTTTTTGGTTTAAGTGAAAGAAATGGAAAAGTTGTTGAGTTAGTTTTTTTTCTCTTTTTTGGTCAAGGTTCTTCTCTCGATCGTTGGTTATCATTTGATTTTATTTATGGAAATGAATTCGAAAATTTCCAGTTTTTATAGTTTGTTATTACGTTTCGTAAATTTTTTTAAGTTTCGCAGAATTTTTTATTATTTTATGAGGAAATATTGTTAATAAATCCATCTAAAATGTCGTGTTACAACGTAAGAACTGTCATTATTTTTTAATTATTCCTGTTTATTTGATTTCTAAAATATTTTCATTCAATTAATCGCGAATAGATAAAATCTTTATATCCGTTTATTTTGTGATAAAGATTTTATTATTGAGTCTGTATGTCTGGCGTCATGATTATATTCGTTTTTAGCTACCACAATTTCCCGCTATGAATCATTTTGATTTCCTTAAACGTACATAAAGATCAACAATCGAGTTTTATTTAAAAAATTATAATCAAATAATGGACATTTCTAGAATTTCATTGAGTAATGGTTTATAATAAATCTTTAACGTGTCATGAAATATAATTAAACTAAAACGGATATTCCATATGTATCCAAATAATCCCGTATTTTACGTAGAATTTTATCATTCCATTGGAATTGTTTCAAAAAACGAGCTTTATGAACTTTTATCAGCATTCCTTCTACAATTAGTGTTACAAACAACAAATTAGAGAGACCCTAAATTGTTATTAATTCGTCAACTTCACCAACAAATCGAAATAATCTATTATTGATTAATGATTAGACAGTTATGGTTAGGAAAATCAAAATTTCCGCCCCAAAATAGTATTTTTTCACTGAAATTCAGATTCATAGTGGATAATCGGCTTATTCAGTTGACAGTGAACTATTTATTCGGTAGGTGTTTTTTGATCTTTGTATAAGCTTGTTTTTTCTTTTTAAAATCCTTGTGCATGAACGCTTCATTTGCTTGTGACCTATCGTGGACAGGATGGGATGGCTTGTGAGATTGTTTGATAACGCCGCCTGATAACGCGGTCATCTCACGATTTCAGGATTCATTTTGTTTTTCTTGTCCAATCTGAATGTTTCAGCTTTTTCTTTTCTTTTCTTTCAACCAACTAATAGTGATGTTTTCCATTGATTAAATACTTGGTATTTGAATAAAATATTAAATTTTTTTTCGGTTGGTCATTGTTTTTTTTCTGTTTTATGTATTGAATGTTGAATAGCGTTGATTGTTGTATTATTTATCAATTCTTCTATTTTAAATATGCGTGATTTGAATATTTTCTCATATTCTATGTATTTCCAAGTCTCCAAAATTGTGATTTTATTCATTTTTTTTTATTCTCATCATATCCTAGAAAAGGTGTCAAATTTACAAACGAGCGGCCGCCTTTGACTCTTTTCATTTCATTTCATTTCATTTCATTTCGTTTTGATCTCTTTTTGCAAATCGTATATATCCGGTGTTCGGTATCATATAAAACCCTTGATAATTCAGTGATAATGATGAGGTTCTACTGGTATTCCAACCCTCTCTTTTGATCAAACTCTTAAAGAATGGATAATGGATGGAATTCTCAGATTTACTTCAATAATTCATTATAGAGTAGTTCAAATTCACAACACTTTTGTGCGTTTATTGAGTTATTTTTCAACAAAAATTCTTATAATGGAAACAAGAATTGAAACATTAAATTAACTAGTAATATGAGTCTTCTTTAAGGGAAGAGACACGATAATTTCCACGTATTTTGTCGAAAAAAAATCGTCTCTTTGTTTCTTTCCAACTTTAACAAAGAAATAATAACCATAATGATGTTCCAATTAGGTTGGCCCCATTTGTGTGACAATTTCCAGACAAATTGGCAGTCTTTTTTATAACCAATTAAAATGAACTTAATTTATAACGAAATGTGGGATACAACAGAGTTTCATTCTATAAACCAAAATTAAATAGTATCCGATTGGCTCTTTTTGTATTGTAATAGATCTTTTTTTTAGAGAATCTTGTTTATATTAGTTTTAAAATAAAAATGTCAAGTTAATTTTGGAGTAGTATAGAAGGCATTAAAAAACTCGCATATAAATTCGGGTTTTTTCTTAATGTTATGGTAGTTTTATTTTAAAGATCTTCGAAGAAACTGTTATTACCTATTTTGCATATTTCTAACGCCTATCTTTATCAAATATCTATGGATAGTTTGCATAATCTGATCTTAATTTGATAAAATTTTAACTAAAATTGGATAGAAAAAACTAACTGTTACAATTTTATTAATTGAAACAATCTTTTTTGGGATCTATTGAATTGCCAATAAATTTCCATAATTAGTTTTTAATAAATTGATTGATTAAATTGTCGTTTTTCCTTATTCTTTTTCGTGTCTTTCTGTTGGACATTAATTAACAAATGAAATCGATTTAGTTATCATTTCATTAAATTTACTTAAAAAAAATTGTCGCCAATCCCATTTTAAATTTATCTAAAATACACAATCAAGAATGTGTTTTTAATTGTCAACTAATTATAATTAAGAGACATAATTTTGCAAGACGATTACTTTTATCATTCTTATAAAGTTCAGTTTTTTGTTTCATTTACGTTTTTCTTTTCTTTTGTATATGTCGTCTATAGCTGTTGTGCATTCTTAGTTCGTCAAGATTCCAATCATTCGGACCGAGTCAAGTTAGCTTCTTGCCTTGCTAACTTATTATGATTTTTATAAATTAATTAATGATGTCTCCTTCTTGACCATCACTTCTGTTGAACCGGTTCACTATAGCGACTTATCGTCTTATCTTTTGTCCAATCAATTTATATTCTCTTTCTCTGTTTCGCCATTTTTATACCATCCTATACTTGAATATAAAACATATAGATATTGTCTATATTAATATTATTCTTTCTCTTTTCATTAATCTTTTTATTTAATCTTATTTTGATGTGTCATTTTCGGTGACGAGACATTTCGATCTAAATTTATTCGTGGAGAAAACATCGATGCAAAATCATTTTTGATAAATTGCATCCTTACTGAACTTGTAGACATGGTTTTAAGCAAATATTTACGCCTCATTTCAATAAAGGTAGCTTGAAATTTGAGATCAAGATGAAAACTTTCAACATTGTTGTTGCTGTTTTTGTTGTTTTATAAACATTTTAAGGATTCTATATGCTATTTTAGTTAGAAATTATACCTAAAATTGCATTTATTAGCTACTAATTTTATTACAATTATTTTTTTAAATTTTATCCCACAAATTATTCATCATAAAAAACAGATAAATCTGCAAATTATTTTGATGTTTGTTGTTAGTTTAAAGATTTTAAATATTTTGATAGATGCTGTTTTCATTTAGTCGGTTAAGACATATAAATTCACTCCACAAATTAGGATTATGTTGATTTATGGGCGATAATTTTTTAGTTTTATCAACTACCAACTGTTACTTTTTAGTGACATTATTAATTAAATGTAGGTGGATTTTCTTCAATTTTATTCTATTAGTATTGGTTATTTTAAAACGGACACTCTGTAGTTATATTAGATTTATTTGTTGAGATTTCAACGATACATTAGACAGTATTTATTTCATTTTGTTTCCCGTAACCCAATCTTGGAAATAATTCAAATTCAAAAGTGTGACTTCTGAGTAATGGTATAGTGTCTTTTATGTTAAATCTTCAACTGTGTTTTTTTTACTTTGTTTGTTTTTATTTTATTTTCTCTTAAAATGCGAATACATTAGCGGCATAGCCATTAGTAGTTAATACCTAATGGGTTCGGCGTGTCATTTAATATGCATTCTTGATACTACTTCACATTTGAAGGTGTGTTTTCTTTCATTCTACGGTTCACAATACTTGGCTATTTAGTTAGTAGATTTTTCACAATAAAGAGGTAATTTTTTAAAAGGTTAAAAATAAGAAAACTATACGATGATACTGTAGAGAAATTATTGTACAATATTATTATTAATTACAGCAATGATAAACTTGTTTGATTCGATTGCAATAGGTTTTATTAACACCAAGACACCCGCAGCGTGTAAACTAATTAATATCTTAACCAATTAATATTGGTTTTAATGCTGTAGAGATTGATTTGTTGCTATTGTGTTTTGATTGTGTACTCTGAACAAGTTTTGTTCTTCTTTCTTTTCAATTGAAAACAATTTTTCCTCTATGTCTTCATTATTTCTGTCTTTAATCAATTTACAATTTATCTAACAATAAAATATTGGTAATTATTTTGATTAAAGTGCGATTTTAAAATAATTACTTATATCACCTGTGCAGTCGTTAAAAGTTAATATTTTACTTTAATAGTAAAAAAGTGTGCATCTATATAATATTTTTTTTAAACATTTGAATGCACGCGAATTGTAGATTAGTTCAGGTAAAAGGATGAACGATTTGAAAAATGCATCTGTCCCCGAAAAACAATTTATATTTGGTTTATTTGGTTAAAAATTTTTGTTGTTATTACAGTTGCAGTAATTTACGAATATTCTTCCAAACTAAATTATTTCCTCTTTTTTGCAGTCAATTCGTAATAATTATAATGTCATCAGCGTATTTTTTGATAATATTCATAGGTGTGCGTGTTATAATAATAATATTCTTTAAACGATTTTATGTTGATTATTTTGGTTGAAATTATACATATAATTTGATTTGATTTTATACCTTCATATAAACGTATAAACAACCATTATGATTTTATTTTCTGTCATTTCATCGTCTTCATTTTGTTTCTTGATCCTTTTTGCTCGTTTCGTAAAGTCAATTGTCGCGGCTGACTGATGTCGGTGGCATTCTACGAACCAGGCCGCATCTAATTGATAAAATACAATATACCGATGTGAATCAATTGGTTATGGATGTTAGAGCTCGTGTGGAGCCAACATTGTCTTCGGAAATTCACAAAGAATATACGTATCGTAATATGAAACAACATTGCAAACGACCTTGTCGGTCACGATCTTATATCGAATTGAGTTATATAGATCGTCTCTTTCTCCCATCTCTCTATTTTTTCTTCTACTTACTATTCAGTTAGTAAGTAGTTCTTTGTTTTTGTCATTCAAAAGTAATACAAGATTCATTATTATTCTTATCAAATTCCAAATTCGAAATTGAAACGCTTCTTTAAATGATTATTAACCAACAAGAGAAGAACTAATCAATGAATTCTTAGAAATTGGATTTGTATTCGAATTTACTTTTGATCAAAATTTCAACCAGAATCTCCTCTATTTCCGCTATAAATGATATTTTAGGGAATATAGCGAAAAACTCGTCTTATGGTTCATTATTAAAACAAAAACAGCAGGATTATTTGCTTTGTCCTCGTTGAATTGGCCTAATTCTCTTTTAAAATTTCCACCCTTGTCAAAAATGCTTTTAGAAAGGTAATCTTTTGATAAAAATGTTAACGTACAGTTTTATTATTTTGCTGATTTTCAGCATTTTATGTTAATGTAGTTAAAAGAGGATTTTCTCACAATTTAATGAACAACAATCTATACTTTAGTATTTCAAGCAAAATATAAGTACAAATTTAGTTTATTTTGAAATAATTTGTTTAATTTTTATTTGTTATCGTATAATTTCTAAAAGTTCAATTTTATTCTTCACAAGTCTCACTAACCGCAAATTATAGTATTCGTATACATATGTATCTGTATTGATACATAGTTTTCAAGTTCCATTTATGTATAGCGACAGGTGTATAGTGTATTGTTTTCGTTTTTATCTTAATGGAACATGGAATAGAATTAAGTCCTAAAATTCATTTACATAAATATCCATTTTGTATTTAATTGGACATTTATCAAAGTGATTAACGAAGTAACAGAATTTTGACATTACTATATCTGAACAAGCAATAAATTTATAAATGTCGGTGTACAATATGTTTCATTTAATAGAAACATTCATATAATAAAATGCAAAATATTCTTATTAAATTACAATAATTAATAGTTGTAGAATTTACAAATTGATCTTTGTAGGTGTAGCATTTTGAATATACACACCAAACACATTCCATTAAATTTAGTTCAATGTTAGAGAAAATTCCATTATTGTTGTAATTATCATTGAAACGCAATAGGAACTAGTAATAAATATTAAATAGGTTTGTCCATTTGTATTACATAATATATTAGTCTAGGATAAGATATGTGTGTATCTAGTGATTTGTAGGTGTGAAAATAAACTTCACCGGTAGAGAATACATTCATATACAGACACATACACGCATATAAAGGTAATAAATTTTAATACAAATTGTGTTTCAAGTTTCACATTTAATCTACGTTTTTCCCCACTTGTTGTACAAAAAATCGTATGGAGTGAATAGAGGAAACAAAGACTGGTAATAGAATTAAATAAAACAAAAGTAAATTTGGTAGAATCTATGACTTTAAGTAGCAACAATTGTTCTTGCTATCCCACGTATACCTACGCTTTCTCTTCAATCTCATTATCCCATAAACACAACAGTTGTGTATACTATTGTGTTGGTCCATACATTTTACTGATCATCAAACTGATTGGATGGGATTACGATTTGTGATGCTCATTATAAGGGTTAACTTACTGGTTATTCCAATGTATTATTATAAGAATCGCCCACAGCAAACGACTTTTTTACCTACTCCGCTATTTTATTATTTATATTTTTATAATTTCAATGATAAGAAATCAAAATTTTAATTATAAGATCGCATCTTCAACGGAAATGTTTCTATTTATTCCCAAAAAACTGGAAAGATGTCTTATTGATAATGGGGTTTTGTAATTGTAATTTTTGATGACATAATTATTCGTTGCTTCAGAAATTTTGTGGTATTTTATTAAGAAAGAAACATTAAAAGTGATATTTCTCTATAAACGCAGGAATTGTCCGTGACTAAATTATTATAGTGAACTAGGTATTCGTTTTAATGTTACTTTAATAAAACTATAATGATAATAGACACATATAGATTAGATGAAATTTAATTAATCTGTTGGTTGACAAAGAAGTTGTTGGGAAATTTCTCCAATAAATGATAATAAAAATTGCTCAATTGGTATTTAGTAGTTAATCAACAACAATTCCATAACTATGTTGGTTTTATTCAATATAATGACTTAATAAAAATAGTTGAGTGACATTTCACTATTTGTTATAAGATAAATGTATGCGAACAATATACATCACATACTTGGAATTTATTTAGATAATTCATCATTTGCAAAGGTTGATTTTCATTATCTCTATTACAATTCAACAATACCTGTCAAGGAGATTCGCTTCTATAATAATCATATTTATATGTTGTTCCAAAACTCGAATAACTGTCCAATCTTGAAACAATTGCTTGTGGCTTTATTTGCTAAATTCAGGTAAAATTTTATGGTTGTTGTCCATGTATAAAGGCATAAATGTTATTACATTATACACCGCATTTTCGGAATACAAAGAAAATGTAAATGTTTCAGTGCTTTTATGACATTTATTCGATTCTTTTACTAGCCGTTTTCTTCAATGTAAAGGTAGCCTATCATTTTTGCTTGTACTTCCATGCTTCCGGCTGTCCTAAACGTTGTTATTGAAATTAGTTTCGTTCAATCTCACAAATTACAAAGCTAAAATGTTTGTGTACGCCTCAGGTGTTTTTTACTTTATATTATTGATAATAGTACGTTTTATTCTACATAAAATGCAATGTAAGTCGCTGCCATTAACCGTCCGTATTCATTACATAATAAATTCTTTCAATATTGGGAATAATATGACCTCAGATCATGTTTTGTTGCTCAATTTCGTAATAAGGAAGCAATTTTGGCTGATAAATACTGGAACTCTTTGTTATTTTCGATTGATTTCAGTTTCAGTCTTTTTTGGTTGTAAGATAATCCGTATAAGAAAAACCGATAACCATTAATTTCGTGTGATTTTTGATAAAATTATTAATCAGAAATTTAAGCTTGGCTCTTTGTAAAATTATAAAACATTAATCGTATACTAGTTGAGAAATAATGATTTATAATCACAACATATACTTGGTGACGTTTCGTTTTCTAGTTTTTGTATTATCACTAAAATTGTGCAATGATCTAAAAGTAGGTCCTTATATTTCGTCGAAAGGGGTATAATAATTTTGTCAATTATTCCTATAAATGAAACGTGCATTAGTTGAAGACTGTAAGTGGAATCAAAATCGTAATCAGTCTAAAACTCGATTACCTTAATGTAAGTTAACATTAAAGTTGAATTTATAATCCCTTCTAAATATAATATCTTATTAGTTTTAATAGTCAAACTTTGTTATACGATACGATCATAATATCCACTTAAATGGATCTAAACATTCATTCGAAAAGGCTACGGTGCAATTTTTTTTGTTAAATCGTTCAAAGAAAAACTCAATTTCAACTTAAATATACGTTTACCAAATGTTATTTTCGTGATATTAATTGCAAAATACACCTGGTTCAACATATCATCAGATTAGTTGAAATTTTAGAGAAAAATAATAGTATGTTCAGCACATGGCATATGATGTGGCATATGGTCTCAATGCTCATAATTAAGGACACTGATTAATCTCCAATAAACTTATATTATAATCGGGTTTCATATTTTCAAAATAACAAATTGAACTTTAATCAGATAAGGGTAGTATTGTATATGTCGTTATATCATTAAATATAATGAATGTGTTTGGCAAATGAGCATACAAATTAGTTCTGCTAAAATGTATTCATTAAATAAAATTGCACTTTATTACATTTTCAAGGCACTGATCATTTTTTCACGTATTGAAAAAGTCGTTAGGGTTAATTTAATAAAATTAAAATAATTATCTAGTCACGGTATTTAATGTTTCTAATGTACTGTCAATCCATGAACGATAAGCTGGTACATGAACATAAACACCATAAACACCAGGTTGGCCACAATTTTTTCCCCATATGACTAAACCAGCAATCAAATATGTGTTTGCTTCATTTGGACAGACTAACGGTGCACCACCGTCTTGCTAAAATCAATAATAATTATTGAATTAAAAAAATCGATTTGATTGAATACCGTGCAAGCATCTCGTAATAGTTCACCACCGGCACAAATTTCACCAGCTGGATCTAAATATGTATCCACGTATGATCCTAACAATAATGGACTACTAAATGATTGACGACAATCGTCAGTACTGATAATTTTCAAAAATACTTGTTGTTTAACATTTGTTGGTGCATCGTTGACTTGAAATGATGTCTGTCCCCAACCAGAAACGGCACATCTGCAAATAATCACAATTATGTATAATTAATATCGCGTATAAAGGGTGTTTTAACAAGAGAACTCATAAGAAACGTATTTACTCTTGTCCGAGAAATGTTGATTCTCCCCCAGATGGTGGTAGACAAGCTGTATTAATATTGTCTTGGCTCAATGAAAATGGATGGGAAACACGTAAAATTGCTAAATCATTAATTAAGGTACCTTCATCATAACCGCCAATGATACGTACAATTTCGACTGTACGATTTTGAACATCTGTTAAATCATCAGGATTATGAACACCCATTATTACATTAATATTTCCCGGATCTTCCCTAAAATTATTTGATTAATTCGTTTTAATTGAAATTATTTTGAATACTTAATTAACTTATCAATTTTGTGGGCTGCTGTTAATACATGATAATTATCAATTAATACACCACTACCAGCGTATTGATGTGTTGAATTTTGTAAATATGCCTGCCATGGATAAGCACCTGGATCAGCTAATCCATCCTCTATTAAAGTTTGTTCAACATAACGAATACCGCATTTACTACCAGGTCCTTGTGTATAACACGCTATCAATCCATTTGGACAGACGTTATTCTGTATTTTTATCTTTTAATTAAATATTTAGATTGTAACATTTTCCACTTACTGACGGGGTTACAATACGTGGATCAATTCCCGGATTTTTTTGTGCGCTATTCGTACTACAATAACCTGTTGGAACACAAACATAATAATCACCACTTGCTGTTGTACCACCTAGGGATTGGGATAAAACCCCTAAAATTTAAATATAATTGTTTAATATATAAAACGAATAAAAATTAGGGAAAATTTACAAGAAAATCGTAGTAAAATAAATAAATACAGTAACTTCATGATCGTTAAATTGAATCTGATGATTTCTAATAATCACAGGCATGCCGTGTTGTTATAATTTCCTATTAATTATATATTTTCCGTGAGATAATTTCATACCTTGTTGGCGATTATTAAATTAAATTTGTTTACGAAACCGGAAATATACGACGTGTCCCATTCATATCGATCTCGAATATTGTGGGACGTGCGATATTTCAACTTAACTCATTTGATACGTTATTTATAAGGATTTCTCTACAAAAACAATAGAATCGTGTAATTATTGAATTAGTGATGATTTTTTTGCGTGAAAATTATGTAGTTGTTTCTACACATCGGTGAGGGATTAATAAATGACAAAATTACCTCCCTTGACAGCTAACTTGAGTACATTAACATTTAAATAAGTGGTTTTTATCGTGATAATTCATTTCGTTCGGTTATAGTGAACTAGTCATTAATGCTAATGTGTGTGTGTGTGTGTATAGATTTGGATTAATTACGGGAGAACTTGTCATATATAACTTGATAATCTCACAAATAGTTAATCATTAAGTGTGAACAAGACAGAATGATATAGACGAATATTTGTTTTGAATTGTGATCATGTTCATGGATATGAAATAGAAATTAACAAAATTGTATTTTTCCATTTTATAATTTATTCACAATATTTTACGTAACTTGTTAACTACCTACATGATTTAAATATCCAAATAATCAGTCAAAATAATTAATATAGATACAAGTAATTAATCATCGACTTGGATATTTTATTTCGACTAGCTATTTTTCGTGCAGACAGTTTCGTGTTTTTTTAATTTTAAAAATTCGATTTAGGTACATCAATCATGATTAATTAATACAAAAACGAGCCAATCGTAAACGGTTTTTTGTTTGGTGTCGTACTAGAATTGGGGTGGAATAATTTGTACAATTATTGGAAAATTTATTTAGATTTTTATACAATTGTGCAGAAAATATCCGGTTTTATTTTTATAAAATTATAGCACTATTTTAGACTTGTAACGGCAATCGTTTTTTAGTGTAAAATATTAGATGTGAATTACAGTGTGAAAACGGCTTTAAAGTGAATAATTTAGCGACAATAAAGTTTGAATTGGTTGAATAAAAGCCGATGATTTTCTTTTTTCGTCGTCTTTTTTTATTCTATTGAAAATTTTTATTTAGAAATTTTATTTTATGACTGCAGTGATTGTTGTATAAAATATTTCACAATACGGCACAATACTATTTAACAACTATACACTGATTAAATGTATTCAATTAATGTATGAATTGGTAAATCGACTCTTTAAAGCTAATCATGCTTATGTTGTTGGTTTATTAAATCATAATTGAAACAGAATTAAATTGAATTCTTTCCGTAATTAACTCATTCGTCTTTTCGTATATAGTTATATGACTGGTTTTATGTATATTTATTATGTACATATTTTAATCAACACAAAGCTCGTATGAATACAGGCTGTCGCAATCAAATGACCATTCAAATGGCCGAAATTCGAGGATAATACATATTTTAATACTTAATAGAGATGAGTGAATTGCGTTGTTACTGATTATTGTTTGAATACAGTCACACTAGAGGGAAATTCGATTTTCTGTAATTGATGGCGATCTCGTTGGGACGTCGTGTATAAATTTGAATTAAACATAGGAGTCGTATGTCGTATACAGTACAGCTTACATATGTATGTACGTATGTAGAGAATGATATACATGTGGACGATGATCATTGCAATTATTCCTCAACTACTATTTGGAATATAAATTTCTTCTGTATATCATTAAATACGTATGTTTTACTATTTGTTATTTTTCATTGTAGAAACTTGTATAGTTTTAATATTATACAGGATTGTTGATGATAGCAAAATGTACCCGACACAATCATTAATATGTAATTAAGTTGTTATAATCGAAAGACATATGCCTATAAGTAATATGTAGAGATCGAAAGAAAACACAAGGAGGTACTTTTCAACTAGATGATAATTTACAGTTTAATTGTTGTAAATGTTTGTTGCACATGTGGGGGATATTCAAGTATAGAAATTCAACAGTGTTTTAGCCGTTTGATCGCTTATGTTGTAATTTAAATGTTATATCGATAATTTATTATATTGCCTTACGGTTGAATTTGTTCAATTCCTACATTTCTGTTATCTATATAGGTGTATATAACTATGTATGTACGTAAAGAATTTAACACTTTTTACCTTTGTCACTATATCCCGTAATTTGCACAACAGGAGGTAGAAAGATCTTAAATTTGTAACAGCACTACATTATTGCATTTTAATGTAGATTTTTACAGTATATTTTGATTCGTTTTCATCTTATTTGATTGTAATGTGTCTTTATACCGATTTAAACACAATTTTTTCCTGCCATAATTGGTAATATGGTGATTTCTTTTTTGAGACTATAGGCGGTTGCAGGGCCACACCTAGGGAGGCAGGTGGATAATTTTATTTTGAACGAAGTATAACTGTTTTTCTTCGTTTTTCGGCTATAAAATTTTATAGTTTACTATCGAAATTGTTCAGAATTCAGAAAAATTCTACAGTTGGATATAAATCAAGTGGTGATTATAAAAAAGAAAGTTCGGAATTTCCTTTCGCCTAAAGTTATCAGTCTTATGTATATCGAACTTATTTATTCTCACGATATTGTAAAAGTAAGGCAATTAGCTGACGGCTATTTCTTGTATAATTGGAAATTATAGGATTTTCTAGTTTTATTCAATGGGCTACCAAAATATTTAAAAATTTCAAAGGTGTTGCTGTTGACTATTTAATTTTACGGTTAACTCATTAGATATTATAGTCAATTAGTGATCCAATGACAAAAATTATAATCTAAATTTCTTATATTCGTTTGAGTAGTAATTTTATAATTTTTGAAATTTTCTCAAACTATAAGAAAATTTACGATTATTATAACTCTCTTGTATCAGAGATATGAGTTTTTTTTGGGTCAGAAGTCTACAGCATCAAACTGACCTTAAAGAGTAAAATATTGTTATGTCTGACGAGAAAATAGAAATATTCTAATAAAAATAAAATGAAATTGAAATAAAAAACAAATTTAATGCAGAATAATAAAAAGTTTAACATAACTTTATAAGGGAAAAACAACAAATAAGTGTGACAATAAAATCAAGCTAGACTAAACCAATAAAACTGTTGTTTTAAAAGAACGAATAAAACGGGAATTTTATAAAAATTTATAGAGTGAATATTTTAAATAATGATTGTTAAAAATTGAAAATGAAAATCGAAAAATTCGACATTCATTATTGTGATTTTATTATTTTTAAATGTGAACATTGATTAACAGAACAGGCACAATTTTCAAAATTCCTACATACACCGAGACAAAACCTGGTGTGTGCAGACTATTAATTTGGTTAGTTGATGAGATACGAATCGTTGTTATAACATTGTCGACAAGAATTTTCAATTAACTTTGTTTTATAAAACGGTACGATTGGATTTTTTACTACATTTGGATGTTGTATAAACTAAAACGTACATTTTTCGTCTAATTGATTTTCGATCTGTTTTTGAAACATACGTAAATTTGGCCGTTTAATTCCCAATTTCTTCCACCTTTATGTATTTTAGGCATTAACCTCTTACATTTATTATATGTTAACAATATTAGTTTTTTTCGCAGCAACAAGAACTGCTTCGTCAATATTGTTGAACAGGTAACACGATTTGGGCGGCCCGTGAAAATATTTACAATCCACAGATTGCTATATAATCAGACGATTGCTTGTTTATATAAAACCGAAACAAGTGATTAATGGTTGAGAATTTTTGTTAAATTTAATATTGACGCCAAATTCTTGAAAGCTCGTTAAAAAACGAATTAAAAAATGCTAAATCTAATTGACAATTTTCATTTAATTATAGAAACAACAAGAAAAAAATTAATGATATAGTTATAAATCGTTTCCTATATTGTCTATATGTTTATTTAAATTAAATAAGCAGGTTTCGGTAACACCCACTTAATTTTGCGAATCTCCTTCACTAACTCATTCTTTATTTTTGGGTAGGTATTTTTAATCAGATTGATCTAACAAAGTAGAATAACAATTTCTGTCCGCCTGTCTAATAATCAAATTTTTATTGATAGATAGTTTGGATAAGACTCGAAAAATAGAGCGGTTAGAGCGATTTTATTTTCAAAAAATACAAGTGAAAGCTAGTACGTACGTGATATTTAAGTAATAATGTTACTTTTTATCAATTGTTAGCATCTTACTAACAGGACCAGACTGACATTAGAATTGAGAGGAATTACAAAAATACAAATTTACGTCCATCTGGCTATAGTTAAATGAAGATTTATTACAATAAAAGGCAGTATTGTTTAATTAAAGTTTGCAATTCACTGTCTTTTGTGACGGCTCTGACCTATTGCTGTGAAAATAGAGTATGCATTCGATTCTTAAATATCAACGAAAATCGTGAAAATATAATGTCAGCGCTTATTTTTTTAAATCTCTAATTTTTCTAGTAGCTTGAATTTCTAATTCAGTCACGATAGAATCGAATCAATTTTCTTTCTTTCCACAATTATTGTTAAAATTGAAACGAATATCAGCATTGTGTGCGTTTGTAAAAGACCACATGCCAGAGCATGAGTCGAAGATTTGCAGCCGGCAAAATGCCGGTGTGTGTGAAAACATGGCCTATTGGAGTTAATGAAATTTGCCGACATGAAATAAGTCTCTTTTGATGATACTTACAATGCCTTAGTACTTCCGGTTTTATTGGAATTGCACCTGACTCTTATTGTTTGCTTATATGGCGTTAGTAGGGCATTTTGACCGTATTGCGGTATAATACTCGGAAATGTTTTCTATATGGCTTGTCGCTTGTCTTTGTTTCATTAACAAAATAATAAAAAAAACGAACTTTCGTTGATTGATTTAATTTTTATTGAATTCTTGTAGACGTGAAATTCGTTTTTGGTTTCATTTAGTTCGTTTTTCATTGACTCGTTTTAAAGATGGTGTTAATTTGCTAAAAAATTTCTAAAGTTCTGTTTCGTTTCAAGTCTGCAATTTTCACTAAAAATATTCCAAACAGTCAATTTTTATAGTCTGAATGTTTTTTCTACAAGTAGCTAGTTGATATTTTGTTGGTCGACTGGTTTTTATATCGTTTGTGAGAGATGCACGGCCGCAGTTTTGACATAACAGAGTTCGCTTGGAGCTGATTTCATCGCATGATTTTTTCTTTTAGTTTCTCTATATATCGTATATACATGTATGTATGTTTGGTTGGTTGGTTGGTCGGTTGGACCGTGCGGCATATAACGTCTGTTTCTCTTTCTTCTTAAGAAGAAGTAACAGTGCTATTATCCACCAAGTACTACACGGTTTCTTCTGGGCTGTGATTATGGCGGCCAGATTGTCTGCTGACCCCGAAGAATGCAGGCCCACTTAACAACGCAAATCACTGTGTTCCTTTATAATTTACAACGTAGTGTTTGATGTTGTTGTTGTTGTTGTTATTGTTTGAAGCTAAAGTTGGGAATGTTGGCAAGGTTGAAATTCTATCGAGACAATTAATAATTTAAAGAGGGAATTATTGTTTTAAGAGATCAGAATTCTTATTATTAAACTTGACTTTAAGTTAACGATATAGCCTTCGAACACTTTCAATTAAACTTAAACATTACTAATTTATTGTGTAATAAATAAAATTATTAACCATTGTATCTTTCACTATTATAATTATGTTGAAAGTGCATCATGGTCATCACAAATTCCATTTACAATCTCACTTTATTAATGGTAATTTGTATCGAATGATCTATACAAAAATCTTCTGAATTTATTTTATCTGTTATGTTGCATAAAAGGAATGTATGACAGTATGTAAATGGAGCATTTATGTCCATTCTCGTTTTCAATGGAACACTTTGTTTGGAAAGCAACGAAAGTGGAATATAATTTTATTGATTTTATTTTATTATTAAATAGGCGACAGTAACAATAACGGTAGCTTTCGGTATTTTCAAATCGATAAATTTCATTATGATTTAATATGAACAATTTTGCAATCTCTCCTTTTATCATTGAGAGACTGTCACGTTGCATGCACTACTTTTAAATGTCAAGCTGTGAATGTTATATGCATGTTGGCTTTGTATATCTACCTTTATAACTATAGTCAAGTTGTAACAATGCACAATCAGGAAATGCAACTTTATATAACTAATTATTTAGACACGAAAGTCTTTTGAATAGCCTCGACAGTAAAATGCAAATTTTAACACTTCTACATTCGCTTTGTCGTGAAAATGTTGACAATACAAAATCGAATTTTTCTACAACTCTTATCAATTACAGTCAATACATTTAATATTTCCACACCTTAATATTATAAAAGCTTTCTATATAAAAGCTATAATTTTGATGTAGTGACACGGAAAATTTACATGATTTACTAGCTCTACTATTGCTATGATTAGGTAATAACTCTGTGTTTATCATATTTTATTGTTTAAATCAGTAGCCAGTTACAATCTATGTAGGATAATAGATTTGTATTGTAAATAAAAAATTGATATTTCACAACTAGAATTTTCGAAATTCGATAAATCATACTCTATATTTTATTGCTTTATCAAATACAATCTGTGGTTAAATTATTTTTATTGTTCGTACGCTAGAACCTTGATTTGAAAGCTAATTGCGCCAGTTTTAGAGAAAATTAATTAATTGTGTCCTTATTACAAATTATTGTTGACATTTTAACAACCTCTTAATAAATTTGATTAGGTTTTTTTTCCACAATTTTCGATTGCGATTTTAATTTCGGCAAGGATTGCAATTATTTAAAATAATCAATACTGTAAGGGCTCTATTTTAACACCTATTTTATTCGTATTCAATCACGGAATGTTGGAAATCCTCTCCTTATTACTGAGTAATTTTCGAGTCAGATGCTTTAATTGATAGTTTCATTTATACAGTTCCAAAACATCTGACTTGAGTGATTTAATAGGGGCTACAGGTAGTTATATTGAATCTTTTTAGATTGCCCGAAGTAATTTGCAAACCATTAACTGTTGACAGGTTGTCGTCGATCGTCTGTCCTGATGGTTAGGTGTGAATTTAATGGACTGTTTCTTCGGTGAGATCGGTTTTAGGTTGCTAATTTTATACGAAATCTGCGGTTTGACTACTTATACCGAGTTCTTGTTAATTGGCGAGTAATTTGAAAAATTAGAATCTTGGCTTGTTTTTTTTTTTTAAATACGTTTTTCTCAATTTTTTCTTTGAGAAAGTTGAAATGTCTCATATTTTTCACCAGATTCTTCGTAGGTGAAAAGCTGTATTTTAGAGTTGCAAAACTATTCTATGAAATTAATTTAATGCTGCTGATATGTTCTAAATGGTTTATTTAAACATTTACCATTAAATGAGTAACTTTATCCATTTGACATCAATATGATTATTTCAAGTAGACGTTCCAGCAATTACACAACAAAATTAATATTGTATACCTACATCTTGTATCGAGTTCTCAGATTTCTTAGAAAAATTAACTGACAACAATAAAAAAATAACGAATCTAATCTTCACGCACGTTGACAATTTGTATGTGGTTTCAGCATGATAATTCATTATACACTCGAGATTCATTATTTTTCTGTATTTTTTTGTCTATTTCGAATTACAAAAGACATTATTTCTTGATTTTCTATTTAAATTAACTGAAATTGAATGACAGTTTTCTCTACAAAGAAAAAAAAACGAAATAGAACGGAATTCGAACAATCATTTCTGTCAGTTTTCTTCGTTATTGTTTTTTTTTGTGTTATTTAAAGAAAACCAACGTATCATATAATTAAACATCAATTAATCCTAGCAAACAGAAACAACAGTTGTTTCCGGTGGCCCTAACTATGTTGATTTTAAGTTACTAACAAGATCAACTCTGGTAATGTAATTATATTCATTTTCTTTTTGTTTTTATCAAATCTTTCTCCATCTTGTATACAATTGCAGTTGGTAATAGTGTCATTAAATTGCTGATATGTAGAATAAAATATGAATTATGATTTTTTTCTTATTATAACTGGATTTGAGTAGATTATTATTCATAATTATTTTGTCTGAGATAATCAACAGAAATTGTTTTTTTTTCATCTCTCTTACTCTCTGTTACTTCTGTTAGTAAACTGGAATGTAAATGATTCACTTTTTCATGATAGGTACGGTTATGATTTGGTTTGTTGACCACAATATCCCCATGTGCATTTCAATGAAATTTTTGGTGTGGCTCTTTTGAAGTTTACTAATTCTATTAGAGTCAAGTCCGTTTGATTTTTTCGATTTCTAATTTGGGGTAGTTTTGTGGCTCTATTGCCGGTAACTTATTGTTAGTACAGTGATTTTCCATCTGATGGCGAATAGATTTGTTTTTGACATCTCTTTATAACTCTCGTAAATTCTCCATCTTTTTAATGTTATTAATTTACGATAGGACCTATTACAAGTTACCAAATAGAATTTAACTGCCGATACGGTGTTTGAATCGTAAATTTCAACCGTAAAACATTTATGGACGATAAGTTTCTAGTAATTTTTCTCATTCAAATTATATTTATATGTGTTGGAAAAGATATTGTAACTATTTTAATACATATAGATATAATTTTATGTATATATTTATATAATTTATTGTTATTTTCATTAACTACCGGCTTAATTGCTTTGTTATTAGCATTTTATTTCTTTGAAGAAGGGAAAAATTCCGAATGATTATACTAGAAGATGTGGTACTTAATTATATGAAATAATTTTGATTTTAACAATTTTTTAACGTGACGCTCCATATAGTCAATCAATCTTAAGATGCCACCACAACGACAGTGATAAGTATAGGGGGCGATGTACAGTTTTCTCGCATTCCATAATTATAGTTATTAGGGTTTGATGTTGAGGGAGGGGCGGGTTTCTGTACATACAATCGCCGAACAACAAGATGAGTTGAAAGCGATGATGATGATGACGATGATGATGATGATGATGAATACTAGTAGATTACGTTATAACCGGAACTCTATACAGAGAGTTGCATTTTGATTCCTCTATGCATTTATCGATAAAAGAATTCTATCGGGATTCATTTAGAAAGAAATATTTCAATTTGATCCAGTTTTGGTTGATTGGTGTTGGAGAACGCGCAACAGATATCATTTCTATTAGTCTTGTTAATGTTATTTTTTCGGGATCCTTTCACCCTAAATTAGTAATGCTCGTTTTTTCCCATTGTTCAATTCTTTTATGATTAAAATAATCGAAATAAATTTGTATGTATAACCGTTACTCTAATCGAAGACGTGACATTGAAGAATTATTTAATTTGTTTCGTGGAAAACGCTTTAAAAACAATTCAGAACATCCGCAGAATAAAACGGTAACTTTTAACACTTTTATCGTGCGTATTCGTCATTCCTAGGGAGATATCAATTAGAGATCTGTGTTAATCGATAATGTACTATTAGTATTTCTTTAGAATCAATTATTTCCTAACTTAGATCGAATAATGTAGTCGGTGTTGTTGTTAGAATTGATATCTAGCCGATAATAAACTAAGACTATTAGAGTAAATTTAAACATTCATCGAATGAATAGCCATTTAACTTAAATGAATTCCAAATGGAATAACTTACACATCTTACGACACTAGTACGGCAACAAAATGTCGCTAATTTCTAGTTGATCAAATAAATAGTAACAATTGAACATTGTTTTTAAAACACCGACGACTTTCCTATTCTCGTATCTGGCGAAAACTCGATCAGAATGTAGTCGGTATCCTTAACTGGCCGTTTTTTTTATAAACAACAAAGATACGACGATTCTGTTCAAATCTACGACATTTGGGAACAATTCGACTTTCAGTTAGTTACGATACAGGACCAGATTATTCGGTCTTTTTCAACCGATTTGCATAAATAATTGTACGAAAACCGGTAGTTGTGTATCGTTTCATTAATGGGTAGGATAATTGTGGTGTGTCTGAATATAAAAGTGCTACCTTGTCAATGTTGAAAATACATTTGTTGAGTTGTACAATTGATGACATTCCACTAACAAAATGGGTGGCTGAAATCGGAATACAAACCGACAAGATGTGATTAGGTTTTTGGTTTGCGATCATTCACCTGCCATTTAGTGATACCAATTTGAGTAACAACCAGACCAGATATATACCTACCTATATGTATAAATATATAAACAACAATGGATATACCGAATGGGCAAAACTGAATCTGTTTCTGTCGGTTGCTCACGTCCTATACGACTTCTCTTTAAACAATATAATCTTCTTGTCTGTCGTTCAGTATTGCCGAAAGCACTCTTCAGCCTATGTTTATGTATTTGTATGTTTGAGTGTATGATAATTTCGTACGTCTCAAGTATATTTATGCATTGTTCCGCGATGTGTAGGTACGTGCCTATTTTTATTTATTTGCCGAATTTACAACATATGTTTGCTGACCAAATCGGCGTAATAATTTTCAATGTTTATCCATTCGACAGGTTTTCGTTTTTTCGCACGATAGTCTTCCCCCTTTTTATTTTCTCTTTTATTAACATTTTCTTTGTTTCAAACACTCTACAATGGCAAACATTGCCCGATTTTCGATGCTGTCGGTACCTTTTTATTTACCATTTAATGTTTGTGTATTTATTTCATTGCAATTTTCAAATTGTAACTGTTCAATATAGTCAAACAAAAACTGGTAAAAGAAATTTATAAAAACTTTTATTGTAAATTTCTAAACATTTGAGCTTATTGATTCTGTTGAAATTGTCGGACATGTTAAGTGTACATTTTGCCAATTAAGCTCAATGCACATTGCGTTAATTGGATGGTCTTTTGAGTGAAGCCTCCGCTGTTATGATAAAGCCGGTTGTAGCATGTTTGAAATATTTTCATTTGGAGAACAAATAAAAGTAAATTTCATTAAAACTCGTTTATTCATTAATTTAATAGCAACGAATAAGATACATTTCGAAGAAAATGATGTTGATTTGTCACAACATATTCAATATTATGTCAGCCATAAATGACAAAACTCCTATAAAATTGTCAATATATGTTTGCATATAGTGATTATATTGAAGGATATTACAGTAAATAAAATAGATAACGAAATATTTTAATCATAAATTCAACTCTTCCTTGTTTCTTTGTTGCTTTACAAATTATTGTTAGTACCGTAACAATACCGATCTTAATAATGACCTATTGATAATCGTGATAAATATTTTTAATAAATAGGCTGGATAAATGTCACGGTCGTTATTTTTTTTTTGCAATTATTTGTTAACATTACCATCTATTAAAACAGTTTGACCCTTGTGTATGTATCATTTAAATTCCAACATTACGCATAAATCAATCCGTCATCATCCATCATCCCAACTCTGTTAACTTTAGGTATACATACATAGAAAGAGAAAATCTAGTGGTGCAACTCGGGTGCGGACAAAAACTTATGATTCATATAAGTACAGAGTGTTTCCGGCATGACGCCCTCTGACCCTGTTTATGTTTGTGGTTTTGTTGTGTTATACCACTGGGTAAAATACATATTATAAGTACATTGCCGACATATCTAACAACGTACAAACGATCGCTAAAAGCCTCTAACATACGTTATGCTCTAAGCCGTTTTCTAAAACTATCAGGACAAATTGTGACGTAAAATAGAAAAAGATTCCCACTTGAAGTATGTGAAATACGATTTTTGTTGTTTAAAATTGTTGGATGGAAAGATATTTTCTAATAATCCCGGAAAGTCGAGAATATTTGTATTCTTCAGCTATCATAAAGTGGTCATTTTTGAGTCTGTCATTTAAAAATTCTATGATTTCAGTTTACTACTCGCCAAATTCACCAAATTTACTGATTTTTCGTCTTCCATCTTCTATCGCAAATTATTTTAAAAACACTTAGAATTTTCGACTTATCAACGTGGTTTGAGTGAGATTCGTTTAAAGTTTTTGAACCTTTTACTAACACTAATGGAACGATTTCTGTTGAAACATGGCATTTTCTCGGTGTGGATACAAAGAGGTTACGAAATTGTGTTAAAATTTATAGAAATAAATTAGAGAAACGTATATTTTTAACGACAATAAACTGTTAAAGATACAGAATTCCCATTACATTATCCGAAAGAGTCGTATGCAGTTATACCATTTTTCTTAACGAAGAGAACCTGTAGACAGTTTAATAGTTCGCATTTATTATGATTTATACGTACTACTTACTCTTTACTATCGAAAATTTATGGAATTAAAATAGCTTAATAAGAGACTTTTTCCTATTGAATTGTATAGGATTATAGATACCATAAATTTATTAATCAAAAACTACAAAATTTGTTATACAATTTTTTAAATATTTATCAATAATTATGCAATACTTTATTTTGATAATTTATAGTAAGCAAAGTGACATTTTCAAGTGTTATAACGTGTAAAATAAGAAAACGAGAAGGTGACAATTGCAACATTTCTACAACAATGACAATAACAAATAAATGTACACGAACAGATCATGACTTGTAAGTTTTTGCCTCGTATTTATTTACAGAGAAAGTCATCTTTGCAGTTTGAAAATGTCGATTTGTGAATTAATCAGATTTTATTTACACAGTATTGAATTGATTTTGTCTTTTTCAAATACCAAAACAGGTCAATATTACAAAATATTTCAATTTTATACCAACCGGTCGATAATTAACTGTCGGTTATTAAATCGGATACAATTGATGGATAGAAATTCTAATTTCTTTCGGCACACCTCTAGTATTGTTGTATGTAAAAAGTGGAATAGTTTTGCAATTGTTTAGTTTGGTTTATTCTCATATAATAACATTATCGTGTCTTATAATCGTCTTGTTAAAATTTCAAACGTCATCTGGAAAAGTGAAATTTAACCAATCTGACATGAATATTTTACTTATTTGTTGTCATGAGATTGTAATTTTCGATTTGCAATTCGAGACTTAATCCAAACAGTTTTACCTATCACGTTCTGTAAGATATCGACAGGGGTTTATATTTGCCATATCATACTTTTATAGTTTAAATCTGATGACATCCCTGCTTGTTAAAGTTCACCTTAGAACCAATAGAAATCCATAGATAAGATGGTATTTGTCTACTTTTTCGTCTTTATTGTTGTTTAGAATTTCAGTTTCTAGTACACCTGTCCTTTTATAATTTTGTATTAAATACACAATATCGAATAGGGGGTCGCTTTTTCATTATAAGAAGTTATATTGGAAGAAAAAGAGTAGAACGGAAAAGAGAATACGCGTTCAGTCGTGCGTATAATCAATGCCTAGATTCCCCTGCATTCACTGGTCGAAGACTCAGTTTTGATTGTAAAATGATACATTTTAATGTTCGTAGAACAATACATGGCATAAAACATGGTCCAGTTGACCAATGTAAATATCAATAGAATCGACAAAATACATTAAACTTTATTTGTATGTATTTGAGTAGTAGAAGCAGTGTTGAATCCAAGGGGTGACCGGAATTTCGAGTGATAATCTATAATCATGTTTTCGCCCATAATTTGTTTGTAATAAATATGAGGCTTTCCAAATATCCAGGAGGTTTTCTTATTGGCTTGGTAGTTCTCCGGCAATTTAAAAAATGGCAAAACTTTTTGTTATCTTGGATTACTTAAAAGGTCATGTTTTTGAAAGCTTATGGGAAGAGAACGTAATCATTTCGGAAAATCCTTGCTTGGAAATTTAATGAAAATGATGAGGAAATTTAATTATTATTAAAGTAGTCCCGCAACTTGAAATGCTCTTTATCGTTCTATAATGCTTCATTTTCGGGTGAAAAATAAGTGAGAAATCGTTAAACAAAAATACACTTTTTTAAGTTCTAACTCACGTTTGTTTTCGAGATTCAACACTGATTGTGAGTATTCTTACAAAAATTCCAAATTTGTGTTGAAAGGCCGATGTTTTCGCGTAATTCCTCGTATTGGTTCATGGTAGAGAAGCTGTAAAAATCGCTGATCTAGAATGTTGGTTTTTATAATGCTGATGACTTTTGTGATAGTGAGGGTAGTAAAAAAATTGACATTTGTTATCGGCCCAATTACTTCCCAATTTTTTCCCCTTTATTCTTGTTGTTTTATATTATATGTGGATGTGGAATGTAGCGGTGCGAAATGCATGTAAGTAGATGGAATCATCGTCTCGTTATTACCAGAGAATGCACGAGTTTACGTTCAAGTAGCTCAACCATTGTCAATATCTATGTAGGAAATTCTCTTCCATTTCTTTTCTTTTATTGTTGTTGTTGTTGTTATAATACACTAAAATAAAGCAGGTCCCTATCTGATGTATGAACTTTATAATCAGCAACGTTAAACATAGCAATCGAAGCTCGTTTCGGTTCTCCTATAACATATAGTTGAATGTAACTACGAATGTATCCAATGCTGTGCTTGGCTTATCTCAGTCTTCGCGTGCACAATATTGCTATAGAATATGAATTTCTATATTTGCAGCCGCTATATCACGATCCTTACATATACTTTTACATGATTGGGCCAACAACAACAACGTGCCTGACATTTTTACAAGATGCTAAACATAAAAAGATGATAATTCTAAGAATGGTAAACTTCTAAAGTGCTGTCGACAATTGCCAACTTGGTGGTTTCTTCACATTGATATAGTGTAAGATCTCGAATCGCCTTTCACTTTTATTTTATTTACAATCAAAACAATTTAAGACGATTTTTCTTGTTGTTGTCTATTCTAAAATACATCAAAGGGTGATAGACATATACATATAGTTCTATATACTTAGCATATAGATGTGTTGAGAGCATTGGGCGGGTTAGCTCGTGATCGCTCACATATAATTATCAGAGAAACCTAAAACAAACAAGTACTGGTTGACTCGTTGACCCTCCTCGTCGCTGCCCAATCTGAACTTAACCAGTTGACGATGATGTGGAAAAGAAGAGAAATAAGAAGGTCGATCGCATCTATCACGCAACCAATAATTTCATGATTATTTCGTGATTTTGTAAACGTTGATCGATATATTATTTCTACATACAATACTCATACAATTGGGGTTGGCCTAAATTTATGATAAACATACAGTACAACCGAAATTCTTTATAATTTTTTTTTTGATTTCTCGATTAACGATGATTGATTCTCCATGATTTGCTGTCTGAAAGACAACTGTAGTATTTTAAGAAAAAATATTCAAGATATAATAGTTTCATGTTGTTTACAATCGTTCAGTTTGTGTGTGTTTAAATTCAAGATTAAGGTCCTTTGATCGAGTTGAAAGAAGGACGATAGGGTCGACTGGGTTTATGTTGTTCTGTGTGAGAACCAGCTTGGGACAATGTGCATGAGAGGATCGTGCTATAGTAGATATACTGGTCAATGCCGGTGGTAAACGTTCACTTGTTACAAGCTAATAGTGCAAAAAAAAACTGCTCATACATTGTTTTATTCCTTGTTGTTGTTGTTACGAATGAAACTGAATCTAGCTAGATGATGTTTTTCCAATAACTGTCTTTCTTGAGCCACGAGATCAAAGGTCTATGAACTAAAAATATTTCTTAAAAATACCAAAATCATTAACTATTCTCTTTTCTGTTTCAGGTAAGAATTTCTTCAAGTTTACTATAATTTAACATGTAAGTAGTGCATGAAATTTTTCGGACGTATTTTGAAATTTATTCGATCATTGTCTTATTATTTGTTTAAATAATCGTAGAATATTCCATGCGAAAACATTTCGTGGAAACAATAGTTGAATATGAGACTCATATCGGCTATATCCAATATAAACACTTATTATAATTGCAAAAAACTATACACAATCTGGAATATTGCAATACCTTAAATCGATTTATTTACATAAACTATAGGTAAAACTACTGACACTGATAGTATTGTATTAGAATTTGAATAAATCCGAACATTGTGAATAATATGCTGATTCACAATTTTTACGATAGAATATAGAAAATTTATGAGTTTCCTCAATAGAAACTTTCTAAAAAACGTCTCAAAACCCTACACTACATCCACTATAATATTGCAAACTTGACTAGTTCTAATACAACTATCTTCATAATTCTGACAATTAATAGAAATTGTCTCAAAAACTGATTCAATTAGACATTTTATAATCATCATTGCCTCTAAAATTAGTAATAATCCATAAAACTACAGGTATAATAAATTTTAATTATCGCTGTGATGATAGCGTAAAAGACGCCGAAACTACACAATTAATATTAATTAAAATTATCTAGAAATTACAATAAATTATAGATGATTACTCGTAACGATTGGCATAAAGTAGGGCTGGTTAAAATTGAAGAATCCAACTATAATCGCGCATTTAAACATACACCATAACTACTATAAACCAGTCAACTTGACTAAGAAATTCTATTGTAATTTTCTATATAAATATGCCGCAGTATCTTCCATTATCAATAAAAAACGTGATTCTTTCGTGTAAACTTCTATATTGTTTGTAATTTATAATAATTTGAGTCATCATCCAATTATAAATTATCTTTACGGTGGATTATACGATTCTTTTCGCTTGTTTTTCAACATAATTAATTCTTTTTATTCAACATACACTTGAAATTACATCTAGTAATTTAACGGTATTTCGTTTCATTGATAACAGCGAAATTGTTAAAATGATCGTCTATTTCTCAACTACAACTTCCTTATGAATGATTGTTGTACAATTTTATTTCCATTGTTCTATTTTCCATAATTACGTGCATAACGAATTCGTGTTATAAACTATTTGATATTCTTGTTGGTTTTTTTTTTTCGAATGTAATAGTTTTAATAATTCTCGATAGAAGTTTTTGTTGATGGATTTTAATAGAACTAGTTTAGTACGTGAAAATCTTTCATTTGGAAAATCCATTTAAATTATCGTTTACGGTAGTAAATTTGCAGATATTACACGTAAATTTCAATACCGTTAACCGCAGTTTAACATTTTTTTCTCATTTTCTATTACAATTTATAATCACTTATCAAATAGTATTTACTAAATAACTGTACGTTCGTGATATTAAATCGAAAATATTTTATTACTACTAGGATTATTGAAATAAATTCTAATAGAATTTAAAATTTTACTTGTTAATATTTGAGCGTAATTTTTAAAGAATTTCCAAATGCAATTAGCGCATCATTAACAAATATCTCTTTCACTCTTATTCTTGTCGATGATAATAATAAATGATATTAGATTTTTTTGTGATTTTCAAAGACGTCAATTTTGTTGTTAAACATTTATTAAAATTTATTAAATAAGATTTATAATTGTTATATGTCAAAATTAATAACGGTTTTCTTTTTTATTAATAGAATGAAAAGAAAGAGCTAAAATAAATATATAATTCCGGTGAATTTAAATTACAAATTCTATTTAAAAATGATGATGATAATGATAGTGATAATAATAATTTCGACAGTTTGTTTTTAACGAAAAGATGATTACTACAAAAAATATATTTATATTATTTAAATTATTTCTTTTGTAAGACGAAATACAAGTGAAATTATGTGTTAATTCAACTCTCACGCATTATTTTAATGAACGACAGTTTGTTTCTAATTATTTATCATTAAGTTTATGAAAATTTAATTATTCGATCATTACTTTTCATTACCAATTTCTTTCTCTTTTCTTTAACATTAATTATAATTTGTTATGTTGAATGTAAATGATAAAAGTAGATAGACAATGTTCGTTTCCTATATGTATAAAAGTCTACATGAACACATACAAATACCTACGCTTCATGCAAATTTACACCTGAACAAATACACCTTGTCTGATCTTGTTTGTAATATCATTTGTTTTTTTTCCAAAATACAATTTTATCTGATTATCGTCAATAATATCCGTTGATGTGTCCGGTTTTTTGTTTTCTTACAATTCTAACCGTATCTACACTTAAATACAGCTTAAGTCCACTCAGTTTTGGTTATTTTTATATTTATTAATCTTAGGTCGCAGTCTTCGTTTCTGTAGATTGTTTTAAAGCCGGCCAAATCAGTATAGACGCAGTATAATTACGGTTATTGTATTCTTATAGACTCACTTTAGATTTTATCAATAGTGGAATGTTTCTGATTGCATCGTTTACGTCCCGATCTATTTTATGATGGCAATTATTCCAATATTAATAATCAAATTCATCTTAAATCTACTTTTTCCAATTCAATCGAATACAACTCGTTTAAGATTTAGTTCCTCTAAAATAATCAAAATCAATAGATAGATAGATAGTGGGTATATAAGTACTTAAATGTGTATATTTTTCTCGTTTGTCTCATTTTAAAATAATTTATTTAAATTGAATTCCATGTAATTTAAAAACTAAAAAAGGCCTATAAGTTGATTGTATATTTATGACTAGTAGTAGTACATGTGCTGTATAGTTAAAGTAGGTTTATAATTAAAAATCAAAAAAATTGAGCTAAATCATACGGAAATGCGTACTCTCATTACCTATATTGTTCACAATACAAAACGTATTGAAATTATTTTATTGTACATACATCTATCATTAATTTACACTATTATAACGATAATATTGACTGGAATGATCAAAAATTGCTAGTAGTTTTGTTGGTTCTTTTTTCTCGAATATAACGTTGAACAAAACGCAATAATTACACAGTATTGTTCCAAACACTTCCTGGACGTGACCACTATTAACATTATAGTTGAACTTATTGTTTTAAATGCTATTTGGTTGTTTTATTTCTCTATAAATTCTTCTATACGGGTTCATGCTAAATTATTGTTGACAATTATACTAAAAATTCCACATTTCTTATAATTTTATATTATTCTATATTCCAGTTAATCGTCTTCATAGAATGCAAATTTTCAACAATTTGTGCTATAATACCCTGTTATAATAACGTATCAAGTATAGTTTCAGTTGAACAAAAATTACGACTTGCAACTAGTTTTTTTTTTCTTTCGTTGGTTTAATGTTGAAGAATTTTAAGAATTATATGTTTTTCTATATGTGTACAGTTGAAACTGATGTTCGTTTCAAGTTTGTGGGAATATAGACACGTTCTAGTGACCTGTTCAGTTAAGATGTAGGTAGATAACGTCAGATTTATAGTGTTCATTGAACAAACCGCCCCCACTTGTTGTTTGTTGTGGTATGTAGATATATTTTGTTGGTGACACAAACAACAGGAATTGTTGTATTTATTCACCTATATACACAAAGGGGGTACATCACTAATTTCTCTTTCATTTGATAAATTTGATGACATTATCAATTCATGTAGATATCAACGTAAATAAATGATAATTATTAGGTAGGTACGAATTGAATTGGAACAATGTAATGAGAACCTTGTTAATTAAGTAATTAAATAATGAGATAATAGTGGAAGATTGTAGACGATACAATAAAGGATAATACTAACTAGATGTCAGAATTAAAAAAAAAAGTTTTAACTTGAATAACAAGAACAACCAGTAGAAAAATTATAGGTGTGTTGCTTTTTTTCGTTGTTATTGTATTGTTAGTTCTTCAGTAAAATTTATTTAAACATATATCAAGTATACAATAACAGTTTTACGACTCGAATTTATTGTTTAGCTATATTGTTGTTTGATATAAAACAATTAAAAACGTATAAATATTATATCGTAAAGACCATTGTAATTCTAGTATTTAAAAATTGATTACAATCTTTCATTTCAATTATTTTTCTTACAGTGATTAAATATCACTACACCCGATTTAGTTTAAACACGAACACAATTTCAGGTGGAAAATCCACCAATATTGGTTTCTCTGAAGGATATTTCCATTTTATCCTCCAGAAAATTAGGGACTACTTTACAACCTAACCGATAGGAGGATTTAGGGCAAAAATGTTAAAAAAAATCAAATCTATAGAAATACTTTTATATTTTAGTATATTTTTAGATTTTAACGACCCGTGTTTACTTTTTCTTGGATTTTTATTATCAATAATAACAGGGTATTGAGGTCAAAAAAATATTGTAATTTTTTGATTAAACATAAATAATTACGAGAAATAACATAATTATCCACTATTTTTTGATAAATATTGGCAAAATATTTGTTCATCTTCCAGTTTTATTAATTTTTCTCCGAACTATGAAATAATCAAGTGTGAAAGTTTTCTTTTAACAAATTCACTAAATTAATAAAACAAATTAAAACGCTCCAACCATAACGTTCAACACATACAACACCAAATTAATTGAAGAATTTTATCCGACTATAAATATTTCTCAATTTAATTGTATGATCTTTAACATTTAACAAACCTATAAAATCAAAATCGGTTGATTTGGTTTATGGAAATTGAATTTAAATCGAAACTAACATGCATCAATTGTTGTTTAAGATATTTTAATTGTAATTTATTGATTTTTAGCCAACTATTTGCGATTAATTCTTGTCAAAGTTGTTTGTATGTTTGTATAATACATGTGAGTTCGTTTAACTTATCCATTGAGTATAAAACAGAAAAAAAACTTTGTATGACCTAACTGTTATTGTAGGTATTGAGGAGGAAGAGAGATTTGAAAAAAAATATCGAGTCAATCATACCTTTTGGGATTCAAAACGGTTTTCTTCATCTTTCTACTCTTTATAACTGAGTATGTCAGATTTGACACTTGTTGGTTTTTTCTCCAATACATGTAGGTATCTACCAAGTATCCATATATTTATGAGCTGAAGAGATTCACATATGATAACAGGAATCTCTAGATTATCAGTAAATGATATTTGTAATTATAAAATGAACGTTGAAATTTACATAAATTCGAATCGTTATTAATTGATTTTATGTTGGATTTTACAAATAACGTGTCTCTTTAGATACGATATCTTTAAAGATTTATAAATTTAAATTTGTTGTTGTAACATCAAATTCACATCCCTGTCAGCCTTTAACACACAACAACCAAGTAATCAGTTTTGCTTGCTTATCGATGGATCAATCGACATTTTGATTGTTGGTCTGTTTATTCCATTATAAGATCGTTTAAATTTGATATGCCTTTTATCAATTCGTTAATAAATATAAACGATTAAATCAAATTTAGTACAAATATTTGTTACAAAACTATCAATTTTTATATTGTCGTATAATTGTAAAGCCAGTTGAAGATTGTGC
Organism: Mylabris phalerata; assembly: GCA_020740385.1. Lineage (NCBI taxonomy): Eukaryota > Metazoa > Arthropoda > Insecta > Coleoptera > Meloidae > Mylabris > Mylabris phalerata. Next base: position 6,729,959 of record JAJEOX010000044.1, on the reverse strand, counting down.
CGGCCAAATGTCGTCGTGTGTCAGTGGTGGTTATTGAATGGGGCGCGTCTCTCAGATCAGGTTTAATTGTTGGCTGTCCTGCTTGACGGCTGCATTGTTAGTCCCTCAAGACAACATATACCGAAATAAACGAACAAAACTACGTTCTTATTGTGCTTTTTCCACCGGCCTAAACGGAATATTTTTTTTAATTAATTCCATATTGATCGATCAATTATAAATTTCTCTCTAGTAAAAAAATATAACAATCGTGTAACGGTTGATTATTAAGAGCTTTACATGGTAATTATTGTTATAGTAATAACAATGGATTGGTGGTAGTGAAGAAACGTTGCCGGTCGAATCCAGTTAATAAATCTTTAGGTGATTTTGTTTCGTTGTCGTCTCTCGTTTCGTTTGCATACTGGCGAGTTGACTCTATGGACAGACGACAACATGGAACACCCATCTCGATTGAAATCCCATTAGGAGTATGAGCATTGAATGAAAAAAAGCCTCTATGTGTGTATAATCAATGGAATTTAAATCGTAGTTATATTGTTGTTTATAGTGAGAAGGAAGACAACATTGAACGCGCATGAATTTGCACATTTTCTATGTTGTACAATATCTTCATAGTGATGTACTTGTCTGATTACCACTTAAAAAAATCGCCTTTGAATCTACATATATGTAGAAAATAATAGCCTTTACAATAGGATTTTTTTTTAGAATTCATTATACAAAACATGTCCGTTGAAAATCTCGATAATCTATAATCCTTAAATATTTAGAAAATTCCCATATACAGCCGAACTCTATAGGATAACAGAATTAATGTCTAGATAGCGTCAGTAATTGGCAACGAAGCAAAAAACTTTGCATAAAATCCCAATTTTAAAAGCATCCAACAGTGTTATTGGCAAGGTAATACTAGTAAATTCATTAATGGAAAAAATCAATTTTTCAAACATTCAACAAGTTTATACATATGTGTATGCGTAGTTTTTTCTCTATTTCTCTCTCTTACTCTGCTGAATTAAATTAAAGAAAAACCAACCATTTATCTTGTCATCGATGAGTCGAGAGACTTCTACAAACATTAATTTTTTGTTGTTTTTCCTGTTATTTCGACTTCCTATTTCAGTAAGCTTTCATGTCAACTGATCATACCGCGATAGTTACTACTACTGTTGTTGTTGCTGCTGCAGCTACAACAACGTTGGTCATACATGCTAGTCAAGCAATAACGAAGAAAGAGACTTCTTTTCTGTGTATAAAGCCCCGCTAACGACTCTCTTGTTTCGCAACAACGTTGCTAATGTGTACCCTGCTGATTGCATCTTATACGGTCGACCAGACAGAATCATTCATTTCCATCTGGAGCGCGGACCGTACTATTTTTTTTTAATGTATTTATTTATTTATTTTCCCCGATGTTGAAGAAATTTATTCGTCACAGTAACGTTCCTAATAAGTTGCTTCTATAAAATATTAATTCTTTTAAGAATTGATGATGAAGAGATAAACCGTATTTGAACGTTCATCTCTAAACCGATTCATGAATTTGAGCAATAATAAAACAATATGTTTTGATTGAAATTACAAAATACAGTTAGAAACTGGCCGCGGTACCTTGTAAGGTTTATTCGCCAATAGTTTTTTTCAAAATAAAATAACTTTAAGGAATGATAAACGAGCGGTTTCCTGTTTAGATAATCCGCGTTGTTCGTACATTGTTAACGTTTAGAGGAAAACGTTTGTTCCCGGTATTGAGATGAGAATTTTTCTGTGGCTTAACATCCGGCTAAAGGTTAAACTTAGGAAGTAAATCAACATTTATCAAAATAGACAGGACCGGGTAGGGGCAAAAACAAAATTAAATTGAAAGAAAAAAACCAAATCAAATACATTTAAAATTACTTAGACTGTAATAGATTATTCTAAATTTCAATAATAATAGTAATAATAATTATTATATATCGTGTATATATTTATAATTTTCTCATGTTGTGATTCCTTTTAAACATGTGAACAACAATTTTCACGTTCATTTGTTATAACGGTATTTAAATACTAAATCATTTATCAAAACAACCTCCACAAAACTATGAAAACTATTAATCAAAGTTTGTCCACAGGCGCGCCTATTGCTAATTGTCTCAATATTTTGAATCTGATTTCTTTTTATTAAACATATATGTCGACGTATAATACGATAAGAAATCGTGACGATGATAATGATAATGATGAGCAGTATTAATTATAGAAGAAATCGTTTATAGCGGCCTTAATAAAAAAATTATTCCGATCCGTGTTAGATTATAACGTTAGATAGAATGGCGAATAATTGTTACGAAAATTTTGCAATTTTATTAATTTACCCCGATTTTTTACACGGTTCTAGTTGCATGATTTTTCAAATAACTCACTGGACTTATTTTTATGCTCTCATTACATTCAATTCTCTCAAATTTCTTTATATTTAAATTTCTATTATTTGTATTGATTTGCAGTTAGATTCGGTTATTATCATCGAATAAGAGCGGTTTTTTGGCTATTTTGTCTAATTTTTATGCTCCAATTGTATCCTCGATCGATTTTAGGCACAATTCCGTTATACCCGATATCTTAGAAATGCATTACTTTCTGTTATGTTCACACGATCTAATTTTCAGTTATAACAACCGAAATATAATCTAATTTTAATTACGTTGTTTTTCCAGACTTATTAATGAAAACAATTTCGCTTTTTGTAATTGGGAATATAATAGGAACAATTATCATAATTTATTTAATAATAGTTAGATTGAACGTAAATAGTGTTGTAAAATAGGAAAATATGTGGTACTCCACCACACACAAACAATGATTAATCTTCGCCTTATTTAATTATGGTTTGTTAATGTTATCATTATGAGTTATTCATTTAGATCTCTATTGTAAGGAAGTATTTTTTTTCAATATTAATTAAGATAAGTAATTTGATATAGGTATTCTCTTCTCGCCCTAACTCTTTATTTGGAAATTACAATTAACATATTCGTTAATTATCAAAAAATTGTTTATAATTTTTAATATCTTCACATTATTAGTCTTGATTATAATCGTTAATAATAAATAGAATCTATCCTTTGTTTCGTCAACGTATAATTATAATGATATCGTGAAATTTTTATTGGTTTGGTAATTTTACAGAATATTGGCAATAAAAAAATTAACGACTCCATGGTCTCGTAAATATAATTTCACTAATAGTAGCATAATAAATTTACTATTTTATAATGAACATTAATTAGAATCCATTCGAACAAGTTTATATGCGTTATAATTGAAAACTTTAAAATACTTCTTCATGCTTATAACGCTCAATAAATATTGTTATTGAATGATGATTCGGATAAAATTTCCTTATTATTTCAGTTAGTTTGATGTTTTTTCTAATATAAAGATGTTTGATTATTTATCATAGAATTTTTATCAATCGTTTCGGTTCTTGTTGTCGAACAAGATAATAAAATTTGGAAGTTTCTCGTATATTTCTATAATTGTCACATAAAGAGATGAGTAGCGCTTGTAAAAGTCGCACGATTAGAAAAACGAAAAAATCAAATAGACAACGGTTATTTATATTTTATTGTTAGATTATTCATGATTATTAGTTGTGACGAGGCCTTTTCAATACATTTATTGCGAGCGAATATTTTTTTATTATTTATACACAAACGTAAATTCTAACAGAATTAGTTAGAAGAATAACATTGTTATAATAAAGCTGCAACTTATAAATGATTTATGTGCATCGTAAAATTGTATTGTCGCCGGTTTTTTTTTTTTAATGTGACGAGGAAATAAGAAAAATTCTAAATAATCAGTATTTGAAGGATTTATTATTTAATATTCACAGTAAAAAAGGCAATTACTTAGTTATAAATAGAAACGAACTAATTACTATTGATTGAATAGAAAATAATGCGATTGGTCTATTTTTTTAACGTTCATGTTAAAAAGGCACAGTTTGGCAAATATAGTGGAAATTATTCAACTTACAACAATAAATATCGAATATAAAAAGAGACGTATAAATATTTACAAGTTTACATACATTTTTCTAATATACTTAGCTATACAAGTCCTTATATACAGCATAATTTAGACTCCGTTGCATTTTCAGAGTAGTCCGGGTATTCTGTTCAAATCACATTGTTTCGATTATTTACATTATTAAAACAACAACAACCCCCGGAGTTTTTGACTATCACTATCCGGTATTCGAATTGCACTCACACTCTGTAATTAGTATCACAATATTTATTAAAATTATTAATAATTAATTGAAATTATCACTGCCCGATTATCATCATATATGAATAGCTACAGTTCGTGTAGTGGCACCAGTTGCATTACCACTACCACCGCCACTGGTATTTCCAACAACAACGCCACCGCCACCACCGCTACCAGGTGGATTCGGTGCTTGTCCACGGGCACTATGCCGATGTACATGATGATGAACATGCGGACCACGTACACTATTACGATGTCGTTGATTATTCGGTACATCCGGTAATGCATATTTTAATTTCTCCCAAAATAATTTATCGCCCCATTGTAGATAAACATTAGTTTTTAAATATAAACGTATATCAGGATCTAGATCTTTATGTGGTACATCACCTAATAAAACAACAATCAAACGTCGTCTACGATCCCTTAAAACTTGATGATGGGCTGATTTAAATTCAAAACGACACCATTCTGATTTAATGAAATTTTCCGATAATATCATAATTGTACGTTTCGATGATTCAACAGCTTGTACAATTGTATCAGCTAAGAATGCACCAACTGGAAAGTCACGGTAATGTAAACATAATTTATAATTTGGTTCTAATGCCGGTGCTAGTACCTCAGCTACCCAACTTTCATCTTTCGAACTATAACTAACGAATGCATCGAATAATTTATCGCGATCGTCACGATCTAATTCAATTGAACGATTAAATAAACGTATACCGAATTTTGAATGTAACCATACGCGGACCTCTTGTCGGAATATAAACAATAATAAAATCACAACGATTATTATAGCGAATACAATCAATGTTATCACCAATAATGGTAGATAATCCTCGATGATTTGCCGTTGGATTATTGTTTTTGTTGCTGTTAAATTACCATTGATACTGTTATCTATATTAGCTACACCAGTACAGGTGGTGCCATTTTCTTGTGCTATATAAAATCCAATATCTGGATTATTTGCGTAATTATCTTCACTATAATAATCGATTTCTGTTGTGTTAAATAGACAACGAACTGTCGCTGAATCCGACACTATATCACCGCGTATCATCCACTCGCGTAATTTTTCTGTAAAATCACATTCACACGACCATGGATTATACGATAAAGTCACTTCGATTAAAGTTGTTGGTAATTGCCATAAATCGTAAATATTCAAACGATTATGGTCTAATTTGATTGTTTTTAATTGTTTCAATCCTAGAAATGTTGTATTATTAATATGCGAGATTCGATTATTTTGCAAAAACACCTCTTTTAGACTATCTAATCCTTCAAATTCGAAACCGTGTAATTCAGCTACACGATTCTCATCTAAATGCAAAATTTCTAATTCTTTTAAACCGTTAAATGTACGATTTTGAATGGTTTCAATATTTGAATTGTTCAAAAATAGAATTTTCAAACGTTTCCGTCCAATAAACGCATGACTATTTAACACACGCAAATCATTACCATCTAAATATAGTTGTGTAGCATCCATTGGTATTTTTTCTGGTAGTTTTGCAATATAACCACTGGATGCACAATTAACAACATTGGCTGACCATGATTGATCATGATAACATGTACAATTCGTCGGACATGTCATTTCACAATCGCAAGCATCAAAATCACAACAATGACACAAGGCGAAACAATGCGATTCGTATGTACAAAGGAATTGATATGGTGCAGCCTCCACAAGGGGTACATAAGTCCGACCTCTATTATATAAAAGTTGACAATAAATACTTTCTAGATCGACCAGTTTCGGTTGAGTTCTTGCACGATTACCAATATTCGCCTTCTGTAACCATTCCATCGTACAATCACATTGGTATGGATTGCCGCCAATATAGAATTCTGGTAATGGTTTATCCGGTGGTACAGCCGATATACGTAAAGAATTCGGATCTAAACTTGTGATTTTATTGCCAAATAAATCGACACGTGTTAAATTCGGTTTTTTAAAGAACGTGTACGATTGCACTTTCGATATAAGATTGTCATTTAAAAAGAGGACTTGTACACTATTTGGAATTGCGCTACCAGTAATTTCTGTTAATTTATTTGAACTAGCATCGAATGTACTTAACGATAATGTTGATTCAATTTCGAAATAATTGCCCAATTCTTCAATTTGATTCGAATGTATATCCAACCATTGTAAACCAATTGGTATTAAAGCATAATCGAACCATTTCAATTGATTATCGGAAATATTGAGCCACACAAGACTTGGTAATTTCGTGAAGAGATCTTGAATGTCAGTCAAATAATTGCCATCTAATCGTATTGCTTGTAAATTAATATTGGCATCAAAAGCACCTGCTGCGACTTTTTGTATTTTATTCCTCGATAAATTTAAAATTTTCAATGATGTCATCTTGTCGAATACACCCTTCGTTATATTGCCGATATTATTTTCAGTTAAACGTAAACCATACATTTGGCTCATGTCACGGAATGTATCATTTGTAATCATATTTATATGATTCTCACCAAGATCGAGTGTTTTCAACATCGGTACATTTGATAAAACTTCAGGCACTTGTATCAGTTTATTGCCATTTAGATGAAGATCTTGTAAACTTGAACAATTCCTCAATGCTTCCCGGTGTATAAACGATATTTTATTATTATCTAACGATAATAACGATAAACCATAAAGGCCATTGAAAGTGTCGCTTTCGATGCGTGCCAGTTTATTATTCGAAATTATCAATGTATGTAAATTGTACAATGCTGAAAATGTATTGTCAGGTATAGTTTCAATGAAATTATCGTTTAAACGTAAAATTTGTAAACTGTAAAGATCACGAAACACTGACTGTTCTAATTTTGTGATACGATTATGCGATATATCCAATACAACAAGTCGCACTAAACCGGCAAATGTTGCTGCATTTATCCAATCAGCTGTTAATTCATTATATGATAAGTCCAATACTAATAATTGTGTTAATTCACTAAATAGTCCCGGTGCTAAAACATTTATCGAATTATTTTGTAAATACATTTCACGTATATCGCGCGTATCAGCGAATAGTTCCGGTGGTAAACTGACTAATCGATTATCCGACAATTTTAACACTGTTAACGCTACAAGACCTTCAAGTGCACGATCAGCTAAATACGTTAAACTATTGCCTTGTAGATAGAGTTTTTGAAGACGTGTTAAACCCGATAATTGTCCTGATGGTAAACGATCAATATTATTCCTTGATAAATCTAATAGACGTAAATTTGTACCACAACTCTCCGACGGATTATGGGCAAAACGGAAACTTGTCACTTCACGTAAACGATTCCGTGTTAAATTTAACACTTCTAATGAATATAATGGACATAATACACCCTCCGGTAAACTCCACATATTATTTTCACCGAGATCTAAGCGTTCAAGTAGCCGTAATTCGTCTGTAAATGCATTTGGTGATACTTCCAATGTCATAGCTGACCAATCGGTATTATGGGTTCGTACTGTAAGGTTTCTTAATTCTTTTAAACCACGAAAAGCACCATCTGATAGATTACCAATTTTACAATATTCGATTGATAATTCACGTAATTCCACTAACGGTTTAAAACTACCAGCACTTAATGAGCTTTGAAAGAATAACGCATCACTGCATTCTAAACGTAAACGGACGGTATGTTGGGGTTGTATGACACTAAAATTGGTATTTTCTAGCTCACTATTGATGGTTTGTAAACGGCAAACTAAAGCAACATCATCTTCTGCAGCACTATCGACAACCACCCATTTGCATTCATCTGGTGCTTGATAACGTAATGCTTTACTTAATGACGCTGATAGGACGCCGAAAACGGCACCAAATAAAACAGCACACACCACTGTGGTGCCCATTTTGTCGATTTTTTAGGAACTACACCATTGTTGTTCAAACTATTCTGGTCGATGTCTTGTCGCATACCGCGTCCGACTCGACCGCAGTTCAATGCTTGACTGCTAGAGCTTATACAAGGCCACTTACTCCTCACCTCTCTATCTCATTCGCTCACTCACCAACTCTCTCTGTTTCTTAACGTTGATTTTTTTTCAAATAATACTCCCCGCTCTTTTAATACTGGACAAAACAAGTCAAGAATAGACCGAGTCGGTGGCGTTAAAACAAAAAGCCATGATTCAAGTTCTTTATAGTTTTCATGGGCTGTCTAAACAGTTTTCCGTCTGATCGAACGTTGAAATCACCAACATATAACATTCTATGGAAAGCTCCATCGACATTCTATAATAATGTTTATAGGAAATTAATATTAAACCAATATATAATAATTGATTATTGTTTATAACAACATGATTAGCACGCTTGTTTTCCATTGTTGCTTTCATAAAATTAAATCAATTGAAATTCTAATCTATATCTACATAAAATTTATGACAATTTCTAATTAGAAGAATCGTTGCGAATTATTAATTATTAATTAAATTTTCTATTTCTCTCGTGTTAATATCGACAAGTGGTTGGTTTCGGTCATGATTAGATCGCTATTTTTCCCCTATACCGGTGTGTAGGCGGAGATTTAAATGCAAAGTTAGAAAACGATTTGCCAGTCTTGCTATCTAATTAAAATTTTCATATGGAATCTAGTTGAAAATTAATTGGTAATATTTTACAATAGTACAATTTTCAGTGGAGACAACAACCGGAAAATCACCAGTTAATTTATTAATCCGGAAAGAATACAATCTTCTATACATAAGTGTGAATAACGCATTTACATAATCAATATAAATCATTGATTTAATTTGTCTAAACAACGAGCCGATATAAACGAGCTTTGTCTATTAACCAAAATAATTCAAGATAAGTTTAATTAGTAATCTCTAGTGACAATGTTTCTAATATAAGCGATTTTTATATATAATAAAGCACTATTTATGGTGTGAAATTGATTAGATAGATCGAAAACTTTACAGTAACAACGCATTTGAAAAAAAGCCTCGTGTGTGAGCTGAGCTTGTAATAAATTATTCAGATAATGTCGAATGAAGTGCATGTTGCCGCCCTATGAATGACTGCTGATATACCAGCAATTCAAGGCAACTTCAGGAGCTGCCTTTTATCATTTAATATTATTATTATTAAAGTTTCTGAAATTATTGGGTAATTTCGTGTGTTTTTTTTTACGATTAACTGGGAAATTCTCAAATTAATTTCCACCAATTCAACAATTTAACACTCTCACTAAACTACGTACAGGGTATTAATTTTGTTGAACAGGGCGATTTACAACGTCTGCATCCCAAAATTGTTGTTTGTCGTTTTTTTCTCGTTTCTCGCTCGTAGAAAACGAGAGAATCACTTTGGATGGAATGTTAGCCCATAAAAATGCAATAACTAATCTACAGAAAAAGGGTGGAATATCGTAATTTAATTTGTTTTTTGGTTACAGGTAAGCTGAATTTCGTGTTGTTTTGGTCTTTTTCACAAAAATAAGAGGTGAGTTTCTTTGTTTTTTTTTTTTTTTTAAACAATAATAACAAAAGAATTGGCGAGTGTCTCTTTTATTTCCGAGGGAATTTATATTACAAGTGTAGGTGTGTTGTTTTCGTAAAATTTTAGCACTGGTTCTACAAATTTTGTCATAACTGACATGCACAGCTGTGTCTGTCGGTTATTTTTTTTTCTATTTTATACTTAACTATAGACCTCTTTGTGTGTGTGTAGATTGACAATAAAATGCTACCTACTTTCCGTTTAGGATTCCATCAACTATTATTCGAGTCAATTATGAACCATTTGCGTGTTTGTCTGTTAAATTTCGTTTTTATTGACTGAGGAAGGAACCACCCAACGTCACAAAAACTATTCACCGTAAATTTTTTTTCAGTTGTGTATATTTGTTTAATATTGTAGTCTGTGTCTCGTTGTCGACAACATTCGGATGTATTATTGATTACTAGTCTTGTACCATTGGTTTTTGTCCTTTCTCTGTGTTTGTATGTCTAGAAAAATGTTGTCGCAGTTAACAAACATTGTCAGGTAGTGACTACTACTAGTTCTGATTCTTGTTGTAATCTACCTATAATGGTTGCTTTGAGTCACTATATTTGAAGAGTTAAAAACAAACACATTTGAAAATTATTGTGGTTTATTTTCCCGTCTTTATCTTCGTTTCATCTTAACATTATCTTATTATCTTCAATGATTGCGTGTTGGTGTTGCGTAATATGTTTTATTAAGGAACTTGTTAGAAACAGTTCAAATGTTGATTGTATATCAACGGTATATTCAGAGGCTATTAGTAAATGACATCTTTCATTGCTTTAATTCAACTTTCTAAATGACTCTGCATTTTTCCGAATTATAGCAATACTTCAAGATTAGTCAAGTTGTATTTGATTCAGTATAAATTGTATTGTAGTCGAACAGTGACTCGGTGTTTCTCTTCTTCACACTTTTAGGTCACCACCATAGTGTCATGTTTTGTCATTTTCAATTCTTTTTAATAAATAGATGCTCTATTGTTGGATATACTTAAAGAAAAGCATTCCAATGGAAATGTTTGCAGTAGTTAACTATCGATTTAACATTACAGTTGCCAGGTGGAATGTAGAATTGATTTTCTATTGTCAAATGATGCTTTGTTTAGACTTTTAATGTCAGTTTAATTAATTCATACCTTTTTATCAATTGTAGAAATTCAACTCGTCGATTTTGTTGTGATTTAAAGGTCTCGTGCCTTATAATAACTTAAAAAAATTATCTTCGTATATCGTCTTTCCCCTTGTTTTTTTCTTTATTATTGTTATTATGTAGGTGTGTGTTATGTATATTGATTTTGGCTGTTAATCGGCTCCAACAATTCACTAAATACATAACCATTGTCCCATCTATATCGTTCTCTTTCTATAATATGTATACTGTACGGATAATATAATTTGAATTTCATGGTGGTCCTTGTCGTTTATACAACAGACCAAATGTAAGTTGGACTTATATAATGTCTCTTCTACCTTCTTTCTTCTCGAATTGTAATCGATTGTTTCGGCGAATTTTCAATTTAACATGTTGTAAATGCAATTTTTCTACGTCGCATGTTTGTACGACGGAAATAAATTCACCATGAACCATGATGTTGTTGTTGTTGTTGTTATTTGTGGTAGATTGAGTTAGTTGGATTTCTGATGATGAGGTGATCCTATTAGTGGCAGCAATAAATGCAATTCAACTTGGTAAATTTGTTTTGTTACGTTGTTCTGCAACATCAATAATAATCGAACTAAGAAATTATTTTTCGTACAAGGCGATTGATGTGTTTGCATATTTCAATTAAATCATAAATTATATTGTTAATTGGAAATTTAATTATGCTATTCTTCATTTTTATTTTCTATCCTACACTATAAATATTTATAAATTTATGAAACTAGAAAGGACAAAAGAAAAACGAAAATAGTAATCAACATTCGTTTTGTTCATTACATATTCCTAAAAGTAATAGTCTGCGATATTGTCAACATAATCCGCTTAATACAGGAACTATTAGGTGTTAATTCGCAATTTCAACGGTCATATTCCAATATTACGACTGTGAAAAAGGAAATTTTATTCCTTTGTATGTAGGATTATATGATTACTCTTCGAACTTTATTAATCATAACGTAAATTTCCAAATTTTCATCATTTTCCATCAAAGTTGCAACACTAATCTGTAATTTTTGTTACAATTTATAGAAATTGCCAATCGCTTTTTAATAAATTTCATTAATTAATTACCGAAAGAATTATTGCTATGAGGATTATTTTTAGTCAAGTTAAATTCTCTGTAGCTGTAAATATTAACGAGAATGTAATGCTCTGTATATTTTGACCGATTTAATACCTCATAGTCATAGTTTTATTGTCCATTTTGATACATTCGAATTCTATTGACAATTTAAACTAGTTGAGAATCTGTGCTTGACTGTTTCAATTCTGATTTAATTGTAGTAGGAACTAATTATTTTTGATTATTTGTGAATTTTGTAGTTTAAAATAAATTGATTAATGATCATCTTGATTAAGAATAACTACAATATTATTGTTGTTATTATTACTCAACAACAATCACCAAATACATAACAGTTGAATTAATTTGAAACATTCCAACTAACCAGTTTTAATTAAAATGATTATAAATTATTGACAATTGAAAAGAGTAAACATCAATTGGAATAATTATTAAACAAATATATTTGGATAGAAATAAATAATTTGTCAAATTTCTTTAAAAAATATTCGTATTTGTTGGTATTTGTTGCCGATTGGATTTTCTTTTATTCTTGTCGTGTTTTTGATTTTTTCCCATAAGTAATTTTTCTCTTTTTCTTTCTTCAACAAAAACCACTATGCAGCTATAAAGAAAATTTTAATATGAGTATCTGAAAGCGGCGATAAATTACAATTCCGGGAATAATTTGGTAGACTCCCATAAATTACGCATGGTCCCCTCCCACCGTATTTAAATAAATAAAAACCGTACATAAGACGCATCTTGTTTGTAATGGTCGCGCGTTGCCCTCCAGTTGTAATAAATTTTAATACGAGAAAAGAAAAATATACAGGAAAAATAAAAAGGAAAACTATGTAGGTATAGAATCTTACATTCTGTGACAATATAAATAGATACCTACTACACACTGATTAATAATCAGAAATAATTAATACAACAGTATTAAATTTATCTATTATCATAATATTTATTTCTATTATTATTGCTACTATTTCGATTCAAATTTACTTCGTATTGATTTAATTTCGAATAAAATTCTTGGATGTTGAAAAAAATCCGAGAAATGAAGACCGGTGTCTATACCTAATGTCCATACGTAAAGGTATTGGTTATTTTAAAGAGAATTGCATCGTTCATTTAAACAAATTGAATTTTACACAGAAAATCATTGAACAGGACATATTTATGATAATTGAGTATATAAAATGTGACCCGAAAAGTTAAAATCCGACTTTATTTGAATATAGGAATGTCGGCCAACTTATTTATAGCAAAATAATATATGTAAAATGCTACTCCAATCGTTCCCATATGTATATACGACAACTTGACACTTGACTATCTTTAATATGTTTGGATTAAGATAAGATAATGGGTCGTTATTATGAAAATGGACGAAATCATGAACGTTCCCGTTCAAATTTTACAATCGCCTGCATTTTAACGTTGATATAGTAGAGTCGTTTATAACGAACACGTAGGGGCCGATGTATTTAACTTGTTAAATCAGGGTTGTAAAAGTAAAACAACACGTATGGAATTCATATTTATTGATCGTTCCGTATCTGTGTACATATTTACATTCTATAACCCTTGTTAAGTCTTGCAATTTTTGCTGAAAATCGAAGTGACGCCCTTAATTCTACATAGAATTTATTAAGTTGTTTCTTACTATAAATAGGGTGATTTCAGAGTGAATCTAGTTTGGATTCTCTTTGGGCTTTGTTGACTGAAAGTAATTTAAGAAAATACGAAATTGGAATTCGTTATAGTCAATTTTTCATTTATATTAAATTTCTGTAAGGATTTCTAGCTTTATTTGGTAGATATGTATAGAAAATGAGAAGTATGATGGTTTAATAAAATTTTTGATTATTTATTGACGGAATATTGTAGTTGTGCCAATTTGTTTTTCTTTCATCATTTCAAGTGTATTACAATATTCATACATTTGAGCGAACGAAATTAGCATTCAGGTTTCTTCACCGTTCGGCTGCAACAAAATAACCAAACAGATGATGATTAACCAGTACAGTTTTTCGAGTTGTTGTTGTATAGTTGATGATTATTTCGTTGAAGTAAAACGGTGCCGCCATTTGCCACATCATCAACTAATTTTTTTCAATTTGTTCGTTTTTCCATCTCTCCACTTGACCACAACAAGATTGAATTTTTGAAAGAAGGAATTTAGGATTGGTAAAAATCTAATAAGAACAATTTGTTCGATTTCAGTTTTGATAGTGGCCGTTTTCTCAGACAATCAGACCATCAAATAAATATCCACTTGCGCGTATCGTCGCCGACAGGTGAGACTATTGTTTATGTTGTTGGTGTCATGGAACCAATGTCACGGTTAAGTTAACTGAATATGCCGACTATGTTGGCCGAATAATTTATTTTATAAAATTTGTATTAGTCACAGAATTGGGCAGGTGGCGAAAAAAATTGTTTCTATAACGGGTGGTCTGTAATTGAAATCCCAACACCCCCCATTTCACTCGTAAACTATAAAATAAATTTAACAAAAACCAAATAAAAATATAACAAGACCATCCCCAAGGAAGATTATTACAAACACATACATATGTTTAACATATAAATGGTTTCAATACAATTTTCGTATAGTGTTGGTGTTGGTTAAGTAGAAGCTAGCAGGGGGTAGAGATTGGTAGAACCACCTGGAGTGGACGATAACTCACCACCGGCGCTACACAATTATACCCGAATTATCATTCCAACAAGTGTCCGTGGTGCATTTGCATTTTATTATGTATAGAGAATTTTAACATTGTATGTGTCGGATACTGGTGGTGGTTAATTAGTTGTAAAGCACCTCTATTGGCACTCCCAACTGTATGTACATTTTGTCGTTTTACAACGTCTGAATCTAACACAAAATAATTTATGATGGCTGTATAATCGTCACGAATGTTCTTCTATGCTTCTTCTTCTTCGTTTTAATATATTCGCGATTTCATTAACATTTATAATGAGAGAAATACGGAGACGTACTTATTGAAAACTTTTCGTATTTATATTAATTCCCATTTTGTGCATTTATCTAGGAAATAAATGCGTGTAATTATTTGCATTTATGTAGTAGCTTGTTGGTAACTAGTAGGTGGTAATATTACCATTGAGAATATTATGACCAGGTTGTCTTTTGTATAAATGAACCCGCATGGATCATTATCGATAAAACTCATTATTTATATCTTTATAGCAATATGAAATGCAACCGTTTAATCATTGTCTTGACTATATTGGTGTCCATTTCCACATCATTGTAAAGAAAATTCAAACTTGTATAAAACTGTCTGCACGTTTAAAATTATATTCCAGCATATATGTATTTATTCTAAGAAATATTATATCTTTTTATAATATTCAACCATTACAATTTGCGAAATTATCTAAATAACTAGTTTGTTGGCATGTAGTTTATATTATGATTGCATGTCGATAATACCTACCAACGAGATAATTTGAATTGGACGATGATTATGATGATGATGGCGATCATGTAGTCGTTGATGACCAAAAATTGTGAAACCTCTCCAAGTCAATAGTTGTTTAAATTTTATACAAAATGACATTAAATTATTGCTTAAATTAAATTTTAATTGGCCTAATTCTCGAATCTCATATAGACCGTTAAAATGAAGATGATGAAGAAGGAGAGAAAACTGGGTTGTTACATAACAATATTAATTAAAATTATATACAATATACGTCTAGATAGGAGAGAGAATTCAAAACTAGATAATGATCTAAATCTGTTTCATAATAAATATTATTGTAGTAAATTGGTATACACATAGGGGCAAAGTTTGGAAATTCCACTATCTTTCTATACAGTTTTTTTTTTCGATCTATCTGATATAACAATCGATGGATTTATGGTGATATGAATTTATGTTGAAATTTCGGTCTTTTTGATTTATTCTTTCATGACATGCTACTAGCAAATTAATAGCTATTGTTAAAATACCTTAACTTTATTCTATTGCTTTAATTATTCCAGTTTACTAAAATTTCTATTAAAACGTCAATTTCGACTATTATTATTGGTATTAACTAACTTTTGTGCAATTATTGTATTATAATCAACCTAAAACTACCGAAACACGCGAGTGAAACTGGAATTCTAAGGTTGGAAAAACCAGGTCAATTTGGTTATACCAACCCAAGATTTTGAAGAGCGCGCAATTCAAAATTGCTCAAATATTATAGATGTTGTTATTATCAATAATTCTAACTTTAAAATTCAAAAATTGTGTGCTACAAATCCACTATTTTGAAGAATTGGTGAATTATTTGTACAAATAAATATTTTTGTTTGAAGAAGCTATTAGTAGGTAAATCTTTGTCTATTTGCAGTTGATTCGGTAATTTCTTCATCAATCAGTTTAGAATCAAGTCGTATGTGTGTCACTAACATCGCTGTTTCATTGTGTTCAATTAAATTAATTCACGAGTTAATTTTTGATTTAATCTCATATTAATAACAGTAAATGACCAAAAAAATGGAACGATAATTAATACATCACATGTACCAAATTAAATTATATTTTAATAAATAAATACAATCAATGCTTATAATCCGCTCGTACAAATTTTATATCACTATAAATTTACAGTACGTTGACAGTACAATTACACCAAGCCTGCTTTTATATATCATAATGTGTGGTTTTCTAACACCCACAACTCATAATAAAGCTCTATTGTTTATATGTGTAATTGAAATTTATTCGCTTTGAGTTGTTGCGTATATAAAAAAAAATGTTCACAAATTCGTCACACAAATCTAAACAATTAATGGTGTGTTCATATTAAAAATTTGAACATTCTAATTTAATTTGAAAAGATTTGCGATTTTTTTCATCTCGATATTAATTTTCGATGTTGTATTCATCGTTGTTAGTGACGACAAGATTGTTTGTTGGTTGTAGGCATCGTGTCGTTGGTTTTAAAAGAGTGGCTCATAAACATTTTCTCGCCTCCAAAATGCGTGGGTATATCGTTAGAAGATTGTTGTTTTGACCTTTGATATCTAGTTGGATCTATTGGCAGATTTCGGCTATCGTCCGTCGATATTATACGAAAAAATAAATAAACAACGCATAGATAGATCCATTCATCATAGTCGATTCGTTGCTTGTTAAGAGTAACCGCTGTTGAAGATGATGGTGATGATGATGATGATGATGATGATGACAATAGCAGGCGCGGTCTAACACGTCCTGTCTAAAACAATAGTCCCGTAACTCATCGCTTATAAATATTAGATGAATGTTGTTCTAGTTTATTGTTAATCTATAAAGAGAAATAGACGAGAACATCATAGAGTTCACATTTATACAAATATAATAAGATCATTCTTTATTGTTTCGGTTTTTTTTTCAAGAGATCTTTGAATTCCTGTGAAATCATTCATATCAACAGCATCCTATAATTATGTCCAACCAACGAATCGATATATTGGATTAGAGAGAGGACCGTGCTCGATTCGAGATGTTTTTCTATTTTTCTATATATTCTTTTTTCATTGTCATTATTATTTTTGGGGGAGGTAGCGGGACGATTGGTTATAATGTTAGGGCAGCGATCTGGTTATAAATCAGCCCTCGTATATATTTTTGAAGAATGCCAGACTTCCTCACAGATAGCAAACTTTGAAATATGAGCCTCTTCGTTGGGCTATAATTTTCAACTTAATAATTATATAAGTCGCCAAATATACGATTGTAATTAAAAATTATAATGGTATTATCTTGATTACACGTGTGGTATGTTTTATTAATTTGAATTGGAATCAACACCGGGTAAAAAAACGAAATTTCCAATATTCCCCCTATTGTTATTTTTGTTTCTAAATAAATTACAAAGGTATTCGTGGTCGTTATATCTTTTGCGCCTAGTGTAACCGACAGGAATCCGGCATTCGGTATAGTGGTTGCACGGTGTTTAGTGTTGACTGTACTTGGTGGGTTCGATGGGCTAGTGAAGTATAGTAGAGAAGAGTAACGGGGGAGGCGAGAAGGCATGAAGAGTGACCGGACCGGTCGGTCCTCTGCCTCTTTCTTCTACATTTTCTTCTTCTTCTTCGTCTTCATCTTGTTCATTTTCATCTCCGTCTTGTTTCATCCTCTTCGGCTGATCGTTGATATCGGCTTGGTCGTGCTTGGGATTCATCATCATCGATTCATTGATTAGATATCAGTATGAGCTTCAAATATGTGTGCGAGTTGAGAGCGCACATCGATTTAGCTCATGTGTTAAAAACCTCATTAAAAAATAACTATATATAAGTATATTGCAACAACAGAAATACGTATATACCGTTATGGGGGCGGCACATCTTTTACCACAGGTAGAAATTGTATCTTTACATTATACATATATGTTGATTGTGTATATATTTTTACGCATGAACAACGATGAGGGGTTTATATAAAAAATTACGAAGAAAAAAACTAAATTAAAAAGAAGTCGGCCGAAAGAATCGAAATTGATAAAATCGATTATTGTACGTTACATAACGGGTTAATTTTCATATAGTTTATTAGAATTTCAAAAGAAATAACACCCATATTATTCGAGATATTTCTCGATTATTCGGAAAATAGACATACAACAAGTTATAAATAGCGTTAAATGTTATTGTTGTCAAGATGGGTGAGTTAAGACGGTAGCGCATTTAGTGTATTTCGATAAAATATTTATATAACAACTTGCTGAGTAGCTTTTGTGATTCTTTCAAATAAACTCAATACAGCTTTCATCTGAATATCGTTAATATTTCGTTGAAAAATCATAATTCTAAAATTATAGCCAATCTGTGTAGTCTAACTAGAAGAACTGGTTGAAGTTGTAGTGAAATCTTCTAGCTTAATCATGTATTGAAGTCACCATTTCTACACTATATAATTTCTTCAACTATACAAAACTGTCCCTTCTATCTTTCTTATTGAAATCTTTTACAAACACGTTTAATCTATGTTTAACCAAGTTGATATCGTTGTGGATAACATTCTCTACAGACCGGATACATTTGACAGCCTATAATTTGGACTCTAGCAGTTAATATATTTTTTTTCTTTATATTACGAGTGTTTTTCTAAAGTTTTGCGGGTCACCCGCAGTTAAATCGCAGATTTATTACATTAACAATCTTCAAACCTATTATCGCTGTCAATAGAAAATTCTACTGTTTGTTTTGTAATTCATCATAGAAACGACCAATTAAACACAACTTGAAACACCACTCTTTTTCAACCTAACTAGGTAGATGAGTAATTTTGAATGTTGTGGTTTTGTTTCTCGACAATTTGATTGGAGGACTTTTAACGAAACCTGTGCCATATTACAATTTATTTATTCACTAAATGAGTCCGATTCGAATTGGAAACGTTTTAAGATAAAAGTTGTCGTGTTTTATTTAGTTGTTGATAAGGCGGATGTTGAATTTAATTCTTATAAAACACACCCATACTAGTTGTTGGTTAGTTTATATTTGAACAAAAATTGAATACAATACAGTAAAATCCCCAGAGTTTAAGCTTATTAGTCAAGTAGCTCGTTTATTATCTTTAAATCATATATCTACACACCTAGATAAATGAGATGAGATTTCTCTTAAATTAATTAAGAGACCTTTTCAATTGTATGCGGGAATTATAATACCATTGGGGATTACGATAATATAATTCATGCGGATATTAAAATTCAATCATTTATATTTTTCAATACATAACAGGTTTATTTGTAGATGTTGTTGTCTTTTCATATTAGATTGATACAAAATTTAAAGCCGTAAAGTTTTAGGAAACATGATCCTTTCGTTAAAATCTTCACAGGAGCTACCTTGAATTATTATTGAAATTGTGCGTCAATAAGCCTCATATACAGCTTTGGATGGAAGTCCCTGTATTGTATTCGCGAAAGATATGAGCCGTACATATTGGCAACAATCCAATATAAGGATTCTTATTTCTGTTCATTTTATAATTGAATGGTAAATTCGATTTGGCTTCATCATCATCTTGTTTATTTCACTCATGTCTTTGTTTAATATCTTCTCGTTTTTTCTACTTCGATTATAATAACTTTTATTATACAAGTTAATAATTGGAATGGCGAATTGTATATTACTGAACAATTCATTGAATTGATGTTGTTAAAATGGAAAAAATGACAGCTCTATCTTTTCCAACTAGTTACGCTACACTATCATTGTCAATTAATATCATTAAAAATACAATAAACAAACTGCACTGTTGTAATGATGAAAGAAACTACTCATTTGAAGTGAGTTAATTTTTTATTGGTTCAATTGGTGCGCAGATTTGGTGAACGAGTCAAGTCGATTTTATTCCACTATAATTGCCAAATTGTTTATCAGGATTTTCGAAAATTAACAAATAAAATTTAAAAAACGACGACTTTTTACGTTAATCAGTCAATAAAAATTCATAAAACTCATTAGACCTTGGATAGTAAACATTATAAAAGAGAAAACGTTTTAATTGCTTTTGTCGAGACTCTGTTTATTAATTTCAACGTTTTACTTGCATGTATTTGTGTTTGTATATGTGTGTGTGGATAGTATATTGAAGAAGAAGGTATTCTTTTTAGTCTGAAAGCATTCCGAAATGCGGCGACATTTTCTTTTAATTTATATAAATAGTTCCACATATCTTGAACGCGAATTGTGTGCAAATGAGAGCTACCAGAAGGCAGTCTGTCAGTGTATATACATATAAACAAGTTGAACCTATTAAAATATAAAATTTATAGTTAAAAATTTAATTAATAATTGACAGAAAAAACGGCGTCTTTACCAAAAGAAAATTAACAATAAAACAATAACAATAGTAAACGGTGAGGAGGAATATTTCAGATTGTCTATTTGATAGTAAAGATTGTGGGCACCTCCACAACTCTCATCAATCTTAACAGTCAATTTATCCATTTGAGAACACTCCTATAATTCATAGTTGGAAATTGTTGATAAAACAGTATCGTTACTCTAATTTTTTATTGTATGGCCACCCAAAATGTTGTTTTAATTAATTTTAAATCATCGAATAAGCGCGATTTTTTGCCGACTTGGAACAATAGTAGCAGATTTCTAGATGGTTTTATTAATATTGTCAACGAGTTTGTAATTTAGATAAAAATAACAAATCCAAATGATTACCATTTTTCTTATACCGTTTTATATCTAGTGAAATATTTCATATTAGCACATTAAAATTCTTAATAGTTGTGTTGTTGTCTAGAAAAACCAACACCTCCGCATATATTTATTTTTATCTTAATTGCTTGTCAAATGATTATAAATCAACTATATTTTATTGTATATCATCATTAATCGGATATCTATTAATTGCGTCACGTTTTTATAACAATTATTTTAAAGGAGACTAAAATTGTTGAATATCAAAGATGGGAATTACGTTAGACTAAAGGTAATACAAAAGAAAGAACATTGCAAGCTAGTTTACTGAGCTTGTTTTCAACCAGTTGTTTACTTTGTGTGTGGGAGAATTCTAAATATATATGCGCATTCTTTGCGAAACTTTTCCAAGAGTTGTTTAAAAATCATTACATTGTTAATTTTAAATGTTGTTGTCTTCTTGATAATGCCCCACGTTTAATCGAATCGATTGTACAGTTTGTCCGACGAAAATAAGTGTTGATTAGAAGATGGAAAACACTACGGTGTGTCAAAACAATTATTGTAAGCCCTGTGAAGAAATGTTATTCAAGACTATCCATCATTGTGATGAGGAGTTCATCGGAAACAAGAATTCTTTAAATCCGATTGCGTAAACTGAGGTCAAATCGTGTTGCACAATTTATATCTGTCAAATTTTTGATTGAGAACACTACTATCTTATCAAAATCTGCTGTTGAATACCGATGAATAATGATATTGTTTTAGATTTGTTTATAATTTAGTATTATAGCGCCATCTCTAAACGGTTTATAACATTTATTTTAACGATTTTAAACGAAGTGGTATATGTTCAACATGGGTTTTATAGAAGTAGACTTTCTTCGTATGGTGTTTTTGTTGGCGCGAGGGCGTGCGGCGACTTCAACACCGAACAATCTCACCTGTATTCTTCATTCCTCTCGCTTCTCTACAAACATTATTCATCACGTTTCTTCACATATTTCTTCGCCAACCATCTTTCTCTAACTTTATGAAGAAGAACCATTGCTAACGGCAGCAGCCCTATAACAAGGCGCGGATGTATGGGCGGAAGATGTCCGTCCGACCATTCATTCCACAAAATACACGCATATCCAATCGAATTCAGTTATTAACGTCTTTTTTTTCTAATTAAATCATTTGAAATTAAATGCCAAATTGATTTGGTGATGTGGAATTTTTTGCCGTTTGTCTCCTAATTATTCTCTTGTGCTGTGGCATTATTCAAGTGTTAACCATTTGTGAATTTTCGTACATTGCTGTTTCGGCAAAAATGGTCTTTTAGTATGGTCGTATATAAATCGACAGTGTCAATTTGGAATTCTAGAGCGTTAACTCACACATTGTATAAAAAAAAAAATGAAACAACACAGAACTGGTGAAGAAGGAGACGACGACGACGACGATGTCGTCGGGTTTTTTAGTTGGTTCAACATTTTTTCGAGGTCCAATTATTTTTCAACACAAACCTCGTCTGGAAGCCGTTTGTTTTTGATCAGTCTCTCTAGTTTGTGTTGAGAGAACACAGAGTGTAGTAGAGGAAAATAAAATAAAATAAAAGGAGAGAGAATAAAAATAAAACTGGCCTTCGCACTTGTTTTTGGACGAGCAATGGCCGCTCAGGATTTATGTAAGTGTTGGTCCGATATGAGATCGCTGTGAGATTGTGAAACTTGTATACACGACCGTCGAATTCATTAAATATTGTGTGTATATTTTATCTTAGTTATAGTTATTTATTGACTTTAAGACAATCAAATCATCATCTGATCCGTGGTGTTACTGCTAGAACACAATTTTATAGTCTTATTCCATTATTATTATTTTATTTCGAATGACCATTTCAGTTTTATAAATGGCACGTGTTAGATTTGTTTCCAAAGTGCCATCGAAGGCAAATGGTAGAAGAGATGAAAGTTAAAGCGGTGATCTTTTAGCAGTAAAACGCTTTCTTCTTCTTCTCTTTCGTCGTCGATTTCTTCTACTTCGTCTTCACTCGATCGCTATTTATGCCCTTGCCATCCGCCGAACACGGTGCTTTCTGTTCTTATTTGTTATTGTAATGACGAGCGATGCTATCATTTGCTGTCCGCTGTCGCTCCACCTCGTCTACATGTCATGTACCACACGAAGTACATTTTATACATCTCCATATCTTTAAAACCAGTCTAACCTACTTTCCAACTACCCAAATTATCCTTTATATTATTAAATATATTCGTTATTAATTCAATATACTCTACTATAAAATTTTTATAGAAATATGAATAATGAAAAACAGGTTGGTCAACGACATCGGACCAGCTTTATGTGGTATAAACAAGCTTAAAATAATAATTTCGAGGACTAGTTTTTGGTATTCAAAACCTGGAACACCATATAAATATGAATATGTTAATTCAGAAATAGCTGTCCAACTGTCGGATGACGTTAAATTAAGTAGATTTGATGTTTTAATTGTACATCCGACAGTTCTATAAGTCAGACCTCTATCTCTTTATAATGTTCAACAGATTATGTCAGAATATGTTTAAATATTGATGGGAGGCGATTTTTTAATGGAACTTTTCAATTGAAACGAAATTGTCACCAATTTTCGTTTACTTTCAAATAAATTCGTAGAACAAGATGTCCGGTTTCAACTTACACGATTAACATACAAATCTAATAATAATAATAATAATATTAATAAAACCTATAATCTATCGAATGAATAAAGCAATTTGAATCTTCCTATGTAATTCAAGAAGTTTCGAATTAGACAAAGTTGCGATTCTAATTTATGATTTACAACAAGTTATACGATCTCCATCAACTTAGACTAGATTGTTTCTATAACGAGAAATTCGAGAATTTGTAGGGTAGTCTTGTATGAACAACTCCGTTAATAATGTCGCGATTTAGATCATAAAAATACGAAATATTTTAGCAAAATTAAAAGCACTAGTCATTCGCCGTCAACATAATTTAATGTTGATTGTATAAGGGAAATCGGCGTATTTTCTCATGAATATCTTTATTCGAGTTGTCTTCAAAGCAATCTTTTCTGAAGGATCGTCGCTATTTTCTATTAACATAAGAATAACAGCTGTATAGAAAAAGTTTAATCTGATAATGGTAGAGATGATGAGATTTAGTTTTGGTTTTTTTTGCATAAACAAGAGATTTCCTGTTTATAATCCATTTAAATTCATATGTATATGTAAATATAGGCATCCCTAATATAGATCTAGTTAGTTGTCAAGGTTTTATAGTTGTTATCAAATTGGTTTTCTTTGGTCGCCTACACAGTTATCTTGTTGTTTAAAGATTGCTTTATGTGAATGGTGTGGTATGGGTTGTTTTACATCTCAATACCCTTTACAATTCAAATAATATCTTTCATATCAAAGTGTGAAGTAGATGGCCATTTATATTTTCTATATGATTAAATAATTTACATTTTAAGTGTTTCCGCATTGTTTGATTTCTGTATTGTGTTTGTTTATATCTTATTGATGTGTTTGAATTATAATTTATGTTTACTATTTGCCAATATTGTATGATTGAAAACGTTTTCAATTCATACAAAGGTCAATGCTGCTGTTCAAGCTTTCTTAAACTCAGCTCCCTCTTTAATTTGCCTTCTCATTAAGACAATCTCAATAGAGACACGTTCAGTTCAATCCAGATTTGAAGATAATTCACCCAAATTGTCGATTTTCAACGAATTTATCTCCCATACAATTTGTACAATTCTCAAAATTTGTTAATTAAGAGAATCAACAATTTACGATAGTTGACTTTAATTATATTATTTTGTTATACAAGTGTAACTAATTTCAATATTGATCAATGTTGAGATGATTATCTTTTGATTTTATTATTATTATTTTCTGGGGTACGACTAATCAATTCGGTTTTGTATTCGAATAAAGACGAGACGAACGGAATAAAGACGACGAAAAAAACAACGAGATCTTGTCGATTTTAATGATTCTTTTATGTCGCTCATATAATAACAATTAATGTTGTTTATTTTTTCTGTTGATTCTCTTAATTCGTGTCTTTTATTTCAGTTTCTTTCCTACTATCTTATTCTATTATCGTTTTTTCTATCGTGTTTTAATAAAGGGGTTAGATTGGAAATGTCGAGGACACCGTGTTTTGGATATTCAAACTATTTCGTATTAATTAAGAGTGGAGATATATGATTGCAGATGTTTTATTTATGAAAATATAATAGAGAATAACAACGGATCATCATTGGTTCTTTGATAATGATCGGGGCGGATTCTTTTCAGATTTCCCATAAAATTAACGTTAATGTACCTGTGTGGTCCTTAAAAAAACCAACATGAAGTTATGTAAATTATTTGAAATGTTCTACAAATGGGTTCGTTAATCAAAATTAAAACTCTTCCCCACCTCTTGTTATTATTGTTTGAATTTTATTTATTTTGATTGTCGTTTTTTCGATTGGGCCAGTTGTTTTGAAAATCGGATAAGATCGAATGGAGATTGTCATTGATCGCTAAGATATTTTTGGTATTTGCTGTCACTGTCGGTCGACAGTTTCAAGTTCTGAAATACGGATGCCGAACGTGGTTCCCTTTCATGATCGCTTCGAGATCCGTCTCTGATAAGAGACAAAAACGTATAACACAACGCTTCAAAAATCTTTCAAATATTCATTACGGTGATTATCGGATCGCCACATAAATATAACAACAACAATAATAATAATAGCACGTGATATCAGATAGGCATATCAATATTTTTATTGTGAAATTCGATACATTTTTATTGAAGAGAAAATTGGATTTGTGTAGAAGAGAGGCGAGCGAACAAATAAAATCACCCAAAATTCAATAGTCATCGATAAGAAAATTAATTAAAACAAATTAGAAATAATTAGCCTTCAGGTATTTGAAATAAATGACAACCGAAACCAGTCGGCGATTATCTTAATCCATGATCTATCAAATTCATTACCTTTTATAGATAGAAGTTGAAATATTTCTAAACTGATAAGCGATTAGCTTTAAAAAACATCCAATAGGTGCATTATTTATTAATTTCGGTTGTTGGCTCTTGTACGAAACCAAAAAGAAGGAATTCTCGATTCTTGCTGTAAAAATTTATGAAAATCGCTCTTTAGAATGCTAATAAGGCCGGTTCTGCAACATTTGTCAGTTGTGAATTTGTTGTTTGTTGAAAAATTACAATGTCCAACCAAAGGTGAATATATACATATATATGTATAGTCCTTATTTTAATTAGTTGTTGCACCTTCAGGTGTTCCAAAGATCCGTGACGTTGACAGGATAAAAAAGGAACGAACAAAAAACAGTCTGGGAATGATTCCTAGTTTATAGACCGGTTTTATAAAGAATCAAATCTAGACAGACATTCACAAAAAATTTCGCAACATAAGTGCTTAAATTGTCTCAAAATTTTTTGATAGAGCACTATTACAAAAAAGCAACACTTGATTTATTTGACGATTACAATGAGTCATGTTGATTTAGTTTTAGTTGATGCAGTATAACTGTATTTGCTTATAGTGGATAAATTTATTGGTATAGCAATATTTTCGGTTTTCTTTTAAGGTTCTTTCACATGGTCCAAGAGGCATAAATTTGATTCAATCCTGTAGAGCTATTCAAATCTGAGCACACCTTCACGTTAATCCCCTGAAAAATTATCACAGTCTTTTTGTAATTTCGAGAGAGAAATATCTACTGTCCCGGAAGGTAAATAAAAGATAATTTATTAATTATCCTGCAGCGATTATTTTGACTTAAAGGGTCAACATAAACTTTTTCCAGCTATAAATGTCAACTTTTAACTTAGAACCTGTTTATTATTAATATTAAAAGTCTTTATCAATAATCGTAAAAAAATAATGCGCCCCAATGGGAATCTGTTGTTCTGTTTGGAATTTTGCGTTTATAGTTTTGAATACGTCGCCGCAAGTTGTAGTTAATTTAACTTTTTAAAAGAAAAGTGTCAAGTGGTTAATTGAAGTGGCACAATGCAATTACCTATCGTGCGATATGCAAATGTGACCGCCTGGTAGGATACACAGACACATACACGATTTCTCTACTATAGGGAGGTTATATTTTAGCCACATCTTGATAATTAGCCGAATGCACTTTGTGTTTGTTTTCTACTTGACATATGAATTAAAATAGAAATTTATAAGTTTCGAATTCCTCTTCTACAGAAAATTAAACAAATATTCCAATGATTAATTTGTTGTTTAATTAATTTTATTAAACGAAATATTTCAAATTATTTCCTAATGTTTGTGTAATTTTGATTAGTTACAATATCTTGGTGATAAATTACAATATGTTCCAAAAAAATATGGTTTAACTTGTAACATTCTTGGCTAGATACGGTCTTAGGAGGATCTCAAGTAACATATTTGTAAGACTGGAATAATTTGTTTTTCTCTATACTCCTTCTTATAATATTTAGACATGAGTATATTATAAGTGGCTTCCAGTTACAAAATTATGACTCTGGTAGTTTTTCTTTTGATTCCTTCTCCCGAAAGTCTATGTGATTAATTTCGTTCAACTTTTCTGCATTGCTGTTAGATATTTATGTAAATTTTATAAGTTACGACACACTAACTGCTGGTGTTATAAAGTTTTCGTTTTATTTTATTTTTTGTGATTAATTAATCTTTGTAGAATTTAATTCTTCCAACTTTATGAGAAACAACACATTCCATACAATAAACAATCCTTCATTGTTTTACCGTGTTATTTATAAATGTTGCTTTAATTAATAATTTGTTTGTCTTGTATAATCTACAGGTCATATAAGTTCCATTTACAATGTAATAAATATAGCTTTTTCTCATATTCTACGGTTAATGTCTCCAGGTTATATCAAAGTATTAAACATTGCAACGCCCTTGTATTCGATTATACGATCTTTAATATGTTTTAGGGGTCATGCAAGTCACTTAATTTTCATGATGATTTCATCATAATCTTCTCTAAGCATGCCAGAAGAGCTCTAATTTATTCAAGTGAAAAACTGTCCATCATCGATGACAGCTATCTGATGCAACAATTTTCTTGTTATATCTCAGATTGCAATCTATTATTCGAAAAAAAACAAACAACTATATACAATATACAGTACAGACAACTTATTGATTCTAAATATCACTAAAATTATAAATAATCCATTACCCACATGTTACCAGGTGTAATTTTATATGAGTGAACTATTTTTATAAGCTTGTTGTATTTATACCACCTGCCAGAGACTTGTCAAAGAAAAGGTAAGGTTCCACGGTATTTATACAGGGTGTACAATGCCATATTGTGGGTTTGATGAAAAATCAACGATTTTCCAATAATTCGCCTCATTATCGCCATTTATATGTTTTTCTTCAAACACCACTAGAATATTAATTATACTACTAACAATCACCAATATAAATTAGCACATTATCGAGAAAATCAACTATTTAACAATCTCTACTTGTTTCATTAATAAAAAAGACGATAAAAGAGCAATTGAATTCTATAAACACGTATTTATTATGTGTTGTTTTAAGTGTAGATGGATTACAAAAACAACATGTTTAATTATTTTGAATATTTGATAGCTAAATGGTATCTTCATATTATTGTTGGAATAGTTTCGAGGGTAGTTTAAAGTGTCTAATGTTCAATTCAAAACTCGATGGTCGTGACTGGTACAGCAGGAGGCCGCACGAATGGCCGAGCCCAATCACAGCTGCCAGCTTCCTGACAATTCTACATTTTCGGCCATACTATCGATTTTCTCTGATTGTTTCAAGATTTGTTAAGTCTCTATAAATAACTTCTTAATTGTACAATTTGAAGATAATTAGGGTTTGAATTGTGGTTCAATCAAAATGCTTTTTAGTGGTTTACTGGTAACCTTCCAATATAGTCGGCTATTGTTTGCAAATAAGGGCTATTGTTTGATAACAGTAGCAGCTTCCTAGTCGTGTGACTCGTTAGAAATATTAATTTTGACAGTTAATAATTGGCAGACATCAAATTTAATGTGTTCTCAAGTATCCGTTCATTACTTAATTATCTAAATAGAAATATAGTTCTCGAGCTTTTAGTTGTTGTTTGGGTTCACTAAAAAAACGCCACCGTTTTAGTTCTTTACAATATTCTTAAGCGGGGAAATAGACGAAAAAAAACGAAACCCCCTTTGTTATATGCTCATTTGCCGAAACTGTAATTATATATACGAATAAACAATACAACTTGATCGACAATTCAATACCATGATAGACCTGTTCTGCGGGAGGTATTGGTATGTAGCCGGGATTGTATTGTTTTTTATTCATCACCACTAAATTTCCAGACGAGCTTTACACTGTCCAATATTTTACTCGCAGTCAATTAAAATTATTCCGACAATGTTGCAATTTTTTCTTCTATTTTCCTCGTTGACGAAACGAAAAATTCCATACTTTCAATTTTTATACAAGCCAAATTGAGATTGTTCATGTCTAATAATCACAATTAATTCGAATATTTTCGGGTTTATTTGTTCGTTCGATATGTTCTCCATGGTTCCTTGTACTGTCTTGTTGTGTGGGTTTCTTTTATTTCGTATTTAGTCGTTTGGATTGTTGTTAAATCTTCTATATTATGTTGTGTGTCCATTGTGATTATACTTGTTGGTGAGTAAATCACGTCCTACTTCCTCTTTGGACATGGCGATAATTATAAGCACCTGAACAAGAAAGTTGTAAATCACCGACAATCTTGGGGTTGATTGTATCGTTTAAATACTTGTTGTCCATACTGTAAAAACATATTTTAGGGTGGTTGTTTTGCTTGTTTTTTGTGTTTATTGAGGGAAACAACAATAATTTATACTTAATTATAATTGTATTGTTTAGATCTATTCGATAGATTATAAAGCAAATCAACGCTTATGGACTCTAATAGAAAACAACTTCTGGAAACGTGAAAAATCGAATATAATAAAATAAAGGATTTGAATTTATCAAATACATCGTCACGATTGCAGCTAGAGGGATTTACTTGCATTTTGAACAGTTACAAAGCGATATTCGTACATATTTTTCGGGGTAGTTCTCTCGTCTTTGTTTAGTCTTCGAAATCTGCTTGTAATGCAAATTTAAAAGAACCCATAAATAGTTTTAACTAACGTTTAATTGCGCTAACTCTATCACGATATTGTTTTGTAGAAATCGTAAAAATCGAGTAAATGTTTTTGAAATCGAGGTAATTGTCCGTTGGATTTGCACGATTACACGTTGGTGTTATGGTCTTTGAACAAACTTGTATCGAACTTATTAATGTCAAACATAACAACTAACCAGAACTATTGAGTATGATTTTATTGTAAATATATTTATATGTAAATTGTTATTTTTTAAAATTACAATAGTTTTAGTTATTTTTGAAAAAATCAAAGACGAGTATTTTCTAATAATAGAACAAGTTCGCTGTTATCAAATGGAATTTTACTGCAGCTAGTTTAACACGGTATTTGTACATATCGGTATATCTGTAGTCAACTTGTTTTCTTATACGTTCATAGTTTTGTAATTTATTATTTCCATGTTACCAGGGATAGTTTGTACTTTTCAAACTAGTTGCAAACATCTGCCGTTTGTTGAGATTATAGTCAATCAAAATTTGCTTGACTATCAAATTGTCAATAAAAACAACTAGAGTCAAGTTAGATTAGTTGTATTATAATCGGAAATTTGAAATGTTTCTGCAACACTACTATCGATTCGACAATATAACAAGCCGATCATTTAGACCACCGCAGCTTTATGTTTATTTTACAACTACACTATAAGCATTTCGATGGTAATTAAGCCGAGTTATAAAACACGTTATATACACATTATATCAACAATTATCAAATCAACTGTCATAATTTTGTTATGAGTTAATTAACCAATTATGTAAATTGTAAACTGGTTTATTTCGAAAACGGACAAAACAAAACCGAATTAATGTTGGGGTTGTTATATTTGTATGCGAGTTGTGGGGGAAAAATGGAAATAAAACAAGATACAAGAATGCGAAGGCGTTGAAATCAACTAGCTTCATAAATACGACACCTTATTACTGTTGGTATTGAAATGTGCACATTTCCCATTCATACTGGAACCACATTATAAATTTTACGAAAGTTCCACTTATAAGTCAATGGTCAATCTGACAACTGTTCAAAATCGATTACTGCTAGAGTGTTAAAATTTACCACTTACACATACAATCCGTTATATTTATTATACTAAGCGTCTTTTCGTTTCTTTATTCATAAATATACGAATTATTATTGGCATGTATGATGTGTTGGTAATGTTTTTTTCGTTTTTTTTTTTGGGGTACAACAGCAGACAACTATATGTACCTATATGCAATGATATCTTTTCGTATATAATATAATATGAAATATGAAGTGTAGTGAATCATGGCATGTATATAGTGGTTACATAAATAAGTTTATATTGCCGTTTTGTATATGTTGTGGTAAAGTTGCTGCACATACACAGCCCTGCCCTCAGCCTAAAGCCTGATTCATGTAGATGCGAATAGTGGTCTCGTATCATTTGTCTCTTGCCACATTTATTACGACTATTTCCATTATTTTTCAAATTTGTTAAGAGTTTATCGATGGAATTGTATCTTGTAATTATTTTGCACAGTGGGCGTTCAATTTAACCGCAATTTTCAACTCATTTATACACCCAATATAAACTACACTCACTTTACATTTATATTAAACAAATTTTTAAATCTATTTTTCCTATTATTATTATTTTGGTTATAATAATGTGTGTGGTTTTTGTATATAAAAGTACACACGACTTCTCTATAGGTTGTCTGTAATCCCACCAAGTGGATTCGTGTTGTTCAACAGCAGAACATCCTGCATAATTCCTAGCTGCCGCATGCTTTCCGTTTTACAATGAACACGACTTTTCGTCAGATATCTTCTAGTTATTTGTTTGAAAACAACCTCCAATTCCTGATAAATCCAGAAAACAAAGACTATGAAATTTATCTATTGTATCCGGATAATGAAGTAGAAGAGAGAATACAAATTTTTTCCCAATGGCTATTATTTCTTTTATTCTTTACAATAAAGAAATGTGGGTGTTTTGCACGCCAGAAGCGACCACACCTGAATACAACAATTCTTATAATTTTCAAATAAAAATTAAAATAGAATAAGTCGCGTGTTTGATCAATCGAAAACAAAGTTATTTCCATAAAATAGTAGCAATACTGCAATGACAATAATTATTAAGTGTCCACAATATTAATCAGTACTACCTATAAAATCTACGATTATTAATTTATAATGCCGTCTTTTATGATCCGTCTCGATTAATCATCGTTAAATTTAAATTGTCCAAATTTCTTCCTTAGTTTTTATTTTATCCACCTCTTCTTTATTTCAATGGAACCGTAGATGCCATCTTAACAACACATTGTTGAAGCATGTGACGTGTTAGTTCTGATACTACACTATAGATAAAAATGAATAATGAATTTAGTACGGCCATCTATTTTGCTTATTTTCAATTTTCGTTTATATTAAATAATGTCGAGATTAAATTGAGTTTTTTGGGGTTAATTTGCATATAATCCGAAGCTCGAATTTGTTAAATTAATTAGCAACAGTTGGGGGGCGCGTTCGATTCGAACTTTACAATAGAGGTGATAGAAATTTTTTGATTATTTCGAATTGTTTAGTCGATATTTGTATCTATAGAAAGAGTTTAATTAAGTTCTCTTTTGATGTAATTCTATTTAGATTATAAAACACGAGAGGGGTTCTCTATTACTATCCTTTCCTTGTTATAGTTTGGCTATTAAAATGCATTTAGATCCGGATACAAATTTGCATTGTCACCCTCATTATCGTTGTTCCAGTGCAAAAACTACAATTTTAAAGTTGGCACCAGTATATGAACACCGCACTGTTTTTGTTGTTTTGAAATTTTCTAAAAACAGTAATTTAAGCTAAATCGCGCATTTCCCGGCACTTATGAGCAAATTCTATTGAGTTGTTTACAACATTAATATTCAATAAATTTAAGGAAAGTTAGGGTAAAATTTATTTGCCACTAGGTTGTTTTGGCTCGATGCAAATTCTACTACATTTTGTTGTTGTCATTTTTCTACTAGATTCCATTTTGTTTTGTTTTTTAAATGAGGTGTCGCTAAAACCTTGCTACAAGGCAGATTTAACTTATGGAATGACATGTAGTTGTCTTTAATAAAAAATTAGGTGCTTTCATCTTGTTTGGCGATAATAATTTAACGTGTCTGAACGTTATTTTGCGCCCACTTAATATTGAAAATTTATTATTTATTTATTTATTTTTTTCAAATGTCCATGTGTATAAGTCATAAGTTGTCTAACTAATAAATCTATACATGATTTTATGTATGCTGTCTGAATGATTCAAGTTTCGATATATAATAAACTAAGGGCGTTTTTACTATTGCGACAACAAATGAAAAATATAAACGTACATTTGCACGAATTATTTACTTTGTTCTAAGTCGATTATTTGCAAAAGTTTCAAGATCAATTTATTTGTGAATAATTTCTATGACTCGTATGGACTCCTCTCACACCTTATTCTAGAGGGGCATTAATTGGATGTAGTCATCGGCAAATAGCTTTTGCCAAAGGAGATATATTAGTTTTACCACTCTGTATAGGGAATATATACTTGAACGTCATTCAACACTTTTAATATGCAAATTATGGGAGAACTTGATGATTTTTCTGATAGTTGTTTGCATGTATATAAGCCCTATATTACAATGTAAGCATGTGTCTAATAAATTTTGCATATATTAGCCATATTGTGTTAAGCATTGCGTGATACGAATCGTTTCTACTGTCATCGTAGAAAAATCCGCTTGTTGACGACATGTTTACGGTGAAACATGGCGAAAAATTACTTTAAAACTTACTTTTTCTCACCTTCTTATCATTATTATTATTGTTGTTATTGTAAAGCATTATCATATTATTTATCCAAGGACAGTTAGCACGGTCGCCGACTCCCTCAACATTTCCACAAACCAAATCCAATCTAAATTCAATCACACACATAAATATCAGAAACATTTAAACAAAGTACGATTACTAAGATAACTAACAATATGTATGCAAATTACACAGGTATTTACAACTATTTTACGAAGCAATGTGATAGTTAAACAACACATACACATACGCATATTTTATTATTCGAAATAGAAACAGTGTTGGTGTTGCAATACACACAAGCTACTCAAATATCTGTTATTATTTGTGAAAATTTTAAGGACGTGTGGAGAATTTGCAAAAATTAGAACCTCGTAGCTCATCCTCGTTAACATCATCATCATCATCAATTATATTCGGTTTCATCAGGAATTAATTTCCATCCAATTCAGATTATTTCCATAAAGTCGATGATTTTAGGAAATAAAATCAATTCTAACGTGTCATGCTCAACAATTCCCTAGTCTTATCATTAAATCGATTGATAAGCTTCTGAATAATTAATCGTTTATATATTTGATTGTATCAATTATTTGATCAATGACTAGTCAAGTTGATTAAATCAATTTTGATTGACTGTACTTATAAGTTTACGAGTTTTTATTGATTAATTCTCGGATGTGGGGTATTGTAAAATACCGCAAAATATCAAATAGGAATCAATTGTAAAGATATTGATGTTGATAAGAATATAAGTGTATAAAGTAACAATGTATTTCTCACAAATACACTTCGATATAAATGAAATTTTATTGTATTTGTACTAGTGGTGGTAGAAAGATCAAAATGTGAAAATGCGATAGAGAGAGGGAGTACAATAAGACACCCTGCTGATATTCTAATAACTTGAGACTGTCAAGGCTACAACCACCAGCCGTTCTATAATTGACTTTTGGAACTACATCACACCTCTCTTAACCGTACAACCACCGATAATCATAATACGAAACCAGAATTCAACAGATTTGCAATTAAAATAACAACAGATTTGTGTGTTGATATTCTTTTGTACCGTCAAATTCAATCAAATTCTAATCAATTTATTAGTTCGTAATATTCGCGAAAATTCCAATATAAAAATATTAAAAAAAGGCTATTTTTAATCGTGACTATAACGTTATTGTCGTCGAATAAATCTTAATTACGTGTGTAACGAGAAGGTTTGTTTTTCGGCGCGGTCCCATTAAAATTTCATAAAGAACTTTTCTTAGTCGTATCGCATTTCTGTATCGACATTGCACACATCTTCCGATACGATCTACTTTCTCTCTATACAGTGTTAAAGTATTAAAACTTCCAGTAAAGAAACAATAACAACAACAAAACAACAACAACGTTCCAAAATTCCATTGGTATTGAATGCAATTATCGTAAATTGATTTTTCGACATACGTTTCAAGTTTTAGAATGTCGATAAATCCGTCGATGTTCGTCGATATGCATCAATGTTGTCACTATTCCAGCACTAAATTGTTGGTTTTCTTTGTATTGTTTTAAAGTTTTATATAAATTTCGGATTGTTGTTAATTGTTGTGTTGGAAATTCGCCAAATTGATCGAATCTCGATTATATACAGGGATTTTCGACTAAAACTGCATAGATACTCTCAAGAGGCGAATGATTGGTACATTTCAATTGTGATAAATTCGAAAATTCCTGTATAGTAAAAGACAAATTGCATTGAATGAAGAGCCACAATGAAGACAAACCTTCAGTTCAGACAATTTAACAGATATGGGGTATAAAAGACTGTGACGGCATAGTTTCGCACTCTTTGCATTCCACAGTAGTTACAGATAATTATAGAGTCGACAGGTGATGAATGAAGTATATGTATACTTACGTGTTTTATGAAGATGTACAATAGAGAAACCGATATTGTTGAAGATACGTTTTATTAAGCGAACATTTTATTATAAATTGTCAGTAGATTCTTGTAACAAATGCAATTTAAACTGTAGAATTTGTACAAAGTTTCTACCTATAGGTAGGTAATGGCGATAAACTAGTGCAACACATGGTCGACATTGTTGTTATTGTTGTTTTGTCAATGTTATTGAGCGTCATTTAAAAACAATCAATGATAATATCGGGACGTAATTGTTTCATTTGTATTGAATAGATGCGAACACATACATAGTTTGCAATCTTCTTTATCGCTTTTAGTTTTTAAATACATAAACTAACCCACTCTTTCGCCTTGTTATTTCCATTTAGTACTGTAGTAGTAGTGATAGTTGTTTGTGGATCTCTACCTTTACACACACACTTGTGATACACAATAGTTCAACGTTATATTCTAAATAAAAACAGATTATCGATGTAGATAGCGAAACATATCGAATTATTCAAGATGGCGTTAAGATATCCGTTTAAACGAGTCTATGCTAATGCAACTTGCATCTATCCACACTGCCACTTCTATTAGAATCGATTCGATTTATAACCAACATTCTGCTAATGGATATTTTTTATTATCCCGCTTGAAAACCGATCTTCTATAAAGAAAAGTTTATTAAAATATTTCAGTTTTTAATAAAAGATTAACCTTGGTTTTTGACGAGATGATAACGCACACATAAAATTGTGTTGTGAAGACACTATACACGATAATCTACTACAACTCATAAGTTACACAACTCGTGAACCATAAAAACGAACCGTGAGACTTGTGAAAAGAATTTTACAGGAACCAAACATAGTATAACACGATCTCTACAAGACTGTCTTTACAAATATATTGATCTATAGATTACTACTGTTGAATATTTCATCTCTTTATGATCGTCGTCTATACTACAATTGTACATTATTTGGATGGACTTATTTCTAAAACCATAGGCGGCTCGTGATCCAAGCAAATACTTTAAGAGTGTTGTTGGAGCCGCTCCTGGTTCTAGACTTCGTTTTTTCACTCTGTGCTTATTCCGAAAAAATTGGGTGTTTTTCTGTTTGTTGTCGTGGAGGAGTGCCGTTATCAAAAACAGTTGATCAACAGTCCAATCCTGTTTCCAGAAAAGGCCACAGTTAACAATTAAATGTTGATATTGTTCAATGTCCAGTAAATTTACGTTGTACACAATCGGGTCACATGTAGTCTATAAAAATCGAGATATAAGTGTACAGATCTTGTTGTTTGTTCGTTTCTTTTTTTATTATTATCATTTGCATTATTATTATTGCATCTACATAAGTATATTTTAAAGTAAATGTAAATGTAAATGGAGAGAAATTGTAGAAAATTTCGCCGCCCAACTTCTCTATGTTTTCCCATTTTTGTTTCGCCATAAAAATTCAGCATTCCTCTCAGAAGGTTTAACGTTCCTACAAAACGACATGATTGTACATTTACTGTCAAATATAAATTTATATTGACACAATATAGTTGAATAGTTGTGTATTTTTTGAAAATTTCCACCTATGGTAGATTTAACAAAAAAAGGTTACAAAAGGTCATTACTTTATTTTTATTACAATAAAATTAAATTTTAACTGGTTAAAGATATTGTTTGGCATCTATTATTCAATTTAGATGATCCTTAATTGGGTGTAAATTACCGGCTTTTCCCGCTGCAGCCTCCGGTTAGACTCCTGAACTGCTGCATTGTTGTGTTGCGGTAATAAGATCCAGGTATAAGGCGCTTATTATCAGTAAACGTGTTGTTGTTGTTGTTTATAATATTGAGTGTGCGGTTACTGGTTACAC
This sequence comes from Mylabris phalerata, assembly GCA_020740385.1. Classification (NCBI taxonomy): domain Eukaryota; kingdom Metazoa; phylum Arthropoda; class Insecta; order Coleoptera; family Meloidae; genus Mylabris; species Mylabris phalerata. Next base: position 6,691,956 of record JAJEOX010000044.1, on the reverse strand, counting down.
TTTTTTCTTGGAGATCATTTAAATTGTCTTTAAGAGGGGGTAATTTTGGTTATTTCAGTCTAAAAATGCTCTTTTCAAAATTTTTTATATCGCATGTTTCACTTAAATCTCACTAGCTCTAATGGAAGCACCCATTATTTCAAGGATAGGAAGATCATTGGAGATTATTTTACCAAAATTTGAAGCTCGTAACTCATCGGGAAATTGGTCAAAAAATTCGTTTTCGAAGAGTTGCGATTTTTGAAACCGAGATAAACATGTCAAATGACTCATTATGACTCAAAGAGACTTTTACCCCAATGCGAATTATTCCTGTCTAAAAAGAAAATCAGTGAGTCATTCTAAGCATTTTTTATGTGTAACTCCCTTTTGAAAGTCGCAACATCGTTAGAAGCAATAGTTCCTTATAACCCCTTCCAGGAGTTCCCTATAAATCCCTAAAAATTTTTCAGATCACTCAAGTGTTACTGCAAGAACTAGGAACATTTTGGTGAAACTCGCGTTATAAGGAATCGTTATGAGTCAGGAAATTCTCAATAATTTCCTGCACTTCATGGATTAAGTTGTTTTTGTCAAATTATGGAAGGAAATTTAAAGTGAGAGTGTTAAATTTTCCATAGTATTGAAGGAAAACTAGAAAAGTGGGAAAGAGCTCAAACTCAGAAATTTTCGATTCGGGTTGCCGATGGAAAAGTTGAGTCTTCTAAAAATTATTTATAAGCCTTTGCAGCAGTGTCGTGAAAATTCCGCCAGCATTTAACGTGCTAATATTGACTTTAACGATGTCACGTAATGTTTTGATGTTGTTTTAACGTTGGACATGGGAAACAAATTAACCAACAACATTATAGCGAAACAACCATATGCTATTTTGTACAATATACTTGTAACCTTGTCGTTTGTTGTTGGTTATTTGTTATTTGCTGTTCTCTTTCCACCACATCAGAACGATGTGATGAAATCAGTGGAGGCGTCCGATAAACACCCACATAACATTCCGCAGGACGCGTGTACCCATCAATAGTGCACACCAGGATACGAGACTTAGCGACACCTCTGCAAACTCTATAAATATCACTCATTCAGAGTTGGGCCCGTTCAGATTTTGCACCTTTGGTGGCAGCTTTAGATGATTGAAAGAAAAAAATCGAAACAATCACAACAATAATAAATTAACATGCTGAGAAACTTGATCGGATATAAGAGAACGCATCGTTGTGATAAATACTCAACTTTGAGTCGAGGGTGCGGCTTTACCATATTTCAAAATAGAGACTCATTTATCGTGGGGAAATTGCAAAAAATTTGCAATAGTCGCGGTTAATTAAATCTCAGAAATAGAAAGCTAAATATAATTTTTCTAATGTTGTTTCAATCACGTAAACGAAAAATATAGCGCAATTAAAACAAAATAAAATTCTTATACAAGTGAAACAGTTGAAAAGACATAAAATAAGACTTATCGATCGTTTGCTTATATGCCTGTAATATCTAAGAAAAGTCTTGCTGTAAAATATGACTTTGTTTAAACGTTTTCTGAATCTTGATGATGATTGTTTTATTTTTTCGTTTAGTGCTATTATATGAAAGTTGACTGGCCAATTATTTTACTCATCGACATTTTTGTAAAACCTACTGTGCATATATGCGTCTGACTCATTTTGGTACCGTCAGTACTAACTAGGCACACTTTTTTCTTCAACTATACCGTTTTTTTCCTTGCTTCATTACCATTGTTTTATTGTCGTTGTTGCTATTGTTAGTTTGGAGTTTTTCTTCATTTCAAGAAACGTGGAGTTTTTTCAATTGTGTGCACCTTCTTCTTACTTGAATATATAGAACTAGTTTATACATACAGATTTTTTTCTTTGTGCTGTTGTATTCTGTTTCTGTATGTATGTAGTTTGTCTGAGGGCCGTTTATTGAACGACAAGTTTTTGTTTCCGACGATCCAGACCGATTCATGTCCAGATACGGCTCACACAGACATCTTTACATAAACAATACGATGATAGACTTGATGTGACCATCTATATATGTGCCACACTAAAACCAGATCACTATCAATAAATTGGTTAATTTAAAAATATTGATTCATGCTTAAGGCGTTACTTGGACTCATAAAGTAGCCCAACAACAGATTGATGAAAGGTTGAGTTTTGCTCTGCTCCTTTCAATAGACAACAACAACAACAATGCTTTATTCTCCCCCATTTATAAACTTCAAATTAAGACAATTGTGGTAGTTTTTCTATAATTTCTAGAAAAAATCCAATTGATAACATCTAGTTTAGATTTATGTAGCAGTCATGCTGCCGTGTCGCGTCTCTCCATGATTGTGTCAGTGGTTAATTAGAGAACTCCCCTTATCTCATTTTATGTTGTACGGTTTATTTCTACACACTTATATACCAGTCGTGCTATGCTGTTGACTAAATCTATTAATAAATCTAAAATGTTTTACGTTTATTTAACAATTAATCCTACAATCTTGTTTCTACACAATTCATACGAGAAACAAACGGAAAAATGCATTTTTAACAGAAAACAAAGATAACTTTCGCCTCGAGTGATCGGTACGTAAATTGGCTGAATAATTGAACGTTTATATTGAACAGCAGATGTTTGCATACCATTAGATTTACAATTGTACAATTGATATACAAATTTACTCAATTTTTCAATTTGATTAAGCTACACTCACAATTGACCGCTCAACTAAAACGTCCCAATATCTTGTCACACTTTGATTTCACTCACGTACGATTAATTAAAAGACATATTGAGTTGTTGTTATCTTTCGTATAAATTAACGCCAGAATTCTTATTTCAAAAAAACAAATGTTAAACATTACAACTTATTGATAAAGTTGAAATTTAACATTGGAGTATCTGTCATGCAGTAATAGGCGGGTTTAAATCTCGTGTTGTTTTATTTGGTGATTCGAAGTTTCTCTCGACACGTTTGCATCAGTGTTGTAGAATCTAAAAAAAAATTGTTAACGAGGAACCGTTTTGACAAATAAATAATAATACAGGTTCTATATACGGGATACATATGTGTATATGTCGAGTGATTAAGAAAATTGATAAAACACATCGTTTATGTCCGGACATTGATTGATTCGGGGGGACTTGTCTTACTTGTGAGAAATGGATTTAATTATCACCTATGTAGAATACAATCGATAGAAAAAAAAACGAATGAAACAGTGAAAAAGTGACCGAAAAATTCCTGTTGTCTATATAGTTAATTACAACAGACACAATGAATTGTTCTCAAACATTTAAACATTAGACGTTTATAAATGAGCAATGATAAAAGTTGTGGTGGTTTAGGCCACATGTCGACACAACAACTAGCACTACCCTTAATCGTTATTGTTTGTTATAAGATAAATAGTGATCTAAAACGGTAGTTATCGAGAGATTCTACTTAATTTCGAGAGGGTTGGAAAGTTTGTGACTTCCATACGTTCCATAAGGTAGTCAATGTGGTAGAATAAATTAGAAATTGTATTTGTGTAAGGGAGTCGCATTATTGTCGTCTTATGTATAAACTTTATAATTACAACCGCATTGACTTGATTACCAGAGAAGAACACATTTGGTTCCTATTTATTTGCCACAAATTGAGTTATACAAGTCCGACAGATTTTCTAAGGGAATCACGAAAATAATCAACTAGTAAATAGAACATTCTTTACAGCTAGAATCGAAAATATCTTTAAATAAAACATATTTTAATCAGCAATCACTATAAGAAAAAGTTACCAAAGTTGAAATTGTAAGATTTCAAATTCCGCGCTCTTCAAATTGAGTTGGTATAGCCAAATTCGCCGGATGTTTCTAACCTGAAAATTTGTACGTTCATTGGGTTGTTTTTATGTTTGAGGAATTCGATTATTTTAGAATACAATATTCGAAAAATCACACAAATTCATACAAATAGAACTAGTCAAATATCATGTTTTGGGGTAGAAATTTTGTTATATACAAAGTTATTACAACAATTTCTCAACAACACTAGAATAATTCAATTTAAAACAATTATTTTGTAATCCACACACTTTACTCTCTTGTAAATGTTGAATAATAAATAAGCGAGTTTCTTCATTGCAGCACTCATAAAATTCACTATTCATTGAAGTACATATTTTAATCATATAAACGAAGTAATATGGCTTTGCAAATTAAACTTACATTTTAATTGTTAATAATAATAATAATATTTATCATCAATGTCGACAGATAAGAACTTTACTTGTACATATTCTGCTGTTAAAAAGTTATATAGAAGGGGGTAACAGAAGAAAAAACGTTCACTTCTCTTTCGTGTTATTTTATAGTCGAGATTCCACTGTTTATGGCTTCTTGTATCTCATTTATCATATTATTGTTACGGGCGACATTGATAATAAAATGGATAACTTATGACTATTAACAAGAGTGTTTTTATTAAGATGAAGACATGGAAAGTTATATCGAAAATATTGACGATTTCGTTACATTTATTTTAATCCATTTGATTTTTCAAACAATTTCTTTTCGCATTATCGAAATTACAACGTTCGAATCATAAAATTTTATACGATAGAATCGGATTTTTTCATCCTCCTCTCTAATAAATTTACCGGTAAAAGTTCCCTCATAAAAGTCGTAATAAGTTGAAATATTTTGCAGATATTGCTTTTTCAACGGTCGTTTAGTTTGATTTTGAGTACAATATAGGTTTTTTTAAATTATAAAAACCCAGCAAGCTCAATCTCAATCCCCGTCTCCATACGAAGAAAAATTCGCCAACAAGAGCATATTTGGCTGTATTTCTATCAAAATTTTCATGAGAGATGCGGATTGAGATCGCGACTTTTGTAGAATCGTCTTCCAAAAAAACATTGATTTAGAATCTGTTATAATTCCATTATAAAAACAATAATAAATTGATTGGGTACAGTTTTACTAGTGACTGAATAAAAATAATAGAATTTTGTTGGATTCACGTTTTGACATAAATAATTTCCTGAAAACGAACGATTTGATTGTAAAAAGGAAGTGCCAGTCGTGACCGTAACAATTAAATATAATGCGCTTTGTCATTGTTTTCATTAACTTCTTCACAAAAGTATTTTGTACAGTTCAAAGAATTTATTTTGAACAGAAAAAACAAATATTTTTGAGGAAAATCGTTCACAATTGGATATTTCTGGCGTCTTATTGTTTGGTATTTTTCTACCGGATCGACCGATTTAGATGTTCTTTTCTTTTATTTGTTCTGGATATAGTTTTCAAAATGTTGTAGTAGTGGACCTGGATGATGCTTTATATCTTTTGTGTCGGTAGTTTTATATAAATGTTTGATCGTTGGCTGGATTGTAAGGCTACTGGTCGAGAAGGTGGCTGTCAACATCCAATTCGGTCAATAGACAGGTGGTTTAAAATCCAGAACGGCTATATTTTTATATTTTATTAACGTTATTGTTAGTTCACCATCGAATAAATCAAAAATAAATAAAAGTATACGAAGGGGTCAGTAGCGATAGTGATTTTTCATCGTATTTAGACTATAACAAGCCGACATGTCTTGTAAAACGTATAAGAACACCCTGTTCTTCATTGATTTATTATTATCAAAAAAAAAAAAATAGAAAATAACCCATCTACTCTAAAAACATTAATCCAAGATGAATTTAAAATATTCGAACGTCTCTTTCTGAATATTTTCTATACCATCAAGTCTTTTATTTATTATTAATAAGAATTCAATCAGATACATTGGCGCTTCATCCAATACCTGGCGTGTACGCTTCGTCGACCTATCGGCAATTAATCTAAATTGAACCAGACAGACAATCCCAATTAATAGATTTAGTGTGGCATCCATCTGGTTTCTTTTCGGGAAATTTTTAGACACACATACCTATAAGAATATCAACAATTTTATATTGGAAGTATATTAAAAATAAAACCGGGGAAATTGACGCTAATTAATCTACATTGATCAAAACCGGATAAAAGGTGCGGGTAGGGGGCTATAGTTTTCATTTCAACTCGTACGCTTCATTTATTCAATAATGAGTTGTTTAACGATCATTAATCAATCGATCCGGGTTGATAGAACGGTATAAATGTCAATTACTTAAATGTTCGAATGGCCGTTATATCGAAAAATTATTTAAAATTTTAAGTTGTTTGAAATTTTCAACCGAATAGCTCTGTTGCGGGCAATTAAATCTATTGTTATTAACTACCCCCTAATTATATTACTAACTAATTTAATAATTGTATAACGGATAGTTATAATTTGATTGGAGGGTGTTCCAGGGTGATTAGCCGTGTAAACTAATTTATTAACAATATTGTAGACATTTCAAATTGGTTCTTTTTCTTCTGGATTTAATGGATATTTTTATGGATGTGAAGCAATATTCGTCTACATACATTTATAGACGGACAACAACACAACAGATAAACTTCTTTGTTATTTATGTCCGTGTTGTTCGATAAGCTCACAGGGTTGTAAAGTTAAAAATCACCCGCTATAAAATGTGACGATAACTACATTACATTTAATTATCTTTTAAACTGGAAAATAACCAAGATTTTTATAAACAGCATTTACAAAACGTGTATAAAATTGATATATGAAGCCTACAAATTTTATTTAAACATTTTACAATCCACCTTTTCCTTGTTTAAATTTATTGTTAATTACGGGAAATTTTAGAAATTTCCAATTTTAAACGACAATTAAATGAAATACAACGGCATTTCAAACAATATCCCGATTTTTATTGATTGTTGGAGATTTCGTTGAGGAAATTTATGTGGAAGTTGGACTTTTTTATTGATAATTGCGAGTAGAATTGGAATTCACTCCTACGTTTGATCTTTCGAAAATTTGTGAATAAATTTCAAACTATTCAAAATTTATTGAAATAATTTACATTTTAGCTTGTTACTTTATAGAAATACACCCAAGTTTATAAAAATTGTTAACTTATCGATATTTTCTCGAATATTTAAGGCGCAGTTACCAATCGATTGAATAATTATCGTAGAATTTGCATACACTAATCATTACAGATAGCCGGTAGCTAATATTTTCGACCAACTAACCAATACTTAAAATATTCTGCTTAATCATAGAATCAAACTAGAAACTTGAAGTTTAAAGAATTTCACTTCGAAATGGAATTTCTACAAGTTTTTTTCGTTTATATTCGATTTTAAGTCCACCTATTGGTCTGTTATTTTAAGCATATGAAATTAGGAACGGCCATGTCGGTTGTATGCTCATTATCGTAGCCGCACATCAACTAACTTAAGTACACATGTCATGACGTCAAACTTAATCCAACCAATAAGAACCACCCAGACGATAGAAAACAATACAACTGGGCGGAGATGGTGCCGGTTAGACTGTTACTAAACAATATTTAAACGGTTTGTATTCAAATTGAAGAAGCCGAAAACGAGTAAATTTCCGATAATTTGCCAAAAACGAACAAAACGACTTCATTCAAGTGGTCTCATCATGATAATTGCTACTTAACTCATCGATTTGTTTGTAGTTCAAATATCATAGAAAGGATGAAACCATCAATTTGTAAATTTGCACCGGAAATCTCTCCAACCCCTATCATCATCCATCCAATTATAAATATGTAGAAAATGAGCTACGCGTGTCTTTTTGACATTCAAAAACTCTATAAACCGATTATTTTGTAGTTTTATTTATAGAAAGTTACATCCAATTCTTACAAACAATTTTTTGAAGTGTCCCTTGGTTTACCCGTATCTATATTGAGAAGAATACTTTAATGGAGCTCCTAAACGAATCTATTTTAAACCAATCAGAACACCGTGTAAAGCGAGGGCAGGTGTGTACTCTATTTCAATTTAATCATAATTAAACTGTTGGAGAAGTTGGCCATGTCAAAAATATTCATTGAATCATTTAAGTAAATGAGTTGATAATTCGTATACAAAAAGACCCGTTTCGGAACATTGTAGTGGGTTAATTAATTTTTTGTTAATTAAAATTTCTTATACCCGACTGTTATTTGCAAATTTGATCCCTCTTAACAATACTAAACTAACATAATCTTGTTGATTGGCCGATAAAAAAATTGTACGGTTTTACTTTGTTCGTTTGATTGGTAATAAACTTTGTTAGTGCAAAGATGATGAGAATTTAATAATCGGTTATTATATCAAGTAAATGTTGTAAACAATTTGTTTCCATTAATAACAAGAAGTCGATTCATTAATTCAACGATTCTAGAAAAATTTCCCCATTTGTTTTATAGTTTTATTTTATTTCCGTTGATTCTAATGGCTACTTTTCTGTTTTATGGTTGGTCGATTTTCACATGACGTTCTTCATTTGTATGTACGCGTATATGTTTGTTTAAAGCTGCAATTATCGTCCAGACGTTGTAATTACCAAAGACTCCAATTAAAATAATGGAGCGATGCCATGAACTATTAGCATTTGATCGGTCGATTGGTTGGTGGTGAAACTGGCCGAGTTCTTCCAGAGAAACGTGATCAGTTTTTGACTGTTTATTATACACACATATATATGAAAAATATTGGGCATCTGTGGTCTGAAAAAATTGCTGTTATCGCACTGATTGGATCAAGTTGGGGAAAAGTCACGTTTTCTGTTGATCTTTATAATGATAATCACAATAATGATGATGTTGATGATAGTGATGAGAGTTGATCGTTTTTGGTATAACGAAATTTCGATCGTCCCTTTTTCTTGTCGTTTTTCTGTTAAAAACCGTTATTTAAACAAGAAAATCTATTATTTAATAAGAAACAATATAATAAAAGTTCTGTTGTTAATGTTGTAAACACCATATTGGTGCATTGTCTGGAGTTGTTCGTCTACAATCATTTATTCTGCCAATTAGGATTGATGTACGGGATAGGGGCAAGCTGTTTGCAATCCTTAATGGAATTAAATTATCATTTTAAGTCGATCTGTGTTTAAACTATACACTCTATTTCTTTCTATACATGTTAAAAGAAATATAGATACACGAAGAATGGATTTTTATTTGAGGAATTCCGGTTGCCCGGATAATACTAAAAGACGTGCCGTATAATCTGGGACGTGAAGGTTTATGGATTCTTAGATTTCGTGACTAGACGACTAGACTTGCACATGGTAGTTCTGAATAATACCCAAAGGCTTATTCGAATTGTTCCAATACTAACATCGTTGAAGAATATCAACAATAAATTGATTTCTTTTCTAAATTCCAGTACGGAATGGTTATTCTTGTGTACCTGTAGCCCTAGCTGATGGTTTGGATATCAAATTAAATGCTGGTGTTAAAAAGGTCGAATACAATAAGGATGGTGTTGAGGTGACTGTTTACAATCCTCGGATACCGCACTCAATCAACACTTATCATGGTAAGTCTTTATTATTCGAACATTCATTATCGTCTAATAAGTTGTTGTATTTGAAGAAGGAGCATAATTATACGTGTAGAATACACACGGGTATTATGTGCGTTCCATTCGCGATCTTTCCTATAGATATACTATAGTTTTACATCCATACGGTGGTCGTAATTCAAAAAAACCGATTTTAATTAGCTACTTGCCAACGTTATAATTTGATATAGAAACACGCTTTGTAAGTTATACTACTAGCTTTAGGTATGCCGGAAGTCGTAAATAAAAACGAAATCCGTAGCCAGTTGACTTTCTTAACATTATTCATATGGTTATATTTGTAAAGTAGGAGGTGCTGTTTGGTATAATCACAAAACAGCTATTGGTCATTTGTTATCATATTCAAATATTATAGCCGGCTACACCAATTAGAATTGTTGTGTCAGGTGGAACGAATTTTAATTCGTACTGTGTTAATACAATTAAAATTACAATAATATAAACGAATCTAGAAAAAAAGAAAATATAGTGAGAAATAGTGTCGGTTTAAAACAATACAATCCTATGGGAGCCATTAACAGAACTATCAAGTCGATAAATTCATTCAAAGACATACAACTCTTCTGTATTTGACACGGCCAATTAAAGGTCGGCAATTGGCAAGCGGATTACAATTCGTATCATTAATTTAGAAGAAGATCAAATCCAAATATGCCGCTAATCCGCCTCTGTAAATATTTAAAAAAACAATAAGAATCTTCTATTTGTAAATCGTGTTGTTGTATTTGCATAGGATTTTGTTGCTGATGGTATTTTATGTTTATATCCCTTCAACATCCAGTATCGAGGATCTATTATGTCAAATACTCCACTATTATGCATTCATCGTTGGCTATATCACCAAGAAGGGAGTTTGTTTAATTTAACAACTTTGACACTAGAACAAGTTTTCTTTCTTATTAACAAATATTTATATTTTATCAAGAGTTAATTACTTCTTAACTGGAAATTGTATTCAATCAGATTTCCTAGATGATGGGATAGAAAAAAGAAACGTTTACAATATAAATTAGATTTATTTGAATAGGAATGATGTTGGATTTCCAGTAGCTGTTAGGATTCTTCAAGTTGTCGTCAATATTTTTTCCACTAAACACTAATTACCTACAATTAAAGAAAACTTTTCCACTTACAATCTGTGTGACATTCAAGTCTACAACATCCCAACAAAGGTATAAACAAGTAGCTAGATTTTTCGTTTTCTAAAATCCTATATGATTCTTTTGATAAGTATTGGTAGATAATTTTGTGAACGTGTCACGCCCTCCATCAATTAAAGGTTACTTTCATGGCCAATTATCGAAAACAATGTTAAAATAATTTGAAACGATTAACTTTCATCAGTTCAGTTAAGACAGTAATGAGTACGTATTATCAACGGCATGAAACACGAAATTGCCATTGTACAAATTATTTTATAGATAGTAAAATGATATTATAACGATGTTATTTTGTACATATAAGGAAATGTTGAGACGTGTCCATGTTAACACACAAATCCTCATTATCGTCGTGATAATAAGTCTCGATTTAACGAGTTTGTGGAAAAATTTCTAGCAACCAAAATCCACGATAAACTAAGCCGATGAGTGATTTTTTGGTAAAATTTTCAGCGGATGTTGTCCTCTGTACGCTACCATTGGGTGTTTTAAAATTATGCGCCACGCCGAATTCGTCTCAATTAAATACCGTCCAATTTTCGCCACCCTTACCCGATTGGAAGACATCAGCAATACAACGTTTAGGTTTTGGCAATTTAAACAAAGTCGTCCTGTGTTTCGAGCGTATCTTCTGGAATCCACAAGCGAATCTATTTGGACATGTTGGCAGTACAACGGCTAGTCGTGGCGAGTTATTTCTGTTTTGGAATTTGTATAAGGCACCAGTTCTTTTAGCGTTAGTTGCTGGCGAAGCTGCCGCTATTATGGAGAATGTTACTGATGATGTTATAGTCGGACGGTAACGATTTATTAATTGATTCTATTTTTTTGTATCTATAATGGTTTTTATGGTTTAGATGCATCGCTGTATTGAGAGGTATTTTCGGTCAATCCGGCGTACCACAACCAAAAGAAACTGTTGTTACCCGTTGGCGGGCTGATCCATGGTCGCGTGGTTCTTACAGTTTCGTTGCCGTTGGTAGTTCAGGCAGTGATTATGATTTATTAGCATCACCGGTAATACCGCCGAATAGTCAAGGTGTTTCCGTTACCACAGGACCGGCGCGTGTATTTTTCGCCGGTGAACATACAATACGAAATTATCCGGCCACAGTGCATGGCGCTTTTTTGAGCGGCTTGAGAGAGGCAAGCCGGATTGCCGATCAAATTATCGGCAATCCGTGTCTACCACAATCGGCGGAATAAAACGTAAATCAATTCATAATTGTGCGGATGTAGTGCCTTTATTAAATATTAACAGTGGAATCAAAAATTTCGCCCGATTACGATTTTGTTGCACCGTTTCTGTTGCAACTCTGATCTCACTTATTGTTTGAATTTAGTAAATTTTATATGTTTTCGATCGTGTAATCAAAACAGAAATTTAGTGTTAATTTGGCGATTCGGTGAGCTTCTTTGTTGAAAATTCTGTGAAATTGCGTAATTTATTTGTACAATTTAAGTTGCAATTGTGATTCGTTTTTAATGCAATAAGAGCATTTTAGATTTTTCCATTTTATAATTATTACAAGTGTGATTTAAATGTAGGTATCTATTTCCTGGATGGAGTGAATGTCTTTGTAGAAAATAAATGAAAAATCGTTCTACTTGTAGTATATCTGTTTCTTTTCTATGTTCAGTTCTTTTTTTATTGAACACTATAAACGAAATAGTTCCCCCTTTCGTATCCCGTCTATCTTTCATTCTATTAATAATGAGTTCCTTGTACTAAATAAATCACTGCCTGCACTTCGTATTTCTCAATTTGTTTCGCCTCGAGTTTACCAATTTACAGTTTATCTTGGTTAGCGTCACACAACGATTTTCCTCTAATAGAAGAGAAACATAGAGACGAACATGCATACAAGTTGTTTGGCTATTTTCGCCAAAAATCCATTAAAATTGTTCGATTTATATTTTAATCAATTATTAACAATCGTAAATCGCTAATAACAGGTGTTAGACAGTCTGTTATTGGTGTAAGCGAGGACCGCCAACCGTCCAAACAACAACTAATCATTGTCGTATTGTTTTTAGTTGATTGTCTGATTGGCCGCCAATTGGTCAACTGGAATCGTTATATTCATTAGTTATGTAAATCGAATTCACTTTTGGATAATGATTTACTACTCTAAAAGTCTGATGGTGAGCCGATAAGGAAGATGACTTGACCATCCAGACATAGTCAAGGATTTTTCGATTTTACCCATCGAAAATGGGAAAAAAACCAAATAAACTTTCACAATAGTAGAGAGATGCTGTTTAGAATGTTAGACAACAAGGGGAATACTCCAAGGATGATCGTTCTAGTTATCGCGAAGAAACGGAACGTGTCTTGCATTTTCATGATTCGAAAAAGAATTGGATTGTATGTGTCTGAAAATGCGAAACAAGTTCGACACAAAAACCAATTCGTCAATGTGCAATAATGAAATGTCAAGAGTTTAACTGTTTAAAAGTTTTTGGGCGAGTTAAAAGTTGATTTGTTTCCCCTCTGCTTTGCACGTTTATTTTATTAGATTTCATGTTGACTTATGTGGAAAATTTTAAACAAATTCGATTGGGAATTATGTGTTAATAATCAAATTTTGATTGTTGTTATTATTAATTACAACAACATTGTTATAACACAACATTAATAGGAGTGATTTATTTTGTTTTGGAGAAAACATGTGAATACAAATTACATGGAATTCGTTTTTTCTGAATATAAATCTCACCTTCTTTTCCATTAAAAAAACATTTAATTATTAAATACAATCCACAGGTTAAAGTTTATAGATTTTCAAACGGCAGTGGCGTTCGGGTCTCGTTCGAAACAAGCTAGTCTGTCCTCAATTACATTGAAATCTCATAAGAAAAGCATTTGAAAACGACAAAAAATATTGAGAAATATTTCATTCGATTCAAAATTGAAGCCTTTATCGCCTCTATTAGATAAAATTTGGGAAAATCCGGCTTTTTCCGAAAACTACGAAAAACAGCGTTTTTCGGCCAAAAAGCGTAGTTTTGTGTACAAATTTTACATTGATAGAAAGTAGAAAGTTGAGGCGTCCTTAGTTATGGTTTTTTGGATTTTTGTTTCCATTTTTCGGAAAATAGCGTCCAAAAGAACCAAGTTTTTCGAAGTAACTCAGCAGATATGGTTGTGGTTTCGAGCCTTGTGACTGGCTTAAAAAGGAGCGAGACCCTTAAGGCATCGATTTGAAGTGCTTTCGCGGATTTATTCGCGATTTCTCGCTAGTCCTCAGAGTTACGACAAAATTTTGAAAAACGCTATCCAATAATAGCATAATTAGTGAAAAACAAACAGTATTGACCAAATTATGAGAGAAAATATAAGAGAAGGTACAAAAAATGTGAAAAAAACGCTGCAAGATTTTCGTCGGTAATTCAACAACATTTTAAAAAACGGCAAGATCCTTGGATGATCTTTTCGAAAATCTATCTCTGGTTGTCGTAATCCTAAAGACGAACAAGAAATCGCGCAAATTCGCATTTTCTCGCTTCAAATCGATGAGTTGTATGAATACTGCACCATTAAAGCCTCAAGTACACGGGGCGAGTTTACAAGCGACAAGCCGGCTTTTTCACAAACAGCTCGTAAGCTAGTCTAGTGTACTCGATGCACTCGCTCCGTTAGCTGCTTCTAAAAAGTTGAAGTGCCGGCGAATTTATACGGCACTCGCCGGGTTTTGAACGAGCTAGCATGTAAACTAGCCACGTGTACTCACACTAGCTTGTGCACAAGTGGCTGATAACATTGGTTTTCACACGCCTGCCAGTTGGCCACTCGCCCCGTATATTTGAGGCTTAAAACACAACAAAGCACTAAAGCCTCAAGTACACGGGGTGTACGGTTTTGCACAAGCAACTAGTCCAGTGTACTCGATGTACTCGAGCTGCTTGTAAAAGCGCTCTGGAAAAAGTTGAATTGCCGGCGACTTCACACGCCACTCGCCGGCTTTTGAGTGAAGTAGCCACGTGTGCTCATCGTAGCTTGTGCACAAGTGGACAGCAACATTGGTCTTTCAGACGCCAGTTAGTTGGCTACTGAGCAAGTGGAAAATTTTATGTGTACGCGATTACTAGCGCACTCGCCGGCTTGTAGCGTGTAAAGTCGTCCCGTGTACCTTACTTGAGGCTTAAAATCGAACACTTTGTATATTCGAGTTTGCAACAATTGTTGCACGCCGTTTTTCAAGTACATATCGTTGAAAACGTCTTCCAGTATTTATGGAGCTATCAACTTCCATAATAAATAGTTCGTATGAAGTAGCAATAAAAATAATTAAACGAGTCGTTTGGATTAAAAGCTAATCACCTTGACTTTTCCCCCTGCGGATTAAAAAATCTATCGATTTTTCATGAATTGTTGCCATTTTTTTCCCGAAACAACGAGTTTCTTCGGACGTGAATCAAAGCCTTTCAATATGCTAATGCATGCCGGTGAGTCCGACAACATCCATCACAACGACACTGACATGACAAATCACCGGACCAAAGTCTCTCTCTCTCTCTCTCTCTCTACTCACACACACACTCACACAAATACACTTTTGATCGCCGCTAGAGTTGATGGAATAAGAGGGGCCACACCACAATTCAATCCTTAACCAAATTGGTTTTGTACACGAAATCGACACAACAAACACTAAACAAGATGACTGTTTGAACGACCCACTTGACGGCCACGCGGATTATCACCATCACTCTTCTAAACAAGACAAAAAAGGAGTTAATCCACACCTCAATTGATTAATGGATTCAAATCTAAATTCCAAATGGAAGATCAGTCGATTCGTCGTAGGTTAAATATTTATTTACTTTTTGCATTAACTTAGATTGAGAAATATATAAAATTGGACCGCCCTGGAGAGACAATAGACTAGTGCTATGTAATTTGGAACTATTAAGACGTCACTGAGGGGATTAATAATGATACGCATTACACTAAACCAACCTTGCTACTGAGCTCTCAACAACTCACCCAAAATAAAACGGAAAAAAAAGAAATGTTGATTAAAATTTTAATCGGATCATTAATCTCCCGTTTTTTCGTTACGCCCATTTTAAAAGAGCAAACTCTGACGTGATTAACTTTGAAATATTTTAATTAATTGTTTTGCACTAACAAGAATCATCCCCGTTATTCTGACTATTAGAATTCCTCCAATATTGTGAGTGATTAACGAAAAATTCGGGCTTTTTCTCGTCTCTAACGTGGATTTTAAAACTGTCAAAGTTTCCAACCACCCACTTAATAAAGCTGTCTTGTCGGGGTAATAACTGTTGGACAATAGTTTGGTTTTATTGTTTTCGGCGTGAATTTTGTTGTTAATTTTGAAAATTGGGCATCGTGGGCTGTTTCGATAATGGTAAATTCCATTTGTAGACATTACACATGTTGAGTATTGGGTATAAATGGGCGCGACCTTATAAGAAACCTTTTTAAATAAAAATTTATGAAATAGCATACGTCTATTGGACGGTAATATAAATCAAAGGCGTGCGTTTCCTATAAAAACTTAACATCATAATTTATGTTATGGCTTTGGGCTAATTATATGTGATGGAGCCGAGCTCGTTTGTTGAAATATGAAATAACTTGGTTTTATCTCAAACATTGATCCACTCCTTTGTTATTAGCGGATGACGCTGTTAGTTCTACGTTCTTATGTCGGGGCCTCCTTTGCGTTTATTAACCAAATCATTATAGACATCGTCCTGTGTGCATGTTTAAAGAGTAAACATCGAGACTTTAAACGAATATTTAAAAAAACTATTCATCTAATAGACAATCTTTATAATTATTTAATATCGTGACTACAGGCCACATACGACCACCAATTCGAAACAACGCAAGAGAAATTAAAAATGATGAAGTTTGTAATTTTAAAACGCATCAAATTTCCAACAACTTCTTCTAACAAAACGCTCACATCTTTTATAATTTTCACAATTTCTCCCCAGTGTAGAGAGAGTAAAATAAACACAACAACAAAACAACATTCTGGGATACGATCTTGTTATTCTCTTGATTGTTTCGACTTTGTTATTCCTCCCGTCTTTTGTTAAAGTAGTTCGACGGCTAATTTTCCCAGACAGTGAATTAACTTCAGATGGGCCCTGTTACAGTTACCGTCAACAAATTATATTCTCACCCCCACTCGAATCTTCCTCTAAATGGTTCGAACAATTTTCCCTTTGTTGTTGGATCAATTGAATTTTTTTATAAGGGAAAATTTGAGATTTTTTAATGGTTGCGACCTCTACTGCATGATAGGAAATATACCGGAAACTTGTTATATTATAGGATTCTGTAGTTGAGTATTCACGTCATCTTTAGGTGGTTCGGTTAACTGCAAGTTAGATGGGTTGCCGATATTAAACGCTATTCTGATTGTTGAAATTCACCCTTCGATTTTGGCAAAATTAAACAATTCATTGGGGGCGAATTACAACAAATCCATCTACAAATATTAATCGATTCTTCTAAATATGAACCATTAAAGGCTCCAGCCTCGATATTTCCCCCCTGAATTAACGCTAATTTTCGCTAATATTTCTTCATCTCGAATTCCACTTTTAGTCCCAACTCTTTTTCAAAATTGGTAGCGTCAGTTTTTCCATTATTTCCGCCTCTTGTCTGCTTTCAACTTTCATATTTTTAAAATTCAACCTACTTAGAAATTCTATATTTTATGCAATGCATGTATTTAGATTTATCCCGGTGTGTAGCATTTGAAATTTATAAATTTTTAAAATTCTGAATATACGTTGTAACAACTGTTATTGTAAAAAAATATTCCATTTGGTACGAATATGTTGCAGGGAGGAATTACTCACCCCCTTGTACAAAAGTGTGAATTCTAGCACGCGACATTTTCATCTGGTTGAGGTTTAAATGACAAATTATGTTAGTATACAGCTTTAATATTAAATTGAGAGAAGAGTATTCCTCTGTTTTCTTTCATTGTAATTGTGCGTATTTTTCATCCGGTTCTCGTTTTTTTAATGTTGAATATTAGATAAATTATGAGATTTTTTCTGGCATCGCAAGGAGATTTATTAATCTTTAAAACAATGGAAATATTTTATAAACACAAATTTTACTCAAAAAACTCAAATAAAACGAAAGAATTCCAGCTTTCTTACACAATTACGAAAATTACGAATCAAGCCCCATCAATTTTAGATTTGGTTGTCGTTTTTTGTACGATTCGTTGTAATTTTAGAGATTTCTTTTCGTTGTCTGTTTAGAAATTCCGTTTGTATTCCACAACCGCATGTCCTCGCTTGATGATACAATTTACAACACAATCACCAGTTTCAAGTAGAAGATAAAAAGACAACTTCAAACGACTCGTTATTGTCGATATGGATTTGTATTTGAAAATTGGAAACTTTCATGCTTTTCTATAAACGTGCACACGTTATTGATGCTATTCCGGTTCGTGGATTTTCAACTGTACTATTTTTAGATTACGGTTTTATATAGAAATATCGGTCAATATGTTTGTACAACACGAGGAAATAATGAGAAATTGTACTTTTATCAACTTTTAAATTAATAGTTTAGAGTAGCAGACCCGATGTCAAATTTAAATTAACCTAATTTACCCTTATCTATGTTAATCTGTGCTTATTTGGTACTGGATGCATTCAGTTTTATTTACAAATACCGGTCCGTATCTTTGGAATAATTCAATAGTCGATACAGGATTGTGAACCTCTCACGTTTGAATTATAAACGAATAGACCTTCCAAACAATACGATTACCAAATAATCAACGGAAATAATTAATTTCGGCGATAATGGCAACATTCATAACGAATTTTATACAAAACATATGTTGGTTTATCGCTTTCCCGGCGTCTTACTACATCTCTTTTACTATGAAATTAATTTGTCTAAGTAAACTGGAGTTTTCTATGTCGTTTAGTTTGTAACAAAACACTAACTTGGGGCGACTTGGCGGTTGCCTTCAAGCCAACCATTCTCGACCACTCCAAAGCTATTTACTTTGTTCGTTACGGTTTTTTTTTCCATTCTATTCCGTCGTTTTGTTATTATTCTTATCGTATTTGCTGTTGTAGAGAACGTTCTCGGCAACAATACGCCTTCACTGATTAAATTTGTAATGTTTACGAAATAATTACAAATTACAACAAGAACAGCAAAAGAATACCGAAAACGAAATCAAAACAACGCTTTTAATCGTTAGAAAATGTAAAGACACGTGAACGAAACAAAACGTTCACCATATAGACGAAATTCAAAAGCTCTCCCATTCCTCAATACAATTCCATTTGAAAAGGTTTCTGATAATAAAAGACAAAAACTACCAATGGAAAGCTCCAACTATATCTTTAGGATTGATGTCATTGGACAGAATCGTATTCTTTCATATTCATGAGACTATTTACCCTATTCATAGAGATTTGTAAAGATCCAATTCATTAAAGTAGTTGGCAATAATGGCGGTCGAAAATTCAACGATTGTATCAATACGATGGAAGTTATGAAAGACGACAATCTAAACTCAAATTAATTTCTATTTCGATTTAACTCGTTTTATAATTTCAACATTTGCATATTTTGTAAACATACTCCTTGGTATGAATTCCTTTTTAGTTGCTTTAATGAGAATAGATGCTTATTATTTATATAAACTCATAATTATTCATGAATTCCAGCTATGAACTCATATATTTTAATTATTTTTCGGTGATTACCCATTCTAATTTCCCTACTAGAGATTAAATATAACGTTAATATGTTAATAATTTCATCCGAAACACGAACATTTCAAAAACTCGAACAATTTCACCGTACAATAATAAAGACAGAAATCATCAAATGAGTAATTTCGTTATTTCGTTTCAAAATATTTTAATGGGAAATAGAAGAGGAATAATGTTTTTGTATAATTGTTACTAAATATTAAAACTATTTGCTTTCAATTTACTTCGAGAACTGTTCTAAAACTACAAATTGTGTTGTTGTAATCTCTAGAAAATAATGTTTATTTTCAACGAATATCCATGATATTATTTTCCATAATTATACAGCCCCCTTCTCTTAAAGATATTCACAGCGCCTAAATGTCTGTTAATTATCGAGTGATTGGAAAGATATTTTAAGGATTTATAGGGGGTTCTCAGAGAATATTTTAGCAAAATTAGGTCCACGTAGCTCATTGAGAAATGAGTGACATCAAATCTAACTTTTGAATATGCAAAAAGATACGAGCAGGCTTGACCGTGAAAAAATTGAAACCAGTGTTTCTCAACAGTCGATCTGGTAAATTCTTTTAATCCGCAAATCGATTTAACGGGCTCAGAGTGAAATATTCCTTATCCACAACATAAATGTGTCTTTGGTGAAAAATGAAGGGTTCTAATGAATTAATAAATAATTTACATGCTTGGCACTTCCAGAACGTTTGAAAACTACTGGTGTAGTCTCTTAAATGTTTATTTATTTAAAGAAAAACAAGCCTATTCAAATAACTGGCATGTGCTTTTGTTATGGGTATCGAATGTCAAGCACTTTTTCTCAAGTAAACAAATACGATAACATGAACAGCCATTGATTGAGATAAGAATTGAACAACTGAGAGGCGAATAACTGGTCACATTTACGATCATTGAACGAGAAACCAGTTTTTCAATTTTTTTCAGGATATAGTGCCAGAAAACCGAAAAAAAAAACAGTTTTTCGAGAATCCTCAAGTCATCTTGAGTCCATTTATGTAAAAAACTGATTGACGACAATGTTAAGATATTCGACAAAATTTTTCCCCGATTTTCCAACGAGCTACATGGTCCAACTTTCACTGAAATGTGCACCATTGATCCCCCTGTAAATCCTTAAAATATGTTTCCAATCAGAGGAATCAAATTTTAGCTACCGCTGAACGATAGTTATCGGGCAAAAGTTTTGCCATAGGGTGGGATTTTGTTGGTAAAATTCGAGTATTGATGGTTATTTAGTGTCGTTATTTCACTTGAATTCGTCGACAAAACTGGGTTTAGTATGGGAATTGTTGGTTTTGGTGTTTTATTGGCAAAACAGCCGTCACATCAAACCACACAACTATTTATAATTCATAATCCATTTCCTAGAAAAATGCTATACTTTATTAAATTTCATTTGTATGCTGTCGATTTTCTATCTGCCATCGTGTTAAAGTTTTTCCACTCAACGTTTTCCTGAATTTAAAAAAAAAAAAACGAAACAAAAAGACAGAAACAACACAACTTGCACATATATAAAATTCCGAAATATACGAAACAGCCATCATTTGCAATATTTATGAAAGTATTTGATGTATAAAACTGCAACCAACTACCATTACTATGATGTAAAACATATAATCGATTTACTGCATCTATGTATATAGATATAGATATAGTTGGATTTGTAACAGACAAAGATAGGGATGTTATCTGGTAAACTATAGTGGAAAGTTGAAATGTTGCTGCTAAGGAATCTCGGGATCTATCAAATTAGAGAATCCAGAAATTCTCATAGAACAGATGTCTGCTTGTCTGACAGAGACGAAGAAAACAACAACGGGGATGAATTGTTCTTCGAGGAAAGCCACCATCACTTGTCACGCTAATCTGTAATGAAACTTACGACCTTTTATTAAACCACTCTCGCTCCAAGACATCTCTATTCATCTATAGACGCTACAACGTTGACATGGGAAGTTACATTTGACGTTCGACGACGACAATATTACGTTCAAAAGATAAAAGAACCATCCTACTGTGTGCATGCTTCTCATCTATTTAGTCATTCCAAGAAGACAACTCGACGGGCTTACAAATTTGTTATTATATCACCTTTATTAAAGGATATATCGGGATCGAATATCGCGATGATTAATTTTTTTCCAACGTTCAATATTTCAACGCCCGAAAAATTAATAACTGTACGACATTCAAACCATGAAAATAACATCGACGTTGATAAATTCGGGGCATTTTTTCCTTTAATTAAATTAAATTCACAAGAAGCACTGATGAGACAAAATTAAAAAGCGAAGCTTGTTAATTAAAAAAAAAAAAAATCAAAGTGATTGCTGTTATTTTTTCGTTGTTCCGTCTCTCTATTTCTAAAGCTTCTACACTCAATTTCACTAAACAACACTTGACTACAGGCCAATTCAAAAGAACAAAAAAAATACAACTTTAATTGTAATTTAATCACAATTTGCCTTTAATCAGTCTTTATAGTGAAATTATCTTCACATATCTCTACAGTTGGCTAATTTTAAAATAAAAGCCACCCCTTTTAATGCTTAACAAGGGTTGGTGGATTATTTGAAGACGCTCTTTGTGTTCGCCGCACCGCATGTTGACAGACTAATTATTTCAAGCAAAGTAAAAATTCGACGGCAGCGCGGTGGTGCCTCCGGCTCCTTGTGTTTCGCTATTATTGAAATTTACGTTATCTAAACCAGCGCTTCTCAACCATTTCCTCACAGTTAACCGTCCAAAAATTTAGCTTCTATGATGAAAAAAACCTTAGATATTTAGCAAAAATTTTGCTTTATCTTCAACAATAAAGATTTTAAGATTCGATCTTTTGGGATTGGTAAAATGGTTGAGAATCACTGGTCTACACTATGATGAAGCACAATTTCTGGCACAATAATAATCGGAAATTTGCTTCTTATTAATATGACAAGAATTGCGATTTTACAGCAATATTCAAATCAATGTCTTGGTGGGAAGTTTTCTTTATTCGTTGTTCGTTCCATTATTAATTAGCAAGAATCAAAAAATAATCCTTCGTTCGTGAAAGGCAATTTTGCATTAAGAGAAATTGGCAGAGAGACGCAATAAAAACCACCATTAACTTTAAAAATACAAAAGAAATCGAAAATGTACCGAAACTTGGTGGTGCTTTATTGGATAGAAACTGTCTGTATGGAGTAAAATTGAGTGCCCTGGGGGTTGGTGGCGGTGGTGGTGGGGATTTGATAAAGTTTTAAACAAAAAGTAAGCGACTGTAAAGCGCTCGTGACGAAAGATGAATTAAAATGGACGAATCGAAACAAAAAAATAAATAATAATGATAGAACATAAAAGAAGAGCTCTAGTGGATGTACAAAACGAATGGCGACCCGGTTTTTGTAAATGTTGTTAATTATCGTTATGAACTTTCAATGGATTTAATCAACGATACAAAGTTTCTATATGAAATTTCCACATTGTTGCTCATTATTTTTAATCAAATCGTCGAATCCTCCGTAACAGCAATAATTCTCTTCATATTTTTTCCAAAGGAAGTTCGGTTTGTTATTATGACTTGCCAAAAGTCTTTCATTTCTTCCACTTCTTCCAATTAATTAAAAATTTACATGTTTGATTGAATTCGGGATTATTGTTGTCATGTGGTGGGAATTCCATCACTAATCCACCGTTACACATTTCTGTGTAATGTACGACACTCGTAACTGTATTGAATCTAACCGTTTGAATGGTATTTACGCTCCCAATATGCCATTTGGGCCGATTATTTCAAACAATTTTAATTAAACGACTGTTGGAGTATTTGAACATTATGCGTTTCAACGTCCCTTTACTATTTCGAATTCGCCCACCCTCTCCATATACAAACATATTTCTGTGGACTTTTCCCAACATGTGTACAATTTACGCATGGGCAAACATCATAATAATAATGGTTTTTCCACATCTTGACATCCAATCCAGGGATAATGTCTGTTATCACAACAAAACACTAAACAACGATAAAATTTAATTCGCTTTAGAAAATCTCCTCTAATATACGCTTTGTTGTTATCTGAATTGTTGTTATAAACGTGCAAAAGATAAGATGATCACAATTTCATATTTTGGATTTACTTTTTCTTGTTGTTGTTGTTGTCGAGGGCACGAAACAAACTTATAGTGAAGCATTCCTCGTTTTATCTCCTACGTGCAGATGTCAGCGATAAAAACCCACTACAACTTCCTCTTTTCCTATACGCAATTAAACTTTTATTGGCGAATAAAAACACTCGTTTCCCGAAACTATACATACCTATACAGCTTGTTTTAACTATTCCACCGTCTGTTAGTAACTGTCTTTAAGTAGCACTCAACAAAGGACACTACCACCGCAATACCGGGTCTCTTTAAATTGCCTTGAAATCTTCACCATATAGGAGCCACAAAATGAGCCGATTTCTTATATTAGGGAGTCAGTAGGGTACCATTTTCGGGAAAAAGTATGGAATTTTTGGCTTGATTTTTAGAGCCTCTGGAAATGTAAAGTAACTCTTTACTCAACCAGTGACTATCACGCAATTGCTGCATTTTGTCCAATTCTTGCGAAAGTAGCCGCGTGCTCTTAACTTTAGCCATTTTTTTGACCCCTCAAAATGAAGTTTGCGTATTTTGACGCAATTTAAGGGCACTCTGTATTCAGTATTCAGTCAAAAAAACATTGTTTAGTGAACCATCTGAAAAATAAACCGGCGACAATGTTTGATAAAACTTTATCTATTGCTGGCAGTAATGTGGCGAAGATTGTTATGTTTCCTTTTTCTTGGCTGAAATTTATAAGTTGATGTTAGTAATAGTGTTCGTCTCACAGGAAACTGGATATAAAAAGCATTAAAATCATTGATCGAACATTTCAGCATAAATTACAAAGTTATAAATTTTTTCCATCGCCAGTTTGTTTTCCTTGTATTTTTATGAAACAAAAACAATTTTGCGATAAAACAAATCGTTTACCTCATTCTGACTTTGTGTTTTTGTTTACTGTTTAGTCCGATAATATTTTTTGAATAAAACTAAAACTATCGATTCGAATAATATTTGGAGAATTGATAACCAGAATTCGTTACGTCTAGTTATAATGATAACGCTAATAAAATTCCAAATATTGTTCAGTAGTGATTGTGAGTGATTTTTGTAATAATTCAACGGAATTAATGGCGACTCGTCTAAAGGCGACTGTTTTTTTGCCACGTCCTAATTTATTTAGAGCAAGAATATCAAGAGATGAAGCACCACCGCTAATCTCAAGGTAGGCCATTCTTTTCAGTTAGACAAACAGAAAAAACTTAATTCCCAAATGATACATTTGAATATCGCAGACTTTTGGAAAATAACAAGAAAAATAAGAATAAATCCAAAAGTAATTTCCATCCGTTATCGTGATTTTTTTTGTATAACATAGATTTTTATTAAAATAATCTTATAAGTTACGGAGATTTTGTCGTATAAAGAGACAGCTGGACTGTTTCAAATAACAATTTTGAAACAAAATCTCGCTTAGTAATTGTAAGGCACGTCGGTCTTATTGTTATTGTTGTTGGCCCACCTTGATTCAATATTCAAACATTTTAGGGGTATCAACGTCACCACCCTCTATCTCCACAAAGATCGATCCAAATTTATGTTATTTTAATGGATAAAACGCTTAAATATAAAAAACGTATCGATTTTTATGGTGATTAGATTTTGATTATTTATAAATGATAAAAGCGACAATATTGAATATTAAACTAATCTAAGGGTTGTTGAGTATTGTTAATCGTTTCCTTTAGTTCCATGCTTGCCCCTTGGCTGTCCTTTATAATCGTCTCCTCCAAAAGGACTAATACTCTCTCAACTCCACACATACGGTTGTTCCGTTCATATTGTAGAGGGTGAATTTTCATGAATTAATGACGAATTAAATGTTGATTAAACGGGAGAGAGAGGTATATTTGGCAACAAAAAAAAATCTGTAATCCCAATGGCGGATCCCTTTCTGTTTGTGTGTGCACCGGTGATGCGTAAACTCAATAATGCATTATGTACCGAACTGGCTATTGTTGTTTAGGGGGTAATTCGATTCTATTCAATTGTAAAAATATGCCGCCCGATGTGTACGTTTGTGTGTTTATGTGGGACACGCATCGTTGTTTTCCTGTTGACAAAACTGTAGATGTCACCGAAGCTTCTCTATTTAGTTAATTCTATACGTCCTTAAATTGTCATATATATTGTTGGTTCTATTGTTATTCAAGATAATAGTAGTAGATTTGTATGTGTGTATGTGGGGGATAATTGTAGTTCAATGATGTTCAACCACAATACCAACAATAGGAAGAATCCGACTATGATCCAATGGAATACACAATGAACGTTGTTAGGTGTTTCTATCAGATTGTAAAATTGGATGCAACGTGATAAGAAAGATTATAAAAGACTCGTATTTTATAACAAATAAAATACCATCAACATCTTGTACGACATTAATTGGATATTCAACGTAAATTTGGATTCTTTTCAGATTATCTCGGATATTTATTGATAATTCGGTTTTATTGCACATACAAACTTTGTTGAACTGTTCTTTTACAATTGCCAAATTTGTCAGCGGATGTTTATTAAACTATCCAAAATCTTTATTAGAATTCCCACAAATTCAAGCAATTCATTATAAAAGTGATCTTAGTTTCTATTTCAATACAAAAGCGTAATTTTGGTGGTTGTATTTATGATTAAAACAGCATGTTGTTGATCACACGAAGATTTCCTAGTAGATCTACCAAACGTTACCGTACTTTGACACATCACCGTTCCCTTTCATTGAATTTAATGCGATTACAAGCACACATTCACCACTTTAATACAACATTAGATTTCATAAAATACAAAACAGAATTAAAATCCAATCCGTGTATTTGCTGCCAACCACGGTATTTGAACCGGTTTTCAGCTTAGATTAATGATAAGGGATGTAAAAGACGTGCCAGTCGACTAACCATCGTTTACTTTCCAGAAACGAAAATAAGAGAAAAAATCAACCCTCAGTGGGTGTTTGTGTGGTGTATATGTTCTGCATAAGATATTCTTGAACGATTCCTCTTCTCATTTAACAACCGACACCTTACGTGCTTCCAATAATACACCCTCTCGCCGTTCTCTCAAAGTCTTGGAAATTTCCCTTATTTGTGTCTTGGCACTTTTCTTTTCACACAAAAGGCATCACATAAAAACCGACCATAGTCAGCAGTTTCAATATACTACCTACATATAGAAAATAGCTGGTGTATCAGGTAAAGGTGGTTGGGATGCGGATGGAAAAAATTTTCAGACGACAACGATGAATGTATTCAGAACTTTACGCTCTAACTTTGGTTATTCGTCAATATCTGGAGGGATATAGTTGTAAGTCTTTTTTTCTTTCGATATTCGTGTCTAGATTGGCTTGACAGTCAACAGGATTTTATTGGAAATTCAACAGAAACAACAATTTTACTAGAACAATATGTTGTATTTTTTTTATTTAATGGATTACTCGAAAAAACGAATTCAATTTCGACTCGAGTCCTTCTCAATCAATACCAAAAAAATGCCATTTTTCTCACTTGTAGCTCAAATGTTGTATATTCAACCGTTGTGCGTCAGATCGTCGACCTTAGTGATGTCACAAAACCATAAAGGCTCTTGAAATTAATTAATTAATTTCATAAATTTTAATCGATAAAGCTGTCCTAAAAGTTACCAAATTCTCAACGATATTCCATGAGAGCTGAAATTTCATTATTTAAAACCTTACAAAATCACCGCATTTGCGGTTTATTTGAGAAAATATTTCTGGTATTCAATACACAAGAGTATACAGACCACAGTTGGTGAAATTATTGATTAAAGAGATTTGATTGACTTTTATTTGAGAATAAGAGTACAATATTCTAAGAGAAACAAGAAACCTAAAATTCCTACAACTTCAAGGGCGGATCTTTAACTTTATGGGCCTTGGTTTAGAGGTCGATTCTATTAGCCCCAGTTAGGGTCAAATGGCTAATAATTCGGTATTTTGCCCAAAAACGGCTTACCTTCTCCTGGACAAGAATTTTTTCCTCTTATTTGTTTGGGCGTATAGAAGGCTGCAGCTCATAAGGTCATACTGTCCGACTTAAGAAGTACAGTACGCGTTGCATTTTTTCTGGCACAACTGTATTCTGCAAACCCACCAGACCGGTTCGTATAGGTGGTGGGGGGTCTAAGCTTGCCTCTGTATGCTCCAACTCTAACCGAAGGCACAAGATGTTCCAAGTGAACAGAGAGAACATTCTGTTAGAATTAAGACAATTACAAAAATATTTCTATTCGCACAAAATAAATAAGAAGCATCTGTTGTTTAACAATTTCCGGGAAATTCTCCCCCTTACTTGAGGTTTGACCGGTCACGAACGCTCCTAATGGTTGCTTCATTACATGTTTTCTAATTACCCAAATATTATCCAATCATTAAACATATTAGTGTAACATAAACCGATTTATGATAGTCCAGTCCTAGTTCTAGTCTCTAACTAAACCAATTAAGTTGTACCGCTTACTGGCCTGATCAAATAAAGCGATCATATCCATCTTCCTCCATTAATTATCTTGCACGTGTTACTAGAACATTGAGAGGAATTTTTTTTCTATTATTGTTGATTACAGTTTTTTTCGTGTTGTTTTATCGTCCAACTGGAAACAATTTGAACATGGAGAAAATTTTATTTTCCAATGTGGAGATGTATAAACACCGCAACAACGAGTTTCTAGGGTAAATTTATTTTTCATTACGCTACATCGTCCTTTATAACGCTATTCAACCTGCAAATAGGTCGACGTACCGATGATCTAGTTCTATTTCATAATCTTTATTTATTAATGTATATAGGTATATAGATTTATGGATATTTCCGATATTACAATATTGTTGTAAAAGCATCATTTTTGTGATATAGAAAACCGCCAGTGGCGATCATATGAAAAGACAAGACTCCAATTTGGGAGATGGTTATTGTTTCTGTTCTGGCTTAGTCCCAAGAGCTTGTAAGTGTTCCAGGAAACGTTTCTATATAGATTCAGATGGAGTGTAGTGATTCAATAAAGTATAGTAGAGACGACAACGAGTCTTATACAGAAACAAATCTAGTTGCGAAATGTACATGTTTGTTATAAATTTCTCAATTTTCTATAAAATACTAACGAATTATCTTTTTTGATTAGTTCAAATCGATTTCTTTTCCCAAATATAAGATGATAGACAAACTCAACTTTTACAATAAATTCTTGGACAATAGTTTTATTATTGTTACATTTACTACAACTCAATAAACTAGACTGGAAATAAAAACGGCCATTTCGATGCCGATAAAAACGGTTTATACTAAAATGAAAAGGCAAAGTTATCAACCATAAGACTTTAACTTATTTATTTGTGACGTTTTTCTCCTCCACCGCCATCAATCAAAGAAAATTTCCAAAAACAACGGCCGATTTTAATCAACATTTCATAATAAAAATTCAATTTGGTTTGTGTTCAATCGCTAGATTCGAGCGTTGTGTGCGGTTAAAAAAATTTGCCAAATTAATTTGCCCTGTCTGACTGGATGGACGTGAGAGTGATGGTGTGACAGTCGGGCATTAGAACGTATAATAGGCGCCCTATTAAAATGATAACTACACAAAACTTTCAAATATCTTCGTGAGAATAGATATGGCACGAGTTTATCTTTTAACAGGATACAACCCGATTCATTTAATGTGTAATTATGCAAATTTAAATTGTTGTAGGCGGCATACGTTCAAAATTAAATAACCGTCATAATCTTTAAGTTTAGTTTCCATAGAATTGTGTTGACGATTATCACCAGTTGAAATTTCATATTACGATCTTTAGAATGAATCGTTTCAAGAATGAATACATTCGGTCTTGATTCTCATTTGTACTGCAATTCTAATCAGTAAAATTGGCAGGACGAGATGAGAATAATGTTGTTCTTTGTGTGTTGAATGGTAGACTTGAAAGCACCCTTAAATCTGATTGTGCGTGTATTTGTGCTACAATTTTGTCATTGTAAATTTTACATGTTTTAATACGATTTTCTAGTTGGTTGTGAGCCGTTTTACCCGAATATTACTCATTCGAGATTCTTATTTAAATTTGAAATGTTTCTAGAATTTTTCAAGAATAGCGGCATTTCCTTGTGTATAACATACAATATAGTGGGAATATGTTGCGATAAAAAAAATAATAACACCGTTCAATTTTCTGTTGAAAAATAACTTTTCAATACCTATGCGCTCGCTCGCATGGGAAACATGTGCAAGTCTCGATTATTTCGTCGAGCTTTCGGTATTCTTAAAGGAAAATACACCGGTTTTTTGATATTGCTCCTATTCTAATGTGTAAAATATAGTGACAATTTCATCCCTTGCTTGTTGTATACAGTGTTTCCATCATTCGCGTGTATATCCCAGGTAACCTTAGAAAATAACGCGAAATATTTGAATTTCCCGTGGGATTTTCGTGGAAATGGATTTTTCACAAGATTGTGTATATTTCTTCTATTTCCATTCGTTTCATTGATCAAAATTATCAACAATACGAATCGGTTGTTGCTTTTTTTGCGATTATCGTTGGAAATTTTTAGGTGTTTTAAATAATTTATCGGAAAGCACTTTTAAACTTAAGGGCTTTTTATGGCACTTATTCGTCGAGTGGGTTTTCGGAAGTTAAACTCGCACTAAAAGATAAAGTTTATGATGTTCCACAATGATGATCTTCTCTCTCAACTATTGGAAAAAAAACGGGGACGTAAAGAGACTAAGATAAAAGAAAACCCAAAAAAACAAAGACAATTTCCAAGTTTATTGAATTCGCGTCCACTTTCCTTTTGAATTATTTCCCCTTTCTTGAGATTATTAAAATGGATGGAGCAGTAGGGGATGGGGGAAAAAGTAGAGGGCCGATTTTAATTCGCAGCTCCAAATTCTATCAAAGAATTAAATTGGATTTGCCTTGCTCGTTTAATGGAAGATTTCTAAACCAAAAATTGTTGGTCTCTCGGGCATTGTCAAGAATTTAATGGAATTCTCGACCTCAAATTGACTGGAAAAATAATTCGTGTCATTTTAACAAACTGATATGTCGCTAGTTTTAGTTGATTTTTCTCTACCGTACACACATATAATTAAACATTTTAATTACAACATTAATTCACTTATATAGAACCGCAGAGCGTAGAACAGCTGGAATTCTACACTAGCGGCAAATTTTCTTTAATATTAAAGTGAGTTTCTATAATTGAAACGGTTGTGTCGCTGATGGGGGAAATAACAACAAAAAAACCACCCGCATTTTAGCTGTCTAGGGTAGGTGCTCCATGTAAAATCCACACACAAATACACACCGGTTTTATTTTATTTTAGCCGATTCGGATCTAATAACGGTTTGCAATAACTTATTTTAGCACGTATTAGAACTGAAATTAAACTGTCACTGGAGCTTTACTCGTTTCTTTTATTTTAACAAAATGAAAATTTGATCACGAACCAGCTGCATTGACCGGACCTCTTCTCTCCACTACAATGTTGTTCCTTTAAACATAAATTAACTTTATTCGTCGAAATTTAATATCAAATTTTTCTACTGTAGTACCAATTCTATTATCAATAAAGGGGTGGGTATAATACGACCAATTGTTACAATTTCACGGATGGTAACTTTATAGTCTGTTGTTAAATATTGTGGTGGCATTCCATTATTAGAGGGAGTGATCCCCGAACTAATATAATAAAAGTGCTCTATAGGGTGTTGTTTGTGATTAAGTATTTATGTAATCAAACAAAGTTGTTCTATTTCCACCTTATACAACCATTGTTAAGGGTGTTCAATTACCATTAATAGATAGTCGAAGGTATAAGGAGTCTAGAAACAGAAATCAAATAATTCTAAATCAATTCCTTTTAGTCAAAGGTAGTGGGGTCGAGTTAAATAGTAGATTCTACTACTATTCCCTGTTACAACCCCATAAATTGTGGATAAAATAGGGGCATCTATATATACATACATATATCCCTGGATACCTATAAATCACAAATCGGGGGTCATCCTAGTTATCAGTCTTATAAATATGAGACGGTCGTTTTGAAAGCAATCTACCCTCTGACTAGTGAATCTCTGTGACTCATCATCAGTTTTTGCTTTGTCCTATGGATTGTTATTGACATTTGTCTATTCGAATGTTCCCCAATGAATAGTCGAAGAATATGTGTAGAAAGCATTTTTATTCCAATACCTAAGCATTGATAGAGTTTTGTTTATTTGGAAATTTATTTTTTAATGAATATTAATTAAGGTGGATTAACTCGAGCATTTCCAAGGGGGTGAATTAAAGTATTAACATTAATAAAAGTACGATGTTGATTGTATTACCGATTAAATTGCAGTTGTGTTGTGAATTTAATTATTCAAACCAACCAATTTCCGTTGTTTAATTCTGCTGTAAATTCATTTCAAATCATTTCCTAATTATTCAACATCAACTCTAGATAGAGCTAAAGATTTTACCTGCCCTTTTTTCAACAAACTTGTTAATTATTTGTGATTTATTTAACTTCAAAACTAGTAATAGTTGACGATGTCATTAAATAGAAGCTTGTTGCTTTGTAAATTCGCTCATTAAATCCTTTCGCCTTTTTGGCGCAACTCGGGGGAAAATATTAGAAATAAGACTCTATACTTTATACAATAAACTTGTTTTGGTTTATTTACAGGTTTCAAACTCAAATCCAATCGATCTTTGCGCATTTAAACTTTAATAAATTGGCAATTTTGATTCGATCTTATTACTAGCTTAGAGAGGAAACTAGAAAGTTTTGTCGTGGGAGTTCTTTTATTGCGATTGTTATTGTTTCGTTCGCATTACAACTCTAAATCTGTAGCGTGCAACAAAGTTGATTGCAACACTTGAGGCAATTATTGTAAATTTTGCGCAGGCTACTGAGCATACTCGTAATTGTTTGGGAAGTTAGAGAGTACGAGCTTTATAAAACGCATCAAAATTTTCTCAATACTGGAGAATTCTTATATAACTATCGTTTGAATATCATATTTGAGTTGAAAATCGATTTTCTATTCAAATATTTCTATGCAATATCGTCGTATTGTTAGAATTTACTTGCTGTGAAACTATTCTGACCACTAGATTTTATAAGAATTTCCTCTAGAAAATTTTAGTTGAAATTTATTGAGTAACTCGATATTGAAACGTTAAAGGGACACTCATAAAAAGCGACTCCAGTTCATCGTTTCCTTCTAAATATTTCTAATAAGAATTGAATTTTGATAAGCTGCCGTATTGACAAGATTTTCTTCAAAGAAACCGAGTTGATTAACGATTTAGTTTGAAGTTTTTTCGACATTTATTCGATTTTGGTGCCAGTCGAACAGTTGTCAATATTCTCATTTGGACGTTGTATTTCCATATTATCGATTTTTTTACGCTATAACAATACCATTTAGAATTCAGACAAATATTTGTATAATAGAATAAGAGAGGCGCTTTTCTTTTTTCGTACAATTTTCATAATAGTGTTTATTTTTAACCGATTGACTACCAGTTTTCCACAGACTAGTAAAAAAGAGCGTAGTAAATGAAATACTTTGTAACATTTTCAATTTGGAAATATTCCCTTAGATGTTTTTTCAGAATGCTTATTAAATTTTTTGACAATAGGATAGAAAATAATGGCTCAAATCTTCGGAGAAAATATTTGTAAATAAAATAAGAACGAGTTGAATATTTATAAAGAAAAAGTTCGAAATAATAGCTTCTTATATCTGTAGCGAATAAAATTTTTTACAAACTGGAATTTCTGCCATAAAGAGCACTTTTTGACATCGATAGGTTTAAAATAAATGAATAGAAACACGAACGTTTTGCGTAATTAAGTTGTACATACAAATGACTGATGAAAATTAATATAATCCCACAATCTTTCTCTATTAATCACCGAAATTTTATCTAGACAGACGTTGAGACGTCAAGGGGAATAATTCAGTATTTGGCGAGAGATTTGGGGATGTTCTCTAGACGATTTGGCCGGAACTTATCATGATAGTAGTTGAGAAAGAATCATTTTATACCTACAATAATAAATCATACAAACAAGAAAATAGGGCAGTTTGGTGGTTGAATTGTTTATGATTATCTTGTTGTTGTTGTCGTCTTTATACAGGTTGTTTATCAAATAAAACAATTAAAATTCTAGAAACGTTCCATTTGGAGATCGCCAGTCATATGTCAACAAACAATATTGAATTCGGGAGCAATCTACTAGTTTTCTGATGTCCAACGATAGAAAGAAAACAGAGAAATCGGCCAGCCAAGAAATTCTATCGTTGCTTTGTTGTCACTTCACTTAGTGGTATCAATCAATACTTCAACAATAAGTTTGTTAAATAATTCCGAATTCGACGCCACAAACCGAGTAGAATATCCAAAATGATTTGTGTACCTACGTTTTAGGGTATTAACTTTCTTAGATACTGCTCGTTATTTTCGGGGTGTAGAAGACAAAAAATTCGGCTAAAATACAATAAATTATTCGCCCTATAGACTTGGGTGTTTTTGATAATGTAAAGGGTATTTTTTGCCCTTTTTTGTCTCATCTTCATCGGATGATATCCTGTATCAATAGTCTGGCCTGCTAGTTGACACCCTCTTGCGTCTTTGTGTGTGTGTCAATAGTAAAACGGATTCTTTCATATCAGTTCAGCACACTCCAAGTGTTGTCTAGTGGCATCGTACTACCCATATATCGTATTTATATTATACGCTCCATTGCTCAAACATCTACACTATCTATACACATACATAGTTTAGTAGGTCGTTCAAACAAAACATAGTGGAAACCTATCGATAGCCAAATCTATGTCAAAGGAGATTCATAGTTTTTTTTCTCGTCTAGATGAACCCACACTTTTTTGCTAAACAGCGAAATTAATGCGCTAGATCAGCAACAGCCCGTAAAATCCATAAATACACCCAGCTTTTAAGCCGAAAGGGCGATTGGGAGGGCGCTATTTTTAGTATAATCTCAAAATTTCGATGAACACTGAAGACCTATCAAATAGCAAAATGTACTAAAATAAGCTTGAACGCAAGAACTTTCCTAAAAAAGTGCTAACAGCCATGATTTTATCTTTAAACTTGATTAAAGGTACCTATTTCCTATTTTTCATGATTTGGTAGCAAAATTCGTTTGAAGACCTATCAAATAGCAAAATGTACTAAAATAGCAAGAATTTGCCTGAAAAAGTGCTAAAAGCCATGATTTTATCTTTAAATTTGACTAAAAGTGCTAAATTTCCTATTTTTGCCTTTAAAAATTCCCCCGAAGGAAATATCGATCGAAAAATTATCTTCGACAGTCAAATAGCAAAACTCGATAGAAATCGGGATGTAGACTATTTGTTTATTTTAGGTTGCATTTCTGTTGTCAAAATTCTAACCGTTGAACTGTTTGTGTTGTTGAAAATTAAATAAAACACTAATCATTCGATCAAAACAGAAAATAAAATCCGATTAAATTTCCTCTAGCGTCCCGCAATTTCCGATGAGGCGGTTTGATAAAACTGAAAGTTTGTAGTTGAGTGACTTTATCAATACGATATAAATGGTGAAAACTTCTCGTTAGATACAACAACGGTTAGAAGACTAGACTAGAGGCGATTTTTGTTGAAAAACAATCCATTTATATGTTGTTTATACGGTAACGATGGCGTCATTTTGCGGCTAATACTGCATTAAATTCGTGCATGTTTTCATCTAAAGTAAGAAATAATCGTGTTCATGCTATACTAAATAGGGATTATGCACGACAACCCAGTTCCAACTAACGAGTTGTTGATATTGTGTGAAATTATCGATTTTCGCTGTTAATTTCCTCGGAAAAAACGATGTTATTATTGTTGCAAATCGTTTCAATGAGGTCGCCAGTTGGATTCATTATGACATGATCTTTTTGGCAACGTTCGGTACGAATTTTAAGGGACGCTTTCCAAAATAATAGCGCCATAAAATCTTGATGTTGTAGTTTATTTGAAGCCTAGTCGGCGACAATTGATGGCAACGCATCATTTCCCCTTGAATTCAAATTGATATAACCTGCTCCATAATGGCGTGCCTTGCAAACTTCAATAATTCAAACCGTATTTTCTTTATGATAACAGCGGAAGATGTGTGTGTGCATACGCATGTTGAAATCCTCACCGATTACCGTTAGACAATATGATAAAATAATGCAACTTTATGGCTATTTCTCCCCGATAGAATTTTAGTTGAGACGAATTGAAGTTCTAAAGATACTTCACTTAACGACTCCTCACCAAATCCCGCTATCATACGATTAAATTCATTGTTTTGCTATTTTACTAACACTAGTAATAAAGTTTTGTTTAATGATAGTTGAAAAAGGCGCTCGGAAAAAAGATCATTTAGATTAGAAGCGAGAACAAGCAACTCACGTACAAACCTTCAGGGTGGTGTTAGAAAATTAGACACTTGGGAAATATTAAAACTTTGTTTGTAGTTCTGCCAAAACGCCAAAATATTTCTAAACGACACCTCTATCTATGCTTGTTGCCTCCTAATTTTCGTTGATTATAACTGCAAATATTTCGAACATTTGGCATTGTTTCCATTATCACAATAATGTTTTTGATAACAAAAATTATCCCCAAATTGACCAATTCAAGATTATTATCATTATTTGATAAACGGCAATGTTTACTATTGATTTCATGGAGATTTACAAAATTACAAATAAAACGGTTTAATTTTATTGATTTGCGTGATTGTGATTCGGTTTCGGGCATCGTGTCGAGTTAATATTTCAACAATTAATCAAGCAAGCTTTGCGGAGAGAAAATGGTGACAGAAGCAATGAATCAAGATGAAGCTGACCCTGTTGTTCTATATACACATTAGGTTTATACACTAGAAACATTAAAGAATCAATCTATCTCGCTTTTAGCCTTATTTCCACCTATGTGATAGAAAGAGGAAGATTTAGATTTAGATAAGACGGATGGCGCCAAAATTGTGATAGATACATCTGTATCTATAGGGTGAATTCTATAGTGTTATGTGCCTGGTAGTGAAATTCGGTCTGTATATACACCTAATATCTTGTAGTTTGGAAATTTCGTTGGGCAAATTGATTTCATTGATCGAAAATTAAAATTTAATCGAAAAAGTTTCAATGTGTTGATGTTGGATGTTGAAAGAAGACAGACTTTTTTAAAAATTGCAAATTTTCTAATCAAATGGGCATAAAATTTTAATTGGTCGCCTACAGTTTATTCATGCAAACTATATTTAATTAGCACGTGTGAAAGTTTAATGAACACAATGATTAGTTGTTAATACAATTCTCCATGGGAAATTATAAAATTTCCAACCAAATTCCTCAAATTAGATCATCATTATTTGTTATCATTGGACTGTATAAACGTCGATATTACTGCCTTTAACGATTCCTGGAATCAATGTGATCGTTAAATCGGCGGATGTCAAACGGACACGTCTTCCGTTTGAAGATATGATGAGCTTTATCAAATATTGATTCAAGCCCAACTTCGATGCGATATTTGGTCGACAACAATGAAACCGTATTGGAAAATCGTTGTATTTTATAGTCGTCCCTTTTTGCGCTTTGATTTTCGAAATGAAAAAAACTCATTTAGATGTTACTGATTTCGAACATTTGAATTCTGTGGTCGTTCGATTATAAAAAAAAACCAATTCTATTTATTTTAGCCATTTTCTTACGAACAATCGGATCAATATGATCGATTAAACGATAAACAATATTGACACAATTAAAACTAATTGAATTCTTTATTGGAAATGACAACGTAATCTATGTTTGTTGTTATTGATTGAAAATTGAATATTAATTGTAATTATAATACGTTTACATTATCAAAATTTGTAGCCTTTTCGCTATAAGCTCCAGAATACCACCTAATTTTTCGTTAATTTCCATAAATCACAATTTTATTACAACATGGTTGAGTTTTACTGTATTTGGCATTTTAATTAAAATCCATTCATATTATATTTAATTAGAGAATATGAAACTAATTCAATTGTTGTATGTACTGATAATGTGTTAAATTATTTTATATTAACTCAAAATACAGTCGTGTAATCGTTTAATTTTCATTATATTCCAAATGAAATCATAGATTATTCAATTATTTAAACTATTTAATTCAACTAATTAGGCCGAATTTATTATTTAAAATACCATCAATGGGAATTTGATTTCGTTTAATTAGAATTAAATATTAAGCTGTTCAAATCTACAGGATGTGCGATCGTGTTTTATCTTCAACAATAAAGTAATACCGTTGTGTCATTGTAGCGATTCGCAATACGCGTTCCCAATACCTCTATCGAGTACCTTCAACCACGAATTTTCTGATATCCAACCGGAGTCACTGTAGCGAAACGCCAAAAAGTACCTCATTGCATGGCTCATCGCTCAAACTAACTTCAAACTCGAGACTGGTAAAGTAATCGAAAAACTAACTCAAAATCAAAACAAAACGGTAATGCGACGGAGTAATTGTTTAAACATTTCAACTTATCCTTTCGTTAACTTCTTATCGCGTAAATCCAAGGGATGACTTACTCTCCACTCGTTCGTCCAGATTGGCACCAACACTAGCACTGACACTAACACTTTATTTTAAAAACGCACCTAAAATTATTATTAAATCACAAAAACGGTAGCATTAACACTTATTTTAAAAAGACGAGCTTTTATTATTGTCTAAATTTTAGTAACGATAACACTTCAACGGTTACAAAATACGCGTCACTTTGTTTTAAAAAAACGCGTAAATTTTGTATTAAATTTTAGAAACGGCAACACTCCATCGAGTCACTTTGTTTTGAAAAGAGCGTAGATTTATTTTTGAATATCAAAAAACGACCTTAGCCCAAAATTCAACTGTCCAAAAGACGGGCAAGATTTAAAAAGATTGTTAGGTAATCGTTCCTTTGTTGTATTCTTATCAAAAATTAACAAAAAAATAAACAGTGGGCGTATACGCGTATGAACGTACAAACGCGTAATCTCAAGGTTTTAGCCCTCCAAAGAAACAAGATAGCCGGAAGGGGTTAGTTTAGATAACGTTAATGTTATAAAATTACTGTCTAAAAATTTTTACTAATGTCAGATTTAACAGGGGCACGTTCAATCATTTTTGATCCATTTAACAGATCTATGTTTGGGGAGTTCTATTGCCAACTTATTTTCAATTTCGCATCGGTATAACGAAATTTGCCTAACCATATCTAAATTTTTAATCTTACAATTACAAATATGATTACTGTCAGTTTTGATTTGGCCGTCGTGCGTGTTGGACAAATTATTT
This sequence comes from Mylabris phalerata, assembly GCA_020740385.1. Taxonomy (NCBI): domain Eukaryota; kingdom Metazoa; phylum Arthropoda; class Insecta; order Coleoptera; family Meloidae; genus Mylabris; species Mylabris phalerata. Next base: position 6,653,064 of record JAJEOX010000044.1, on the reverse strand, counting down.
GTTCAGGTAAGTTTTTCTTTCTGAATTTTGATTATTTGATTGTTAGATTAAAATAATTTTATTCAAAATATTCAAAAAATTACACATAAAAGAATTGATACGACTAAATTAAAATTTGAGATTAGATTTTCATAAAAATTATGAAATAAAGTTGGAATGTTTTAACAATAAACGATCATTGTTCAAATGACTTAACTTTATTCTATTAGTTTAGTTATTCTCTTCGTATAGGACGTTTTTGTTTTCTAATACATGAAATGTTGATAGTCGGTATGTTTGGCTTCTCATTTAACGAGATTGGTCTTAAAATTTGCAATCCAAAAGGTCTTTTCAGTAAAGTTGTAATTTAATTCCCCTCTTTAGAATATAACCAGGTTTATTCAATCCAGTGTGTTAGTTTCCTATCCATAATTGTTCCTTTAATATCGGTAGGTACTCTAATGAATTGGATTCTGGTTTTATTGTCTTACATATGAACATTTGTAATACGAATGGCATTTCCGTATTTTAATTATACCGAAAATTTTAATACACAAAATCCATGTTGTATAAATCCTCTCATCTCTTTAATACGATACTAGAGTGTAATATAGGATAGAATAGGTCAACATTGTATAATTACTGATTACAGGACTCGATTTACATATTTTTGAGGTCGATATAGTTATATATAGACTAGTGATAGAAAACATAGCGAATGTTTCACCGAAAGTGAACTTAAGACTATATAAAGTTGGTTCATACTTTCAATGAGGTGCCATTTAATCAAAGACTAATAAACTATTTTTTTGTTGCTGGCAATTAGAGAAAACTCTCGATTCTCCGATAAACTACGCGTTTATGTAGACTTTTGCGAAACTATTTTTGATAGATCCCCAAAATACGTATTGTGATGCAAACATACCTCCTTTAAGATGAAACGTTCGGTATAAATTAAATAAAATGGCTAGAATCCAATGGGCTGTATTATAAGGTAGACACACATACATGCAAATATATACAAAAGGTTGACATTATAAAAGGATCCTGAAATGTGGGTCGTACAACATACGTTCAGTGGTTGACTCCAAATGGCTGTTAGCAGCCCCGCGGCGTTGCGGTCATGACACGCACTTCAAAATGTTCTCTATTCCCTTCGTAGCAACAACACCAATAACAACATCAGCCTTTACTCAATGGAAAGGGTCTTCCCATCTTCTAACAAGATATCGTAAGATTGCCCTGGACCTTTCACTTTGACATCTAAAACTCTATAATAATAATGATAGTAATAGTGTTAGTTCGATAATGTAGCGTATAAAGGGATGTGATTTATTTGAAACTAATTTGCGACTAATTAGAAAACAGGTCAGTCGTTGCAGATATTATTGCTGCATTAATTGGTCTATAGGAAAATTGTAACAGCTGGTATGTGTTACAGGTGCGGTTGGATTGTTGTTGTTGTTGTTGTTGATGCGTGACACCGGGACCAGCCAGTATGTCCCTGTTGTGGTCATTACCCATCATAGATATTAATTTTGAAATCCTGCATTACATTAAACTAGTCTACAGTGATCTGTTATTTAACTATGTAATTATACGACCGTAACAATGCAGCTGTACTGCATTATAGTATGTTTTGTAACAATGTGACATTTTGGTATTCTATTTTGCAGTCCAACAAGCCTAAAAACATAACACACATTTCGTTTCTATACTCTAATTGTTAACAATAACAAAATTGGATTTTATTTATTATACGTTAACATGTATTCACCAGTCACTAGGGAAATTTTAATGAATTTTCGCTGAAACTTTGTCTAATTAACATATAAATAAGGCATATTTTAATTATAACAGAGCAACTTCAATTAGCACATCATTATATATCGATAATAGGAAACTGATACGAAATTAACATTGTTATTTACTCTTGTTTTGCATATTTTATCATGGATTAACAACAAATATACGCATTCCCTTAACAACAAATAATTTATCCGTTTTTTGATTCGGAACACAACATTAAAGAGATGTCCTGTATAGCGCATTATTCAACTCCGACTCTAAGTTCTTTTTAGGGATTTATAGGAGGGTCTCTGGACGTAATTCCGTCACAATTTCTACTTTGTAGCTCACCGGAAAGTAGCCGATCAGTTGCTATTTTTGAAAACGAGCTAAACACGTCACGTGATTCACACTTTCTCCACATTTCTTTTTTTTTGATTTATCTCCATTATATTCCTACCAGTTCTAGAAGGTTGAAAAAAATCAATGTTGGCAGCACCTTTGGTCGTTTTGTGTGTGCAATCAGGCCCGAACTGCTCAGGGTGGATAGGCGTTAAGAGGCCCTCGCAATTGTCTTTTGAATAATTTTTTAAATAGGAAAGACAATTAAACTCCAATTTTTAATAAACAACATGTCGCTTGTTTTTGAAAATAACGTAAAAATTAAAATAGACTTTAAAAAAGCATTTCGAGGTGGATCTTTTTGGTTTAAAAGAATTCCGATTGAATTTTAAGTTACAAAAGAAAACTGCGAAGCATGTTCCTTCGTAATACAATATTTTTACGTTTTTCTTGATAACTCAATCAATGTTGTTTATGTTTCAATGATTTTGACGGAATTTATAGAAAATGGAAAGCGCTTTCCAAATATTCAAGAAATTTCTCGATCGGTTTGCTGGTTTTTGCTTGTCTTGGAGATAAATAAAATTGCGTCAGAAAGAGAAAGTTTTTGGAAAATTGCACCTTGAAATCTTTCTAATTTCGTTTCAGTTATTATAATCTGTTGGAAAACAAACCAAAAATCGTTGATTAAACCTTAGCATTGGTCGCACGATATATCGATGAAGATACCTATTTTTGAATCTTCATTCAGCACTGTGTGCAATTTGAATGAAGTAAATCACGGTATTGTAAAAAAAAGATCATTTATGACCAACTGTTCGATGAGTTACTAGGTTCAAAATGTTGCTAAAATAATCTCCAAAGCGGTTTCTATATATTCGTGAAATATTTGTCGAATTGCTCTCCAAATAATAACATAAGGCATAGATGAATAATTATTTTTTAAATTATTTCTCTTATAAATCGATAGATAGCAGTATTTCATTAGTGGAGAGTATTTTAATATCAATAAATTTCCATGTTGTTGTTTGCTTTATCATGAATTCCAAACGTACCTTTTTTTAATTAAAAAAAGCGCTTCTTGTGCGAGTTCTTAATCATCAATTTTTAAGAAGTTGAAGCAAACAAATTAGTGACTTAATTTCAACCGAATCGTTGCAAGATGTTTCACTTATATTTACTTTGAAAAATTAAAGTTATCTTTCGATTTATTTCCCTTTTTTGTGTGTATGTGTCGTTTAGTAAAATATGTTCAAATAAGATCGAACGGTTGACTGCCAATAAATCCGCGAATTTTCCACAAGACTTAATTCTAGAATTACATCCCCCTTAATACTCCATTAAATTCACTTTGTGCAAATATAAGTGTATTTCGTAGTTAGTTAAAAATCCATTCGGATCTTTAAGCGAGAACGACGACATCGTCATCATCGTCGTCGTCGACGACTAGAAAGCCCCCAGGCTAGGCGTTTTCTCTCATATTTATAACAGCCACAACGATGTTGAAAGAATTATGAATAATGTCCCTATTTTTTGCTCTTATGGAAAACTTTTTAATTTCTTTCCATGATAAAAACCTAGATTGCTTCTTATTTGCGTTCCTTTATTCATTCACAACAGTTATCTACATATACATATAAATATTTACAGTTGACCAAAGAAATATTTAACAATTCCATCCAACTAACCATCTATACAGAATTGTTATGGGTAGATGTATTTATCTGTGTTGTGCTGGAAAAGGTCGCAAACTTAGCACACTCTTGGGACGAACTTCTTTTAACGATACCGTGTACAGATAGTATTTATGGTGTAATAAAGTGTGATGTTTCAATGGTAGATAGGGGGCTATTCTTGTTTTAATTGGTAGAGGAAAGTTTAACACGAATATAGATAAATAAGAGTGGAATAAATTTTTAAGTTGTAAACCCGGCGCATCCACCAAATTCTATACCTAAGTTAAATGTGAAATTGATGGGTTCATAAAATCAAAATTGTGTCGTTTACGTGTAAATTCGGAATTTTATTCGCAATGTTATTGAACTGATTGATTGTTCGCTTAGAGAACACTATAAAAACTTTATATTTTATTAAAAAAATTCAGTATCTGCAATGCAGTAAGTGAAATAGTAGATGTTTGGAAGTGTATAGAATAACATTTTTCTTATCGATTAGAAATGTTGTAAACGTACCCCAGCAACCAACAAGAAGGAGTGTTTACACAATAAAATATCTATACACACAGGTGCACAACCGTACAGATATTCTTATACTAGTTTAAAACGATAATACTGGCTGTAAAAGCTTTAATGTAGATCATATAATAGGGGAAAATGTTTTTAAAAGAAACTTCAACAACTTTCTCAACAAAACTAGTTACTTTATTTAATTGATTTTTATCGTTGGAATAAAATCGGATTCTGTTTTGAATATTTGAAATGGCGGTGGCAAATCAAGAGGCAGGAACTGAAAAATAAAGCAATAGAGGAAAAGGTCCACGCTTCACGTACGTGAACATCAAAGTAAAGTGAAACATAAAGGGAATAATAAATTCGACATTTTAGTGTGGATGGAATAGGAGAGACAACAACACATGAAGACTAAAGAAGAAAAAAACCGGGGGGAAATAGGCGAGAATATAAAGAAAAGGCAAGACGAAAACGAAACAAACCATTATAGAATAACAATCAGTTGTTGATGTGGTGATGGTAGGTCGAGAAGAAATCTTCAAATTGCTATGTAACGTTATAACGAAACGAATACGAACTGTATAAAATGTGTCAGATACTGGAAATGGGCTTATCTGTTTTTATTAGATTTTTAACGGGGAGTCCGTTTTATTGAGTTTTCAACGAGTGCAGACAGATTTGTCAAATAAACCGTACAATAATAATGGTAATAATCATCTAGACGTCTCCAAGATACTTTCATAAGTTTAGAAATTAGCAATTTTACCCGACAAAGTTTCCATAATTACAACGAATCTAAGTGAATTCAACAGCAATCTTAGAAATTCTCGTGAATAGTCGTTGCAATGTAACTCACTAGTTTTGATGTTAACAAACTTTATATTAGCAATGTATCAAAATGATACTATTCAAAAACAATTTCATATTCTTTACCAACAGTTTTCTTGTTCTAACTCTATTTCCTGGTGTTGTATCCGGTAGACGATGGACGGAATTCACAGTTGACTTAATCCGAAAACTTTCAGTTACTCTGTTAATGTTTTAATGTGAAAGTTGTAAAGTTTTTTGATTAAAACAACTGTTAGTGCAAATTTTTTCCTGCCATCACGTTTTGATGTGATCGCTAAATTTAATCAGGTGTTGGAGGCTTTAGTATCCCCCCAAAAAAATGGAAACGAAATGGAAAGGGAATTCAATAATGCAAATGTTTTGATATGTATGTAGAAGCACGAGTTCTTCTTAATAGGAAAAGTTGGAGGATTCGCCTATCTGTATTCCAATGGGACGGGGACCTGGGATTAGGATAATCAGACAAGTCGCCATTCCTGTTCCACTCTACTGCAACTAAATATAATTTTTTCCCAGTCCTTTCTGTCTTTATCGTCGGTACACTTTTATAGAGTTCGGCCAGTTCAAGAGGGGTTTCTTTTTAATATTCCAAACCATAACAACAATTACACACACCGATGATTCGCCGAAAATCATTTGGAGATAAATCCAAATAAATTTAAATTAAATATTATTCATGATTATAATTGATAAGATGATCAAAGGAGATCGTTGAAGTTTCGATCTTGTGGTAGAAACGTTAAAAGAGGCTTAACTATAAGCCAAAAAGTGGAAATTATGAAAAATGTGTTGGTTTTTTATTTCTGAGTAGGATTACGTTTCGAGAGGCGCTATGGGTGTAAAGATAGAGCCGATCTCCCCAAATTACACTCAATCCTGTTAAATTTCGGGACCGTCATATAGAAGTTTGGCGCATGGTGGGGCCGTATGTTTTCAGGTGTGACTATATTTGTGGTTCAGTGTGGGGAAAAATCAATAATATAAAGACGAGGAGTTTGTGGAGAAAGTGAGAAAGGCGGAATGTCCAAATTGAATTGCCTTTGATGATTGTTTTTCTTTTAAACATACAAACGAATTATACCGATCTGAAATCGAATTAACTTGTGATTTATCGGATTTGTTGGAATTTCTAATACTTTTTTTCACTAAATTCACTATTTATTTAGAGATTTTATTCTACCATTGAATTGGCAACATTTTTGATAAATACCCGAATACTAAAAATTGGAATTTAAAAGATGGTTTTTTGATAAAGCCAACAATGAAGCTTTACATAAACAACGGAACGCTTCAAGTGAACAACGATTTGAATATAAATGCTCACGTGAATACTGCATAAGCCAGTTTGATTTGCACACTAATTGCATTGTTATGCAACAATAACAAATGCACTCCCCTATTATTTATAGATAATTTATGGAAATTTAATTTTTTGCCCCTGTATTCCAATTAGAGAACAATTTTGTATTAAAAATCATCATTAAATTCCCATAACTGTGTACAGTAAAGAGGCCGATTCATCAAAGTAGTGGAGAAATTAAATTGGGAAGCATTAAAGAGTCAATCTTGCATGCTTCGAATAATCCAATGAGGGCAGATTTAACATTAGATGCACCGTTGATTTCACTTAATTCCTCTTCAGAAAGATGGAGCAAACGAGAAAAATATATAACGATTGACATCTTTCAGTTCGTTGTACGTTAAAAAGGTTGAAATGCTAGAATAGCGTTGAAAGAGCAGATTTTGTATTGAATTTATCATGACTGTAACTAAATAGGTCCTCAACATCTCTACGTCTATCGTTTTTTCGCAACCCTATCTTTGATGCAAACGGGGGAATTTCTTGGCGGATTAGTCATTTGGAAGATATTGCAGCAGAAAATTTAGATACCACTCTTGCAGTTAAGAAATAAAATAAAATAGGAACGAAACTTTGATCTTTTAATGTTGGTTAAAGTTTCTATTTCCCATTTAGTCCACTAGAGTTTGTTTCTGTTCTTCAATGTGTGGGAATCTGATCAAATCGTATTTGTGTTCTTTTAGTTTGACATTTTTCAAGTTTTTAAGTCTTATAGAGATTTCCTAACAGGAATTACACTTGTTTAAAAGTTTTTCGATCTATAACTGTGTTTCCATCTTAATCTCGGTTCGTATTGTTGGGAAATTATCGCAAATTGAATGAAAATTTTAATTGGAGCACTTCATGTTACGATTCTATTCATTTTAAAATCGACGCTTTATTAATTCGATTGTTTCCAAAATCAATTACTATTTGCATACGTATTGTTTACAAAATTTTAAAATTATTTTAATATATGAAGATGGATTGGTATGAATTTAGTTATTGTTTTTAATTAAAATTGTTGCTGGTTTAATAATTATATTTTAATAACCAATAATGAGAACTGTCGGTCTGAGGTCTAAGCAATTCCAGAGTTGTTTCACGGGCGTAGTGAATATTTATTTGCAATTCAAATTTTCGAGCTTTTCATTATATGAATATTCATTCGTGAGGAAATCGTTTTGAAATTTTACATATTTCAGACTATTTGTACCATATTACAACATCTATACAATACAAATTTCAAACGTAGAAAAATCAAATAATCACCTGTTAAATTATTTTTACACAACCAAAATTTCACGAATATTCCGCTAAAGTGAACGATAATTATTTGTGTATTTGTTGGAGAAACTTTTTTAATTTCCGGATGTTTGTATTATCCCCAACACCACAGTCTTAATCTAAATTTTATTTATTCCAAATGCATTCATCTTGATTATTTGCCGTGAGAACGTGACAATTCACGTAATTTTCCATTCTAAAGTTGTTGAATTTCTTGTCAGTATCACAAAATGTTTTGTCCATAATTTCCAGTTAAAATCATTACAACTTAATGTAATTAATATAAAGCATTTAATTTATATCTAAATAATGAAACTTTAGATAAGACAAAGTTCTATATTAACTTCATTTTATCAGTATAGTAGCGAGATTATTTTCATTTGTCATAGTTAATATTACGGTTTATATTGAGAATTAAACAGTTATTGTGTCTCGGAAATTATAACAATCAAAAACTTTACTAAACACCCTATTAAACTTGGCGAAACGAATCAAATGATGATTGCGCAACTTACTGCGCAACTATCTTAATTGATCACTTTTATAGTAAATATTACAGAATACGGGCCTTAATTCCCTTCAATTCCTACAGAAATTTTGTTATTAATAAACATTAAAGTACATGATGGTATTCGATATTGTCTAGTCTTCTACATAATGGAGTTGTAACTAAAACCTCATTAGAGGAGCGCCTTTTCAACTATTTCGTGTAATTTGAGAATTTCGAAAATCGTAATTATCCCACAATTCTCCCTATATTCTAATTAGAACAGCATAGAAATATTAAAAATCACTAATTTTAGTGTACAATAATTTCGACATAAATGACAATTATTGATGGAGATGATCTCTTAAAAATTGTAGACTATAGAAATTGTTAGTTTTGAAATTCACACCATGCCGGATAATTCATCAAACTTGAAGGTGATTGGTTTGCTACAGTTCGTGATGAAAATACTTCAATTTTCACGACAAACTCACTTGCTATGTATAGTTTGCTTTATTTTTATCTTATTTTTCTGTTATTTGAACCCATTCGTTATTTTGTGGATAATGTTGTCTTTTCTATGTTTTGTCGTTTTATTCAAAAAAGAAGTTGCCTTAACTTGTTTCTATTTTCCTATTTTAAGATAATGTTGACGATAAGATATCAAATGATAATTTAGTGAAAGTTTATCGAATGAAAATAGGGAAATTTCCATATTCAGTTCATAAATTATTTCAAAATAGACGATTTTTTCATGTTGAGCAATTATACATTAAAAGATTAGATCAACATCAAATTGATTTGAATTGTAAATAAATGATAAACCGTATTCTACATATTGTTTTGAATTTAAATGGAAATTCTTGAAAATTTTCTCAATCGAAACCAGTTGCCACCTGGATTTTCAGAAATTGCTGCACAGTCTCGATCTCGATCACTATTTAACCATACTGCCGGTTGGAAATTGTAGTTAGAAATTTGTTTGGGAATCGTGTGAGTATCTTTAAAAATTGCTATCCCAGTACATGCACTCGTCCTGTTAAGAGTGGTTTAATTAAAAAATAAAATCTACATTAAAAAACTCATCAAATTTCTAATTTAATACTTTCAACCAGGCAATATCCGATCGGCAATTGGGACAAACCTAACAATAATTCAAATTAATTAATTATTGTATAAATTTTGATAGGAACCAGTAACATTTAGGTATTTAGGTGTCAGTCAAGTAATAAAATAATCAGAGTTGTACAATAATTAATTTTAATAATGAACACCGGAATGAAGTTTGGATTAAGAGAGGAGCCCTTCCGGTCGTTGTTTTGTTAATACAAAATGTAAAATTTATTTAATTGTACACGAATGACAAAAACATCACAGCACAATACTTAACTATACAAATATGAAATTTATTCTATATAAATCTACTAAATTTAAATCTGTATGGATTATTTTAACAAAACTAATAAATTTATCAACAATACTGTGACAATAATAACAATGCCAACAAAAAGAGGGCAGCGTAAAGTTGGTGGATTGCATTTCTAAAATTTTACAACAGCGTATTGTATTAGAGCACCCATTTTATTAAAAGGCATAAATTTCAGCCGGATCTTTAATATAAACTTTAATTAATTGTAGCAACTTCTTGGCGAATAATTATTAAAACGCCATACCATAGTCGTACTAATCTCAAATATCGCAACATTGTGCAATTTTCTATATTTTAATGATTTTCAGATTATATTAAAGACAAATAATAGTAATAAAAAAATCGATATACTTGTTCAAAATTAAATCATAAACTTGCTGAATTTTCGCTATTTCCTTTTGTATTCTTTCTTCCCAACATAAAAGAAGAGAAAATTGCCAGTTATTCCGTCCAACGACGGACATTATCGATATTTCTGCGTTATTTTTATATTTTTTTTTTGCCTTCCTTTACGTTTTAGTGATATTTCAGCAATTTTCGTGCTGTCTTTGATCTGTTTTTATTTAAATTGAAATCGAAAGTTTCCGGTGTTTCCATCTACGAAATTACAACTCCACCTATACGTAGATCGAGTTATATATTCAACGATGTCTTTTGAAGTTATTCCTGTATAACTTCCAACATTACATTCTTTGAATTTGATGTAATTTGTAGAGATTTGAATTGTTTCCCTCTGGTTGTCTAGACGCTGTCGCTCCAATTCAAATTGCATTCCTTACGAATCGTTTAAAGTCAAAGCAAAAAATTTCTGTTACAATAACACCAGATATTGATTATTTTGTAATTTTGTAAACGTGATATGATGGGAAAATTATCGCTTAAAAGATATTTTTAAAATGTAAATTTGCTTATTTCAATTCGATTCAGTTCGTTGATAATAAACTAGTTGGAAATTGTTGTGGCGTTTATTCGGAAATTAAATGGCACGTAACACTCAATTTAAAACTATTAAATTGTGATCGGTTTAAGGTTAATTCACACTGACATCAACAAACCTTCAATTTGGCACTAGCACAAAAACTGAACAATATTTTCGAGTGCTAACCTGAAATTTGGCCAAAATTAGAAAGAGAATTCTCAAAGAACCATAGTTTTAAGATTTGAGCAATAATGGAATTTTGCTCTATAAGAATCAATTAACTGGTTTAAGGCGATTTCGCACTATCATGCGTACATACAAACCTTCATTTTGGCACCAGCCCAAAAATTGTAGAACATTTTCGAGTCTAACCCAAAATCAGCGTATTTTTTGCTAGAATTGAAACTCCCAAAAGTTGCTCGTAGATCCAGTGTTAAAATTGATAATAGTTCGATAAGAATTTACTAAAATTATAATATTCTGATTGGTTTTGGCACTAACAAAAACCAAACAATATTTTTGAATGTTAACCCAAAATCGGCGTATTTTTGGCCAAAATTCGAGACTGCCAAAAGTTTTTCAAAGATTTAAGTGTTAAGATTTCAGCGATAATGAAAATTTAGCTCTACAGCGTAACCAAAGTTACGGAATTAATTAAAACTATAATATTACGATTGATATAAGATGATTTAGCACAAAAACTGAGCAATATTTTCGAGTGCTAACCCAAAATTAGCACTCTTGCAATTTTTGGCCAAATTTAGAGACTCCCAAAGTTCCTTTAAAAATCCATAATGTTAAGATTGGAGTGACAATGAAAATTTAGCTCTATAAGCTTCAATTTGGCGCTGACCCAAAATTAGCACTCTTGTGGCCAATATTGGGCAAAAATTGGGCTCTACTCTTGTAAACATCACTCTACTACTATTTGCTATAATGAAATGGACCCTTTAAAGCTCCACAATGGTGTCAAACTTGAAGTGTTCCATCTATGAAACTTTTACATAACTTAAAGTGTGTGTTGATAGCTCCATTTCCGTTGAGTTCCGTTTGTGTACGTGCACAATTCGCTATAGTCAAATAGAGGTATATTCTATTGAGACGTGAATGTCTCTTGTGCAATTTTGTGTCTGTATATGTGTGAATATGTGTTGGAAATTGTGTTTCAGGAACTAAATGGATGTGGTAATTATCTTTGTTCATCATCAAGTGACAATTACAAGCTTAATACGACATGTCTAGTGGTAAATTATGTATTAAGACAAATTAAGTGATGACATTAACGTTACAATAATGGTCATAACATAGTTGGATTTATCGTCCATTCTAATTTTGATATAGAACTAATCATATATTGACGATAACAACAATATTTGTAAGTTCAGCTATTTCTATTTTTTATTTGTTTTAACTGAGATGATTTCGGGAATTTTTGCAATTTCCATGCGGCCCCCATCGTGTCCCCCATCGCATCTATCTAATTTGAAATGTTACCGTTGTTGATTTAGATTTATAACTTTCTGAATTTATTGTTTTAGATATTATCGTCGGTTTAAGATTTATTACAGATAGGTCCTAATTTGATATATGACTTAACTTCTAGACGCAATATCTAGATTGATGATGAACTCACTCTCTTTTCGCCCAAGAAACTGTACTATAGAATGGAATTTTGTGCGTCGACCTTTTTTCCCTCTGTTGCTCTGCTGTTCTATGTGTGCAACATCGAGAATTTTTATTGCTTGTGGATTGATTGATAATACAAGGACGTTCCCCATCGTATCGACATCGCTTGAATACAAATAGTTTAAAAAAAATATATGGAAGACGAAGTTCTAGCAGTAGCCATAACCTAAATGACTATAAGTGGAGAATATTTAAGAAACAAAACCAACTTATTGAACCATGAGAATATTATCTGTTTGACGGCACATTTAGCAAGTATTTGTAGTATAAATATTTGTACCCATTCTTCATCTTCACAAGGTAGTAGTAGGGTGGAAAATTCTAAAAAACCCCCACATATGGGGTTGGAACATGAGACATGTGACATGAATAGGAAGAATACGATATACTTTCCAACATCATGATAGATGATGGTTAGTAACCGAGATGGGTTACTTTATGTTGACTATGCAAAACTTCACGGATCATCAATATTGGGTGAAATCTGTCTCCTACCTGTCAATAATGTTACGCTATTTGCTCACACTTAAAAGCCCACCTAGCCGTCATATACAAACATTCTCGAGAAATTCTTTAAAAGCAAGTTGATGATGATAAGTATGAGGGAAAATTGTAGGATGAGGAAACGAATCATATACTGTCTCGTCAACGTTATAAGTTGATTTGGAGTTTGTACACAAATTAGAAGGAAAAGCTCTTTAAATAGCTTTTAAGTCTTAATGTGCTTGTTAAAACATTCATATCGAGTTGATTCAGGAACTGTTTACGCATATTTTACAGTTAATGGTTTTAGATTTCCATTTAAGTGTACGATAATTAAGTTATTACCGAATTAAATTCAATTTCTAAAGATTTTCGTTTAGTCTACACATTCATGATACTGCTTTAAGATTATTTACTTCCACTGAAACGTATTTATTTTCGTCTTTGTCAACAATACTGTTTTAACTCAATATTGATGTCTTCTAAAGCTTATTTCATAAATCCTCCCACTATTGCGCAGTAGAATTGCGCAATTATTAATTAATTAATTAAATTGATTACAATTCTAAACGTTTGCATATAAAATTCGAAATTCATGTCACTAACAGGTGCAACAGGTGTAGAGATGAACGCGACATTTACACTTAGAACTGCAAGAATCCACAATTCTCTCGTCCGAAGTTATGAAAGATGGATACATAGGGAAACAACATTGAACTTTATTTTGCCTTCATCCCTCTATACGAATTTTCCAAACGATTCTTTTTCGATTGTTAAACTTTAAACGATGCAGTCAACTTTGCTATGATGAGCAGCAAGAAAGTTTTCCACTTTTTTCCCCATGACTGCATCAGTTCATTCTTTATCGTCGTTTCTTTTTGTTTTTAATTGAAACAGCGGTTTTATTGTTCCTTTGTTCATATTAATTAACTGTTGAAGTTTAACTTTGGTTGATTTTCTTTACAGTTGATATCATCGTCGATATAAGCACGTAACACATTTTTAAGTCGACACAGTCTGTGTTTGTCAATTCAGCACAAGTTTGCCGTCTTGTTTTTTGATTAATGAGTCTGGATGGTATTAAAGGGTTAACGGCGTCAAAAAAGACGGATGATGCACCCCTAAGTGAACCAGCTGACGCTTACATAAAACGAGTCGATTTTTCTGCACATGAATCGATAGAATTCCGGTGTTTAAAACGAATTAATCATTCTATAATGTTGGAATATAAATGCATGTGCAATTGTAGAATTGAAGTTTTGCATGTTCAACGTATATGGGTAAGTATAGTTGCATTTGCATACGCATATCTAACAACTTGTGGATTTTGTCGTATGGAAATCGTGTTTTAAAATTAATATCGATCGATATTTCCCAATTACATGCTGCTAGCTGACAAAGTTCTGAGATCAGACAACTTGATAAATTTCAACACAAAAGTTTATCCAAGTTATGGAATTCATCTACATAGAAAATCCTTTAACAAAACCATACCAACCGCCCTGCTATAAACAAATATTGAAAGGGCTTATTGTTAATAATTCATATCAACGATCTCTTTTCGCTTTTGTCTCTTTTGATCAATTATTCAAAGTTTCTACTCACATTGTAAGTGCTTGTTCATTTATTCAAGATAAACATAAAAGAAGTGCCTGTGAACATTCAAATGTGTCTCTAATGCAAAATTTCACACTTTACTGCATTTTATTCTGTTAAACATACAAACAAACAAAGAAAAAACACACGGTCTGGAGAAAAAAAGGAGGAGGACGCGATCACATTATCAACAGCTAGACGGTAATTCTCGTCTGTTAAATAAAATGTGACATTTCAGCAGCAATTTCAACAGAAAACATACACTAGTGTTGATAATATACAACAACAAAGTCATTTATCTCGTAAGAGAGCTTTCTCGTGTACTTTACGAACTAAAAGTCGACAATATTTCCGTAAAATACGCTTATTTCCGGTTGATTTTCAAACAAATCAAAAATACAACAAAGCTCATTATACATGGAAAGTCCTAGTATATTATAAGGATTTAAAAGAGCCTCCCTAGATACCATTTTAGCAAAATTTGAGCCCTGTAGCTCATTTGAATCTTGGTCAAAAAACGACTAAGAATAACCTAAAGTGAGCGTTTTTGACCAACTCATGATCTGCAAGAACGCTCATATAAATCCAATAATCTTCCTTAAACTTTTACTTCAGCAGCCCTAACTCGATTATAAAGAACATTCAAGTTACAAGTATAACAGAATTAGAAATTTTGCATGCTCAAGAGGCTTTCGTTGCAAATCTAAAATCTTCGATAGACTTCTGATAAGACTTAGAATGTGCAATTCCGAAAAACTCGGTCCATTTAAGCGCTCTTTTTAGAAGAACGGAAAAATTAAAATTACAGAATGTTCTGCTTCTATTTCCGCGTTTTTTAAGCGAATTTATAACGGAAATCATCAACCTGAGAGAAATACAAATTTATTGAAACTTGAAGGTTCTTTCTCGATCCGGTGTCCGCAAATTTCAATAACCGATATGTCGCTTGTTTGATGTTACATTGCAATGACTCAAACATAATTAGAAACAGCATTTCAAGGAGCATCCGAAGGCGTGCTTTGTTTTGAAAAATTCCAGTTGAATTTTGAGTTACAGCGGAAAATCTTGGGGCATGTGTTTTTCCCCATAACATGGCAAATATTATTGATTTTTCAATGATTTTCTCCCAGTATATAGCAAATCGAAAGAATTTTTCAGATTTCCGAAAAATCCTCTAATTAGTTTGTTAACTTTCTGGAAACTTTAACTTTCATAGAAACTAAGGACCAATATTACATCTTTTGCTTCAATTTGGTGTCTAAGAAATACCAGTTTTAAAAAATCGATATCTCCTTTGTTTGATGATATATTGTAATGTATTTAATGATATTAGAAAGAGTTTTTTAAGGAATATCTATGAGCGCTTTTCTTTTTAAACATTTTAACTGAAATTTGAGTTATCTGGGAAACTCAATTTTTTCAAAAAAAGATCCATATTTAGACAATATTATCAATTTTCCAAGTGCTTTTGTATTGATTCAATGTTTTTTTCATTTCTGTTTCTGCCTTGGTTTTTGTTTAGTTTCTCTTAAAATAAATTTGCTGCTAATTCCGTATTAAGTTCGACTGTACTTGTCAAATTGCTAATTTTAAATCTAATTTGAACGTTGATTGATTTCGAACGCTTCAAAGAACAGGAATTTCAATAAAACAACCCCTGAAATTCAAATAAAATTTACGATGAAATTTCATACTCTTGTTTTTTGTTTTCCAAATATTATTGTTATTCTTTATTCCATTGTATAAGGCAAAGATCAACATAAAAAGGAATATTTAAATAACTTCGTATTCTAGTTAAAAATAATAACAGCATTTAATAGTGAAATAAATTTTATATTATTGGATTGTAATTCAAAAGAATATCTAGATCGAGGTTAAGTTGGAAATGGTCAACGTCTGAAGGTCGCCCCAACGGCCAATCAAAATCGTGGATTTAATGAAATCTGGTGTAAGCTCAACAATTTTGTATTTCAACAACAACCCTTAACTGTTTGTGTATGTTGTTTTTTTGTTGTAGATGAACCATAGAGGGTTGCTTTTAAATATTCAACAGATTACCGTTGACAAGCCGAACAGGTAAGTCCATTCAGCAAGTCCCAAACACCATAAAACGCAATATTATTGGATCGTACTGCATTAATTTTAAATAAAATCCTCTCAAAGTCCTGACAGGAGTTGTTTCAGTTCAACGACAAACAATACTAACGAATCTAAAGGATCAACGTATATTTTCATTTATTAATAATAAGGGTTGTAAAGGGTGTATAATTGTGTAGTTTGTTTTTTTGTTGCTATTGTCGCCGTATACAGATTTGAATTTTCCACGGATATCTCAATTATGGATCCATTTGTTAGCAAAGCTACCCCCTGAAACGTGCATGGAAATACTGTTTATAGAAGGGGTAACATGTAATAAGCATATATATCTAAAATTTCTCGCATCAATTCCGGACAAAGTCCGGTTATATATAGGTGTCAACATGTAATATCCATGGTAATTAGCGACGTCTGTACAAGGGTGAGAATGTGTGCGTGTGTGTGTGTGAGTGAGTGGGAGTTAGTCCGGTGCCAATTACACAACTACGAAACGTGTCCAGCCTTTCAATTTATCTCATCGTTCTGTGGTAATTGCACCACTTGTTTAATTTACAACATCAGCCCGTATCGGCTTTGTTCTATTCAGATAATGGCCTTTCAATTTCATCTAATCGTATCGTTGTTAATTTCGGATTTTTTCCCTAACCACCCGTCACATGTATGGAAGGATTGCAGAAAATTTCAACAAGGGTAGAAATCGTCACATCGAATTTGTCCCTTATTGCTCCGATAATAATCATTGGAGCTGAATGACAAGTCTAATTTGAATCAGCGTTTATTAGGTTATAAGTCAAGTGTGAAGTGACAATGAAATTTCTTCGATCTCTATACATGTACGGCAATGCTACTAGAAACACTCCATTGATTTCTTCTAGTAATAAGTTTTGAGATTCTTATCCATTTCTGTATACAGTCAACGTGGCAGAGCTTTATGATGGGAAAATATCTCGAACTTGCCGCTATTTAAATCCTATTAAACATTAATCTTCAGTATCGTTAAACTGTAATTTATTTCTCACACATTTATAAAACACGACAAATTTTCTTCGTTTCTTTTTCACAATCTGTAAGTTGAAAATTGTTGTAATTATAAGCAGGTGTGAATAATACTGATCCTTTAACATATTGAGATTGCTAAATAGAGATAGTCATGGTTATATTTTATGTATAAGTAGGTAGGCAATTTATGATGATAGTTCGATTTATCTGAATGCGTGTGAATGAGTGAGAGAATTATTTGGAAATTTCTCCAATTATTCCATTGACTTACTGCAATTATTATCAATTTTGTTCTAATTGTGATTTATCTAATATTCAATTGAATAAAATTTTGATCGTGTTCTCAGATACAACTCCAAGTACCACCAAAAATTGAAGTTTTGCAACCCATTTGCACTACCACAACCAACATCTTCGATTGCCAGGTAGGAACAAACCTATTATTTATACTATACCGCGTGTTTCGTTTCAATAGTTTTAACTCTTATGGGAACATTATTTAACCAACGATTCGAAAAATACTTTAAGGATTTAAGGTCCTTGGAGCTTATTTTACCAAAATTTGAACCCTGTAGCTCATCGAGAAGTATAAGCAACTCCCAATGAACTACATGGCTCAAATGCTGCTCAAATAAACTTCAAACAATTCTGTATTAGTTTTTTAAATATATCGCTCGTCAAATATATAAAAACCAACACTTCTTAAGTGAAACAGGCGATATGTAGCAACAATGTTAACCCTTAAGTTTCGTGTTGAATGGACATTTATTTGAAACACCATCCAATCCCACACACCCTAGACATTCATTTGATAAGCAATGTAGCTTATGTTATTTAAACAAACTAGATAATAATAATTCAGTTGTTTTAAAGGTGTGTCTACTAGTATTTATCGTTAGAATAATCAAATGGAAGGGTTTAAATTGTATCGATTCGATTTAATAATCTAAATGTATATGGAAATTTATTATCTAATTGTTTTCGAATTAATTTGAAAGGTAGCATCTTTGATGGGGTTTTGTTCGATTTTAACAACCATTCCAAACATAATCGGTTAGTTATCTAATTAGTACTGACGATATAAGCTTAAGACTTCGATTTAAGATAGAGCGAATAGAACAAGATTGGCATGTATTGTCGGCATTTTTCTCACCATCTCTCTCTTACTACCTGTTTATTGGTTAATTAATTTACAGCCGATAGCGTACACGGTTTTAACACTATCAACACTCATTATAATGGTGCTTTACTTTAGACACGAGTGATGTCTGGTAGAGATACACAGTTATTTTATTATATGCCAACTTGATCTTCTCCATTTTCCATCTACCTGCAGTTTAAAACGTCTACATGTTGGTTTTATGTGTTAGAAACATGAGACAATCAATCTATCTCACTTTTGCCACCATTTAATCACATGCGTTGAAAGAAACGCAAACTACTTAGCACTGTTTTAACGCTATCGCAACAAGCCAAAGAATCATGGGTAAATGAAACAGATCCATCGTATAAACTTTAAAGAAAACGCCAATTTTGCCGCAATGGCGCTAGTTACCAACTCATTTATGTGAGGGTTATTAGCGGCGAAAATTCGAACTTCAAAGTGTCAATTTAGACTAAATGGTTAGTGTTGAAAGACAGGGTTTATTTTTATCGATTTCTAAAGATTTTACACATCAAATAACTAGTGGGTGTGTTTAAAGTTCAAACTATTGATCTTGTCTCGAAATTACTGTAATCATATCGTGTCTAATTTATGTAAATCTTGGTAAATTCCAACAATAAAACAAATCTATTGCTATATTTCTAATATTTAATACAAGCATACCAATTTATTTTACAAGAATTGTAATCTTATCTAAATAAGAATAGTAATTGTCGTTTTGTATGGGGATGGGGGTGGTTGTCGTATAGACGAAAGATTGCACACGATAACGTGCAGCACGCAATCAAGGGGTGTATTTTAGACAACGAATTTGTACCAAAGATAAGAAAAGCTGACATGTCTGCATTAATTTGGTTGGAAAATTCGATTGAAATTTTCGAATTTTTCTGCGTTAAATCGTAAAATTTGATCCTAATATTAATGTTGACATTATTATTAACTTTCCATGTTGAAATATTAGTGTTATTATTATAAAAAAAAGGTATAAATATTTTATAATGAGCCCATCATCAACCTCACTGCTATAATAAACTTTATGATATGTTCTGCGGATGTAATCAACTTGTATTATGATGACACTTTTTTATCCACCGAATGGTATTCCATCCAGTTTTTTTCTACGTTGATTTACGTTATTACCGTACACAATTCGAACCCTTATGACATTCATATTTATATCGCCTATTACTTGCCGAAAAATTACCCGATTTTGCCTTGAATTCGCTGAATTTAAATCCACAACTAACTAGCGATAATATCCACAAAATCTTTGCCCAATTACAATTTCTCAAGATCTCCAATCTCAATTACTACAAACCGTTAACTGTAATTTCCTAATGCAAATACCGGCAATCTCCAATTTGCCAAATCAACGTTATCTTTAATCATTATTTATCATCAACCAGTATTCTATAACTAAACTTACCCAATAACGGTATTATAATAAAATTGTTGCGCTGTAATCGGCGCAGTGGTTAAATTTCTTTGTTAATATTAATTGTAAGTTTATTGTTGAAATGGTGGTGTTGTTCGGGGTGGTGGTTTTAGTTTAGCTTGATTAAATGCCGAGATTCGGTGTGTATCTTTAGTGGAGGCGTTGTAATACTAATTACCCTACTATAATACCCAAGGGTGTTGTTTAATGAAAATATACTTCACAATACTACCAACATACCAAAAAAAAATACAAGGAAATCTTTAAGGGAGTGCACTACCACCTCACATACTCGACTTAAAATAGGAACAAGAACAATCCGAGTGTATATAAAACGTTATCTTAACAAGAACAACAACAGCAGACGAGTCTCAAATTGGTTTCACTGGTGTATATAAATTGCAACATTCTATTTTGTAAATATTTATTAGTGTAGTTTTATTATTATTACGATTATTATAAGGGATGGTGGTGGATGTTAATCTAGAACATTTCCTAAATAACATATTCATTAAAATATTTGTTCCAAGTGAACTTGCAAGAGAATAATAGGGTGAAATAAATGGAATTGAAGGAATAAAACTAAACCACCCCCGTCACTTTTAAACATCAACCGGAATGAAGTTGTTGATGGTATCTTGTGTAGGAAATTGAATCGGCCATCTCTATTACTTTAAACAAAAATAAACTATCTAGAATTTTAAGGGTGGTTATCTGATAATAGGTATATAGAGAAAAATAGGGAGCTACTCAAACCAAACTACCCTTAATTAGCTCGCGATTATATCCAAATAGATTACAATACTTGTAGGGTTGTGGTAGAAAATAAGTGGAAGTTTTATTTTGCGCAAATTATCATCTCTGAAACTAAACTGTCCAATATTTTTCTTGGAAAACTTCTTTATTTGTTACAATCACCCTTATGGGAGGTAATTTTACCCGATTTTAAGTTTTCCAACAATTTTGCCGTATTTCTGAAATATTTTGTAGAATGTTAGCAATTTTGACTAGTTCCAGAATATGTTAGAACTCTATGAACGAAAATAGGTTCGGATTGAGCCGCCGTTAGAAGGAATGAGAGTGGAAAGTGCTTTCCAAAGATTCAAAAAGTGCTCCAATTTGCTCATTTTTCGGGAAATTGCCAAAAAGTTAAGGCTCTGCATTCCACCTTTTTTCGATTTGGGATCCAAACAATACCAGTAATTTAATCGTCGATATCTCCCGTGTTTGATGACATATTACAATGAATTAGACAGCATTAGAAAGAGAATTTTAAGGCGCATTAGAGGGACTTTTTCGTTTTGGTAAATTTTACTTGAATTCGAATTGATCGACGAAAATCTAAGAGCACGATTTTTCCAATATTTTTGCACATTTTTTTTAAATTTCGCCGATAATTTAGCCGATATTATCAATTTACAAACGATTTTTGCACAGTACATAGAAAATGGAAAGTGCTTTCCAAATCTCCGAGAAATTTTCCAATTACTTGCTAGTTTTCCGGGAAATTGCCAAAAATTTGAGCGATTTAATTTAATTTTATATTTAACAATCAATAACTCGCTTGTTTTTGGAGATAAATAAAAGGGCATTAGAAAGAGAATTTTAAAAAGCGTCAGAGAGCTTGCAATCCTTCTAATTCCGCTTCGATCATTAGAATTACTTAGAAATCGAGCCAGAAATCGTTCACCAAACATCAGCATTTACCGCACGCCGCCTCGATGAAGATCTAGTGCGGCTCTTTGAGTCTCGTGGCCAAAATAGTCCAGTCCAGTGAATGAGGGTAGTTTAGTTCTAGAATATCGCTCATGTTTTGTTTATAATGGCAAACAACAGAAATTCCGCTATATATCGATGGGATACTAAAACAACAAAACTTTTAATCTCATAGTTTATTTCGAATCCTTTTCTTAATTGATGGATTGAATGTTGTTATAAACAAACTTTGTGAGGATAACGGAACTTTAAGTCTTGAGATTCAAAAGTGTTAAAACAATTTCAGATATAGAGTTAGCAACAAACGAACAAAAAAAAGGAACAAATACAAAAATGGCCAAATAACTGATAAATTTCTAAAACTTGTATAATTGCGTTAAAAAATTGAAAACATTTCGAAAGATAATTTGATTATTATTTGATAATATTAGAAAGGGTCTGTTTTTCATGAAATTTTGATTATGTTTCTGTAGAAATGTCAAAATTATATGCGTAACATGATGACGGGTTAGCTTTTCGTTAGAAAATAAAACAAGAATTTGAATAAAAACCGAATCAATTGGATATTAAAATTTCAACTGATAAACGAGATAAAAAAGGAACAGCAATCGGAAAGGAAACTGTAAATTTGACACGATTGCAATTAGGGGAGTGTATCAATGCCTATCAACAGTGATTTAAATTTGTTGCAAGAAATTTAAGGGTGCATTTGTAATGTCGATAGAAACAAGCGTATCTCAGAATTACCTAATTATTGTACGAATTGCAATATTTCAAAAGAAGATTGATGTAGTAAATTGTATTTTAAATACAGTTGATTATTTGAAAGTATAATTTTGAACAATCATAACAGGTGTAAAATGGGCGAGTAAACAACGGGGTAATATGCCCAGAATTGGTTGGGAAATTGATGATGATTTCCTAACAGATTACAGAACAAAAGGTTAGAATTAGATTTTTTTGTTGTAATTGTTGTGAACCATATGGGAAGTTCTCAAAATTATTTACAAAGCCTAATTATAAATCGTCTACAATTAATTAGAATAAAAGAGTAGAAATTGTAGCGAAAATTGTAATCTAACTTGTAAAACTGATAACATTCAAGGGTAGACGAAATCGTTGATTATGCAAAACAGGTATAATATTACACATCGCTTAATCCACCTGAAAGACAATAATTTAGAAACAATTAGCGTAAATGAACCAAACAATTACGTATTCTATCGAATGATATCTATTTGGCGTCTAATTCTTTTTTCTCGACGAAATTTTATCGCAAAATTATAATTTCAATGGGGCAATAAAATTGTGAAATTGTCAAGAACGTGCTCTATCTGATACAGAAATGCTTCTTGTTTAAATAGAAATAAATTCACAGATATAGAAAATACAGGTACGTGATAAAGACAAGACCAAATGCTAAAATAAATAATATAAAATTGCTGAAAATAAAAGATAATAATTCTTCGCGATTTTCTAATATTGCACAGAAATATCATCAGCAATTCTAACGATGTACGTACAATTTCTGCTTGACTCGATTTTATATTTTTACACTGTTGATAAGAAAAATTTACAGCCTCAGATCAGTGGACGTGAAAGAAAAGACTTTTAAACTTAAGGGGGATGGAAACCACAAGAAAAATATGAGACAGAAATTCTTCTGAGGAGAAGAAAATTTGGACATCAGTTAGAAGAACGGTAAAAAATGACTACAACTTTTGTACTATTCACAAGGCCCGAGCAGTAGGAATTGGTTGGTTGAAGTAAAAATTTTGCTTCTTCTACAGATGTCGATTTTAATTGAACTGACTATTAATTATCTGCCAAAAAGCGTTATAATTTAAGTCTAAATTTTCACATTTTTTGAGTAATTTCGCGTTTGGGTTCAGATTTTGAAACATTCTCATCAAACGAATTTTGTTGCGTAATTGTAAAAAGGAAACAGTTCAGCGTTTCGCCACTGCTTGTCAAATTTAAGCGAAAAATTTACACTTTAAATCACTTTTTGAGATAAATTTTGCCATTGTAAAGCAAATTTCGCTTAATTAATCTTTGATGTTCATTCAGATTTGATCCTACATTATGATAACAGTCACATTAACAAGTTTAACCACTTTGAAGATGCGTCAAGTCCTGATTTTGAAACATTTTAGTTTTTATTACCAGGTGGACCATTTAAAAGTCTTCCAAAATAAATCTTATTAGTTGATGAGCAATTCGAAAAATATTTCAAAGGAGGTCCCCAAAAAACATTTTATCTAAAAGTTTACTCTTTAATTCCAGAGTAAGACAGCCAAAAATGCCTTTTTAAACAATATCATCATTTTCAACAAACGCAAACAACTTTACGAGGAATTTTGAGTCTTAATCATTTTATGTATGTAGTTGGTTGATGAAAATTGCGCCTTTAACCGTTTTCCCGGCACGCTTCGTGATCCAACTATTGTTAAAATCTTCTCTAGGGATTCCCCTGCTAATTCTCAAAAATCTCTCATGTTCATCCTGTATCGTAAAAAGCCACCCTCCCAAATTGCTTCGTTGCCCCCATGAGCCGCCTCTGATTGTTCATCATGAAAATTGAGCTCCAGTAGAAGCTTTTGCTTGGACTTTTTGGAGAAAAACAAAACTTAAATTTCACCGCAAGATGATGGTCCAGGCAAGCAGCAAATGGTAAGTCCGTTTAAATTTCTAATTGTAATCCAAAATTTTGGGTGTAGTTTGAATGTTATCCAACTTTGAATGCCAACATTTATAGTTATTTTAATTAACGTTTTTTTATCGTGAATTCTTATGGTAATTACTAGCATATCTTGAGGATCTATCTCTTTTCAAAAGATTATGAATAGGTGTGCATTTAGGTTAAAATAAATGACATAACGTTGAGCTTCATAATTTTCTTAACTTAATAGTGAATTGACAGGAAATAAGTCTTGTAGATTATAGACGATAATATGTGGAAAATATTTTCATTTTTTGTTGTTGTTTTAATCTATAACCATATGAGAGTATTTAATGATTTATAATTGTGCATAACTTCCAATATCTCAACAGAGAAGTCGATAATTTATGTACAACGTGTGATATTCTTGTCTGTCTAGTTGGAACGCATCTAGATCCCATACAAATCAGTAGCGACTCGTTTGAATTGTTTGTAATGTTGAAGTATCAAAGTATCAAATGTTTTATATTTGAAAGTGAAGATTCATTGAATACGAGGCGCTCCTGTTTAGATTTCTGTTAGGTTTGGCAAATGTGTAGGTAGATTTTAAAATTGTTATTCCTCGTATATAATTTTCTGTTCGGTTGTAAAACAAGTTGTTGGAATCAGTGATTATACAGCATTCTTTTGATCAATCTCACTCTATAATAATCCGCCCGTTTTTTGCCGTTTAAATACAACTTTAAAACTTTACCACCATCACTGGTTTATTTAGCTAATTATGGAAGAAATAGCTTTATATTTTCTTAGAGAAATTGTCGATTATTTCCGTTTTGAAATTCTTTTTAATATGAGCTTGTTTATAACGAATAATTCTCATATATATCTAAACATAGACAAGACAGATATCAGTAATTGACTTCCATACTTATATTCTGCTATAGTTCATGTTCTGATAGCCCGATAAGGAAACTCGTTGCTGCCAACATGTAAGTTTATATTTTCTCTTAGAAAATAATAGTTGTCTAATAAATAGCGAACAAACTAATTTCTTTATACATAGTGTGGTCTCTTTTTACTCTTGTATAGATTCATACGAATTGCTAATTAAACAAGTTTTTCGTTGAACGTTGCTCGAATTGCATACAAAATATGCAGAGAAAAATGGAATAATTTACGTATATTGTTCATTAAAATTGCCACCTTTTGTTTCGCTTATTTTTAGAAATTAACTTCGATTAAAACTACAAAGAAATCCCCTTTTCGATAATCTGATCAAATCAAGATTTTCAACATGGTCTCAATTATTATTTACTTACTCGATAGAGATTCGGTTAGTTTTGTCTATATTTAGTATTCCCTTTGGGGGTTGTTTCGGAAAAATACCGTCTTCCCGTCAGTCTCGCAGGATTGTCGATGTCACGATCAAGATCAACTCCTATTAGTAGTGGATTTGTGAAGAATTTAACAAGAAAAACGCTACTCCTAAATTTGTCTCTTTTCGCCAAGTTAAGGCTCTAGGGTCGTAGAATTTAATGAATTTTAGGTGCTCAGATGACAATTTTGATTTTGCTCCAATGATAGACCAGTTTTTTGGGCCATTGTTTAGTTTTTGGTGGGCTAAGCTACCTTTAATCTGACAAGATTTATAACAATTGCATTGATATTTGTTAAGAATGTCAAGATGAATCTATATAGATTAAATATTTCTAGGGGTATACAATAAAAAAAAAACTTAGTCTATGACTAAATGCCACTCATATGTCTGGCAAGTGTCACCGGATTATTTCTTTATAACAATTAGCATTGAAATGTGTAGCGTTACAAAGGAGATTACTATTATAATGCCTACCATTCTGTTTATTATTATTATTATTATGATTCTGATTATAAAGGTACCTACTGATGGTAATCTGTAAGTTGGAATAGTTGGTTCATTATAAAGACAACGATTTATATTTAGATTAGAATTTTTTCATGTGATTCGTTTGAAAAAATTAGGAAATATCGAAAGATATTTGACATTCCTAGCATTATTGGTTTATTGAAATGTTAAAATGTAAAGTTGACCCATTTTGTCTTTATTCTAAATCATCAAATATACAGGCGGATTCACTCAAATACAACCGTCATTGATACGAGAAAATTTAAATTTGTAAAACTTGCAGATTACAAAATTAATTATTTTTCTAGCTATTATTTTATTCCCGGTATAAACGATAGCTCCTTGTTGGAGGATTGAAAATTGTAGAAATTATGGACGTTAATTCAACCCATTTCACTTTTACAAATTTCTCCATCTTGTCGCTTATTTTTGAATATAATCAGGAGAATTTTTACCGAGAATTTATGTTAAAAATCAGATTAGGAAATTGTGTGGCACGCAACGAACCGGTAAAACACGTACAATCGTTTTCGTATAAACCCATTGAAGACGAGAAGGTCTCACGGGAGCCATTAATATAAACGCACACATACGCACAGTTGTATAGAGATTTGATAAAAAAGACACGCACACATCCACATTGTGTTTCCCACCTTTTAATCTAATTCCCACCTTTCGTTACGATATAAAGCACCAATTAGACGGACCGGTAGATGGAATGCCTGTCACAACGGCCACCAATCCAAATAAGTAAAGACACAACACAGGAAACCGACAGTTTTGAGAAGAAAAAAAACTATAAAGATAGGATCGTGTTGGGCTTCCGGTCCACTATTTTCTGAATGCCAGCACATTTACATTTTATTAAGTCCGTTCGTTTTTTGTTTTGAAAGTTGAATTCTTTGTTTGGAGAGGAAAGCGCTACGAACAGCTGCCATCTACACGGAACAATCAGAAACAGTTGAGAATTTTTGATGATAAATTGTCAACTGTTTAATAATTTATTTTATAAAACTAGAACCGGATGATTTGGTTCGGTTTTAGTATCTGGTTACGACTATAGTTTAACCCTTTTTTCTACCCCCAAATTTCGATGATTAATTGTTGATATTTTTCCTAATTATTAATGATAAAACTTTTAGTCATGCGGGGGAAAAATCCCGTTTTGTTTTGTTGTTTGGACAACAATATCAATCAAAAATTTTCTGCGTTGTATTGCATTAATTTCTTCCATTTCTTGTGGTTTTCACTTCGGGCAAATATGGCGTTGACAAAGGCACGTTTTTTACGCCCCATGGGTGGAATTCTCGTGGACAACAAGAACTAAGGGTTTGCCCTAGACTACAGTAATCTAAACCAACACCACCACCCTATGATTAATGGCGTTAGACAAGATAATCACCCATATCTTGGTTGTGATAGTTGTATTCGAGTCGTATTTACATGGATTGTGGATGGGTTTTGCTATCGAATTAATCGCGTGGTGGTTTTTTTGCCGACATTGCCCCCTTGAAAATTCCATTTGGAAATCGTGTTTTCGATAACAAGTCTGAATTAGAAATAGAATTGTTTTCTTTTAAAAGTGGCCAGATGCACCTGTTTATCTTTCTTAAATCGAGCAATGCATTTAAATGGATCAATTCACAATATACGTCCGTATTTCTGTTTGTTTGCTGGTTTATTTCTAGTTGGCGTTGTTTTTCTAATGTTTTTTAATGATAATGTGGCCGTGTCCCACGATCAAAATTTATTTCGAGAAACTAACAGGTAGAGACTAGACAGACGGAGAGAAAAAGCGATTTTTTCTTTATTATTACTATTATTATTATTGTTGTTGTTGTTGTCGACTATAACAAGGTAATAATTTTAAAGTTAAACAGCTCTAACGATGTTCAAGTTAAATTAAGTTGAAATTAGCATCTAATTGATTATTCTTGTAATTTCTTCCAACGTTATTTTAATTATAGTGCGGTTAAAATGACCGGGTCCTTTTTATGTAAATTTGCCTCTTTTTCTTCAATCTAGATTTGTATAAAATTGGTGTTGCAATACGAGTAGTGAAAGATAGTCCTCCAATTAGAAGTCATTTGTAAAGAAATCGATAATATTAAAAGGGGTGCTCTTGGTTTTCTTTTTAAACATTAAACGATGCTTATTTTGAAGAGGGTTGTGACATTTAAAGCGTGATTTGTTGACAAGCTTCTAATTGCATCTTTACAGTGAATGACGAAAAAATAAAAGGGTGGCAAAGTAAAGGGTTCATCGTGATGGATAAAAGACGTACTTAACTTTATAAAAATGAACAGTGTTTAATTGAGAAACCGTTACTCAAACAAATATTTAAAAAAATTCTACCACCGTCTCTGATTATTTGACTGATTGTTAAATAACTCGCCGGAAAGTTTATCACGGGAATTGTTAATTAATTCGATTTTAACTAGATTTGTTTAAACTTTAATCACAAAATCTTGTCGGACGTGATTAGACTGTGTTGGCTACAAGGCGAAAAAAATTAGAGTAGACATGTGAAACTTCCCTTTAGTACAGTTACTGTTGGTAATGTAGCTAACTATTTAAACAAGGGTACGTGTCGAGAATTTACGAATTCCTACTGTTTAAATATGCAATTCAATACACTTTCTAGTCGGATAGTTTAATTATTTATTATTGTCTAACTAATAACGAAAGTAGTTGGATTTTGTTTCGTTTCAATTTCTTTAAATTTGTCCGGTTCGGATGCATGCAAGGGGGCGTTTGATTAAAAGGTAATAGTCTAGTGGTTGTTATCAACGAAACTTAATGAGTTTAACATTATCTGAAATTGTGGACGACATTGCACAAAAACCATTATCATTCCGTTGGGACTTTCACGACTATTATTACTCGAACAAAATGCACTAGACTACCAATTAGTTCGCTTAATTTGTTAATAACTCTAGTCCCTATTTTGACCCCTGTCCGATGTAATTTCGGGTAATTGTCAATGGCACATAAAAATTCGATTACAACAACAAAACCACAACAATAACAGATATACCATTATTTGCCGAATGATTTTAAAAGTATATACTTTAAAATGACCTCAGCAGAGGCGCTCCTATAAGTTTCTAAAATCTTTAGAATTGCTCTTCAAACGCCAACATTAAGGACAACTGTCTTTATTTTATGAGCGATTTGAAACAATTTCAAGGATTTATAAGAGGGTCTTTGTAGATCATTTTACCAAAATTTGAACCTCGTAGCTCGTCGGCAAGCTGGTCCAAAAACGTGATTTTTGAAGACACATCAAATTACTTAAGGATGCTCTTCACATGCCATTATTCTCCATTACATTCTAGAGTAAAAACGCAAAAATCAATGTTGGGAGCATTCTTTAGTTATTCTGAGACATTTGAGAGAAATTAGCGTTTTTGACTAGCTTACAGATGAGCAATGAGAATGATTTTCAATTCCTATAAATTCTTATTATTTTCCAAATCTCTTGTCAAATAAACTGTATATTTTTAAGTAAATAACAAGATATTTGAAAATAAACATGACAAGATACATTTCGATTACAGTAAACATTGAAAATGTTGAATATTGTCCATGAGCTCTTTTAAAAGAGCTTTTTCGAGAAAAATTGCCTTGTTCATCTTTAACAATTAACAGCCAACATCAGTGAATTAATTGATAAATAATTCTCATTGTTGAAATGATAATAGATCATCGTCCCATAAATCTTAATTGTTCCATCTAAACGTCATTTACGATCTTCTCTGGATTAATAAAATACTTTATAGGCGCAATAAATGTGAATCAACAACTTGCTAGCGAAAAAACAAACACAATCTAAGTCCTTGTTAACAATTCAAATCAAATTATCAATGATACTATTTGAAGATCAAAGGAAACAGCCCAAATGTCTTCCTCTAATTGACAATTCAATCAAATTAACCCCAGTGTCCCCCTTTGATTACTCACGCTTAACCTCTCGAAATCTGCCAGTTTAAAATGAAACAAAACATTTTTTGAGCAAATAAACTGTTGTAGTAAGAGCTAAAAAATCGACTAGAGTCGTTTTCTTTCCTGTACATTAGGATTGAGTTTTCCAATCAATATCACTGTCAACTTTAAACGTTAGAAATGTCTGCATGTTTCCCGCATCACTGAATCAAAGTGTCCTTCGACTATAGAGAACATTTGAAACTATAACATTTTTGCATATATCCGTTTTAAAGTAAATAACTGTCGTTTTGAACAAGCTTTCAATTTAGATAAACGTCGAAATATACAAAATAGAGCAACATTTTGTAGCCGAAAAGATGGAAACGGTGGCGGAATTCTTTAAAAGGAAACCTATGCCACCCATCGCCAGTTGTCAATATTCATTTTTCAAACGAAATGACTCCATAAAACATGATAAATTCGTAATCGATGGTTGGTAGTAGCGTGACAGTATCCAACGACTTGTAACATATGAATCACTATGATCGAATTGAGGTTTATGGGTTGGTCTCGTTTCTTTTTTAATCGATTATAACCTCCAAATTTTAAGGGTTGTGTATTGATAAAAAAGCACTAATCTATTAGTATTAGTGGTAGTCGGTTGTCGATTTATTGCCCTGTGCGAAATTCACAGTTACCCGTTTAATAAATGGTAATTTAAAGGATATTTAAAAAAAGATTTCCATCCCCCTCGTGAGGTTGAGCGTGTTACAATTTTTTATCAGTTGATTCACACATAAATTAATATAGTTTCAAACCACATTAGCAATATTAAATATGCGTAAGCATACAAAATATAAAGACAGGGGGTAATAAATAATGCTTAGTGTTAGATTACCAGCCACTACTATTCACCATTTTCGTTGTTCTTTGAGGTCGGACACAAACATACAACAATTGCGGTTTAAATTATATTTAGTTGGGGCCCCTTTTTGGAACGATATTAATGGTGTCGTTTAAGTGTATTAACTCGTGAATTATAGTCAATGGTAGTATGGAAAAAAAAACCCCGAAACTGACTGCTGTTTATAGTTAACGGTATCGATAATTTGCCACCCTTTCTCTAGCCGGTGGACAATATTGTTAGTTTGTAGAGTTTCGTTTTATGTTTGATAATCATTGATTTTCCACCCGTCCATTGTATAAATTCCTGGCTTTAATCTTGATTGTAAATAAAGTACCAGGCTTGGGAATCGTATGTACTCCAACCCTGTGTTTTGTACAATAATCGTTCTGTTTACCTTTAATCAATTTGATGGCTCTTATGAATCTCCGAAAACAAAAATCGAATATTTACTTTCCACTCGGTCTCTCTCCCCCATCAATATTTTGTTTGTATCTGCATGTTTATAGACGTTATTTTCTTTAATTTATTCAATGTTATTGGTGAATTTATTTGATTGTTGCTGGTTTACAACAAAATTCGTTATTTTGATCGTATTCTCCCCTTTAAAATCAACAATTCAAATTTGACGAGTTTAAATTTCCCACCAAAAACGATCTAGGGAATGTTTTTAGTAACTAAACGGTTGCATCACTTCCTAACCTCAAAATTCCAAATTTGATTGATGTCATTGTCACCTGTGCCTTTAAACTGACATGTTGTTCCAAAAATTCGAAAAATTTCTAAATTATTCATACAAGTAAGTGATTTTTATATTAAAATATTTTGCCTTATTCAAAATATTTGAAAAATTATAATTATTAATAGCAAAAATAGCTCATTAAAATTTTGAGGTTAGAAATTTAATAATTCTTATGAATTTAGTCATAGAAACTTATTGATCAAAAATTTTGAAAGGAGTACAACTTAAGATTTTCAATTTGCGCAATAGATACAGGGTGTAGAACGTTATTTTTGACAGAATCGATCGAATCAAGCTACGACAAAGATCAACTGTTAGGTGAAATATCGTGGTACACTCTTTATGATTCATTGGTCCTTTAATTTGGCGTAAAAGTAGAGGAAGCGAAAATTTAAAATTACTTACACCACCCTTAGGTGAGGCTATTAATTTGTGTTTGTTTTCGAAAATGGCACTAGATCAAATCTGTTCCTAGTCGATATTTTAGTGTGTTGGTAGGGGCAGCAAAAACAAAACGCCATAAATATTAGAATAGGGTTGGGAGTTTTCCTTAAACCTCACAAGAAACTTTCCAAGAAGTTTAGCACGATCATAAATTAATACGACGAGTAAAACTTGCTGACCACTTCAGGATCGTTTAATTTGTTTTGATCTCGTCAAACTATAAGGGTTGTTTTTTTTTCTGTAAATCCCTCCTTGTTTCTAATTGGACTTGTTCATTAAAATATTTAATAAAACACGATTAGTTCAACATCAAACGTAAATAATTGGATTTTTGCCGTGTAAAGCCCGATTATATAACAAACTTACCCCTAAATGAGTGACAGTTATATGCATATTCTTGTTAGTAAAAATTACAAACATTGCATATTGATTGACATCGTTTCACAATGTAATCCTATTAGATATTACAGAAATCTAATAAAGACCCATAGGGTGGCACCCCTATTTTTTAAACTTAAACACATTACAAATGTTTAACTTTACGTATTATACATACAATAGGAGTAGGGTACAGTTTTCCACCCTCTTTTCTAAAATAAAACACTACCCTGTATAATTCATAATTGTTTCTTTTTATTAAAAACTTCACCCTTAACTTTTACAGTTTCGCTAAAAAAAATGTAACTTTTTTCAATAAATTTCAATAATGGGGGTATGCTCAATAATTGTGTCACGTGCCAGTTCGAACACCCCCTTTATTTTTTTCCTGCTCTGGACTTTGTCTACAATAAAACTATACAACATGGTATTATTTTGGCTACGTTCCAGACATATTCATGTTACTATGTTGTATGCCTTTCAATGCCCCCATTTTGCAATATAACTTCACCACAGGGATGCATAAGGGTGTATTTTGGATATAGCAATTACCCCCAAGCAATGTGGACTATATCTGTTAGTTTATAAGAAATATCTAGTGGAACATAGGAATAGAAGTTTAGGTCTTTTCAAGTTTTCTTTTCTTTGTTGTTGAATTTATCGGCCAGAGAGAGTGTGTTGAATTAATTTTGAAAATGCTGCATTTTTATCGTATGAATTGAATTAATGATAAAATCACAGAATAAGGAATAGAGATAGATTAAGAGAAAGAGAACGGAGTATCCACAAGGGACCATTACAAATTTAGTTTCTGTAGTAAAATACACATATACAACCAACCTACTTAATATAAATAGAAAGGGTAATACATGTAAATGAAGTAAATACCAACAAAGTTTGCAAACCTATCTCATCATCTCATCTGTTAGTGAATGCACTTTGTGGTTGTAGAAAGCTCGTATTTCCCCAAGTTTGCATCAAGTCATTTCATTTCAGAGGAAAATACATATTACACTACCTAGATTGTAACCTCTATTTATATTTGAAGGAAAATCTAAAGTTAGACGAGACTAGACGGTGAAAAAACATCGAATTCGCTATAATTATTTGATTTTTTTGCTATTACGAAGATATCCTGAAAATAGCACGCATAAATTTAAAGGTAGAAATAGAAGATACGATTGTAAAACAACAAGAATGTAGCACTCTTGTTTTACTTCAATAGCGCTAACATCGATTTAACAAGCAAGATCATCTTGCCAAAATTTCAACTTCGTAGCTTATCGGGAAGTGGGTAAAAGAACGCACTCTTTTGCAAATCTTCCAACTTTTGAAAACGATCAAAACACATCAAATGATCCAAAATAGCTGAGACAAGCTTTCCAAATTGTTTTTCTCCATTGCATCCTACAATCAAGCACATCAAATGATTCAAAATAACTGAGTCATGCTTTTCACGTCTTTTTCCTCTTTTGACAATCAATGCTCAACACTCCTACCAGTTCCGGAAAGAGATCATCGTTGGATGCATGTAGCTTATTTTCAAAAATTGCAACGTTCCCCACCTTATTGCTAAGCTACGGGGTTCAAATTTTGCCACAATTATCTTTAGAGGCGTCACTATAAATTCTGAAGACAGTCTTTAAATTGCTCATGCTGCCGTAAGCATGAGCAACAGCTAGAATCATTTTATTGTAGATATTGTAACAAAGACATCTAAAGCGATGTGGTTTACTATTAATAGTACGATGGCGTCATTGTTAAGGGGTGTTTTTATCGATAAGGGTGGTTAAAAATTATCCAGTTGTGAATTCAATTTTTTTTTTGTTTATGTCGCCGAGTCTTCTCGTATTGTGGTGATGAAATATAAAATTAGTTTGCGAGCATCTTTGTTGTGTTGTCGCTCTAGCTGGCTTACTGACACTAATTTGAGAGTGTGTCATCTCTGTTTCGCTTTAGTTATAAGTTGAAAAAGTGGGGTGAATATTACATCTTAAAAGGTTTTTCCTTTGTTGTATAAATGTAGGTCTTTTTATGAAAAATTATTTCGCAGCAGGATGGAGCGGAAATTTTTTCTTAACGTTATATACTTTTTTTGTAAACGTACAGTCGAGATAATTATTAATTTTACGGCAGAAAAACCAAGGAAATTACACAGAAATATTGTATATAAAGAGCAGAAGATGAGAATATAATCAAATTCATGATAATATCGTTGGATAATAAAAATTATTAATATTGCACATCCGAGAATACCGAGCGATATCGTCTCAAAACTATTACAATATCATGAAGTATAATGGGAGCGAATTTTCGAAAAGTATACAGTAAATGGTAATGGAAATCTAGAGATGAAACGGTAACCTCTCTGGAACATTTCCTGTTATTGCTCCATTCCCTCCAAATGGAATCAATCGGAGACAAATCGATTTTTTCCCAAATCAATCAATCAATCAATCAATCACAATTGTCTCTATCAAGATAGCTTCTTTTTCCGCTTGGTAGTTTCAACGTTTATGTGCTGAATAGAGAGTATCGTGTTGTAATATGTAAATACCGTCAATACTTCAAAATGTCAGGCCCAGAGCCGGGATTAGGAAAGTGTGTGGTTGTCGAAATTTCAGCCATAAATTGACGGAAGGACGAACCACGGAACGATGCCAACTGATAGTCGCTCAGCGACCGCTAATCCAAAAGATATATCCTAGCAAGAGCTCAATCTATAAACACTGAAAGGATCCCGACTAAACTAAACTGAACAACTTTTCACAAAACTTTCCACCCTTAATACATCACCAGTTTGTACAATTCCCTCTTCGAAATCTAAAATTATTATCGGTTATCTAGTGACAGTAATTGGTAAGTGAATATTAAACAAATCTCAACGAATCGACGACAATTGTACTTACTGTTGACTGGCTTTTGAAAAAAATGGAGGGTGAAGAAGGATGCGAAGAATATAACGTAGAACTATGAGTGAGAAAAGGGGCAAGTGATTTATCGCTATTCAGTAAGGCAAGGGAATCAAATAAGGAATGCAATTACGAATGGAATGTCTTTGCTTCAATCTCATCAACTAGCATCATAATTACCTGCTCTCTACTTCAATTACATTATGTGTTCCATAGGGAAGCGAATATGAATTGCCATATTATAGTCGAGTTTAAATCAAATTTTTAACTACAAACAAAATTCTAATTTTGAGACGATATCAGGGTGAATACAAATGATTTGGCATCTTGAATTATTAATCTAGAATACAATAGTTTCAAATACGATTGGAATTTAATAAATTCCTAGCTAGTATCCATTCCATCATCTTCACAGAGGATAACAATATAGCGATATTTAGCCTCTTCAATAATGACTCGGAAATCTTCGAGGTTCCTCAGTTGATTTGAACTTTTATTCGAATAAAATTGATTACAATAAAATATGTTACATTCTATATGATAGTGGACAATATTTGTGCACAGTTTGCATAAATTCCAGTCGATTTGAGACGAAATTGTGAATATAGCGAGATGACCATAACCATCTTCCTACATACAGTTCGAATAAACTCCTTGTGTGTCTTTTTTCTTTTCATCAAATTGAAAATATCTCTCTATTTCCAATATCTGTTCTGGTATGCTATCATTTCAACCTATTTTTGAAGTCATAATTTATGCAAAAGTCACTTCCCGACTGGCAGATGTGGACTCTGCACTCATGAACTTCAAGATATTACACTTTACTAGGCAAAGAAGGAGAAATATTTATGTTTCTAGAATATTTGATACGTTTATTTATTATTTACGGCAAATTATACAATTCTTATCGATCACTAGTTTATCTATAGTAATTATTGTTAAATATTCCGTTATAAATATGAATATATGGTTGTATTATGAATAGTATCTATGGGAACATTCGCAAATTATACATTTTCTTGTATATTCCGCTACTAGATTGATGTTGTTTTTTGAAATAACTGTGTAAATATTATTTCAAAATTTATACAGAATACTATTTGCATGCTATAAATTCACGTTATAATTATACGTTGGATAAAATACATCCATTACTTGGAAAATTATATAAATTCAAATGTATAGAAAATGCATGTTTGAGGAAATTGATTAAAACATTCTCACGGGAGACAGATCAACTATCTCATCTTAAATTGTATCATTTGAAACTACATAGTTGTTAGTTGAGTTTCTTCATCTTCGTCCGAGCCAAATTTTTCGTTTAGAAGGAAGCCCAGCTGCTTGAGAAATATTTTGGCACCTCAAGATAGAGCGAAGAGCGACTCGCCCGAAACTCAAAGGCAAAGGAATCTGTAAGTAACAAAAAAATCAAACATCTTCTTTTTTCTCCTCCAAAATAAATTGGTTGTCCGATACGATTCAATCTGCGTGTTCAGTTTTCCTATAGCGTGAACAAACTCGAATGATAATTGCGTGACGCAGCCTCTTTTAATTCCATCTTATATTTTATTATTTAATTGGACTCTAGTCTTGACTACTATTACTACTGCTAGTCTGACATTTAATTATCGTCAAACGATAAATGATTTTTAAAGACAACTTGTAATGACTCAGGGAAATATTTTATCGTTCATCAACTAGTTTCACGATAATTATCTTTATTATAATTTAAACATAGGTTTTTTGCAATTTTTTTGTAATTTCTAAACACAGATTTCTACTTTTCTATCTTTATGTAATTTTTTTACATTTCAATTTGATCCGGATAGAAATATGGTCGACGAGTAAATTGAATCTTGAATGTTGGAAATAAGAATGAAACGTATAAAATCCAGACGGGCATTAAGATTAAATAAATCTGTTCTTTAATATAAAACCGGACAATAATAGAATTACCAAAAACTAGCACAGTAATTGTATTCAATGAAAAAACCAAGAAAATGAAAAATCCATGAAAAAGTTGTGTTTTTCTCGTTTTTGGTAAATTACCAAATACTCTTCTATACTGTTGGGAGTAATTTCTTTTTAATAAGCTTAACATGGTTGAATTATTTCGATTACATGCCCACTTCAGGGCAATTAATCGAATAGTTTCGTAAACACAACTTTATCCTATAATTGTTAGGGAAAACTAAAAATTTGGAAGTGGCTCCTTTGTTTCTAGATTACCAAAATTTTTGCCATTCTCTTGGTGTAAGCGAAATTTGGACACTTCTCAATTGTCTCAATTGTCGTTTGAGGCTCATCCGTTGCAAAATACGCCAACAAATGTATGACACAAGTTGCGACTTGTCGCCAAAGCAGGGCCTCGAGTGAGGTGAAATAGTGTTGTACATTCCGTATTTAAACAATGTTGAATTAATTCTACATATTCTCATAGTTGGTAGTTTATTATTGCTGTTACAGTAACAGTTTTGTTGGAGGGAAAAATATAAACAAAAATAGTATTAGAGAAAATGATAATGGAAACAACAACAAAATTCCCATCGGATGCATTTCCAGTTGTTGTAGTACTCTTACGAAAAATCTGTAACATAAATGGAAAGTAGTGTACATAAATATGCTCCAATTTTTCTCTACTACGTTCCATTCTCTTTCTCTCTATCGATTTTTCGTTACGTTCTTTCTTGCTCCAATAACGATGAGTTAATCTAAAGAAAATCTATATGAGAGATATCGATTGTTAACGCAAAATTTATAGGATTTTTAGATATATTGATACAGCTTAGGGGATTTTATTTTATTTTTTGCCTCTGTTTTCCCCCCCGGCTTCTACTATAAAATCCCAAGCTATAATTCATAGTTAATTAACGATTTAACATTGAACGAAACAGATAAACAAACAAATAACTGGAAGGATATTTTTTTATCGATCGAATTTTGGTAGTCATATCGAGAATTATTAATCAAAAAACAAAACAAAAAAAAATGTGTAATATATCGAAGTGTGGGCGTTTCGATATTCGACTACTGACTTCTACTTTCCGGTTTTATGTTTTGTTCTCCTTTATTGAATTAAATATGAGATATCCGATCGTAATTTATTAGGAAAGGATTTTAGAGCAGAAATCCGGACGATTTCTGTTCTCTCTAATATTTTTCGTGATAATCTCCAATCGAAAATAACCGAAATAAGTTACTTGCGCTGTAATTTGCGCAGAATACCGTTCTAATATCAGTAATTCGAGATTAAATTGTTTATTCGAATTAAATTCGAATTGATTGTATAGAAGATGGAATTTATCTGAAAATTAATTAAGTTGTTTTCGTTGTTGTGTCATATTATCGGGGACAAGTTCCCTTGTATTTAATCCGATAAAATAGCACCTTAAGACAGGTGATCAACGGACAATAATCGGCTAATGTATTTGTATAAAGAGGGAGGAAAGCGACAAGTTTTAATAATCTTATTTATTCCCACATATCTCAATTCTTTATCTTCATTGATTAGTTCGAATCATCTTAGTCGACGTTGTCTTCTATATTGTGTTGAAACTATTTCAACAAAGATCAAAATCGTCTATCTTCATCCAACTTGTTTCTAAATTCGAAATAGTTAAAGTCGGAGCGAGATAGATGGACGATTGAATGCCTTTGGCAAGATCGCCTATAATGTCGATCTGAAAGGCATAATCCTTGCCAGCTGCTTGCACTAAGCCATTTCTCAATATAATAACATTTTATTTTGGTACCCAATAGGGGGGCTTCCTTTGACAGACTTGTTATAACTAGAGTTAAAAAACATACGCTTCACGCACCGGCACCTTCCTTTTTTCCCAATAAAATACTTAAAAATAATAGTAATAAAAGATAGAAGACGAGACGTTTGAGAGAGGGGCAAAAAATAAAAACTAATAAAAAGACCGTATAGCTAAAAAGCTTTGAGAAACTGAACAGGTTTCATAAATATCGAATAACGTTCTGTTTTCTCTCTATAAAGAAATATCATTCAATATGATGATCTTAGCTGATAAGTTAGATGGTAAAGATGATGACTGTGTTGTGATTAATCAAAAAAATGAAAAAGTTTTCTTTCTAAAACTGGCGAATGGGGTGGAGATAATTACACAAA
Source organism: Mylabris phalerata (assembly GCA_020740385.1). NCBI lineage: Eukaryota > Metazoa > Arthropoda > Insecta > Coleoptera > Meloidae > Mylabris > Mylabris phalerata. The sequence goes on along the minus strand of JAJEOX010000044.1, from coordinate 6,613,293 downwards.
CTTCTACTACATCAGCATTTATAGTTGACGATTTATCAAAAAGTAGATTAGATGAATTAACTTGTAAACTATCGATCGCAAATCGGGATGTAATTGGGCGATTCGTTTTTTTTTGTTGGTTTTATTGTTGTAGTTAAAGCTGTGTTTGCAATTTTTGTGATTTATTCCACCCATTTATACGATAAAAGACAATATTGCGGATTGAATTAGTTGCATTTATTCATCTCTCTACTACAATGGGGAGTATAATTTTGTTGTCATTCGAGTTGTTTTCTTCCGCCGTACTCTTGTAAGTGGTTTAAAGTTATTTTATATGCAGCAGTCTTCTCTCTGTTGCTTGCTTGTTTGCTTGCTTGCTCGCCGGTAGTCGTCTATTAATTCACTGTTCACTTTCGGACAACATGTCGACAAGTGCCTGAGGTGATAATCGCAGCAGCTCCATTAAAATGCAAACAGTGTACAACGGACACTCGCCTGTAATTTCGGCCGAAAGGCATTACAACTACAGCTAGTAATACTAACTACTACACGGATCTTGTAGGGGGGCCACCAATAATATACAGAGTGTCTCAACTATTTCTGCCATGACTTAACTGCAGCCTAGAACCCATTGCAAACTGAACTTTTTTGTGATTAAATCATAACTAACGAACACTTTTGAACAGTTACTTTGGTTGCAATTTTCGGAAAAATTTCAAAAGAATTGGAAATCTACTCTTGCCCAAGTGTAGTGTTAGCTTTCGTCTATCTGATCCTGTTAATTGTCCAAAAAGATGTAGTCAGGATGCCTCTTCTTTTACAATTTCTATTTTGCGAAGTTCCGAAATCCGCTCATTTTTCCAAAAAACCATCCCCCGGGTGGTTTAGGGAAAAATTGATAAGAAACATCAAGGCAATTTTTTAGTCAAGTTGTCTAAATTATTGTAGATGCCGTATATTTCCATTTAAGTCGATAACTCTGTATTGTTTGTAGCATTTCTAAATTATATTTGAATCCGACCGTTTTATAAAGCTCTTGTTTATATTCTTAAAGTAAATGTAAGAATACCAACAATAGAAACTGTAGATTTAAGAAGGAAATACCTACTTTTCCCCGAATCAGACGATTGAACAGCGACCAAACAACAACTATTGTTATGTTTGCGATACAGTTCAAATGTATGAATCGTTTTCGGCAATTTACTTCGAGTAGATTGTACGAATTTTAAGCAATTTTGTAGCTGAAATTGCTGCGTATAGCCCAATAATAATAATACGACTGGCTTTAATTATAGGGGAAAAAATCGAACAATTGTCGAATTTGTATTCCCCACATTCTATACTGTTTCTATTCAAAAATACCAACACAATTGTACGTCCATTATCGAAAAATCTCTCCGACTAATATTGGAAATGACACATGAACGAACCAATATCCTGTCGTTATTTTTCCTCTCCATTCTGTGCGGATTTTTTGTCGTCTCTTTATTCTTTCATATCGAAAAATTGTAACACAGTTGAAATGTTGGTTGACAGAGAATTAGGCACTTAGTGGTGGGTCGTGTCGAGGCCGGTTCCTTTGAAATGCTAATCCCCCTATTCAAATCGTAATATGATTGACAGGCCCCCTCAAATACGATCGATCCGAAACTAGTCCGGTCCTTTTATGGGGGGCTTTCGATTAATATTTGTTGTTAATTGCTGTCGGATATCAAAGGAAATTGTAATTTTCCAATGATTTTATTGGACAGTTGACAACAAAAAGAAAAATTGCACGCTTATAGTTCAGCATAAATTCCATTTTTCATACCATTAAGAACTGGAAAAATCCTATTTCAGCCTCTTAAAAGATTTGAAAGGAAACAATTTATTTACAAAGAAAAATTGCATTATTTTTGGCAAATGCGTAACAGACTCACCCCATTCGAGATAAAAACGCCGCAATTCTATTAAATTACATCAATTACAGTAGAGGATTTTGTAAAATTTCCGAAATAATTTCGACATTTGTGGTTTTTCGAGATGGAAACACGCAACTGTCCACATTTACCTGTAGGGGTGCCATTTTTTTTGCCTGTCTACCTGACGATCATCCACCTGCTTTCCGATAGAGTTTGCGAGTTGATTTAGTTGATGGTCGATAAAAATTCATCCCAATAGGGGGCTAAATTTTCTAATTTATTGGGTTGTCCAACATTGGAATGTTTACATTCCCTAAATTGACTCCAAAAAAATTATTATTATTTAGATATTATAATTTAAAGTTAATTTCAATTTGTATCCAGTTAATTATCACATAAATGAGAAAAGAGCGGTGCCTAGTCCCGTGGGGGAACCCCATAAAAATACTTTTTATACAACATATAGGAGATAGAAAATTATGTAGATGTAGTAAATGGAAAAATTGCCCCTGTTGTTGTTGTTGTTGCTAGATTAGAAAGGTTATAGTCTAATTTATAGAAGTTTATCTGGTTTGCTTCTCTACCTGTTTAGATTATTTGAACTTCCATTAAACTTGCAAAACTACAAGTTTCATTTGGATGATGTTGAAAACAAAATGTTTACAAACCAATAATTTTCTTTAGACTTGCTAGCAGTCCCTAAATATTGACAATTCTCATTCCAAACAATGAACAAACACAATTTCATTATATTAACATCCATCTATACGTTTAGGCATTTATTGTAGAAGTCTGATGCTTAAATCCTCTTGCGTACGAACGAAAACTTTATAAAGCCTCTCCAACTATGTGCTGTTTCTAAATATTTAGTACGATAAACAGATTAGGACATAAAATAGACAACAGTTAGATGTGATGAGGGGGTAGAGGTATTAAATTTTAACCAGATTAAAGATGCTAGATGGACCATTACTAGTCGAATGAAATGGATTATGAAACGATTAAAATGACAGACAAATTCTAAAGTATTGTTTTAATATTATCATTAGATTTGTAAGATGAATTTCAAATCGAACCCATAGCTATAGACCGGTTTGATTTTATTAATAAATTCCATTATGGTGTATCGATTACTTGTGGTTATTGTTGTTGTTGTTATTTTGAAGTGCACCATTGACGTGGATATTCTGTTTTGTAGTCAAATTACCATTTAGGCACCGTTGATAATTGAAAAAAATTGATAAACTGGATACACTGGAGCTCTCTAAAACTATAGTCTCTTTTTAAACTAGGAGTGATTTAAGTTTACAAAATAATGCCTAGGAAACATTAGATTTTGAAGTTTTGATAGTACTCTAATGTGTATTACTTGTTAAGGCAGTCGCTCGAAGTAAACGTTAACATAGCAATCCCCATTAGAATTCTTAGCGAGAATATCTCGAAAACGACAAAAGATATCAACTCAATGAGATATCTACCAACTAAATACAAAGCTCTACCACAGTGAGCCTATACGGTTGGGAAAATCCGGCTGAATTTTCTGATAATTGCGAAAAAACCAGGTTTGTGGTTAATTATCTGACTCGTCGTATAATCAGTAAAATGATCAATTAAGGCTAAGGCTAGCGCAATGAGTAACTCTCGTTTTAATTTCTTCTTTCGTTTTCCGAAAAATAGCGTCCAAATTTTTCCAAATTGCACAATCTGAGTTACAGATGATCTAATGCTGTTTAGAGACTCAACTAATTGTCTCTCAACCGATTTCGCATAAGTCTTTCGAAGGAAAAATTCTAAATTCTCAACCGAAGGGGATAGAATGCGAACTGCCTCTCGAGCGGGAGCCTCAACTAACAGTTCTTATCGCAGAGCTAAATATGTTAGATTTAAGAAAAAATGAGCCATTAATATCGAAATTTATGGCCAAAACGAGTATCGAGTGACTTTTTCTGTGTAAACCCGGCTTTGATCAGCACTCCTAGTTTAACAATAGAGTATAGAACCGATAATCAAAAAATAACAGTTTTGAGCTTGAGGTTTTGCTTTAGCAATGGAATGGTTTTATGAAAATAGTTAGAAAACATCGCTGATACCCAAAAAATAATAAATAAATTCGGGTCACTTAAAGGCAGTTTTCGAATCAATAAAAACATTGATGTAATTGAAAATATGTTGACTGTTGTTGTTGTGGTGGCTTTCAAATACAGTTTAATTCGTCCTTTTTCCCAACAATTTCTGTGCTTTACAAACATCATTTTACATTTAGCTTGATTAATGGTGACTTTGTTGGACAAAATACAACATGACCTGATAATGTTGAAAGAGTTAGGGGAGGGTTAGAGGGGTTGGAAAAAATTACGACAATATCAAATTGCCATCGGCTAGATGAGCGATGAGCTGTCGTATCGTTCTTGTTCAACCAACTAAAGTCAATTTTAGAAAACTCTTAAAAGAGAAAAACAACCACAATCGATTGATGTTTAATGGAAAATCAACTGTAATAATTATTGTATTTTTTTTTTTAAGAAAAGAAAACGGAGAAAATTGAAAGAACAAAGCTAACAATCATAAATAAAGAATGAATCTTGTTCGTTGTTGGATTTTTTCTGTGTAACATTTTCTCGAGTCGGTGTATATTTCGAGCGTAATAAAGTGGCAGAAATGTTGAATCTGTACACGCAAGAATTCTCATAAAAATCCGCTCGATACATGCATTGTTACATTTATTACATTTTGATCTATGGAAATAACGCTGGAGAAGAGTCGAGATAAATCCGAATTGTATTAAGATTAGACTAGAACAAGGGATGTTTGTCTAATCGCTTGTAGACTGGTAGGAAATTCTAAATGTAAAATTTCAATTTTGTTACAAAAATGTAACTCATGAGATTGTGTTGTAATTTTGAAAAATATTCCAAGCATCTCTTCATAAATTATTCACATCAACTCTCCAATAAACATTACCATTCATTGTGATAAAATAATCTCTCTTTCTTTCATTATTTAGATTTTAACGAATAATTGTCAATATTGTGTAAAATTTCATCTTTGATGTTGACTGTTATTGAAGATGAGAGAAAGAGAGGATCTATTCTGGTGGATTCCATCGTTTATTGTTGAATTTCAACGGATTCTCGAGATTGTACTTTGTTGAAATTGATGAAATTTATAATCGGTAATAATACAGTGTTGGGGCCTCTTAAAATGAATTAGAATTTGAGTTAATTATGTCAACTTGTTTGTCATATTTAAACATTTAAAATTCCTGATACGAAAAAGGTCAAATTGTTACAATAAAGGTTCTATTTAATAATTTCATTGGAATTAATGGAATTTCAGCTTTATTTATTCGTCAAAAAATACACAAACTCAGTATTTTAAAAAGAAAAAGTAATTTCGACGCGCTTACAAGAGACGAAGGCAAAAATTTTGGCATACTCAGGATCATCTAAATCATAATCTTGAAGATCGAACAACCCCTAAACAACATTATTTGTTAGAACAAATTATAAGACTAACAATAACTGATGTGTAAATCCATTTGAAATCATTAAATCTAATTTATGGTAATTTCTAACAATAACAGCAACAACAACAATAAAAACAAGCCTCTAGTCCTGATGACCAGTTGTCTGTAAATTCAAGTCGGTTCTTTTGTTGGTATTAAAATACCAATGGCTACCCAAAACAAATTATAGACGTATTCAAAAAAATAAAATATAGAAGAATCGAAACAGGTAAAGGTGAATAAAACAGGTGAGAAAGAAGCAACGAATTGGTGAACATCTTAATTCTTTTCTATAAATTATCATTGAATAGACATAAATGACATTGCTATAATTCACAATGAACTTGACGTAGATCTGTTCACTAGATGAACAGCCGTATTCTCTAACTTTTATCGATTCGTTACCGTGATAACGGGACCAACAGTCTCTTTGAACACAACACTACAATTCCATCATTTGTAGAATTGTAGAGACAGGAATAAACAGCGTTGTTGTGGTAACGACCGCTAAAAAGTTATAGAATACGGCTGGACGTTATTATTTGGGATTGAGTTGTTTAAAAGCTTAATAAAATTGCGATTTTTCGAAGAGCTCTACGAACATTGGCTGCACATGCTGCTACATTTGCCAATTATTTCAATTATCTGTTGAAATTGATAACGTTCATATACATACTGGGTCTATTTGTTTCAAAATACATATTCGTTGTATTAAATGGAACAACTGATATTGTAGATTCATTACGTTAATGGTATAATATGTGAATTGTAAACAATGTTCGTGTTACACCATCAATAATTATTTAACATATTCTGTTTTTGATATAAATACAAATTTAGAATGCATCGCTGGGGCGCTAAAATTACTATACTAATTTATTGTTTAACATCGAATTTCTGTAATAATTCCTATTTTTATTTATAAATTAGCGACTTATTCATCGAAATATAAAACTTGTATTGTGCCTGTTGCCATCGACAAAAACTTTTAATTAAAGCAAATTTGAGGGATGTTTATGTTTCCACTAGAGTTATCATTGGGTAGTTTTTTTTATCAATTCTAGTCAGTGTAATTAGAATGTAATTGAATTTCTTCTCAAAACAATGATGTAATTATCCATATGAGTGTGTATTTCTGTTGTTGTTGTAAATAATGATTATGTTTCATTCTGAACACCATCATCTACCCTTTGTTGAAGATAAATACATCCGGAATGTGAGTAGAATTTTTCCATACCATGCGTTTCACCTCGGGCTATAAAGTTCTTATGGCAATTGCCCTTATTTGCGAGCAATTTGGAAAATATTTTGAGAATTTATTGGAGTTATTTTAGCAAAATGCTCCGCATAGCTGATCGACAAGTTGGTTTCTAATAGCGATTTGATTTTCAAAAACGAGTTGCACGCCACATAAGTGGGGATGCTTCCAATATTGAAGTATTTTGCATTTATTCTAGAATATATAAAAATATGTTGAAAGCATGATTTTTTGACCAACTTTACGATGAGCTATGAGGCGCACATTTTGGGAAAATCATCCCCATCTTCTATAAATTCCTAGAAGATTTGTCAAATTGCCAGAAGAACTTATAGTCTGAGGTGAAAACATTGTATGCAGTTTTGGAAATTGTAACGAGAAAATTACAAAATCGGACATTGGGTTTCTTTATTGCTTCAATTTTTCTACTTTAAAAGAGTTAGCAAGATATTTGAGCTGAAGCTCAAGTTGGAACGCAAATTTGGCTTCTTTTCGTCTCAATTTTGAGTGTTAGCCAAATATCTGAGCTAAAACTGTCGGTTTCCCTCGAGCATGGTATAATTTTGTATTTTCTTTGTAAACTTGTCTGTTTGTTTTCTAAAATAAGGTTGTTAGATGCAAATTTATGGGATGTTTATGTTTCCACAAGCTCTATTGTATTTTTTTTATATCAATTCTAGTCAGTGAAATTGTGTTTATTCTCAAAGCATTAATTTAATTAGTGTGTTCTTGTAGGCGTTTTTTGATTGGAATTCTTATTTAGACAAAATCCGATAGATTTGGGCGTTTTAAAGAAGGTAAGTAGAGTTGTAATTTTATAAAATCGGGGAATTTTCGATTTATAATCCAAAACTGCCACTCTAAATCAATTGTGAGTTTTGGGCGGAATTTTTGCCTTCAATTGTACGAATTGTTGTAATTTCAACATTTCATGCTGATATTTTTTGCCTGTTATTATTAAACATGCTTTGTGGTGTAGTAATCTAACAGTTCATGTAAAGAATGTATGCGAATTATTCCCAACAAACTTCAACACTAATTTGTACTAACATTAAAACAGGTACAGGTAATGAGAGCTAGTTGTAGTGGTCAGGAAAATGGTAGTTTTCATTTAATGTACGTTAAATTCATTTCGTTTAACGAAAATAGAAAACATGACGGTAAAAGTTCAATATTTTAAAGAAATTTGTATGCAGGATATTAATAAGAGTTTCCTTATTATTGAGAAACATGATTCGATATTAACTAAGTCGGGAATCACTTCCCTTCTCACACTTTACAAACTACATATGACTAAAAAAATGGAGTGGTAGTTGAGATTAAAGCCATATAAAAGAATGGCTATCGAGACTATAACCTACCCTGTGATCTACTTTTATTTTTTTACTTATTGACTTTTCTATTTTTCGTTCTATTCATGGAGAAACTCCTTGATGAGTTTATTGAAGCTTTCAATAAACTCGAAATAGATTTGATTATGAAACGATACACGTTCATTTCTCGAATATTGAAGTATTAATTTAGAAATTTGTTCGCTTCGTATTTTTCATTTAATAAAATCAGTCGGAAATCTCCCCCTTTAATTCGTTTTTTTTTTGTCATTGTCACTGTAATATTGGCGGCCGTCAGGCATGTTACTGACAGTTAAGCGGCTGTTGGTGAAAAGTGCATACATACAACAAGCATACGGTAATTATACATGGGTTAAGGGGATTGGAGGGGTTGGTAGGTATGGAAAAAATACGATATTTTCCCGTTTCGTTTTAATTACCATATGAAAAGCTTGATATAACCGGCAACAACAATACCAGTTGAACAAATATGGTTGGGAACAAAGCACATTTTTGTATTTAGTGAAATACCAAAATTACTACAGACTTATACTGTCATCATCATCATCATCATCATCATCATCATCGGATTTCTCTATTCAAGCAATCTAGAAAAATCAGAAAGGCAACATTAATAATTCGTTTTATTATCAACGTCTCAACAAATAAAAGACGAATTTATTATTGTGTGGCTTCATTCTCTCATTGTTGGTTGTTGTTTAAAAAAGAAGCCGCAAAAGAAACGAACGACCATCATCATCATCATCAACAACAACATGAAGAGCCGATGAAATAAATCTACATCGTCCGTAATTATCATAAGAAGCGTAGTATTGTTCTATTTTAATGATCAACCGTTCTGCTCTGTAATTAAAATTGTTTTAAGGTGATGAGATCGGATTTATTCTTCATATATTTCTTTTATTTTTTTTTTGCTTCTTTCAAGTTATATAAACAACAGACAGTTTAAACGAAAATGGTGTTCGTTATAATTATCGGTCAGTTGTTGGAAAATTGCCGGTTATCATTTAAAAGCTTTGATACATTGTCTTATGGCTATCGTTCCAATTCATTGATAATATAAAAAATACGATTACAACTACAAACTATGACTACTTATAATTATTAATGTTTGATATAAGGAAAAAAACACAATCTAACAGCTGCTTATTTGTTATTTATTATTATTATCATCAGTTTTCAAAGCGTTAATTACAACTTAAATCGCCACATAATAACAGTGTAGACATTCGTATTTTGTTTGGAATTAGTTTACTACTATTACAATGTTGACAACAGCCGTACGTTCTGTTTAATATTCAAATTATGCTAAGAGAAAACAACAAACGGTCATATATAGTGCGTCTCAAAGATATTAAGCGCCATAATTTCTCTCCTAAATCTAGAACTCATTAAAACATGTAATTTTTGCCATTTAAGCTGCTTTGGCAACTCCGCACAAACCGGTAAAATAGGAACACATACTTACCTACATTGTGATAACAGCACCATCTATGTGCTACTTAAAAAACAAAAAAGACTATTTAATATACAATTTTCCCATGGAAATAAATACGTTTTCTATATAACAATAGCCTAATGTTAAAGCCCATAGAATCGTTTGCAACTGGAGAAAATCCGGTTCAAAATTTTCTTTTGTGAAGTAGAAATTTTCCCATGGCTTCACCGAATTGTCAAAATTTGCTACAATCTTCTCTCATGTACAGTATAAACTTACAGAAAGTGTGGCATTTTTTCTAATTGGGCATATTAGGGAAGTTCTTTCGGTTTTCTATCGAGTAAGCCCTATATTATTGCAAAATTGACATGGAGAAAAATTACATCTAGATTTTCATCTGTAACGCAAAACTTCCACAGAATTATCCAAAATCTGTCTTATGTAGCTTGAAATTATCTTTCTAAGAAACCCAATTTTGAGTAAAACATAAGCGAGAAATCTTTTATCAAAGCTTCCCTTTTTGTAACGAGCTCTAGTCGTCTTCCTTGTGTATTTGAAATAGAATTTCTATTACCAAACTATATTGTTTAAAATGAAACTATCAACATTTCAATAAAATAAAACCGAATTTTAATCTTCTTCATTCTTATGTTCTGCTTTTATTATTTCTCTTCAGCGTGTTAAAAATTTTCAAGTGTACTAGAATATAAACATAGAATTTTATGGGCCACGTGATAAATAAACACACTATAAATGTACTTTAGTTAATGAATATACAGACATTTTCGAGCACTTGTACCAGATATACAAACATTCACATTATGATGTTATTTGGGGAGGTAAGGGGGATGGCCTACTATAACAACAGTACATCAGAATATAATCAATTTAAGTGAAAAGCATTGATTGCTAGGCAACATGTAATTTCCAAATGAAACGCGACAAACTTGCTGTTATCGAATCAAATCTTAAAAAAAAGAAGAAAAACGGAATTTCTAACCCAGATTTCGTTCGTTCATATTCCATTCCAAACTCTATAAATATTACCACATATGAAATTCATAGAGATTTGTGGCAAGTAGCTAAACGGATGAAGGCATTTGTTTTAGTTGACACACCAACGAGATGTAGTTTTATCTGAAATATTTAACGAAAGATAAGTAGAATAGAAAAAATATACTATTACAAACTAAGGGGATGAGATGAAATAGAAATTTTTGCTAACATCAACAACTAATATTTGTTTGTAGTTTGTAATTGTAATAAATTTTAACTTGGTAAAGTTATTCTAGCCGGCATAACGATCGAATCAGATTTGATTTAAATTCAAGATAGATGTAAGGGTAGTTACCGCCCCTTTTACTAAGATCTAATTAAAACATACCCCAAGCCTTGTGGAATTGCAACATTGGCATCGAAGGGGTAGTCATTATTCAATTTTTCTCTTCTATTAAATCTTACCATTGCCATTTTCAGGCCAAGATGCTTTTTATTGATTTCTGAAAAAAGAAGCTTGTGCAAATTGAAAATTGAAAAAGTCCAATCATTTCTGACTAGGTAACTATTACATAAATTAGGGTGAGTTAGTTTTCTGGACTTGGCGAGTAAAAATTCGGCCTATTTGACCTGCTCAGTTTTATCAAGAGTTTTGTTTTTAGTCATCGTATTTTGACACATATCGTTTTTTATACAAAACTGTAAGCTTCTAGTACTGTTTGTTAATTCAGTAGTTTTCTTGCTTTTTAGAAATCTTTTAGGGCCACTTTAAAGCCGATCATGCTTAAAGTTTTATCAGTTTTTGACAACAGAGGTATACTCAAATTGAAGGTTGGAGAAGTAGGAACGTCTTTGGGAGTTGTTAATTGGCACTCAAATTAAGCTTCTATTCTGAACTGAGCATTTTGCAACTTGGCTTATTTTAAAGTTTACGTGGGAGTACTGCTCGGGTTTAAAATGTCAAAATTTAGATCGTTTTTTTATACAAAAGTGTAAGTTTCTAGTACTGTTTGTTAATTCAATAGTTGTCTTAGTTTTTAGAGATGTTCTAGAGCTACTTCAAAGTCAATCATGTCCTAATAATGCTGCGATTCTCATCTATTTTTGAAAAGAGAGGCATACGCAAATTGAAGGTCGAAGAAGTAGAAACTTCTTTTCTCCAGAAATTGCAAATTAGGCTTTTATTCTGATTTGAGCATTTTGCACCTATTTAAAAGCTTAGCTGGGGGCACTGCTTAGTTTTAATGGTAGTTTTCTTATCAAATCTTAATATTTAGATCGTCTATGATGCAAAACGGTAGAGCTTCTAGTTTGTTCCTCTTAATTCTCGATGATCTAGAAGCACTTCCAAACCAAATTTCTATAGCGTAGAAATTCGATCATACTGCAACTTAATCTGGGCTTAATTCACAAATTCCGATCGCTTTTATTTTTGTATTGATTAAACTTGTATTAATCTTGTATTATTGATTCGTTCTATCGCCAATGTCAATATTCTATTTAAGTAGTTGTCTACAGCTTATTTGAATTAAATGTAAACAAGATGAAATCTGGACTAAATGCAATTATCATTCTCCAGGGAGATGTTGAAAGCTTTCACTTCAATTTTATTAGAATTGGCGTTTCATTTTCTCGAATTACCTTATCAACAACTTTATGTTGTAATTCAATTATTTATTTTTATGCATAGAGAAAATTGATTGCTACTTTTCGTGTTTTACTGCATCTCTTGTTTGATAAGAAAATATTTTTTTTTATATCAACATGAAAGTATCCAATTAATTTAATCCATTTCTAAATATGAGTGTAGTTTTCAATTTCGAATCGGTTATAAAGCTAGTTTTCTTTTCACTTGAACCGCTTCAATTCGGCGAATTTCCTGTGCATATCAGTCTTTTTCAAGTTCTATTAATTTCCTCTGAATATTGCTTCTCTCGTTGGAGTTCTTGAGATACTTATCCACTTATTAGATGTGGAACTTTGTCTACGATTAGCACGATTCCCGTGGAATGGAGATAAGAGATGATGATGATGATGATGCTGAGGGAAAATAAGATTTAAAGAGAAGTCGAAAGAGACGAACAAAAATAAGTACAATTGAACGAAATTCAGTATAATACGAAGTCAAGCAGACGTCACAACGTTAAATCAAGCGACCTTTTATTTCGATTATTATTGAAATCAATTGAACTGTGAATAAGAACTGCTTAATCTGAAACGAACAAATTCTTTACGTTTTAGATTTAATGGAAACGAGGCATTTTCTGAATGGGTATTAAAAGATATCGACAGAGCGATTGGGATCTGTTTGATCAAATCAAAATATACGTGAAATTTGTCAATTATCTTTTAAAAAATGCAAATTAAGCGTACCTGAGCTCTCTACTATTCATCTCTACTATCTCTGCAAGGGGCAAAAAAGATGAAAAATTAGAGGCTTTTAATGTCTATAAAGACCAGATTAAGTGGTTTTTATTTCACGAAATTAAATAGACGCAATTAAGGTGTCGCATTAACGTGCCATTATTGGAGCCATAAAAACTCCAAAAAACTTGATTTTTCAAAATCGGATTCTCATTAATAAAGTCTATGAATGGAGTTATGTTTCTAGGCTTTTTCCTTATTAACGGACATTGATTTTAAAATTAATTAAAACTTTCACAAAGAGGATTACGGTGTAAAGAACAGACAAGTCGCGTACATCTCCGACTTTCATTCTAACCAATAAGGTGACGGATTTTTTTGTTCTTCTCCTCTATTTTGTACGAACAAAAGGAACAACAGACAACTAAATCCGAACAATATTCGTTTCTATTGCCGTCTAGTCTAATTTGGAGTTAATCAAACGCAACCGATGATCGGATTTCTCCCATGAATTCCCCAACAAAAGATGACAAATTCTTGATATTTTTTCACGAAGATCGTTCAAGCAAAAAAGAAAATATTTATAGTATATTAAAGTTGATAAGATTCTCCTCTATATATGTGTATAAAAATAGAAGAGTTGTTATTGTGTTAGAATTGAGCACATTTATTCTATGGAAATCTACGATTTTGTACTATCGTCTGACGGAAATGTAGAGCACAATTCAGGAGGTCCCTAGGAAGTTGGGAGACTGAAGACAGATTGTCCAGAAACCGCTCTCTACAGCCTATACGATGAATATTGTCGTCGTTTCTACATTTATGCAAATTTATCGAATACGATCTTGACAGTATAAATAGTGCCATTTTACATACAGGATGTTTCCGACTAGACTGGATTTTCTTTAAAAAATTTTACAGAATCTGTCCAAATTGTAATTCATTTAGAAAGAATGCAAAACAATACTACTAATTAGATACAAATCGAAAATGATTTGAAGAGATCGAAAATTGGAGTAACTCTAGTTTGATGAGATTTTGTCGAAAATTCTAAGACTTTCCAAAAAACAGGAACTATCGATTAGTCTTCTGCTAAATTGCTTAGAATTGTTTTTTGGCAATTTTCCAATGAGTCTCCTTTGCTCAAAGGCTCTAAATTCGCCCCTATAGGTAGATTTGGCACAAATAATTTGGGTTTCATTGCAAAAAATCGGTACATACTGGTAATATTGTAATGTTTATATTCAACATACTGGAAGTTTAAAGTGAATTGAGAGATTTATAGTGAACACAATGGTAACCGTATACATCATGTGAGTAAACGCTCGACCGGATAAAACAGAAATACGTTTTGGTCGGAAGTTTGTAATAGCCTAGACAGGGACGGACTCGACATTACAACCACTAAGCCAACAATAAACACACCCTTTTTTACAAACGTGAAGCTTTACTATTCATTTACTAAAATAGAAAAATACTCACTTAATTAAACAAATAATTAACTAATTCTCCAAAATATTGCAACAACACACAATAAACAAATGTCGAATTATAATATAAGAATAGGTACCTCTGGAGAGTCTCATTACTAATCAATTTTTTGATGTACGGCCAAATTGCAAATTTTGAATTACGCGCTCTTCCACGAATTGGGTTAGTATCACCAAATTCCCCTAAATTTCTAACCTTACAATTCCCGACTTGATTTTACTATGGTTTTCAGTAAGTGCAACTCTTGTGTTTGAAGAATTCGTAAATTATTTCTTCAAGTAAGTAATTCTTTTGCTTTATTTTCCTCCAAAACGAATTAATACGAATGAGATTGGTCAAAATTGAAACTTTGAGGTTACAAACTTCAAATATTTGCTTATACTCGAGAAACATCTAAAAGTAGATGTTTAAAGCTGCATATTCTATAAAAAGGTACTTTTAAGTTCTTTTGTTGAATACTTATGTCGATTTCTATCGTTTCGAATAACATTCGTTTTGATTGTAATAAAATTGAATAGAATGCCAAACAAACAAAATTTCTACCCAAAATAGAACCGTTTATTATCTATGAGCTTTATCAGCATTAAATTAAGATCTTGATAAAGGGTGCGCATGAATGTAGAATAGATGTTGAGACAACTCGGTTAAAACAGTAATAATAATAATAATAATAATAATAATAACAGGTATAGTTGACGGTCGTTATCATTCATTATGAAACATTAATCAGAAGTAAATAGTAGGCTCTTGTGTTATTCATGTTTGATATTCATATCACTATATTAACACCACATTAACATCCCTTATTGTTGATATTGTAGAATACAAGCGCTTTAGACAGAATTATCACTACTACCCCTATTTCATGTTTTAGTCGATTTTTCTGTCTTCATATCTTGCTTTCTCTGCACGCTTTTCACGCTTCAAAAAAAACCTTAAATGTATCAATAGATGGATTTTTATCGAAAATTCTATTTAAAATATCGATTTTCGAATTGTATTGGCCTAAAATTTACAAATTTGGAGGGTTTTGTGCCATCAAAACCAAAGTCTCAGATAAGGTTTCGTGTTAAAAGTGGTTAATGTGTTTTAATATTTTTGGAGAATGAAAAAATTCAGTACAGCCAAAATCTGGACGTTAGTTGAATAAGAAAGCAATTTTTTTCTACTGGTTGTTGTACAGATTTTATTTCTACTGGCTTTTTTCGGTTACTTTTACATTACGCTCCTGTGTCCTGTTATCCAAGTAATATTTCTTTATTTTTTTCTTTCCCCTTTTCACCTCTACTAAGTTAAATGGAGAATACGGTTAGAAGAATTATTAGGGTGGTCGTATAACGTTATTTTAGATTTATATCTGTTGAGTTTTCTTTTTAATTTATAAACGAAATTTTCGAAACCTTCACTATGCCGTCCTATTAGAATAATTGTGTATGCACTCAAAACTAAATAAAGTATTTCTCTTTCATGAAAACATTCCAACTAATAAGACAAGCCTCTAACAATCTTTCTCATTACCCGTCTAGTTGTATAAAGTTAAACAACCCTTACATTCAGATGACTACCACTTGGAATTATCTTCAAAATTATTACATCTCTGTTTTTGTTGTTGATGTTGTTATTTGATACAACATATCAACGTCTTTACCGAAAATTTTGACATGGAGTGATGAAGAAATAGAGAAAGATCGTTGATCTGAATTAGCTCAAACGTGACAGTCAACAGTGAATTAAAACCGTCAAGTCTGTCGTCCCCCCAAAACTCTCTCTCCCGGTATTTTGGATGATTTAAGACAGGTGAAATGCTCCAACATTTATCATAGAACTGTGTGAATTATGAACTGTCACCGGAAAAACTCAATACACGCGTATTTTTCGGCGTTAAAAACGAAAAATAAACTATCCAAGAACGCAGATAAATGCCTACGATGATAGATCTGAAGGCTCCCTTACGGAGAATTAGTTGCAAGTTTCTCGTATTATTCTTAGATTTATTTTAGATTTATCCCGGAGCTTTAATCCGGTTTTAATCAAACTCGCTTATCGAGTATGTCGGTGGTGGATATTAAATTTTTATCTTGATTCCCTATTAATTGTCGTTTTTTTTTTCTCAACAAAAATCAGCAACTAAAGTAAAGATGAGAATCTTTACGGTTATAATAACAACAACAACTCGAGTAGAAATAGAAGAAATTGAGAAAAGTTTCGTCAGATATCGTACATAATTCATCTGCTACCTCCGGATCTAGTAGTTTTCCTTCCGGTTACATTTCCAGGCTTGCAAAACGGGCAACGAAAGAGTCTAGACAGGTTATAGTGGGTAGTATTTCTATTCAATCCCTTCGAAATTGTACGTATTACAAATGTTCAAATTGTTGGAAAATAATTAGTTCTATCTACATGTGTTTGTTTTATTTTGGTTGGTTATATTTAGGGTGTGTTAATATCAAGCCGTCCTGTATTCGATTGGTATTACATAAAAAATGCATTAGCTTAGATATTAGTCGATAATCTCGCAACATCGCCAGTACGGGGTCGTTTAATCAGACTTGATGGATAACAGGGTGCCGTTCCCAAGAGAAATCAATCACTTCTCTCGACCGAAAAACTGCTGCCAATTGCCTTCTCTCCTTTACTTTACTCTCCACTCCACGCTACCAGACAGTATGTATACAGAATAGTTGATATTTAAACCGAATCGAAATGAGATTCTACCGATTTTCGGGATTTTTTATAGAGAAATGCCTTTAGTTCATATTTTTATATCCACAAGAGTGCTCGAAAATAAAGGCTTCCCCATGCTGGAGAAATAATTAATATTTAAAGCGAATTCGTAAGTTTTTGCTCAAGATTTTGCCCATTTTTATGAACTCTACTAAATTACCAATTTATTTAGCCCATCTTGGAGCTTAGTTCTGTTTATCATTTGTAGAGCTAAATTATTTATATTTAGTCGATAATTTTGTTTTGAATTGGTCAATTTAAGGATCCGTACTTGGCTAAATGGAAACTAATAAGCATCGGTTCCGTCAATTCCTCAAATCTTGGCGAAATCCTAATAAGGTCATGTATATTTGAGGGAAATAGATAGAAGAGAGACTTTCGAGTTAATTTCGTTACGGATAGTAGCTCG